>ML978121.1:2652711-4063048 GCA_010015805.1 Rhizodiscina lignyota | reverse complement strand
GTTAGCAGGTTCAAATCGGTTCGACTCGAACCGGTCGTGTGGCACGAGTTAGCTCTATCGCCCTGTCTTTGTTATATTGTGCTAGTATCGCCGCGCCGCCGCCGCCCTTCTTTCTCACCTCCTCCTCCTCCTCCTCCTCCTCCTCCTCCTCTTTTCTATTCCTACCCTCCTCTATCTCCCCTATCTCCTCTCTCTCTTCCCTTCTGTCTTCTCTACCTTTACCGTCTCCCCCCCCGCCCTCTCCTTCCTTATATAGCCCTAGCTTCGAGTATCAATTGCACGCTATCTCCTCCCGGCCGTAGCCCCACGCCTTACTATCTAGGAACTCGCTTAGTACTGCTAGCCGGCACCGCGGCTAGTCTAGATAGCGAGCTATCACCTTTACGCCCTCTAGCGCTAGCTCCTCTACTAAATATCTACTACTACTACTACTACTACTACTACCCTCCTACCGCGCCTACCGCGCCTACCGCGCCTACCGCCGCTACCCTACCGCGAGGAAGACAGCGCAGACCCTACTACTACTATCCCTACCCGCCCTACCGACCTCCTACGCAAACTCTACTATGCTACGCGGCTCGCCGATGTAGAAGACCGCCCGTACGTAGCTATAGTCGATGCCGGCCCTAAAGGCGCTCGTCGCCGCTAGTACTACCGACCGACGGCCCTCTAGCTAGTCCCTAAGGACGGCCGCCTTCTCTTCTTCTATACTAGAGTCTAAGTAGTACGCCGGATAGCTAATCGCCTCTACTGCCCTATTAGCCTCGCTCTAGGTCCTATAGTATACGATCGCCCGCGCTAGCCCATACCCGCCCTCGTTAAACTAGTCCTACCCTAGCGCCGCCTTAATCTATACTACTACGCTTGCTATTAGGCTACTTCTGCTAGCTGCTACTAACCCTTATAGGCTGTCTAGCTCGATAACGTAGTACTCTAAGTCCCCTCTCGCCGTCGCCGACCTTACGACCGTTAGCTGCTGTAGTAGTAGCGCCTTAGCTAGGTCGCCCTCCGTCGCTAGCGGTAGTATAGCTAATAGACATATAAGCTAGTACTATAGCGCCCGTAGCTGCTTCGCTAGCCCTATCTTCTTCCTGTAGTCGGCTACTATATAGACTAGGTAGGCCTCGTCTAGTACTACCTAACTGAGGCTGCCCTTAGCGTCGATGCGGTACACATACGCGAGGAAGGGCTTAAGTACGGCCTAGTCTAGGGATACTACAACTAGCAGGTAGCTAGGCTTAGGAGGCTCCCCCTAAGCCCTAGCCTATACGCTATACTCGACCCCTATTAGCCTGTACCGCCGCATAACGTTATGCTTTAGCGCGATAAGAGGTACTACTAGTACTATCGTACTAGCCCTAGGCAGGCGCGCCGGCAGCATAAATAGTAGGCTCTTCCCCTCTCCCGTCCTAAGGACCGCGACGACCTTTAGCCTATTATTAACGACCGCGCGTACCGCTACCGCCTGCGCCTCCGACTAGTAGCCGGCACGAGGCCTATACATCTATTGTAGTGCCTAGAGCGCCTCCTATTCGCTCTAGACCCTTTTATAGCTACTAGTAGCATTCCGCCCCGGCCCCCGCCCTCTACGTAGTGCGATTCGCTTCGTAAGAGGCAGCCGGTCGTCTGCGGAGTACTGCCTAGCCCGCTTTCGGCCTATAGAAGTAGTAGTAGTAGTAGTAGTAGTAGTAGCAGTAGTAGTAGCGGTAGTAGCGATACCTATAGCAGCAACGTCTATAGCTCCTCCTACCGCCCCTACGCCTCTACTAAGCACTAGAGCGTGCTATATCTAGCTCGCCCTAAGGTACTCCTATAGGCCGGCGTCAGTTAGGCCCGCCTAGAAGTTGACTATGCTGCTATAGGTGCTATTACCCATCCGCGGCGTGTGCGAGGCCTACTAGTAGAGCGCCTCAGATATGCTAGCTCCGCTTATACCTCTAGCGCCCTCACGCTCGGCGCTAGCCTGCCCGTTACTCGCCCGGTCGATGTTAAGCTAGTAGCCCTAGCCGGCGAACTTCTTAATTGTAATACCTACTACTAGCTGCCTCTAGGCCCGTACCGTTAGCCCTACCCCGATCGCCTGTAGCGACTCTATAGCGAGTACCTTCGTTATCCTCTCCTCGGACTAGTACGACCGCCTACTATGCTAGAGATACTCGCTTACTACCGGTAGCACTCCGGTCTCGGCTAACAGCTACCTCCTAAACGGCTATACTAGCGCGAGGAAGCGTAGGAGTAGCTCGCCGGCCTATAGTAGTAGGAAGCGCGCCGGGAACCTTAAGGCGTTAGTTATATTAAGCGACTTGTAGTAGGTTAGTACGAAGACTAGGTAGCTATTATATATAAATAGGTTGCGCTTGTCCGCCTGCTGATTGTACTAGCGTAGCCCGAGTAGCTCTAGCCGCCTTACTAGCTAGCTAGACCTAATGTAGAGGAGGACGAGAATGTACTCGAGGAAGCGCTATACCGCGTCCTTATACTATACTATAGTAGCGCTATCTAGCCGCTAGGGCCTAGGGCTATTACCTATAGTCGTATAAAATAGTAGTCTTATCTTCTCGGGCTAGACCTTTAGCTGCTTAAGTAGGAGGTACTACGCAGTCTATAGTAGCGTCTCGTTCCTTGTATTAGTAAGGAACGATGCCCTAGGAGAGGCGGTATCCTAGTTATCGACTAGCTTACCTATCTTAGGAATAATACCGGCCTTAGCCTTAGCCTCCTCTTCTACTAGCCTAAAGTAGAGGTCCTTATATAGTACTACGCTCGCCGCTACTAGCTTATGCCTAATTAGCGCCCTAATCTATCCTATCTAAAGCTATATATCCCTATAGACAATCGTCTCCTCGTCGGCGTGCTAGCGTACCTACGCCTAGTTAACAGTATTACGCGTAATCTTAAACCTAAGTAGCCGCGTCGAGCTTAGCTCCCTAACCGGCCTAGGCGTGTTATTAAGTAGCTACTCGTCTTAGAAGGCGATAATCTAGCTGCTAAGGCTGCTTAGGACGCCTAGGTTAATAAGCTATATGTAGTATAGTAGCGTAAGTAGCTAGCTATTATAGATAAGCTGTAAGAGGTAGCTTATATAGTTACTAACCCTTATCTACGCCTTCTAGCCCCTATTCTAGGCGATAACAGCTACGAATAAGACTATAGCTAAGTCGAAGACGCGCTACTTAAGGTACTACTATATTAGTAAGATACTAAAGTCGAGTATAGTATTATTAAGCGCTACCTTTACACGCCTCTCTTCTTCTGTCTTTTACTACTAGCTGCCTTCTTTCCTTTACCTTCCTACTCTTATCCTTCTCCTTCTCCTTACCCTTTACTTTTATATTAAATAATAGTACCTACTATACGCCTTCCTAAGCCCTTTTAAAATACTACTACTACTATTGTATAGTAGTAAATAGTAGCTCCCCTCTCTTACTCTTACCCTTACTCTTACTCCTACTCTCGCTTTTATCTTTACTTTTAGTCTTACCCTTAATCCTACTCTCCTTTTTACCCTTAACAACTCTTTCTACCCTCGCCGCCTTTACTATCGCTAGCTACCCGTCTCTAATTACCCTAACCCTATAGAAGTAGTAGGTAAGCTTTTACTATATGCTTATATAGCGCTACCTTAACTACTTATTCTATAGTAGCGTAATAGGATCCTACGAGATTTCCGCCGCGTAGGAGGTGTTTAGTAGCCTAGTATTAAGCTTAGTTAGCTACTACCGCTCTTAGCTACTACCTTTAAGAAGGTTAAGGCCTTACCTTAGCAGCCTATCGATACTATCGTATACTATAGCTAGCTCTAGCTCTGCTACTATACTAGCTAGCTTATACGATACTAGTAGCTCGTCGATTAGCAGCCTCTAGAGATAGCTATAATACCTTATCGCCTTTAGCTATAGCGTCGCCTCTAACATATACTCTTACTCCTATAGCGCCTTACTATACTACTTAAGCCATTTCTACTAGGCCTATTAGTATCTCGTAGTAATACTATCCTAGTTGCTACTACTATTACTAGGGCTATTAAGGCTAATACTATTATTAGTAGCGCTATTATTGTTAATATAGCTGTAATAGGCAGAAACCTTAAAATAGACGATACGATTCTATTTTACCTATAAGGTCTATAGTATAACGCGCTCGTATAGCTATTACTATAGCTACTTATTATCCTAACAGCGATAGCCGCGGCTTAGCTTCGCTCTATACGCCCTAAAGTAGTACTTACATGTGTTAGTAATATTAATAGAGTGAAAGTAGTACTATAAGTATTAATAGCCCTTATATACTACTAGACTAGGTACTAGTAGCGCTCCGTCTTCCGGCTAGATAGCGTTAATATCGTAGCCTACTAAGCCCTAAGCCCTAAGATACTAGGTAAGGCAGTCTCTATCCTTTTTTAAGACGTAGTATAGGTCTTATAAGTGCTAGTCAAGGGTTACGAGGGTATAGCAGCTACTATGCTCTATATACACGACTACCTTATATAGCTCTATAAACTATAAGAAGGGCGATAGACTAAGCATGCTATTATTGTTGCTATTATCGCTAATAGTTATAATATACGTACTTATTGTTATAGATGTAAATAAATACGCGTTTTTTTTTAAGTAGTACTAGTTTTACCGGAGATCTAAAAGGCTAGTTTTAAGAGAGGTAGCCCGTACTAGCGACCCCTACCTATACTAAAAAAAAAAAGCTGGTTTTACTATAACTAGCGCGAACCTAGGTATTAGGTTAGCGCATATACATGCACACGTACACGTACACGCACATAGTAGTTAGTATGCACTAGTTAGTCTGTAGCTACGCGCGCTCGCGTACCCTACTATCCGCCTTTACTATAAAAAAAAAAACTCTTATAGACTTATATATACTTATATATACTTACGCCCGCCTACGCGCGCTTATGTATATAACTACGCTATATTATATTAACTCTGCTAAGAAGGAAAGGAAATAGAGCTATAGTATATAGTCGCGAAACGGAGCCATATAGGATTACGAGAGGGCGGGCCCGTACGCTTATCGATAACTACCTAAAGAATTAGAGCTACAGCGTAAGATCTACGAACCTAATGTATTAGGGTATAAGTACTAAATAAATAGGTATATAAGTACTAAATAAGTAGGTATATAAGTACTAAATAAATAGGCGTATAAGTACTAAATAAGCATATACTTAATAAATTTAATATCCTATTCACGTTACATACATTATAACTAAGCCTGTCACGTGACCCCGATCACGTGACATTGCCCTTACCCCTAATACGAAGCAACGCGTGTAGGCACAGGGACTATTCATATTGCATAAGGTAGAGTTAGTAAGCGTTGTCACTTTAGCATACACTTATTTTACTGGCTTTAGCTGCACGGAAGTCCCGGAGCCAGCGGGGTTCTCTCCTAGGATATGAAATTAGTAGTGCAGTAGCGTCCAAATCCAATAAGCTGTCGCTTATTCTTTAACTACCCATTCCGATACAGAAACATTAGAAGTTTAACTGAACTGCTACTGTCGCCATGCCTAGACCGGGGCGAGAGTCCGCCTCTTTAACCAGCAAAGCTGGCATGAATAATAGCCCGAGAACGGCCGCCCGAAAGCGGGATCGCTACGTCACGCACGCCTGTGATCGGTGTAGGGCTTCCAAAGTCCGCTGCAACGGGGCAATGCCCTGTTCGTATTGCATCCAGCGGGACTCAAGCGGTTGTCATTACACCGGTCAACGCTTCTCGCAAGAGTCCTCGCATGGCAATCAGCTCGAGTATATCAAGACTATCGAGTGCGAATGCGGATATTCTACTGACGGGTGGATACCTTAGAGTCAAGGGTGCCCGCCACCTCGCGACGCTATTTCAGCAACAGAATCGCAAGCTTGATATGGTGCTTGAGCGCATCTCGGCGCTTGAGCAGTTGCAACGCGGACATCACCCCTCGTCGAAGGTTAACTACGTCCAGTCTCCAGTTGCCGAACCGCTGCCGCTGTTCCAGAGCTCGACCAGCGCATTTTTCCCCATTCGTGTAGTTGACGCGAATCTGAAGGGCACAGGACACTCCGCTACGGCTCTGGGGCTGTCGGAGGAGACTAACAACTCAAGCACGCCACCCACGTGCTTCTCGATCTTGAACGGCGAGATTGTCGACGATGTGGCCGACGACATAGCGGACGTCCAGGCCGAAGACGTCACGGGCAGGCCTTCCTCAAGGAGTCTGTCAGATACTTTTTCGGACCCGCCAGTTCATCCTTTAGATGCCTTGGACTGCGAGGAGATCCTACGCCTTGTCTTCAAATATGAGGACTTGGCGGGCATGATGTATCCAATGGTTGATGCCTCTTACATGGCACAGCGAGTGCGGGACGTATGCTCGCTCAATGCCGATGCCGGTGAGAGTCATGGTATTGGCAGATGCGCTCGGCTACATCCCAATGATCTCGCAACACTCCACATCATCGTCGCCATTGCTTTGGCCGTCGATGACGATAATGGCTCAGACCTCGTACGGAGCCTCCACAAAAACCTATGGCCAGACATCGAGTCCATGATCTGGAATGCTACGGTCGATCTTGAGGGATTAACTATTTTGGCTCTGATGGTAAGCCATACCGTCCTGGCTCTAAGCTTGAGTCAATGAGCGGGCTGACCTGACAGAATCGCAGAGCCTGTTCCATTACTATGCGAACAACTGGCGGCTATCCTGGCGTTTGTTGGGCAACGTGGCAAGGCTAGTCCTCGAGTTGGGTCTAAATCGCGAAATCGTCCTCAACCGGTCCTTTCCAGATAAGATGACGCGATCGCAAGCAGTCAATACCATATGGACTGTTTTCGTGCTGGACCAACAAATCAGCTATGCTCTAGGCCTCACTACCGCGACCCGTGATCTCTACCTCCGCCTCGACCCCTGCTTTCCGAGGCCGGTGCGTGTTGTGTCTCACTATGCATCTAGAGTTCTGCTAACAGACGGCATCCTATCCAGACCAAAGCTCCCTACCTGGAGGGCATGGTGAAATACGCTCAGATCGGTGCGCAGGCATGTGGCTCGCTGCTTCATGAGAGTCTCACCCGCCAGACTGGATCTAGCAGCAGTCAAGAGGCACTTTCCTATTTCCAGTATCGTCTAGACGAGTGGTGCAAAATGATCGAGACCGATTTTCTGTTTCCGTCAGCTAGCGAGAGGACAGAGATGTGGAACCAGCGACTCCGGACCATCTTTCATCTCCGGGCCAACAACCTGCGTATCGTCATCTTGCGCTGTCTTCTCTTAGGGGATGATATCCAGGACAGTGCTCCGGCAGACATCTGGGACTCTTCCGTCCAAGTGGCAGCTGATATAGGCGAGCTGCTGGCTACAATGGACAGCTTGCCCACGACATGCGGCTTTGAGAAGTCCAGGTCCAACTACTTTCTCATCGCAGCGCTAGGCCTCTTACTTCTCGCCATATCACTGAATCTCTCGCACTTGGAGTCGCCATCTCTGGTCAAAAGACCACTCTCCATGGCGCCAGCGACGTATCTGAAAGCTCAGTCCATTGCCAAAGCCTGCCTAAATTTGCTGCGCAACCGAGCAGAATCATCTCGGCAGAGTCGCTGCCTCTGGGAGCGAATCCGCGTTCTTGGTTCACGACTTGATCTGCTCGAATCTCCTATACCTGCAAGCACTTGTCCATATCCTGCAGGCTGGCATGGGACAAGACCGACGCCCTCTATCGATGACCTACTCACGGGCCAAACTCAATTGGCTACGGAGCAGGAGCAAGGGAGTTTAGAGTCGCTGATGGGTCTGAACTTTGCTGATATGGAAGGATTGCTTATGGAGTCTGCATCTTCCGTCAACTTCTTTGCGGGACAGGATCTGGTTTATGATCCCGGATTCTTTGGTACCACCTTCGTGCAAGACTCTGGTACGCAATAGGCGACGTTGATCGGAAGTAGCATTTGCAAAGCTGGGTATGATACGACCTAAGGTGTAGATGAGGATACGAAGGATAAGGCTTGCACATAAACCTGGGTTTAAGTTCGTGACGCATAGGGCTGCCTTTTATCATACCTAAACGAGCCAGTATTTGTGTGTCCGATTAGCTATCATACCCGGTTATTTATACTCGACATATTCGATCGCCCTTTTACATCCTTCCTCGGAGAGGAGTGACTTGCACCTAGCAGCTTCCCGCCGTCGCTTTCTATACCGAGGTATGATTTATTTCTCCCTCTTCCGCACCATGCACAAGAGTGGTCCCTTCTTCTCGCCGACGCCTACACTTTCCATCTCCAATATCTCCTCTTGATTCTGCGGTAGGAACTCAAAGTTGCGCCACAAGGTAGACAAGACCTTCAAAAGATTGATACTGGCAATATTCCTTCCGATACAAGCCCTATGGCCGACCCCAAAGGGCATAACCTCGTTGAAAGAGATGTTGCCCTCCAACCATCTCTCTGGGATAAACTTGTCGTGATCACTCCCCCAAAAGCGAGGATCGTGATGCAGTGCATGACTCAGCATTGATACGCTTGTCTGTTATTCGTTACTGCCATAGTCCTCTCGTTCAAGCCAAGTGTCAAACTTACCCCCTGAGGTATGTGCCGTCCGCAGATTTCGACGCCCTTGGGATCCGTTACCAAACGTGGCATTGGCATGTTGAAGACGGCACTAATACGGAAGTTCTCTTTAATACACGACATGGTGTAGGGTAACTTGCTCTCGATGCCAGCATACAACACCATGTTGCCGCCTTCCTGGTATAACGGCAAGTTATCGGACAGCTCGGCCGCGAGCTTCTTGGCGGCGTCGTGATTGTGCATGAGGTGGTAAAAGAGAAACCCTACTGTGGCAGAGGTGGTGTGCGCTCCTGCGATTCTGTTGTGGACTCCTTATTAGCCAAAGGCAACGCATATGCCACTTTCGAAAGCTTGCAATTTCTTACAAAAAAGCAAAGGCTTCGGAGCAGATCTCCTCCGCCGTCAAGCGAGCTCCGGTGTCTGGATCCCTCGCCTCTAGTATACTAGCCAGTAGGCTCCCGCGATCGCCCTCCGAGTGTTTCTCAATGGACGTCTTGACCCAATTAGCCGCCTGGGCGCTGAGCTGACGCCGTGAGGCGAGAAGCTTCTGCAGCCCGGGAATCGGCAGTCTATTCCCGATTTTCATGCTGTAGGGCATCATAGATGGCACCAAGCCGTACAGAGACCCGAGCAGAATGTGGTCGGGAATTGGGGGCAGGTTGTCCCTTGAAGGGTGCTGCTGTGTGTTGAGATCCTTGTCGAAGGCCAGCTCCCCAATGACGTCGTACGCGTAGCATGATGCAAATTCTTTCATGTCAAAGGTCTTTCCCACGCTCTGTTCGACATTGTGGAACAGTCGATCTAGGTGCTTGTTAAACGTTGACTCGAACTTTAAGACGGTCGCAGTGGAGAAGGAGTGTGCCATCTGCCGCCGTCGTACAGTGTGGAACTAGACAAGGAGGGTTAGATAGTCTACAAAAAAGCAAAACAATATCAAGACTGTCACTTACAGCTTCATCCCGAGTACTGAAGAGATTAGGTTGGATCGCTGTGAATGCATCGTAGAAGATGGTCTTTGGCATAGACCTACCAGCCTTGTAGATAGGGTCGATGGCATCGCGTGATTGGAAGTTGACATCGTTGGGACCAATTCGGATGACGGGGCCGTACTTCTCGTGCGCTTTTAGAATCGCCTGGGGCAAGTCACGCTTATACATGTGATAGGCTTTCCATAGATGAGTGAGCTTGGCCCAAAACGGCCCAGGAATTTGACCCAGGGGGTTGAAGAAAGCTCTGGACAGCAACCAGGCAACGATTAGTAGTTGAGCGGTATAGATTGATAGTAATGCCATTTTTGCTGGGCGGCTAAGTCATCAATCTCAACTGGGACGTCGTAACTTGAAGAGAAGGTACTCTGGTCTGTCGACGTAACGCGAGGATATACAGATTCTGCATATAGCATTTTTAATAGCTGTATAAGAATAAACTTTTACGAGACCTTTGCACGGAATCTCTTCCGCCTACCCTTTCGTCACCATTGTAAATACCCCACTAGTATAGTCTGACTTTCTAAATGAATCCTAGCTCCTCGCAATATATCAGGTAGCTTTCGGTTTAAAGAACCTCGTTCCGAGCCGTGTCGGCCTGTCGAGACCAGGTGGCAGGTACTTGTCATTTTGGTTCAGCAGTATACTTTGCATTTTGGTATCAGTCCGGCGAGGAGTCGTAACCAAGCAATGGGCCGCTTCCAGAGCCTGCTGCGGTTTAGTCACCTCGTAAAGGGAGTCCGTGACGATAATGATTACAATTCTAGGGCTACTAGTTTCCACTTGTGGCCCTAAGTAGAGAAGTATCCGCAAGGTCGCTGTCGCAATGCATAATGTTTGGTGATCGCTTATAGAAGCGGATGCAACCTTCGGAACTTCCGAACCTTGCAGTGGATGAGCTCTGTCTGTCACGGGATAGTTCCGAAGACCACCAAGCATGCAGATACAATGCTGCATAGATTGAGGCGAGAAGAATGCGGCAGGTGTATCTGCAATCCAGCTGGTGCCCAACGCGCGCGCAGGCCAAGGTCTTGATTTAGCATCATCTAAGGTTTGGTAAGAAATTACTAAGAAGTCTCGAAAAAAGTGCTGATACTTATAACTCCTGGATTGCTTCTTCTTCCTCTTCCTACTTGTTCTCACCATTAAACCAATCCTCTACTTTTAACGAAAGGAAAATGGCGACCAACACTAGTTACCCAAATGGTGTTCCCTACACCCTTTATTACAACCGCTATTCCATATGCTCCATCATGATGCGATGGCTAGTCGATATCCGAGGGCAGCCAAAGGATGAGGCCTCCCGCATGGACATCGGCCTCAAAGAGATCAACATCTTTAAGGAAGAGCAGTTTTCGGAATGGTATCTCTGCGAGGTGAATCCGAACGGACAGGTAAGCCAACCAACGACTACCGAGCTATCGATCTCATGCTAACTGGCCACGGCTACTAGGTCCCGGTACTTGGGAGCGACGTCGCCTTCGAGTTTCCGATGTCACAGACAACCTCCATCTCGGAATACATCGCGGCCAGATACCCCGAGCTCCTACCTGCGGAACACGCGGCTAAGATCCACGAGATGGTTCATAAGATGCATGAGATGAACTTCTTCACATTGTCTTTCAAAGGCAGCCCAAAACTGGCATCCGGTTTCGCCGACGCGGCATTAAGTCGTCTCGCGGATAAGACCATCAGCAAGAGGTACAGGAAGGCACTAGAGTACAAATTGGAAATGTAAGATGCTCCCCCTACCGCTCTATATCGGATTTCAGTGCTAAGACGTTGGCACGGAACGACAGTCTGCAACGCGACAAGGTCAAGGCTCTAGAGCCAGAGAAGACGCAAGCAGAGATAGACAAAGCAAAATCTTATTTGGACGAGGCAGCAAGTCTACTGGACCCCAACTCCGGCCCCTGGCTCTTCGGCCAAAAGCGCCCCACCGAGCTTGACGCCCATCTGGTGGTTATGATCGCACGTCTGACGGACGTGGATCGGGGCTTGATCGTTCCACAATCCTTAAAGGAATATAGTAAGAAGGCGATGGCCGAACCATCGTGGCTTGCTGTCATGGAGGGAAGGACTACTATGTATGATAGGTCCGGGAGCAAGTCATAGGTACTGTTCCGTAGGCAACCAGTGGCTGTACTTCGTGTTAAGAGAGAATGTTGCTCCTCTTCATAATGCTTCTGTCTTTTGCCAATGAGCCGAGTATACCTCACTTAGTAGCAGACCATATTAGCCGTCCACCGTATTGATCGAGCTTGGGAAGGCAACACCAACCTCTAGAAAACAAATGAAGACTGCTCAACTTCCATGTGGCGGTATCGTTCTCTTCGTACGTATACAGCAATTTATAAATTAGCACATTAGGCTTGAGAGAGACCTTCCCACCATAGATCTTGGCATCGGAATGGCGTTTGATATGTCCATGTGATGAGTAAACTGTAACTCCGTGCATAACGGCAGGCGGAAGTTCCGAGAAAGTGCAGGACCTCCGGGAGGTTGCCGGACCAGCCAGACACATCTGCATAATACAACATCAAAACATGTATTTCCGTCCGATATATCCGATTTCTCGGGATAAGCAGCAGGTTCTAGGTCATCTCCGAGATACCCTTTAGCGTGACTGTAAACTGCTAGTATAAAGGGAAGGAACTTCATGATCTGGTAAGCATATTGTTTAATATCTCTATCTTGTAGTCTCACTTGCTACTGAAGCTAAGTCAGACATAGATTCCATTCTCGGCACCGGTACCACCTGATGGAGCTTTCAAGGAGTCTTTGCCTGGGTGGGGCACCGGCGGGCTCATTTCTGTTGTATCGGCCCTCGTCTTGTCCGAGACAAACACCACGACTTCCGCGGGAGGCCCTTCGTACTTGAGATTGGTATTGAAGCACGACACTTTGACGGATCTCTCCAAGCACGTCTCGAAAACTACTGGCACGCTCTCGTACCAGCTTCCCCAAAGTAGCGATTCAGGCTCGTACAGACTGTTTGCCTTTTATCAAATCCATACTTACAACCACAACATCATTGCTCCTAAGACCAATCCAAAGACTATATTTGACAATGGCTCTTTCACTGTTGACCACTTCGATGCTCGGGGTGCTTTGACTACGACGAACTTCTGGGAGCGCTACATTCTCGCCGATGGAGTGAAGGAGCTGCTCAGTGAAGTGGGCTACAGCAGCAAGGCCGCTTAGCGACCCATTCCATCCTACTATGCTGACTCGAGCATGAAGGTTGGGAGGATAGCATGGAGCTCCTGTCAAATACCTCATGGTCGGCGTCGATGCCGTTGAGGTTCCAGAAACTGCTGGGGTACAGCATAAAGCCGTACTTGCCATTAATCACTTTCGGCAACAACAACATCAACCTTCAGAGGGGTACTCCCGGTGCCATTCAAGCCGTTCTCGATACCGAAGACTGAGGCATGGGCTATGTCAATGACTATCGAATCGCCCTTGCGAATGGGTATCAGGAATACCTGACAGCACTCGTAAATTGGTCACACTCCTATCTCGGCCTTCTCCACTCCTCTCAAGTATCCTACAATCTCCCAATGGACATGGAGGCATCGATTCCTTATGATGACGTACCAGAATGCGAAAGCCTCCAGTTCCGCGACAATGTCGATTCGTATAGACAGTTCTCCGGCACCGCCTACCTAGCCGGCCGAAACATCGTGTCCGTTGAGCTTGGGGCAGTCTTTGGGTTGGCTTTCCAGTTCACCCTTCCTGACTTGCTGTTCTCGATAAATCGAGCAGTCTCCGGCGGTGTCAATAGGGTCGTCATCCATGGAGACTCTTACACGGGGAATTACACGGCAACAACTTGGCCGGGATATGTTGCTTTCGGATATGGCATCCCGATGATGCGGAAGGTGGAACAGAGGAAGACTTCATGACCTGGAGGGACGATCTTTTTACTTTCTTCCGTCAACAATTACATTTCGAGGAACGGACAGTGCAATACGAACCGACAATCTCTGTGGTGCTCGGTGGATCACCTGTCGAAAAAGGCGTATCTTTGGCGAAACCATATACCGGATCCTTGAAACATGTGAACGGAAATTCAGCAGTCGAACACATACCGGTCAAAGGCTCTCACGAAATATTCAAGTCTTCGAGAAACTGCATTCATATGGATCTTGATCTCATAGACCATTCGGAGATGCGCTACAAGACTGGCGACCACGTTGCGATCTGGCCGATCAACCCTGACATTGAAGTTGAGACACTTCTTTGCATTCTGAGCTTATCTAACAAGCGTAATGAGACGATTACGATTCAGTCTTTGGACCCTTCAGTCAAAATCAAGATACCGGCTACCACGACGATCGAAGCGGTGTTCAAGCATCACGTCGAGATTTGCGCGCCAGTCTCACGTGATACCCTTCGAAGTCTTGCACCATATGCACCATCTCAATCAGCAAAAGCTCTTCTCGAAACTCTCTGTCAAGACAAAACGGCATTTGCAGACTTCATCTCCAGAAATCATCTCATGTTCGGCCGAGTTCTCCAGCTTGCAGTAAGCTCCGATCCCGAGGCAACCTGGTCAGATCTTCCACTCTCGCTGGTCATCGAATCAATTCCATGTATGCAGCCCCGGTACTATTCCATCTCGTCGTCATCAGTAATCTCGCCACGACATCCTTCAATCACCGCGATCGTAGACAGGAAGCCTCTTCTCGCCGCGCCTGATACGATCATCAAGGGCATCACATCGCACTATCTGCACGCAATTCAGAAAGCAAAGGAAAATGCTACATCGCAAAGGCTGCCCTCCACCAACTGGCCTACTTACGAAATTTACAGCCAACATGGAGATTACGATGGTAATCTGAAAGTCTTCGCTCAAATCCGTCGATCCAAGTTCAAGCTTCCCACACAAGGGATGACACCGCTTGTCATGATTGCTGCTGGCACCGGTATTGCTCCCTTCCGCGCGTTTGTGATGGAGCGTGCGCGTTTCGCAGGCATGGGACGACCAGTCGGCGACATGCTTCTGTTCTTTGGATGTCGAAGGCCTGACGAAGATTACATCTACCGAGAGACTTTTGGGCGGGCGCAGACTGATCTCGGTGGAAAGGCAAAGCTCTCGATCGTGACCGCTTTCTCCAGAGTTGATCATGTATACGTGCAGGATCGGGTGAGACAGGAGGCTGAGCAAGTGCTGAGACTGATAGACGAAGGTGCAAATGTGTATGTGTGTGGGAGAGCGGCCATGGCGAGGGAAGTGGGCAAGGCGGTCTGCGATGCAATGGCAACCGGCAAAGGCTGGAAAGAAGATGAGGTCAGAGAATGGTTTGAAGGATTCAAGAGGAGAAGGCTATGGCAGGAGGATGTCTGGGGCTAAGTAGAATAACCATCTCATCACAATGCAGCCATTGACCTTCAGTTTCGGAAAGCTAATCTGATTGGTCTGTTCGGTGCGAGAACTGGCGCGGTGCGACGATACACCTTCCTACGCCTTGCCTATTTGAGCAGTGTGCCAATAAGCAGAGGCACAGTTCTTCTCGGGTTCCCCCGAAGACATCCAAACCATTATTTTCACATATCAGATTACTTCTTATGGTTTAGACAATTCGCGCAAGAAACTTGATGACAAAGCCGGGCAAATCAAATCGAGGAGTCGAGCGGCCGCATATGCAGACGTCTGGTTGCACCGCTAAGATCGGAGTTCAAGTTAACCCTACGGACTGAATTCATCGGACCGAACTCAAGCTATCCCGCGAGATACTTAAGGGCTTCAATCGAATAGCTGAAGTGAACCAGAAAAGCAGCATCATGAGCGGTGAGAATCTGATCATTTTCGGCCCAACAGGCCACGTTGGCTCTGCAGTTACTCGCAGCATCCACAACTATGGCAACAACAAAGTCTTTCTCGCAATGCGAGATCCTCAAAAGCCTATCCCAGGTCTCAGCCGCGAGCAAGAAAAGGAACGCGATTTCGAAAGGATCCAGGCCGATCTCCGCAACCCCGAATCCATTCATTCCGTCGTGGGAACAAGCGGAGCGAAACGTGCTTTCATTTACTTGATACACGGCAGCACTGATAACATGAGATCCAGCATCGAGGCACTCAAATCGGCCGGAATTGAATATGTCGTCTTCTTAAGCAGTGTTTCTGTCAAGGGAGACCTTCGGAGCATTCAACACGACAACCATATCCCCTGGGTTCATGCACAGGTGGAGATCGCACTGGACGATGTATTTGGCCACGGCAACTTTGTCGCGATTAGACCGGCGTACTTTGCGAACAATGCGCTGTGGTGGAAGAAGATGATTGCTGAGAGAGGAGAGGTCAAGCTTGTGTATCCGCAAGCAAAATTCGACAACATCACACCCACAGACATGGGACGAGTCGCTGCCGCCTTCCTTGCTGGAGGAGTGGAAGTCGACGAAAGCGTGGACGAACCGAATTCCGTGAATCTCTGCGGGCCGGAGATGATCTCGCAAAGGGATATGTGGGGAATCATTGGAAGAGTGCTTGGCAAGAATCTGAAGATCACAGAGATGGATGAAAAAGAGGCGCTGGAGGTGATTGAGAAGGAAATGGGCATGCCAGCTTTGGTAGTGCCCCAGCTAATTGCTATATACAAGAGGAGGGCAGAGGAAGAAAGTGAAGGGCGCTCCGGCGACTGGTTCCAGGATGCATATATGAGGTCCAAAGAGAACGTCCCCAAGTACGCCGGAACCAAACCCACCACACTTGAGGAGTGGGTGAAGGAAAATACGTGGGAATTTGAAGCTTGAGGTGTGGCTCAATATCATGAAAGTTGAAAATTGATGCTTGTGACGTGTATAGTGTTCTCGTGTGTGCGTTGATGAGTTTCTGATCAGGCAAGTTCGCAAAGGTGGAAGATTGAACCGTCATGCGAAAGATTTGCAATGTTAGCAGGCACCTCAATCATACTTCATGAGTAAATCTTTCCCATTAGCATAGCAGGATTAGAAGATTTCGTTTGGTCGGTTTTTGCTTTTACTTCCTTGATTTATTCTTTCTTCAACCTTCATCTGCCAGCATAGTCTCCAGAAAGCGAGAGGCGAGGCGCCGACGGCTTGTCGCAATTCAGATTCATGATAGAAGTTGACAGTCCAGCTTTAATATACAACTCGAATAGCTCAAAAATTCCCGCGCGACATTATAACCACAGATATTGCGAGTTGTTTTGTCGATGGTTCACTCCAAAGTCAGAATATGCGGGTATCACGGCAAGTCTTCAACCGCGATCCTGCACTTCATCCAATGTCTTCGCGATACAGTCAACCTCGGTCTATTACTGCCCGTAGGAATTGCGGCAACCCTCAACTTAAACGCTGACGTCGTCCGGTGAATCACACGAACAACTTACGATAATCGGGCAGCACTCCGTACATACATAAACGCCAAAGAGCGTCGAAACTTCGTAAGCAAGTTAAGAGCAGGATAGTACAATAAATACACCCTTTTTAGCGCATTTTGTATTCCTAATTGACTTCAATTTACTCCTCCATATCCTTCATCATGCCAATCAAAACATCCCACGACCAATATCCCCCCTTCTCCACTACCGTCCCCACCGCCCCTCTTGTCTCCATCTCGCTCGCCAAACTCGAAGCCAGCGATGCCGCCGAATCAAGCGCTTTCTTCGAAGCTGCGCAGAACCTCGGATTCTTCTACCTGAGCATGGAGGGCTCCGAATTGGGCGAGAAGCTTGTCGACGGCGCGGAGAAGCTTCTGGCTTTGCAGAAAGAATTCTTTTCGAGGCCGAACGAAGAAAAGGAACAATTTGCGCGCGAGAAGATCGATCCGTTCTTCGGATATCGCCACGGCACTCTGAAGGAGACGTGGGAGGATGGTAGGCCGAAGAGGAACGAGACGTATAATGTGAATTCTCATCCGTGTTCAACGAAAGCGAAGATGTCCGCTAACAGTCTACCAGCTGCGCAAAGATGACCTCGTTCGCAACAACCCACCACTTCCCATGCATCCGTTAGTGACCAAGAACCACGATCTGCTAGAGTCATATGCGCGCAACTGCCGTGCGGCCATCGACCTGATGATCACGCATCTCGAAGTCCATCTGCAGCTGCCAATCGGCACGCTCGCGAAGTTGCACCGTATCAACCACCGATCTGGCGACCATGTGCGTTTCCACCAGCACGCGCCGGCACCATTCACCGAAGAGGCGGCGAAGCAAGGCGAGCACACCGACTTTGGCACCCTGACCATCCTATTCAACTGGCTCGGAGGCCTGCAGATCCGACTGCCGGACACCGAAGACTGGGTGTACGTGAAGCCAGTGCCAGGATCAGCAGTGGTAAATCTGGGCGACGCGCTTGTCAAGTTCACGGCAGGCATTCTCCGCAGCAACGTGCACCGAGTCACCCCACCGCCTGCGCCCCAAGACGGAATCACGAGGAACAGTTTAGTATTTTTCTCGCGGCCGGAAGACACTGTGGTTTTGAAGCGAATCGAAGGAGGGATTATTGACAAGCAGCCGAGGGAGGAGAAGTCGGAGCCGGAGATGACGAGTGAGGAATGGATCTTGAGACGTTCGGTTGGTGACTTGAAGGGAGTGTATACGCACAAGGGCGGTTTGGAGATTCGACGACAGTTAGTTGCAGGACGCGTTTAATGGGTTTAGAAAGCGAAAAGGGTTTGAGCTGAGAGAGAAAGAAAGACATCCTCAATTGCACTTCGATTCCCGAAATCTGTTCGGATATACTACCGGCAGTGTGCTATCAAACAGAATGTACAAAAAGCAGCAGAGAAGAGATCAGACGCACCGCAACTACAAAACATGCAAAGTCGAAAAACACAAACAACCGCAAATCAAAAAGAAACTGAAAACCATCTTCGTCCCATCCCCTTTCATCCTTTTGCGATATGAGCTGGTGTCACCTTGAAATCCTCATCAGCATACTCACTTCCAGTCCACAACAGCAGAGTTCAACTGGTATTCTCCAGCCGGCAATGCAGGATCACCACCCGTCGGAACGCTCCAGGTCAACAACATGTTCGTGCCACCATTCGTGACATCATCCTCATCAAAGTATCCCAACTGTGGTCCGCCGCCATAGATGTACCGACCCGTTGGTCCAGGTTGAGCCTTGTAGAGGACAGTCTCATTGCTCCATTCATTCTTGCTGTCGACAAGCTGTTCGAGAATGTCAACGTAGTTGCGAGTGTCGTATGAAGGCACAATGGGCTCGGAGACATTGAGGAAGCGATAGTAGAACGTGTTGTCGGCCCACGGAGTCAAGTAGACGAAAATGAAGGAGAGATGGTATGGTGAGTAGAAGAGATCAGCGGACAGAAACTCTCCGGTGATGAAGTATGCGGTCGACTTTGTAGAAGGCATGTCGGGACTCCAGCTGGATCCCGTCCAGTATTCATACTTGAGATCGTCATCAAGTTTGAAAGTTGCAACTCATCAGATTGACTTACCGAACCGCGGTTCGTAATGTCATCGGCATCAACTCTTGCCAACAACAGTCCACCGACAACATTGCCAAACAAGTAGACCTTTCCATCATTGCCACCTGGGCCAGATGAACCCCAAGATCTGATACCTCCAATTCCGCCCCAAGCGACCTCATTCTGATCGAAAATCTTGTTCACCAGCCTGTCAGCTCTTGGACCACCTTCGCCGGGAATAGAGACTAAAAGTAGAGTATTTCCGGTGTACGTAAAGACCCAGTTGTTGCCCTTAGACTTGTCGACCACGTCATATACGACATTTGCGTACATGACAGCATGGCTTGCGTTGTACGGGATTAGAGAAGACTCTGGCCAAACTGCATAACGGTAGCCGTTGCCCTGCATGTTGAGGTTGTAGACTTGCTCTCCACCGGTCAAGGGAGCGAATCCTCTCATGCGGCCGACATCGTCTGCCCATTCTCCAATGTCGTCCTGAAGAGTGAGCGGCTGGCCGTACTTTGCATGCTGATTTTTGTCGATAGCGACCGAGCTAGAGACGAAACCATGAAAGTCGCCAGGCTGAGAGTCCGTTGCCGGACCGTAGCTGCCAGTGTCACAGAAGACAAAAAGCCGCTGACAGTTGAGATAGCCCCCTTTGCCGCCATCACGGGAGATGTGTGGCTTGTACTGCAGATCCGTCAGGTTGACACGATTTTGAGGTGTGACCTCGAGAATGCCAGTGTCGGGCGACAATGGATAGTCAGTCGTGAGATGGCTATTGACTCCTGGCACGAGGAGACTCTTGTCGAGTGTGATCAAATCATACGGTCCAGTCTCAATGTACTGATCGGTTGGATCGTTTGTGCTGGGGCCCAGTTCATTGACAAAGTTGACTTGTGGAAGGGTTAGACCGGCCTTGGTGTTGTAAGTGATCGATGGAGCAGCGCAGAGTGAGCCAGTGTATGAAACTTGGCTGTAGTTCTTCGAACTAGTGTTGGAAGAGCCTGATGGTGGTGGGTCAGAAGGTGTCGCCCTCGAGTATCCAGAGACAACGCTGACGGTCGATATGGGCCTGGAACCCATGAGGAATGCACCATAATCGCCGCCTGGAGTGTATCTCGCAGCTGTGCTCGTCGATGTCGTCGAGGAAGTGGAGGACACAGTAGCGAAAGTCGCATTCGCGGTAACGGAGGAAGGAATGGTGGCTGGAACATTATCAGTCTCGACTCAAACAGCAGTGAAAAGGCAACTCACGCTCAGTGTATCTCTTCTTCAGCTCGTCATGACTGTGGCTTGTCTGCATGGCTCGTACTGCAAAGTACCAGCTCTATCAGTACGGAACATGCAAGTCTGAGCGGTAAACTTACATGCGGCTTCGAGAGTCTTCCGGTCTATGGAGTCGTCTATGAACTGACAAATAGCTCCTCCGTCCATTGTACGCGGGTCCTGCTTAGAAGCATGTGCAATTCGGAAAACATCAGCCACGACCTTCATTATCGGGTTTTTGCCCTTGGTCGTGCTGCTTTCCCCTGGTTGAGGCGGGCGCATCAGTACCGCGCGAGAACCCTGAATAAGCAACTTACCGGTCGGCTTTTGTAGCATGATCTTCATGAGTTCTTTGAGATCGTTGGCGTCTATCGTGTTGGGATCCAACTCCATGCCGGAATCAGCAATCTTTTGCAAGATATATACGATGAACTCCATGTCCATGTTTTGGACAATATGAGGGAGCACGCGATCCAAGTTCTTCGCAACATCATCCGGATGGGCGGTAACAAGGCTTTGGAGTTCCGGGTCATCGAGTAGTTTAGAACGAAGCGCTTGACCCTGGCTTATGAAAGCAGGGTCAATCTGGAGAATAGCGAGATAAAGGAACACCACGGTGGAGAGCAGAAGAAGAGAGGCAAGCAAAGGCCTCTTCCAAAGAGGAGCCATCGTCAAAGACACCAGTTTTGGCCCGCAGGGGAATCGAACAGTGAGAAGGGAGTGACTTGCTTCAGAGAGCCTTGAGGATGATGACTGAGTCTTTGAATGAGCGTGGTTGCCAACTCGAAGGGAGTGAGTGAGAGGAAGAGGGAGAAAAGAAGAGAAGCAGGAAAATGCAATGACGCGAGAGCCGATAAACAAGAGGGGCAATCTCCTGCCGTCGAGTCCAGATGCGCGTAATTTGGTGCCCGTGGCAGGCGCGTTCGAGGGAAATGAAATGAGATGCTGCGCGTGGAAGTCGCGCGTTTCATGTCACCTCCAGCTGCCCCAACCACCCACGACACCAATATCTTAATCAGGAAATAGTGATAGGCCATTTCCAGGCACTCGTTTGAATCGTGGCATGAGAATATTGCCTTCGAAAATTCATAGTCGGCGGAGCACGAAGAAGCGCACTCCGAGGACATCCGCAACGCTAATCAGAACCGCTGAACATTGGTCCCGTTGGTGGGCATCTTGATCTCATCCAACTTCGTAAAGCCCTCCTCAGCCCTGGCCCCCCTCGGCTTCCTTCAAACGGTGCCGTTCAATCGTCAACTTTCGCCAAAACGAATTCACTCTGCCTTTTTGGCTTGCTCTCTCAAACCAGGAGCGGTAGTGTTCCTTTGCTCCAGATCTGCCGCCCACAAAGCTGCTCCCACCGTATTTGTGAAGGCGAAGAATATGCCAGCAACAGGAATGAGCTCGAACAATACTGCTGCAACACCAAATCTGCCATTATTGTCAGTACATTCGAAAACTACGTCATGACACCTTTCTCTCATACCCTGTATAAGCTCCGCGTCGTTGCTCCACAAATTGCTCCCTCTCGCGTGCCTTCATACCCTTCAACTGAAAGTATCTTGCATGCGCATTCGGTCCAAACTTCTTTCCCTGCAGGAGGATGAACAACACCGTGCCAACGACTGGAATGAAGTTGAGCGGCATGTACATAAAGTAGCGGAGGATGGCTTTTGGGGTAAATCGCTCGAACGGCTTCTTGAACGCTTTGCCGAGTTTAGAGATGGGATCGCCGCTCGAGTTGAGTTGTCGGCCTTCGGACACGATGCCAGTCATATTGCGAGAGAGGAGAGTCTGGCGAGAGTTGTATCAGCACATTGCTCCTTTGATATCCTCTGATATGCTTGTATGAAAGCTTACTCCGTCGAAAGTGTCAACGAGCGCATCCTCAAGGAAGAATGTCCTGCTGATCAGATTCGATATGGTTGAGCTCTCACTAAGAACAAGAAGAATCGTCGACAACGCTGCAAGCGGTCCATTGAAAATCGCCAGAATAGCTGCTTGTGGGATGTATGTGACGAGGAACATGAAGGCAGTAACGCCAACTCCCGTGGTGAGGGTAGGGGTGAGTTTCGAGAGGAACGGCTTCCACAAGCTACGGTGTGAGAGATAGTAGAAGAGACCCTATGTCATGAATACCGTCAGTGGCAGAACAGGTAAACGAGCCGTGAGGCGTTCAAACCTTGATAGGATACAGGTACGCTCCACTGCGCACTGCATCTTGCGCAATCACCTTGATGCGCTGTGCATCCTCCCGCACAATCTCCTCGACCTTGTCGGACATAGTGGCGACTCAGAATCCTCAAGTCCGTGATAGTTTCAAAGCAGCGATCCAGTCGAATGTTTTGCTGCCTCGAATTAGGAAGACGTTGATCAGTTGAAGGTCCATTTGTGCCAGGATGGGCTTCTGCGAGCTGCACGACGTCATGCTGAACGCAGCGGACTGCGAATCCGCAACCAACAGAATTCTCCGATTCGTGAAGTTCGTGAAAGGCTCCGGGATATCCATCTTTTGATGGCATATCAGCGATGAGCTCGTTTGCTTCTTTTGGATGGTCAACGGGAAAGACCCATCTAAATCTCTTCTCCTCCGAAGTTCATATTCTCCCGGGGGTGATGGATAAGACCAATTGGACCGCGCTACGAAGTTCTCTGTGAGCGAGGTATCTGCTCCTTAACAAACCTGATGTGCAAGACGTCCAATTGCGGTTAGAAACGCAGTCTCCCGGACGGAGCAACATACACCAATCTCCGGAGAGCGTCGTTAAATCCGGCGACTCTGCTTCACGGAATGCATACCGTTAACAGTAAACGACTTGACTTGAGGCTATCTTCAGACTTGAAGCCATATCTGCCGCAATGGGTATAAATACAGATCGAGAAGATGAGAATCTGCTCCATCGACATAAACCTCCTTGAAAGACGCAGAATCGAACAAACCACGCACAGTCGCGATCAATATGGCTCCAGAACCAAAGTCCAACGTCCCAATCGTCTTCGGTGCAATGACCATTGGCAAAGAAGGTACATGAATTCCTCTTTTAAGAACCTCTTCCTCTAATTTCTGAGAGTCCGCCAGCTAACCATCCACCCAGGCGCCGAACAAGCTCGCGTGCACTCCCTCTCCGAAGCCAAGAACATCCTCGACATCTTCACCTCCCACGGACACACCGAAATCGACACGTCACGCGTCTATGGCGGCGGTTCGTGCGAATCATACCTCGCACAATGCAACTGGGTTGGTCGCGGCCTGGCCATGGAAACGAAGATGTACCCCACCGGGATCGCAAACATCCCGAACATCGAGAAATTCCACTTCACGGCGGCCGATATGCGCGAGAACCTGGAGCGCAGCTTGAAAGCGTTAGGCACGGACAAAGTGGACATGTGGTACCTGCACGCGCCTGACCGCACGACGCCTGTCGAGACCACGTTGAAGGCGGCCGACGAGCTGTACCGCGAGGGCAAATTCCGACGTTTCGGGATCAGCAATTATATGGCGTGGGAGGTGGCGCAGATCTGCGAGCTGTGCGAGCACAATGGATGGGTCAAGCCGGTGGTGTATCAGGGCATTTACAACGGCATCCATCGAACCGTCGAGCAGGAGCTGTTTCCGTGCTTGAGGAAATATGGCATGGCATTCTACGCGTACAACCCCCTTGCTGGTGGGTTTCTGACCGACCGGTATCACCGTGATGTTACCGAAGTGGAGCCAGGTAGCAGATTCGACGCAAGTCGTTGGCAGGGCAAAGGGTACCGTGCGAGATACTGGAATGACGCGTATTTCGACGGACTGGACCTTATTCGCGAGGCGGCAAAGAAGCACGGCTTGACCGAAGCAGAGTGTGCGCTCAGGTGGATGACGCATCACAGCTTGCTGAAGAAGGGAAATGGCGATGCGGTCATTATCGGTGCCAGCAGTGGTAAGCAGCTAGAGCAGAATTTGGTGGATTTGGAGAAAAGCCCACTGCCGGATGATGTGCTAAGTGCCTTTGACCAGGCATGGGAGAAGGTTAGAGGCTTGAGCTGGAAGTATTGGCATTGAAGCTTGGATGTACACGGAGCATCTGCTGTCATAGTCTCCATCTCGAATAGCTAAAGCAAGTTCAAGTGGTGATAAATATGAACTTCGAATATTTTGATAGAGAACTTCCACTAGACGTCCGATTCAATTCATCGCAATGAATTTCTCTTCACCGAGAAACATCTAGCTGCTGTTCTCAGCGAGATTCACTGACGAGATAAGGAGCTTCAGATCAAATTATATGTTGGATGAAGGGGATGTTGGGCATTCGGAAAACATCATGGCAAGGGTGTGATGGTGATATGCACATCTGGATCCGATAGACCGCGGTCGCAAATTGGTAAAGACAAGTGCACGGTTCTAGATTCGATAGGCGTGATGTCGCAATTTGACAAGATATCGTTTGATCGATCTGTACCTGTCAGACGGTAGAAGCGATCAATATCCCTGCGCTCAAGTATATGATGTTTATTGAGACGACAAGCATTTCACAAATTGACAGTGACAGTATTGATTACAGCATAAATTGCACTATGCAGTTTGGATACTAATGTACAATTTACAGGCGAATCGGTTATTAATCCAGAATCGACAGCAGCACAGGTATCTCATTCTCCGTCACAAGCTCCTCACATCACAGTGGGAACTCAGCAGCTCAGACAGAAGTATCAAGAGCTACGTAGAAAAAAGGTGAAGACCTTTATAGTGGGTCGGAGCAGATGAGGCCTTGCTCGAGCTGTCGTGGTATTGTCAGCTTCTGTCAATTGCCGGGGTGTGATTGAGAATAACATACAATTGGGAGCAAGCAGCAGCGAGCCTCCTGGCCGATAGTAGCACACTCCGCGATAAATTGAGTCTGGTTTGTTGGTGTCGTGGGAGCTACAGGAATAGACAAGTTAACGGAGAACTTCACGTTTGACACCTTGAAGTGGGGCATATGCGTACGATTAGCGCATTGAAGGTCCGCAAGACCGAGGACATCGACGGCGCAGCATTGAGGGGTGTTAGATCCGCTGCAGACAGTGGCAGCCTGGCGTCTCTCATGTGGCGCTGCCAGGACGAAAGATGCGGCGGCCAGGACGGCAGCGAGCTTGGTGGAGAACTGCATGGTGATGGTAGATGTGTGTGATTACAGGTATTTCAAAATATCGATTGTTGGAGGAGCGAAAGAGTGGAACGATTGAATGTTCTGAGTGATAGTAGTTTTTACTGATGACAAGAGAAATGGACTGGCAAACTCTTCTGCTTTATACTTCACCTCTGATGAGACTTTCTCGGTCAGTTCTGCGTCTTGTCTAAGCTTACGACTGTGCGGACGATCGACTTGACGTCAAACCATGCTTTCAACTGACGCGTGGTGGCTTTGACACAGCGCATTTGAGTCTTTTGAGATGATCTCCATGAGATTCGACGGAATTGAACGACGGTGGACAAAGCATTTTCTCGATGAGCCCGGTGATAGGTGGAAGAGGCCAGAATTCTTCGGCCAAGCTTGTTCTTGGTCCAGGCCAAAAGTGAGAGCATGACGAGCAATCTCCCTGAGCTGCTCCACCAGCAACGACGATGGTTCCTGAAAGTGAGGTCAATCCTGTGGCGAATGTTTCCACTGTCCCAAGGGGTACTGGAATAGAAAGGTGAAAGCTGGGGTATGACCGTGAAATAGGCAAGAGCAACCGATTAAGGTGGCAGAGTAGCATTATAAGGCAGCATAATATTACTGGGATGGCAGTCCAGGGAGTCATTTCAGCCGATATACTCGAGACAGTAGCCAGTGAATGGACAAGAGTGACCGAGACGGGAAATTGAAGAACACAACTGGTCATGAACAAGGACGTTGAAAGCTAAAGAGGCGGCTCGTCCGGCAGGAACCAGGTGGTGAACATTAGGGTTGTCGTGGCTTTTCGACAAGGTTATTCCACGTTTTCGTCATGTCGATCTCTTCACTGACAGGCGAACGCAGGGGCTCCGTCCAAGGAAACAGTGGGCGCCATTCTCAAACGGCGGCAGGGCTGGAAACGTGCTAGAATCCGCGTAGACTTTATTGATTTGAGCGATCTGCGCATCGGTTCGCCACGGCAATTTGATGGGAGGGTTGCGGTGATGACGATGCGCTCGAACATGAACAAGATTCGCATGTGGATCCGCGTCCAAAAGTGCGCATGAATGCAGTTTCGTCGAATTTCGATGGAGAATTAGCGGCGATTAGATTCATGCACCGCCTTGGACGCTATTCTCAAGAGTCAAGGCTCGTAGTGAAGATCGTCATAGTGGAGATCGTCGTCAACTCAGCGTGTGAAAGGTCACCAGGGTTCGAAGCGGATAGCCTGCGCCGGAAGCTCGTGGAAGCAGCTGCAAGCAGAGAAATGAGCTTAGCACAGCTTGATGAAACCGAGGAGCTTGTGCGTGAGGTGGAATGTTGGAGGGAGAGCATGAGATTGCAATGTCGTTGCTCGAAGGTTGAGACCTTGCCCCGGCGCTTTCCATAGGAACCGAAAATGATGCACAGCCACGCAGCGACTCATCCTTACTGGAAGAACATTGATAAGGCAGGTCTGAAGATCTTTTACATATCAGGAACACTCTTTGCAATTTTTAAATAACTTTAGGGCGGCATGGCAAATGTTTTTCGGGGAATTTGGCCGTATACTGCTCAATCTGTACGGAGTACATGCGCGTATTTGGGGTTGTCAACAGTCAAAGTCTTCTCTCATTGTCCTCTTCAAGTTGAATACTCATTTTTTGGATTGCAGTATGCCTTGATACTGAGTTCTGTGATGGTCTGAAACGTATCCGTTGCCTGACGTCGCTGAGAGCACACATATTATTCACGGTGGCGAGTCTGTCCCATTTGTGCAACGAACTCCAATATCGCCATTGATGTTGGAGCAGACAATCTCAGGAGGTGATCCAGCAGGACTTGTCAGATCAATATTCTCCAGATGGATGCCTTCGCACGTTGCACCAGGACTGCAAGTCAAATCTACAACAACCTTACCCTCCGCGCCAGAGCTGGTGCCATTAACATTGATGAAGTTGATGTCCGTGATGTTGACCTTGCTAGGGTTTGCCGCACAGGTCGTCGCGTTCAAGTCGAAGTAGCACTGATCGAGCACAATTGGGTTATCCGTGTTCTCGATGTGGATGTCTTCGTACGTAATGTTGGAGATGTAGCCATAGCCGACGTTGGGACCCGCCCAAGCTTTCAGTCGTGCACCATTCTGGCCGTTTAGGAGCGTCACGTTCTTGATGTACGCATTCGAGATGTAATCCAGTACGCCGGGATATTGGCCAATGCTGCCCATTGACACGCCATGCGTTCCATTACACCAGAGATTCTCGACGTGGATGTTAGTCGTGTTTGGTTTCGGCGAGAAACAGTCATCGCCAACATTGACTTCAGTGTTGAGAACGGTCAGACCATCGACATTATACGAGTCAAAACCGTCCGTGTTCTTCGGTAGAGCCTGATTCCGAATAAGAGTTGACAGCAGCTCAAAATGAGATGAAGAAACTTACCGAGGCATTGTTGGACGTAGCATCGAAGCGGACGCCATCGAACTTGATATTCTTCGTCCGTACGAAGAAGTTGTTCCAGCAGGGTGAGTTGAGGAAGTGGATTCCAGAGACCTCGACGTTCGTGGCATTATCGGTCAAGAACAGGACTGGTCGGAGGAACGTGTTGTCCGGATCCTGCTCAAATATCACGATTAGCAAAACATACGGAGAACAGTCAAAGTACTGTTGTATGATCTCTCCGAAGACGGCGAGACGGCGAGAACGAAAAGTTTGATGAGAGGAGGCCAGACGAATAAAATGGCATCCCTCCACAAATGGCGCGTGCCATAAAATACACTCAAGCAGCTTGCCTCCGCAGACATTACGAACTCAATCAAAGAAAGTGAATAGGTCAAGGAGGTGCGCCTCCGCATGTAGTGCGGCCTTGATGGAAGACAGTAATTAGGGGATACAAGCGTATCTCAGCATATCGTACAGGCGTAATGGAAGAAGACAAACCGGGTCAACACGTAGAGTTTCGCATTTCGCGCGCGCCTCGCCGAGGAAAGTAAAAACGTTAACAAACATGGCGCGATAACACTCTCCTCAAACGTACCAGTATCTCACTTCCCGCAAATTCATTGTACCACCGCTGACCATTTCCGTTCAAAGTGCCAGAGCCGTGAATCTTGATGTCCTTCCCTCCCCAAACCCAGAAGGTGATTGTGTTCTGGAAGGAGTAGAAGAAATTGTTGGCTTGCCAGTATTCGACATCATCGGTAAACTGGAATTACAGTGAGCAGTCAGTGTATCGTACTTGACGAATAAGGGAGCCAGTTACCTTGATTTCGCCATCCAGCCTGACCGAAATGTCGTCAAGAAAACTCAAATCTAGCTTCTTGCCGATAACATATGTCTCACCCTTCTTAAGCCAGAGCTCTCCACCGTGATTTGCCTTCTTGATCCCTTGGAGGAAGTCGTCCGCAACGTCGTCAGTGTCGCTTTTAGAGCACCGGATGGTCACTGGCTGGCGATGGTGCTTGTGATGCCAGTATGGCTTCCAGTTCAAGGTTCCGCGCTCCGCAAGCTCTTTGGTACCGACAGCAGCAGAAGCACTGCTGATAGCGGCAAATAAGAAAAACACTGTGCACGAAAAGAATTGCATGTTTGATTGACTAGGACAGGAACAGTTGAGCTGGAAGGATTATATGAACGAAATCGAATTGCTGTGCACTTTCCCTTGGCTTTCGCTCGCGAGGGCTCAACGCGACACCGAGACGAGAAGACTTTATTGGACTCCAGGGTCATCTGCCAAGCACAGTTCTGTGCGTGATTCTTCCTCGTGAAAAGCATGCTGCAAGGAGCTTCTTCTCTTGGCACTTGCTACTAACAATTACCCACCATAATCCTGAAAACTCGGCTATTCTGTCATCGAATGAAGAGAGTAGATAATAGACAATCTCCACGATGCCTGAGAATATGGAGAGATGCCAAGGCTCCGAGAGTGCGGAGAGCATGGATATCCGGTGGAGAAATGAGTTCTTGATGTGGAAAGAAGAAAATCCACCAATACAAGGAAAGCCAAGACTTGGAGAAGATGTTCCGCCGGACGGCGAGGAAAGATATGTGGAAAGTCGTTAAGTATCTTTGTCATATTCCGGCATCGCTGCGGTGCTCCCAAGTTGGTCGAAAGAGGACACGGAGAAGAGTTGGGGCGCTGTCAATCTGGCTGTCGGACTAGGAAGCCACTTGCCATGTTTGGTCGTTGGGACAGGAATATAAAAGCAGTACAACCTCCACCACAGGTTCTGAGCCCAACGATGAGCTAAGAGACTTCGAAGGTGATTATGGGAGTGCTGGCCGGAGAATCGGAACACAGCTGGAGGCAATTCATTGAGAGTCTCTCTGCTCTAAGCTATGCTCACCACTAGCAAGTGGTGCCGCTCCCCACAACTTTTGTGCATTCAGATCTTCATCAGTATGTTCGGGTAGAGGGGGTAATGCATCAATAGAATCGTCCTGGAGCGCGGGTGTTCGTTCTTCTCAAATTTTGCGATCCAAGTGCGTCTCTCCATGTTTCCATTTTGAAAGTTTGAGGGGACTCCAAGGTTGGGCGAACGCATCCATCGGTGAAACATCAACTGACAAAATGGAAAGAACTTCTTTCCGCTAGACAACAATGATGAGCGAGTTGCCACACAGGCGAGATTCCCAGCCGGACAGGCACGTGGGCACTGCTTTGGATGTACGTCCTCGTGGTGGCATTGTGAGTTCGTAAACGAGAGAAGAATTATAATATCGACAACTTCACAGGAGGGCCAAACTCAAGCTCAAGGCTAGTGGGAGTTTGGAATCATACAAACGAATCCTTGTTGGAAACACAGGAGTTTGTAGATGTCTAGGTAATGTCGATTACTCTGCAAACGCTCACCACAGAAAGACTACGGCGCACTTTACCATAACTCGGAGATAATCATCAAGATGCCACTACGCCGCACGCTAAATGCTCACACGGATGTGCTTACCTCGTCTTAGAAGTTCACTAGACTTCTTGCATTCAAATATACCATACAGAGTCCGTTTATGTTTATTTTCTTACTTACCTCCCCTCGTGATACCGTTCGTATCTCGCTGGGCGCTCGTCATCTCCAATATTTCAGTTGTCTTTGCAGTGCCTCACTCCTTCCCTCTTATCCATACACGCAATAGTCTCTCGTTTCTACTGCTGCAGTTCCCTGTTCTCCTCATCGTTTTGTACTACGTAGAGCTTGGCATTTGTACCATCTCGCAATGAGTCGCACATCCCACTCCGTGACAATCAACGTCGACATTCCCAAATACCTCAACCCGGACGATGTAATCGCAGCATTGCACGGACATACCGTCCTTATGGACCTCCAGCCACTCGTGACGGGCTATCGTCCGATCCCCGCGGAAGATCTCTCCGGCGCGTTCATGGGTCGCGAAGAAGAAGAGCATTTCGAACACGCCAGCGCCGCCGAACTCACGCACTACCACGTAGACGAGACGATCACTATCGTGCCCGGCATTGGGGAGTGGGGCAAGACACACATAACCTTCCCGGCACGGTGGCAGAATACGCCAAGCGGTGCGAAGGGCTGGGCAGATGCGCCGCAGGGGGTGACGGTCGCCAGTATATGGACAGTCAAGCCGAAGGAGGGAAAGCGAGGGAGTTGGGAGCTGGAAGAACAGGCGACTGTTTCATGTTCGGGATGGCTCATGCCATTAGTCAAGAGGTCGTTTGAAGGCGCGCAAAGAGACATTTGCCAGGGGCTGATTGAGAAGCTTTCTCACGAGGGAAAGGGCGGAGCGGCGGAGCTGCCTGCGATCAACACTCGGTTTTAGTGAGATCATATCTGGCGTTGAGGGACGGAGAGGCATGGAATACCCCGTGGGATTTGGCGGAGACTAGGTTGATTTTTGAGCATTTTATCTTCGTATACGAACATTCCCTTTCGAGCACAATCATGTCTTGGTCACATCCTCTTTGCAACTCGTCGCATTTTACACTCTCTTCCCGTCTTCAGTCTCACAAGCTCGCCTTGAGTCCTTCCAAGTCCTCATCCAGAAACTGGTTGACACAAGCCGCAAAACTCTCAGCATACTCGTCCAGGAATCCGTGTCCACTGAATGGCCACAGCTCCAACCTGGCGTTTGGCAGTTTCTCGAACAAGATGTAGCTGTTCTCGGTTGGTACAAGCTCGTCCTTACTCCCATTCGCCACCAACACTGGAATCTTCAAGTGCCCCAGCCTCTCATAGCTCTTGCCTCTCTCCTCAGTGGGGTTGATGAACTTTCCGATCGCCTTGACCAAGTTTGACGTCCCCTCGGCGTGCAAATATAGCGGTCGGTTCGGATGTGCTGCCTGCATGCGGTCCCAGCTCGCTGCAGCACGAGCCTGCTTCTCCGGCGTGAGAGGGAAGAATGTGTGGCAGAACGCGTGTTTGCACGCTTCGGCATCAGAGCCTTCGGCACTTTGCAAGACCTTGCGCATCGAACCATCTGCATTCGAGAGGCCAGGATGTGTTCCACTCGGCCTGCTCCCTGCGAGGATGAGGCGTCGCACGAAGCCAGCAGGCTGATTCAAAGCCAGCAGCTGTGCCTGCATAGAACCGATGCTGAAGCCGATGAGGTCGACTTGGTTAATGCCGATGGTGCGTGCAACGTTAGCATACATGTCAGCCATGTCCTGGAAGGTGGTCAGGACGGTGCCAGACTTTGTGTGTCCCGTCCCAGGAGGATCGATCTGGAGGATCTGACGGCTCGTAGCGAGGGGGTTGATCATGAGCGGGTCCCAATGGTCCATGTTACTGCGGAAATGGTTGATCATCAGCAGAGGAGGGAGCTCTTTGCTCCATTTGCCAAAGAGGCGGTATGCGTGTGTGACGCCGTTAACGGTGACACGACTGATCGGGGCGGTCTCGTATGTGTGGGCTGACATCTTGATTGGTTTGCTGTATCTTTGGAGTTGATGTAATGGGGCAGATGAAGTGATTACCGTATTCCCTACCCTGATGATGACAAGAAAGAAATGGGGAAAGATGGCGACTTATAGACAATGATAGATGCCTAAAGTAACTCCATAACAGCTCTCGCAAGCCTCATTATTACTCATCGCTCCGATCAATGAGTATCATAATGGTATGTTCTACTGGCAAGAAAATGCGAGCCTGTACGGGAGACGAGACACTAATGTTCGACCGGGGGTAAACAGCGGAGTAACAGTCGGCAACTTATTCGGCCATACTCGGTATTCATGCAGTGTGGAACAGCTCATGTAGGAATGCCCGTTGGTCTTGCGGCTGCTGGCTTATGGGTATTCCGGACCAGTGATCTGCATACTGCAGGCGAATTGGCGATAGGCGGAGGGAGACAACATCTTCCCATCGCCCATACAACACAAGTGCAGGACGAGCACCAATTGAAATTGAATTTAGAATAACACGAGGTGAAACTCAGTGTTATCAGAACAGAAGATATAAATCGTTTCATATCTTCAGCGAATTGGCACACGTCTCCCGCTTCTCTCTCCGTGAAAATCTGAAGCACGACTGGAGCACTTCATGCTATCTGCAATTGCAACCAAAATCGTATCTACACTCACTTCAAAGGTACCGAAAACTGCCGGCATGCAGTCAATCTCAAGACCAGACCTTTAAACATTGCACAAAATCAGATATTGCTCTCACAATGGCAGCAAAACTTCGGAGTCTAGAAGTAGCTCCGAATTCCATCATGAAAACATCCAAGGTCGTTCAAGTAGATCATGAACTTGGATTTCTAATGTTCAAGTTAAATGTTCCGATTCCGATTCAAGTGTCCCTGAATTCGGTCGAACGAGGCCTGGCTGCGATCGGAAAGCATCAAATTTGCTCGTGACAACGGGACTTTCGATCTCAAGGTATTGGCATAGAACTTCTAGCGAGTTGGACGTGCCAACCAAAATGGACACGCATTCTATCCGCTTTCAAACCTCGTCTATAGGTATCTAACAAACGATGGTACCGAGTACTCCGCAGCGATTCTACCAAAGCCAATAACTTTCCTGGATGAACGCCGCAGCCATCGCAGGCGGACTCAATACACCACGCCCAACCTCGATGTTGTGAAGACCGGCTCTCCCAGCTGAAGCATCCAAGCTGGATACCGCCTTTGCTAATGGCGTCGACACAGTGCCATGTTCCATTAACGCTATTCGGCACAGTGCCCGGGAAGCTCGTCGTTCGTATCGGTCATGGACTATGCGCAGCTGAAAGCCGAATTGCCACTTGTGCTATTCCCACTCATCGTGCCATTACACATTGGTCCAGTAGTGAATGGTATTGCTGGATCTGTGGCACGACGGCCCAGGGCGCCTGAATTTGAATTGCTATATGGTGCCGCCCTGGCAGCCGCAGCTGTGACGAAGCCTAGCAAAAGGAGTGTCGAAGTAGCGAGGGACTTCATTGATTAAACCAATGACAAAAAGCGTTCGATGGTATGGATCGAATAGGAACAGTGTCGCAGACTGAATTCCAGAAAACAGACAAGCAGAACCGGGGAATTCGAGCATGCATATTCGAACAGGGTACGACAGATTCTCCGCACTGCCCTTGTTGCGCTCGAGCATCTGCTTGCCATATCTACAGTTAACGTACAAAATATCTACCCGAAATATATTAGCTGAACATTATACATATCATGCACATACGTTGAAATGCGCCGTAAATACAGGGAACGCCATCTACTTCATCATCGAAACATCTGTCCCGTTCGCCTCCAAAATGCGCATCATATCACCATGGCAGTCGCCCGCATGCTTCTGCAGTCCCCACCGGTGGATTTCATTAATCCACGACTCGAGCGCTCTCACCGAAGCGGAGCTCACGCATGCAGACGTGTACAACCGGCCCAAAGTGCAACCTGTCCAAGTCGCATCTTTCACATCGGCAAGAAGAATCCATATCGTGTACCTCGCCTCGAAGAATGTGATAACGTAGTGGCGGGTCATCTCTGCATCACCCTCGCTCCAATTCCGTGCTTCCGCTTCAAGTGCCTTTCTCTTTAGCTCGAATCTGTTGAACAAAGCTAACGCGGCAGCCGTAAGTGCCTGTGTCAGAGCCTGGGCCCCACTCTGGTTGTGTTTCTTGAATTCGACCGTCAGATATGGACATGTAATCCAGTCTCTGTGGACAAATACGGCTTGTTGAAGTTCACTGCGGTATCTCGAGTTGAAACCCGTCAAGGATAACCAATACGCACAGTCCGGATGGATGTCCCACTTGTATCCATCAGTGGGAACTGTAGCTGGGTACAGTGGAGGAGCCTGCCAGCTACTCAGGGGTTCTGGCGAGCAAACCAAATGAAAGACTCGTTCGGCTCGCCACTTTCTGTCTATCGGGTAGCTTTTTAACCTCCGCTGACGAAGGAAAAACGTCTCCCGAGCAAATGTAGCATATTCTTCATCGCAAAGCATTGTAGACCTCATAAAGTCGTACTCGTCTACAATCCTAGCAACATTGTCGTCGGTCAGCGACAAGAAAACGCCAGCCGCCTCAAGCCCTTCGAGGCTCGTGTAGCTAAAAGTCGCCCCGTCAGAGGGCTTCTCGGTCTGGAAGTGTTCGTGTACCTCTTCCGTCCGCTTTTCGCTGTTGATGACGATATTACGGGGTTGGAAGACTTGCGCTTGAAACTGTGGGCTCCGGATGGTGATGGGGAATTCTGAAGATACCGTTCGAGACTCGGTTTCCGCGTTGCTGCGAAGTTCAGCGCTGCTATGAGGTGGAGAAGGCACTTCGCTCAACACTTTCGTAAGCGCAGGCTCTGGTGTTGCGGCACTTTTCCGTCCTGGTGTCTGCTGCGCCTTGGATTTGTTACCGGCATCCTTCTCCAAGAGAGTTGCTTCCGTAGCAGGAGTCTCTCCGGTCGTTGGAGTATCTCGTCGGCGTAAGCTCCTCGAGCTTGTGCTTTCTGAATCACCGGCCTTCGGCGCCATAGTTGGAATACGATACTTGGATGCTCTGACTTTCCCCCACAATGCAGCAGTGCTGTCTGGGTCGGTCTCTAGAATGCCCCTAAAGCTGGTTTGACGCCCTGATACGATAGTGCTGAAAGCTTTCGATTCCTTCGAACGCAGACTCTGTGAGGTGGTAGTCAACGTCTTCGACTGCCGCGTCTGACTTCTAGTGGCAATAGGATCCGGCTTTGTGGGGGGGCTGATGCCAGGATTGGTTATAGGCTGCAATGGCGCTCTTTCTCCAGCTTGCAGAGGAGCGTCATGTCTACCATGAGTCGTCAACAGCTCATCCTGGCTCTTTCGTTTCCTGCTGCAATTGAACTGCATATCCGTAGATACATGACTGGCCTGCAACGTCAGCGACGAAGCAGAGATCAGCTTGTCGATAGTACTCTGCGTCCGGCGATGCAAGAGGTGCCGTCTGCTGTCCTGCGGACGAGGTCTTACTTCAGGCTGTCTGATAAGACTCGACGTCCTCGCCGGAGCAATGTCGTTTCCAGAGAACAGAAAAGTGGAGTTGGCTGTGAACATGTGTGGATCAATTGCACTCTGCGTCCGGCGGTGATGTTGATGTTGTTTACGCTCGCGTTCGCCGTCGCGGCCCACCGGCCCAGATCCATAGTGCGATCTCCTGACGCTAGACGTCCTCGAAGGGACGACAATGTCCTCAGGGATGGCAGTGCGTGGCCTGTCCATGCTATGCATGTTACGCATAACGTGTCTCAGATCGCAATGGCGGTGTGTGTAACTTGACTCTTGCGTGTTTTGATTGCACCTGTTCGGGCCGTTGTCATAGGAATAGCCAGTGCCGAGGATGAACCGCGCCTGGCATCATGACTCGCGTCGTTCTCGTCTGAAGAAATTCAATATCAAGCTTCAATAACCTCAGTTCTCCAACCATAACGGCACAAAATGGCCTTCTCACGGCCTCCTCGGATATCTATCCCCCTCTCTTCCACCGTCTCCCGCCGTCCTCTTAAACATCGCCCTCAATACCAATGCCTCCGCCAGCCACCACAGCACGCCCTCATCCCCGACTGCCATCCATTCAGCACCTCCCCCAGCTGCAATGTCAAAAAGTCAATGATGCCGAGGCGCAACGCATCACTCGAGAAGCGGCAGAAAGCGCCGTCGACGCAACAAGCCGAAGCGCGTCGAAACATGGACACCATGCCAAATGACATGGGCCTGATTCCGGGGACTATGATTTGGCCACGAGGCTCCAACTGTCCTTCACTACTGCGCGAGCCACGAGAGAGATTTGCGCTAGTGAGAGGCTGGCTTAGAGCATTATTAACTAATCTCTACACGTGCGTAATTGCCCTACTCTCTTCTCCTGTCCATCTAGCAGAAGATCAGACGATACCAATATGGAAACCAGAACCAGCAGCTAAGAAAGCCATGAAACAGAAACATGCACTACAAATTCCTCCTAAACCGGCGCGTCAAACCGCGTCCCCGGCTCGACTTCCTGCGCCGCAGACGCCTAACCCGGCTTGCAGAAGAGCTCCACCATGACATGTATACCGCCTTCGCAGCCGGCGACACTGCGACGCTACGGAGTATCTGTGCGGACGGACTGCTGGCGAACTTCCAGTCTCGACTAGCGAAGCGGAAGCCACATGAGCGATTGACGTGGACGAGTGAGAAGCCATCTTCTAGTGGGCTATTTGGAATAGGCGGGATATTAGGCGGAGGAGGTGGTAAGAGTACAATTGTATCGCATCGATCAAGCATCCTACCCTTCAAGGACACCCACGGCGGGGATACAGGTGTACGGCAGGTCGTCGTGCGGATGGTGACGAGACAGCGGCTCTCGCGGTCCACCGTTACATCTTCAAAAGCGACGAATACAACCTACGACTTTGCACGCGCGATATACAGTCCCAATCGAAAGGCGCAGGCGAAGCCGGAGATGGCAGGAGAAGAGCTCGAGGTGTACGAAGGCGAACCAAAAGATGTGGTGGAGTATCTCGTTCTGCAGCGGCGGATATGGGACGGTGCTGAGGAGCCGTGGCTTGTGTGGGGATTCGCGGAGGAGACGAGCTATTCACGATATGTGCAGATGAAGGAGGAGGAGAAGGCGATGAGGAGGGCTGGTGCAGCGAGGACGGCGAGTTGATAATGATGTAAGAGAATATATTGCATATGCTTGTGAATAGTTTCATGTATGATACGAGGCCGAGTAGATTCAGCTAGTGGACTGAAGGAATACCTGCACAGATCGGTTAAAGAGTCATCCAGGCTGAGGAGCATACGGCACTGCTGGAAGGCCAAGATTGAGACAGTCACCACGAGAACAGCAATTGAAAGACGATATGGTCCCTCATAAAATTCCATAGTATTCATTGCCAAGCCAGCAAAAGCCATCTTAAAGCAATTCCCCACTGCTAGCCATAAACTTCATCCTAAAGACAGTAACGACGGTGTGATTGAAGAACCCGAAAGCGCATTAATAAAATCATCATCAATGGCGCAAAATCGACTGAAGCAAGTATAAAAGCCCGCCTCTGCTCCGAAATAAGAGCAATCGTCTAGCAGACAAGCAAAAGTGACCTTTCCAGCCCTATGCCGCCCCATTGTAAGCCCAGTGCCTAACCCGACCATCTCAATCTAGCCAGGAATATGCGGTTTGGCTTGAACGCGCGCTGATGCGGCATAGCAATTGTCGTGTTCGGCGACAGAGCTGCTGCGATGTATCTTGAAATAATAGCTGACTAGGCGGACTGGCGGGCGGGGCGCGGACACAGAGCAGCGACATTAGAAGCCATGGACCTTGATGGTCTTGGCGTCAATGTCGAGGCCCTCGTCCTTGTCGATCAGGAATTTCTCCACATCCTTGCGCTGGTCGCCCTGGAGCTGGATCACCTCGCCCATCTTCTCATCGTTGACGATGGTGCCATTGCAGGCAAACTTCTTCTTGATGACCTTGAGGATCTTCTTCTGGTCGAATTTGGTGGGGATTCCCTGGACGGTGGTCAGGGTCTTACGACCATTGCGCTCTATTCAGAAGAAGTCAGTATATTGGTTCTCTAGCGCGGAGATGAAGTACAGTGGTGATGATGGGCATGCGGAATTTGATTCGGTGGTTGTCTTAGTGTGGTTGTCGGGAGTCGCCGACGCCATGTGACAAAGCCACATTTGCATTCCAGCAAACGCGATATGAGAGAAGGTTGTTTGACGGCTCCGAGGACGAGGGAGAGAGAAAGTACGTACGCTGAATACGAATATGGATGTAGGATTGCTCCTGCTTTTTGGTTTCGCCTGTATCTTCGTCGGCCTCCGCAAAGGGGTCTGTGAACAAGGCTGTTAGTGACGTGCTCGCAGCGATAAGTGGATTGCGCTCGCAACGATCCAGCAAGCATCCACTCGACTCACGCTGCTCAAAGCAATTGATGGATAGAAAGCTTTGAGGCATGCGACATAGACGTCGAGGTGGTGAGGCTGCGATACGCTGCTGATGGAGGGGTTCCGAGCGGGGCGCTGGGGTGGCAGAACTCACCGAAGGTCTTGAGGTTTTGGATTTCTGTGGACATAAACTCGTGCTGTGCCTGAGAACGTCTAAAAGTGGTCTTTGTCGGTTGGAGGGGTCGGAGGTGCGCTCGTAGGTCGCTTTGGTGAGTGTGCTGTGGAGTGGAGAGTGGAGATGCTGGTGGTTGTAGGTGGATTGCAGGAGGAGAGGAAAGGGAGAGGGCGCAGCAGCAGCCCAAGTGCCAAGCGTCTTAGCTGGTGAAGGCAGGCGGTGGCAAGCGCCGGGGTAGGCCTTATTTTTCTCCGGCCCGCCCGCTGATTGGCTGGCGCGAAGCTAATCTGCGAGTGATGCCGCGGACTCGTGTCGCCTCCATGAAACACTTCACCGTCCACGCAAACGCCTGTGATTCACTGCTCACAGCCCATTCGGCCAGTGTTCCACGCGCCTGCTGATCAATTGCTCCGGCTCAGAGGCGCCCGCAGAGTCACAGGCGCTTAGGCGCGGTGCTTGCCCTTTCACCTCCCTGCCTTCCAGCCCAGTCCAGACCACCAATCTCGACCTGTGCATCATGGCGTCGAAGAAGGATATGCGGAACCCAAATCTGAGTATGTCCTCCAGCACTATACCAACTTGAACTAATTGGCGACTAGTCGTGCCATTCGTGGAGCCCGAGAAGAAGGAGAACGATGCCGACATGTCAAGTGCGTACCACCGATCGACTTTTCCATGTTTCACTGCTCAACATCTCCTTTTCATGTGTCTTATTGTCTATATGATCCTGCTTTTCGATTCCAGTTACTGCTTGTTGGGTAAAGGGCGTCGGATTCTTGCCCAATTTGGACCTCTGGTGATCGAGTGGGAGGGTAGTAACAATGACCTACTAGGTACTATGGCGACAACATTACCGATGATGGCGGTGAGTATATCATTTCACAATCAAGGGACACGTGCTGACAATGGTCTCCTAGATATTCACCAGAAACAAGTGAGGACTCATCCATCACACTGTTGTAAGACGATTTTCACTAATTGTGGCCGCACACTCAGGCTACTTGGATGGTGAGCAATCCTTTCGGAGTAAGATGTGTTCTTTGCCTGACACTATCACCAGGACTGCGGTCATGTTCTCCGTCCAATCATGGTTGGCAGAAACACCTGAACAAAAGAAAAACACAAGCACGCCCGGTTACTTCTCCGTTGGTATGGCCTGTGAGTCACTCCACCCTAATTCACGATGTTGTTGCCTTTCACTGACGCTCATGCCCAACCAGTCATGTCTCTCATGGTGGTAAGTGTGACTACCAAAATTCGCCCTATGGGATTCGAACTCCCCGGCTAATCTGGAGCGCAGTCTTACATGCCGCTCTTCATGCCTCCGCCGCCAAATCTCCGCGCTGGCTCAGGCACTGGAGCTCCCTCGCCAGTGCCTGTACCTCCCCCGTCATAGGGCATCAGCTGTGCCATCAGATTACGGAGCGTCAGGTTGAAAGGGAAAATGGCCATGTGCTTCAGTGGCAGGTGATACGAGGGGGTGCGTTTAGCGCGGCAAGTTTCCCGAACGGGCAACGGCCAGCGAACATGAAGTCTGTGATACCAAATTCATTTTCTCCAGCGGACTTTTGGAGGACAATCTTGTACATAGTAACTCATCAGCCTCCGATTTCATCTGCGCACTTCTTACCAAGATCGTGATAAGGCGGAAGCTGTGGAAATGCGAGCTTGATACGCGGATCCCGGCGGCCGAGGCTGCCATAGACTACCTAACGCCGCTCCAGTCCACCTCAGCCAGTACGTACCTGCGGCGTGTAATACTACCAAGAGCATTTGTCACCCTACTAGTTACAGCACAGTGACCACCTTGACCGTTCGCTTGCAGCCGGATATTCTCTGGAGTAGCAGTGGTTCCGCCGTCGTGCGTATCTCGGACTTATAGGCAAGAGTGCCTTTGTCCGACGACGGATTAAATGCATCGGCGTGTCGGTGGTGATTTCGTACGAGAGCGAGAATGATTGATCCCGCAGGAGTAGTGACGGGAGTTCCGAGATATTTGCAAGAAATTGAGCGTGGCAACGTCGTCCACCGGTCCTTGCTGACAACGCCGGGGACGATAGTCCGGGAGAGCGAGGTGTGGGAAGGGCCGTCCCCGTTAGTTAGTCCCACGTTTTTTGCCTTTTCGCTTGGCCTGTTAGCTGGCCTGTTAGCCTTGGGCGGCGTACATAACTTGAGAGGCTATTAGTTGAGTGGAGGCCCTTGACCCGAGCGATCCATCACCCAAGGGAGGGAAAGCGAACCCGCCAGTTCGTCACCCACCCCTACACCCAGCACCTCACTCAGTCAGCTCACCACAATCACGCTGCATTGCGAGAACGTCGCTGTTGTGTATCATAACGCCCTCCTCACACAAGTCTACGACTTCACCTTCCCAATTCCCCCGCCAGACGCCATCCACTCCCGGACGACAACGTACCTCTTTCGTCCCATCTCCCACCATCCACGCTCGGGGTCTGGCCTCGCCCGTAAACGCACGTCGTCGCTCTCTTCCGACATCGCCATCGTAGCACCAGCAAACGCCATTCGAGTCTCCCTCGCTCAACTCATGATGCCGAATAAGAACAGCGTCCTGTCCGCCGCCACATGACATGACGTCTCGTCCGTCCGCGCAGACGCGCCCTCCTGGAGCACCTCCCAGTACTGTTCCGGCGCAGCGTTTCGCTGCAGCAGGAGGAGTGCCATCTCGCGCCCCCGTGCGATCCTTCTCTGCGCAGCATGTTCAGTTAGCGGGTGCTGCGAAAGCCGGAGGGGGCAGTAATGGCAGTGGAAATGCTACGACTAGCAAGAGACCCGAATTGGTGATCGACCTGACGGCTGGAGATGGGGACAGCACGAGGCCGAGGTCTGCCGATGGCGTTGTTGGGAGTGCTGGACTAAGGCAAACTTCAGCCGCGACGACACCGGCTGTCGAATCACCGAATCCTATCGATGCCATTTCCGCGAGTTTGAAGGGCAAATTGACGTTGGACCGGAGAGGGAGGCCGAGGATGCGTTTTATAGATGCGGTGGCTGGAGATGGGGATGAGGCTCCGAGGAGTGCTTCCGCACCTGCAAATATGGCTCCTCCGGTTCCCTTTCCTCCTCGTCCAGGGAATACGAATAATCCGAGAACGCTGCAGTTACAACAAGTGATCCATAGTGTGCACCAGGCTCGGACAAAGAAAGCAAAGGGTATCCCAGGAATTGTTACTCTCGAACCACCTCCAGATTCGAGAAAGTATCCAAACGGTAGTAAGGCTCCGTCATTACAACTGCGTTGTCATGAGGATCGTCCATGCACTAACAAACACGCCTGTACAGAAGCCGCGGACTTTAATCCTTGGACCGGCACACAACCTGAAGACCACCTGACAGACAAACTCATCAAAAGCGGGTTCCAGTCAACTCCTTTAGTATCGATACATGACTCTAACACGGCACGACCGTCGCTATGGTCCAGTCTCAAGAACAAGTCTGGCATGCAAACACTGTCAAGTCTGTTCGTCACCGTTCTTGAGAGAAGACAACAGATGGGCAAACTCTCAACGCCAAGCACATTCAAGCCTCCTCCTCGCGTAGCCCTTACAGATAAGAGTAGAGAAAACTGGTTGCTCGAACTGGCAAATGTCAACGTGCCGCTCCGACGGCTTAGCAGGAGAATACCGCATGGAATTAGAGGGAAAGGTCTCCTAGAAGAGTGCATGGGGAAGAAAATACCATTCAATAGAGCGGTATGGCTAGCAAAGTGCGTCGGCGCCAACGAGATGCGTGCGTTTAAGAGAAAGGGCGCAGGCACGGCGGCGGCGCCAGGCATTGGTGGAGAAGCAAAATGGGTCAAGGAATGGACTGGGCAGGTGCAACAATTTCTCGAATCCGTCATCACCTACTGCGGCGCAGATGGGTGGAGATGGAAGATTGAATATGCGATCAGGCTGGTGTGCCATCTTTACAACGAGCGTCTGTTGGACCAAGAACAGTATCTGGAATGGTTACTTGCGTCGTTGGAATCCAGCACCACGGACAGACTTCCAGTATGGCTCATGATGTCGACGATTTACTGGAAGGACTTGAATGCCACGAGAAGACGTGGGAAACGGCTTGCCGAGGCTCTTCTCCAGCACTTCAGCAGACTGGATGTGCCCGAATCTGAAGAGGCAGATGAGAAAATCCTGCAGAGGTTGAAGCAGATTTTAGCCGAGATGATAGTCAAACACGAGGCGTGTTTGATTCTTCCAAAGAGCTGGGAGAGATACAAAGACATCATCGAGAAATTCCCACAGTGGAACACGGATCCAGCTTTGCAAACCGCAATCAGCAACCTCTCGAGGCGGAATGAATTTCTACTTCGGACTGGTAGCGCAAGTGGCAGTTTGAAGACTAGCCCCAGAAAGTCGCTGCTCAAGGTTCTCGATACGGCACTCCCGGAGGCGATAATCACGTTCGACGTTGATGCTGTTGCATCCTCCTGTATGGCCTGTGGGCTGTCGAATCGTGACACTGTTGATTTGGTGCTCGGTTGGGCTTGTTCGCGTTATCGTTCTGGCAACTATCGCATACACCTCGCTGTCCGATTACTGAGAAAATGGAAGATGGCCGGCATAGACACTGACAGTGCTATTCTGGATCTTCTCACTAGTCTTGGTCCAGACTCAGGTATCAAGGAAGAGGCATTGTTCAAGGTCATTGCTGAGCTTTGCCGCTCAAAGCACATTTCTGTTGGCAGATATCTACAGTGGCTTATTGCGTCCGGTACGATGACGGGGAGCTCGAGCTCTACATCTACGGTTGAAGCACATAAACGTCTTCTCGCGGAACTACCGTTGCACGGGTTGCCGGACCATCTAGCTAACCTTCGGGCAACGCTCCTGAAAAACGTCGGTCTAGATGCAGATGCTGAGATCACTGCCATCGAAGAGCTACAATCGCGCATCGAGCAACTCACTAAGAGCGAAACCTTCGACCTCTCAGGCATCAAAGCGCTGCAGCTCGACAAGCAGAGCCTCACCACACAATACGAGCTCTCTCGCTGGCTTCGCTACAACGTGTCCACGCTATTCCAGACCGTCGTTAACGATCCAAAGAGCACTGAAGAAAAGCCAACAGAGTCACGTGTCTCAACCATCACCCCATATCAGTTCTACATTGTCCGGCGGCTTCTCGAATCACTCAACGATATGGCTATCCTCGCCGATGTCATCGGGATGTCGGTGTCTTCGTTTGACGTCACCGTGCTCGCTGCCTGCGCCGATACTCTCAATCTCCGCTCGAAGAGCTTCGCTGCTATCGGAGCGCTATCTCCTTTGGTGAGCAAACTAACCGAGAAGTACTCCCAGCTCCGCGCAATGCAGCCGTTGGAGCGTTGCTTCGTGCTTGCAATGTTCGACCTTGCCAGCAGGGTCGGCGCGGACGCTCGTCTTGTTCAGCAACTTAAGTTAGACCTGAACAGATGCGAGCAGAGAGCCGCGGTTGCAATGTGCAGTCCTGCGTCCGACGGCATGGGCGACGTCACGATGGGACGAGGAGAACTCAATGTCGACGAAGAGATTGAACGAATCTTAGGTAGTGGCACGAGTATGGACGAAGGACAGGCCGGACGCGTGTTTGCCCGCATTGTGGGGCGGATGGCGGAGCAGCTTGACGAGTTGAAGGGGTCTTGTCCAAGTGATGGAAAGACGATATGCCCATACGAAGTCTGGCTACAGAAGCTGCGGGCATTTGACGAACGTGTGTTTGAGCGTCATCTGAGCGAGTGGGTTACTGGCCTACTGCTCGAGCAGGTCCCTGGCTCGGTATCGCTGCTGTCCTTTGCACTTCCCACAATCATTGGAGCCGGTGTCGCGGATCTGAGCAAGACTGTCGACAACACGAAGAAGATCATCGACACGCTTGGCAGACTGGATCCTCGTCGTGCTTCTGGCGGGGCACTGAATCTCTTGTGCGCACTTGTATTTGGTGCGCTGAAGGAGCATCCGTTGGTGCAGCCGCAGGACATGTATCGCTTTAATATCGAGGTGCAGAAGCAGGAGGCAACGATGGTCAGGATGCTCAAGCCGTTATTGGATGTCGGCGCGAAATCGAACGATCCAAATTCTGTGAGCCTGGCGGAAGAACTGACGCATAGTGAGGGCGTGCTGGATCCACTTCGCGTCTTGTCTGTCAAGGATGTTGATAGCGTGGCGCAGATGCTGCAGATCAACTCTACAGCGGACAGCAGAGCGCTCGAAGCGTTACTCAACGCCCTGTTTAGCCCACACGACTCCTCAGATGCTAAAGGAATGGACAAGCAGGAAGTTGTCAAAGGAGTCATTGATGCCGCGGATGACTTCTCCCTCCCGTTTTGTCAGCTCCAGATCCGGCATCTGCTCAGCACTTCGTCAGGAGCAAACGACGCCGACGCTGGCCTTGATGGGGCCCTTCTGGACGCAATCAAGTCAGCCCTCGAACGCGAATCAACTTCCTGGGCAGACTTGCTCGCTGGCTTTGGCGATAGTGTATGCACCAAGGTTCGCCAGTTCGCCGAAGAGCGCATCATGTATGCGACGTCACAATTCTCGGAGAAGCTCGCGGATGGTAATTTCGATCTCGACAAGGATGGCCGCGCAAAGTGTATTGTTTTCCTGCAGCGGTACTTGAGCGTCGTGGATGCCACATCCAAATACAACAACTCACCAGCCAACCCACAGTACGTCTCAAGTCTAACGGAACGGTTCAAAGCGCTCGCAGAGCTGTTGGAGCAGCAGTCGCAAATGTCTGTTTCTGGCGGATCGGGAAGAGTTCGCTTGGTATGCGAATGGATTGTTGCAATGGTGTATCTATGCATTGCGCACCAGCGGGATCTCGCTGTGGCAGGCTCTTCGGATCAGTTAGGCTACGTGTCGGCGTTGTGCTCATTGCTTGTCAACCCAGTGCTGCAGCAGTCGGCGCGTACGATCGAGGCGGTGTTTGATTTACTCGCGTTGCTGTCCGATGGTATATATCTCCCATCTCTTTTTCTGACAGATAACTTGCTAATCTTTCCGCCAGACCTGTCCGCCGATGTCCGCGCGCATCTCGCCAAAGTCGAGGTCCCAAAGTCGAACTGTGACGCTCGCGTTTCATTCCTGTTTGGCTCATCCAGCACTCCTGAGGCGTGGCTTTGCCTCGTCACATCGATGTCCGCATCTACCAACGCCAATGCAACGAGTACCCCAAAGGCCAGCAACGTAGCGGGCTCCTCACCAGCACCTTCGTCACCTGCTATGCAACAGCCAGCACGACCTGCATCTCAACCGGCCCAAGCACCAGCGATGCAACGCCAGAACTCGCAACAATCCGCAATGCAAGCCCCACAGATGCAGCGTTCAAACTCACAACAGCGTTTCCAACCACAGCTCCACGCTTCTGTCTATCCACCGACGAATCTACCCCAAAAACCAGGCCTCCAACAAATGGGTGGCCGACCAGGCGTCACGCAGTACGCACAAGTCCAGCAGCAGGGCGCGCAATTCCAGCCACAGATGCAGATTCAACAGCCAAGACAGGTACAACAGGGATGGCCGCCTGTTCACCAGAATCGCATGCAGCAGCAACAGGCTGCGCTGCGGAACGCTCAATCCAGCCAGAACACGAGCCAGAGTCAGAACCAGAACCAGAGCCAGAGCCAGAGCCAGAGCCAGAGCCAGAGCCAGAGCCAAACTCCGAGCCAAACTTCAGCACAATCCCAAAGCCAGGCCCCAAATCCACCAGCTCAACAAACACAAGCGCAACCGCACGCACGACCACAATTCAACCCACCCGTACCGTTCCCGCTGCGTAGATGGGAAATCTTACCTGATGCGTCGGCCGGTGGAGGTGCGACTGTTGGTGCTGGGGCGACGGCACAAGGCGGAAAGGAGAAGATTGATGGGAACGATACGGCGATTAGCTTGGCGCTTTTTGGGGCAAGGAGGGTTGTATGATCCTCTGTTCCACTGACATAATGTGTGTGGGTATATGGAGAGCGTAATGGTCAACATGTTTCTTTTGTTCGAAAGGTTCATCACTGATATGACGTGCGGGATGGATGGAGCATTTCGCTGAGACGTTTCTCTTTGTTTGAAGTTCTTGTTTCATTTTCCATTGTAGGGTTGACGATGCTGATGATTCCATTGCTGTTTCGGTGTTCACGCGTTTGAGCGGGCATTGCTGTATTGCTACACTGATGGTCTGTATTCGGTATTGTTTTACCTGCATTGCTACGAGGCGTATGGACAACGGCATTTCTTCCAGGGATGGGAGAACGAATGTATGTAGATGTCACAGCGCAGGCTGGCGGCCTATGTAGACTTTTGCCTTTCAGCCTCCTGTGGGAATGAGAGATGAAGAATTCATGTCATAATTACTCCTTAGTATTGGTTTTCGGTTGATAATTGGCTTGCATGCTTAGCCACGTAGGTATATCCACTTTGATCGAGAAATCGCCAGGCCGTTTGGATGAGCGGGAAATCAGTACATAGTATGTCGCGATGAAATCGTCGCTCTTCAAATCGCGCATCACCTGTCGTCGTCACTCCTGCACTTCCTCCTCTTGTCCACAGATCGTTACATACTCCCTAAACGCCGCCAACCCCAACCACACCGCCTCCTCGGTACGAATCGTCCTGCTCCCTTGCCCCGGACACACATTCACCCACGCATCGAATAGCTCACTGACGCTCTCAGGCTTTACACCCTGCCTCGCTAAGTCCTCGTCCGCCGCCGCAGCAGCTTCGAGACCTGCTACGCCGCCGAATACCAAGAGAAGATGAGTGAAGCTGTCTGGAAGTCGGTGTAGTGCGTTGTCGTCGAAGTCCTTGGCATGTCGGGAGGAGACCAGATCTAGAGGTAGAACTGATGAGAGGACATTTCCACGCTCGGAGGTGCCGATGCTGACGTCGTATCCACCCTCGAAGGGACACTCTGTGAACACGGATGAGAGCGAAGGAGCAGAGCGAACATCATAGCCCCAATAGAAGCCCGCTTCTGTGCGAGGCGTGGTGGGGTCCACGATTTCGGCTTTCAAAGGAGAGGAATCATCCTTGCGAGGTGGCTGCGCAGGGAGTTTGTGTGTTACACGCGTATTGGGCTTAATGAGCGTGTCCATCTCTACGGTGGTTTTGAGACCGACATCGACGACCGTACGTTGCTGGTTTTGAGAGGTTGGGGGCAATGTGACGCCCTCACGATACTCACACCACTCGTGCTGTCGGAGGTGGTGTGGCATGTCCAAGGACGGTAATGAGCCTGCGGTCCGCAGATTCGGGTGAATGGGAAATAGTCTTCTCCGCAGATGGGGAGGGCATTCGAGATACGACAGAAGGTGGACGAGAAAGTGGTCTGGGTCGGACCAGCCGGTGTGCTCGTCTTCTGCTTGGGCATCATTATTGTTGAAACGGTTTTCCTGGTGTTGATGACGGCCGTGGTGCTCATCACGAGAGTGGGATTGGCCATCGTTGAAGACGACGATCTCATCAACGCAGAAGACAGCAGCAGCACGGGCTATTTGGCCGGCGAGTGCGGTTTTGAGCTCGTGATTTTGAGCACTACGATGTTATGAGATACGAGCAATTGGGATAGATGTTTGGATTTAGACCGACTTTGCGATGATGCTGCCAGTAAGGGCTATGCTGACAGTGTAATGCCGTCCTTTGCCTGGAGCCTGAAATATCGCTGTTGGTTTGGTGGTGTCTGGTGTGGATGCATTTGGTTCATCATAACGCTTTCTCTTCTATGCCAATTATTAGTTCGTAGACAAAAACAGGGTGCTTTGCTAGGAATTTACCTTGGAATTGTGCGACGGCATTGTGGAAAAATTGAGATGGGGGTTGTTGTAATGTTGGTGTCTTCATCTGTGGCTTGAGAATAAGTTCGTCGTGACAACCCTAACCCTGAGCGGCTAGTGCCCACATCGCAACGACAGTTCCTCATCGTCTTCCGAACCGTTATAGATATGGGTTATGTTCTAGGGCTTAAGGCTGACGTCTGAACAGAATCTAGCGTGGCGTTGAAATGTATTAATCAAACGATCTGTCCCTTTCCACATCATGAAGGAAGGCCGCCATCCCATCCTCTCCCCTTAGTCCTCGTCATCATCACTTTGTGAAAGTTAATTGGATCATATCCCTGTCTCCATCGCTGCTCTTCCAGTTCCTTCAACTTTGAAGTGTAAGTGTCAGGAGTGTCACGGGTGTTGCGCTAAAAGTGTTACGCTCGTTCCCAGTGGCACACAACGAACGTAGGTCTTCTCACTCTTCGCGAATTGCTCTCTCCTTCAACCACAACCAACACCCGTTCACAAAAACAAAACAAAAACTTTCTCTTGAGACGCTTCTGTTCGCGCTCTGACGGTCAGCATACTGGGAAATCTCCTTCAACATGGCAAGCGTACTCTCACCTCTCAGCTCCCAGCCGACCAGAGACTCCGTTTCTCTGCTCCAGCAGACTCTATCAGCAAAAGTTGGAACAGATGCCTTGGGGCGCGACCGCCTGCAGCCTGTAATTATCGACCTAAGCGTGACCACCAACTCGAACACCGCCGCAAGCTCGGACAGAGCGTCCGACACCCTCGATTACAGCAAGTTGGAGGAAGTGGTGAGAAGGGAGGTCGAAGGCCACGGAAACTGCGAAGAGACCAGCCCGATACCTGGGTGGACAGATCTGTTCTGTCTGGCTGAAAACATTGCTGTTTCGACCCAGCTCTTCATTCAAGCGGCAGGAGAGGTGCAGGAGAGGGGCCGAATCGAGATCGTCATTGTGCTTCCGAAGGCCCTGGCGCTGGCTGAAGGTGGCGTGGGAGTTGCTTGTGTTACCGAACAAGTCGAGAAACATCAAGAAATAGAGCTCGACGTGCTTCGTCTATTTGTCAAAGGGATCAAGATGCCGTGTATCATTGGTGTCAGTCCCCAAGAACGGATCGATAGACAATTCCTCATTGTGGACTTGGTCTTTTGGGATATGAGTAGTACAGAGGATGAGTCTGTCCTATGTCGTACGTATGCGCCGTTAGTGAATGGCATCTACGATGTACGTCTCGTATCAAGACCTCGAGAGCCAGCTGCTGATAATCATATCAGGGTGTCACGAATTCGTCCTACCATACACTCGAAGCGCTTGCAACGTTCATCGCGAAGATTGCTTTCTCCTCTCCGGGCTTCGATGCATTGACCGTTTCTATCCAGAAGCCGAGTGGGATCACTTCCGCCGCTGGTGCTCGCATCGAGATCACAAGAAAACGAGCGACATTCAAGGAATAGTGAAGGTTGAGAGTGCGAGCATACCGGAGTCATAGCAGTTGATGATGGCTTCCCCACCAGGAGTCCACACCCCTCGGAGTATTCAGAAACGCCAATCCCCATCAACGGAGATAATGTTACGGCGGTGTCGCAGAAGAAATTGACAACTTTGTGGAAAACGGCTCTTTTATGAGTTTGGGAAAGGTGAACGAAATTTCGATGGGTTACGCCGAACGTCCCTGACGTCCCGTGTGGGACCACTATCGGCACTTAGCATGATAGCTGCTCTCCAACTTCCATAGACAATCAACTATGACCCACTATGAACTTGCATCTTTGAGAGACTTTATTGCTTCGGTCTACTCGTTCGAGACTATAGACATACTCCTCCGCCAACTAACGGATGTTCCGAGGTTGAGATCAGTAAATTCACTCCTTCATTCTGTGGAACTCGATTCTCCTGCAAGAGGTCAACATGCACCGATCTGTGACAGTAGCGGCGAGATGAACTGCATCTCATCATTCTACACATCTCTCGCTATTTGGCCCAGTTCTCGTTTGGCTTCATAGCTTCTTTAGCGATCTTGCTTCATGTCATCAACAAGCTCTACCTTCGTTCTCCCTCAAGGCTTATTAATCCCCTTTCTCGACCAACCTTCAGTATTCCGTATTCATGCAGCGCTATTCTAAATTTCGACACGACATTATTTGCTAACGTACCCACAAGGGAATTCAATATCATCGGAAAGCCGCGCAATACCGTGCCCACCTTTGAAGCCACTCTTGCAGCATGTGGCTTGCATGGCCGATTCAGGACGTTTCCGCTTCACACCTGCTCCGCGAATTACTAGCTTTGGACAAGGTGTGTGGAGAGAGGTACCGTGGTAAATGCGCTCTTTTGCTGAAGCTAGTTGGGGACTGGCTTAGCGCTCATACCTACAAACCTCTATAGATATGTTGTTGTGAATGAGTGCACAGTTTACTTTGGAATCCTAGCGGTGGCTTTTAACCCCTACTAGCTTCAGCGAAGAGCGCATTCGTCACAGTAGTGGGCATGCAACCGATGCCGCTGTCCTATGTGCTCTTCAGGAGATGAGACGGCGTAATGCAGTTGGAGTCGGTCTGTACTTATTATTATTAATGGTACTCTACGCCATTAAAGTATGTCCATAGCATCTTCTTTCATTACGTCTGAACCAAGTCAACAATATGGCCACCGCCAAAGAAGATCCCAAGAACAAGTTAAATGCCCTTTACCAGCTCATCCAGAAGATGACACCTTCCTCGCCACCTGAAGACTTTGACACCTTCGCCGCCTTCTTCTCCCCTGACTGCAAAGTCTTCCTCCGCAGCATGCGTGAGCACAAGAGGCCAGGCATCGGCCATTCCGGCGCCATCTCAATGCTCAAAGAAATGCTTGAGTGCTGGAGTCTCAACGAGAGGCGCGTCCTTTCGACATGCTCTACTTCAGACGGAGAACTAGCCACCGTGTTCTTCGAGACGAGCAAACGGCTGACCATTGTCGGGGACGTGATCGACCCGTTTTACGAGACGGAAGTGGCAGTGTTCAACGCCGAGGGATTGATAACGGATCTGAGGATTTACAGCTGCTGGAGTCATATTGTTAGCATTATTCAGGATAAGACGGGAAGTGGGCCGTATAACAATCCAAAGGAAGCGAGAGCGATGTTGGAGGATCAGGCTGTTGATGCTTAGATAGACGGAAGGAAGGCGACTAATTGCAGGATGGAGATGCCGGGTGGATCAGTTGTCAGAAAATCCCGACAATGTTTCATTCATCCATCTATTCTCGCTTTGGAGAATGCTTTTAACGTGACGGAAGTTGGCTCTTGCAGTGAGAACAGTGTTGTGATTTTCTAAGTTCCATGTATGTCGACTTTGGTAAGAACACGTCCAATAGAGGGGTCCAGCATACAGCATACAATTCTATCGCCGCTTTTGAGCCACCTTTGTGTAGTGATGTAGTTAACTATCTCCAACCCCAAGTGTCGGAGCAACGAAGTCGAGTTGAGATGAGATGAGACGGTAGTGGCACGTGCGCAATTAAGGTGTGGCACTGTGGCACAGCTGCGCTAACCCCTGTCTCTTGGCATCAATCGCAACCCTTGACCATCACCTTGCGCCTCTCCACCACTTCACCTTCATCTCCATCTCCACCTTCTACCATAATGGCCCCTCCACCGCCCAAGAAACCAGCGGATGTCTCCGCCGCCAATAAAGAACGCAACGAATACATCCCAAGCTTCATCGCCAAGAAACCCTTCTACGTCCCGGACACAGGCGACGACTCCTCCACCACAGATTACCTCGAGCATCAGCGTCTCCAACAGAAACAACAGGACTCTGCGCGCGATGCGAAATGGTACGATCGTGGCAAGCGCGCCGGTCCCGCAGCTACAAAGTTCCGCAAAGGTGCATGCGAGAACTGCGGCGCGATGACGCACAAGACTAAAGAGTGCCTGTCGCGGCCGCGGAAACAAGGCGCGCGATGGACGGGGAAGAACATCGAGGCGGATGAGGTGGTGCAGGACGTCAATCTGGGGTGGGACGCCAAGCGGGATCGGTGGAATGGGTATGATGCGCGGGAGTATGAGGCTGTGGTTGAGGAGTACAATCAGTTGGAAGAGATGAAGAAACTGTCAAAAGAAGGAAAGAAGGATGGCGAGGGAGATGGAGAGGAAAATGATGAGGGGGATAAGTATGAGGAGGAGGCGGATATGGGGAGACAGCAGGCGACGAGTACGAGGAATTTGCGACTTCGAGAAGATACCGCAAAGTATCTCTTGAACCTGGATTTGGATTCCGCGAAATATGATCCGAAGACGAGGTCTATGGTGGACAGCGGTGCTACTGCAGATAAAGCGGCCGCGCTGGTTGATGAAGAAAGGTTCATACGCGGTTCTGGTGATGCGGCGGAGTTTGAGAAAGCCCAGAAGTATGCATGGGAGACGCAGGAGCGCGGGGACAAGAACAAGTTACATTTGCAGGCAAATCCCACGTCTGGCGAAGTCATGCGGAAGAAGCAGTTGAAAGAGGCGGAAGAGAAGCGCGAATCTCAACGGAAAAAGCTGCTTGACAAATATGGTGGACAAGAACATCTTGCCAAAAATCCACTCAAGGATGCTGCAATCGAAGAATCGGAGAGATATGTCGAATATGACGAACGTGGCGGGATCAAAGGCGCACCGAAGACGAAGACCAAGTCGAAATACCCCGAGGATGTCTTCATCAACAATCACACATCAGTATGGGGAAGCTGGTGGTCAAATTTCCAGTGGGGCTATGCCTGCTGTCACTCTACGGTCAAGAACAGCTACTGTACCGGTGAAGAGGGAAAGGTGGCATTCGAGGAAGCTCAACGCCGACGAACTGCTCTGGATATGGATGAAGTTCCGAAAGCAATAGCTTGGGAAGAGGAAGAACGGGAAGAAGAGCACGTGCCGAATGCTGTTGAGCGTGATGACAAGGCTACAGCGGACGCCTTGACAAGAAAGCGGCGCTTTGGAGAAATGAGAGGTGGTGTAACTGAGGAAGACATGGAGGAATATCGGAAGAAGAAAGTCGCTGCGAACGATCCGATGGCAGCGATGTTGGGCACAGACGAGCTCGTACAATAGCAGGACGAGCGGCATGGATGATTTGATTTATTTGCTGCACTTTAGCGAGGCGTTCGGTTTATCGGACAAGCAGCTACTCCATGCTGCGCCAGACTCCATGAATCAGATTCTCAGACGCCAGTGTCCAGACTTTGCATGCTCTCTCTTCTCCATTCTTTTAGAGTGTCATGTGCACACTATCCACAACGCTGGCCCGCTTTCCCTTGGGCTGTCGGACCATGATCCGGCTCGAGTCAATACCAGTCAAATCAGGCCTGTTAAACGCTGTCATGTCGAAGGACTTCTCTTTCACGACCTTGAATCCCCATCGCTCATACAATGGCTTGCCTTCCTTGCTCGACTCTAGATACATTTCGAGGCCCAATGCATCCGCCTGCTTGACACCCCACTCGAGCAGCTTTCCGCCTGCGCCTCGACGGTGATGCTTCGGATCCGTGCACAAGATGGCGAGATAGATGTATGGTCTGAGTCCCATAATGTCCCTACGACTGTTGAAGATGTGCTGATGGACCGGAACTTCATGCTCCACATAGTCCTCGTCTCCGGGCTGGGACTGGTACAGCGTGCGTTCCAGTTCTTCGGGCGTCTGCTCGCGGAGATAGAAGTTGTACTTTGCGACTGCCACGATGTCGCCGGTGCATGAGTCGACTGCTTTGATGTAGCGCGTAGAGCGGTCTGAACGATAGTATTCACGCTGCGTCTTGACGAATTGCGCGTGATTCGTTGGGTTGGATCCAGCTCCGCCGTAGAGCACGACTGAGCCTATTCCATTAATGAATGCTGATTGGACAAGGCGAGCAAAGTCGTCTACTTCCTTCTCGGAGAGTGGTTCAATTGAGACGGACATTTTCGTGGCCAACAATCTTTGATGCAGGAATTGGCTTTCTTCTGAAGAACGCAGTTTGAGGAGAATATGGAGAAGAATTTAAACTTGTGAAGCGGTAAACGTCGTTGACTCAACGATGGTTACACGGAGATTCGAGTACGGTATTTGGAAGGTCCGCTAAATCGACATGGAAGGCAGCACTCATGGCGGTGAACTACAGTTACATTGAAGCACGGAGGTGCGCTGCATTTGTATATAGCATCCATCGGTGTAGAAATAACAAATATACTGCGACGTAAGTTTGAATCAGCCTGAGGCCGACATCTCAGTTGTACCGTCTCATCTTGTTCACCGCAAGTGGATTGGTCTCCTGCTGAAGTACGAGAGGAGGGTTGGGAGGGAATCGTGAGTGGTGGTGCAGCTCGTGCAATTTGTATACGATCAGACTGTAGACCTGAAGGATTCTTCGTCATTCCGGTCGGTCCGCACCCTCTGTCTTACAGTCACGAGTGCGTGGCGAGGGGCGGAGTGGTTGTTGTAGAGCGAGAGAAAGATGACGATTCTTGGTGACGAAGCTTCCGCGCCAAGACCCAGGGCAGCTTCGCATAAGGCCTTCACCAGCCACCGCAAGCCCCACTGCCAACTCAACTACCTTTTCAATGATCACTCTCTACCTCTCTTCTCCGTGATTATCCCTCTTTGGCCTCTCTAGTAGCTTCTCGCGGTTCTGGCTCATCTGCAACGGCACGTCGACGCGGAGATGTCGTCCTACGGCTCCTACGGCACGTCGACACGACATGTCGACCTGAGCAAGCAGGAGGCAGAGCTGGGTATCAACATTAAGAAGGCTACCAGCATAGGTGTGTAATTCCACTCGAAATTCACATTGACTTGCACTGACAGCATTTGTACTGTAGATGAGACCGCACCAAAACGTAAGACAGCTCCAACCGCCATCGCGCCAGAGCGAGATTTGGTCTGACATCTCCCAGGAAAACATGTACGAGCCTGTATTGTGTATACATGGGATCACAAGTCATCACAGTCCTTCTGGGCTGGCATGAAAGTGTATGTGGAGCTTCATCGGTGCTCCTCGAAGTGGTCATGCTTATGAATTGGAATCAGGCAGCCAATCCTGGCAGACGAGGTTCAGACCTTCAAGGCACTCATCACGATACACAAAGTCCTTCAGGAGGGACATCCCATCGTACTCAAGGAAGCGCAGGCGAACATCAGCTGGCTTGAAGGTTTACGGCGTGGTATCGGCACTGGCGATGGCTTGCGAGGCTATGCTCCGCTCATTACCGACTACATCTACTACCTCCTGGCGAAGCTGGCATTCCACAGGCAGCACCCAGAGTTCAATGGGACGTTCGAGTACGAGGAGTACATCAGTCTAAAGTCGATCAATGATCCGAATGAGGGATACGAGACCATCTCGGATCTCATGACCCTGCAGGATCAGATTGATCAATTCCAGAAACTCATCTTCTCACACTTCCGAGGTGGCTCAAACAATGAGTGCAGGATATCGGCGCTTGTACCGCTTGTGCAAGAGAGCTATGGTATCTACAAGTTCATCACGAGCATGCTTCGGGCTATGCACACCAGTACGTGGATAGATGCGATTGGCTCGAGCTTTTGATGCTAACATGGACAAGCCCTTGGTGACGATGAAGCGCTCATGCCACTACGTGGCCGCTATGATGCGCAACATTACCGCCTTGTCAAGTTCTACTACGAGTGCTCCAACCTCCGATACCTCACCTCCCTCATTACCGTGCCGAAACTTCCTCAAGACCCACCAAATCTTCTATCTGATGATGACGAACGTCCTGCCTTACCAGCTCGTCCCGCGCGAGAGTTGGAGAAACCAGCATCACCACCGCGACCACAGTCCGTCGACCCGGAGCCGATCAACGAGTTCTGGAAGGATGCGCAGAAGCGCGAACAAGAGCAATATGAGGCAGAGCAACGGAGGTTACAGCAGCAATGGGAAGAAGCTCAGAGACAACAGCAGGCAGCACAATTACAAGCGCAGCGCGACTTTGAAGAGCAGCAGCGGTTACAGGCCGACCAGCAGAGGCTGGCACAGGAGCAGCTGTTACGAGAGCAATACCAGCAACAGACGCAAGGACGACTGGCAGAGCTCGAGCGCGAGAATCTTAATGCACGTGCGCAGTATGAGCGCGACCAGCTGATGCTGCAGCAATATGATCAGCGCATGAATGCTCTGGAAGCGGAACTTGGTAACATGCAGCAGAACTTCCAGCAGCAGACGCAATCCAAAGACGACCAGATCCGAGCTCTGCAAGAACAGCTCAACACCTGGCGGTCGAAGTACGAAGCGCTTGCGAAACTGTATTCACAGCTGCGTACGGAGCATTTGGATCTTTTGCAAAAGTTCAAGTCGGTGCAGCTCAAGGCTGCATCTGCAGGAGAGGCAATCGAGAAGCGCGAGAAGCTGGAGCGGGAACTGAAGACGAAGAATCTCGAGCTTGCAGACATGATTCGCGAGCGCGATCGCGCCAACCACGACAAGGATCGTCTGACTGGTGGCCATCGTGAGGAGCTTGAAAAGTTAAAGAGAGAGCTGCGACTTGCTTTGGAGAAGGTAGACAATGCTGAGCGAGGAAAGGGATCAGAGCTGTCTGCCATGCTATCACGACACAATCGCGAGATTGCGGACCTCGAGGAAGCTCTTCGCCACAAGACGCGACAACTGGAAGATGCACACTTGAAGTATCGCGAAGGCGACTCCGACCTTGAGGGTAAGCTTCGTGAAAAGGAAGAGGAGCTGGAGATTTTCAAGGCAGGCATGGACCAGACACTGCTCGAGCTCGACAAGCTTCGAAACTCGCATCAAGAGGTTGACAGTGCCATTGACGGACAGATTGACACTCTGCTTCTCGACAACATCCGCAAGATTAACGATATTATCGATTCGGTGCTCCAAAGCGGTGTGCAACGCGTGGATGACGCGCTGTACGAACTCGACTCGAGCATGCAAGCAGGAAACCAGAATGCTTCGGGAGCATACGTGCTCAGTCAAATCGAGAGAGCTAGTCAAAGCGCGATGGAGTTCTCTACGGCGTTCAACAATTATATTGCGGACGGCCCGAACAGCACGCACGCCGAAATCATCAGGACAGTAAATGCGTTCTCGGGCTCCCTTGCTGATGTCCTTAGTAACACCAAGGGTATCACGAGGTTCGCATCTGACGACAAGAAGGCTGACCAGCTCATCAGTGCTGCTCGACAATCCGCGCAATCGACTCTCAACTTCTTCCGTGGTCTTCAGAGCTTCCGTCTGGAAGGGCTGGAGGATGAGCAGAAGACTGATGTCGTCATCAACCACAACAACGACGTCCAGGTCAATCTGCAGAAGCTGTCCAAGTTGGCGGATACCTTTGCGCCGAAGAGCAAAATTGCCAACGCGCAAGGCGACCTCGGCGACTTGGTCGATAGGGAACTCAGCAACGCGGCGGCAGCCATCGAAAAGGCCACCGAGCGCCTGACAAAGCTCATGAACAAGCCAAGAGATGCTTACTCCACCTACGAGCTCAAGATCCACGACTCCATTCTCGAGGCCGCCATCGCCGTCACCAACGCTATTGCGCAGCTCATCAAAGCCGCCACCGCCTCGCAGCAAGAAATTGTGCGCGAAGGTAAGGGCAACTCCTCCCGCGCCGCCTTCTACAAGAAACACAACCGCTGGACCGAAGGCCTCATCTCCGCCGCCAAGGCGGTCGCCGGGTCAACCAACACACTCATCGAGACGGCCGACGGCGTCATCGGCGGCCGCAACTCGCCCGAGCAGCTCATCGTCGCGAGTAACGACGTTGCTGCCAGCACGGCGCAGCTTGTGGCGGCGAGCAGGGTGAAGGCGAGCTTCATGAGCAAGACCCAAGAGAGGTTGGAAACTGCAAGCAGGGCGGTTACAAGTGCATGTCGGGCGCTGGTGAGGCAGGTGCAGGATATTATTGCGGAGAGGAATCGGGAGGATGGGGAGGGTGTGGATTATACCAAGTTGAGTGGGCATGAGTTTAAGGTTAGGGAGATGGAGCAGCAGGTGAGTTTCCATTCATACAGCATGGTGTGAATTTGATAGAGGTGTGGCTAATATGTTGGATCCACTAGGTCGAGATCCTGCAGCTTGAGAATAATTTGGCGCGAGCGAGGCAGAGACTGGGAGAGATGCGGAAGATTTCGTACCAGGAGGAGTGAAGAACGAACGGGGCTGGTATGAAGAGCAATACTCACCAATGATGGTGTCTCGAATGAAGGAGGAAGTATGTCGAGTGGCGATGAACGGGCGTTGCTGTCCTAAAATTGCGATACTGGATTTAGCGGGCAAATACCACTTTTCGCTTCGTCAATCCAATTGGTTAACAGTTTACTTATCAAAACTGCGTTTAGGTGTATCTACGATGGCGACTGCATATGTCTATGCTAGCTCTTTTATCTTGCTTTACTAGTGATTTAGGCGCAGTTGCAAGTTCAGTGTCGTCCTGCTGTCAGAATGTGCTAACGCCTTTTCCACAGTCTGATAAGTGTGTAAGGTACTCTGGCACTTCGCTGACCTGGCGGACCTGAATATCACCGATACCATCACATACGCAGATGAGTTGTACAGCAAAGCTCGCGAAGAGGAGCACAAGGGACGAAAAGAAGCGACATGTTACGGTTCTGGCCCATGAGCTGGAGGTCCGCGGACGTGACAACTGATCACGTGATCACGACACTCCCGAGGAGCTTCCAAGCATATAAGCTGTTTCGCTCTTTTCTTAGCTCAACAAGTCACTTTCCTTACACCGTGCAACTCGCCACTTCGTGCCTTGCCCGTTCTCGTTCTTTGACACGGCTGCCCTTTACCATGCGATGTGGGGAGATACAACGACGCGAACTGTGAATATAAGAAAGCAAAGGACATCGGTGACCATCCAGCTCGATCGGGCATTTGTCGAGCTTCTTATTATCTTCGACAAAATACTGTCTACACGGCAGGTGTTGGTGTTTAGGTATATCCCAACTCATAATCTCTCTTTTAGTTCATTTCCCGTCTACCATTCTAAATCCTCTTAGTACCACCTATGGAAAGGAACACGCAGACCTCCCACAGCACCTAAAGTACAATCGGGCCAGTCTTGACACCGAATAATGACTTCTCCCTCCGTCTTCCGGAACTCCAACTTCATCCAGGCACCCCCAATCACATCCACCTGGCACTCACTGGACCGCGATGCCTATTGCAACCTCAAGAAAGCTACGATCTTCACGCGCCTATATGTGCGCCATAGCGCCGACCAAGTCAAGTCCGTCCTGATGAGACTGTTCGACCAGCATTGCGTGCTTGCGCATCACAACATAATTCTCCTGTTCCACGACGACCAGGAGACGCATACGCGGCAGCAGGAAATGCTATTCGAGATGCTGAAGATGTTTAGGATGACGGCGGACATTCAGAGGAGCAAGTTTGATGCTGAGAGTCCGAAAGATGCGGGATTCGAATTGGTGATGGAGTTTGGAGATGGCAAGGTGCTGGTGCGTGAGGTTGGGGACATGCTTGTTGACAGACTGTCGGAGCTGTATTTGAAATGACGCTTTTGTGAAGCTTGAGCTGCGTCTGTTTACATGTAAATGAGCGGTTTTGTTGGTGATGGAGGTGTGGAGGACTTGGGTTTTCTCTTGGTTGATATATGCGTCTCGTAATTTACAGTGACCATTTCACATGACAAATTCCACATCAAGCGCTTGCCAAGCCCATCGCGTCCGACCTGCCGACCTCATCTCTGCCGATGTCCATCGAGAATGCCCATCTCCAACCATGTAATGTTCCGTGTCAAATGACCACATATTCCACCGCTTCGACAAGCACGGCATACGAGGGTCCTCGACCTTTACTCCCCTACAATGCCGACGCAACGGATCCATCGAGGTTAGCGCCACCAGACGCGCTGTACGCGACCGCCAGCGGCTCCGCGCGAGCGAGCAGCGTCGTCAAGGATGCGCGGCGAAAGAGATTGGATGGAAAGAGGCCGGGATTCAGGAGGAAGAAGGGCACGTGGAAGAAGCTGTTGTGGGTGAAGCAGAGCTGTATGTAATCAATTGAGTCTTAATCATCTTCCTACCTCAATCGCGAGCGCTGGAAGTGCAATACCCAGCAATATTCGCGCAATGCTAACGTTTTGGACCCGCAAATAGATCCAGATAATTATACCGACGAAGAAACCTTCCTCGACCATCTCCAGCGCAACCCACGCCTCCAGCCGTACGAATTCTGGCCCCTCGTCGCAGCATCAACGGTTATTGTCCAGCACGTCTGCTCCGTCATAATCTTCATCTGCTGTTTTACCGGCATCGTGCTGGAGCGTGTCTCTCCTGTCGCCGTCGTCAGCACCGGTAGCTTGGGCACAGTATTAGGATGGGCGGTGTGGGATTTCTGGGTCGGTAACGAGGAGGTGGAGGAACAATCGGTTACCGGAAACGACGACTTCTCTCCCAGCGGGCGAGATGCCGAAACAGAGACCATCAGAGACGTCTCTATGCACAATGATGGGGTGAAAGACGATCAAGGTCTTGGAATTGAGCTCACAGCGCCATCGCCCGTCGGCACTCCCCCAAGCAGCACCGAAGCAAGCGTAACATCCTCCACGCAGTCCTCCTTCTACGGTCCCAATGCGCACGAAATACCACCCTGGGACTCCGAACCTCTCGCTGGCTCTCTATCAGCGCGCAACCGCCAGCGCCTCGCGACCGCAAAATCTGCCCTTCTCATTTATTGCGCGCTTCTGGGTCTCTCCCCGATCCTAAAATCGCTCACAAAGTCTACATCGTCCGACTCCATCTGGACAATCAGCTGCTTCCTGCTGATTATCAACGTGTTCTTCTTCGACTACGGCGGCGGGGTGGGCGCCAAGTTCCCCGCGTCGCTGTCCACCAACGCCGCGTTAATGGCAAGCACGGTTTTAGCATCGCGTCTCACCAGCACGACACACGTGTTCAGCCTGCTGCTCTTCAGCATCGAGGTGTTCGGACTGTTTCCCGTGTTCAGGAGGTATCTGCGGCATATGAGTTGGTGGGCGCATGTCGCGCTCACAGTGGCCTTGACATTGGGTGCGGGCGCGGGACTAAGTGTCATTGTGACGGGAGGCGGGTGGCAGGCTGCTGTTGGTGGAGCCATTCTGGGTGGTCTAGGCATGAGTGCTGCGATGGGAACATGTGCGATGTGGCTGATTGGGCTGCAGAAGTACAAGAACGAGATCCATGGTCCGTGGGATCCGGCGAGGCCGGTTATTAGACGGAGATGGGATTGATGCTAGACACCATAATAATTAGCGTTCATACGCCATTTGAGACGGTTGTTTGGATTCGTTCAATGTTTGGCTGTCTTGAGGGTCACAAAATAGCTGGCCGCTGGGCAAGCTGTAATGTTTAAATGAACTCCTTACGCCGTACAAGCATCCCAAATTCTGTGCCATAATTAGAGCGAAAGGAAGATAGGGAATCTGATTCTTATGACGCTTTTTTCACTCGTTTACCCAGTGTCAGGTGCTTCCTTTGGCGTCGTCTGCGGCGCCCTTGGTCACGTGTTATGATCTTACATATCGTACTTGGCATAACAGAGTGACGCATTTTCAACTATGAATAATATAGGTAAAGAGTAGAGGAAGATGTGTGGGTGTTTACGTGGTGAGAGTGTACGAGTGGTGAGTGAATTTTACTTAACTTTGAATTCCCTTGACGCAACTTCGCCAAGCGCTAGGAGGACCTTCAGGAGCATGACAGACAAAATCTCGTTGCACGTCACTACCAATTCCATGACGGTCAGACCCTCTAAATGTAGCACGTCAAGGCCTAAAGAAGTCGGATTCTCTCAGCGCAACTGCGTTGAATACTGCACTTCGCTTGCATGTCGAGGTACCAATCAATTGGAACTAGAGTCCAGTCATTATATTCGTGCAGACTTGCGAAAATTGACGCCTTAACAGGATCCCGAACATCTGCGAATGGTTACTATTCATAGCACATCATATCCGGCTTCAAGAAATGCTCTTGCATGTGTTGAAGAGCGAAACTCATTTGAGCGACACCTTTCCGAACTACATCGGGCTCCATTACTCTGTCATTCTCGAGGTCGACTTCCTCCCACTAGCACCCTCCTAATGCTATATTGTCCCGTGCAAGTCATCAATCGAATGCAGAGTTCTTGATGATCGGCTCGTCTACACCAGAATCGGTAGGTACTCTTGGGCGCGCATTTGCTATCGCGTTTGCCGTTATTATCCGACCACGTTGCATGCGGCGCACCAACGAACTTGGCAAGAAGCAGGATCAGGGATCGACATAAGCGACGAGGACACTGCGTATTGGACTTGGTGTATATCTTGAGGCTAGGCCGATTGCTGCTTCACTATGGTAATGGCGGTGGCATATCCGTCAACGATCCATCGAGGACATTCGCATAACGCTGGACCATGTTTGGAGCAGGGTGTTGCCCAAATATATACGTGTCCCAAGTGCTCTGGAGATAAGAGGTCAGCAGTTGCCCGAAGAACTGTACGCGAAGAAGCTCCATTACTCACCCAGTCAAGATCCATCGGCATATCAAACATCTCCCCAATCGGCGTGAACTGATCAAGCTCGCCAAAGTCCATCGACATCGGCACGATACCGTCTTCGGGGCGCGGACCATATGTGAAGGGATTGGTCAGGATATCCTGAGCCTGCTGGGCTGGGCTCTGCCGCATCATCGGAGACTGTGCCGTGAAAGGTCCTTTCAAACCCGAGTACGGCGTCGGGATGTCGTGCTCAGTCGGCTTCTTTTTCAGTCGCGCCGACCGAGCAACCTTGCTCAACATGAGCAATACTACCTTCGAGGCCTTCTGAGTCTCTGCAGAGCGATGCATCGGCTTCTGCCAGATCTGATACGTCGTTTCGAGCATGCTCCTCATTTCCTCGAGATCTTGGGATCCTGACACAGCATCGCCATTCTCTGGCAAGGCCTTGAGTCGGCGGTCGAGTTCGAGACTGAGGACCATCGAAGCCAGCAAGAAATCATGGACGTTGAGACTGGAGATGTACCATCCACGAGGCATCATCTTCTTCTCACACGCAGCGTCAACGCGTGCCAACTGTTCCAAGAGCTTGATTGCAGCATCGATACAGTTTGAGCGAGAGTAATCAACGAACTCGCCCGATCCGGCTTCAGTCAGGACGCGGCGGTGTAATAAGCACCTGGACTTTTGAACGAGAAGATCGAGATTGAATCGGCACATTACAAGACCGGCTGGGTCCGTGATGGAATCTTCGAGAGAACGCACACGAAGTGCCGGAGGAATCGCATCGGAAGCTTCCTGGAGCTCCTTGTCTAGCATAAGCACTTCCGAACGTGAGGGCGGATTGATGGCATGTGAATGTTCCGCAATCTTTCCGAAAGCCTTGGCTATTCGAGATTTAGTTCGGCTATATGAGCACGGGGTCAGCTCGTCATCTGGTCGACCTGGAGGGAGCGGATCAGATTCTGAAGTGAAATCGCGATCAAAGAGGTTTGATGGCGGTTTGACATCTTGCGCTGTCTGCAGCATCATCCCTGGGAGGCCCATTTCGAAAGATAACAAGACGTCGAACTGGTAGAGCAGAGACCACTGCCTTCTTCTCATCTCGCTCAGGAAAGCACTGATTTTCGTATGATTGCCGCCATCACGGTGATAGCCCATTCGAAGGGACACACGGATGTTAAGGCCAAGCAACAGCCAAACTTCGAGGTGGTCATCTTCATGTTCCGTATCCATGTAGACGCCTTCCGTGTACAACATGATTGCCTCACAGATGCCCTCAGCTGGCCGCATATAATTGGACAGAATGATCGCAGATGCGGCCATGCTGTGGTACTTTCGAGTCTCTTCTGAGGTCTGGCCTTTAGGTGCGCGGAAATGCGAGACACCATAATCTTCCTGTCGAGATGTGAGGGATATGATACCGAAGAGTACTGCTAGCCACTGGAGAGACCTTGAATCCGGGTTCCCCCAGAACTCCTGGTACTCTTTCTGGAAAGTCGGCCCATGGATGGCAACTACGGTAGGACTCTGAGAGTTGAAGAATCCGGCAACAAGCGAATCAGCACGCGGGCGTGATGGTAATGCTCGGATGAGATCTGCCCTTGTCGGCTTGATATTGGGATTTGGATTTAGAAGGCTCTGAACTGGAAAGGTCGCAGCTGTTTGATCTGATGACGCTGGCGACGCACTTACTCCTTCAGGTCCATCTTCAGGCTCATCAAGCGCTGCTCGGACTTCGGCGATATTGTCGAGAATGGCCTCCCAGTGCGACCCGCCGACATATTTGCTTTCCGTCTTGCTAATCTTCATGCGACCAAAAGCATTGTTGTTCTCGTCACTTTCAACAGTCCAGCTTTGTTGCGCGGAGGGCCGCTGAGCACTGTTCAAACCATTCGCAGGTGATTCATTTTGCGAAGGTGTAGACTTGGATCCGTTCGCAGAAGGATCTGACTCTGGTGACTCGGAGTTGTTCGAATTGTACAGTTCAACCACGAGATTCTCCAGATGCTTGATCCGCTCTTTCATGCTCTGATTTGGCTTCTTCCTTGGGGGAGCAGCAATATATTGACATGAAGACTCCTTGTTCCTCTTGATACACTGATCACAGGCCGGGTGGGCTCGGTTGCATTTCAGCTTGCCGACACGACATGCGGTGCAAGAGAGCTGAGCTCGGGCCCTCTTCTGCTGTTGATGGGCCAGCAGATCAAGCGCTGAGGCATCTGGCATGTTGGCGGCTTGTTCTGCAATGTCTCCTTCAATCCTCAGGTCACTTCCATGAGGGATATGTGAAGTCGCAAAGGCATCAACTCCTTACGTCTCGCCACGAGGCTGACATAATCCATGCGTAAGCCGATGCATGAATCATGAAGTCGGACATAACCCATGTTCCTCCGCATAAACTGATATCTCCGTCTCTTACTTTTGAACCTTTAAATTGCGCATTACAAGCATCCAATGCCCCTTCAATGGCCGCATGTCGTCCGCTGCAGCGATTAGTCACCTCTTATAACACCAGATCAAGCCATCACAGCGAGCGCGTCTCAATATGGCGGCCTGTTTTGTCCCCATCCCGACGTTACGAAAAGTCCTTCTCCACTGCGTCGCCGAAGATACCTGACTTTGCCTTCGCATTCGAGTAAGCGATGCCTCAAAAGATGTTACAATTGGCCTGATCGTTTCGAGTTCTCACCGTTGCTAGCATAGACGGTGTACTCGTTCGAAGCAATGACCCTCTACCCAACGCGCCGGATGCGCTCTCGTTTCTGCAACACCAGCGGATACCGTTCATCCTCCTGACGAATGGCGGGGGAAAGCCGGAGGAGGAAAGAGTTGCAGACCTGACTGCAAAGCTGAAGGTGCCGTTGGATACAACCATGTTTGTGCAAAGCCATACACCATTCGCGGATTTGGACCAGTATAAGGATAAGACTATCTTGGTTTGTGGGGGAGACGGTGACAAGTGCAGATACGTTGCAGAGAAGTGGGCATCTGTGCGATTCTCCTACGCTTTTGGCAGAGACTAAATTGCCCCAGGTATGGCTTCAAGTCTGTCGTGATTCCGGGCGACATCTTTTGCGCGTATCCAGAGATATGGCCATTCTCGACGCAATTCCTACCGTACTACCAACCATTCGCCAGACCATTACCGAAGCCGATACTTCAAGACAGCCCTTCCGACTCGTTGAAAATTGATGCCATCTTTGTATACAATGACCCACGCGATTGGGGCTTGGACGCGACCATAATTCTCGATATACTTCTCTCTCACAAGGGAATTCTCGGCACAATGTCTCCCAGAAACGGTGACATAAAGGCCCCCAACCATGGATATCTGCAGGATGGTCAACCACCCTTGTTCTACTCCAACCCTGATTTGTGGTGGGCTGCAAAATACCACCTGCCTCGGCTCGGCCAAGGCGGATTTCGGGAAGCGATGGAAGGCTTATGGACTGCTGTAACGGGTGGCCCCGAGCGAAACGTTGAACTGTACAAAACTCTGATTGGCAAACCGTATCGAATGACTTACGAATTTGCGGAGCGGAGACTCAATTCGCACCGCAAGCATCTGTTTAGTAACCAAATAGACGGGGAAGTTCCTCCATTACAGAAAGTGTACATGGTCGGCGACAACCCGGAAAGCGATATCAGAGGTGCGAATTCGTACAAGAGTCCATTGGGTACGACGTGGGAGTCAATTCTCGTCCGAACCGGCGTTTATCAGAACGGTGAGCCGGCATGGAGTCCAAAAACCATTCAGCCTGGTGTCTGGGAGGCGGTCAAGTGGGCTCTTGATCAAAACAAAGCTCGGTATGAATTAGACTTGAGAAAAATCCTGTCGATACCAGGGGCGAAAATGTCCCAATGAAGCTCAGCTCTTCATAAACAGTCTGCTGATAGATATTCAGTTGATCAAATTTACAAGCTTACCAATCTCTCCGTTGCAAATATAGTCCAGCATCAAATATAGTCATCATGGTAAATGCGACACGTCTTTCAGGCTCTTACCCGGTCTCCACTGCAGGATCACGTCCATCTCGGACTGTTTTGACACGAACTGCTTCTTCACCTTCCATTCCTTCTGTGGCTCCGCAAGCGTTATCTGGAACGAAAGGTCAGCTTTACATCACATAATCTTCGCTGAGCATCACTCACATCGAACAATCCAAGTAGCGTCGGGATACATTTCCATAACTCCTGCTGCGCGACATGAATACCGAGACACTTCCGGGGCCCTTTGCTGAACGAAAACTCATTAGCTCGCATCACTGACAATCGATGCTTAGATGCCTCATGCGACTCCTTCTCTCCTTGAAGCCACCTTTCCGGATTGAATTTTTCCGCATCGACGCCAAAAATTTCCGTGTCAAAATTCGTGACCCATGGTGTCATGCTTACAACTACACCACCTGGCAATCTATGGCCAAAAGGAGTCGGCATGCCCTCCGGCGGAACGACGCGCTCAAGTGGGATACTCGCGACTGGGTGGTACCGCAGCACCTCGTTAATGAATGCGTCAACGTATGGAAGCGCTATAGAGGTCTTGTACTGAAGCGGGTATGTTACGTTGTTATCGTCAAGTTCCTGCTGTACTCGTTTCATTACGTGCGGATTCCGAATGGCGTAGTATATCGCGGCACGCATAACAACAGCAGTTGTATCAGATCCAGCTACCAAGTTTGTCGTAATATATGCCCGCAGTACATTGTCGTCTACAATGTCCGGATGAGCTTTCTGCGCCTCAATGAAGCGAGCCATCATATCGCGTCGCTCAGGATGTGTTGAGCCATTTACAGCTCTGTCTTTAATGAGATTGGAGGCTTTGAGGATAAAACCCGTAGTTGGTTCGATGAAACGTCTGTAAAACCAATTCCCTTTGATGAGGTAGTGCGTCCAGGGCATTGTGCCAATCTTTATCTCACTAGTCAGGGAGAGAAGACATGATTGGTTGAATATATCTTACAACTGCTCGGTATTCCAGTTCTCGATCAATTTGACCAAGTTGGTCTTCAGGATCAGCGCCAGTCTCCAGGAAACCGAAGCGTCGGCTGATTGTTAATTCGCCAATTGCGTCAAAAGCAACTGAACCCGTTAGTTACATGGCAGATGTTGATAACTCTTGCCTGCTCGACATACAGTACTGAACCCAAGCTGCCATTGGAACCTTCCGCTCTCCGGAAAGACCGCTGATGAACGACTCGTCTAGCCGCTTTACGAAATATGCGATGGTGTCGGATATGAAGTCTTCCGCATTCGCAATACTCGACATTGAGTAGATGCTGGCTACGGGCCGCTTCAACTCCGAGTGCCTCTTCCTGTCTCGCGTGTCCACGATACCTGTCATGATCTTGCCATTTACTACCTTCTGCCACGGGACAACCATATCGCTCTGAAGAGTTGCACGTCAGCCACTACGAAACGCATATCCGACGAGAGCTGAGCTGACGAAAGCTGACCTTTGGATAGTCCTGTCTGTGACCATAAATCTGGTCTATCATATCGGGGTCCGCTACAGAGACATGGTTCGGGCCGGTCCTGACAATCTTGCCGTACTTGTGATGTAAAGCAACCGCATTGTCGGCATATCTGGCCCTGTACATCTCAATGAAGCGCCATATATTCGAAAATCGAACGAAGAATGGGCCTGGGATCCAGTAAAGGTCGTGTCTGAAGACATTGTAGAGGAAACGAATGAATACCAGAGCGGCCAAGGCCGGGAACAAGAGAAGAATATACATGATCGAATTCTTGAAATTGAAGTATCCAGCATGGAAACTGGCTCACTGGGTAAGAACTTGGGATGCGACTAGTCCATATGTATATATGAAGGTCGCGTCTTACCATGGCTACTCGTCCGAATAAGATTTGTACGTCAGAGCGTCATTTGATCTACGAACCTTTCCGCCGAGCCATCTTACTAGTGGAGCATGAATCACTTACTCCAAACACTGTACTTTTAACTCCTCAGCTGCAAACCCTTGAATTCCTGAAGATAGACGGGCTGAAAATTGCCGTATCCGACCAGGACCAATTTGGAATAATGCTCGACTCCAACGCCATAGACGTATCTCTACGATTCCAAAGCACTTACTGGGCGATATAGTAGTATTGTAGTTGCTGACTGGGCCAGTCCGAGTATGCCATGGACGGCCAAGCAATCATCCAATAGGTTGTCGTGTTGACGTTGGTAGGGAGAACGTTTGGCCTTCTGCTTATGCTATTTCTGACCTAGCAGTGCTTCGACTAACCTCATTTATATGATCGCCACCAGGATCTGCAACCGACAGCAATTTTCACGGCTGTGGCGAATTACGACATGTTCTGTATCTGTCTCAGCATGGTTCCACTGCTCCACCAAACGTATACAGCTATTGCTGCTTTAAGTGTGCTCTCTCTTTTGAAGTCCTTACCGTACCACTGTACATACATAGGTATGTAAGCGGCTGGAACGGCAACTCAATTCACAACTTTCATGCAAACATTCTCAGCAACACACAGTATCAAAGCTCATACGCCGCTTTAGTTCTCATACAAAGCAACGGGAGCATGTCATCTGTAATCAGCGATATCCGAGTTCCTCCAACCTATAGAAACTTCACTTCTTTCAACGGCAGCGGAGGGATCATCTTAAGCCCCACAAAGTCCTGAAAGACCTCCAAAATGCACTCTGTCGAGTCTACGAACCCGTGCCAGCCAAGTTTTCGGGATTTGTCCATGCTAAAGTAGAGGTCACACATCAGCCATCACGATCTTCGTGGAGTTTCAAAGTATCCTATCCGACAGTTCATGACCTGCCATGTGCAAGATTAACTCACCTCATGATAAAGCTTCCTCCTCGAATCACAAATCTTTGGCCAAACCCAAAGATTCGGTCAATATCCGTCAACTCTTTCAACACCAAATCATGCTGCTGCGCTATCTCGTTCCAGGCTTTCTGGACTTCAGGCTTGTTTGCCCATTCAACAAGCGTAAAGCTCCACCGCGATTTTCCTCTCGCACCGTATCTACGAGATGGGTTGTTAGCAACTATTGAAGACTACGTATCATACCATTCTTGTCGAATTAAATACTCTCCTTCAGCTTGGCGGTCAGGAGCAACCGGCCGAGCTGAAACAAGCAACGAAGGAACAGCTGACGTACCCTCGTGGTGGCGGGTCATATCCCCATTCCGCTTCCTTCAATCCCTCTGTCTGTGGTCCCGTCCAGTCAATACCATACCACCCCGCAAACCTTGGCCAAAAGCTCTCGTTAGAAAACGCGCTATTATCACAAGCGTTGAATTTCTGATTCGTCGCAGCTTCAGTAAGCACTGCCCACTCTTCCAGGTATCCGTTCATCATGGCGCTTGACTGCACAACCACAGCCTGCCACGCCGCCTGATCACCGAAGAAAGCAAGCGGCTCATTCAGGTGCTTGCACACAGTCGCATAGATGGCCAGCGGCAAGCCAACGTTCATGGCGGCATCTGGCACTGCACCCCATATTGACGCGGGCATTCCAATTGCCCAGCCGATATCGCGCTTTTTGCAATACTCCCATAGCACATCTTCTTGAGGATAGTAGAAGTTCGGCTCCAGTTCAACACGTGGATCCCACTCCTCTACTGGCATTTTCGTAGGGCCAAGATGCACGCCGTAGTTCTTCGCTCCCGTTTGCAGCATAATGCGCTTAGGCTTGATAGAAGCAATTTCCATGGCGTCGAGGAAGTTGGCCAGCAGCGCTTTGTTGACTCTGCACATCTCATCGTTGTCGCTCCACAGGCCACCGCCAGGTTTCGGCGGGACTTGCACGTACGAGTAGAAGAAAACGTGGTCCGCCTTCACGCCTTCTTTGGTAAGCACATCTGCAATCTCCTTGGGCGATTTGAGAAAATCGCAGGCAATGTGCGTTGCGTTTGGCGGGAGTCCACCTGGGATGGCGGGAGGTCGACGAGACAAACAGTAGATTTTGGTCCATCGTTCCGGCGCTTGTGCCAGAACACGCAGCATGTGGTAACCACTGATGCCATTTGATCCTATTTGATATTAGACAATCCAGATTTAGACTTTTAATCGATTTTGTGCCAACCGGTAATAATCGCAGTCAGCCCTTTGATGCTCTCGGGGAACGTCGGCAGTCCATGGTAGATGCCATTCGAATGAACAATTTGAGACGTCATTGTGAAGTTCAAACTTCTTTCTTGGATCGATCAATATTCTCTCCTCTCGGATTGATGGCTCTTAAAGGCGTAAGAATATCTTCTCTTGCCAATGGGCGGATTTCCAATCGGCATAGCGTCGTGCGGGGGATCCTCCATGGAATGGCAAAGCCCGGCAACATTTATGGTTAACGCTCAAAGACTTCCATTTCAAGGGGAATATGAGCGAAAGGAATGCTCAAATAGAATTTAGATACCGAGGTCTGTATCTCTTTCGTTTCTCGGTTGAGCGATCAGTTGGACATTGTCGCGTGCAAATTTACCATCTGAGGCAATCGTACTTCCTTATTTCAGCCCCCAGTGTCTATGGCGGAGGGAAGAAAATGACGAGCCACGAGCTTCGTTCTGAAAAGATTATACATCAGTCCGGGTATTATAAATTACAATTACAGAACCTTCCAGAGCAATATCAACCTTGTCTTCTGTCCTGCAATTCTTCTCTCGTAAGATTCATGACCGTGACGCCGTCCCAAGAAAATCGTAAATTGCAGAGAAATGCAGAAGCGTTCCCGTCTCCCAGTTTCAATCTAAGCGTTTCTTGATTGCCAAACAAAGAAAACCGAGATAATCAATCCCAATCCGCTCAGTCCAATACCAAAATACAACGCCTCTTGGTAATCATGAAGTGCCTTCGTCCCATGATCGCTGGCTTCAACCACAATCGTTGCTGCAAGACCCAAACCACAAGAAATTGAATAGTTGACGATAGTGCTGACGAAGCTGGCAGCAATTCCCTGGTGCTCTCGCGGCATCGCATTCGACAACAATATCATGCCCGCAGGGAAGCTCAGATTCATACCTCCGGGCGTGATGATGATAGAAAGGAACGTCTGGAGCCAGTATGTCTGTCCAACTGGAGCGGTAGCAAGGAGGACGGTGCCGGCAGTGAAGCAGAACATTGCGATGAACATGACCCATGCCGCATTCATTTTTTTGAGCAAGTAACCGGTCGAAAGCGCAAAGGCGGCGCCGGAAATAGCTACAGGCGCAATTTGAGCTGTCGCAAGCAGCGCAGAATGGCCTCGGACGTTCTCGAGGAAGAGGTAAAAGTAGTAGATCCAGATGCCGTGGCTACCCCAGCCGCAGGCGATGCAGACGAGGGTGAACCATGCTTCCTTCTGGAGGCCGTGAAGTGGTATAAGTGGTTGTTGGGCGAAGCGGAACTCGACGATGACGAAAGCAATGAGGAGGATGGTACCAAGGTAGAACATATTCAGTATATAAGGTGCGGACCAGCCGGCGATTGGAGCTTGGTTCAAAGCAAAGTTGAAAAGTACGAGTCCCGAAACGCCGGTGAATGATCCGAGGTAATCGAATTTTGCTGGAGGCTTGGGTGGACCTTGTGAAGCAGGTGCAAGGCTTGCAATTTGATCTTTTGACGGAAGGATGAAGGACGATATCAACAACACGAAGATGGATATAATCGCTAATGCCCAAAAACTCCAGGGCCACCCTAAATACAATATCAGTGTTATTCCTCACAGGTTATGGTAATTGGGGAATTGACTCACAAATTAATTGCGCAAAAGTAGAAGAGATAGCCGCGCCAACGACAAAGCCTGTTGGCCCGGCGGCTCCAAAGCACGAGAGGATGAGACTTCGCTTCATGCCTACAGGGTACGTTCTGCCAATCAATGCCATTGCATTGGGAACTATCAAAGCAGGCCCAATCCCTTGGACTGCTCGACATATGCTGAGCATAATCACTCCAGATGAGTAGCTAAACCCAGTTACAATGGACCACACAGATAACCAACCCCATCCAAACATGAAGACTATTTTGTGACCAAACATGTCTCCCAAACGGCCAGAAGGGAGTATAAATGTGCCGACTGTCAGACTGAAAGCTGCAGTAAACCAGCTCAAGGTGCCTGGATCTGAGACATTAAAGTAGTTGCCAATGATAGGAAGAGGTGCGACAGTCTGTGAAAGCGCTGCCAGGCTAAGGAATTGCGCCAGGCATACGTTGATGATGAACGCCACCTCGTGCAACTTGGAGAATCCAGGGCCGGTGGTAGCTGGCGTTGCAACTGGATCTGGAGGAGGTTCCGGCAGCGGAGTGTCATATCTCGAGGAAGGGAGTGAAGTAAAGCTCAGGCTGGACTTCTCGCTCAACGAGTCTGGCGGCTTCGAATCGGACTGAGGTTGAAGAGGGATGATGGAGATGTCGTCAGGCGATTTAGACGGTGTGATATGCTGATACATTTCGGGTAGATGAAAGGTCGAAGCAGTCGTCGGGAATGGGGGCATGGAATCTCGGATTTGAGAAGCTGCTTCAATCAAATCGATGCTGCGACTGGCACGATTCGAGGGAGACTGAGGATATGAGTCTTGCGAGATTGGTCGGTCCGTCTCCTTTAGAATGATTTCGTCTCCCATTGTATCCGCAAACAACCTCTAGTTAAGCGAAATTGGTGGAGGATAAAATAGCAAACAACTTTCAAATTGGACACCACGTTACACCAACTCGTTTCCGCAATAGCCACAACTGTCGTTATCCAATTGAGATCCTCACATGGAATCAGATTTGGAGGGAAATGTACCAATAATTCGAGACTCGGACTAAGACATTCGATGCTTCGCGACCAGATGTTGCAGCACAGAAAATTGACGGTGAAGTTACACTGAAAAAAAGGGTGTATGCTTTCCCTTTATCAATATTCCTCGGTACCGTTCAACCTATCTAACATGCACAATTGTCAGCAGCGTTAGCGTAGAGTAGCCCATTTAGACGGCTTGCAGCATATTCCGATGTGAGAATTCCATGGTGTCTGCACTCTATCCAGACGCTTGGTGGTGGTCACATGGAAATTTCGCCGCGAAACAACCATCGGTCTAAACCCAGCGCAGGAATGTACTCAACATACCCTATTATTGTACTGCCCACTTCCGGAGCTGCATTCAGTTGCAGCTGTCATGCTCACTTCGCGTTTCTCGTTGACGTACAGCGAAAACGCCTTTGCTTCTGCATGAGTTTGCGCATCTTCTGAGACGCGTGCGGCAGTGGATCGGTGCTACCCCACTGAACAGACCAGTCGAATGTGTATAAGACCATGTGATACGATTGGAGATCTTTGCTCGAAGAACAGCACGTTCCTGTACGCGGGTAGAGCTGGATATCTGGGCGAATGTGGAGAGCCGGTAGCTCAGAAGGTTGCGGAGTTGAGTTGCAAGCGCAACAGCTATGGTGTAGAGTCGGCGTGACACGCCGTCGACGGAGCCGCAAGTCTCTAGCAATTGGAGTCGTAGTGCCATTTCTAGCGTTTGACAGGAGCCTCAAATGTCGGCGTCTACTTTCGCCGGCCGATGATGTAGTGGCGTCGGAGTCGGCGTCGGCAAGCTGCTTCCGCCGCTAGCGTGGTTGGATGAGGATGAGGCTTGTCAAGCCACTCACCACCATTCCGGAGAAGAAGCACAACGTCTGCAAAACGCATGGTGTCGTGTACATTATGCCGGCTTATTCATCACGTGTTTATGGACTGAATTTCTTTCCTAGCTACGGAGTACAGGGAACCCGATTAAAAGTAGGTTCGCTTCGTTATCATCAATGCACCGCAAAGTAGAGCATCAAAGTCAGAGCAGCTTGCAGATGAAGCCTCACTGCTCATCCCAGACAACGCAAGTGATCTGTCCAGGCAGAGGAACATGAGCCACGATTTTACCAATCACTCCAGTCTTGATGTCCCGCTCAATAACGACAACGCGGCTGCTGAATTGGAGACCGACACCGACCAAGCTGCCATCGCCATTCAGGGAGAACTGGCGCGGGAAGCTTCCTCCTGCTGGCGCGAGGCCGTGGAAGTCCAACGTACCATCTTCCTTCAGTGCGAACGTTGCCAGAGAGTCAGAAGGCTCTGCAGTTTTGTTCTTTGGGTCGAAGTTCGGGAGAAAGAACGAAGAGTCGTTGCGGTTGGAAATGACGATGAAGCGCTGATCTGGCGACACTTGAATCTCTGCCGGTGCAGCTCCATCCGGAATAGGCGCGCCACCGAATGTGTTTGACACTTCAATCTCCTTGAATGATAGACCACCCTCCTTGACATACGTGACCTCGTACGCCGTGACCGTGACACCAAGCTCCGCTACAAGATACATGTACGTCTTTCCCTTGTTCACCCAGAACGCTGCATGACGGGGACCTGAGCCAGCCTTGGCATGGAGCGGCTCGTGGGCTGTCAGTTTGAACGTCTCAGGGTCGTAGCAGAAGACACGGACGAGATCTGCACCGAGATCAGGAACGAGGATGTACTTCTTGGTAGGGTCGAGGATAGCCTCATGTTCGTGTGGCGCATCCTGACGCGAAGGATTCGGACCGGGGTGAGGGAGCGTGAAGAAAATGTCTTGCACATTGTCGAGGGAACCTTTCTCATCCACGGACCAGACTGACACAGCACTGCCAGTGTAGTGGGCGAGGGCGTAGCCTTGCTTGCCGTCATGTTTGTCGTAGAGAACACCATTGACAGGGCCAGATATGGTAGTCTTCTCCTCAATTGGAGTCAGCTTACCGTCCTTGGCAACAGAGTACGAGTGCACAGTGCCATTGGGAACTACGAGACCCTCATCAAGGCAGTACAGGATGCGATCCTGGGAGTCGAATGTGAGCCACGACGCATTTTGAGCGCAGGGGACCGAGGAGGTGATGTCGAGGTTGGTGCCGCTAAGCGAGAGAGTGGTCACGGTGCCGACGTCTGAAGGCCATGAGAATAGATATCTGCTCAGTGTCGAACGTGATTGACTTACAGGAGGACACATAGAGATTAGTCTTTCCGCCCATATGTCCGTGTCCTTTACCCCAATATCCAGGGCCACCTGAAGGAAAGACTGCCGCAATGGCAGGGAGAATGAGGGCCGAGGATAAAAAGCCCGCTACCAACATGTTGGCTGTTATTATCAGAGCGTGATGTGTGTGTGAGCGAAGGAGAAGAGTCGAGGTTCGCAAGCGAAAGAAACAGTGGAGTTAATTGTTTGTGAGGAGGGCCTAAAGAAATATGAGAGCAGCCACGTCTAGGTGCCAACAATGTTGTTGTGAAGAAATTAGCTCCCAGTGAACGTGACCTCGTGATAGGTCAAGTTGCACGGGTTGTCTGCCGTGAAACTGACAGTGTCAAGTAGGATGGAGCAATTCCACAAAGCAGAAATTTGCTCGAGACCGTCAGCTACAACACACAAAATGCGCCTGGAAAATGACGTCTTTTCAAATCTTCAGCTACTTGAGCTTTCCCCGCCTTTTGATCCTCGCACCGCCGGGGCAGGGTAATGGGAATTCAGCCCGAAGATGGAGCAGGGTAGCATTTTCATTTACCTGCCTAAATGTGCCTGGGCTAGCTGCAGATCCAGGAACTCGACGGCTTTTCGAGACGTTGCTCCAACGTGCATGCGGAGACAGGGGAGCGTTGGTGGTTGGTGGAAAGTGTCAGGTTTCGTTCGGAAGCTCGACGTGGCTTTCACCACTCTACACGCCCGCTCGGACGGGGTCTTGGCGTCCGCTCCTCAAATGGCTCCTTTTAAGACATTTTAAATCATCACTCTTCTCTCTTTCACCTCAATGATCCTGTCTTTGACTTTGTTTCACGCGACTTCTCCGTCATCGTCGCCTAGAAGCTAATTCCCATCGCCCGCGCTCAATTCGTGGACAGGCTAATTCTAAAGCAACAAAATGCAACGAACTTCTCGTTCTCAATGTTGAGGCTGACCACCGGCTAATTATGCTATTAAAGCTTGTCTTTTCCGACGTCGCACTGAATCATCGCTTTACGAGGTCAAGCCTCGCTTCCTTGGGCAGATCATGACCACCGAACGCCAGTTCGCTCGACTGTGTTCGAAGAGTGAAGGTCTCTCTGGTCTTCTCAATTACCACGGATGGTCCATAGCTACACGGGCATAGGATAAATCGCCTCGAAAATTTCCCTCCGATGTGTTCAATGCAGGCTGCCTTTACGACATTACTGCTACATCACCGTCATGCTGTGGAGCACCTCTCACAACCAACAAACTATCCTTTGTGCCAGACCATCCCAAGAGCAGGATACATTGAAAAGCTTGGAATTCAGTTGCCGTGAAAATATTCTAACGCACTACCTCTCGCTGGATGGACTTCTTTCTTAGACGACCGGAAGTCAACCGCCTTCCGACCTACGTCTCGAGGCTCACAGTGAAGCAGAATTCCGAATTCAATGCCCTTTCACTTTCCTCCTCTTTCCGAGATGTCGAGATGTTTCACTTGAAGGGCTTCTAAACTCTCTCTGATTGAAAATCCTGCCGCGTGCACGCATTCTGACGTCGCTCCCGTACCTTATTCGCCCCGAAATAACTATTTATTTAACGTTGCTCTTATCTTTGTTTCTTTCTTCCTCAACCACTGCCATTCCTCATCCTCTCCCACCTCAATCTCCATCTCGAGCCTGATCCACTGGTCCATATAAGTGATGGAGGAATGCCGCCTTTAAGGAGACCCTCTTCACCCGTGAACCTGAACCCATTTCCGGTTTCATTTCTCGAGTCACGACCAATCCATTGGCGAGACTCTTCTTCAGGTTTTCTACTCTCCATTTTCTTTCTTGTTTGCTCTCTTCATTTACTCTTCGACTTGACCTCAGTTCCCGATGCTTGAACAGGACAAGCAGTAGTCGCTCAACTTAGAGCGCTCAGTCATCGACATCCACATATTATTCCGCAAACGCTTCCATATCATCAACTCCGTTTGCGATTTCACTCTTCGAACTGTCTGTTGTGCAATTCTCGCTATCCGTCCGCTATCATCGTATTTGGCGACATTGGTTAGAACTCATCGACGCCCATCGAGCGAGAATGGCTTTGGCATCGTCGTGGTGGTATTCCAGTCGGAGCAACTCTGTACTCTATCCAGCAGTCATTTTGCACGAGCGTATGGCAACAGGAATCTCTTCGTACCAATCCAAAGAGTCTCTCTACGCAAAAAGTCCTACTGAACCCTCAGCCCAATCAATCCGACCGCTGGACCCCAAATTGTCACTATACGAGAGGAAGAGCATAGTGCTCGTCGAGAAGCCGGCTGATGCAAGAGCATGGATGCAAAAGTACCTTGATCGGCAGAGCATACACTTGAAGAAAGACCCTCTCTATCCTAATTCAAGGTGCTGGATACATCAGGGTGCGCAGAGATACATGGATCGAAGGAATATCCATGCTACCGTGCGATTCAAGCGCAATGGCAAGATACAAACTGTGTCCATGCATTGCGGCATCATCGCACTCTGTATGAGGAACGAACTTACCAAAGATATGATTGACGGTCTCCTTAAGCAGCCGAGTTGGCATTTGAGCCACCTGTGCGGCAATTGGGCATGCTGCAATCCGCGCCATATGACAATTGAGCCGGCGCGTGACAACCAACGTCGCAAGATGTGCTTCAACGATAAGAGAGGGCTACTGCAGCACTGTACGCACACACCCTCCAGCCAGACATGGAACTGGAAAGCTGATGCTGGTCTGTCTATGAGTTACCAAGCCACGTCGAGTTCGATGATCTGAGACAGATATACGCTTTACGATTAACACTGGACATGGGGCCGTATTTACCGAACAAATTCTAGTCACTAAACATCAGCAGAAGGAAAATTCAAGGGAGAAGAATACCAGACGCATCTTTCCAGCTTTCCGCGGAGTTCTTCGGGAGTCTGCTTTTCGGGGCATTAATTTGTTGAGGGACAAACTGCTTTTGCATTGGTATTTCATTTTCTCAACAAAGCATGGAGTTCCGGAACCCAAGGGCGGTTGTTTACGTGCCTCCAGGTCAAGATAAAAGGAAATGGATTTGAGGTGAACACGAATGAGCGAAGTTGCTTTTGCAGGATGGACGGGGAGCTGTTAGTTGCGGAGCAATAATCTTCAACTATTCATGTAATATAATCTAGACAAAAGGCTACCCGAATCTCTTCCTGCCGACTCCTTCCATCGCACATGATATCGCCGAACCGACGTATACGTGACTATAGACGAGGTTCTTTGAGGGTCTGCAGGACGGATACTACACCTCTTGCAGTCAGATGGTAGAAGTCGAATACTGTCCTGCGAGATGTGGCATGAACCTCGTCCAGTCAACGGTTTCATAAAGGCTCGCTGGTGCGGAACGAAGCTGATGAAAGGTTCGATGAGAAATGTAGGGCTGTGCTGCGCAATATAGAGCAACATAGATAGCGACAGGAGGTCCAGAAAGTGTGGCGCGAATTTCCATATTTGGTTTAGCAGACTCCCTTGTACTTCTAAGACGCTCAGTAGTCCTTCGATGCAGCTCTTTCCAGCGTTTCTCTGTTTTCTTGCCATCATTCCAAAAAGGTCAGACAAGGCAGATAAACTCCAAAGCAAGTAGCGCAAGCAAGACAAGCCATAGACTTGGTACAATTGAAGTCAGAATCACACACGTTACACGCCATATCTCCTCTGATTGAAGGCACCGAATACGACGAATCCTGGTGCGATTATGGGGAGAGCTATGAATTTGCCTTTATGTCGGACCGGCTGGGAGACCGTTTCTCTTTTCACAGGAGAGTCTTCATGCCAGGACAACCCAGAGGCAAAGGAACAACGTGCTCAAGCAGGTCCAGATAATACTCAACTTCCTACGGCCGTCCGAGCCGGCAACACAGCTTACTGTGGCGTCGTTATTCATCATCTCTGAGCTCCTGGGAGGTTGGGGGTACTATTCAACAGAAGTAAAGGATACATATGGAAGAGAACTTCGATACATAGTGAAAATCTCGTCTAAAGCAGGGAATTTACAGTCCTAAGCCACCACTATGTAATTGGAAGACTACGCTATAATAGCAAGTGAGAGAAAGGAACGAACAAAACCTCTTCAAGGTCAGACATATTCTTCACGATGCCTCGTTGAAGTCACTGCAAGGGTCTTGTGGGTCTCTTAAGAGCCGGCTGAGTCACTGACCCGACATTCAACCGAGGATGAGCCCGAATCTTAAAAAAATTCCGGCGGATCGAAGAAATCAATTCATTTTTGACCGCCCCACATTCAACCTCTTCTCAACTCTCTACTCTCAAAATGAGTGACGAAGAAGAGTCGCCCGGTAGGGTGGCCATCGGAATTTCTTTCGGGAACTCATACAGCTCAATCGCATTCACAACCAGCGTCAGTTCGATTGGCCGCTAAGAATTACTTTGGTTTGGAATGGTTCTGACATATTGTACAGGAAGGCAAGGCAGAAGTCATTGCGAATGAAGAAGGAGGTCAGTATAAGCGTAGCAGGTTTACTGAGTGTGACTGACACTTTCGTATAGATCGCCAAATACCCACGATTTTATCGTATGTCGAGGGAGAGGAATTTCAAGGGACACAAGCAAAGGCACAACTGGTGCGGAATTCAAAGAATACCGTTGCTTATTTCAGGGACTTTTTGGGTGAAGAGTGAGTAGGGCCCGTCTCAGGTCCCCAATGCGATGAATCTAACGACGTACAGCTTTAAGTCGGTAGATCCAACGCCATGCCACCAATCCGCCCATCCGAAAGAGCACGAAGGCACCGTCGCATTCTCCATCCGCGACAGCGAAGCAGAAAGCGAGAACACGGTCACCGTATCCGAGATTACAACCAGACATCTCCGTCGCCTGAAGAATTCGGCGTCCGACTTCCTCGGAAAGCAAGTCAACGCCGTGGTCATAACAGTGCCGACAAACTTCTCAGACAAGCAAAGGGCCGCTTTGAAGAAAGCTGCGGAGGATGCAGGCTTGGAGGTGCTTCAGCTCATCCACGAACCAGTCGCCGATGTCCTCGCTTACGATGCGCGACCCGACGCGAAGCATGCGGATAAAAATGTAGTAGTGGTCGATGTTGGTGGTACCCGTTCAGATGTTGCGGTCATTGCTTCAAGAGGTGGCATGTACACAATTCTTGCTACAGCGCACGATTACGACGTCTCTGGCGCGCAACTCGATCAAGTGCTGATCGACTACTTCGCTAAAGAATTCCTCAAGAAGAACAAGGGCGTGGAAGACCCGCGAGAGAATCCTCGAAGTCTGGCGAAACTCAAGCTTGAGTCTGAAGCTGTCAAGAAAGCGCTCAGTCTGGGTCAATCCGCATCTTTCTCCGTGGAGTCGCTTTCTGGCGGCATCGACTTCACCGCAACGATCAATCGCTCACGATACGAACTGCTCGCTTCGAAACATTTCCAATCGTTGAAACGACTCGTCGTACACTGCGTTGAAAAGGCCGAGCTGGACGTTCTTGACATCAACGAGATTATCTGCGCCGGCGGTAATTCCCACACACCAAAACTGTCGCGTAGTCTAGCAGACGAATTCCCTCCGACAACCACGGTGTTCGCGCCAACGCTTTCACCCACGGCGATAAATCCTAACGAGCTTGCCGCACGAGGTGCAGCGATTCAAGCATCACTAGTCGAGGCATTCGACACAGACGACATTGAACAGAGTACGCATCCAGTTGTGACATCCACTCCTCATCTCGCGCATGCAATCGGAGTACTTTCAATATCAGGGGATGAGAAAGGTGCAGGTGTCTTCACGTTGATGATTGAGCCGGAAACTCCCGTCCCGGTACGGCGGACGGCGCATGTCGCAGTCCCAAGAGAAGGTGGAGATGTGCTAGTGAAGCTGTGCGAGGGCGTACGCGAGATCAAAGTAACAAAGCCCGAGGCAAAGCCGAAAACGAATGGAGCGAACGAGGACGAGGACGATGATGACGATGATGACGATGATGATGACGATGAAGAGGAAATCCGTGAAAAGGTATGGAAAGCAGGCCGCGTGCTTGCCGAGATGGCTGTCCGAGGCACGAAGAAGGGTTCCAAAGTGGAGGTGCAAGTGAGCGTGGGCGCTGAGCTAGACGTGCAGATCATTGCGAGAGAGGTCAATGGGAAGGGTGGCACGAGGGGGATGCTAGATAAACCTGCGATAGCACAGAACGGCAGCGTCTGAGAGCTCGTGATGTAGCGATTAGAGAAGCTAGATTTGGGTTTTGCAGCATGATGCACGATGTGGTTTTGATTTGGATGGATGGACGGCGTTTTTGGACTCGTCATGACGAGTTCAATTGAAATATATGATTTAGCATGCAATCAAATGGCTGAATGGTATCTTACTTGCCGCACCTGTTCTCTTGCTATGTGCCAAAGTCTAAGACGGACCAGAAAGGAGACCAATGCATCACAGGGCTTGAGATAGACTGCGCGTGAATAACCTAATACACACTTTTATTTCAGCAGATTCATCGTCTAGCTACATTTCGTGAGACGTCTGTCAAAGCGCATCTTCCTTGCAAACGCCGACCATGGCACTCGCATGATCCGCCTTGCCCCTGTAGTTCTTTTTCACGTAACGAAACCCCTCTCAAGGCATGATTCTCGATGGGTCTCTCGGGAACAGACTTGCCAACCTCACATTCGGCAGTCCCAGCCACAGCATCACAATCCTCTCAAGCCCAAACCCACCACCTGCATGCGGCGGGCATCCATACTTGAACGCGCTGGTGTAGCTCCTGAAACCAGGACTCTCCGGGTCGAGTGGTGGCTCGAAACTACGCATGCGCTTGCACAGCAGCTCATAGTCGTGCACACGTTGCGCACCGGACATGATCTCTTGCCCGCGCATGAAGAGGTCGTAGGAGTTGCTGTTTTGCGGGTTGATGCCAGAGGGCATAGTGTAGAAGGGACGAATGGAGAGGGGGAACTGGTCGAGGGTGTAGAAGTCGGTATGGTACTTTTCGAGAACGAGTTTGCCAAGGAGTTTTTCTTGGGGGGTCCTGTTTCTTATTAGTGGTGGTTTGGAAGGAGGAAAGGAGGGGCTTGCGTTAGGTCGTCGTAGTCACTCAGCTCTTCACCTGCTTCGCGGAGCATTTTGATCCCTTCTGAGAAGGGAATTCTGGGAACCTTGCCGGATTCTGGGAGCTGGAACTCCGGCACCTTGTATACGGATCTCACGAGGTCGGTTTCTTTCTTGTATCTCGTGCGCAGACCGTTGAATATGTGCAGGACCATATCTTCTAGAAAGTCCAAGACTTCATGATAGTGCTCGTTGAACTCCATCTCCAGGTCAAGACCAACGAACTCTGTAAGATGTCGTGCAGTGTTGCTGTTCTCTGCACGAAAGACAGGACCAACCTCGAAGACTCTCTTATACCGCGCGGCAATAAGCATCTGCTTGTAGAATTGAGGGCTCTGGGCGAGATATGCGGATGTGTTGAAGTATTTGAGCTCGAAGACGTTACTGCCGCCTTCTGTCGCAGCGCCGAGGATCTTTGGTGACCATATTTGCTGGAAGCCATGCTCCCACATGAACTCCTCGAACAGACGGCTCACGCCTCCCTTTATGCCCATGATGGCGTGGTTAAGCATACTGCGCAAGTCCAGCACACGATTGTCAAGTCGCGTGTTCAGTCCCACAAGTGGTCGTCCGTCGTCTCCGCTCGCGCCCTCCTCGCTGCCTTCCGCAGGCAACGGTCGCTCTGCATCGTCAATTTGAATAGGTAGCTGTGGTTCTGCCTTCGCAACCACCCATATCTTCAAGATGTGAATCTCGCGATTGCTGATCGTCGCGCTCTTGACCGGTTCCTTTGGCTCCTTGACCAGCCCGATGACATCCACGACAGATTCTGGATTTATGCTGGCCACAAACTTGACCATCTGCCTGCTCAGTGTTTCGCTCGCCGCAATAACCGCCTGTATGGTATGGAATCCCTCACGCAGTTCGAGGAAGGCCAGCTTCGCAGACTGACTGCGCGCGTTGCGCACGACGCAGCGGACTGCCACCTCATTGCCATCTTCCAATTCTCCAAGCGTACTGAAATCGACGCGCTTCAGGCCCGGTGCTGTATATTCTGCGGATCCTATGATCGGGCTGTCGCCATAGTCGCCCTTCGACACGTCGTTGGCATCAGCGGCAGCTTTTGCTGCTGCGTCTTTCTCGGTTTGAAGTCGCTTCTTCTCAGCCTGTAGAATATAGAAATTAGCACAATCTATCCTTCGGGAGTGTAGTAGGGCGCACCTTTTCTCTCTCCTTCTCCAACTTCTTCAAGGCCTTTTTGGAGGGGCCTTTCTCTTCGCCATCCTTTGGCGCAGCTGCCTCACCCTCCTTTGGCCGCTCTGGTATTTCTTTCGCTTCTTCAGCCATACTGTGATGGGCAGTCAAAGGGAAAGGGGTTCAAGGGGCTCGAAGGGTGGTTATATGTGTTTTTGGTGTGTGCGTGAGCTCTTTAAATTCAAGGTGGGGCTCTCAAGCAGCACTGAATCATCTCTCCACCGAGTCATCAACTTCTCACACCAACAACACGATATGCCAAAAACGGTTCACCGCAGCTGAGAATGACGTCCACACTACTACTCCTGCCCGGTGATGAGGTACCGAGCAGTCTATTACCGAAAGGAAACCATAAACCGCTTGTACTTGGCCCAGGTCTTCGCCATGCTCCTCCGTCCTCCGTGCGGGCCACCGTTTCTGGCACATTGACTGTCGATGCACGCAAGAATGCGCTGTGGATTGAAACAAACAGAGGCAGAGTCAGACATTATCCCAGTATTTGAACGTTGATCGTTCAATTGACCAGTCCGCAGTATATTCCACACGTGAACGACCTTGTAATCGCAACCGTCCTTCGTTCGTCCTCAGACTTCTACCACTGCACCATCACGCCTCATGCTGCCCAAGCGAACCTCCCTCAACTAGCATTCGAGTCAGCGACACGAAAGACGCGTCCACAACTTGCTCCTGGCGCATTGGTGTATGCACGCATAAGCAGCGCCAGCAGAGACATGGATCCTGAACTCTCGTGCGTCTCCGCATCGTCCGGCAAGGCAGATGGATTAGGCCCATTGAAGGGCGGAATGCTCTTCGATGTCAGTCTGGGCTTCTGCAGGCGGCTATTACTGTCGGAGAGTAAAGTTCCGCTTCCCGCAGAACAAGGAGGAGGGGCGGTCACGATTTTGGAGGCTCTGGCTGAAAAGATTGGGTTCGAGGTGGCTGTTGGGAGGAACGGGAAACTATGGGTTGATGGCGGAGATGTCAAGATGACACTGGCTGTGGGCAAAGCACTCCAGCAGACAGATCAAGAAAGACTTACTCTGGACCAGCAGAAAAAGCTGGCTGCTAAGACATTGCGGGAATTGGGATCATGAGGCGTCACAAACGCTGAACTGGGGACTGCGCTTAAGGAATTGGATGTTCATCATGGTCGTCATCCGCTCGTGGTGCTGTCTCCTGGCCGTCTTCGAGATCTGCGATTAAAATCAGACACGAAATACTCCGCAGGCATTTGTCTGCACACAAACATGAAGGAGGAGGTCGCGTCTGAGGTAATATCTAGAGGCCATGGCTACGACCATTGTCCAATGATGCGGCTCATCATATTGCGATTGAGGATCTTCTAGGCATTGGAAGCATTCCGTCGAGTACGAAGTCCATGGCAATGAGGGCTGAAGTGGCATAGTAGGGAAAGAACAATGCTGGCGAGTGTCATAGAAGAGCCATATTCCAAATTTTATTGGAAATTAAATATTGCAGAAACTCTTCTGCATTTCAGTTCCTTGCATATCGTATGTTGGTTTCCATTTTGCCTACTTGATCGCTTCCCGTGATATCACTTCCAGTCAGGTTCGAGCTTCTCCAAACAATACAACCATATTAGAATTAACCACGTCAGTTATCACTCTCCAACAGCCATTCTTAATCGATGACAAACTCCTCCCTCCCCTTCAACTCCTCCACCAACATCTTCATATCCTCGTCGCCTTCCTGCGCCATCCTCTCAAACTCATTCCAATGCTGCTTCACCCAACTCTTCTCCTCACCAACCTGTTCCTCATCAGTGATTCCCTTCGTTCACCACAAACTGAAAACGCGCAACGTTCAACTCACCCCAGGCCTCGCAACCCCCACATCCACCGCCGTCAATAATACCGGCGTAACCCAAACCGTCCTCAATCCTCTCTCGTCCCCTACGCCTGCCTCCCCCTTTCCATTGCCCTCCATAATCCTCCGCCACGCGTTCACAATATCCCTACAGTGCTCATTGTAGCTCTCTATACTCCTAGCACCCTGCCTCGTGCGGATTACAAGTCTATTATACCTCCTCTCGACGCCGCCACGGAAGACGACGACATTGCTTGCATCGTTGAAGCGCACATTGACGAACCATTTCGGCGTAGTGAAACGCTTAGCATGCAGGTCCGTTATTGCGGTTGCGAGGGCCTGCTTTTCGGGGGCTGTGAGTGGGGTCACGTGCTCGATGTCGTAGAGTGGCATTTTTCTTAGCTGTAGTTGGGTAAGGTCCGCTGGGGTTGGGTACAAGCGCTGTATGAATAGAGAGCTTGGCGTTGTGGTGTGAGCCGGACATTTAATAGGACGTCGTGTGGAAAGAACTCCGAGAGCAGACGCGCCCTTTTGTTCGGGAGACGGCAGATGACTAATGGAGCTTTGCGTAGGAGTAATCAGGTCGTTTGGAGGAAGACCTTTGCATGTGAGGTTTATGAAAGACACAAAATAGGGAAGGAGAGCCAGCTATTGCTGCTGGAGGCCGAGGCTCGTAGAAGGACGAAGAAGCAGGAGCACAGAGTTGTTCGGGATCCTTGGCTACTCCGTACATGATCTGAATCTCGTACTCTAGTCATCAAAGGTGTATATGCCGACATCGACTTCATTGGTACCATTCGTGGTGATTATCGTCTCTTCCCCTGCAAGTTCATAGACGAGCTCCCCAAGTTTCTTCATCTCCCACTTGAAGGCGTCTCTATCCCAACCACAGTTATTGGACACTGCGATGTGTCGCAGATTCTCAAGGTAACCGCAATCTATCGCAAAAACAATCTCTGTGAGGCATTTAGTACTCTGTCTGCGTCAAGTAGTGGTACAGCATCGTTCTTACCTGCGGGTCGTAACATTTCATCAGAGTCCAGTATTGGATTTCCCGAGCTCGTAAGCTCAAGAACTTGGAGAGGATGACCCTTGCCCTTCTCAATTATCCTCTTGAAATCGCTTGTTTTCCATTTGTCGATGGCAAGACGATGGAGATCGCGCGTCGTACTATTGTCATAAGGGTCGTCCAAGAGCATCGGATCCAGTAGTTTACGAAACAGGTCATTATGCCACACAAGCTCCCATGTCACGTAATCCGTGGATATGCTCAGCTCCTTGAGCGGACACAGCTGGAGGACATAGTTCAGAAGGGAGCGGAAACGTCGACGATCTAGAGAGGGTACGTGGGAGACATTCAGAGTGTGCAGTACATGTTGTGTCGGCGAGAGAAGATCGCTGATTCCAGTGGAAGTGACATAAGGGCAGTGCTTGAAAGTAAGTGATATGTCGTTGACACCTAATCGCAACAATGGCTGTGCCAGGTCCTTTACAAAGGTATCCGAGATACCACCTTGCAGAACAAGCTCATTAAGGTGAGGAGGAAAGATAAAACTTGAGGCTTCGAACCCTTCGACCCGTGGAGTTGATCGTGGGAGATAGAGTCGCTTTAATTCACCAAGATTCTTCAAAGAATGAGCTAGCGAATGCATTGAGATCGCATCGTTGACGAGCGAGAGATCCAGGGCTCGTAGCTCCTTACACTTGCTAAGTGCCGCAAAGCAATTCAAGCCAAACGAGCTAGCAGGCGCTCGAAACCACATCAACTTTGGTTTCGTCCGGCCGAGCAATCGAGCAGTTGTGGATTTGGTGGAATGGTGGACGAGTCGGCTTAGATCCAGCACGTGGACCAGCCCGGCAAGGTCTGACTTGCGGATATGAGCGTTTATCGAGGGACAAATTGTCCGTACAAATAGATCGAAATTCTTTCCGGAGATGTAGGGTTGGTAATAGAGGCGAGCGATTGCGACTTGATACCAGTCATTGCTCACGAGGCAAACGTTGAAGAGCGTGCTTTGGGTGGAGGGTCGAGTGAGTGGGAGGTACGACAGGATTTCGAGAATAATCTCTGCTGGTAGATGAACTGGCTCTTTCAGTTCAGGCTCTTCCACTTCGACAGCGTTTCCGAGGTTTCCCAGAAGCGATAATGACGACTGGGAGGCCCATTTTCGGAGTGTTTGCAATGCCATGGTTCGGTTCTTCGGGGGCGCGTCGTGAGCGAAACAATGATGAGACAATCGCTGTGAGAGTTTCTTGTACTTCTTTCACTTCGGCCATCAAATTTGAGGATGTAGATGCAGTGGAGAAGAGGTCCGGGTGGAGTCGCAAAGAGTGGAGCGTGTAGTGGCGAGTGATGGTGTGGCGCCGCGTTGTGGCGCTAGCTACCCCGCTAGAGCCTAGCGCGTCGCGCGCAGCGTCCACATCAGTAGGCCTAACTTTTATAACAACCTCTTCAGCTCTTTCTACCACACACTCCGTTGCATGCATGGCTGACGAGAAGCGGCCTATTGATGCACTTGAAGAAGGTGAAGTTGAAGAAGACGGCAACACTACCGACAGCGGGAGGTCTCCAGTGAGAAAGAAAAGTCGCTACCATGTAAGCTCCTACAACTTTGCCCAGACCAATCAAGAAAACGGCAATAATACTTCAGAAGAGCAGGAAGACCCTACCGACTCTGAGATGTCCGGATCCCAAGGACCCCAACGCGCTTCGCGGAGTATCAGACAAGTCAATGTGTTCCCTGCAGCGACCTTAAGAGACGAACATTTTGGCCAAAGATTCGCGTGGCCAGGTCTGGACGACGACGATGGCGAGGGCGGCGAGCAAGATGATGGCCCTGAGTCTACTAAAGAGGCGATGCTATTTCTCAAGTCTGTGAGGTAAGATGCCTTCCTACTTTACATATCTTCGTGCTCTCCGCACCTCCAACCCTGACACTCCAATTCTTCACCAGCTAACTCCGTCTTCAGAGAAGAGGCTGATGCTCTGCCGTTTGTCATGAAGGCTGAGGCCACTGAAGACTACTCCTCTGCTGCAAACTTCACTCCGTATGGCAAGACGAAGCCTTCTGGTGGCTTCTATTCCCACGGCGTCTACATGGCGGCTCCAGTTCTTGGGCCTACTCTACCACCCCCTTCCAACCGGCTGCAAGACGCGTATCATGAGCACCTGAAGCAAAGCTTTCTTTACATCCGCAAGAGACTCCTTCAGCAGCCAAGCCAGGCCGAAAAGGATGCAACGAAAAACCATCTCACGAGATTCAACTCCAGCACCAAGCGCAAATGGGAGCAAATAATCTCCAACAGTAACCCTCACCGCGCTCCACTCTCTACCATGCCCCTCCCAGAGCGTTTCCGTCTGCTCGCCTTGTGCAAGGCGAGGCTCCAATTCAAGCAAAATGTCCCGAAGCTGCTTAGTGTGTGGATCTGGACTCTCTTAGCTTCACTTCCGGAAGTGACGATGCTTTCGTCTCCCGAGGTCAGCGATGTTAGGACGCTGATGAAGCGCGCTTGCGAAGTGTTGGAGAACAAGGACGACGATGAGGATGAGGAGGACGAGGAGATGAGTGAAGATGACGACGAGGAGGGTAGCGATGATGACGCAGAAGAATACCCGGATGGCAACACCAAGGCCACTCTGGATATGATCTTCACGGTAGTCGGTGAGCTCTTCGGACAGCGTGACTTGCTGAATTACCGTCAGGTTTGGGCCTGAGGCCGGGTACTTGATGATTAACGAAATTGTGTACACTACATAGTCTCCCTACTGAAGAGGAGGCTTCTGTCTTAATCAAATGACAAATGGATGGCTCAACACGTGCATTTATAGCTTCGGACTTTTGATTTTGATTTAATTAGTGATTTTGAGCCGGGCCACTTTGGTGTTCTGACGCGGTTGTATCGATTGAATTGATGATCCTCAGCCCATGCACTTTGGTGTTTTGATCCTTGAGTGCTGATTGGATGGATGGCATTGATCCCATGCACTTCGGTGCATTAATCCTTCTGCGCTAATTGAATATGTAGATGGCTTTGGGCTCGTAAACTTCTTCAGTCTTTTATCATGTTAAAATTAGTAGCTTAGAGCCTGTGCGGTTTGAATGTTCCCCCGTGATTTAGTCGATTGCTTTTTGTATCTTGCCTGACTTAAACATGTTTACCTGTTATTCCAGCTGACTGGGTAAGTTTCGCCTGTGGTCTCTTTCTTTTGGCAAGTGAATTGTACCTTCTTCATCTTCTTTCCACTATGAGTTCGCGGTTTTGAATATGGGTAAACTTGACTGTTGATTATGCATCGGGTTTCCAATTCCAATCACGACCATCGATTTTGACACGTAGAGTCTGTGCAGTGTGCACGGATTCCAAATTCACCTTTAATCACTACCGCTGTTCGCGGAACGTATTTGCTATCGCGAGCGTTCTGCTTTAATTACACCTATTAATCCCAACCAGTACACCTGCATGTTCTGAGACGTCTCCCAGGAACGATGGAAACCACAATCAGTCAGGACTATGTATACATCAATTCGCTCCCAAGACTCTAGCAGATAATGATAAACATTTCCGCATCTGGAAGAAATTTGTCGCAGTCGTAAATGTTCGCACATCTTAAGAGTGTCAAATAATGTTCCATGCCAATGTCAAACGATATAGCTTGAAAACAGCAAGGACAACATTTTGCTTTCTTGCTCCGCGGGCTACAGCTACTGTACATTCGAGTACGCGTAGTCCGCTCCCCTAAATACCTCAATCGAAACTATTATTTTCACCACGTGGACCGCAACTGGAAGTATACACACCATCCAACTGAGCAGAACTTTCTTGTCATTGCTACCTTAGCCAAAAAGCCCAAGCCTCTGCCCTATCCCTATGATTGAAAACGGAAGAAGGTCAAAGTGTCCGCACCGAGGATGCTATGAACAAGAAACAGCAGGGAGGGGTATTACTTCGTTGTTCCCAGTCCATGAGTCGAATAGTCGAACGTGTTCAAGAAAGAAAGGAAAAAAGCCAAAGCCAGCAAGCAATCGTGAAAAATGTCCAGCCCACCAGCGCGATGTGGGAGGAGGTAGTAGAACACCAAAAGACACTAGTAGTACATGGATGCCATTCGCGGCTCTCTCGTGTCCAAGCAGAAGAAGCAGAAATAAAACTCTGAAGAAACGAACGACCGAGCCGCCAACATTGATCAAAGCAAGACCATCCAGCGCAATAGGACATCCCAGTACCGCGTACTCCTAATTTCTCGAGAATCCCAATGTCTTATTCATAAAAGCATACCATGCCCTTCACTCCACACTCCGTATTCAAAGTCAAAGAAACCGTCTTAACAACTCACATCTTCTCCCCACCATTCACACCCAACGCATCCTTCCTCTCCTCCGCCTCGTCCAAATCCAACTTCCTCCTCCAGCTCGCCAGACTCTCGCCCAGATCCTCGCCCTGCCCGGTCGGCGTGCGCTCAAAGTCAAACTTATCGCTCAGGCGGTAATTTTTATTCGTCGTCTCCCAGTGCGTGCGCAGCGACTCGAGCTCGCTGGCGAGACTGTCCAGAGCGGTGCTCGACCGGTCGCGCGCATGCTGCATGTGGCCCATCCCTTGCTGGGTCGCTCCCATGTCCGTCGGCGAGGTGGGAGGCTTCATCTCACCACCGACGGCCATACTCGAATGTTGAAACTGGTGCGACGCAGAAGGAGTTAGTTGCCCCGCCGTGAGATTATCGTCGTCATCATCCTCTTCCGTCTCAGTCTCATCGCTAGTCGTAGTCGTGCTGTACATGCTCTCTCCACCAATACTCTCATGCGTCCTGTGCCCATTGACCTTTGGCGTCTCAGCACCAGGCATGCGCGACTGTCTTCTGTAGTTATCGACGCTAGACTCAAACTGGTCGAGGAACATCTGTACCTTATTCTCCGCATCCTTTGCTCTCTCAGCTAGGACTGCGTTCTCGCGCCTCACATGGTCCAGGTCGGCGTGCGCGCGCTCCTGCAACACGGTGAGTTGTTGAGTGTGCTGCTCGCTCTCGGTCTTCGCTTGCTCTTGTAGCTTTTCACGCTCCATCTCTGACGCGTCAAGCGACGTCTTAAGCTGTTCGATCTGATTCTCCAGCTCGGCAATCGAAGTCCTCAGACTCTCCTGCACTTCCTCCATCTCCCTCCTCAGCGCCTCCCTCTCCGCCTCCCAGTTGGCCTTAGCTTCATCATCTACTCCTCTCGCTTGCGCATCCGCTCTATGGCCAACGAGCTCCTTCTCCAGTTCGTCTTTCGCAGACTTTGTGCGCTGGAGCTCCTGCTTCATTTTGGCAAGCATCTTCTCAATACCGCGGACATATTTAACCGCAGCCTGATGGTCGTTCTCGAGATTCGCCAGCTTCGCCTCGTACTCACGGCTATTCTCCGCCTCGCGCTGCTCGAATGTCTGGCGCAGGTCGTCGTGCGCCTTGGCGCTAGCATCCAATTGTTGCTCCAGTTCCCTTACACGGTTCTGATCCGGGGTGCCGAAGTTCCTGAAGCTAGGACTATCCAGTGCGCGTGAGCGACGATCCGCAGCGCTGACGCCACGCTCGTCGAGGAGGTTCTTCAGGGTCTTGAGCTGCACTTCCAAGGCATTACTCTCAAGTCTAAGGCGCTCAAGCTGCTGCTGAAGCTCGTTCTTGTCGGCCTGCATCGCCTGGGCATCGCGCATCGCGATCTGGAGCTGCTTTCTGATGGTCAAGCCTTCCCTGCTTGATTGCTCCTGGTACGCTTCCAATCCAGCAATACGCTCTTCCGCTCTGCGCAGCTTCTCCGACGCTGTGTCTGCCGCGTCTTGATTCTTGCGCACAAGCGCGTTTGCGGTGATGACTTGCTCTTGCAAGACCTCCACGCGCTGGTCATTCGGTGTTGGATCCTCGAGAGCGCGACTTGAGGCTTTGTTCAGTCCGCTGAGCACAGCTTCGCGATGCGTTCTCGCTTCAGCAGCGTGCTTCTCCGCAAGCTCTTCCGCATCTCTTAGTCTCCTAGTAACACTCTCCAGCTCGGTCGAGCGATTATCATGCTCAACCCTCAGCACAGAAAGCTGCTGTTCAAGCTCTTCCCTGTGCGTCCTCTCCCCCGCCAATTTCGTCTCCAACAAGCTCGCCTTATCCGAACTCGTGTTAACTGCCTCGCGCAGATTCTCCATGACGGTCGCGTGATCTCTCGCGCCCTCGTCCAGGACAGCATGTTTCGCAGCCAGCTCGGAATGATCGACCTCCAGCAAGCGATGTTTCGACACGGCCTCTGCGCAATTCGCCGCCTCTTCCCTCGCGGCTCTTTCAGCCTCGTGCAGTTCTGCTCTTAGGCTCTCTAGCTCGCCTGCAGCGCGCTGGCGATACGAATCGAGCTCTGCGACGCGCTTCTCCGCTGCCTCGACCGTATCCTCTGCGAGATGTCTCGCTCTTCTCTCCGTCTCAATCTCCAGCTCAATCTTCGCCAGGCGTGTTGATAGCTCATTCTTCTCGTTCAGACTCGCGGCCAAGCGCTTATTCGCGTCCGCAATGCGATCCGCATCGGGTGTGGCAACCAAATCCCTGTTCGACGCTTCATCGCCTGCACCACCATGCGCCGCGAGTTTCGCTTTTGCGTAAATCGCCTCATTAACCGCGGCATCCCTCTGTTTCTCCGCCTCCGAAACTTTATTCGTCGCCTCAACAGCCTGCGCTTCAATAGCGCCCTGCATCTTGCCCAGCTCAGTGCGCATACTCAACAGCGCCTCGATAAGCGGCCGATCGTCATCGCCAAAAATATCCGCTGCCCGTTCATCAAGAATCTGATTCCCTGACGAACTAGACGGGTTATACCCCGCCTTTCGCGCAAGCGCAAGCTCGCCTGCATACCACGCATTCCGCCCCCGGGCAGCCTCGAGTTCTCTCAACAACTCGTCGTTTTGCTGTGACAAAGCGGGCGAGGAGCCGATGCCGCTGTCAACAGCGAGGATCTCGGTGCTTCGAGAAGCAGTGCGAGAGGCGGTCCGGGTGTCGTCGATGGAGCCGGCGCTTGCGCGAGCGTGTGCGTGTGCCAAGGGGTCGATGCTGGACACTGAGCCTTGCTGGCGGGCGGCGCGTGAGCCGGCGCGCGACATGGCGCTGCTGGGGCGGGAGTTGTCTTGGGAACGGCGGAGGGGAGGTGATTTGGTGCGTTTAATGGAGGGGTGGCGTTCTTCACTGGGGGTGCGGCCGCGCGGGGACATTGCGCGCGTGATGGCTGCGGCAGCTGCTGGGTTTTCAGTGGGTTCGGTGGAGTCGACAGAGTTAGAGCGGCCGAAGGGGGAGGTGATGCCATTGGGGCCTCTTAGAGGTTTCTGAGATTGAGACTTCTTTGGCTTGGGCGGTTCTTGGATGACGCCGTTCGGACGTGGTTGGGGGGCTTGTTGGGTTGGTGGCGGGCCAGAACCTGCTGGTGCTGTGCCGGGGCGTGCTATTGCGACGTCTTGATTTCTGGGGAATGGTGGTCCTAGTGGCCCTAGTGGGCCGCCCGGTCCGGGTGCGCCTTGTTTGATGGGTATTGCGGTCGAGCGGTCGCTGTTGCTGAATTTACGGGCTGGTGGGACCCTTTCGCTGCCAGACGAGCCCTGCGGCTGCCCTTCGCTAGGAGGATAGCGTATCTTAGATGTATCCAAGACATAAGATAGACTCAACTCCTTTGGATCATGAGGCGCCGAGCTAGGTTCCCCACCCAGCACAACGATGTGTTTCCCAAACGCCGTCATGCTATGTCCTGATCGTGCAGACGGTGACATGCCCATGTTTTGGAACATGTACCAGCGTCGTGATGATATCCGAAAAGCGGCCAAATCACCCAGGTCAGATCCGTCCTGAACGCGTCCACCGAATATATACATGGTGTCGTCGACCAGGGCGGCAGCGTGGCCTTCTCGTGGGGCTGGGATATACCCGATGCAGTCCAGCTCGCTCCATTGGTTCGTTCGCGGGTCATAAGTCCATACGTCGTTGAACCATCTCGTGCCATCTGTACCACCGAATCTAGGATGGAAATCTCAGAAGTAACTTCAGGCAAGGCGGTAAAAATGTCTACTCACAGATAGAGCTTGTCCTGCCAAGTGACGCACGTGTGGTTCGTGCGAGGTACAGGTACCGGTCCTGCAGCATTAACTCCATCCTTGCTATTTGGGATGAGCATCTGCCAGCGATTGCCGGGAACTTGGAGACCATTCAGGTCGAATGCGACCAAGTCGTTGAAGAAGAAGCCTTCGACTTGTCCGCCGAATACATATATCTTGGAGCCCAAGATATTGAGGGTGTGGCCATATCGTCCTGAAGGCCTCGGCCCCGCCGGCAGGGCTTTGGACCATTGTTTTGATGCTGCAAATATTATCGTGAGCATAATTAGAACACACGCACGTGTATTTTAATCGTACCTGTGTTCAGCAAGTAAAGCGTATCGTCTAGCACATCTTCCTCTTGCAATTTCGTGTCTCCGCCAAAAACAATGAACGCGTTCCCAACGAGCAAGCTCGAATGACCGACTCGAGGGCCTGGTCCTTCCGAAGGAGTCTGAACGGGATAACACGCCATTGTTCCTGATGAAGCCTCAACCATCCACAAGTCTCCTTTGACTGTGGTACTATTGATAAGTCCACCCATCAAGTATATCCATCCTTCTTTCGATGCGCTCGAGTTTACCGCAGCGCCGTATCGAGGGAAAGGGTTCGCTTGGGCGGTGAAGTTTAGCCGTCTCTGCGACCATGGATATGGAGAATCGCCCTGCTGCTGTGGTCGATTTGGCGGACCTACTGGACCACCATTTCCAACAGCAGCAACTGGGCCGGCAGTAGGTGCACGTGCGCTCTGATATCATTTTCATCAGCATGTGGTGGTTCAAAAAGTGACGCAGCAAGCAAAATCAAAGACGAACGCGCAGGATGGAGTTTGGCAACTGCCTTACCGGCATGTCAACATCCGAGATCTCTCGAATGCCGATCGGTTCAGGACTTGCGCTCTGGATAGAGTTGAGCGAAGCGTTCACGCTGCTGCCCGGGGTCGGCGTTTGCGTCTTCTGCACCTCTCTGGGGACGCGCTCTGCAACGTCCCGCGGACTATTCAGACTGCTGTTCAGACTGCTATTCAGGCCATTGGCGGTGGGTATCATGGTGCGCTCGCCGTGCGCAGAGGTGATGTTTCGCGTGGCGGGGGGGAGGCCTCCTGTGCCCGGCGCGGGCTTCTTCGACTTGAAGAGGAACGACATGGTGGCTCAGGGCCGCGAAGGGGGCGTCGCGCAGCGGTGCGGATGAATGAGCATGCAGAAGAAGGAGTGCACGTCTGGCCAGCGACGGTGGTGTGGTGCGGTAGCAGGTAGAGTGCGAGGGCCAGGCTTGCTGTATTCGGCGGGTTCAAACAAGATGCGCTGGGCTGGGGTCGACCTTGCTGGCAGGGAGCGAATGGCGGCGTCGGAGGTGTCGCATTGAAAGGCGGCAGTAAGGTCGACGCGAAGCGCTGGCAGGGCGCGCAGAGGACGGTCGACGTCAGAGAGAAGACGAAAAGGGCAGCTTTGAGGTGTGTGGAATGGGAGTGGTTGTGTTCAGCAAGCAAAAAAGTGTGGAGGTGCATTCAGGGTGGGCGCTAGATGCGCGCGCGGAGGCTTGAGTGAGCACGCACCGGACGTGATGCTCGCAAATCCCCGTCACTTTATTTCCACAACCAGCTGAGCCTGCTATTCTGGTCGGCCAATCTCCCCTATACCTTAGGAGTAGCAGCAGCAGCGCTGGCGAGGCACTCGAATAGGCACGCTCCATTCCTCGATATTGCGCGAGGCGGCGTGCGATTGGGCAGGCAAAGGTATGGAGCCCCCCAAAACAGGAGAGCCCCTGATTCTAGCTACTTTGCCGCGAAAAAGCAGGCGTGCGCTTGTCTGCACGCTGCGAGCGACGGAACCTTCCCCGCGGGCCAATTGCAGATCCTGCGACGTCCGCGCCTCTCGAACATTCTCTGATTGCCGTCTATTACGTCTGGACAGCTCTCACAAGCACGACTTCTGCTCCCCGTCCGCTCGGATCGTGGGTCTTGGCAGTCACGTGGTGGATCTCGGAACGCGCAGAGCGAGATCGCCGGTGCAGGTACAAATGTCGCACCGCAGCAATAACAATAATAGTAGAGGATACGACTGCACATGCGCGCTGAATACCAGGGGTCCTGGACATCAATGATGGTATCGAATCTATGAAGTGCAAATACACGTTTGTAATTATCGGGCTCGTGCCGTCAGCCCTGTCGGCCTCTCTCCGGCATCTCGGATACATTTCGGCCGCGGTGGCCCATCGTCGGCAGATGTGCGGCACGTGCCGTCATATCTCGGTGAACGAATGAAGCAAACTCCGATCTTATAGCCCAGCCTTCAGCCTTCAGTCTTGAGTTATCACGTCTCCTCAACGATGTGATGCTTCTCCCTCCACCTCGTTCACGATGAAGCCCCTCCAGAAGTCGAGCACCGAATTGGGACGCAGCCCCCCTCGCATCGAACATCCAGACTCAAAGAGCGACGATGACGAGAACTCCGATGAACAACAGAGGCCAACCTCTGCGCCGAGGAGTGGCCTCCAGCCTAGTGCGCTTCTCCGAGGCAGACCAGATCTGCTGCGCGCGAAAAGCGACTTTTCGCCTCGCGAGCGAAGCCGCCAAAGCGAGAATGACAAGAATTCTGCAGAGGTAGAGTGGGGGATCAGACATGGCTTCGATACACAGCTAGCTTCAGAGGAGCAGATGTACAGCTTGAACTCGAACTACTTCATGTACTACACCGACAAGAAGCACGAGAGCGGTGGGCAGCCAAAGCCAGTGGAGAGCCAGTATCCTCTGCAAGAGTGGCGCATGCGCGACCGCCTGAAGACTGTTTCTGCCGTCCTCGCCCTCTGCCTCAACCTCGGCGTCGACCCGCCCGACGTAGTGAAAACGAATCCATGCGCCAAACTCGAATGCTGGGTGGATCCGACAAACACAAGCGGACAAAACAGTAACAGCCCCATCAATCAGATTGGAAAGGCGCTTCAGCAGCAATATGAGCAGCTGAGCATGCGCACGCGCTACAAGTTGTGCTTGGATCCAACGGTGGAAGAGACGAGGCGCTACTCTACAACTCTGAGGCGCAATGCGCGCAACGAGCGCGTCCTATTTCACTACAACGGCCATGGAGTGCCAAAGCCAACTCACTCTGGCGAAATCTGGGTCTTCAATCGCAACTACACTCAGTACATTCCAATCTCTCTCTACGACCTCCAGTCCTGGATTGGTGCACCTAGTCTGTTTGTCTGGGACTGTGCAGATGCGGGTTCCATTATCAAGAACTTCATTCTGTGTGCCAAGAGACACGAGCAAGAGGCGGCAGAGGTTCGCCATCGCGACCCACAGGCCGAGATTTTCGACTTTAATGACTGCATTCATCTGGCTTCCTGTCAAGAGAAAGAAACTCTCCCGACAAATCCTGATCTACCTGCGGACATCTTCACATCCTGCCTCACAACGCCTATCGAGATGGCTGTTCGCTTCTTCATCCTACAAAACCCGTTACCCAGCGGCATTACAATCGATGATGCCAACAATATTCCAGGACGCGTCTCGGAAAGGAGAACGCCAATTGGAGAGCTGAATTGGATATTCACTGCCATCACTGACACTATTGCCTGGAACTCACTTCCGAAGCCGCTGTTCAAACGACTTTTCCGTCAAGACCTCATGGTCGCCGCTCTCTTCCGTAATTTCTTGCTTGCGCAGCGAATCATGCGAGTCTATCACTGCCACCCTCAGTGTCATCCAGAGATTCCTGACACTCACAACCACCCACTTTGGCGCAGCTGGGATCTGGCAGTCGAAATGATCCTCGCTCAGCTTCCAGACTTACTCGCAGCAGAACGAGGCGAGAAGCAATACGAGTACCAGCATTCAAACTTCTTCGCAGAACAACTCACAGCATTTGAAGTCTACCTTGGACAAGGTGCCGTGGAACAGAAGGTGCCGGAGCAACTTCCAATTGTGTTACAGGTCCTGCTGAGTCAAGTTCATCGCCTTCGCGCGCTCATCCTTCTCAGCAAGTTCCTCGACCTCGGACCATGGGCAGTCAATCTGGCACTGAGCATTGGAATATTCCCGTACGTGCTCAAGCTGCTTCAATCACAAGCTGTGGAGCTCAAGCCAGTGATGATCTTTATCTGGGCGAGGATCCTTGCAGTCGACCAAACATGCCAGACAGACCTACTCAAGGACAATGGATACCAGTACTTCATCACCATCCTGGACCCAAGGTCGGGAATGCCAATCACAAACATGGCCGAGCATCGTGCAATGTGTGCCTTTATCATTGCAATGTTCTGCAAGGACTTCAGACAAGGCCAGAACGTCTGCTTGATCCCCGAGTTGGTCGAGAGCTGCATCCAGCATCTGATTGACATGTCGAACCCGCTTCTTCGGCAGTGGTCGTGTCTGTGCCTGAGCATGCTGTGGATCAACTATCCGGAAGCGAAATGGATGGGCATTCGCTGCGGCGCATACTCGCGACTGTGCGAGCTTGTCATCGATCCGGTCGCTGAAGTGCGAGCTGCCATGTTGCATGCTCTCAACAACTTCATCGGCATTCCAGACATGACGCTTCAGATCATCCAAATCGAGGAATCCGTGGCGTCGAATGTGCTTGTCATGGCTTCTGATGGCAACAGCATGGTTCGGAAGGAATTACTCGTCTTCTTCTCGACTTTCATCACGCGTTACGAGAATCGCTTTGTTGTTGCGGCGTACGAGCACATGGTCGAAGAGAAGAATGAGCTCTTCGCTCCCAAGTCAGATGACACTTCGAACGAACGTGGAGCAGATGGCCTTTTGGTGAAGCCCCGTTCCGGAAAGAGCACGCCAGAAGACAAAGGCGTATCCTTCAACAAGGTCTACTATGCGATCTGGACTCAAGTGCTGAGCTTGACTGCCGATCCACAGCCGGATGTCGCGCAGAATGCTCTGATCATCACGTTGAATGTTCTGAACGCGGCACTTCGCTCTCCTCTTGCGAACAAAATGCAACCGTTAATGGATACCATTGAACAGATGACACGCAGCAAGGTAAGACCGTCGCAATCATATGCTAGGGAAGCGCAGTCGATATTACAATCCTCACAGCCCGTCACACCACCTACGCCGTCAAGGGAAGGATATCTCTCTCTAGGCATAAAGCGAACCGCGAGCGTCGCTCAATCGCTCAAGAACTTCGCCTTCGGCATCTCGACACCTGGCAACGACACTAGTCCCCCATCCGGCAAGACTCCTCTCCGTGGAACCCACTCCGGTGTCGTTGGCGGTCCCCGCGGTCGCATTCCAGAAGAATGGCAGCGTCCGCCCGACGAGCACGACGAGAAACCTGCCCCCTCCTCTTACCACGCCTACTACATTCCCACGCCCCGCCAATTCCGGCCCGTCTCATCAATCGAAATCCCCTCACTCCCCTTGAAATCCACTTTCTACGACTGGTCCGTCGAGTACTTCCGCGAGCCGCAGATGAAGGCTACCGAGGCCGACGAGCCCGGCAGCACCGACTACAACGAGCGACTATGGCGGCGTAACCGCAACGACAAGATCATCGCGAAGACGCAGCCCTTAAAGGAGATGGCGGGCAGCAATCCGTGGGACAAATCGAGGGGCTTTTTTAACGTACACGCGCAGCCGATGAAGATGTGCTTCCACCAGTTTGAGGACCATCTGATCATCAGCGATGATAGGGATACGGTCAATGTGTTCGACTGGAAGAAGACTGCGCGTTTAAACAGGTTCTCGAACGGAAATCCTGCAGGCAGTAGGGTCACTGAGATTAGGCTCATTAACGAGGATGATCAGGCGCTGCTCATGACAGGGAGCAGTGATGGGGTTATCAGGATCTTTAGAAACTATGAAGATGAGAAGGGTATTGAGCTTGTGGAGGCGTGGCGCGCGTTGACGGATCTGGTGCCGAGTAATAGGAATGCGGGATTGGTGTTCGACTGGCAGCAGAGCCGGGGAAATATCCTCGTTGCGGGCGATGTCAAGGTCATACGAGTGTGGAACGCGGGCTCGGAGGTCTGCGGCGCTGTAAGTTTCCCTTTCCTCATCATATCATATCTTATCTTCTCCCTTTCCAAACATCCACTAACAGAATATGATGTAGGACATCCCCGCCCGTTCCGGCTCCTGCATCACATCCCTCACCTCCGACCAAGTCGAAGGCTTCGTCTTCTGCGCCGGCTTCGGCGACGGTGCCGTCCGCCTGTACGACGTGCGCCTGAAGCCCAGCACCGCCATGGTCAAAGTATGGAAAGAGCACCGCCAATGGGTCACAAACGTGCACCTCCAGCGCGGTGGTCAGCGCGAACTCGTCTCCGGCTGCCGCTCCGGCGAAGTCAAGCTGTGGGACATGCGCCTCGCGCACTCCATCCGGTCCGTTCGCGCGACGAAAGACACCCTCCGCACCTTGAGCGTGCACGAACATGCGCCCGTTTTCGCGGTCGGCACGAGCAAGCATACGGTCAAGCTGTTCAACATGGAAGGGAAGGTGCTAAACAGCTTCGAGCCGTATACGAGGTTCTTGGGCACGAGTCGGTATGCGCCGATCAGTGCGATGGCGTTCCATCCGCATCGGATGATGGTTGCGGCGAGCGCGATGAGTGATGCGCATGTTAATATCTATGCATGCAAGGACGAGAAAGTGAAGAGCGTGGTGGAGGAGTGGGGACGGGATGGGCAGTAGTGCGATTTTGATTTTTGCATGACTTTTGGAGTTTCAAGCTGATTGTGACAGTAAGGGATTGGGTTGGTCTTTTCGGCTTCGCGCTTTAAAGCGCGTGGGTATACCATAGCGACGGTGTGATAGGCATTTTGATAGGGAATTAAGATGATGAATCGTGCTAAACCTCGCATCGTTGTAGTGATATTTATATGATCCTACTAACATTCCAGAAGGTGGCAAGCTCGTTGACCGGTGTCTCCAATGGCTCGCCATGTGGAAAGGCACAATCTATGGCGGCCGCGTCTTTTCACACAGTGGACGGTAATCGTCTGCAGCATCTGTGGCTTATAGAGTATACGAGTTTTCCAATGCTCACTACTGTTTAGTATACTTTTTAAAACGTACAATTGTGCTTTCAGCTACGTCCTCGAGCAGTCCGAGGTGTAAGTGCTGATCGACTTTGGGCGTCACAGGTTGCAGACGGCTCGATGTTTTGTTATCGTCCAGGAAGACTCAGACGTTGTTTATAATAAATTGTTCAATGGCAGTAAACAATGAACTGCGGTTGAGAGTGAAGCCCAATCACGCTAACGTTGAGTCCTTAAAGCGGCGAGTGAATCTATTAGCTAAGCATCCCAATTCGACTTCACTCGATCCAAACGACTTCGAGTGAATCACCTTCAGCGACCCTTTTCATATTCCTCCAGTCCAATTCCCACTCAAGTGAAAGAGCAGTCCTGTGTAGTGATGACAAGATGTGGAGGATCATGGCAGTCCTGCAGCAGCAGAGCGTGCGTGCTGAGCCTCACGAATGCGTGCTGCCTTGAGAGTGATAATGTGCCTATCCGGCGCATTTGACTCATCGTCTCTTTGCCTTATAAGCTCTAGAGAGACTGCTGCCTCACTTGCACCGCGGAGCAATGGGTGTGTCTACCTCTGCGTGATCTGGAGGTACTTAGCTGGACAGACGTAAGAGGAGATGGTGCAAATAGTGGACAAAAAGTAACGAATGAAGCAATCAGAGGCTCCCTGCGGAGTGAATGTGCTCTCTCTTTTTGTTGTCCTAAGAGTTTTTTGCGTGGTAGTGGTGCTATGGCGGCGCTAAGTGACCATTTGCGCGCCTTCCCTCTGTTCTGCTTCTCTACGTCACGGTCAAACATGCGCGCTTCTGTCGCGTAAATTCAACTCTCAACACAACACAACACAACCTCTTCCACCTTCTTCAACCTCTGCTTCTCTTGACTCAACAAGTCTCGTTTACAGACAGCAAGTAAGAACCTTTCCAATTTTCGCGGCAAAGTAACGGAGATGTCGAACAAGCTCACGAGTGGTGTGCGTCGCCGGCGTAAGTAATTCTTTCACTTGAACAACAATAACAACCACAACAATAAACCTACCACCCGCCTTCCCGCACCTTCTTTCATCAAACGAACTTACTTCTCATCAAAACTAGCACGGCGTCGACCCCATCCGCGTTCTACCTCACAATCTTCGCAAGTTCGCCAGTCCGCAAGCACCCCGCAACCAAGATCTTCATCCGCAGCCAACTTCTCTCACATCCAAATCACAACTCGCGCGCCTGACAGTGCTCCCCAGCCAGGACGCAGCACGTACATTCCCGAAGACTGGGAAGACGAGATTGATTCTCAGTGGTCCGAAGATCGCGCCGTGTTCAAAACACCCTCGTACCAAGCAACCACGAGTGAGATCGGAAGTGCGTCAGTGATGTCAGCTCCGCCGAGCCAGACACCCGTCAGGGTCGGTACGCAGACTTTTGCCGACATGGCGCGTTCTGGTGTGCGCCTTCCGGGCAAGCAGGGCGGCGATAGTGACGCCGGCTCGCCTGCCCCTGGTGAATCTTCAGGTACTGTCAAGTTGAAGCCGAGCGGACGAGCAAGAGGCGGGAAGGCATGGAAGCCGTTGGATTTGAGCACGATTGAAGGTACATGATCTATTTTCTCTGCTGGCCTCACAGGCAATGGGTTTTAGCTGACTCTAGTGTTTCGTCTTGTAGACACGCCAGACAGCGACTACGAAGCCCAGCCCAACTTGTCACTCCTACCATCCGCTCCTCGTGCAAACACTGGAAAGGCACGAGCAACCGCAATCGACTATGGCCAAGATCCCAGTACTATGGAGCCTGGCTCTTTCGGCTATCAGGCGTTTGAGGAGCACAAGCATCACGTCACTCACGTGTTCGGCGGAATGCCTCCTCCTCGCAACTATCTAGACGAGACCGTCGGCGAGAAAGAGAACGAGGTGCGCTTCGCTTTCCATCCAAACGGCAATGTTTCGGCACACCGCTGGGACGCGAAAAACTACTTCTGGGAAGAACTTGGCATCTATGTTGCCTCGAACAGACACGTCTTTGGCGAGTTGGTCAACACAGAACTGTGCTGTCCGCCAGGTCAGACTCCACAGGATAACCTAGAGTTCTTCAAGCTCGCTGCGAAACAAGTCGAGCACAATCCTTACGAGGATCTGATTGCCAAGAGTGAGATGAACGAGATGGGTGCTACTGAACCTGCTCCATCGATGAAAGGAGGAGCTGGCGCCGCCGAGCGTCCAGGCTTTGCGCTTCACTCGCTGCAGACTACTCGTCAAGACTTCCGCTCCTTCTCCTCTGCCGGTGTCGCGACCCCACCCGTAGCACCTGCAGTGCCCACCCTGAAGAATCTGCAACTTCACAAGCAAAAGCGACAGCCTTCTCTTCTACCGTCGGCACTTCCTACCATCAATCCAGCGATGGAGGACCCGTTCGTCGCTGCCCCTTCATCTGCGCAGCCACCGTTGCCGCAGGAGTACCATGACGGCCAGTCTGGAATGAGGATTCCGCGTCCACCAAGTATGGATCCAGAATTTCGTTTCCCTCCAAGTCACCCTGTACAGTACGCAGCTACTTTTACGCAGCCTATTCTAGAGCGAGAGACCCCCAAGCCGATCCACGAGAGAGTTCAGCAAGAGGAGAAGATGCGCCTGCTGAGCTTTTTCGGCAGCGGAAACGTAAACCACCCTAACGCAATAGAAGCACGGGACATTATTGATCACTTTGCCCTACAGTTTGCGCCGTTCAATCGAGCCATTCCCACTCAAGCTGGTCTGAATGAACCGATGTCTGCCCCGAGGGCAGGAATGATGGCACAAGCGCCGTTGGGTCTACTACAGATGGGTCAAGCGCCACCCGGTTTCAGTATCTACGATAGGCCTCTCGACTCGACTCAAGCAGGACCAGTAGTACCACAAGACCACATGGCGGCAATGAGAGATTATCTACGTCGCATTGACGGCATGCGTGCTGCCGAGGTCGCTGCGGCCGAAGAACCACGACGCACCGTCATGAACGATCCGCTTCAAACTGGCCGTGTTGCTGGCACAGAGCATAGCATGCCACAACTCGATCCTCGCGTTGCTGTTGCGACACCGCTCCCACCGGTGGTACCTTGGCCAATCTATGAACGCTATGATGGAAGAATGTACCAGGCTTATGAGCAGCAGGATGTACAGGCGTACCAGCAGACAGAATTGCCCTACGAGCCGGTTCCCAACCCATCGAATCTTCATCGTACGAGCATCGCTGAGCCCATTGAGCCTCGACGCGTCCCTCCGGTGCACAACGATCTAGAGCCTGATCCAGCAAAAGGTGTCTGGGACGCGGCAAGTCTGCTCAAGGCACGCGAGGAAGAAAATCGTGACAACTACAAGCGCACCCTGAATGGTTGGTGGAACTCTGGCACCAACAAAGTCGGTCGTCTCCAAGCGAACCTTGATGCGCTGCTGGCAGGTTCTCAGAACCTGGACAGATCGCTTCCGCCTTACTCGCCCTCTGCATCTCGTCGCCCTTCCGTCCCAGGCCCCATCCAGCCGCCTTCTCGTAACCGCAACGCCACGCAAGCTGGCAGCGCCACCGCTCCGAAACTCGACGCCAAGAAGGATCCCATGAATCTTCTTCTCATGGGCGTCTTGGAGAACCTTGACCAGTACCGCCGCGACAAGGGCCACATTCGTGAGAAGGTACGCGACGAGGCACCCGAGGACGAGGCAGCATTCGCAAAAGAGCAGCAGGACTACTTTGCCAAGTTCGGTACGCCCGCGGACGAGCAGCGTGGCAGCAGCAGGTCGGGCGTGGACAGTTTCTTCGAGGCGGCGGACGTACCAAGCGCGCTGGGTCATTCGTCGTTTCCGGCTTCGGCGGTGGGCAAGGGTCCGGCTGGGGTGCAGTTGGGTAGCTTCAAGGAGGTCATGAAGGGAGGAAGTGGACGAGGTCTTCCCAAGGAGAGGAAGTAACGACTGAAGTAGCACTATGCCTAAATAGGCGAATTAGGTGGGGTTTGAGGAAGGTACGATTGGACTTGGGGAATCAAATTGAATGTACTCTACGAACAAGCGGACACTGCGCGGCCAGTAGGTGCTGGCCGCCGGTATAGGTGTCCGATAAGCAAGCACAAATGGAGAAGGTACTCCATTGTAAACTGTATTTGTATGCAAGTGACTGTGATGCCTACATAAGCCCACGCGGTAAGGGGTAGAAATATTGAGCTTGGGATGTAGGTGGAGTGAAGACGTCCACAGTGGGCCATATGCTGATGTGAAGCTCAAGCAGTGAGGCGATCAAGGTAGAGCAGAGGCAATTGTATGATGTAATGGGTGGTAAGCATTGATGCGATTGGACGAGAATGCTCTATTGCCTCGAAGATATACAGCGTTGAGCTTCGATTTGATTGGCGTAGAAGCGTAGCAAAGGGGAGACTTAGATGCGAAAGAGCATTGATTGGCTGAATATCGATGAGACGGGGGCATAAAGTCCAGCATACAGGTCCTTATGTTACTTCGGTGGGTCTACGCGGTAAGGGGTAGAGATACCTAGCTTGGGCGGTAATTGAACTAAGGCAACAAAGGGTAAATAGTATACCGGTACCGAGTTCAGACACTGAGGGAAGTAACGCCGCTTGGGAACATGATACATAGACACCAAGCTTAGGAATTGAAAGAACTAAGGCATAGGGGCAGCGGCTAGACGATAGACGCGGTGCTAATCGCCCGCTCAATTCATTTAGAAGCATCGAAGCGTAGAGTTTTCGTATTGACGTGCATCTATTCGATTAGTATAGAAGCTTAGAAAGCATGAGACTTGGGTATGGATGAGCATTGATGCTATTCGTACAAAACCCCCGAAGGTTTGAAGTGTACGGATAGACGAGCATCAATGAAATTGATACCGAAGAGTCGGAAGCGCACGTGTGGAACCGGGTCTATAACTCGAACGAATTTGTTCTGGTACTCCGTTCCATAACCCTCAGACTACTCCTGGTGCTGAGCGAACTGCAGAGACTGTGACATAGATGAAATGGAGGCGTGACTTTTTTTGATATACAGATGTGGAATTCAAGTATTGCTTGCACAGGGGTCGGGGAGACGAAATCGTAAAGGTTAAGCGTGAGCAGTATAGAGTTCACAGGAGACCGCGAAACTCGACAGCGTTAGATAATCGAATTAAGCTTGGGAGATTTGAGACATGAACTGCCGAGATAGTCAAAATTAGATTTTGCACGTACGGTAGAGCTGCATGAATTCATGAAGTTGGCGATGACGATTCCCCCACCTTTTCATCCGACTTATCCAAGCTCCGCTGCAATCCTCAACTTTCCCAATCTAGAACCTCCCGCTCAAATGGCACAATTTAAACCAGACGAAAGCTCGTTCTCGAGCCTCAAGGGCCAGGTAGCCGTCATCGCAGGTCTGAACAACTAAATGTGGATAGTGAGTATATAGCTGACCTAACAACAGGCGGTGCAACTGGCATCGGAGCCGCCACAGTCAAGATCCTAGCCCAGAGCGGAGCGAAAGTCGTCGTAGGCGACATCAACACAGCATCAGGACAAGAGCTAGCGCAGCAAGTGGACGGAGTGACATTTGTCCACTGCGATGTCACTAAGTACGATAATATCTATGAGCTCTTCCGCACGGCACATGATAAGCATGGCGTCGTGCATCACGCCATTCCATGTGCCGGTATTATAGAGCAGGGTAACTGGTTCGATCCGGACTTGACCATTGAAAGTGTCAAGAATGACTCCGGCAACACGAAGGTTATTGACATTAATGTCATGGGCGTGTTGCACTTTGCACGTATCGCGGCGGTATTCCTGCGCGATGGTATTAAGAAGGGCGAGGAAAATAGGAGTCTGACGTTGCTTTCGAGCGTTAATGCATTTAGGGAGAGTCCTGGGTTGTTCTTGTATCAGGTACGGATTTGCCCTCTGATATACGCTACTCCTCCTTTCTCTGTCAGAAGGAAGCAGAACCCATCTCGTCTCATTAACATCCCACAGACCTCAAAACACGCGATTCAAGGGCTACTCCGCTCCTCGCGTAAAACGCTATATGAGCGCGATGGGATCCGCGTAAACGCCGTTTGCCCCGGCGTGACCGACACGCCCATGACAACTAGGATCATCAATACGTTCAAGGAGAATGACCTCTGCTGGCAGCCGGCCGAAGCTGTGGCAAAAATCATTGTCGGACTGGTGACCACCACGAGCATGAATGGCAAGGCGATGTATGTCGAGAGCAGCGAGGGCTGGGAGTTTGAGGACGGGTTGTACAAGACGCAGTCGCTGTGGCTGGGCGAAGAGGCTACGAAGAAGATGAGGAAGAATGCAGAGGCTGTAATGAGGGTGAGTCGTTTTAAGTGATGGTAGCTTTTGAGCTGTTTTTGACGGTTACGTAGGGCGTTTTAGTGCCAAAGGAGGAGTGAGATAGGATGATGTGTAATTGAGGTAGCGCAGATGAGAGACAACGAATTGAATGAGACAGAAGAGGGTAAGGAGTAGAGCCTGAACGCCAAATATACTTAGCGTAATATAATTGATCACAAACCATGATAATGTCTAATCCGGAAGAGAAAATGCTTTGGAGATGAAAAATCACTCACCCAGCACCAAGAGTGGAAATTGTGGCCCGTGCTCCATGGAAAAGTTGAAAGCTCCAATTGACATGCTTCTGACCTCCAGTGCACCTTCACAACAATGAGACGAATACAACCTTGTAGCTCTAGCTTATTGCAAGCCTTGAGAGCTGCAACTCGCGAATCATCGACTCGAGCGAGACAACCTTTCTGCCGGGCGAACATCGTGCGGACGTTGCGGACAGCACCAGACCATGTGCGATGTAGTACGAATCGACCAGCAGCAATCCGAACGAATCAACCGCACCTCCTACAAGCTAGAAACTTCTCAAGTAGCCCAAAATGCTACTACAAGACGGTCCAAGAGGCAAAGTCGCGCTACCACTCCGGTCCGTTCTCATGGAAGGCCGCGGTCATTCTAATCATCGCCGGCGTAGGCCTGACGATATATTTCCGCGAAGAGAAGGCGCGGTTGGAGAGGAAGAGGATCGCAGATCAGACAAAGGGCATTGGGAGGCCAAAGGTTGGCGGCCCGTTTGATTTGGTGGATCAGAATGGCAAGAGGTTCACGAGCGAGGATATGAAGGGCAAATACGCGTTGGTACGTATGCTTCTTTACAGGAACCTCTATTTGCCATTGGGCATAGAATACACCCTTATGAATATGGAAGAGAGTCCCCGAGGACTGAATGACATGGGCTGACTTGCGGCTGTTGCGGAATAGGTATACTTCGGCTTCACCCACTGCCCCGACATCTGCCCTGAGGAGCTCGACAAGATGGCCGACATGTACGACGCCGTACTCGAGGAGACGGGTTACAATGTGCTACGGCCCATCTTCATATCCTGCGACCCTGCGCGAGACACTCCGGAGGTTGTGAAGGAATACCTGAAAGAGTTTCATAAAGACTTCATAGGTCTTACAGGCGAATACGATGAGATTAAAAATACCTGCAAAGTATATCGCGTGTACTTTAGCACACCGCCGCATGTGAAACCGGGGCAGGACTACCTGGTGGACCACTCGATATACTTTTATTTGATGGGTAGGTTGGATTTCATCTGGAGTGGCAAGAGTCAGGGAGATGGGCTAACGTGCTTGTAGATCCGGAAGGAGATTTTGTTGAAGCACTGGGCCGGACGCATTCGGCTGAGGATGCCGCGAAGATTATCACGGGTCATATCAAGGACTGGAAAGGGAGACTGGACACTAGTGATTGAGACGAGACGGTTTGTGTCCGATACGAGTGTAAGATTCGCGAGCTCTATCTTCAACCAGCCGGGCCTCGACTGTGGACTCTGGCTACCCGAAGAGTATATTCTCTCCGGTAGTTCAATGTGGATGGAAGGCACTGCGGCCTTCAGTCTCACGTGTAAGATATCCAACTTATCCTTCCGGATGTGTAAATATTCAAGAAAATCACACCTCTATGGACCTGGATGAAAGACGCCATATTGGCGAACCTCGGATTCTGAAGCTGCGGGTGCAAGCTCAGTGCATTAATAATGAATAGTATCTAAGCACCCAAGCAGATTCGCATCGGTTCTCAAGCCCTCTACCTCGAGAATCTTCCTAGGCCCGCCTTTAATCAGGACGGAGGCCCTTGCCAGGGCGCCCTCGTCCAATCTTCATAAGAGTTGTCATCCCGGCCATCGTCCCAATCTTGGTCGTCGTCCCAATCTTGGCCGTCCCAGTCTCCATCGAAGTAATTGCGAGGAGGAACAGAATTCCACTGATCCAAAGTCATATTCTGATGATCGCTCCACGGAGCCATCGCCCTATTTGGGCCGTGGGGCTGGTACCCCGGTTTCTGAGATGCCACGACGCGCTTCTTGGTCTCTTCATTGACGAGAGCTTGCCATCTATTGGCCCCCCTCCCGAACTTCTCCCGCAACCCAGGTAGGCACTGGACATCACCAGCACAGTAAGAAATAATGTCCTCGGGGATCGGACGTTGGTTGAAAATCTCATATGAACCGCCAAGTTCAGGCTTGAACAACCGCTCCCCTTTCTCCTTCGCCAGTTTCCAGCTCGCTCGGGTATTGCCACCCAGCTCCAGCAATACACTTTTCTCAACACACTTGGCTAGGCCGCTCAAGAACTTCCTGGATGCTGTGGTCTTCCGCGTAGCACTCTCCATAAGCTGAACATCCTCCACCCCCTGTAACGCCACGCTGAAGTGTGCAAATAAGGCATCTGAATCGTTGCGAACGTCGAAGAAGACCTTCGGGATCTTTTCGTCCTCGAGGATATCCTTCATAGTTTTCCGTTTGACGCCGCTGGTGTTGAACGCTCGTGCACCTAACAAATGCACATCGATGAGGTAGACGCCTATGGTTGAGATTCCCGTATCGATTAGAAGGGTGAGAATAGAAATTGAGCCCTCACGGCAGAGGTCTACGCCTTCGAGATCGATGTACATGGTTGGTAAGTATAAGTCTGACGATGCATGGCGTAAGACAAGCCAATCAACCAAAACACTGATTTGTTCCGTCGTGTTGATAATCTCTGTCCTGATGCCTCTCATACTGAGTTCAGGGGATAAGTTATAGCAAGGGTACACTGTATGAAGTAGAGTCAACTGCGCTGAAATGGCGGTACGGTAAAGGCCCAAATAAACAGATGATGGCACATAGGAGTTTGTTGAAGTGAAACGATAATAACGATCTGGCTCGAAGATAAATGAGACAAATGTTTGTTGTCCGCCAGTGGAATGTGGCTGAATCTCCGTTTGCTGTACGACCATGGTTGCCATCAAGCTACAGAATATCATGTGTTATTTGAGAACAGAATTTCCTGACCTCATCTAAACTATTGCGTCCTCTAATCATAGTCACACGGGCATCGAGGTTGATAGAAGGATAGGATGTTAAATAAGGCTACTCCATACTCCGTATAAAGTGGGAATATCCTAAACCCTAACCCTCGGTCCATGTCAGCGATCGCGACGAGCTCGTCTTCGTTATCGGAGGACGCGCAACGCCCCACGAGCGAACACTGGGCCAATTGGGCATCTCCAGGCCTGCACTCTGATTTCACGATCTTCAGGTACGGGCAGATTGGAGAGCGAAAACGAACCAATCGCGGCTTCGCGTTCAGCGCTCGCCGCCTCGTGGCGACGACACGGCGTGTTCGCGCCCGACTCCAACAAAGCTGCATTCCTCTTGCTCTTTCGCAGCTTCTGTAGGATTGCGGCACAGCATGCCAATCGCGAGTGCGCATGCCCCGAGAACACGGCAGAATGATAGGTGGCCAGGATGACTTCATTGCTGTGTTACAGGCAAGTGATGTAGGAGGATAAAAAGGGTAGATGTTACGTGTGACCCACTTGCAAAGCACAAAGGACAGCAACGGATAAAGTGAAGCAAATGGAGAAAAGCGGCCTTATCACACTCTCCTAGATCAAGATATCTCCGCGGTTTCCTCAACCCATCCTCTGCTCCTTCCATCACTTGCTCGCTTGCACGTCATAAGTTTCGGGTCCCGAATTTCTTACCACCACCTTCGAAACAAAAGAATCCTCTCGCCTCCAACGAAGACAAAGAACCTCGTGGAACTTGCAGCTTACATACAGCTACATCTTGCAGAATGGTGCAGGTCGTAATCATTGGTGGTGGCTTTGCTGTATGTTGATGGATGCACTGAGATTCACCCTGATTTGAGATTACGCTCACTGACATCTTAAGGGCCCTGTGCTAGCACTGTCTCTCAAGAAGCACAAAATCTCCTCTGCTATCTATGAAGTGCGCTCAAAGGATTGGGAACATGGCGGCAACATTGCGCTCGCTCCAAACGCCCTCCGCGTCATGGACAGCATCGGCCTCTACGATGAGATCCGTTCATCCGGCTTCAACTACCAGGAGCTGGCTTTCACATCTGGCAATGGACACACGCTGGGCAAGTTTCTCAACGGCAGCATCAAGGAGTATCACTATCCAGCCCTCCGTATTCACCGCACAATCGTGCGCGAAGCGCTGAGGAAAAAGGTCGAGGAAGTGGGAATTCCGATGTACTACGAGAAGAAGTGCACCAAAGTCGTCGGCGAAGACGACAACAGCGCGACCGTCGAATTCGCAGATGGCGAAAAAGTCACCGCGGACTTTGTTGTTGGCGCTGATGGTATCCACAGCCATGTCCGGCAATTCATCCACCCATGCGAACCCGAATTCTCCGGCCTGATGGGCATCATGGCCCAAGTCGACGCATCGGAGCTCAGGGACATCGACCACGGCTTGCAGCTGCCGGCCATGCTGTTCGGCGAGAAGGGCTCCTTCGCCATTATGCCATCCAGCTTCGACGGCAAGGAGATCGGCTACTTCGCCACCATCGAGCAGCAGGACCGCGGCCGCGACGGCTGGGCCAAGCTCGAGACTGACAAGGACGAGATGGCGCAGCTCCTCGCGGACCGCTTCACGTACAATGGCAGTACGTGGCCGGAGATGGTGCGCGCTCTGTGCGAGAAGACGCCCAAGGACACGCTTACCTCCTGGCCATTCTACTCTGTCCCGCACATGGAAAAGTTCTCTTCGCCGAAGGCGCGCGTCATCGTGATTGGTGACTCCGCCCACGCGATCCCGCCCACCGGCGGTCAAGGTGCGGCAATGGCACTCGAAGACGCATCGACGCTCGCTTACACGCTGGCGCACTCTTACTTCCCGGACTTTCAGCGCCAGTACTTGCCGCAGCTGCTCGAGGCGTGGGAGAAGCACCGCATGCCGCGCTTGCATCAAGTTGTCGACTTCACCACGAAGAACGGCAACTTGCGCAAGAGTAGCCCGCATTATCTTGAGCAAGCGGCGAAGGAGTGGGTCCTCTGGACGGCGCTCAAGATGAGCGGCGAGACGGGTGGCGCGCAGTGGATGTACAGCTACAGCGCGGAGGATGTGAAGAAGAATATTGGCGAGACGGGGCTGAAGACGGTGACGACGTGGACATAGAGGTTCTTTCACGGCGCACCTATGAAGATTGACGAGGTTTTCTATTTTCCGGAGTTTGATTTGGGGTGGGATATATGCTGGAATAGGTTGATGAACGGCTGTCTTACGGAGTGGCTTTGGTACGAGGGATTTAGATACAACGAAGTCTCTCACAAATACAAACCATATTAATGAATAATGGCTCTCTTCAACAGATACAGTTTGTAGCAAAAGCTAAGACCTCCTAACATCTGGTGCCTCACAACGATCACGCAACTTTCCCACGCTTGAGGCAAACCCGAGAGAGTGTTGTGTACCCTCCTTGCCCTTGCAATCTGCACACATGAATTGAATTTCACCTCAATTCAATTCCCTCCGGCATCCTGATGAAAATCAAACTTCTATGTGATTATATGCAGGAGCTCAAGCTGCTGCTTGCACATGTAGATCAAGCTTTGCCTTAATTCAACACTTTTGCTTAGCATCGAGCTTGCGCATAGAGGCAAAGCGTTAGTTTGATTATACACAGCCGGCCGCCCCGACGGACACAGGTGCAAGGTGGTCTCTCCGAAGGGCATTGAAAGGCTAGTCCGACTGTCTCCGAAAGTTTAATTATACATTCTTTATAGTGTATGCGATTCGGCTGCTGGGCAAGCTGTCACGCTTAAGAGCAAGCGGTTCTTGCATCTCAAGGTGAGTGAGAGCATATCTGAAAGCTTAGTTATACGTTCTTTAGAGAGAATGCGATTGTAACAACACTATGTGAAACTTGTAGCATGTACTAGATACAGAGCCTTTACACCCCAAATGTCCAGTATCTCGAAAGCTACGGTCGACTTTTCTATCACCCTGGAGGGCGAGCAGCCGAATATGCTACAGATGCGAATTCTTTAAAGTTCTTGAGTGTCTCCGTCAGCGACTTTCGCGAGGCATATTGCCTCCTCTGCGACGTAGCGCGCTGCAGCCGAGTATACCTGCTTCAGCATGCGTACCAGTTCGACTCCCTCGAACTTTTCCTCAGAGCGCGCATTCATCAGCTTCACCCCCGACGTCAATGTCATGTTGAGAGAGTACTCACTTTGGGAGTTCGTGTTCTGCCCATTCCTCCCAAGACACATGGAGAGAATCAAGCAAGTCTTCCGGGTCTAGCGAATGCTCATTGTGAGCCTCAGTATGAGGCGCGGGAGGCGCTTCCGCCAAAGAGTCAACCGAACTACTCTCCGATTCTGATGCCGCGACCACTGCTCCCAGGCGGATGACGAAATAGGTGAGAATCTTGACGTTGAGTTTCATTGTGGAGAATTGATATTGATGATGAGTAGTAGTTTTATCGATGGGAGCAATGTGCGCGGGCAAACGACTCCCTCACACCCTAGATGAAGTGCAAGAGTTGATGAGATCAGGTCTGGGAACTGAGAGGGAGTATTCGGGAATAGGAATGGCTTGTAATTAGAGAAGGAGTTGGAGATATTTAAACGTTGTTTTCCCTCTCATGTGAAGGCCACTCAACGACACTTGCAATGACGGACAAATTTAGTAAATAAGGGGAAAACACCTACGTCCGCACTGCAATGAATCAGAATAACGATCGGAGATAGGTTCCTCACTTGGTCTCCGCTTCAAAGATATGCCTGATGAACAAGGCTGAACTCGCCCCAGAAGGTTAAGACAGTCATTGTACCAATAGCAAGCGCACGGTTGGAGAACATTCGGCAAAGTCGCAAAAATAGTTCGATTGGTTATATTTTTCGTCTTCGAAACGCCCAAAAAGCATTCCACGGCAGCTTCCAGTCCGTACGCCTCAATTGTGCGTCAAAAATGTCAAAGTCCACCTTCTCCAAGCGCTGTAGCCACAGGGCTGCAGGCACGGCCTGGAGCAGCACTCCGAACGAGCGGTCGACGTCATGTAACTGTCTCTCGGCCTTCATATCACCCATATGATCCATCTCATACTCGTGGCCCTCGTCACCTGTATGCTCGAAGTCATGTCCAACGTCTTGACCTGCCCGTAGATTCTTCAGCATTTCGCGCGCCGTAATTAAATGGTCATTCGCCCTGGTAGCGACGGAGAAGACGGCGTCTTTTAACCCAGGAGCAGTTGCTCCCTGTCGGAATACATCTTCTTCCCGCACTCCTGCAGATGCCATGACATCAAGAGGTAATGTGACAGCACCCTGACGTCCGATGCCTCCACCGAGAGAGCTTCCAAAGCCGCTCTGATTTGAATGCTTATTCGGCGGCGGCGGGAACGCAATGAGCGGCAGACCGCGAAGAACAGTAGCGATACCAGTAGCTTTGCCAATGTGCGATGCGACATGATCCGCCGTTATCGACTGCATTGGCAGCGCTTGCAACGTCAGATAGAGCAGCGTCGAGTATGTATTCTCCGCGTACGCTTCCAACGCGTCCATGTCGGCGTACTGTGGATTGACAAGATACTGTTCGCGCGCTCCAATCACTTTGTGAAGCCATGCCTTGCTCAGCTTGTTCTTGCCGTCCGTTCGTTGCTGGAGGCTTTCGTTTGCAGCGGAGAGGAGGACGGCGACGGGTTCTTTGGGAGGTGATCCGGCTAACGACTTGGTGACGGCATCGCGCCAGAATTGCATGCGCATGGAACCGACGGTGGGATTGGAGGTAGCATCTGCGACGCGGGCGACGTCGACATTGAAGGCGCGGATGGCGAGGTACGCGTCGCGCGCATAGGGCGGTATGAAGGTTTGTAAGGTGTACGAGGGAGAATCGTACGCACTGAAAAAAGTCAATAAATTGCGGCTGGTTCGAGCGAGAGATGAAAGAATACCGAAGCAAGTTCATGCAGTATGCGCGCGCTCGTTGGACCTCCTCCGTCGTGGGAGACGCGGATGTCGTGGAGGCAAAGCGTTTCGACTTTGCGAGCGCGAAGGCTCGATGAACGCCATCTTGAGCCTTCCTACGTACCAATTGAAGGCTCATGGGCTATGTCTTTGATCTAGGCCGCGAAGAGGTGTTCCATTTTGTGCATGTGAGCAGAGTTGAATCCCGAGACGGTGATCGTCCTTCATGACGTTCAGATGGCGGCGAAAAAAGTTTCCCGAGGCCCGACCTTTCTTCTCTCTTCAAATTTTGCAACGTAGACGCAAATACAAGTAAGTTTAGCTAATAGAAAAAGCTAGACTCGTTCCAGTGTAGAGGTGCGATTAAGCTGGCCCCCGTTGTGCTCAAACGTATGAGTTTTGGACAGTTCAGGAGTTACAGTGTTCACAAAGCTTACCAGAGAAGCAACCTCTTAGCTACGCATTATTGCGAAAGCTGCTGCGATTACGTCGATAATTCAAGTTGTATGTCAGGTTAAGCTGCCTTCTTTTCTACAGAGCCCTTGGAAAGAAGTCTATTTATACAGAAGACCTTTGATCAACTCTCAATCATTCCTTTCTCCAGTCCATAAACTCTTCTTCCAAATGGTCTTTGAGGCGCTGAAATCTATTCCCAAAGTTCTTGCCGCACCTCCAGCACCCCATATCCATCTTGTGCCATTCCATACCCCACCTTCTCTGGCACTCCTCCGGTGAGAGCGGGAATGCCTCTAACGGAACAAAGAAATCAGTGTTGAAGCTGTTGTAATGTTTTCTGTGCTTAAGACAGGGACTATGGCGATCCCTTGAGATGATGTGTACATGCATATGGTTCATGCTCGGATGAGTGTGGATGCCAGCTATGACTTCGCTCCGCCAATCTCGTCCAGGAGGAAGCGTATCGGGTGGGTCGTCACTTTCGAGTGCGTCTCGCCGCGGCCTTTCTGAAGCTGAGAATGAGCCGTAGAGACGTCGAAGTTCTGAAGCGATCAAATCCTTCGCCTTTTCCACTTCCGCCTTTGCTGAAGAGAGAAACTGGGGATCTTGGAGAGCGTCGAAAGGATGAGCAACGTAGTGCTGGGGAGAGCGCGGAAGAAGTAGTAGGTGTACTGATGATTTTGGATAGAGATCTTTGATCAAAACCCAATCGTCATTGTATGACACCACACTTCCAGCCGGTGCCGCAGACTCTGGCTTCTGAATGTATGGAAGTAGGTGATTCCTCGGGTTGCCTAGATCCATGAGGTCTGTTGCTGGATGGCGAAATTGATTGGGGGTTCGTGACTTATCCGGTTTCGGCTTTGGCTTCATGAGCTCCGTGACTGGAAATATTGTGAGTAGAAATATGTTTGAATGCAAATTCATGGAATCCTACAGGCATTTCGAGTGGTTGCTGCCTCACGCAGCGTCGTGCCTTCTACCTTATCAACATCGCCGGCATCCTCGACGCTTGCCATGATATTTTTCTAATTTCAGGCCGACAGGGAGAATTTGTCTATGGCGGGGAAATAAGACAGACTAGTTTTGCTTGGGAAACAATTTCAATGTTGAAAGGATTAAGCATTAGGATGCAGAGAGAGACTACAGAGTAGAGTAACACGTTCGGCTGCAGGCAGAGAATTTTGGAAGTATCAAGCGGTAATCAACACGGCTTCCGCTCCATTTGAAGGGGTAACTAGAGAACCCTTTGACGGAAGAATGAAATGTCTTTGCAAACAGCGAAAAACTCTACATCATCCACTGTGTGTGGAGAGAGAGGAGCGTTTTGGGCGGCGGCGTACGGGAGATATTTCCCTTTCAGGTAGGGGATAACTAGGCTGCATTGGGAATAGCGTATCCATACCTTGCGACGATGGAACTCCAGCTCTCCCTCTGTACCATGCATCCTCATTTAGTGTTAATCATCAAGGGCCGATTATACCTCAATTGCTATAGAGCACACATTCCGCACACATTCCGCATAGGTTTATCATCGTACTCCATGCCTTATCCCGTCCGACAAATACCGACCTATGATTCCATCCGTAGTTATCAATGCCACAAGGCGTCTTACCGATTCATTATCCGACTTTCCAAAGTCTCATTTAACGAGGATTAGCACCGCACCAATGATTCAACTACGGGGGATGACATGTTTGCACGTGGATTTCCGCACGCATCGTTTTCCCCTCGCGATACAAACGATGTAGTAACAGCTTCGTGGGCAAAGTTTTCTCATCTGCATTCATAGCTCGTAGCCCCTTGCATATTTACAGATTTTCTTTCATTTTCCGTTGAATTCGATCCACACTCGTCATCGTATCAGTAACTCTAGGGCCACTGGGAGCCGCCACCATTTGCGAAAGACTCCCTTTGTCCGCTCCACTGGAACTCAACTGTGCTCATTCATTGCAGCACGGCATCTCGCAGCACGCCAAAGAGCCGCAGCATTCGAAGTTTTCAGGGTCCGCACCGCACATAACCTCATTGGGGCCACAGCTTTGCCGAGTGAGGAGTAGTCCTCCGTGGTTGACCACTGGGTCGGCGAGGACCATACGCGATGCCAGAAGCATACCGATAATGGCGACAATCGACTGAAATTGCATATTGCTGTGATGGTGTCGAGGACTGGTGATGGTTGGAGGTGGACCAGAAAAATGATGACGTTCAAGTCTTTGCTGTCTTGACGAGGGATGAGCTTCAATTGCTGTGGATGATCGGTGAGTGATTTCTTCGTCTCAGGAGCCTAAGAACCCTCTTATAGTCACATCTGCAGCCCCTTGAGCATGGCACATGTTACATTGTTGAACAAGTCTACCCCACAGAAGCTCCTGTACATTGTAACCTTCGCTTACGCAGTAACACGAATGGACACCAATGTCGCTGGAATCCTGGAAGTTCTCCATGGGTTGCCGGAATGACGTGGAGATGAAATGTATGAGTGGAAGTCTTACCGGGGGCTTGCTCCAGCAAACTGTCTGAGAGGGTCTTGTTCTCTATGCTAACCATACGTTTACCCGTAAAAGAATTCCGCAATTGCCTGGAAAGGAACAATGATGTTACTCGTAAGAGCGAGTATTGACGCCCTTCGTCGCTAAATTGACAGAGTGCACACCTTCTGCGCACTTTTCTCAAGGAGGGATGGGTACATGTTGATCATCATTCGGCACAGCGCGCGCTGCGATCTGGAAAAAGCACTGCTCGACAAGCTTTCACGATGAAAAGCTTGCCACCTTGCTGCCAATCATGATGTTGAATCTATGGAAGCGCCAGTTACCTTAATGTTCAGCCATAATCCTTGCACCGAGAGTGTGACTAAGGTAGACGGCTAAGGTGGACCTTCCCGTTGTATCGACATGCATTTATCTAGGAGACCCTTCGGAGTCAATCAAATCCCATGAAAGAGGCTTCGGAATTACAAGCAATGAATTTACGATCTCACCTAAGCATCTTAAATATGCCCCGCTCCCGAGCCGCTGCTGGAACTGCAATTTTCGCGCAAAAAATAGAAGGTCCCATCGTTCTTTGCGGGGAAAATGTGGGGGTATCTACCGCTTATATGGATGAAGTACATGAAGCTCCACCATCTAACGCTGTGATTGGAAAACTGCGGCTCGTTTATACCAATTGCTACACTGTCAAGAATAAGAAATACGACTATAGCAACGCCAATAGTCCCCTGTCCAACCCGAAATGTCACTTAAAGTGTCCTTGCGAATTCCCACATTCCCCTGTCGTGGTTCCATTGAATCGGTTCAATTGAGCCTGGAGAGGCTTTCCTCCCTCATACTTGGTCCACCAAAAAACGCTAGTCTTGCGAAGCTGTCTCTTACTGATTTACCCGAGTTTGACGCTTTCTTCGTGCCTTTTAGCCGAATTTTAAGAACTCGATCATCTACAGATGAACACTATCAACTCTATTCTCCCAAGTTTGGCAGTAATCGGCGACAATGTACTAGACAGCATGCCCAAATGTTATAGCCATTGCGCGTATCCTAATGGAGACCATTGCTGTAAGCGAGCACTGCAATGTACTCTTGAAATGCCTGCATTGAACTACAGATTAAGCGAACGTTACATTTGGAAGCATGCAGAACGGTTGAGGAAGATACTCATACATATTTTGTTAATATCAATTGAACTATGCTGTATCCTTCAATTGGAGACCTTTTGGATCCGTACATTTATAAGGTGCTCGTCTGGCTGAAAAGATACGTCAGTTTAAACCCTTGCTATTTAGAATTTGCGCTTTACCTAAATAAAGTAAACTTCTAGATTGGTCTTGCTTAAAAGGGTCAAGTGTGCCGCTCTAAGCGAACAAGGTTATCCCCGAAGTGTCATCTTGTGTAGACCATCCAAAAATTCCAAGAGCTACCGATGGACACCAGCATACTTCCCCTCCATACAAACATTCAAGATTCATTTCCCATGGACCACATTCGACTTCATTTACATCACTGTTCGAACCCAGGGCCATGCCAAAAAATGCACACCCCCCGCGGGGCAGCTCGTCGAAGAAACCCGCAACCAAACCCGTCGAAGAGGATACCAGCTTTATCGAATTTACAAACAAGAAGGGCGATTCGAAGAAAAGCAAGAAGCCAGATACCGGCGTGACACAGGCTAGCACACCCGGATCGAAGGGCAAAGGCAAAGAACTGAGCAATGGGCCGCCAGAAGATGGGCCGAAGAAACCAGATACACGAACACTCATTGGCGGCGCATCATGGACTGGAAAGCTACCAGTCAATATGCTGTCAGAGCACTGTCAGAAGCAGAAGTGGGATAAGCCAGAATACTCTATGGTATGTGGAGCGGCTGGAGAATGTCTAAGTCGCATGGCTCTAATCTCTATGTAGAATAAAGTCGGACAAGGCTTCGTTTCCGCCGTAATTTTGAGAGCAACCAACCCAAAGACTCGCGAGTCCACCACGCTCCCTCCTTTCAGAGTGCCGCCCGAACACAAGGATATTGCGGTCCAGCCGACTGCTGTCGAGGCGCGACATTTCGCCGCCGCTTATACCCTCTTTCGTATTGCGAACATGAAGAACCTGCATATGATGATGCCTCCTACATACAAAGACTTGTGGAAGGGTACATTCCAGGACATAAAAAAGGAAGACGAAGCCAACGGGAAAGCTTGGATGTATGAAGCGGATCCATTCGCAACGGTGGAGAGAAGGGAGGCCGAGAAAGTTGCACGGGAGAAGAAGCGGCTGGAAGAGGAACGGGAGAGAGAAAGGAGAAGCAAAGATCAGACCCCTGGCATAGTTATGCCACGGACTAATGGCAGCTCGCGCGCTGGTGGGGCAGATCACATGAAAGGGTGGACTAAGGCGCCGAAGGTTGACATGGGCAAGAGAACGAGACAAGACGTCGAAAGGGTCATTCGGAATGGCATAGTCTGGAACAGACATGGGATCAAAATCGATATTAGAGCCAGGCCACGTCTTGTTGAGGAGATATCAGCCATGGGCTTTCGAAAGAGCCATGTCGAGGAAGCTGCTGATGTCTGCAAAGATCGTGAAGAAATCTTGGAATGGCTTCTCATACATGTTCCCGAGGACGACCTTCCGAAGTGGGCACTTCCTGATAATTATACCGCTGGTGTCACAATGGCCAGTGGCAATTTACAACGTGAAGCTGCCCTCAAACGTTTAGCTGCTGCTGGATACGCCGTAGAGCTATGCGAGGAGGCCCTGGGTGCCAGTAATGGTGAAGAGGCAAAAGCAGCTGCAATGCTGCAGCATCGACTGTTAGATGATGTTGCGGATCATATCTCGAATCCGACCTTAAATGGGTCGCCAGATGTTGCAAGTGCCTGGCAAGAAGAACGGGATACTCTTCAGGCAATATACGGCGATCGCTTTGTTTCAAATTCCAAAGATCATATCGAAATCTCTCTTGAACCCGTCGAAACCGGGCTCGAATCGATCATCCTCCGCGTTACGAAGCCTCCAGGACAGTATCCAGACGTTATTCCCATCGTCTCCATTAGCGCATCGCTGCCCGCTTATATTCGTATGAGCATAACCAAGCAAGTCCTGCAGCATGCCCGAGACAATTTCGTCGGAGAACCGATGATCTTCAACATTGTCGACTGGCTTGAGAACAATATAGCCTCCGTCATAGATAATCCTGGTTCGCTCAGAGCCATCTCTTCAGCAGCGGCTTCAGCATCAGAGAAAGAGCCCCTAATGGAGCCTGCGGAAAACCGAAACACGTCTAAATATAGCTCCCGGAGACTACAAGTGCGAGATACGGGATCCAAAGCTTCCAGTCGTATTCTTGAGACCTTCCGCACAAAGGAGTCAACTCCAGCATACCAGACCATGCTTCAGATTCGGCGTAGTCTTCCAGCATGGCAACTTCAAGTAGCAATTATCGAATCCGTCATAAGGAATCCCGTCACGATCATCTCTGGAGAGACAGGTAGCGGCAAGTCGACTCAATCTGTGCAGTTCATACTCGATGACCTCATCCGCCGACAGCTCGGCGCTTCCGCAAATATTATTTGCACACAACCACGCAGAATCAGCGCAATGGGTCTTGCAGAGCGTGTGGCGGATGAGAGATGCGCGAAATTGGGCGAAGAAGTTGGGTATGCAATTCGTGGAGAGTCGAAGTTGAAGGTTGGTGTCACCCAAATCACCTTCGTCACCACTGGTGTTCTCCTGCGCCGGCTACAGACGAACGGCGGAAACCCTGAAGATGTCGTCAATTCTTTGGCGGACGTCAGTCATGTGGTGGTGGATGAGGTGCATGAGCGAAGTCTTGATACGGACTTCTTACTTGTGTTGCTGCGTGACGTGCTGAAAGCGCGCAAAGACCTCAGGGTCATTTTGATGAGTGCAACTCTTGATGCTCAGGGCTTCGAGCAGTACTTCCGGTCTGTGGGCAGTGTGGGGATGGTTGAGATCCAGGGCCGAACGCATCCGGTCATGGATTATTGGCTCGATGATGTTAGGAACTTTGTTGGCGCTAATAGAGATAGCGCGTCGATGGAGGACGACGAGGACAGCTTCAACCCACAGATGATGAAGGGACCCAGAGCAAAGAGTACATGGCAACCGGGTGTATGGAGAACAGATTACGATCTCATTGCTCAGACAGTGCATTACATCGATACGCAACTTGGGGTAAAGGATGGAGGGATTCTCATATTTCTACCAGGCACCGCAGAGATCGATCGAACGATACAAGCTCTCAGATCCTCGCCGAATTTTTATCCTCTCCCATTACACGCATCTCTTCTTCCTGCAGATCAGCGACGTGTCTTCCCACCAGCACCAGCAGGGAAGCGCAAAGTTGTTTGTGCAACAAACGTCGCAGAGACATCCATCACAATCCCTGACATTGTCGCAGTCATCGATACGGGCCGCGTCAAAGAGACGGCTTATGATCCGGCGACCAACATGGTTAAGCTCGCAGAGACGTGGGCCAGCCGCGCAGCTTGTAAACAACGAAGAGGAAGAGCAGGGAGAGTTCGCGCTGGGACATGCTACAAACTGTTCACAAAGTCGACAGAGGAGAGGACGATGGCCGAAAGACCGGAGCCTGAGATTCGAAGAGTGCCACTAGAGCAACTGGTACTGAGCGTCAAGAGCATGGGAATTGGTGACGTGTCGAACTTCCTTGCGGGCGCATTGACTCCGCCCGATGCTGGGGCCGTCGATGGAGCAGTGCAGCTCTTGCGGCGTATGGGTGCGCTTGAAGACGATGACCTTACAAGTCTTGGTCGACACCTTGCCAGCATACCGGCCGATCTAAGATGTGCAAAGTTAATGGTGTATGGTGCGGTTTTTAGCTGTCTAGAGGCGTCCCTCACGATTGCCAGCATTCTCACAGCAAGAAGCCCCTTTGTGAGTCCACCGAACGTCAGAGACGAAAGCAAGGCTGTCAGGACCAAATTTGGCACCGGCAATGGAGACTTGATCGCAGACCTGAGAGCGTACGAGCAATGGCAAAGCATGAAACAGAAAGGTGCCATGACGAGTGATATACGGGGCTGGTGTGCACAAAACTACTTGTCGATGCAGACGCTCAACGACATCTCCAGCAACCGTGGACAGTACCTGTCAAGCCTGAAAGAGACAGGCTTCTTACCTCTCGCATACCGCTTCTCTGATCCTGCAACACAAGGCAATCTGAACAAAAATAATGGTATCGACGCGCTTTTGCGAGCGTTAATTGCTGCATCATTCACGCCTCAGATTGCAAGGATTGACTTCCCCGATAAGAAGTTTGCGGCTAGCGTTTCGGGAACAGTGGAGGTGGATCCGGAAGCGAGAACAATCAAATACTTTAACCAGGAGAACGGAAGAGTGTTCATGCATCCAGGTGGCACGCTGTTCGATGCGCAGGGTTTCCCTGAGGGATGTGCGTTCGTCGCATATTTCGGCAAGATGGCGACGAGCAAGGTCTTTGTGAGAGAGGTCACGCGTAAGTCTTAACATTGAAGCACGGTTTTATTTGAATGACTGATGAATTACAGCCTTCAACCCGTATACGCTCCTCCTATTCGGCGGCCCGATAACGCTCGATACCCTCGGTCGCGGTCTCTTGGTTGACGATTGGATCCGGCTACGAGGCTGGGCGCGCATTGGCGTGCTCGTATCTCGACTGCGGATGATGCTGGATGAGGCGTTGGCGGAGAAGATTGATGCACCACAGATGGACCTCAGTGGTACCGAGGTGGTGCGCATTGTTAGAAAGTTGGTGGAGTTGAACGGATTGGATAGATGAGGAAAAAGGGTATTCATCGGATAGACGCAATAGAGGATAGAGCGTGGGCAAGGAGATGAGCAATAAAGCCTCAAAAACTCATGGCGATCTCGTCGAGCTGTTAATTCCAGCGATCGCTGAGGATGGTGTCAGAAAGGCCTGGTGAATGCGCGCCGCTCACGGAACTTTCGCCTCCAGAAACGTCGCAAGTCGTTGGGCGATGCTCCCTGCCACATCAAACCGCTGCACAACCGTCGCTGCGACCATGCTCGCCAAATCACAGCGACTTCGGTTGCACAACTAAACTTTCATGCAAATACTGAGAATATGAACGCACAGAGGTTGAGTCATGATTGAGATTAGTATGACTCGCTGTAAGGTATCTGTTCTAATCGTTTCATCACATTGCGAAACGAGCTGAGATCGACAGCACCGAAAGTGAGTGGATATCCATGTTACCCGCTTCCACTAATTCCAGCTGCAATTTAAAATTTCTTACCTTCCGGTGACTCTACAGGAGATTCGATTGTCTCCGTTGTGCCAACAGCCCTCTTCTCATCGTCACCCTCACCCACCATCATCTCCTCGTCCTTAACAGGCTCCTGCGGCTGAAGGCCGACTGTGGCCGTCGAGAATTTATCGGCAGGGTCTCTGTACTCGGGGATGAAGTTGACCGCGAGAGCGTATGTCCAAGCACCAACGAAGAAGGCCAACGGCACACACATCGCAGTAGCGGTGCTGTTGTGAATATCCGCTGCCGCACCCAACAGAGGAGGTACGCAAGCACCACCGGAAACACCACCGACAATCCAGCCAGAGCCTCGTTTTGTGTGCTTTCCCAGACCTCGCATTCCAAGCGCAACAATAGTTGGGAAACAGATTGACTCGAAGAAGAGGGTGACGTAGAGCATGGCCATACCGGCGTTGCCTCGCTGTGTGATGGCAGGGGAGATAAAGACGATGCACATGGTGAGGTAGAAGAGGAACACCCACCGGGGTCGAACGAACTTCATCAGTCCGACACCTGTGAAACGACCAGCTGCGAAAGCCCCTTGTGCTCCGGCGAGGAATTTCGCGCCTAGCGCGGAGGATGTGCCAGGACGTGTCTCCGTTACGTAGTTGATAAAGTAGCCAGCGATGGCAACCTGAGCGCCAGTATAGCAGAATTGGGCAAATGCGGCATGGAAGAGTCGGTATTGCTTCCAGAATGACCTAACGTCTGAACCCGCGTGGGTCTCCTCGGCCTGGAACGCCATGTCCGCATCCGTGATTTCAGGAATCGGAGAGCTTTCATTGCAGGGTCAACAAAACGTCAGATGAGGGTGGATCATGGGTGGTAACTCACAAGTAGAAGACAATGGCAAGCAAGAAGACGAAGCAAGCAATGGCAAGATAGACCCATTGCACATTCTTCAAAGACTGAGTGTCATCGGCAGTCTTCAGGAAGAAGACGTAGGAGCCGAGCACAGGAGCAACGACCGTTCCGACGCCATTGAAGGCTTGCGATATGTTTATACGGAGCTCGGCGTATCGTGGCGGGCCACAAACTATTTCTCAAGTCAGTACCGAATTCCAACATTCTCCACGACACGCCGAACACATACCAGTAATGTACGGATTCGCAGCTGTCTCGAGCGAACCCAGCCCATTACCAATGATGAAAATCGCAGCGCAAAACCCGCCAAAAGACCTATGAAGAATGCAAGGCCAAGCGACAAGAGCACCGACGCCATAGAGACAAAGTCCCCAGATGAAAACGGGCTTGTAGCCGTAGTGTCGAAGAATCCAGTTGGCATGGCCGAGCGAAGCGAGAGGATAAGCTCTGTGTATATGATTAATATGGATCAATATTGGTACTAGGAAGATACAATTGTGGACATGCGGGCGTGCATGCTTACGTACCCAAAATAAGCTGCTTGGAGGCCGGACGATCTCGCCCTAGTGATGTGGAGTGTATTTTGGAAATGCTTATTGAGGGTATCAAGAAGGCCGTAGGAAAATCCCTGTTGTAGCGAATTGGAATTCAACGTAAGCAGACTGCGTCACAAGTATCGAGTTTCATGTGCAAATGTCTAAAAATGAACGAAGCAACTCACCCAAAGGAAAAACAGAATCGTGACCAAAGCCAGTGGGTACAGAGATTGCCGCAGTGTCAATTCAGCGGCCTTTGTGCGCTTGTCATCGCTGACTTTCAGCGACTGCCGTAGTTTGAGGCCCATCTTGGTAATGTGGCGATTTCTCCAGCCACAGTCGAAGAGAAGCAGTCGAGCACTCACTCGAAGCCATAGCAGCGGGCGCACACCTTTTATGGCGAGAGCCAATGCCTATCACCATCGCGACCGTTACAGCGGCTCTGTCCAACGGTGTTTCAAGCGGGCATATGCCCGTGCCTCTGAGCAGTTGATGGTGGCAATATGAGGCATAGCGCCTCCACGCTCGCGATATTGCGGGGGAAATGCGGGTGAGTGCAACGTAAAGAGACCAGGTCCCGATGGCACTCATAGCAATTTTCAGGCTAATGGCCGATCGGCATGCCGTGTGATGCAAATTCCGCCAATGGCGAGCGCTCGCTGTTCTTTGCCCCGAGCAAGTCTTCTGCACGCTTTAGAACTTTCGTACATGGAACCATGGAGCGGCAACACCTAGCGGAGACTAGGTTGATGTGGTTGGTAGAGACGCCAACACGCTTCCTGGCCAAAAGTCTTGAGCTGGATTCCAAGCCGGCGCTCATTCCGCGAATGGTCTCTTGATACCAAGTCGACGACACGCATGATCGTCATAGGACATGATTCGGTGCAGCATATCGCGGGGAAGATTGACACATTCAGAAGAGAATCGGGGTATATCAAACGTAAAGAAGGGCATCGCCATGGTCCTAGAGACTGATGCGCCTGAAACAATGATGAAAAACCGCCAAAGCGAAATCCAGAAATCAAGAGGAGAATTATATATCGTCACGTGAGGGAATATGACAACAACCTTATACGATCAGCTCCAATTACTCTGCGCCTCCGATTTAACCGAGACGCGCATTAATCTCCTGACCTTAATGTACGCACTGGGCGATTGTCCATAACGAAGGATTTAACTGCTTTGCATTGGGCGAATGGCTACCATTTACCTCGATAACAAGCAGCCACAATATTGATCCTGCCTCCTAGGAAAGATGACATATCTACTACCCTACTAGCGAAAGCTGGGGTCGTACCGCCACCGGTCTGTGACCATCGCCGGGGAATATTGCAGAAACGGAGACGCTCGACATCTCCGCCTTCCGAATTGAAATTGGCAATTTTCTCCTGTTTTGGAAATTCATGTCACGTTAGAGCTCCACGAGCCGCTCTCCCGACTCCTCAAAATAACGCATCATAATTGATTGCATGCCGCAACTCGTTCGGACTCAATTTAGTCTTGCTAACAATGGCCACTTCTATCGCATCAGATCTCAATCGATTTGCATATTTTGAAAGGATACTGACTGCTTTAAAATACCCCCCTCGACCTCATACCCTCGAGCTCCTCTCGACTATATCCAGCATCACTCAGCACTTCCTCGTTATGTTGTCCTAATCTAGGCGGCTGAATCCTGACTCCAGCAGGCGTCCCGCTGAACTTTACGGCAGGGCCGATGGCCTTCCATTTCCCGCTCTCCAGTGCGTCCCACTCCAGTGGTACTATCATGTCTCGCCCATGAACTTGTGGATGTTGGAATGCCCTTTCGATCGTATTTACCGGGCCATGAGCGAGGCCGGAACCATCGAATATCTTTAGCCACTCGTCGGAGGTCTTCTGTATCAACACGTCGGCCAAGACGGCATCGATTTCTTTGCGATTCTCTACCCGCAGAGCATTGGTCTTGAAACGCTCATCTTCGATCAACTCCGGCCTTCCAATTCTCGTGCAGAGAATCTTGTATTGCTGCTCGCTATTCGCAGCAATCACCATGTACAGGTCGTTCTTGCATTTCCAGGCATTGTAGGGCACGGCACTTGGATGCGCTGCTCCGTACCTTTCACCTTCCACGCTGCGATTCAGCCAGTTGACTCCAACGTTGACAAGCATTGAAACTTGTGACTCGAACAGACTTGCTGAAATGAATTGCCCTTTGCCAGTCTTTTCACGGCTATACAATGCAGCTATTATGGCACCATGCGTGAACAGACCGGTGCTCATGTCTGTCATTCCCAAGCCAGCCCGGACGGGGGGTTGATTTGGATGGCCAGTTACTTGCATGAAACCCGCTTCGGCAGCAGCAATAGCGTCGTAGCCCGCACGTGTTTTATACGGCCCTCCAGATCCGTAGCCAGAGAGAGAAGCGTAGATGAGTCTCGGGTTTAGTTTGGACAGAGTCTCATACCCAATGCCCAGCCTATCTGCCGTGCCTGGGACAAAGTTCTCAATCATGACATCCACATCACCATTCTTCACCAATCTGTGAATGGCATCTCTGCCTTCTGGATTTTTGAGATCGAGTGAGATGCTCCGTTTGTTGCGATTGATTGCTGCGAAGAAAAAGGAGATGGGACCAACGTCCGGTTTCCAAGAAGCAGCTTCCCCCTTTCCCTTCCATACACGAGTTTCATCGCCTTTACCTGGCTGCTCAACCTTGATTACATCTGCACCGTAATCGCCGAGTAGCTGAGTGCAAAAAGGGCCGGCTAGTATGCGAGTGAAATCCAGAACCCGGACGCCTTGAAGTGGGCCGCCTTGGCCGATTGAGGATGAAGTTGGAGCAGAGTAGTATCTTCGCTGCCTTGGGCCCGCAGTACTGTTTACGAAAGACGTTTTGATGATCGATTTGATATGACAGGGTTGAGCATTTCGAACATAGCTATTGAAAATTGCGACTTGCGAGTTCCAGAGCGAGGTCATTTTCCTTCGCTATGATGTACACGAAATCAAGAAAAGAACGAAGAGATTCAATCACGCTATTCTCCACAACAGAAAGCTTGTGAAATATGAAAGGTGTCGCATGCTGCGGTCAACGAATGCGGAGTCGTTTGCGGAGTGAATGCCGCCGAGGTCGCTCTTACTCCGCCAGTATTTGCGATGCAAAGTGTTAGCTCTAAGGCGACTATGATACCCGTACTGCTAGGTATACGAGAGGCAAGATATGTAGTTTCCGACTATGAGGAGTTCGTGGGCTATTGGTTAAGAAATGTTGCCAACTGCTTTACTCCAAAAATCGTGGATGAAGCTCGCTGTACCAAGTAAAGGTGGCTCGATCTGCGGTTGGCCTGCATCAGGAGAGGAACATCTTCGGGCCGCGCCGGAGTTTCGCGGGAAGAATTCGGGGCTTCTGTTCCCTCTTAGAGGTAAGGGGCTGGAATGAGGCAGCGTCTTGAAATATTCTGACAGCGCACTTTACTTTTATGCATATCTGTACGCGGTATTGCCTATTTCGAGTAGGCGCAGCTTGTTTTCGGACTTTCCGGGCTCGATTCTAAATGATTCATTCGGATATCCCTACGTTATGACCCTTGTGTCGAGTTTTCTGAAGTTCAGCCTTTCTTTTCACTGCGCCTTAATTTCATCTCCAGTGCCTTCAACCATCATTCAGCTTCGCGTAGTGACCAGAGTGATGATCCATTGGCTCTCATGACCCTAAATGAGTCCATAATGAGCAGTTTCCACAGCTGCAGGAGACAGACTCTTGCTATTCCTATTATCGTATAAGGTGTAAGCAGCAGGTGGGCAATCTTTTAAACATTGCAGTCATCATTGTGTGAATATTGCCTTCGGAGAATTTCTCATAGCCGTCTGACACTTCCAATTGAGCATGCTTAGCAACACGCTATGGAAAAGGGAAACAAAAAGACGATCATCCCGGATGAGGTTAGCAGAGCCAATACGATCTTTCAGGTGCATCATGCAGATCCAATAGCTAACGTGAGCATCTTCCACGTCACGAAGTTTGGAGCTGAAAAACGGGAAATGCAATCAAGCTGTCCCAACGGTTTCACAGCACACATGCACTGGCCCAAGGACAATGTCATCAATCACGTTAGACCTCACCCAAATCCTCAACCCCGATCTCTTCCGTAAAGTGCACGACAGGCAGTTTCCGTGGACCAAAGAGGAGAAGCTGAATTTCCGTACCGTAGCACACACCTTCTTCGGCTCCCTCGACACTGACGAGGGCTGGAAAGAGATATGCTTCTATTCCGCGCTGCCCCCTTTTGTCAACCTTCGGCATCGAGAATATCCCTACCGACCTCATGCGATTCCTTCCACCCCCGGAATCACCTGACTTTCCTGTCTTGAGTCTAGGTATGATTCTCTTATTCGACCAAGCAGGAGCTCACCTCTTCTCGGGAGCGGACCAGCGCTATTTAAATTCCTATTTCCGCCCGCTTCGGCTGCGCTTGTTGGCACAGCTCTCCAACCTGCCATCACGGCTCCGCCCCTGGCGTCTCGAGCGCTGGGAAGAGCAAGGCTGGAGCTTCGAGCACTGGGCTATTCGGCAGATCTTCTTCAACGGACCACTGACGCATTCAGAAGACATTGACAACCATGCGCTGCAGCGAGGTCTGCATGAGAATCTGCGCGCGCTAGTAGAGAGGCGCGTTAAGCGACGAGATCCCAATCGGGACACCGCTGGCTCTGATGCGCACGACACGATGCTGTTTGTAAACCTGATTCGTACAGGCCCGCCAGAGGATGAGAATGTGAGCATGGAAAAGTATCTTTGGTGGTCATGTCGGATTATGGATGCGCATATGCCGATTCTCAGAGAGTTTGGGAGATATCCATACAACGTTATGTGGAAGGGTGAGGAATACACGCCTGAGGAGAAACGGTATCTTGAGCGGACACAGTGGTTTCATGTGACCAAGATGAATGAAGGCGAACTAAATGCGATGAAGGAGGATATGAAGGCAGGAAGATGGCCACCGTTGAAAGAGCAATAGGCTCAATGCAGAATCCATTTCTATGTACAAGAGGGTTGGAGCGCATTATCCCTTCTTCAATCGGCCGGTCGTCTACAACTTTAGCTTCTTAGTAAACTGAGAGCTTAAGGACTTCGGCGAATCATCCAAAAAGGCGCCCACTACCTGCATATATCGATCCCTTTCTTCCCAGTGCGGCATATGCGCTGACTCCGCGAAATGAACCCACTTCACGTGTTCGATGCCCTGGAAATACGGCATTACACATTCATCCTGTGCCTCGTCGAACTTTCCGTTGATCAACAGCACCGGCACTTTGATCATGTGTAGCTGACTCTTAATATTCCAATACTTCAACGTGCCGATGACGAAGAACTCGGACGGTCCGTTCATGGTGAGGTAGACTGTGTTATCTTCTGCGAGCAACCGGAAGGACTCCTGGACATCTTCTGGATTGGGAACGATTCTGCAGACGTGCTTGTCGTAGAATACTTGGACGGCTTCCTCATACTCTTTTGTCTCCGTCTTGCCTTCGCGCTCACACCGTTCTAGTGTCTCCTGTATTTTCTTTGGCAGCCCTTTGCGTAGACCGTTTGCAACGCGCACCCAATCCACCATGTCTGCCGGTGAGTCTGCAACGACCAGCTTGTTCAGACCCTTTGGCTGGGTGATCGCGTGCTCAGCGCCGAGCATGCCTCCCCACGAATTCCCCAAGACGTCGTAAGAATCTTGGATGCCAAAATATTTCACCACGTTCTCCAGCTCGGCGAGGAACAGTTTCACCGTCCAGAACTCTCTGCCTTTATCACCGTTCATTTCCGGGATGTGTGTGCTCTTCCCGCACCCGAGTTGGTCGTACATGATGACTGGGCGATTGTAAGGTGGGTATGCCATCGATTTCAGAGATTCCATGTAATTGTGAGGCACGCCTGGCCCGCCGTGGAGCACGACGAGCGGCCGAGGCCCATCCGCCTTGATTGTCCCATAAAGGCGATACCACGTGTAGCACAGTTTCGGGAGGGTCGAGTATTTGAAAGGGATGTTGCCCTCGCTGACAGGCACCTTGACAAGCGTCATGCTGAAAGACGCGACTCCCCAAGAGTGAAGAGAACAGGAAAAGGAAAAGATAAGAAAGGAAGGAAGACCTACATGCTTTATGAACGCGGCAAATCTTCGTCACAACGCGCAAAGTTCAGCCAGATGCAGCAGCTCGCAGTGACGCGGAAGCGTACAATCTCGGCATTGACGCCTCAGCATGCACGCCGGAGCAAGGCAGTCGAGCTCTAATGATCCTACTTGCCTATGGGAGCAACCGCGTGTGCTTATCGAACCAGCATTCTCCGCAGTCGGCGGCATCAGCTAAGCGACGCGTGCGACTCATAGGGCGTCGAGTGGTATGGAGTGGCCATTCTACAGGAACCAAGAACGTCGATATGCGGGAGGCGGCCGAGCGTGGCTAGGCCGAATCGGGCAGCTCAAAGAGCGGACCGCCGTGGATCTGTCGGCGATGCGCGCATGTCACAGATTCAAAAAGTGTGTGTCTTCCCAGAGACAGCAAGTGAGGCCTCATGCTGCATTCCTGACGCTCAATCGATGCTGGGGCGCATTCTTATTTGGAATGAGAAGCAAGGATTTCGGAGACCTCGGGGAAATGACTTTTTAGGTATGGTGCCGAGAACGAGCTCAGGTACCAGATGCTAATCCTCTACCTCTACCTCTACCTCTACGTACACGCTTTTTGGGCAGTGATGTTTTGGAGTTGCTATACTGTTGGAGGCCAGTATTCTATCCAACCTGAGGCGTGCTCGCTTACTGCAACATCCTGTAGGAACCGAAATGGGTAATCGCAGCGCCAGATCAACGGTAGCATTCAAGCACCTGATCTTATGATATTGAGTAGTGAAGGACGTCCTTCTCTCGAAGTCAATTTGTGGACCAGATCCCACCAGGCATGGTATGCCTTACTCAGCATCACCTTGGAGTTTTCGGCAGTGCGAGACTTCAGGCTCAGCGTAGTCCGACGAGCCACTGATCGACCTCATCCCAGACCTGTCTCTGTTTGATGAGATTGCCTCCAGCCTTGACACCTTCGTATACCTAGAGCCTATATTAGCCGGCATGTACGCTTGAATGGCGTTATGAAGCAAGTACTCACCGCATCCCAAAGTTTGAATGCACTATCCAAGTCTCCAGAGAAATTCAATCCATGCGGGAACCAATCCTTTGGTCCCTTCTCGCGAACCTCTGCCCTCGCCTCCGGGGTGCGCGGGTCTGGTCTTCCCACAAGCTCATCGAGGTACGACACGACGGCGATACCGAGGCCACAGTCATTATGACGAAGGAATGGCAAGTCCAGACCCATCTCAGTAAAGTCGTTACGGTTCCTATCTGCATCTCCATTCATGAACAGCGTCACAACGCTTGCCTCTGTCAAGTCTCTCAGTGCTTCGCGAACCTCACAGATCATACTGTGGTATGCGAGCAAGCTTCTGCTCAGAGGTCCGGTGAAACCGATGCTGTTGTGGTTCAAGTAGTGGAAACACGCGACGCGCGAGACAAGGATGGTGTTGCGTTTGTCGGTATCTGTGCCGCGGAAAGGCACACCAGGGTAGTGAGGGAACATGTTTTCGGATGTGAGAAGACCCAGGCGGACGAGTTCGACGGCAAGCACGACCGACTCTTCCATTCGAGCATCGCGACCGTCGAGCGTCGACATCGCTGCTTGCAACACTTTGCCCCATGGAGTAAAGCGATGCTGAGCATCGATGTAGCCACGTAGTTGCAGCACACGCCACAAAGAGTTGAACAGGACCTCATCTTTGTGGGAAAGCCGGTTCATGTTGGATAGATCTCTCTTGACGATGCTCCTAGCTACGAAATCCTCGTCACCAAGGGACAAGGTCACAACACCCAACAAGCCACTCTTTGTGAACTGCTTCGTAGCACTGGCGAAGTTGTCCGCTTTTACATTGAAGCCTCCGACAGTGGGACGCGGGTCGCCGAAATCACTGATGCTGAGTGTCCTTGTTGGGGTATCGCGAACATCCTTGTCGAACCAACACTTCAACTCGACATTATGATGCTGGTAGAAACGATGGAGGGAGTAAGAGAGGAGTGCCAGAGTCGCCTGCCGGACATCTCGCAGTTGCTCGCCAACCAGTTTGCGGTACTGTTCAACTTCGCCTCCAGCGAGAGGAGGTAGCTCCAAGATCTCCGCGTACGTACGGTAATGCAGGAGGCGAGGGCCAACAAGACCTTTTGTCAGATAAGTATAGAGCTCATCCGGCAGCCGCTGCCCCATGACTTCGTGTAGATCTCTTGGCGCCTGTCCCATGTTCAATATCTCGATCCGGCCATCCATCGTTATCACAGTGTGATGCTTAACAGCTGTTCGAGCCTTGCGATATCGCTCCAAGTAGTTCTGCTGCCGCATCGCCGGATCCTCCTCGTAACTCTTGCAGAGCTGGTAACCGTCCTTCGGCGGGCCCATGATCATGAGATCTCGGACGGACTTGACTGTGAACTGTTTGCGCTGTTGTAGTGCAACTGGGATCGTCGGGAGTATCTCCGAGCCAGACAGCAGCAGTACATCCACGAAAATGTCTTGGTGCAGATTGCCCAAGTTCTCAATAAGATCTCGCTTCCTGACCCAGTAGAACTCTTTATTGTCGAAATCCCATTCGACAATGACCTTGTTAGCATCGAAGAGAAAGCATTCAGGACCACCGGAAATAGCGTCGAAAGCGCCATTAGTTTTATTCTCCAAATATGCCAACTGGGCCCAGGCGCTGTAAGGAGCAACAATGAAGGCGACGGAGAACTCGCGGAGGATGGTCTGGAGGTAGCGCGCGATATTTTTCGGCTTCACTGAACCTAAAGATAAGATTTAGCACGTGTAACACGCCGTTGAGGTTGAACCGCACCAGAACGACCAAACGTCGTAACAGCTTCCTGAGGCTGCTGATGCTCGTACATCTTCCACGCTTCATCATTGATCCTCTCGTTCGCCTCCGCAGCCGCGACCGTATCGTCTTGCTTGTAGCCATCAATTCCAGTGAACACGAAGAAAGGTGTCATGCCATAGCTTCTCCAGATCTCGACGTGCCCGTGGACCTGGTTGCGCAGTGCGAATGGCATTCCCCCAATGGCAGATAAAAGCGGTTCCTTCGTAGGTGGAACGGTCATAAGACGCTCCAGGTACTGCTCGGCTTCAATGGCAACAGTTGCATTGGCAAGATGCTTCATCTGCGACCGCTCTCGCAGTCCGCTTGAAGCGACCCAGTCGTCGAAAGAGCGGATCCCCATGGTGATAGAGAGTGACCTGGCAGTATATGTGGAGAGGAGGGATGCAAGGGAAGAAGAAGGGAGCGACGTACGCCGTCGCGTCTCCTCTTACGGTGAGGCTGGCGACAAGGTGTTTGTGTACGCCAAGCAACGAATTGTGAAGCTACATATGCGGCCCACAAAAAGTAGCAGGGAAGCGCGCTACAGTAAACGCGCGCCATGTACGGCTGACTATTGCTAAATTATCTCACTACAGCCGGGGACACTGAGAATCTTTTTCTACTCTCCGCTCGGTAGTCTCGATGCCTCGTCCGCACCAGCTTTTGCCCAGAAAAGGCATCCGAACAATAGACCCTGTAGTTCAACTAATGTCTTCTAGCGCAGAAACATAACAAGCCAGTAGAGTATTCTATGGGGCTCAATGGCAAGATTCTCTCTAACGTTTGGATAACTTCATTTCAAATGGCACCCTCTGAACAGTCGAGAGAGAAATTTTCCTCCATTTTAAGTAATTTTGATCTGTATAGTGTCTTTTGATGTCAAGACTTCTCTGTATTTGGTTCCTTATTCTACATTCACCCCTCCGAAAAGTTTCAGTAACACTAAGATCAGCCAATGTGCTGTAATGATACAATCCGCGAGATAACATCGACGGTGCGTCATTCCTTGCGTATTTTCATCTTTAGCAGACAGACGCGACCCGTGCATCAGCGGCCAGGTCCCTCGAAGAGGTGGCCACACCGAGACATGTATCGCTAGTATATATGGATTCAAGCTCCGCGAATAAACGTATCAGTGGCCGTTAACCTTTCTACCGATCAACGAACATCACCCTCGAATACCCGAGGATATAAGACGATGCAACAATGGTCCCGCGGAGTGTAACTTTCTTCTGAAATTCTGGAGCACCGGCCCGACGCGTGATATGGTTTCGCCAAATTGAATTCTGTCAAGACCTCATGTCTTTTCAGGTACCTGCCGAACGAAATATCGTCGGTCTCTTCGCCATCGTAACGAATCGGCGCAGAGATCCGCCCTCTGGATACCCGCTGGATCGGTTTTTGACGCGCGACTTGTTTGGATTTTCTGGCACATGTATGTCAGATCAGAAGCTGTGCAGAGCCGCAACACTCCGAAAGGCCTGCATAATCGTTGTGAGCTTACGAAAATTGCCAGCTCCACCAATGCCACAGAAATATGGGCGAGCGGCCTTGTTCTGTTCCACTTGGAGCCCGTGGTTCAAGAGTGGAGCATGGCTGTCGTTTGAACGTCGATGATGGCTTATGGAGACCACCACTTCCTTCTTTGAAGAAGTCATGACTGAGTTCAGAAAATAATGGATGATAGCCAAGCGTGAGTTACTGAAGGAAGGCTGAAGCGGCACATGTAACCCCAGGGTGTGGTTTGCAATTCGATTTGTCGGGTATGCTGGATCGCGCAGTTGACAGAGAACAAAAGGTATTGTAAGCTTGGCGGCCAAGTCAAATAATATGGGCAAATCTCAGTCTTGGCTGACAAGGCAGCCTGTTTTACCGCTCGCTCGACCCTCTAATAACCGCAGGATTCGAGGCCAGAAGCTGTGGAGCGCGTGTTCTTGGGTCTCGTCCATCTTCTAGGTAGCACATGCAGATCAGGGTCCGCTTACCCCGGACAAGTATGGAGTGCAGAGCAGATGGAAGGTGCGGCGGCCATATCCACGCCCAACGGGGTGTGTTGATTAGCCAGAGAGCATATCTCGGGTGCTTATCAGACGCAGGCTGGTGGTGAACCCTGAATGCGGAAGCGACCGAATGGGATCATCGGAATGCCACGCCGCTAAACCCCACTGGTGCGAGGCTTGGCCCGTTTAGTATTGAGCTTCTTTCACACTTCAATGCTTATCTCGAGCCCGACGATTGCTCATTCTTTCACCTCCACACTCGACCGCGCTCACACCACTTGCTCTCGGACGCCAGCCACGGCGTAAAGACTCGCGTGCTCCACGCGTTTGGCAGCTGGGCTGCAGCATCTTCTCCAACCCCCACTTCCGCGACAAGATGCACCCCATTGCTCGAATCTCCCCGGTGCGCTATGCGCGATGAATTCTCTTCTAGCGATGAAAATTCTTTTCTTCTAGAATTTCATCACGTTTCCTTCTCCTCTACATACCGAGAAATATTGTGCACACAGTATGAGGTTTCAAATCTCCGGAATACTCAATCCGTGACCTCCGGTTTAACCGCCGGCACTCGTCAATAGGACACGAACTCACTTCAACATCGGTCCACCAGATGCACTCGTCTCCGAGTACGTACCCGGCCCCTTTCAGCAAGCTGCAAAACGAACTTTCGTGGCGCCTTCCGCTCGCTAAAACGTCGTCCACAGAACATCCACAGATAAGGAAATCTCGCATTTAACCAATCCCCACGCCGAAATTCTTTTCTACGCACTGCAAACATCATGCACGGCGCAATTTTTCAATGCGACAAAGTGGATCTAGAGTACGCCAAGAACAGCCACTGGCTGCAACTTCCATTTTTTCCTCCATTTGACGCCTCGTTGTCATAGAGATGCGTTCCAGATGCCAGCTGAACCTCCCCGGTCCTCGAGCCTTATCATCCTTGGCGAAAATCTGAAGATTTTGCAGCATGGAGAGATCATACCTAATCTGATGAGGTAGCTCGAATCGATGTAGGTGCGGGAGGGAGCTGGGGTAGCTTTAAAGTCGCGTCTCCGGCGCGTCCTCCAGGTTCCTTCTGTGTGTCTCTCTCTGCTTTTGCCATCATCAATCCTTTTCTCACTCAAGATGGCGGAGAACGTGACGTTTCCCGCTACTTTCACAAACCCGGACTGGCTTGAGAAGGGAGACAATGCCTGGCAGCTTACTGCCGCTTCGCTCGTTGCGCTGCAGAGCGTTCCTGGCCTTGTGGTACTGTATGCCGGGTGGGTGAAGCACAAATGGGCCATCAACTCTGCATTTATGGCTTTCTACGCGTTTGGTGCAGTCTTGATTTGCTGGATGATCTGGGCTTACAAGGAATCCTTCGGGAAGCAAATGCTTCCCTTCGTCGGTATGTCCAACCCCTTAATAGCCTGCTTTCAATGTTACTGACATGGAATAGGTGTTCCGGGACCAGCTGTTGAGATGGACTACGAATTGAAACAGTCTTACCTTCCGGCCGCTGACGTGTACCAAAATTACCCGCAATCTACAATGATTTACTTCCAGTTTGTGTTCGCGGCAATCACGCTCATCCTTGTCGCTGGATCGTACTTGTGCCGGATGAACTTCTTCGCCTGGATGGTCTTCGTACCCCTCTGGCTGACGTTCTCGTATGCAATTGGTGCATTCAGCATCTGGGGTGGTGGTTTCCTCTTCCAGCTCGGCGTCATTGACTACTCAGGAGGGTGAGCATCTCAATGTATCGCATATGCATCTCGAGACTCCTGACAAATTCCACAGCTACGTCATCCACCTTTCGTCAGGCACGGCAGGCTTTGTAGGGGCTTACTGGATAGGTCCTCGGATCGAAGAAGATCTTGACGATGCGACGCCGAATAATATTCTGCTTATGCTGGTGGGTGCAGGCATCCTCTGGATTGGCTGGAACGGATTCAATGGTGGTGATCCTTACGCAGCATCTCCCGACGCGGGTGCTGCGGTTCTGAATACCAATCTCTGCACCGCATTCAGTTCCCTCGTCTGGGTGTTTATGGACCTTGCATATTTCCGAAGGCCTTCCGTAATCGGAGCGATTCAAGGCATGATCACGGGTTTGGTTGCTATCACTCCTGCTGCGGGTGTAGTTGCTGGCTGGGGCGCTATTGCTCTCGGCCTCGGCTCTGGTATCATTCCTTGGGTAAGAGCGGAGACCAACTGGTCACGTGTAAATAGAACTGACCATCCCACAGATCTCCCTCAATCTTGGCAAGAGATACGTCTGGCTCTTCCAGCATGTTGATGACTGTCTCGACGTCTTCCACACTCACTTTGTCGGCGCACTCGTCGGCGGCATTGGGACTGGTCTCTTTGCGACCTCAAAGGGATGCGCAGCCTTTGGTCTGAGCAATCCCGGTGGTGCCATTGATGGCAACGGCCGCCAAGTCTGGATACAGATTGTATCTGCGCTATTTGTCATCGGCTGGAACATAGTGTGGACATCGCTCATCATGCTCTTCATCAAGTATGTCCTTCGCATACCTCTACGCATGACCGATGAAGCATGCAAGATTGGTGACTTCGCCGTACACCAAGAAGAGAGCTATACGTTTGCTTACTACAACCGGAGTCTGCTGGAGCCGAAGGATGGGGATCTTGAATCCGGGGTCCACGGTATCATTATGGGCAGACCTCTACCAGAGGAGCCTCATCACATTGGTGGCATTCCCGGGAAAGCCAAGGGGGCAGAGGATGAGATCGCACCGCTGGACAAGGATTCTTCCAATAGCGGAACGAACAGGCCGGAGACGAAGAAGGAGGCTTGAAAGCGTCTGGAGCATGATACCAAGCATGAGGTATTTCGACAATATGGACTTCGTTAGTGTAGAACTTTGTAGTATGTAAATAGGTTGTTTATGCAGATGCGTTTGAAGAGTTGAATTGCATGACAGTTCAAAGATGGCATTTCTACTCCACAGGCTCAAATAAATTTCCTTGAATACGGGACGTTCAGATTCACCGATTTCGCTTTCGCCGATCTCGGAATCTATGATTTCCGTTTCCAGGCAAGTTCATTGTTTATCTGCAGACGCACCGACGTATCGAAAGGCTCAATCGAACCACAAGGGCCAATGGAAACCTCTAAAGCCTCGTGCGAGCTAGATTGATCTTCCTTCAGCACACTTCTTGCGAGTACCGGCCATAGCAGGCGGACGCCGCGCACTGTGATGTCCGCAGAATGCGACACGATGGTTAAGTCCGACTCCTTCGAAGCGCGACAAAGTCCGATGAAGCAAGTCGAGGAACTATATAAGAGCCTGGACGAGACGAGTAGAAAATCGTCAACAAGCGGTCTGTTGATTACATGTACCACATCTCAACATGGTTGACATCTCGCCACGGGACAATTTTGTCGTAACGGACGTTCTCATATTCGACGGCAGCAGATTCATCGAGCGCGGCTATGTTGTCGTTGGGAAAGGCAAAATCTGCGATGTTGGTGAAGGTACTTATGAGAAAGCACATGACGACATAGTTCCAGTATACAGCATGCCAGATCATACGGTACTGCCTGGTCTGATCGATGCTCATATCCACGGGCTTGGAGGGAACCCGATATGCTTGGAACAGAGCCTGAATTTTGGAGTGACAACGGTCTGCGACATGCACAATGGCCGTGGGAGTATTACAAAGCTACAGCAGGTTATAACTGAGCGTCTCATTGCAGTGCAGATATGCTGATTCTGAACGACAGTTTGCAAGCGATCCAGCAAACAAAAGCCGCTTTGCAGACTTTAAGTCATGCGGAATGGGAGCTACAATCAGCGGTGGCTGGCCAGAGCCGGTAATGCGTCTACACGCCAAGGGTCCAAATGTTCAGACAGTCATAGACCGATGGCCAAAGCTGCAAAGTCCTCATGATGCCGATCCTTTTGTCCAAGAGCAGGTCGAGCAGTGTGGTGCCGAATACATCAAGCTCTTCCACGAACTCGGCGATTCGCTCAAAAACAAAATGCCAAGCACACCATCGCTTGAACTCCAGAGGGCACTCATCGAAGCTGCGCATGCTCATGGCCTCCCGGCTGTGGGACATGCGTTCAGCTTTGAAGGCATGCTGGAGCTCCTGCAATGTGGAATCGATGGACTGATGCATGCACCGTTGGATAAAGCTAGATCCGATGACTACGTTGGGCTTTTCAAGGAGAAGAAAGCATTCATTAACCCGACATTGACTTGCTTGGCGTCGCAGAGCAGTGCAGCGGACGAGTTACAGCGACGATTTCATGCAGATCCATTTGCGCAAAAGATGTTGTTTAACACCAAACCGCGAAAGAATCTCGCCATGGGTGGGGAATCTGCACACGTGCAGCATGGTATCGACATGACGCGGAAGCTGTATGAAAATGGTGTCCCTATAGTCGTCGGTTCTGACAGCTCCGGGCAAGCCTCCGGTCAACAATTTGGGTTGACTATGCATATGGAGATGCATCTGTTGGCGCATGAAGTCGACATGAAGCCCATTGATGTACTCAAGAGCAGTACATCGACCACTGCTGACCGCTTTGGCTTCACGGATCGTGGCTCGCTGGACGTTGGCAAGAAGGCTGATCTGATTTTGATAAATGGCGATGTGAGAGATGTGATGGAAGACGAACAAAATCTATGTCTACCAATTCGCGCTGTCTGGAGGGATGGGGTGCTTGATTCACGTTACGACCAGTTTCTCGAGTAACATGGTATCTGGTTCGGAAGATCAGATAGCTTGGGACTTGGGTTGTGAGACCTGACATTGAATGGACGGATTACGCGTGCGTTTATCCACTATTGCGTTTAAATAGCAGGATTATAAGGAACTAAAGAGAGATTCTCCATTGCTTGCTTCTCAGGTCAGCATCATCATTGATAATGTAAAATATCAAATGAAAGCTTCGTCAACGTAAGGGCGTCATACTCTACATGTAACTGTCACATCTTAGTCAGCAAGAGATAGTGACGAACCACGTATTCCCTCTGTAATTCGCTGTTGAATCACAAGGGGGCCGAAAGACTTGCTTTCGAATTAGTAGTCAATAAGACCTTTTATCGAATCCGAGGGAGTACTTCAAGGTATCCCTCTTTCAATCTACGAGCACTAAAATTATCTCTTCGGTCCCAGGAACGCCTCAGTTTGCTCTAACCTCATTCAAGTTCCTTCACTGGCAAACTCTCCACTAATCGGGATTAATACATCTAAGCGACATGTATGTAAACAGTTCGAAGATCTCGTATTCTACATATTGGATAATAGTCTGATAACGTTCGTAGACGTTGATTTCGGCATTCCGTAAGCTTGGTTCGAGCTCCCGTACAGTCCGAATCGTCTCCCCATGGCGGCAGAGAACGGCGACACGGTGACTATACCAGTCATTGATATTTCTGAAGAGAACAAGAATGCAGCAGAAGATCTTGTCGATGCAGCAGCGAAGTATGGATTTGTGTTCGTGAAGAATAACATTGCTGGCATCCCCCCGTCAGAGATATCACAGATGTTCAACTTGGTGAATCAGCGCGCTTCCATTGCTGATAACGCTTGCATTTCTCACATTTTCCTAGTCTGAGACGTTGTTCAAGTCTTCCGTAGAAGTGAAAGAGACTTGCTCGATAAATTCAGCAAAGAGTGGAAAGAATCGTGGGTGGCTTGCCATGCATACCGAGACGTTAGACCCGGCAAAGCAAAAGGTAAGCAGGCAACCTTTTCACGTCTAGAAATATCATTTTGTTCCTCGATTCTACCTCACCTCAAATCCACATCCTTCTAATCGAGTTCATCCGCTAACTTGTACCTATAGAGAGGCGACTTTAAAGAGTAAATCCCCAGGATTTCTTCCAATCTCCATTTCTCACGTCACCAGGGCCTTCAACATCGGCGAATTCAAAGACGGCCACCCCCAGCAGCCTTTTCCCGAGCCACTAGCCGTCCAAGAGACCACAGTCGGCCACTTCATGAACAGCTGCCACGAACTGTGCAACCGCATCCACGTACTCTTCGCCCAGGGGCTGCAAATCTCTGAATCCGCAGGCGGATCTTCTTGGTTCTCGTCTCGCCACGACCGCATCAAGGGCCCGTCTGGAAGCATACTCCGGCTGCTCTACTACCCATCGATACCATCATCCTTGCTTCCAGAGGGCGAGACAGACATCCGGGCTGGCGCGCACAGCGACTACGGCAGCATCACGCTGCTGTTTCAACTCCCTGGACAGCCAGGCCTCGAAATCCGTATACCATCCGGCACATCGTGGTCTCCGGTACCTGTGAATCCACACAACGAAGCGGCGCTGCCGATTCTTGTGAACATCGGTGACTTGTTGAGTTACTGGACCGGCGGGCTGTTCAAGAGCACGGTACACCGGGTTATTTTCCCGAAGGCTCAGAATGGGGAGGCAATAGGGGATAGGTACTCGATTGCTTACTTCTGTCATCCGCTGGATAAGGCGGAGCTGGTAGAGGTGCCGAGTCCGGTAGTGAAGGCGTACATGGAAGAGAACAAAGGGCGGGATATGAGCATTGGTATGGGGGTTGGGAAGCTCGATGAGGGTCAAATCCTCACAGCAAAGGGACACTTGGAGCGGAGGCTAGCTGCGACATATGGGTCAAACGCTCAGGGAAAGGATTAATCAAAAGTTCCTTCCCACCATATCTGCAATTGAACACTATCTACAATGCTGGTGTGAGCTCAGGCTTTGATGCTTCCAACCTCAAAAGACATTCCCTGATACGACATCACCCCTGCTCCCCAGATGGAACAGCGGAATGTGCTCCAAAGGTGCTGGAACTGTAACAGTCTGGCCACCAGCATACGTCTGATTCGTCCACCAATAAGTCCATGGCTTCGTTCCATTCCCATTCTTCGTCTGCGGCAGATAGACATCCCACTCCTTCTTCCCCGGCAGCGTAACAGGCGTGACAAGCAACCTAGGCCCAAACATATACTGCTGTGTCGTCGCATTGGTATTCGTTCTAACCATGTTACTAATCTTCGAGTCCGTCGTCTCAAAGTCCATATACAGCGGGCGCATAATCATCCTCCCGGATTTACTGAACTGTGCAAAGACAGCCTTGACGTAGTCGTGCAGCGCATAGCGCATCTCGATGTAGCTCTTGATGATGGGGGTATTTTGCGCGCCGTACGTCCACGGCTCGTTGTCGCAAGTGAAGGCGTGCAGGTGGTTGCACGCGCGGCTGCCATGGTTGCGCATGAAGGGGAGGAATGTGCTCCACTGCTGCCAGCGCACGTACAGCTCGCGGTACTGCGGCTCGTCGATGTTGTTGCTCCAGGAGACGGTGGGGTCGGACTGGAAGCCGCCGGCATCAAGAGTCCACCAGCCCATACCGGTGGCGGCCATGGAGAGGCCTGCAGAAACTTGCAATGCGAGTGTGTTCCAGACGGCGGTTGTGTCGCCGCTCCAGATCATGCTGCAGAAGCGTTGGGAGCCGATGTAGCCGGAGCGCGAGAGGGAGAGATATTCGCAAGCGGAGCCTGGCTTTGTGTCGGTGGCATTGCGTTGACCTTCTTCTATAGCTTGTTGATGAGCCCATGGATACAGTTTGCCGGTCGATTTTTGAGTGCCAGTGTGATACAGAACATCAGGCAGTGCATATGGGAGCGATTCGATATAGCTGTCCTGGCCATTATTTTCCCACGCCTCACCCAGTGCACCACCATCTGCTTGGTCGATCCAGAAATTCTTGATACCCTTGTCGAAGTAGTTTCGCTTGAGTGTGTTCCACAGGAACTCACGTGCCTCCGGATTGGTAGCATCGTAATTGCGGATATACGACCCGTTCCATGAATCTGTCGTGCCAGGGCCAGACCGTGTAGCAGAGAGCAGGCCATTTGCTTGCATGTAGAGGTAATTCTCGGAGGCATCCTCGACACTTGGCCAGAGCGAAGCCATCATCTCTGCACCAGTAATTTTCTTCACCTGCTCAGCCATGTAAGAGACGTTTGGCCACAACCCCGGGTCCAGTCCCCAGTCGCCTTGATGTGCCCAAGACTGGTAGTCGATCACAATAAGCGATACTGGAATTTGGTATTTCTTGAAATTGTTTGCAAGGAGAAGGATCTCGGTTTGGTTCTCGTATCGGAGTTTGGAGTGCAAATAGCCGAGCGACCTATGATAAGTTAATCTCTAGTATAGCAATAGACGCAGTGAGAAATACCAATCTGGTGGTGTTGGGGCTCTTCCGGTAACAGCTGAAAGCTTTTGCTGCAGCCCATCATAGTCACCTTTGTCCGCAGTCAAAATGACATAGTCGACTACTGAACTCGCATCAGACGTGATTCTGGTTCTGAACGGGCCAAATTCCATGCGGCCTTCAGCAGCAGAGTTCCAAACGAAGCCATAGCCTCTGTTACTCATGAACATTGGAGTTGGAATGTACGAGTTAAAGTTGAGGAGATCAATGGTCTGGCCTTTCTTGTTGACCATGTGATCCTGCTGTTGTCCAGTACCATAAATCTGCTCAGTTGGATCGGATGTCCAGGCAAATTCGGCATAGAATTCGCTACCTGGTCCATTCCATTCGTAATATCTCGGGTTTTTAGACTTGGTCGGCGAATACTCGTTGAGCAGCAAGCTCTCGGAGCCATCGTCTTCCACTCTGTAGAATGCCAGACTTGTGTTGTACTGGTAAGTCCCACCTATAGTCCGCATAAGGATTTTGCCATTCCTAAGCTCTACAGATGTGTTGCCGGTCGAGGTTGTGTCGAAGCTCATCCCATGGGCTTTACCATTCTCGAATCCTTCCAACGGGGGATCGTAAAGGAAGCTGATCTCATTTCCTGCAGGAGGCTTGAACGGCCAAGCTCGTACTCGGAAGCCATCGCAGCCGAATGGTTGCACGAGGACAGTCTCAAAACCATGCTTCATGCGGAAGCCTTTCGAGCTCGGTGCTGAACATGGCGAGCCAGACGAAGAACTCTGGGCAGAACTGAATGGAATTAGGGCTGATATGAAAGCAGCAAGAACGCTAAGAGGCTTCATGGCGAAAGATAAGCCTTTCAATCGAAGGCTATCAACCTCAAGCCTGGATATTGACGTTGGCAACGGCCGCTGCTCTACACGCCGCGTACCATTGTGAAATTAGAAGATATATAGCAGAATCACCTACCTATTGACTTCAGCCTAAACGACAGTCACAAAGCGGAGAAACCTTTCAAAGGAAACTTTGGAGGATGAGGGGAAACTTTGCCAACGGCACTCTTTTCCTTGAACGATTCCTGTTCCTGACGGGAGATCAACAAGCAGCTCCCTCGCTCACCGACATCGCGAGCGGGGAGAGCGACGGATGACAGCGGCTCTTGGCGAAGTAATCTGGAGGAAATAACGTCATGAGGGAAGAGAATCAGCCTGTTAGATTGGACAGTGGGTCCACGCAGATGCTCAATGAGGCATGTCGCCTGATGCCGGTGGAGAAATGTCGAGTGGAAATATTCGGGCCTGGGAGAATGACGTCCCGACCGCATGACTCGCGCATATTCATGGCGAGAAATATCAATGTAGCTTTCTAGCCTAGAAACTATGAGAAACTATTATATGATTGAAGAATTGGAGTAAGACACTACTTAGGATTTGACTTTTTCCGAAATTGGGTTGGTGGCAGGGCGTCGAGCTTTTCTTGATACTCCTCGGGATATCCGAGCAACATGTGGTTCGGCTTGACGCCTCCATTTCCATATCCGCTGCATGCAATTTTCTTTACTTTTCTTTGTTCAACTGTTTCTAAAGTATATTCATTGCGTTTTCTTCTGAGCCATGAGCTATGGTATCATCAGTGATATCATTGAAATATAGTCATTCGTGAGTTCGAGACACTCTCGATGTTAACGCTTCTCCTCGTGATGCATTTTCAGCATGATTCCGAACAGCAACTTTGCAAGTCTGAAAGTTGATACAGCCGCATCTCAACTCAAGCCACACCTCCTTGAGCAAGCACCCCTCTGTCCAGATTAATCTCCTGGAGGATCTTATCAGCACCCTTCTCCACCAGCACCTTCGCCATCTCCCTCCCAAACGAGTCCACGTCATCCCTGCTCTTGATGACCTTCGTCAACTCCCCCGTGACGCTCTCCTTTCCATCAAGGCTGACAACAATCCCTCTCATCAACATCTCCCCATTCCCGCTCGCCCCGTCCTCCTTCTTCAACCATTCCGTTTCAACTCCAATCGGAACTGAGCAACCACCCTCTAGCGTCCTCATCAAACTCCGCTCAGCAAGACACATCCGATGCGTCCATTCACAATCCACTTTCTCCAATAACTTAGCCACCTCTTCATCACCTTCCCTTACTTCAACCCCAATAGCGCCCTGACTAACCGCATACATAACCCCATCATCCTTCCAATTCAACGCCTTGCTAATCCGTGCGCCTAGATCCAAGCGCTCTAGTCCTGCAGCCGCTAGTATAAGTGCCGCATACTGACCATCCTCAGCGTCGAGCTTTGCTAGCCGTGTGGGTACGTTACCGCGACAGTCGGCGAATGCGAGGTTGGGGTACGAGCGCTTTAGCTGTGCGACGCGGCGGAGAGAAGAAGTGCCAATGACGGAGCCGGCAGGAAGGGTGTGGAGAGAGGTGTGACCCGCAGAGATGGAGGCGGGCGAGAGGACGAGGGCGTCGAAGGGGTTTGCTCTTGGGGGAGTGCAACCTAGGGAGAGGTTGAGTGGGAGTTGGGTTGGCATATCTGGTTTGTATTAGAACATGGCTTTCCTCTTTGCTTCATCGCAATTAGAAAGTGCCGAATGCTCAATTGCGCCGCATAGAGCTCAAAGCATCAAGTAGAACAACAGAAGAAATCCCCCTCACCTTTACAACTATGCACAATAACATCCAATCCCTCACTCTCCCTCCCCTCCGCCCCCCTCGTCTCCACCCCTTTCTCCAGCAGAACCTCCAGCTCCGCCGTCCATAGGCTCTTCGCGCCCATCGCATGCAGCGGCGTATTCTTATCCCTGTCACCCAGCGGGTCCATTGCCACGACCTCGTACGCGCGCTCCGGCCATGCTTTCTGCAGCGCCGAGACGATAATGTCGGTCTGGATGCGCGCGAGCTTGCTGCGGCGCGTGCCGATTCTGATGGGCGGGAGTGTGGAGGAGGGGTTGGTGGAGGGGGTGAGGGTTTTCGTGGGGATGGCGCCGGAGGGTTGGTTGAGGGAGGTGGAGGGGAGGAGGTCATCGCTTGGTGAGGGGATGGATGGCATGGCTGTGGGTTTTCGAAGGTGGAGGTCGAGGTAGAGGAGCGTCGGAGATGGAATGAGTGCTCAGACGTCCAATTGGCTGAGAGGGCGTCGCGATATCCCAAGAAATTGTGTATTGGGCTTCCTCAGGGGCTCTACAATGCCCAGTAAAGCATGCAGATCCCGTTCAACGCGTCAATTCCTCAGTCGTCTGTTGCGTTGGAGCTCCCACACGCTCGGTGTCAGCGTCACTATTCCAAGCTCTTGCGGCCGTCCACGTCGCTCGAATGGGAGTCAATTCCACTGCATAGAGCTACTCAATCCACGCACGACACGTTTTTCACCCTCAACAAAGCAGTGACGTGACGCGCAGTAATTCCAGACAGAGTGACGTTCGTCTCTCGCGCCGAGACTTTTTTTTTCTCGCGCGCACACAACCACCAAAATGCGAGAGCTTCGTACGATGCACAGCCCGCAGCGCAGAAAAAGCGCCGAAGCGAGTGCGACGCCACCGGGCAGATCCCGCTGCAAGGATGATCAGATGAGAGGGCGGATGATTAAGAGGCGTGCATGAAATGGTGATGTGAGGCGTGGTGGCGCCACTCCGAGATATCGCCCCAGACACGCTTGCTGAATTTCGAGATTTCTGCGGTCCAACCACGCCCGAGCCGGGACATGCGATTATTTCCAGCACAAGTTATTCCCAGAATCAGATTATGGGGGACACAGCGCTCTTGGTGCAATTACATGGGGAGGTCTGACCAGTGGATGGTGAGCAATTCGAGGTTAGGAGGTATCTTAGCCTGTATTATTTTGGGGTAATAACCTTGTATGGAACAGTGAGAGAATTAAGCATTGCATTATTCTGCCTCATGCTGTATCCCAGCCTTGCAATTGGCTGGCGCTGCAATTTTTGCTTGTGAGATACGATAAAGTGAAGAGAAAAGGAAAAAAGCAAAGCAAACGATGCTGGCCAATATGCGAAATGCCCAGAGAGATATCTACATGGCACCAAATTCAACTCCTGTACTGCCTTTTCCTTGCTGCATCATGGCCACGTCCTTGTGCACAATGCGTACAAGTCGTCGTCGCAGAAGTGCGCAGTGGGTTCCTATCCGAAACCCAATGCTCCTGTGCATCGCACTCATCCCTCATGAACCCATACCATCATAACAACATAGGAATCATGCCTCATACCCTCTTCCATCATCATAATTCATCATCCTCTCCAACTCCCAACTACACCCTCGCCTCTTCCACCCCCACAGGCGCCCATGTCCTCGGCGCATCCATACTCCTATTCACCCGTCCTCCCGGCGTCAGTGGAATCCGCACCCTACTCCTCCCACCCCTCATCATTCCATCGTCGACCGCAACCGCACCTCCCGTTGGCGTCCCTGCCTCGCGATCCGTATCGCTGCCCTCGCTCTCATTCTCATATGCATCGCTCAACCTGCTGAAATAATCCGCCAGCCCGCTCGTCGGGCTCGCAATACTATCGTACTGCGGCGGCGGCGTCTCAAGCGGTGGAGGAGGCTCTTCGTCTTCGAATGCGGGCGGGTTGAAAGACGGTGCGCGGAGGAGGTGCATTGGACGCTGGAGGTTTTCGTTTGCACCGCTAATGTGTGCGGCTTGAGGGCGCGCGAGGCCAGGAACGCTGTCGTCGGAAGTAGTGCGGCTATTTGGTGGACTGCTTTCGTCGGTGCTGGTGCGCTCGGCGTTAAGGTTATTTAGTGTGGGAATGTATGAGATTGGGGAGGAACCGGGGCGCTGCGCTGCTCCGGGACATCCGCACTCGTATAGGCGTGCGTCGTCGTTCCCGGGTTGCTGCGGAGAGGAGTAAGCCGGGAGCGCGATGTTGGCTTGCGTGGCACGGCAGGACAGGATGTGGAAGGGGGAGTCGATGGAGATTTCGAAATGGCGACGCTTGCCGGGATTTTCGGCGTCGGGTTTGGAGAGACGCATGACGATCTGTTAGGTGAGATGAGCAAGTGGTGGCTAAGCTGCTGAATAGGCATGTCCTACCTTGATCCAGTGATGTACTTGTATATTTTGATATGTCGTGTCGAAATGTAGCTTGCTGTCCTTTTGATTATCCTTCATGTTGGTGCAACTCGGCAGCTGGACGTTGAACTCCATCTCGGTAGGTCCAATGCTCATACTGCCGTTTTCCAGGTCACCCAATAAGTTAGTCGTGTCCGGTGGTGTGACTTCTTCACCTCTTGCTGCCGCTACTCGCTGGTCATACGAAAGACCTCCGCCCGATAATATTCGCATTGAGCTGCCAGGGAATGTGGAGACACTGGGACCATCCGCACGTTTCTCGAAGAGCTGCACTTTCCTGGTTCCGCCCATCCGATGGACTCGCTTGTTGTTGCAGTAATATTCAACGTTCTCCGTCACAAATACTTTTATCCTGTGACATTGTACTTTTGCAAGCGGAGTAAGTTTGAATGCAATGGGCACCTGAGCACCAAGAGGGAACGACTTTCCAGAGATGACAATATCATAGTGAAGCTGATCCTCCCAATTTCGACTTATAGCAATCGGCTCGACTTGTTCCAGTGATCCTTCTGCGGGCGTTCGGATGAGCAAGACTTCTTTCGTGCCAATAAGATTAGACTTGAACGTCCCAGATCGCTCCACGGTTGCTTCCAGCTCATACTTGACGGAACCCAGTTCCACATCGATTGTCTCGGGGATATGCGAGTCCAGCGGAAGCTCAAAGTTGTAGATGTAGTCACCAGGCGAGAAATTCCTGTGGCCTTTTTGCGCTACTGTTGGGCCAGGGTTCGGCGACTCGCCCTTGCCAAAGCTCCGAGACTGATTCACTTGAAGAGACAACCGCTTGTGTTCACTTTTGGCAGTTTTGGTGAGATTGGTGGAAGAGTTCATGGGAGAGCGGCGGAAATGTGATGCCGCAAACGACGTACGCGAAGTCGGTGCTGGGGAAACTGCCTGGTCTGGAGGAGATTCCTGTCTCGTGAGTTCGACATGATCCGCACCCGACCCGAACTCTGCTGTAGGAAATTGGGCATTAAAGAACGGCCAGGTATGGCTCATAATAGTATCGGTTTCTTCTGTTTCTTGTTTCTTGGGGGGTATGCCTAAAATTTCAGTCAGATCCGCAGTAGTCCACTCGAGCGTTGAACAACCCACCTTCCGGCCACTTTGTAGTTGCCTGTCCCTTGAATTTCAATGTGACCGCTCTTATCTTCGTCGCCTTCGTGACTTTCAAATGTAAGCTTCCTCTTAGCATGGCCGTGCTCCTGTTTGACAATTCAGACTGTTCAAAGCCCTGCAAGAACAGTACTGGCTCTGCCAGCGATATGCCCACGCTGACGCCATTTCCACTTGCGAGTGGCTTGTCATCCGGTATTCTCCCCACCGTACCAAGCCCGTGGGCCTGCCCTGGGCCTGGCCAGAGCGTTGCGTTATCGAGTGACGGTCTTGACAACATTCCAGCCGAAGCCACCGGATCAACCACTGAACTTCGAGCGCTGGTCCGCATGCTCTCTGCCTCGACTATAGACCGCCGCTTCCCCCGCCAAGACCGCCGCTTGGTCGGGTTAGTTATCTGGGGCTCCGCGGTCGCCAGCGGGTCGTCTGTGCTGGGGTTGGTTTGGGGAAGGGCGATGAATGCTCGAAGAAACCGCTTTGCGTTCTCGCGGGGATACGCCAGCTTCCCAAACGCTTTGTCGAAGGATTTTTCGAAGAGGTCTGAAAAGCTCGAGCGCGATCTGTCTCTGTGCTCGACTCGGAGAGCGTGGTCTGCGTTGGTCCGAGCTATGTGAATGCGATGAGGGCGTGCCGATCGGCCTGCGAAGTATCCTGGGCCGGGAGGATCTTCGCGAGGGAGGTGGTATGGAAGGTAGAATAGTCGACCGCGGTCGCTATGAACTTGAACAAAGCCTATTTGAGTTGGTGACCAGAACAAACTATGGTGGGATTGCATTGTGCTGTTCGGCGTGCAGGAAAAGCCTCATGAGGCAATGGTGAACGAAGGAAGACGTAAACAGAGGAAATGCGCCTTTGGGCACAATTCGAGCGCCTGAACCAGCTGCTCGGAGCCTGACAAGGCAAGCGCTCGCACACAATGCCTTGCAGACGACCTTTTCGAGCAGCAGAGTTTGGCAGGACGGGCCATATGGCACAGGTGTTGCGGAACAGAGCAGGGAATGCGAAGGCATACGTGCGAATTCAGATCAGGGAAGCCACAACCGACAGGAGGCTAGGAAATGCAAGACTCACTGTGACGGATAGGAAGGCACGCAGCAAAGGGATACGGTGATTAATTGCTTCAATGCGATCGTCTCACGAGTTGTGCCAGAAGCATGAGGGGCGCCACCCATTCCAAGCTGGCGGAGAAGCAATTGGACGCTGGACGGCAAAAACGGGAGGGCTCCCTGTGCGCTGCTATCGACGCTTTGCTGGCAGCTCACTCGTCGAAAGGGGGCTCCTTGCTTTTGGCTCCAACTTAGCTTTTTTCGCGCTGGGGGAGTCTGTCTGCTGGAAGCGGCAGCGGTGAGGGAGCGCGATGACTGCTGCTGTGTCAAAGCCGCGGCACACGACGCGCCGATTCAATGGGGAGGAGGTTCGGTCGACGTGAGGTCTCGGTGGGACACTGCACGCATGCGTGAGCGCCAGCTAACTCGCGCCAGTTAAGGCACTTAAGGGCAGAGCAGCAGCAGGGTTTTCAGGTTGGGGCAGCCTACCCTTTACGGCGCTGTGACGATGGCCTGCGCGACTTGTTCAAGGAAGCTGGCCGGCGATCCGCGAATCGGGACGAAGGAGAGCGTGGCAGAGGGCAAGTCGAGGTTGGAAGTGAAGATCTCCGCAGCGAGTTTCTGCTCGCGCGAAAACAAGGCAGGGGAGCAAGGTCTTTTCGCTCTCGTGCTCAATTCAAGGCTTTTCACATCTATTTCAGCGCGCACCAGAGACGCACCTGGATCCTACCGCACAGCGCAGCGTCCGGGGCTTGATGACATCAGACAGCTCCCGCTGCCCGTTGCGTTACTAACGAACGCCTGGGCCCGAACGCGCTGCAGCGCGCCGGCATTTCGAGGGCGTTTCTTGGGGGAAGCGAGAGCGTTGCGAGGGCGGAGCATTCGGCATCATCTTCTGCGTCCTTATGCAAGACGCTCTCACCACTCGCTCACCCAGTTGCCCTGGTCAAGCACAGTGATTCCACCCTAGAATGCATGGAAAACGAGAGGGCCACGCAAGATGCGGCAGTGCCCATTCGTCTCGCGTCATTCGCTAATCTACTGCGCCAGTCCGCCGCCTCCCAGACGCATGTTTATGTTAGCAAGGTACATCCGGTGCTGCCGATGGACCCTCTTTGAGCTCCACCGGCCAATGCCTCAGCCTGGAGTAATCCGTCTTGCTGGCCAGATGACTGAGAGAGCGCGTATTTCCAAAGTAATCCTCTCGTGTACCTCTGTCTGATTCCGCTTTGGTCATCTTTTGCCCAGCCAGGCCGGCGCCTAGACGCAGGGTCCTGAGGTGCATATTGTACATGATCCGATATGAGAGTCGGATGGTTGGAGTTGCAAAGCTGCAAAGTCGCAGGTGATCCTCACGCTATACTGCATTTACATGTGGATCTGCCGGAGGGATTTGCTCGGAGTTCTTCCGCGGAGAGGGCTATTGGCGGCTGAAGGACGTCAAGCAGTGCTGGCTCTCGCCTGTGTCGCCTTCAGCGAGCTTTATTATACAAGCATGTGATGTCCACAGTGGCCTGACTGAGGGTCATCTCCATGTCTCCGACTGCGGCCGAGAAAGACTTCATGAGCAGTGCGTGGTGAAGGTTGGAGCTCTGCGGAGGTGGATGCACCTGCCACGACAGGATGAAGCGCGGCCGATGAGAGATTCACCACATGCCGATTGCCGATTCTCCCGGGGTTGATGCGGGGTTTTAACGGCGTGGCGTCGACCAGGCGCTAGGGCATCTGGGGTTAGGCCGCACATGCAGCTCTTGGCAGCGCAGATACGCGTCGGACCAGACGACGCGCCTGTCCAGACTGCTCGAGACACGCCGACGAGAGACCCAGTCCCAGACAACGCGACACCGCTCGCAATGCACCATTATGGCAGCAGAAGTGTGTCCACTCCGTTCGTGTCGGCCATTATTGAAGCTGACAGCCAGTTAGAACGCCAGCCAGATGCCTTTGAAAGGCGTTGTTTTGTGCTGTACATCCATCGGCCCAGAGGATCGCGTCAGTGCCCAGTCCTACGATCAGGCAGAGTTGTAAACCCATTCAATTCGACTAATACCTCCTTCCTGTACAGACAAAAATATCCGCAATTGCAGCGGAAATGGGCGCCGAGCACAAATACGACCTCACCTCTGACGTGACGCATCTTTTAATCGGCGACATTAATACCCCGAAATACAGATACGTCGCAAAAGAACGCCCCGATATCAAGGTCTTGACCCCGGATTGGGTTCTTGCTGTACGTGACACTTGGATGGCCGCTGAGGATGTCGATGTACGAGCACTGGAGGATGAATATCGAGCACCACCATTCCTCGGCCTGAAGATATGTCTTACTGGATTTGACGATCTAGACGAAAGAGAGGAAATCTCCCAAAATGTTAGAAGATCTGGTGCAGAGTATAGCGGCGACTTGACTCGAGACATCACCCACCTCATCGCTGCCGCTCCAAAAGGAAAGAAGTACGAATATGCGCGCCAATGGAACGTCAAAGTTGTTTCGCTCGAATGGCTGAATGAGAGTATCGTGCGTGGGATGGCTCTGGATGAGACATTGTACGATCCGAATATTCCATCGGAAGAAAGAGGCCAAGGCGCATGGCGAAAGATGCCACTGGAGTCTGTAATTGGTAAGAGACCGAGACAGGAGGACGAACAAACAGCTGCTCAAGCTCCCAGTCGACGAAAGCTCAGGAGGACAGTCAGTGAGAAATTTGGCAGCCAGGCCGGTGCAATGTGGGCAGATATCACTTCTCAGCAAAAAGACCACAAAGAACCGGATGTGCAACCTGAAGAGGGTGACGTCGATTCGCAAACAATGTCGAAGCGTACCGAAGAGGAGACACAAGAACCTGATCCTGAGCCTTCTCATAACGATGGCAAACTTGCACTTGCACCGTCTCGCAAGCTGCAGCGGGCGGGAATTTTCCAACATCGGCTTGTCTCTATTGACGGATTTGATGAGAAGAAGACTTCTATTTTACGTCAGCACCTCATATCAAACGACGCCGTTGTCGTTTCGCTGGATGAGCTACGTGAGGCCGCTGAAGACGAACAGGTCGATGGCTTTCTAGTTGTCCCGCACGACACGCATGTGCATCGGTACGATTATATCGTAGACGATGCCAAATTCCAGTTGGTGAATGAGTGCTGGGTTGAAACTTGCCTGCATAGCAAGATAGTGGTTGAGCCCGCAGACGACGAAACATTGCAGATATTATGCTGCCCTCCTCGAAAGTCTCATATAGAAGGCTTCGAGGATGTTGTCGTCTGCTCAACTGGATTCGCTCCTATTAACATCCTCCACTTGGCCAAATTCATCAAAATGATGGGAGGGAGATACGATGAATATCTCAAAGAAGGAACATCTGTTCTTATCTGCAATTCTGAAACTCCAAATCAGGAGAAGCTGCAGTTTGCGGTCCGCTACGGGATTCCAGTCGTTAATGCTAGATGGCTATGGATGAGTTACCATAACGGGAAACTAGACCCCGTCGACGACTACCTCCTTGACGCCATTTCCGAGAAGACTGAAGGATACAGCAAGACACCTAGGCTCCAGCGCTATCCCGCATTTGAGGTATCGCAAGCCCGGACTCAAGATACGGTGAAGCTCCAGAAGCCGGAGGAACAGCACAGGTAGGCACTCCCCCCCCCCCCTTAATCATACTCTTTCGCGCGCTTAATAGAATGTCGCACATCGTCGCTCACGCTTCCAAAGCCTCGAATCGCCAGTCTCATGGCCCGAGTCGCTTTCTCCGGGTTGAAACCATGTCGTTTAATAATACAATGGCTTACTCATTTCTATAGGTCTACACCAGCAGCACCAAAAACGAATAATTCCGAGTTCAAGAAACCGCGGTCTCTCAATGACGGCTTCAAACCTTCCAAGTCACAAGCTCCGACGACTGCTCGCAAAGTGCATGAACCCCCTCTCGAGCCAGCCGCCCGTACCCATCCTCTAAAAGAGCGTCCACCAGAAGATATTAAGAAACTGCGTGCTCTGGATGACGGCTTCGACTCCTCCAGATCTCAAGCTCCCATGCCCGCCCGCGACGAAGATGACCCTCCCGAGTCCGTATCCAGTGCTCGCCCTCTGCAAGAACTTCCACCGGAAGTGAACAGCTCTGCACGCCGCTCTCAGTCTCAATCTCAATCTCAGACCGATACCAGAGATGTCCCAGCACTTGATGGCGCGCAGAGCTCTCAAGTCGACGAGAACACGCCGCCAGCGGGCGATACATCGGGGCCATCTACACAAGCCAAGCAACCATCTGAAGGTGAAACTGAAGATGGAGATGTCCCCAAACCAAACAATTCACGGTATATCCATAATGCGATATCGGTCCTCCTCGCCCAGAAGCAAGCCGCGCGACCTCCCTCCGCAAAGGATGTCATCCCCCCTCCAGCTGACGTTCCCGAAGCGAACCAACCCCGTCGACGAAACCGACGCGTTCTGGGCCGCGCCGGTTCTACGACATCTAACCCTTCAACCTCCGGCGCCGGGGGCCCAGGATCAAACCCGTTGTCCAGGACCAGCTCGATTACGTCGGATAATCCGGGGCCTGCGACACAAGCGCTGCAGAAGCAGCCTCCGCTGCCGAGTCAAGCACTCGTCTTTGAAGACGCGTCGGTGCAGCGCGAGAGGGAGGACATGATTCGCAGGATGGGCGGAAAAGTCGTCGGTAGGAGGGTTATTGCTAGCGAGAGTGTCGGCGTTGTTAGAGATATGGGTATCAGTCTGGAGGACAGCGGTGGCGTCGGGACGAGGGTGAGGAGGAGAGCTAGAGGTGTGAAGGATAATTGATGATGTGTATGAGAACGCTGAGAGCGTGCTGGATTCTGTGCGGTACAGGTTGAGCGTTTGTTATGGGTAGGATTCTGTTATGATCGCTTTCCGTAGACGTCAGGATCCAAGAACTCCTCCAACATATTCTTTTCCAATATGTCTCCTTTGATGCCTTATATCTATCAACATTACTCAGTGAACATTGAACCGCTTTCATGGACAGCGACTGTCGCTGACTCCGTTGTCAGGGAAAGGAAGTGTAGGTATATGGGCCTTTCAGAAGACTGCTGCACGGAATTGCAGTGCTCCCTTTTACCCCGAGTAATAGGAAAGGAAGCACAACTTACAAGAATGGGCGTGTTTAACGTTAACTGAACGCTGCTCCAAAAGAAACCTATACGAAAATATTCTTGTAAGCCCAAGTTCTACGTACGGTGTTATGTGGTTGTTGACTATATAATTAACTTAAGTTTTACAGACTATCGCCTTCGGGCATCGTGGGGTAATCGGTACAGAGATTAAACTGAAAAGAACGGGTACGGTTAACGTGTTGCAGGGTGGTTCGATCCCCGAAGGGATCAAAATACTAACATTTAGGCGCTCAGTAACGGACAGCACCTTCTCGTGGTACTGGGTGTGAGTAATCTTAATAAGATGAAACTAAGACTGTCCATTATTTTTTGGTATTTTTTTTGTCCCTTCTTCCTTTTGCTATTCACTCATGGTTCTTTTGGCGTTTGGTGGTGATATCGTGCCCTGTGTGACCTTGGGCGAACTATAACGACGCGTAGCAGATAGCACCACGCATATTATCGGTCTTACAACGAAATTCACTACGGTAGCACACTGAGGAATTTGTTCTTGCGTGCCAGGGTAATGATACGATACGCAACGACTACGGAGTATTTTAAACAAATCAAACCTTACGCCGACAACGCTGACAGAGCGTGAAAGGAAAAGGATGCGGAATGGAGCCAAAAGCATTAGACGTCTAATCAATGGTAGCTCCAGCGCATTCAGATTCCAATAATGAAACATACAACCCTTTAGTGCTACAAGAGTAGCGATTGTTTATTTGAATACGTTGCCCGCTATGATTGAAGCATGGATCCATTAAGACCTTGTGCCTTATCCAAATGCTCAAGTACATAATGGTCATATGCAGTGGCTCGCAACTAAGTTTGAATCATGTTTTTGGTTTCAAATTCTTGGTTCAATCTGAGATAACATTGGGATGAAGTCGAGCGAGAGCAGCAGACTGGAGCAGAATCGAGGACATTTGGTCCACTTCTCTCCTCGATTGTCGACGATCCGCTCTTCCTTTCGATTCGTCAATGAACAATACCGGTCCTCACGCATGTTACGGAGTCGGACAGAGCGCAAGCTCAGCTTACCGTAGGCGACTGAACCATTGCCAAATTTATAAGTCTGTAGCGACAAAGTCGAGGAACGACTGTGCGCAAAAGTGGAGCAGTTAAAGGCTGCAAGAAAATCAAAAGGCGGATCCCCAAGATAACTGAATGCAAGCTTTTCTTACCTGGGAGCTTTCTGCTTTCTGTTATTTGCTAATAGGTCTGCGTACTTCCGGAGACGGTCTTATGCAGAAGGATGGTGCAGGCCAGCACAGTCGAATATCCCCAAGTCAGCGCCAAGCAAGGAAGTAGCTCCCGAATTACGTCAAACGATAGCTTTACAATCATACGCGGAAACGATGCAATGGCACTGGAATAGAGGGATTCTCTTACAATTTTTCGTAGGTATGGTACGACTTAACGAGAAAAAGTTCGAGAAGTAGTGCGAATTCATCGATAGCCACAAGAATCTGGGAAGGAATTTGATGTACACCCTTTCACGAATGCAGGAGCCTATACGGACGGTCAACAAACTAGCGCACGTTCAGCGGTGGTTTGAAGCTGAATGCGGCGCAGATTCCTTGACAGATAGTACTTTAGGATGAATGACGGGGGTACAATGTTCCAACTAACTAGATTAGACTGGCCGGATATTCCCAAGCATATATCTTTGAATGTACATCGACTCATCAATTCCCTCCCTCACTTTGCGCCGCATATAAAATCGCAATTCCCATCACTGGTTCCAAACTCGCATCTGCATCCACCATCATAGGATGCGCCGTCTTGTCATAATAAGCCTTAACGCTCAGCTCATCTCCCGCCTTAAGCGTCGTCGCCTTGTGACACAATGACATGTTCGATATATGAGCCATCTTCTCGCCCGTCCCGTCGATAAAATCATCGTTTGCGCCGTATGTCGCTGCACTGTCGCAAAAGATGCCCCCGCTCTTCATGGCCTCCAAATGAGTTCCGCCATCATGCAAATGGCCACCGAGAAAGACTAGCAAATTCTCCTCCCAACCATCGGGAACCTTCCATCCCGGCTGCATGTTGAAATCGAAAGTCGATGTGTCGTTTGGAACGGAGGCTTCGGAATTGCCACAGTAGCCACCGATATCGAGCCAAATGGATTTCGCATGCTTGAAAGACTTTGGAATCGGTGAAGGAATGAACTCGTATTCGACCGTAAGGACGGCTTCTCTGGCCTCAGCCATTTGATTCATCAACTCGAGTGTAACAACCACTTGCGACTGAGCGCTGAGGAAATACCCAGTCTGAATGGTGCTGTGCATTCAGGGTCAGCACAGGTCCGTATTCCATATCACGAACAGGACATTGTATTGCTCTGGTGCCATGGGACATACCTAGCGCCGCTCAGATCCATAGCCGTCCTCTCGTTACCACTCGCAAAGAAACGATTTGGCACTGGGCGACCTTTCCGGTCCTTTGGGCACACGGTATCAGGCACTGCAGTATCGAGAAGCACGACATGGTGCAGCCACATGCCTGTGTTGGCATTTGCATTCGCTCCGTCCGGGTACTGCAGGCCAGCCCGCATGTACGTGATGAGGCAATCATCGCATGGCTTAGTTGCTTTTTCGTCCACGAAATCTTTCATGCCATTGTTGGTGCCGGATCCGGGTACTGTGAACGGTCCATATTTGATTTGGACGCGCTTGCTGCCAAGGTCTGTGAAGAATTGGGGCTGTAGTTGAATTAAATTCTCTGGGTTCTGGATGTCTGCTGACTCTGGAAATTAATTAGGAACATTCATGCATGGATTTTCTTGTAGAGGATTCAAAACCATACCATGATGACTATCGTCATCTGCTGCGACCGGTTCCTGGTGGGGAGGGGCGGCTGGGAAAGGAGTCGTGTATGAGAGCAGCCCAAGCCATAGCGTGAGCAATGTCACAATGAAGGCGACTGTGATGGAAAGATAGAAGATGTTTCCCCGCGATCGAGACCTTTCATAGAAAGCCATCATTGGCTATGCGCCTCAGGAGTTCCGGTATCGTTAAATGTGAATCTTCAGCCCGCTTGGCCGTAAAGGTGAAATTCTGAGCATTCTGCTCTGGCTTGGAAGAAAGGAAATGTCTCCTACATATACCACTATGGCTCTCGGCGAAGTGGATTGTTGGCGCCTGAAACTTAACTCTCCGCTCGCCGAATTACGCGTCAAGATTCTATACCAATTCAGGGTGACCTATACGAGTCTATGCCCTTTCGGGCATGAGGTTACGAGCTTGAGGGGCTTAGCTAACGCCAATGCTTGGGCGGATGAGAATACATCGCAATGAGAGAAGCATGATGGAAGTTGAGATCGAAGATTTGAACAATTGGAAATGACTGACGTAGAGTTGCATGAGTGCGGGGCCTTGGCGATCACAGATATAGATTCAAACTGAGAGTAAGACTGCAATCTTTCTGCCTCTCGTTTTGCTGTAGGAAATTGAAATAGCGACTGAGGCGGACCGCAGCAGAATTGGGGACGCCAAGGACGGAGCTGACCCTGGAATGGTGAATGGACACCGCACCTCGAAATAATACAGCAGCAATTCGAATTACGAACCCAAGGGCCATTCCCAAGCTGTGCAGTCGTTTCGTTCTCTATTCCAAGCGCTTCACTCATTGTTGTACATCCGAGCATGGACGACTAGAACCCTTGGGTCATCCTCCTACCTTCCGTCGAAGTTGGAATTCGCGGTCAACCCTCAAAATCCCACTACTCAAGCAATTGTCAAAGAGGCTAGGAAGCTTCTCTTTTCGCGCACCACATTTCACACAAAATGAGTTATAAGAAGGATGAGGACGTGGACGGGGCTCTTGTGAAGGTGGACAGAACGTCCGTCTTCCAAGAAGGTGTGCAGTTACAGTCTTACCCGTATGCTATGAACTGATACGTTGTAGCGCGAGTCTTCAATACTTCTCCAGTCTCGCCTCGAAAATGCCGCATCCTTCTCACCAAGATTGCTCTCCTTCTCTTCACGGGAGAGAAGTTTCCTACCACCGAAGCCACCGACCTCTTCTTTGGCATATCGAAGCTCTTCCAGAACAAAGATGCCAGTTTACGGCAGATGGTATACCTTGTCATCAAGGAGCTGGCGACAACGGCGGAGGATATCATTATGGTCACGAGCAGTATCATGAAGGATACGGCTATGGGAAGCGACGTTGTATATCGAGCAAACGCCATTCGGGCATTGTGTCGGATAATAGACGTAAGAGACTGATCTCCAGAGGCTGGCATTTCAAGGTGCTGATATCTGTCTAGGCTTCAACCGTGCAAGCAATCGAGCGGTCTATCAAAACCGCCATTGTCGACAAGGTCCCCTCCGTCTCCTCCGCCGCACTTGTTTCCGCATACCACCTCCTTCCCATAGCGCGCGATGTGGTTCGAAGATGGCAAAGCGAGACACAGGAAGCCGCATCAGGTGCAAAGTCTGGTGGTGGCTTCTCACTTGGCTTTGGAGGATCCTCCAGCAGTCATGCGCTAGCAACGACGAGTCCAAATTACATGACACAGTACCACGCCATTGGCTTGCTATACCAGATGCGATCGCATGACAGAATGGCTCTGGTCAAGATGGTCCAACAATACAGTGCTGCAGGTGTTGTCAAGAGCCCAGCAGCAACCGTCATGCTCGTACGACTAGCGGCTAAGCTTGCAGAGGAAGATCCTGGCTTGCGGAAACCAATGATACAACTACTCGATGGATGGCTAAGGCACAAGAGCGAAATGGTCAACTTCGAGGCCGCAAAAGCCATCTGCGACATGCAAGATGTTACAGATGCAGAAGTCGTCCAAGCCATTCATGTCCTCCAGCTGTTCCTAACCTCCCCACGTGCTGTCACCAAATTCGCAGCGATTCGTATCTTGCACAGCTTCGCCTCGTTCAAGCCAGATTCGGTACGGACGTGCAATCAGGATATCGAGGCGCTCATCACAAACAGCAACCGGTCAATAGCCACGTTCGCCATCACCACGCTTCTGAAGACTGGCAATGAGTCGAGCGTTGATCGTTTGATGAAGCAGATATCTGGGTTCATGGCGGAGATCACCGACGAGTTCAAGGTTACCATTGTGGAAGCCATTCGCACATTGTGCCTCAAATTCCCAAGCAAGCAGGCGGGCATGCTTGCATTCCTCAGCGGCATCCTCAGAGATGAGGGCGGCTATGAGTTCAAGCGAGCTGTCGTGGAGAGCATGTTCGACCTGATCAAGTTTGTGCCTGAGAGCAAGGAAGACGGTAAGTTTAAGAATCCTCTCTTCATGAATGCTTCTGATAGTTTGCAGCCCTTGCACACCTCTGCGAATTCATCGAAGACTGCGAGTTTACGAAGCTCGCTGTTCGCATCCTCCACCTTCTCGGTATGGAAGGTCCCAAGACACCACATCCGACGAAATACATCCGATACATCTACAACCGCGTCGTACTCGAAAATGCTATCGTTCGCGCCGCCGCAGTCACTGCCCTGGCCAAGTTTGGTGTCGGACAGAAGGACCCCGAAGTCAAGCGCAGCGTGCACGTGCTACTAACAAGATGTTTGGATGACACCGACGACGAAGTCAGAGATCGCGCAGCGCTGAACTTGCGGTTGATGGAGAAGGAAGGTGAGGAAGGTGAAGATATGGCAGAGCGATTCATCAGGAATGGCAAGTTCCTCAATGCGCACACACCCTCCGCGGTCCAATAGGTGCTAACGTCCCGTAGACTCAATGTTCTCCCTCCCTGTCCTCGAGCACCAACTGGTCATGTACGTCACGGATACCTCAAAAGAGACCTTCGCTACGCCATTCGACCTCTCCAAAATTCCTGTCGTCACGCGCGAACAAGCAGACGCCGAAGACCGCACGAAGAAGCTCACCACCGCCACTCCCACTCTCAAGGCGCCCTCTACCGGGCCGAAACCAACTGCGAGAGGTGCCGGTGCCGACGCTGCCCAGAACGCCGCTGCCGCCACGCAGCAATATGCTGCCGAACTGCAGAAGATCCCCGAGATTGCTGCATTCGGTGGCGTCCTCAAGAGCAGCCTCACTGTCGAACTCACCGAGAGCGAGACCGAGTACGTCGTCAGCTGCATCAAGCACATCTTCGCCAGCCACATCGTCCTACAGTTCTCTATCAAGAACACGCTTCCCGACACCGTTCTCGCCGACGTCTCTCTTGTCTCTACACCATCGGAAGACGAAGATGGCGGTGCCATGCTGGAAGAAGAGTTTATTATCCCAGCCGAGAAACTCGTCACTGACATTCCGGGTACGGTTTATGTCGCGTTCAAGAAGGTCGATCCAGAGGCGCAGAAATATGTTGCTGCGAGCTTCACCAATGTGCTCAAATTCACGCTTAAGGAAATCGACCCGACGACAAGCGAGCCGGAAGAAGGTGGATACGAGGACGAATACCAGGTTGAGGATCTAGAGCTCAGTGGTAGTGACTACGTCCTGCCGGCATATGCGGGTAGCTTCGACAATGTATGGGAGCAGGCGGGCGCTGGTGATGAGGCGGATGAGGCTAGTGAGACATTGCAATTGGCTGGAGTCAAGAGTATCTCAGGTATGTTTCATCTTCCCAACATCATCAAGCCCATGCTTGAGCTACGCAAATATCACTGCTACTACAAGTTACTGATAACCGAACAGAAGCAGTCGAGACCCTCCCCAAGACACTCTCCCTCCAGCCGCTCGAAGGCACAGACGTCGCGCTCAATTCTTCAACGCACACGCTCAAGCTTTACGGTAAGACAATCGGCGGCGGCAAAGTCGCGGCACTGGTGCGCATGGCGTACAGCGCGAAGACGGGTGTGACCATGAAGATCGAGGCGAGAAGCGATGAGCCGGCTGTAGCGACACTCGTTGTCGCAAGTGTGGCGTAATTGGAACAGTGGCTGGAGTGCGAGCAATGTGCCATGAGACAAATGAAGTTTGGGCTTTTCGTGTCGCTGCTAGCGGAAGAAGGGGGAATGGAGTATGGTCGCCCCCGTCGTGGGTAGTGAATTGTGCTTTGCAAAGCATGCGGAGTCTGGAGGGTTGGATTCAAAAGATTATGGTGTAGCCTAGGAATGATATGTCGTCAGCTTTTGCAGCTACCTTGTTAGTTCTTGTCTCTGTGACGAACCTCTTATTTGAACATGTAGAAAAACTTTAGCTCGGTGTCGCTCGTCTTCTAAACTGCTTTGATTGGTGATACGAGTGGCTGCAGAGATTCAATACAATTGCTGCGATCGACTTTGCGATTGAAATTATTGAAATATACATATGCACGATATGAAATGATAGTACGAACTCACAACCCCTTGCCTCTTGCGCCATTACGCCCTAATACAGCCCTGTTAAACGGTCGAGCCTTCTTGAGATTGTTGAGGGATCTAAGATTCCGAGTTGCTTTACATAGGTTAATACGTATAATATGAAATAAGCGCCATTACCAGCGAAAGCGGCAGATAGTTGTGAATACCTTGCAGGCTGTCATATCTTACTTTGTTACTTTGTACTGCAGGTTATGCCAATGGTAGAAAAAATCTCCACAGATAGATAGGTTTCCAAGTTTCGGCGTGATTAGCTCCAAGCGCCGCTCATAGAGCGGGTCGGGAATTGCTCAAGACAGCTCCCATCTTACGCCTGTGAGAGCACAAAACTTTGAATAAAAAATTTTAAAAAATGAGGAGAGAAGAAAAGAAAAAAATGACGAGAAAAAAAAATCAATGGAGCTGGGTGGGAATCGGCCCACGAACGCATTGATATCGTTAGCAAACCTCAGTACGGAATGCCTCCCCCAACCGCCGGTACTAAGTTGTCCGCCGCAGCCCGCTGAGAAAACCGAAATTCGATTTTGAATATATACCTACCGACCCTTAAAATAATTGTCAACAAAACGCTTCGCCACGGGCCACCAACGCAATAAATAAGGTTCCCAGCAGTTCTTTCCAAGCCACAGCGACCCTCTAAACATTCCAAAAACCGCCGACTCTTTTTCCAAGTCTAATCGACCTGTGGTGGCTGCTGCAAGCTGTTATTGTGCCAAGATGCCGCCCCTGGTGATCACTCCGTCACGCTCTCTCAGACACATTCAGCCTCAGCTGCGATTTCAGTTCCGTATATACGAGATTTTACTTTGCAAACCTGAATAATTTAGAGAAAGCGAGGTTCAAGTTCATTTAAAAAGAGATGGCGACGGAATCATCGCCTGAAGGGCACAGAAGGGAACGAAAACGAGAGAAACGATACCAACTCAAACTCCTCTTTCTCTCATCATTATCTCTTTCTATTTTTCCTGTTCATACTTCTCGTTCTGTATTCCCCCTCAGGGAGGGTTTGAATGTCCAGTCCAACGTCCGCTTTTCTCCCCATGTCTGTCTCCTCCAACTCTAGAGCGTTATGCGTAGGTTCCGCTCCAAACAAGCACATAGCTGCATGATGATTTTCGCAGAGGAAGATACATCGCATCAAGTATTGTTTTCAAGTCTTGAAGTGATTCTTTCGTAACATGGTCCCACCGTGGCAACTCCATCTCTTTGCTGTTCCGTTTCCCTCGCCATTCCACTCTGCGTCGTTGGGTTTCAATCACTATACAATTCCTGGACGTGCATAGCTAAATGCACCCACATCCACTTCTTCTCATCGACCCCTTTTATCATCCGTCAAGTCATTCAGTCGTACGATGCGTGGGTCGAGGCAAAGCTACGCTGCTACATGCAATGTGGAGACGAGCGAGTGAGGTAATTGAGGCTTTTATCAGAACAATGGAAGGCTTGAGATGATTCTTCTAATTCAAAATATCCAACGAAGGGACTATCGAGTCTATATTGACAATCACAGAGTACCTTGGCGCTTTCGTCCGGTCGACTTGTCGTCTGGATAGACTCAGCCGTTGGGCCCGTTCGCGGCTTCCTCCGACCGCAAAAGTCGTCGCTCGCCCTTTGCCCTAAGCTTGAGCCATCCCTCATGCGACGTCTTTTCTCCATCTTTTAGCAGTTCGGCCCAGACTCCGCTCGCCTGGACCTTCTCCCCATCGTGAAATGGTGCTGTATACGTCATCGTGAGCGCGAGAAGCCACGCGGTGCAGGATCAGCTCTCACGAATGCCCGAAGCAGCGTTCTACCACCAAGGCTAGGCCGTACTCGAGCAGCGTCTCCTTAGCCCGTGCAATTGGCTCGTCTGAAACACTTTTCCAGTGTGATCCGGTCCATGTCCATACCGGGATCTGTCGTGCTCCAGTGACAGTGACGTGTTGCAATCGAGCTAGAGCCCACTCCCCCACAAAGCTGTTTGCAGCAAAACCTGGTTTCTGAGGAGCCAGAGAGAGCCTCGAGCTGTTCAATTCGCCTGGTGTTGCATTTAGATCGGGCTAGTGCCGTGCTGCGCGCGTATACTCCGTACAAAGAAGTGAAAAATATACGTCACCCCGGTTCGGCGTACGAAGCTGCAGGAGCTGCCATCCATACAAGAGCTTCTATCCTCGTCACTCCGCCTTCTGCGCCCCTCCAGTCTGCAAAAACGTGTTTCAAAGGCAATTACAAGCCTCCAGAGGTCGATTTGTTTTGAAATATCAACCTCCGGGGTCCAACTCAATCGAAACAGAATCCCAGCCTCGATCAGGCAATCGCAATTAGCGCGCCATCTCGATTTTCGGTCGCTCCGCCATGGCTGTTCGTACGTCCGACATCACCCTCCAAACCCGTTGTTCGTTCTCACTGCTAATGCATCTCTCCATCAGAGACACACTTATCTCTCGTATCCTGGATCCTCGTCGCCGGCGCCATCGTCCTCCAATTCCTCGTCATCCTCTCCGGCGGCACAAACGGCTCCCCCGAAGACCAAATCTACTTCCTCCAAACCAGCACCAACGGCATCCCTGGCGCACCAAATCCCGCGCGATGGACCTTCTTCGCCATCTGCGGCGTCAACTCGAACGGACACAACACCAACTGTCGCCATGTTGTCCCAGCGCTGCCGTTCGACCCACCTCATCATAATGACTTTGGTACGACCACAGGCGTGCCTCACCAGTTCATTGGCACGAACCGTTATTACTACTTGAGCAGGTTCATGTTCGCATTCTACCTTATCGCGCTGTTCTTCGCTGTGATGGCGCTGTTGACGGGCTTCCTGGCGATGTGCGCAAGGCTGGGTGCGTACGTGTCTGCACTGAGCACGGCAGTCGCTTGTTTCTTCCAGGCCATCACGGCGAGCTTGATGACGTGAGTGCTCTCGATAATGGCAATCTTTGCATCTTACAAGACTGACTCTATACCAGTGCATGGACCATCCAAGGCCGCGATGTCTTCCGCTCCGCCGGCCAATCATCCAAGCTCGGTGTCAAGGCTTACGCCTTCACCTGGGCCGCCATGGCGTGCCTTTTCCTCTCCACGATACTATACTGCCTCGCCGGCGCATCGAACCGCAGCACGAACGACGCCTACGGATATAGCACAGGCACGCGAGGCACGCGAGGTGGATTCTTCAGCCGGAACAGGCGTAGCGTGCGGAGCGCGAGGAGTCAGAAGAGTGGAGTGAGCCGAGGCAGCTTCCTTGATAGCGAGAGGGACAGATTGGGTGGAAGAGTCAAGGATGATTATTCGTAAAGGCCTGGAGGGACTATGAGGGGATGGAAATTGCATGCGATGAGGCGAACGGATGGATTCTACTAAGAATGATAATCTGGAGGGAAGTTGAACTATGGATATGCATATTTGCAAAACTGGCGCTAGGATGGGATACAGTAGCACTGGCGCACCCGGTCATTTGCGCGTTTGATGGTTGGATCGACAAGCTTGAGTCCATCTCGTTTTCCGCAGTGCATGTGAGCCGTGTAAAGATAACGAAGCTGATGATACGTCTAGTATATATAATGTTTATGTGCTACATCGCCCTCTCATACATGCAACGTGAGCATTGTGATCTCTTAGTTTTTGTGACGTCCATGTGAGGTTGCATGGCTTGAGGGTGACAAAATATTTGCCCGCTAGGCAAGCAGTAACGCCCCAGCTCTTGTACTCTAAGGTGAGTGAGACTATCTCCGAGAGCTCGGCTCTACGTTCTTTGGGGTGTATGCTTACAGTTTCCACGCGCAGGTGAAGTCTTAACTCAACTTAACACCCCTACCAAGCTTCCAACTGGCGCACAGGTCTCAAGCTTCAATTCGATTATGCTCGGGCGCTCGACTTGTTGCTTACGCATATAGATCGAGTAATGCCTCGCGCCTGTCGGCATGCGTGAATTCAAGAGCACATTCGACACCCTTAAACGTCTCAGCGTCATATATACAGCACTGGTGTAGAGCTTTTGAGCGGCCATCAAGGCGTCTATGGTATAGTGTTTTGAGAAGTGAGAGAAGGGAGAGGGGGAGAGGGGGGAGGAAAGGAAAAATACGTGTGTCCATGTTTCTGTAAGGACGCTGGAGTGACATCGTTGCGTGCCGCGGCGAATATCGCGGCGTATTCAGGTTCTGCATCGACAATGGAAGATAAGTCTTAAGAGTTGAGCGGGGGCACATGGACTGTCCTCTCTCCTTGCCTCGTCATACTGTCCAAGATTCCTTATTAAATGAAACCCCTGTCCTCTTCTTATTTCTCCTTTCCTACCTCGTTCATTCTCACTCCCAAGCTCCTCCGAACGATCGTCCCAACCCAGAATTATTTCCAGTCTGAGCTAAGCCAGCATTCATAGTCTCGGATGTTACTAGTATCGATGAAGCTTTGGACGAAAGTTTTCAGCGTGACACAAGACCATTTCCCATACACAGTATCCTCTAAAGCGATGATTAGGATCGGATCTATACTTCAGTAAAAGTTCGACTGGAGAAGGGGCTGATAACTACGGTGCGAGTGCAAGTTGAAAGCTACCCACATCTAGCAAAGACTAGCCATCAACCGGGCTCGTTAGTAATAATTCAATAGCTTCTTTCTTAAATACGAGGTCAACTAGTATCGGATCGCGTATGTTATATAAGAGGATCGACCCGAGTCTGTGGGAGGGGAAAAAAAGATTTAAAAAAAATTACAGCCCAAAAAAAAAGGGTGATCCACCATGGATCGAACAGGTAGTTATTTAAGTCTTTAGAAACCCATTAAAAGACTGACTCCATTTGGAACAGCGGGTTATTTGGAACAACGAGTTCCGGTTACGCTGTGGAGGTAGAGGGGGCTGCCCCCTACACCAGACAACTCTGATTAAGTGAGTACACTAAAATTTACTTTCAAATATATAGTCAATGACCACATAACTGTAGTGCTTGATCAAGCGGTACCAATTCAGGCTTTGAGGCCTAATTTGTTTAGTTTGATACTCCTTAATAAAGCACGTCCTGACATGGAAATCTTAGGTAACACTAATTAGCACAAGTAAAGAGGCCTATAGCCACTGATAACCGAGCATCAATATAATTCTCATCAGAATCAGGTTGATGTTGGCGAATAGTTAGATCCATGTAAGATTATTGGCTCGCATCAGCAAGAAAAAGTTCCATTTAAGCACCGTTTGGCGACAATCAATATGATTTTTACTAGTCTATTCAATTGAGATATTTTCAGTTTGCAAGGCTGAGGCTCAACAAACTGCAGCTTTCATTGGCCATCCCTTTGTGCCCTCACGCAACCCATACATTCTTCCATAAAGACATTGGATTAGCGATTTCAACTATAACAAACCTGCTTCTGTACATACTCTATAAGACGTGACAAGCTTGAGCTCGTTAATGTTTACTGTACTTTAGCTTAGATAGCGAGATATTGCCCATCACATGCCTAGCGGTAATAGATATGCAACGCAACCGAGTGGCGGCTTAGCATACAAGCAAATTGCTGTAGCTAGGCTTCCGACAAAGGAAGATCACGCTGTGAGTTCATTATGGATCCGGCACAGTTCAAACGGGAGGAGACTTTTAGTTGTCCTTAACAAAATTGACGAATCGGCCAACTTGGGATTATCCCACGCCAAACCTTCTATTAGCTAGTTAGCTTGATTGGCGTGCCATTATAACTACTCTCAGGCCAGCCGCGAATGGAGTACAAGCGAATCGAAGGTATCATATTCGTCAAAAGCTATACGGTATCGAGCCATATCAACCTTCTATCGCAAATGGATCGTTAGCCGTGATATTCGCATTTCACATTCGCAATCATCGAACCATCCTGATCTTTTCTTTCCTTGATGCCGATGTCATTTTCTCGTTCACTTTCCCAGAGTCAAGAACAATCGATCACCGACATCTCCCAAGCCAGGCTTAATCATGCCCTTTGCGTCCGTCTCAGCATCCACACCACCCGCCCATATCTCAACCCCATCTCCACCTTCCTCGCACGCCCTCCGGAGACCTCCCTCACTCGCCAACACACTGATACAAACAATCCTCTTCACACCCCAATCTCTTAGAGTCTCAATAGCCGCACACATCGTGCTACCGGTTGCGATCACCGGATCCACGACTATTGCCAGTTCTGACGCCGCAGCGTTTCCCTCAACGTGGTGGGAATGGTCGCCTAATTCTTCAGGTGGTGGACGGTGATAGGGTAGGTTGTTGTAGTACTCGACTGGCTGGAGGGTTGACTTCTCGCGGTAGAGACCGAGATGGTGGACTGGTACAGGGAAGGGGAGTATCGCGAGGAGAGCATCTGTCATTGAGAGACCAGAGCGTAGGATGGGGACGAGGGAGATACGTTGAGGGGAGATTGTTTGGCGCTCAAATTCATAGTTCAGGGGGGAAACATCCTACAAACCCAACCAGTGTCAGCTTCTCTACGACTAGTTTTGAGCGTCTCGTGAGGCCGTCTATCCGCAAATGCGGGGAGAGTGATAAGATGAACGCACCGTTCCATCTTCCACAGCTTCCACGCACGAAGCCAATGCCTCGCAGCCGACTATAGTCGCAATCTCATGTATTAACAGCTTTGTTTCTCTTGCGTTTGTCGTGTGAGATCTTAGCTGCGATAGCTTCGCCCTGGTACACGGATGTTTCGAAACGTGAGCGTTTGCTGGCAGAGCCGTCGACATAGTGTCTAAAAGCCAATTCCAACCAGTGATGATAAGGAAGCAGTAAGTGCAGGAACTCTAAGACCTGGTTGAAGAGCAATTGGCGCTTCTGGGGAGATGGAGGTGCCTGTGGAGAAGAAGTTGGAGTGGTCTTGATATCGATCTGATATCCAAGTCTGCGGTGCGCCGATGCCGACAAGCTCATCCCTGCGGTGATCAGAAGCTCCAACTCGCTCGCTAGCCGCAATCGGAGCTGTGGAGCGTAAGTGGCTGGTGGCTTGCGAGTCAGATCTGCTAAGGCAAGGCACGGCACCGACTGCGCAAAATGGCCCGCCGCTGCATACGCCGACGCAGCGACGCAGCATGCACGAGTCCCACTCCTCAGCCTCACCTGGCGTGCAGGTCTGTCTCCTCGCCAACATGCCTTGATGACAGCAAGTTCGCGAACTGTTCACGAACCGTTCGTTGACCATTCCCAGCAAGGGCCCTGGACAAGAGCAAGGTTCGCGACCTGGCACGCGGGACACCAGCTGGGATTCTGGATAAATCAGTTGTAGCTATATAAAGAGTCAGAGGCAAAGGAGACGTCATGGCCGAGAGCAGCAGCAAGCGGGCATCGGGCCATTCGAAGCGTGCGTCGATAGGCTCGTCGGCATCGAATCCGCGCTCGCGACCGCACAGCGCTGCAGAGCTATACTACCCCCAGCCCACGAGCTTCCAGAGTCTCAGCGAGGTGACAGGGCCGCCGTCAAGGCCGAGGAGTGGTCCGCAGGTCGTAGATGCGAGTACGCATGCGATAAGAGTTGACGATGAGCCAGAGCATCGGACTAGCAGCAGAAGAAAACATCGGGAGAGCTATCGCAGCATTGGGAGTAATATGAGCGGCGGCGAGTCTTCAAAGGCCAGAGAAGCGGAGGAGCAGAGACCGATGTCAGGGGAGAGGCCAAAGGCAATGAAGAGCTGGAGTGGACAGCATATATCGGACGAGTATACATTGGCAGAGTCACCATACGAGCACCTCACTGAGGTTGCGTCCCCCGCCCCGGCTGATCCAGACGATAACGACCTATATCGCGATGACACCATCGAGGCAGTACGACAAAGGGCATATCAGAGACTGGAGGAGGCTCGAAGTGGCAGATCCACAAGCGGACGTCCACATAGTCGTGGGATTGGCAGCAGTAGTAGGACAACACACACGCGACATGAACGCCGCTCGTCCAGCTACCAGCAGCATGATGCTACCGTTGATCTATCCGAGCTTGCGGCACCTGCCCCCACCGTACCATCTCCAAAGCGCGATCCTCGTCGGCCTGATCTCGAAGGCACGCTCGAGGCAGGTATAGACCCAGAGTTGTCATACTCTCCCGAAGAAAGTGACGACAAGACTTCTCCACGAGCATCCGTAGCAGAACTGGTAACCACGCCGCTCTTCACACTCTCGTATCTCGTCTTCTTTTCCATTCTCGGCACACTTGCTCGTATGGGGCTCGTATGGCTCACGTTCTACCCCGGTGCCCCAGCGGTTTTGGGTGTACTATGGGCCAACTTCGCAGGCAGCATGATGATGGGCTTCTTGTCCGAAGACCGGATGCTTTTCCGCGAAGCCCAGCGCTCTTCATCCTCCTCATACGGGCGAGGCAGGCCACTAATCTCCGCCGGCGAAACAGGCGGTGCCCTCTCCGAAGTCGCAGTAACAGAAAAGAACAGCAACCGCATCTTCCGCCGGCGCTCACGCATGTCCGCAGACCGCTTCATCGCCTTTCTGAAACTCAAAAAGTCCATCCCATTATACATCGGCCTAACAACCGGCTTCTGCGGCTCCCTCACTTCCTTCTCTTCCTTCATGCGCGACGTCTTCCTCGCCCTCTCCAACGATCTCCCCACACCCTTCAACCAAGGCCCACCCCCGGGCACCGCCTTCCACGCCGCCGAGCCCTCCACTCACCGTAATGGAGGGTACTCCTTCATGGCTCTCGTCGCCGTCATCATCCTCACAGTTTCCCTGTCACTTGGCGCACTCAAAGTCGGTGCACATGCTGCCATTGGACTCGAACATGCCCCATTCCCTCTACACATCTTCGGCGCTCCTTCGCTCCGCAGAGCATTCGACTTCTCAGTTCCCGTGCTAGCAGTAGGCTCCTGGCTCGGTGCCGTCTTCCTTGCCATCTGGCCGCCAGACCGCCCCGGCGGACCGTCTTCACGTGGGCCGTGGAGCAACGAGACGTGGCGCGGCGAAGCGATTTTCGCGTGCGTATTCGCACCGCTAGGTTGCTTGGGTCGATACTACGCTTCACTCTACATGAACGCCTTAGCGCCCTCGTTTCCACTAGGTACGTTTGCCGTGAATATCTTCGGCACTGCGGTACTTGGCATGGCATATGATCTGCAGCATGTGAGCCTGGCAAGCGGGATGGTTGGCGGCGGGCGAGTTGGGTGTCAGGTATTAAATGGAGTGATGGATGGGTTCTGTGGCGCACTGACGACGGTGAGTACGTGGGTCGTTGAGTTGGATGGGCTGAGGAGACGGCATGCTTGGGTTTACGGGACGACGAGTGTGGGTGTGGGGTTGGGGTTGCTGGTGGTGATTATGGGGAGTGTAAGGTGGACGGTGGGATGGAGTAATCCTGTTTGTGTGATTTGAAATCTGGTAATTGTAAGAGGGAGGAAATGGAAAGGCTTGGAAGGAATAGATACGGCTTTCAGTTTGGATCGAAGTGATTCCGACATTTCTGGAATAGACGAATGACCGGTATGATTGAATGGAATGACAGTACGATGTATGGATAATTTTCACCAATCAGCACTTGTATCGAGAAGCAAGTGCTGTCATACAATAATGGAGGCGCTTTTTATATCCTTCGTCAATACTCTCCAGATGCGACGAACGCTTTATTGTATTAGGCACGTTAACCAGAATTGGAAAGGCTAAGGAGGATATGCGCCAATGATATCCCCGACGACTATAAAGCTATATAACCCCTCTAATTCAATAATGCTCATATTTCTAGCAATTCCAGGTGATGGCACGTTCGAAATCTAATTACGAAAGTTTCACGGTTCTGGCGCGATCCAGGCAAGTGGGTGACAGAAAGTTGAGTTTTATAATATGTCGAACTCCAAGGATGCATATCCTCGGCAGTCAATACAACTTGTACACACTAAATCTACGCATTTTAGATAAATACTAGCTGGTATATGTTTAGTTAAGCTTTAGAGATACTCTTGCTCGTGTTGGGGAGCAAACCTCGATTTTGCAGGAGCACCTCACCCAGTATCGTGATCAGGCTCAGCTATTTTATCACCCCCATGCCAGGGCAGTTAACCTCCATCCCCAAAAGACTCCACACCTCGATTGTGAACAATGCCTGAATCATCAAATCTTGCAAACCTCCCCCTCGACATCCTCGTCCTCATTTTTCCCTACCTCGACGCCGAGTCCTTCCTCTCCCTCTGCAGCACCTGCAAAGACCTCCACCAGGACAATATCCGCCTCGATCCAACATTCTGGAGCCACGCAACCCGCACCACCTTCCGCATTCCAAACCGCCCCATCGTACAATCCAACGGTCGGCGATGGCAGCGACTGTATAGGCGGCTCCTCACACAGAGCAGGGTGTTCACATGGGGCAGCAATACGAATGGCTGTCTGGGCCATAGCTATGATAAAGTTGCACCGACGGTATGGGGAAGAGGTGGAGATCCACCAAGGATGCGGCGGTTGATGTTGAGAGATAGCGTATCGTGGCCGAAGGAGATGGAAAATTCGCGGAATATTGGCATCATTGCGGACCTGCAGTGCGGTGGCTGGTCTACAACGCTACTGAATTCAAAGGGCATCTTGTATAATGTGGGTACGTTGGACGGAGGGAATCGCGCGTGGACGGATCCTATACTCTCACCGTTGAAGTTTCCGTCAGGGTTTCCACGGCCGACCGAGCGTTATGATCCATACGTCGCAATTCGCCAATTCTCATCTGGGCGTTCACACATCTTGGGCGTCGCAGATAGCGGTACGATATGGTCATGGTATGACAAGCCTAAGGCCGGACTGCACATCAAATTTCTGCATCACGATGTCGTCGAAAGCGGATCCGCCGACTCGTCCAGCCGTAGGCATGGACATGTCCGAAGAGTAGTGGCAGGCTGGAATAAAAGTTCCGCCTACATCACTGGCATAGGCATTGTGCTCTGGGAACCAGTCAGCCTCGAGGCTCAAGCAGCCGGCGTCGAGCTCGACACTATGCTCATCAATGAGACCGCTGTTGTTCCCAAGGCTTCCTATCTACGGCCGCGAAGGTCCCATCGTGACATTGATTCTGCCACGCATCAACTCGGCGAGGAAGTTGGGGAAGTGACCTCCTTCATCATCCTGGAGAATTACGTTCTCTTCGTCACGGATCTGTGCCGCCTGTTTTGTGCAAAAGTCACATTCAATGTCGACTTCCTCGACGTGGCAAACATACTCGAACTCCTACCTCTACAACGAACCTCCACCGAAGACTCAACGCCCTGTATCACTGACATCCATGGATCCTTTCGCTCTTTCGCCGTCCTCAAATCCACCGGCGAGGTCCTTACCGTCAAACAACAATACCTCGATGCATGCTGGGACATTGCATTTTCCGGCACGCTCGCTCTCGGCAGCCTCGTTGACCTGCCATACTCCAACGGCGATCCCGTCCCACCTCCCGCTCCAGCAACAGCCAGCCCAGCTTCTCAGGACGAGCATGCTCCTTTCAGAGGACACATCCACCGTATCTCAGCACTGCAGAATGCCGGCGTCATCGCCATGGCCTTTGGCGACTACCATTTCCATGCACTACATGCCTCCGGCGCTATCACATCGTACGGCGTCGAGCCACAGGGATGTGGTGCTCTTGGGCTCGGCCAATGTGCCCCATCAGAATCGGAGGTATCCGAAGGCATGCTGCGCGGCATCAGATCGCAAGGTTTCGCGCGCGATGGCAAACTGCTGCCACACGCGTATGCTAGAGGAAGACAAGTCTGGTTCCAGCCCGAGAAGCGCGTGTGGCTGGAGTTCCTGGCGGCAGGAGGGAAATATCCAAGTACAGCGTTAGCAAGGGGAAGGACGCCAGTATCGGGTCCTCCGGATATAATAACGAGAGCGCAGAATATGCAAGGAGAGGTCAGCGAGTGGATCGAGCAGCGTGGACGGGCATGGGATAAGAGGCCGGAGATTAGAGAGGAAGATGAAGATGGGTTGGGCGCTTACTTTGCGCTCAGCGTGGCGGCTGCGGGGTGGCATAGTGGTGCGCTGGTGCTTGTGAATGAAGAGTTGGTGAAGAAGATTGGTGAGAGCTGTATCGTGAAAGATGACAGTATTGAGGAGAGGGAGCCTGAGGGGCCGGAAGAGCAGGTCGATGAAGCATCAATAACAGCGGAATCGTCAACATCCATAGACAACGTACAGGGTGCGGCTGGATTTAGCATCAGCACCGTATTCAATGTCCTGTACAACTTCGGCCGCAGCTTCTTGGGCCTACCGCTTGTGGATCTGAATCATTCTAGGCAAGATCAATATCAGAGAGTTGTTGGCAGCGAAACCAGCACTACCCAGTCGCGCTACAATCCGTTCGGCTCGCCACGCCCAGGATACAGATATGTCTGGGCGCACGATTTATTCCCGCGCCTAAGACTTAGCAACGGCATTGAGATGCCAGGCAGTGGGCCGTTCGATGAATGGGGAGAGGAAGGACGACCGGAGTGGGATGAGAACTTCACCATATGATGTATCACGATTGGAAACGATGACGTTCGATGGGATGAACTTGGTTGCTTCCATAGCGTGGTATTGTCCCATTCAGATATACTCTCTATTAAGCTTCATAAAGCATCAGAGCGTTTGTACTTCCCATGTTCTCACCACCTTTCTTGCAGCCGCTGTGTGCTCGTAGCGAAGCTGAATATGCCGTTGAGTATCCCAACCACTAAGCTCAAACTTCTCCCTATTCACATTGCACGTCAAGTTCTTTTCCACTTAATCTTCTTCCACAAATAGCCCTGGTGTTGGACAAGGCTCCAGGTAATCCGACACCGGACTGTCTTCTTCTGTGTCGTCTTCTTCTGTGCCATCGTCTTCCTCCATATCCAGAGTGTGGGCATACGCCATCGCAAAGACATTGAATATAGGCTTTGCCATGCTCAGTTTCTCCCTTGCCATCTCGTTCAGCACGCGGTTGGCGACTTCAACATCCCGAAGCACTTCGGCGTCCTCGATAACGCGGTGTACGTGGTCTGTCAGATCAGCCGTCGAATCCGCTCTGCTGCAGATCGTGATAATATCCTCCGCAAATTCGTCGTCCTCCGCCCAATAGTCCTCTAGTATTAAGGCGTTTTCGTGCATCGCGCAGATGCTGGCGAAGTTCCGGTATAGGCTTTTCGCGATTTCTTTCGAGCGCAAGGCGTGTACGAAAAGGATGTGAAGATCGATGGACCAAGGAAGATGGACTCTGGCCCAGCGATATGTGAGTCTTGCGCATAACTCGGATATCTCGTCGTTGGAAATGCCGGTGAGGCATTGACATTGAATTGGTTGTGGTGTCTGCGCCATCTTGATTGACGTCTTGAAAGTGAATCTTGTGAACGGATGGATGAGGGATGATTTGGTGTACCATGGGAATATTCGCTGCCTACGATGCGTACGCGCCGAGGTTCAACCTGTTAAGGGTTATGAGGATGGCGCAGAGAGTTGTTTTAAGAGGGAATTGTTTCATTGACGGAGGGGAGAAGCACGACAGAGAATATATATTTGCTCCTTTACCCGACACAACTACTTTTGTACAGAGGTAGCTTACGAAGGAGCCAGTTTCTCGTGAGTGTGTAAGGCCTAAACTACGTCTCTTTTCCGCAATAACAAGAAGTAAATTTCTTAAGACAGGCCTAGTAAGCTACGCCCTAATAATCTCGAATGTAAACTTACTACTATGCGTAAGCTTCGTAGAAGAACTCCTAACAGAGACGCTCTGTAAATCGTTCGCTCACAGGAAACTAGGTCAAGTCGAGTGTGCCGCGACATGAAGATGCTCCCAGGAACTGTATTGATAATAAAGGCGTGGCATTCACTCAAAGGATCTCCTTCGTACTTAATGACACCACGCTTGAGCCAAGGTTGTTCTCAATCCCTATCCCTGTCTGCTATTCTATCCGTTGTATCAAAGCTGGCTGATTCTGCGCCCCATATCTCAAACCTCAACTCAAGCCTCTCCGTATTGGCACTGTTCGTTCCATCTTTTCTCCACCTAAGAGGTTTCAACAGTTCATTCTGGTGTCGTCCCCCCAATGCCCAGTATACCCTCAGGTGTGAGCCTTCCTCGGCCTTCCGGGTACCCCTCGCCCTCTGCCTTTATCTCACCCTCCCTATTGAGTATGCGCGCATACACCATCGCAAAGTGCGCAAAAACTTTCAGCACCGTGTCAATCTCCTCCATCGCCAATTTGAACACGAAAGAGAAGGCTTTGTCAATGTCCTCAAAGGCGTAGCTTCCGTCAACACAGCACGAGCCTTTTAAGTCGATTATTAACTTGGCATGTAGATCATGGAAAACGCCAGTCGTGGTGACGCGAGATGAGATATCCTCTTTCGTCAACATGTCCTCGTAAAGATCACAGACGAGACCGAAGAAGCGTTGACAGCTTTCCGCGACAGCTTTCGAGAGGAGGGCCTGGTTGTGGAGGATGAAGAAGAAATTCTCGTCGAAGCCATCGGGCCATTGCACACTGCTTGCCTCGCCGTGTTTGAGAAGTGCGAGCTCTGCGGCACGGTATGTGAATGTGCCTTGCAACTTAAGTATTTCTTCCTTGGAGAATCCTGTGAGGCATAAAACTCGCTTTGGTGATTGTGGACGGGGTTGGATTGTACTCGAAGGCATATTAGTTGAGGTGTTTCAGAGAGTTGACTGTTGAAAGAGAAGACTACAAAGCGAGAAAATATATATGCTTTATGGCCCCTGGCTTGCACGTGACTCTAACACCGTCTTCGGAGTGTGGCCTGCCCAGCGCCGCCCACGAGAAAGCGGCTCTTATTTGGAATCAATTGTTGAGATATATGCTTGCGAATGAATGCCATCGATTGTACCACAACCCTAATAAGTACTCCACAAGACGAACCTGGACTGCTGCTTCATTTCAGTTCCTTACTTTCATCTCCAGTCACTGGAAACATCCAGAATCCGTGAAGGATGAATCCAGCCCAAGACAGCAATGGCTCCGTCTGTTGAGGGTCCAGTGAGAGGACTGCGAGTTGTACAGCCTCTGCAATGTCGATCCACCGTACGCTTCTTTCGATTTCTCCTCGTCTATACTCCCTGTCTATTTCGGGGAGAGCCTGAGCCAATTCTCTTATCGAGCGCAAAGCTCCTTGGTCATTCTTTTTAGCCTGGCGGATAAAAGAATCAAAAAATGACCTCGAAAATCTGTCACCGACATCGTCTTCAATCGGCCAAAGGGTAGAAACTGTCGAGCTTGCTCCCGAATAAAGTATTGCCGGGACCAGGCCCATTGGTTCATCACCGGCTTGATTATCAATGGAACCTGCCGAGCAAGCAATCAAATTGACATGGCCTCCTTGTTGAAGACGAACATCGAAAATCTCCCGAGCAGTAAGTTTCGGACGTTCGGTCGTGTCGTGTATTGGTATTGGAGATTGAGGTGGAGGATCTGTGAGGACTGGAAACTCCAGACTATGTTCAAGTGCGTCGCTAGCATTCCATGAGCAGTGGGTGTGAAGATGAAAGACCCGTGAGCGCGTTACACTATCCAGGAACCTGGGTTTTGTAGCAGTTTCGTCGATGAGTGGCTCAGCATTCAAACGAGCGGCAACATCCACTACGGATTTTCGGCCAGCCCTATAGCTTCGATCATGTATACGTCCTATGCCGGAAAATACCAGCGCATTCATAGGAGACTGTACGTCCGCTGCGTAAAGCGCAGCGGATTGACAAGACCTTAGCAATGAGTGAGAGTGGATATAAAGCACTGGATTCCGCCGAATGAGCGGCTCCTCATCCACATCTAAAGCATGCATCGGCAACCTGTGCAGCTCGTGAGTCGGACATAACACGAGCACATCACCCTCCCTTGTTCTCCGCTCGAGAGGGGTTACGAGACTGCCGCACAATTGATTTAAGTCGGTCTTGGCAGAATGTCGACCAAGCATGGGTTGATCGAGATCTTTCTGAGCCGTAAAGGTAGCTTTTATCCACTTGGCCGCTGCAGAGGGATCTGTATCCAAGATATCGATAGTGGGAGTCTGCCGGGCCCGTGCAGTAAGAAGAATAATGAAACCGTCCCCCATCTTGGGAGGATCATTGAAGTACGGAGGGACAAAAAACCAGTCTACCAAGACGACAGGCTTGCCAGCTTGCGACTGGATTCCGTCAAGCTCACTTAGGTCGAATGGCGTCCCTTCACGACGGTTTATCAGCTGCCTCAAAAGGTCGTGCTCTTTCATTTTCTTCCTATGGGCATCCAGTGTTCGACGCAAGTGGAGCCTATCCTTCGCCTCGGCAGCATCGATGCGAGCTTGTAGGTCAAGCATCTCTTGATAGACTGGACCGCAGTCTGGAGAAGCGAGGATTTTGTTGACTAGACCCGGCGGATTCGGACGAAACATCCCAATCGTTCTTGCCAATGACCGAGCCTTGAACTTCTGAACGAGCTCCCAGACGAGCATCCTTGATTCATCACTGCGCTCATCCGGTGCAGACAGGAGCAATTGAACTGCAACCTGGACGGTCGTATGGCTGTTTTGGAACCTTGCCACCTTCTTGCGCTCCTCAATGCCCTCTACTCCGTCCAGCCAGGATGCCTCGAGTTCAATTTCCGTGAAAATTCGATCTGTCTCGAGGACTGCTTCGAGTCCATCTCTGCGAAGCTGTCGAATCTGTTCGTTGATCGAAAGGTTTGCGCTCCCATGGGCTCCGCCAGCATCCTGAACACTGTCTCGTTGCTGAAGCTTGCGAATATAGAGAAGTGAGATCTGAGCGGAGAGTCGCTGACCAAGAGCAACCTGCCCGATCTGTTTTGTCTCACGAAAGCCGGAAACAGCTTCCTCGACGAGGCATTTAGCCTTCAAGACAAAATCCCAGCCAGTTTCAAGGTCACCGGTCGCTAAAAATTTCAAGTAATAGCACCAGGCCTTTTCAACCACCCAGGCCCATCGCCACGGCGAACTGAAGGCTTTCAGCATTTGTGGAAAGTTGGACTGCAGCTCTAGAGTCCGGTCAATTTCCTCGATGTGCACATCGCGCAACTGAAGTTGTTCCAGCCATCCCTTCCTGATATACAGAAACATCAACAACCCGAACAAGCGGTCGTTTCGAGATCCTTTGGGAGGTTTATGCAACCATGATGAAAGCGCATCATATCGTTCGTGAGAAGGGCGGCCACCAGGTAGGTAAACTGCTTCAAAAACGGCACCAGCATCCACGCTTTTGAGCTTTTCGCGATACTTGTTTGCACCATGCTCGCGCATCTGTTCCAAATCTTCTGCATCCATTCCAAAAAGACCTGTGACCGTGTTTATCGTTATCAGGTCCTTTCCAAGGTCATCAAAGGCCCAGTCAATGATCGCGTGCATGACAATCATTGTGCCTTGGGGAATATCTGTCAGACAGTGTATCCATCGTTCTGAGAAGGAGAAGTTGGACACATCGTCCTCTGAATCGTAAGCACTGTCCTCCGCTGAGCCACCACTATTGGCGAAGATGTTGGTATAATTCTGGTGATGAATGTTCTGGACCTGGCCAGCGCGTCTATCCCACTCTCTGGACCTGTCAAGGGCTTCTTTTGATCTTCCCTCGTCTCGAACGGTATTGAACAGGATGCTGCATTTGTAATAAAGGTTGGCCATAACCGTTGGTGCTTGGAAGTGTGGATACTTCAAGAAGAAGCCTTGGATCCACTCGAGAGACTTCTGAGCATCGACACGATTATCCACCGTAAGACTTAAGAGACCACTCTGACAAGATACCAGGTCGCAAAGGTCTTCAAACACGTACTCATTCAAGTGCTCAAGCCTCCGATGGAGCTCGTAGAACTTGACAAGGTGGGCTTCCGAGCCTGTCTGTGCGATCATCGCCGCTACTTCGGTGGCCAGGTACAGACAGTTCCCTTGATTGGGATGAGATCGTGCCGATAGTGGTTCTAGAAGTTCGATTGCGGCGTTGAACTTGGCGATGGGATCGGAAATAAAGCCCAGGCGCACAAGTTGGAGATGTAGACGATGCGACTGGTCATCTCCCAAATCTACGTTCGGGTCAGAACACAGACTGTCGAGAGCCAGCTCGCATTTTACAGCTTCGTTTTGCGCAGCAGACAAATCGTGAATGATGGCCAGGTCATCGCAAAGTCGCAGCCTCAAGTCTGCTTCTGCTAAATGACGGCTACGCGGTGATTCGATCATACTAAGAGTAGGGATGATTTCTTCATACTTCCGAAGGCGATCCATCAGAGGCGTTCGACTGATCTCGACGCGGAAGAGGCCAGCCGCGTGTCTGACCATTCCGCGTTTGAGCAATGAGCTCCGGAGGTCGGTGAGACCTTGCCAAGGTGCAAAGACAGATTCAGGCCTAGGAATTAACTCGGCGTCGGGACACTCGTACGTTGCACCGAGCTTGACGAAGAGGTAGGCTATAATGTATCTCCAGACGCAATTTACCTGAACGTGGTCAGTATTAGGAGAGGTGAATATGTCTGCAAGAGGAGATGTATACATGTACGTCAGTGTATGAATCGACCGGAAAATCTTTCAACCACTTCTGCGTTCTCTCAAGCTCTTCAATGGCAGGTTCTATTGTGCCTCTATGACGAACCACCACCATGGCTCGCGTCAAGGCCATCAGACGCCATTCCGGTCGCGCGAGGGTCTCTTCGTCGCCTTCGCGATCCCGCAAGGGTTTGTCGAGAAACCTGTATAGCTTGCCATAAGAGTAGCATTCCAAGTAGATGTTTGCTTGCTCTATCAAAACCACGGGTACTTCCTTCACTTCGTCTAAATTCTCTCGGAAGATGTCGAGCGCTTCGTTGAATCGACCAACACGTCGGAGCCATATACTTCGCTCCAGGTGCTCGATTTGCTTTCCGTGAAGCGTAGAATAAAGAGAGGTATTGAGCCCAACAAAGTCGTTGGGCATGAGAGGCATCTTCGCAATGAGGAAGGCGTACCGCTCGAGCGCGGCAGTCGCTGCAGACAATGACTATTTAAGACTCACATTTGCCTTCATGCTTCGGAGACAGGGTTAACAAAGGGACTTGTGTGTGATATTTGCTGTCCAAGGCGCAGGAGCTGAAGTTGGTGGCGTCATGCCCAGACGGTCTCGACCTGCTGTGAACTTAAGTACAGCCTCAGGGGCCGCTTGGCTGCGCGAGGGCATCCGCAAATAAAGGTTTGAGTCTTTGATTGCAGCTCGGACAGCGTCTGAAGGAAATACAATGGCTTCCGAAGACGAGGCTGCCGGTATCGAAACGCCGCCATCGTTCTCATGGTCCGCGCCGATTGAAATCGACACAAAAGCAGAGCAATTCCTCAGCAGCCGACCTGAAACAAACAGTGAGCAAGAGGAGCTACTACCGCGAGAAATCATTGCAGAAGCAGCTGGATGCGCTCATTTCCAGGCAGAATTGGGCCGACCGCTCCTGATCGGAGATTTCAAGGGACTGCCCGCTTATCTTCTGCGCACTCGCTTCTTGTTCCAGCTATTCACGACGAGCTGGCTGTCGCGCGTACAGGCGGCCGTCATCACCATCGTCTTCGAGGACAGCCCACTGGAGGGATACAACTCATGGCCGCATCCAGCAATAGCAGCATACTATCCCGAGCTATATGAGGGTCATCCCTCGAAGGCAACGGTAGAAACTCGCCGGGAATTTTCCCTCGACGCTGGTTACATGGGCGTGGGCGCTAACCTCGCGGCGGGACAATCAACAACTGCTGTATGTAACGCGGCAGTCTGTCCAGGAGGATAATCTGAAGTGGATGATAGCGGGCTGACATGATTTCGCAGGTCAAAGAGGGGAAAGTCCTCGTACAAGGCGTAAGAGGAGGTGGCCGGCGTCGAAATGCAATTATTTGGACTATCAGGGAAGACGAAGTAGCCAAGCAAGGCATCCCTCACATCGTCGACTTGCCTTTGATCGTGACCCGACCAGGAGAGGGCCGTTTCTCCGCCACAATTCAAGTCAAGGCACACTATGGATTCTGGAGAGGCCCACTTGCCAGAACCATCCCCGTACTCGGAAAGAATGACGCTCCAGTTTTCTTTGATCCTCCCACTTTGACGTCGCTTGCAGCGCTTGGGGTTGAGAGAGGTCCTGATGGAGAATTGATCGCCCAGCACGGTGGCTCTTTCGACGCGGTGGATTTGCAAACAATGAGCTCGTTCTCAAAATCTGTAAGTCTCTGAACTGTCAACGGTAATTCGCATACGCTAATACTGCCACATAGTACGGTCTGAAGTGAAGTCGAAAATATATCGATCTACCGCAATGCTCAAAATAAGTCAGTCCGGGCAGCATCTGCGGAGCTGGTCCGTACACCTTTCGAGGGATGGGACAATGATCAAAGTTGCGCTTGCGAGAGCGACGACACCACAATGCAAGACGAGTAGGTTCATAGAAGCATAGGAAATTTTATCTATCGTAACCTAGTGTACAAAGGAGAATGCATCACCACCATGTATCAACTACCAAGGTCGATCGCTCCCACCAATCAAGTGAGTTACGAGCGAAGGCCATTTTTCGTGCATCTACCGCGTAACCAGCCCTCTTCCTGAACCATCCCCATTACGTAGGAGCTGGCCGCTTTGGAAGAGAGCGAAAAGAAAACCAGACGCAGTAGTGGTATCAAAGGGTATCAAGAGGTACCCAAAACCGTCAGACCACCAAAGAGCACATGCGTGAAAGGAAAAATAAAAGGGAAAGAATGACAGTCTGTACGCCTCATACGATTCGTTACTGTCCGTTTGCGGAGGGAGCCTCAATGTGAACGCGATTCTAAACGCCGACGCTACGGTTGCCATTGGCCACATTCCTGCCATTGGTCATCGCTTGGCCGTTGGTACCATCGAACGCCCTGTCCATCTGGTTACCGAGACCGGTAGCGGCATTGCCGTTGGTGACGTTACCGTTGGTGAAGCCCTGTCCGCTAGTAGCAGTAGAATGAGGTTTCGTGGAGATCTTGTCCGGCTTGGGGACGTTGGAGGACTCCTTGGCAGTGCCAATGCTGAAGATGGGCGACTCCCATTTGTCTCCCTTGGCGGCGAGCTCCTTGTACTCGGTAGCCTTGGATGAGATGCCACCTGGGAGCTTGATGTTGGGGAAGATGGAGTCGTGGGCAGTGACGGCCATGTTGACCTTCTTGTCCTTGGCGACGCGGTTGACCTTCTCCTTGCCTTGCATGAGCTGCTGATTGAAGGCGGAAGCATAGCGCTGGTAGATGTTCTGAGCATTCTCTGGGTCCGGGTTGTTCTGGAAGTCCTCCTGCGCCTTCTTGGCCTCCTGGTTGATGCCATAGAGGAACTGGTCGAGCTGTGCAGCGTTCTGCTTGATCTGCTTTTCAGCGACCTTCTGCAGGGCGGGGCGGATAGCCCTGAGCATCAACGGCTTAGCGAGTAGGAGAAGCAGCTTGTGCTTGGACTGCTTGACGTTGATGGTGAAGTTCTTGACCTGCACGTCAACCTTGTTGATCTTGAAGAAATTAGCCTGATCCTTGGGATCAGCGTTCTCCATCTCAATCTTGAAGGCAAGGCCCTCGCCACCGAAGTGAATGTCCATGATGCCCTGATCGGTGATGCTCGGGAAGCCTTGCTTCTTCTTGAGGTAGTACGAGACGTCTATGAATTGTTAGCAATTGTTTGTGTGGAGCCCGAAGTGTGGGTTCTGCATACCGCGAAGATCAGCCTGAACACCGGAGACGGCAACCATAACCTTATTCTTGTTCTTGTTCTGGATCTTCTTGCGTCCCCAACGGAAGTAGTTGTCGGTGCTGAATTCGAAGACGTTGGGAGCGAGGTTGTCACCTTCGATCACAAGATTCTCAACAACAGCATCCATCATCGGGTCCGAATACTCGATGCGAGGAATAGGCACGTAGCGGATATTCTCAAAGAAGGCAGGTATGATGACCTCGGAAACATCCTTCAGAAGATGCGGCTTGAACTTCGGATTGCCATTCTCGTCCTGGCCAAGGTCGAGGGTGAGCTTCTTCACGGCCTCGCCGAGAGCCTTGTTCTGCGGGTCCTCGTCGAACTGGTTGCCGAGGAACTTGAACTCATCAACGATGCGATCAGTGTGGGTGCGGTACTTGTCGCGGAGAAGGAAGTTGCCCTCATCGTAGAGTTGGTTCCACTCGTCGTTGCACTCATCCTTCATGATGAAGCCTTGCTCCTTCAGACACTTGCGAACGAATGTGTCCATCTTCTTGAACCAGTTTCTGAGTTGCTCATCCTTGTCAGCGTCCTTGTATATGGTGTCGATCGAATCGAAGAGGTCGTCGAGCGAAGTGCTGTTGGCGAAGCGCTCGATCAGGGTCTATAAGAAAGTCAGCCTTGATAGCCCATGATGGACAATGCACGACACAAACGCACCCTCAAGTCATTTTCAGCAATCTGCAAGCTGTCATCACCACGAGCATCCTGAACGGAGGAGTGGCCCTGAAGAGCCACGTGCTTGCTGTGACCGCTGTACTCTTCAGCGAGACGCAACAGTGTCTCCACCGCCTGGAGGTCTAAATTGCAATTAGCATCGTCATCACACGTTTAGTTCAAGGCCACTTACAGTCCTCATGTCCTTGGATCTCAACGACCATCTTCTTCAGGCGCCAGATGGTCTGCTCACGTCTCTCCTTCGGCATCTTGCCCTTGAGATAATCCTGTGTACGGCCCTTGTACTCCTTGCCCTTTTGCTGAGTGTCTTCTGGAATGTTTTCCTTTGCTGTACCCTTAAGAGTCTCTACGCCAGCCTGAGCGCCCGAAGCAGCGTCAACACCGGATGCAGTACCAGCTTGCTGGTCCTGGGCAGCCAGATCAGCTGCGTCAGCAGGATCGCGGGAGCCGCGAGGGTGCGCAGCTTCAGACGCATCACCAGCGGCCTTCTGAACATCGCTCCTGGCAAAGGGTTTGTTCTTATTGTACGCTTCCTTAGCCTGGCCGCGCAGAGCATCCTTGGACAGGTCCGGCACATCATGCCAGGTATCATCAGCCGCTGGCTCATCGAGCTGCGCGAGCTGGTCCTCATTGGGGTTCACTTTGCCGGCCGCCTTGGTAGCAGCGTCACCAGCGATGGAGCGGAGGAGAATAGTGGCATCGTTGACTGCATGACAGTTAGTGCTGCGCATTCTCAAATGGTAGGAATATACGTACGGAGTTTGCGGAATTGACCGTTAGAAAGGATGAGGGTTCCAAGGGTGCGAAGGCCCTCAAGAGCTTCTTGGCTGTGCTGTTGAGCGGTTTCCTTCTCGACTGGCATGTTGGGTGACTTGAAGTTGCCCTTGGAGATCTGCTGGGTCTGCCAGATAAAGTCTTGCAAGAGGTTACCGTCATTCTTTGAGAGGACCAGGACCTTCGCCTTCTCGATCACATCTCGAAGATCCGCGACAAGCTGTTGACCTTCTGCCGAGAGCTTCTTGGACGGATTGGAGAGAGCGTCGGACTCAAGCACACTGTTGAGGGCGACATCGATTTGCGCGTTCTGAATTACAAGTCAATAAACCAAGCAATACACCTTCAATAGCGGGAATTTGGGTCTTACGGAAGGCACTTTGCCGTTTGCGAAAGCTGTCAAAATCATGATGTCAGCGAGCACGTCCAAGGTGCAAGTCACGCGAGCGAGCAATGAGTGGAATTGAGAGCGTACCAGAGTAGATGCCGTAGAGCTGGAGCTTGTTGTTGACATCGCGCTCCTTAATCTGCTGGTTTACAGGCACATTGACTGCAGCCTTCGACGCCATGTTGGATGTGAGAGTGGGTGTTGTTGTTGTTGTTGTGTTTGGTGTTCGACGACGATGCAAGGGTGCTTGCAGGGTGCAGATGCAGAGCTAGGAAGGGAGCAGGTAAATAAAATCTCGCAGTCGAGACGGGGTATCACGAAAAGGTCAATTGATGGAAAGTGGAAAGGTGGAGGTGTGAGGAGGAAAAGAAGAGAGGAGGGAGGCTTGCGAGGAGACCTGTTTTATTGAAGTCGCACAGAGCAAGGTCGCCCGCCGCCTCAGAGCATTTCGCATTCGTGACATCACCGCCAGGTGTGGCTTGATCGCTCCTTTTTTGGCCGCCCTGCCTGTTCCCACGTCCACGCCATTCCGGATTCTGGGCGCGCGAGCGGCTGCGTGCCGTCCAGCCAATCATGCGCACGCCCAATCCCTCTCTGTCTGCCATGATTCGCGCACCGCTGGCTTCGCAGGCCGCCATCGTGCGAGACGGTTCACATGTGCTGGGACCGGCCGTTCACTCGATTAGCATCAGCACACTGCAAAGTGGATGACGCGTGGTCCAGCTCCTTAATGCGCTCGTCGCGCTCCACCAAAGCAGATGTCGCCGAGAGATAGCTCGGATCGCCACTAGCCCAAAGCTCCCCCGGTTTTTCGTCATCCTTGGAACACATTTCCTGGAATCATGGGCCAGGCTTGCTCGCCCTGTCCCTCCGCTCCCTTCTGGTGCCTGCCACGCGAGGCCATGTTGAAACATTCATGTGTGACACGAGCAACGAGATTGCGCTTTCAGGAACGTCTTCCCGTCCTTGGCCACCCTATCCTCGGCCGAAAGAGTATCAAGAGCATTCGATACCAGAAGATGATGAAGAGCACACACGCGAATGCAGCGCTGGCATGATCGCGATCTCACACTCGATCCTTGGAAATAAATTTTCGCTTGGAGCCGAGCCCATGTCGCGCTAGAACCGCAGTTGGAACGCCACTTTGCCGTTCAGATCGGGGTATGATGTGGCTGATGGCTCAAGCAGGGCAAGCACTCTGATCGCATTGCACAGCAAGGCGTGAGCTCAACATCGAATCATCCATCCCCTTCCACCGCTCAATGCCATACGTACGCTGATTGCCCCCCTCGCTTATTTGCCAATGCAGCTTCCCGTCCGTCAAGTCCTACCGAGGCTTCTGCGTGCCTGGGAGAGGCGTGAGAGGAGCTCTCCGTCCCATTGCTCAACCTCCCCGAGAGAGGGGGGTCGATGGTAGCAGTCTAGCAGACAGGCTGGCACTTTCAGCACTTGAGCATCCAAAATCTTCTTCATCGCCAATTAACTAACCATATGCGTACTGTAATAACTCGTATATAGCAATTCTTGACCACAAAACCTGCACCACTCTCTTGTCACTCACGAAACAGTTTACCCTTCTCTCTCCAACGTTCTGTATCAGCTGGATCTAGCTCTCATCAAAACTGTCACGAACCATGTCTCCCTTCCAAACTCCATCTCTACTCCTCTTCACCTACCCTGAATCAGTCGTTGGCAGACGACTTGACTGGTATCTCACCCTCCGGCGTATCCCCTACGTGCACTGTGAAGTCGACAACAAAATGCCGCGCCCCGTGCTCGAGCGCCTGGGCGTGCACTACCGTCGCATTCCCGTGCTGGCGGTCGGGCGCGATTTATATTGCGATTCGCGCTGCATCATTCAGACCATGGAGGATTTATATCCCAAGACACAGAGACTGGGCGCAGATCCGAAGCAGCGACCGTTCGACGCCGGTATCCAGAAGTTACTGGAGAACTGGGCGTTCGAAGGGGGCGTATTCATGAAGACGGCGATGCTCATATCCCCAGATGCGAAACTCGTGCAGGATCCGTCGTGGTTGGAGGACCGGTATCAGCTCTCGGGCTTTCGATTCAGTAAAGAAGCCATGGAGCAGATCCGTCCTGACGCGCTGGCCGCCGCTCGTATGCATCTTGACATTGTGGAGAATATGCTATTGGGGGATGGACGAGAGTGGATCTCAGGCGGGGAAGAGCCAGGATTAGCGGATGTCCATGTAGGTTGGCCGTTTGATTGGATGCTGAGGGACCCAGAAAAGATGGGTATGAAGCATGCGTATCCGGAGTTGTTGAATGAGCAGAAGTATCCGAAGATGTTCGCATGGATTGATCGCCTCAATCGGTTCATGGAGGAGAAGAGGAAAGAGCAGGGTGAACTCAAGATGCTGAGCAGTGATGAAGCCGTGAAGTTGATCGAAAATTCCTCTTTGTTTGAGCACGAAGAGTTAGACATTGTAGAATGGGATCCGACGGGCCTGAAGAAAGGAGCTGAAGTTGACCTATTTGCGACAGACGTACCGAACGGATTCCAAAACAGAGACACTGGAGAGCTGATAGGCTTGACTGCAGGCAGAGTCACAGTGAAGGCAAAGACAAAGGATGGCATTGATGTACGGATACATTATCCCAGGATCAACATCAAAATTGCGCCTTCGACAACCGGCCTGTAAAACCGCAAATGTGAGACCAGCAGTCTTTGATACGGCGCAACCATTAAGGCATTCCGGTCCTTTTAAATGCTCTCATTCCTCCAGAGGTATGGCCCCCACACACATCATCGTACTACTCGTTCGCAACAGATCCAATATTATCAGTGTCCTACGGGAATAGTCTTATCCACGAGCATTTCACCACAATGATGAATCGAAATCCGATACAGAAGTATCCAGTTCAGGACCACTCAAAGTTTCCTCCATTTCTACTGCATCGAGTATCCTCGCACTCATGTTGCTTCTCTCCAGTTCATGGTCTGAAGCCGGAAGGTCACGACATTCGCATTGAAACCGTGGACGACCTCAAACCTGCCGTTAAACAGGACCTCGATTGCCATTGCCCTTTGAGACGCCCTTTAGTCAACGTTGTATCTGATGAGAAGTCTGCACTTCAATGGGCTGAGAGGTAATGCGAGAAGATTAGAGGACCTTGTGTCGTGTCCACAATCGACACTTCAAAATTGGATGATGTACTCGTCTTAGCTCAACTGCATACAACAACGATCATATATACCTGTTCTCCATCAAATACCTATCAATGCTATTGTCGGAGAGCACCGACAAGCCTTTTGTGCACACCAGAGAAGCCGAATTGTCCAACGTTGATAAGGATGCAAGATCGTTTCTCGTTCAATCAACGGGCTTATCAGATACCAAGCAAATGGCATCTATGAGGAGGCAGTCTTGGAGACTTTCCGGAATGTTACAATCGATTGCGAAGGGCTTGCCAAACTAAAACATTACAAGGCGCCAAACGTTAGCTTGGCTCTCAGGAATTTCACAAATGCATGTTTGCGATTCTGCAAAGAGAAGTGCTACAATAGCAAGCCGCAGTTGAGGAGAGATTCGGTGGGATCCGCGGGCGAAGGCTTTGGCGTCGGTTTAACATCCGACGACGATTCAGTCTCCGGAGAGGCTTCTGTGGAAAGCATCACTGACAGCGAGTCACAAATGTGAGGAGAGAAAACAGCCTGTCCTCCAACAGCATCCGATAACTCATCACGATGATGGGCCGACCTTTGGGGAAATGGCTGACAGATATCGACCTTGCACGGTTGAATGGGCACAACCAACGTTAGGATGTCAGTATCCAGTGCTTTGGCAGAGGAAGAGATGCTATTGCCTTGAGTTTCGGCCAAGCGTCCTCTATTTCGAAAGCATAAGGCGATGTCATCTGTACAGAAACTTACTCAAACACCAAGATCTTCATAAGGTATGGTTATCCTACGTCGAACTTCTTGTTACAATCTTCTCCCCTCCAACAGCTTCAGCCATGACCGTAGCGCCCTCACTTGCGCTCGCATCAATGCCCCTTCTCTTCTTCAACACATTCTCAATGAACGCCTCGCCCGCCTTATAACTACTCCTCACCAACGGCCCACTTGCAACATACAAGAATCCCATCTCCAGCGCCCGCACCCGCCACGCTTCAAATACATCGGGGTGAACGTACTCGTGCACTTTCATGTGTCTCTTCGTCGGCCGCATGTACTGCCCGAACGTGACGACGTCGACGCCTGCGGCCCTGATGGCTCTCAGTGCATCCCACATCTGCTCTTCCGTCTCGCCCAGCCCGAGCATCATGCTCGTCTTGGTGATGAGGTCTGGCTTCGCGGCTTTCGCGGCGCGCAAGACATCTAGTGACTGTCGGAAGCCCGCGCGACGATCACGCACCATGGGGGTGAGTTCTTCGACCGTCTCGACGTTGTGCGCGTAGACGTCCAGTCCACTCAGCGCCACCTGCTCGACTTGCGCGACGTCGCCGGCGAAATCGCCTGTCAGCGCCTCCACGAGCACCTGGCCATTGCTCTTTGCCTTAATCTTGCTAATGGTCTCCGCGAAATGCGCCGCCCCGCCGTCAGGCAAATCATCTCTATCCACAGACGTCAAAACGACATATCCCAACCCCCACCGCGACAGCGCTTCAGCCGTATGCTCTGGCTCATGTGGGTCCAGCGGCGCCGGGGCCTTGTTCGTCTTCACGCTGCAGAAGCGGCATCCTCGTGTACAGGTATCCCCCATGAGCATGATAGTCGCGGTAGCTGCACTCTTGCTCGAGCCGCCCCAGCAGCTCGAGATGTTCGGGCAGCGCGCTTCTTCGCATACAGTGTGCAGGTTCAGGCCACGCAGGTCGTTGCGTAGAGTCTTGTAGTTGTCGCCTTCGGGGATAGGTGTCTTTAACCACTCTGGCAGTCGTGTGATTTGGCGCTGCTTGCCCTTCGGTCCGACCATCACTGTCCGCAGCTCAAGCATGTCTTCTCTTGACATCGTCTCCTCTGCTTTGGGGGCCACAAAGTCGGTGAAGGAAGGGCCGGCATTGAGCTTGTCGGAGAAGGATGTTGGGCGTCGTCGAGGGGTGGAGGTGTTGTCTGGAGGTGAGTTGATGGTGGCGAGGCGGCGGACGGAGGGAGTCGTGCGGAGGGCGCAGGAGCGGCAGATGGGGAGTCGCGTTGTGACGGCGCGGCGGAGAGGTGCTGGTGAAGCCATTGTGGACGTTCTTGAAGGTGGTGAATTAGGGAGACGGTTGTGAAGATGGTGATGTTGAAGGTTTGATTATTCAACGAACTTCCTGTCGGCTCCCATTCGCTCCCTGCAGCCCTACAAGCTCGGAACGCCACTGGATCTAAAAGATTAGATTAGATCGGGCCGACATCGATATTTTTTAACTCGAACTGCGATCACACCATCACTGTGATCAATTCGCTGAAACTAACTCTGTAGCGACTACGGAGACTTCACTGTCGGAGCCACTGTGTCTCGTGGCACAACTTCACTTCTTGGTTGTACACGACAACGTGAGAAATAAGGGAGACACTCCATACATCACGAAGCCAAAAGGTTCAGACCATTTCGATCCAATTCGAAAGCAGATCGATTGCAACCTATCGACACGGTGCACTAGGTGTCTGTGAGGGGTGTCGTTCAAGGTCGGACACAGTTTCTCGGCGTTGAACTCAAATTCTACATATAGCCGTCGAGTCCCTTCCTTCTTCCATCAACCTCTCCAGTCTTTCAATCATTTATCTCCAAGCCCATTTCCCAAAAACTTCTCTATATACACATCTACACACCCCTCTCTCAGCATGTCTTCCGACTCCGCCATCATCGATAGCGCACTAGTTGGCGAAGGGAAACCATTCCGCGACATCTTCGCAAAGGGCAAAGTCAGAGACGTGTACCTCCTCGACTCTTCCGCACTCCTCTTCATAGCAACAGTCAGTCTCCATCCTCCCTCCCATCTGTCTACAATCCTAACCCTCAGCAGGACCGCATATCCGCCTACGATGTCATCCTATCAAATGGCATCCCCCAGAAAGGCAGCCTGCTCACATCCCTCAGCGCCTTCTGGTTTGCGTACCTCTCACGCCAAATCCCAGGTCTAAAGACGCACCTCATTTCAATTGGTCTGCCTCCCAGCGTGCGCGACCAGCTCGAGGCAAACCGCGCAGAGCAATTATCCCAGCGCAGCATGGTCGTGCGCAAACTCGAGATGTTCCCCCTGGAGAGCATTGTGCGCGGTTACATCACCGGCAGCGCGTGGAAAGAATACCAAACGTCCGGCACCGTGCACGGGATCTCCATCCGCCCAGGCATGAAGGAGAGTGAGCGTTTCGACCAAGCAATATGGACGCCCAGCACGAAAGCAGAAGTCGGCGACAAGGATGAGAACATATCCCCGGCGCAAGCTGCCGCTTTGGTTGGTAAAGGATACGCCGCAAAAATCGAGAAGTTGAGTTTGCAGCTGTATGAGACGGCGCATGCGTATGCGCTGGAGAGAGGGATCATCATTGCAGACACAAAGTTTGAGTTTGCGAAGGACGAAAATGGAGAAGTGGTGGTGGCTGACGAAGTCCTGACGCCGGATAGCTCGAGGTTCTGGCCGCTGGATAAATATGAGCCTGGCCGTTCACAGGAGAGCTACGACAAGCAGTATCTGCGAGACTGGTTGACGAAGAGCGGGCTGAAGGGCAAGGATGGCGTGAACATGCCGGAGGAGATTGTTGAGGGGACGAGAAGGAGGTATGAGGACGTTAGTAGGTTGTTGACTTGAGGAGCTAGATCCCCAGTCTCGTTACTAAGAATCAAGTCCTCGAAGTTATGACTTCTGTGTAAAGAGGACATGAGTGTCTCGCTCTGCACAGCGCATTCACTGAAACCCGGCTTCCATAAGTCAAGAAATGGTAGACGGATATGCTCAAGCTTCCAGGCGCTTTGTATCCAACAGCGAAGTTATCATATGTACAAAGTCAACTATCCAAATATCAGCTAGCATCCATGAACTACAAGAAGTCTGCAATCACGTCGCCATCCTTCCAATCCATATCACATCCACTGCATTACAACTTCGACTGCACCCACCCTTCAATCGCCCTCGCCCCATGCTCCTTCTCCTTAAACCCAAGAATAACATCCAAAATCGGCGCCTCATGAGGCTCCCGCGGGCTAATCACCAACTCGCACCTCCCTCTCTTCCTCCCTTCTTTTCCTGCGCCCCGATTATACCCCTCCGCAAACTTCCACGCAAACTCCTGTATCCCATCCACAAAGATCTCCCCGCCCCCTCCCCAAATCAGCACATCACCCGCCACCTCTGCTGCACCTTCCCACCAGTCGGCGGAGGCGCGGCGCGGCTCGGCATATTCATCGCCGACGGGTGGACCAGAGGAGGGAGACTGGCCGAGCCAGGCGGAACTCCAGCGTATCAAGGGTTTGGCATCAAACACGTCGGTCTGCGCGTTCGATTTAAAGGAGTGGTCGGCGTCGGCGAAACTGACCCACGGACTGATGAGCACCGTCGCTTTCAAGCTCTCACCCTTCAGGTCGACCCTAGGAACTTGGGCCGAGGGGTGCGGGTGCAGAATGTGACTCAGCAGCGCGAGACAGAGGTTTCCGCCTGCGGAGTCGCCTGCTATCAGGAGGCTATTTGCGGACCGAGATTCGTTGCTGAGGAGGAAGTTGATGAGCACAGATGTTTCAGCGAGTTGTGTGGGATATTGCGCTTGGGGTGCGAGTGTGTAGGATAGTATGCAGGTGGAGATGTCGTGGCCGGCGGCGTTGAGGAGGGTGGTTAGGTCGGAGAGGTAGGCGAAATGACCCGGGGTTGCGGGCGCGACGTATCCACCTCCTATGTTGTTCATTAATATACTATGTATGCGAATTACAGGAGATGGAAGGATCAAAGATAAATATAAAACGGAGCTGTAGCGTAGACGTAACTCACCATGAAGGTATACAAGGACGTATTTGGAGCTTCGTCGGCCTATCCAGTTGACTTTCTTGCCATTGGAGAGAACTATGACTTCCGGCTGGACGCCGCGAGCTTTGCAAACATCGAGGTAGGCTTTGTCGGTGGGGACTTCGAGGTGTTTCTCTTGCGCGAGCGTCATATTGCGCAGTTGGGCGCGGGATGCGGCGTACATGACATCGCGTTTACTACCCTCGTTCAGCAATTGTAAGCCAACATGTTGCTTTCTTCGGTAAATTTCTCACAATGTAGGTGCGCCATGAGGATGGAAGGGAGATGTGAGTAGTCGCGAGAGGGCTGTAAAGACTGAATGGAAGAGATCAGTATTCTGTCGCTGAAGGAGAGGAGTGGAAACGAACGGGTTCCCGCTGTCACAGCAGCCAGGCCGAGCTTCGAAACAGACTCTTTCTTCTCCGACATTATAAGAACTGTAGAGACGACTGAGAGGTGAGGAAATGGAGCGGATGAAGTCGATTCAGGCCTACCTTTGGAGAGACGCTACAAGCCTACATGATGGCGCGCACTGCCAAGCGCAATGAAACTCGGAAGCTGCTCCTCATAGTTTCCAAATCCGAGCGCGAGATTTCGCTGTAGCCGGTACTCGATATCCGCGGGAGGAGAAGTGGTGCTAAGGTTGGACGAAGTGCGAGCAGCGGGAGAGTTCCGCCGCACGAGTCATGGGAACGAGTCAAGCACCTCCACCGAGAGTCAAGCTCCCCAGACCTTCATGAATCAACCAACCGCCTCTCCCTGCAGCAGCCGTAGTCAGCGCTGCACATCCACGTCTTGTGCGGCTCAAAGGGCCCCAGTCCAGGCCTCAGCATGCCCGACGTCAACGGCGACGACAACCCAGAATCAGCAGCCGCCAGTCCCAACGACGGCTCGCAACCGCCACCTCCAAAGCGCAAGAAGACCGCGGCCGCGGCCAGCAGCTCGTCTCGCGGCGTCGCGAACCTCACGCCCGAGCAGCTCGCGCGCAAGAGGGCCAATGACCGCGAGGCGCAGAGGGCGATTCGCGAGCGCACAAAGAACCAGATCGACTCGCTGAATGCGCGGATACGGGAGCTCGAGAGTGCGCAGCCGTACCATGATTTGCAGCAGGCGGTACGGCAGAAGGAGGCTGTTCAGGCCGAGAATGAGGATATAAAGAGGAGACTAGCGACGGTAATTGGGATTATACAGCCTCTGCTGGGAACGCAGGGCTTGAATGGTGAGTTGTACTTTGCGTTGGAAAAGCAATTGGAGGCTATGGACAAGAATGTGTATTTCATTTTGGATAGTCTCGTGGAGGCCAATGTCAATCGGAGACCCGCTGGATTCAATTGTCCTATTTCCTGTATTTCCAAAGTCATATGTGTATCTACTGCTTTGCTCAGCTGCTAATGAATCCCTGTAGAACTTGCAGCCGCCGCAGAAAGAAATGCCATCCCAATCCAACCCGGTCTAGGCGAACATACCTCCATCAATGACGCCGCCTCATACAATGGCTCCATCTCCGCCATGCAAATCAGCACCGGCCGATCCGGCCCCGCCGTAGATTCTCCAGAAGGCCAGCAATCGCGGAATTGGCACATGGGCGAGTCTCCAACCATCCCGTACGACGTACAGCGTGGGAACTTCGATCCAAACCTTCCGTTCGGTCACTCAAACGATGAAAGACTGGGCGTTGATTTCTTGCTGGACGGCAGCCAGCGACACCTTCAATTGCAGAATGGCATTGCCGTCACACAGCCCACACCACTATCACCCCAAGATCCTCCCCGTTCCATCGCATCAGACACTCCCCACCGAGAAGCATGGTCGACCCTCCCCCGCTACCTCCCCCCAACATGCCCCCTCGACACCCTCCTCGGCGACTTCCTTACGGAGCGCCGCCGCCGCAGCGCAGAAGGCGTGGACGGCAATACTCTCGTAGGGCCGAAATACCCAAACTTTGATCCGCTGATCGAGCCCGGCCGCGAGCACCACTCGCACGAGCTGTCCAAGCTATTCACAGACATCCTGCGCACCTTTCCCGATATCAGCCGCCTGCCGGAGCAGGTCGCGGTGGTGTATATCATGTTCCTGATCATGCGGTGGCAGGTGCATCCGACTCGGGAGAACTACGAGCTGATGCCCGAGTGGGTGCAGCCAAGGCCGTGTCAGCTGTTCACGCCGTATCCATTGTGGTGCACGTATTTACCTTGGTGGGTTCCGTCTTTTTCAATTCTCTCAAAGGAGAAAGGAAAGGAAATAGAAGCAGCTAACGGATGGTGTGGGTTTAGGCCACGAATGCGCGACCGCCTCGTAAACTCCCAAACCGTCATGCCCTTCGACCAATTCTTCATTCCCTACACCACCACCCTCTCCCTCAACTGGCCATACGAAGCACACCACTGCGTTATTCGCAACCCATTGTACCAACCTCCCTCCTCCCACCAAACCTCTACCACACCCGCATCCCAGACGCGCTCACGCGGCACCCCATCGGAAGATTCATCCAGCGGAGGTAATACCCAGCCGAAGTACATCATGAACCCGGCATTCGAATCGCACCTTCGCGACCTGAGCAATTGGAGCTTGGGGCCTGCGTTCTGCGACACGTTTCCACATATTGGCGACACGGTGCGAATTAAAGAGGGCGGGCGGTGACTAGCCGACCATGAGTTGTTGAGCTATCATATGGCTACGGATATTGGGTGCGCGCCGCAGTGAAAAGGAATGTCTTGCTCCATTCCACGTGCCGGGAAATATAAGCTAGGGGGTTATAAGGTTTGGAGGGGTCTGAAGAGATGGGTCAAAAATTGGGGGTGATACGCGTGTATAATACGTGCCGATGCGCTTGCATCGGGGTTACGATCTGCACGGTAGATTAGATGGTACGATTGGACATGACGAGCAGGGCGTATGGGTATCCTGCATTGCCCTCCACGGAGAAGGGTTCAGCATTTTTGGGTCATGCCGATTCGAGGCATAGTTTCGGTCCAGTTTCCAAATCACGTTTGAGAATTGGCATGTGTATGATTAGAGATACGGCGGTACAATAGAGGGTCTGCATGAATAGAAGGAGCGAAATCGTTCAAAATTAATACACAAAGAACTGAACATCTTGATCTGTTTTTGAGCAGTTTTCGCAGTCCAAACTGCGTGTGCTATTTTTAGATATATGATCTCTAAAGAATATCTAACCCCAACCCTAACCCTGCTCCATGATGACCATTATTTTGACGATGGATATATGTTGCACAACTGCAATTAGAGTCGCTGGATATAAAGTCTATATGGTTCTCTCTCTATATGACTTCAAGCTGCTAGTACTCTTAGTCTTTTCATGGGCGGAGTTGGGACATATTCGACCATAGACCATTTCTAAGCTATTTTTGGGTTTCACAAAATTCAACTGTGATATTTCACCCAAAAACATATCTTCCTCGACGCACATTCCCAACGCTACGGTGCAAGAGAGACAGAAGGCTACTCTCATTCAAGTCTACGAGATAATCTTCTGGATTCATTACAAGTCCAGGTTATTGACGTTACCGCGAGGTCCACCTTGCACAATGCTCGTGTGCGCCTGATCTGGCGCTTGATATTCAAGCCCACGTGCCTCAAACCCGCCCCAACGCGAGACTCACTGGTGTCTTTATTTCATCAAACCATTTCCTTTGTTTTCTTCTAGTAAAAAGAAAGAATGGCACATCTCAAACCAGCACCATCTCCGCCTCCTTCCCCACCACTGTCGTCCACCGCCGGCTTGGATCATAACCACGACCAACCTACTCTACAGCAAGAATCCCACCATGAGGACCCATTTGACGACGTCTTCTTCTCAGACCCGTCATCATCGGAGCGGCCAAATCCAGAAATCCCAAGAGAGACATCACAGCAAGACTTATCAGACCTCCCGCGCTTACGCTACGTGCATACCACCGCGGGCTACCGGGACGGCGTGTCGGCCTCTAAGGCGAGCTTCGTGCAGGAGGGATTCGACGAGGGATTCGCGCTGGGTGCAGAGGCTGGGTTGAGGGTTGGGGCAGTGCTAGGGGTTCTGGAGGGGATTATCTCTGCGATTCAGCCCGCTCGCATGTCTGTGAGAGGCAGTCTTGGGAAGGGAAAGGGGAGAAAGGCGAATGGGGTAGTACTGCAAGGGAGAAAAGAGGTAGATTTAGAAGTGGAAGTGATGGATGCGCGCACTGAGCAGCAAGGGTCACAGTCGATCGCAGGGGAAGCAGTCCGGGATGTGCAGGAGCAGGAGCAGAGTGATGCCGCTAATCAGAGACGAGTAGTGCTACGGAAGTTGCTGCATGAGGCGGAAGCAGATCTCTCGCTACAGAATGTGTTTGGGCGGGAGTATGTCGATGAGGATGGCATTTGGAAGTGGGATGTCCGGGCCCGAGATGGTCATCATGGCAGAGAAGAAAGCAGCAGGATAGACGAGGAGAAGGAAGAAGAGAAGGAGGACGTGACATTCCGGGATATTGCGGACTCGCATCCTTTGATTGTCAAGTGGAAGGATATCGCACGGTCATTGGCGCAGGATTGGGGCCTGGGAGATGATGTATTCGAGTGGTATGACGAGAAGGGCTGAAACATGAGCTAGACAACGGCGAGAAATGTACTACGCATCGAAGCACTTGATTGTGAAGTTTTGTCCATTCCCATTGTATGAGTATAAGGCACATGCAGTACGCCCATCCACTCATCGCAAGACCCGAAGCAAAAAGATCCGTGACCTCAGAGTCAAATGCAGTATCTTCCCCATCTGCCCATCCCCAACCACTACCACCACCTCAAATCGTCGTCTCATACGGAATTGGTGTGATCGTCTCGGGCCAGTTATCCTTTGTGCTCACCGTCCTCGCAGTCCTCGGCATCGCAGGCTGCCTCTTGAGGTTCACCTTCTCGCCCTTCTCTTTCGCCAGCCTTGTCTTCTCGGCATTAGTCTTGACGCGCACAAGGAACTCATCGCGACTGCGCGAGTGCCGAACGTGCTCGATGCGCACGTTCACGCGCTTCTCGATGTAGCGGTTGCCGACCTGTCTGTACAGAATCACACCGACGGCGGATTTTGTGACGTTGTAGACGACGCCGGTTTTGCCGTGGTAGACTTTGTAGGGCATGCTATTTGGGAGGTTAGATTCTGGTTATGGAGCGAAGGGAAATTTGGGGGAGAGAGGATGGTGTGGGTATAGAGGGACTGACCCTTTTTGCACGGCGCCGTTTGCGACTACGTCGACGATGTCACCGACTCTGGGATATTGATTAGCTCAAATGATTATTTTATAGACAGCCAGATCTCGTACTTGTACTGTCGAAGATAGACTGAGAGAGGGATGTTTCCTCGCTGCTTGAAGCCTCTGCTGAAGGCATAGCGAGTGCCTGCGCGTAGACCCGCTGAGTGACCCATTGTAGCGACAGATGAGGATTACTGTATGTCCGTTAGTATCTGCGTTTGGTCGAGCCCGAATTAGACATACGACTCTGACGCTGCGTTGTGGAGTTTACGACTTGATGATTCTTCGAGATGCAGTTCAAAATCGCCCGCCAGAGGTGTGGTCGGAAGCCAAGTTTCTCCGGCCGCACAGCCGAAAATCCCACCATCAAACCATCGCCGCTCACCCTCTCGAGCTTCAAGTCGACTTCCTCACAACAACAATCTCAATCCGCCGACAACATGGCTCCCAGGAGCTACAGCAAGACCTACAAGGTCCCTCGGCGCCCGTTCGAGTCTGCACGTCTGTACGTACAACTCTGTTCTCGGCCACTGAGTAGCGGCTTGTTCCCTACTTCAAGTCGTTGAACAATGTAATTGACCAGAGGATTTTGGAATGTAGGGACTCTGAATTGAAGACTGTCGGCGAGTATGGCCTGCGCAACAAGCGCGAGGTGTGGCGCGTGCAGCTGACGCTGTCGAAAATTCGACGTGCTGCCCGGTATGTATCCCTCGAACGGTTTTCAACAGTCAGAGTCGTTTCAAATGGTGGTTCTGACTCCAGCCATTGCAGTCAACTTCTCACCCTCGATGAGAAAGACCCCAAGCGCCTGTTCGAAGGCAACGCCCTTATTCGCCGTCTCGTGCGCGTCGGTGTGCTCGACGAATCCCGCATGAAACTCGATTACGTGCTCGCGCTGAAGATCGAGGACTTCTTGGAGCGCCGTCTGCAGACGTGCGTGTACAAGCTTGGCCTTGCGAAGAGCATCCATCATGCTCGTGTCTTGATCAAGCAGAGGCATATTCGGTAAGTGCATCACACATTCCAAATTTGAATGATGCTGGAGACGGCAGCTAATCATGTTCAATGGCAACAGTGTCGGCAAGCAAATCGTCAACGTCCCGTCCTTCATCGTCCGTCTCGACTCCCAGAAGCATATTGACTTCGCTCTTACTTCTCCGTTCGGTGGTGGGCGTCCTGGCCGTGTCAGGAGAAAGAAGGCCAAGGCAGCTGAGAAGAAGGAGGAGGGCGGTGAAGAAGAGGAAGAGGAGTAGATATCTTCTTGAACGTCCCTGTCTTCTTCTTGCCTCGATGAAGATGATGCCTAGGAGAGGCATTCAATGGCGGATGAAATCATGCGTTCTGGCTACAGAAAGTCTTCGGTAGCCTTCACTGAACTAGCGGGCTTTAGGCGTCCAAATCAATACTTGTTCACTCAAATGCACATTGACCAATCCCATTTTGTCCTGACCAAACTCTGTGATGAAATTGTTGCATGATTTCCATTCTCGTCCTGGCCATGATCTAAAAGTGGCTTGTGCTAACTGCATTCGGACTAAAGCCCGTTTATGTCAGGTGCCGCAGGGCGAAAGTGCCATTCGTGGGCGGAGATGGAGAAGCTTCAATACTCGCATAATCCTCAAGCTGTCCTCATACCAAGACCTCCAAAACCAAATAAACCTAGAGTCGAAAGAGAGTGCTTCCAACTTTCTGAGACCGCCTTCTTGACACCTTTCACTTTGCATCTGACCCTGATCGACATTCAAAGAAGCTCAGACCCTGCAACTAATACTCAAGGCGGACCATGAGTAGACCAGTCCACCTTTCATAAGTGCCAATGGCCACGAACGACCGCCCTCCGCCCTTCTGGACGCCATGGTGACTTTCACCGGCTTCCTCATCACCTACCTGCTCGGCGGCATCACCTTCATCCCCCTCGTAATATGTGCCGTCCTCCTCCACGCGCACCTTACCTTTCCTGACCGGTCCACGCCGTCCACAAGCTTGAACGGAGACGTGAACGGCTCGTTAAGCGAGGATGGTTCCACGAAGCAAGATGATGATCTGGCGGATGTGCCGACCGATTTGCCGGAAGAGCTGAAACCGCGCGTTCACGAGCCTGATGTTGCAGCGGGATACTTTGCTGTGTGTAGGGAATATGTGCCTGGTGGTGTCAATGGGAAACCGCCAGAGCGCACGACACCTGCCGGGTCGGTGGTGGCGACGGAGAGTCCGAGTGTGTATCAGAGCATGTATAGGAGTCTGTTTGACAGGAAGAAGACGAGTTCTCCAAGTATAGAGGGTGGAAAAACTGTAGGGAGGCCTGTCAAGAGGGCGAACAACGTGTTCTATGTCGTACTCAGGTATGCCATGCTATGCAAGACCTGACGTTGAGATGGGGGATAGTGACTGATGTTATTGTTAGATTGGGACATCTCATGCTCTACGACGACGCAGAACAGCTCGAAGTTCGACACGTCATTGCTCTAGCGCACCATGGAGTGGATCTGTACGGGGGTGGCGAGGTCATACCAGAGGGAGAGTTATTCGTGAAGCGAAACTGCATACGATTGACGAGCAAGCGTGTGTATGGAGAAGTCTCGCAAGGGTCACGACCATTCTATCTATTCTCTGAGAATTGCTCTAACAAAGAGGACTTCTATCATGCCCTCCTCCAGAATCAAGAGCGAAGACCAGACAACCCAGAGAATCCCCCGACCCCACTGCAATTCGAACAGGCCCATCTCATCAAACTCGTCCAGCAACTCCATGCTTCCGAAGAGAACCTGCAGACTCGTTGGTTCAATGCCCTACTCGGCCGCGTCTTCCTGTCCCTCTACAAGACCAATCAGATTGAAGACTTCATCCGCTCAAAGATCAACAAGAAAATCTCCCGTGTCCAGAAACCAGCGTTTTTGGATAGCCTTTCCGTGGGCCAGATCCACATGGGTGACGCAGCGCCAATGATTACTCACCCCAAACTTCGAGAGCTCACTATGGACGGAGACGTGACCGTTGAGGTGGATGTGAAGTACAATGGGAAATTCCGACTCGAGATAGCAGCGATCGCACGCATTGATCTTGGTTCGCGCATCAAAGCACGAGAGGTCAGCCTGCTCCTTGCCGTCATCCTCAAGAAGCTGGAAGGTCATGTCTTGTTTCGCATCAAACCACCGCCAAGCAATCGAATCTGGTTCTCCTTCGAGACACCGCCAAAGATGGAGCTTTCCATTGAGCCTCTTGTCTCCAATAGGCAGATCACATATGGCTTCATCCTGCGCGCCATAGAAAACCGGATCCGCGAAGTCTTGAGCGAGACTCTTGTTTCCCCTAATTGGGACGATGTGCCCTTCCATCAGACGTTCCTTCAGAGGTTCCGTGGCGGCCTGTGGGCAGATGATGTGAAACCAAGCCCCCACATGGCTCCTCCACCATCCATGGCGGATTCCAAAGCGGAAAGCACAGAGGAGATGACAGAGGAGAAACCGACTTTGATGGATGATAGGGCCTCCGAAATCTCAATACCTCCAATGCTCCCCGAACGGGGCAAATCAGCGAGCACACCTTTCCTTGCGAATACTGCGCCATCAGGTCTCACTGCACGTAGTCCACCTTCACGATCGACAACATCCGTTGATGCCATTGGCATATCTAGCGGGCTTGATACTTCCAAAGATGCCAACGTCTCCCGACCATCGTCTGCAAATATCAACGGAACCTCAGCGACGAATAAACCGAAAGCTCTCCGCTCAAACTCCTTCGCTAGTCCCAGCGCAGCCTCTCCAATGCTGACAAGTGACCATGCGACCGTCGACAACGGCTCGTCTGGTCGAGGGTCACCACTTCCAGCGCCAGGCGCCGCAGCTGCCGCAATGAAAGACATAACTGCAGCACAACAATCGCAAAGTCAGACTCCCAGTCGATCCATTTCGCTTGCAGCTTCTCCTAGAGATAGTCCTGTCGGGTCACTCGAGCGATCCTCAGAGGCAGCAGAGTTCATGGCTCAAGCTGCGGCTGCCATGGCGAGGAGCAAGAGCGGGAGTATCGGAAGTACAAAATCAAACGTCAGTGCTGCGGGCAGCGAGGCTGCGGCAAAAGCTGCTGCTGCGCTCAGCGAAATTTCAGTAAAGCCCGTAGCTGCGGACGGAACTGCAGAGGAGAGTCAGATTATACCTACCAACCCTCCAGAACTGCCTGCGAGGCCAAGCAGCTCGTTATCTTCGAAGCGACAGAGCACAACGTCGTCATATCCGGTATCGTCACATCCCCATTCGCGCACAAATAGCACAGACTTTGCGACGAGCGATGGCTCAAGTATTATCAGCGCCTTTGAAAACGAGTCTAGTCCGAACGCGGCCAAACGATCCTCAACAACGACAGCGAAGATGCTGGCGAATGCTACGGCGAACAAACGCCAGAGTCTGGGGACTGCGGCAGCTGCGGCAAAGAAATGGGGTCTGAATTATATGGCCGCGAGACAAAATGCCAGGTCCGCTACTCTTGCAGCAAAGCCAGAGACAGCCGAGGCGACTCCCAAACAAGTCGTCGAGCAAGGACCACGAGAGCCATCACCGGGACGTCTAGAGCACAGGACATCTCAAAATTCGCTAGAAGGCCCTACTCCCCCCAGCGGGCCAGAACTCGCGCGATCAGCATCACCCTCAATGATACCACGGCGAGTCTCCACGCACTCACTCTCCTCCCAAGGCTCCACCTCCACTCCTGCGCGCGCTCCCACACCCTCCAAAATTCCAACCCTCAGCTCCCGATCATCATCGAATTCCCTCCGCGCTTTCAGTCCCACACAAGTTCGCGCTCCTTCCCCGTCCTCTGGGCTCTCCCCCTCCGCGCTCTCCCCCCAATTCCCGTCCTCCCTCCCACCACCAAAGGACATCCACGCCCGTACACCGTCTACCTCTTCTATACCGCATGGACCGGGCTCGCCGCTGCAACCTATGGGCCGCGGACAACCACTCCCGCCGCCGGGGACCCCGCTTCCAGGGCCGCAGCGTAGCGGGACGTGGGCGGGAGCAGTGAGCGCTAGTGCGAACGTGTTGATGAATATGGGAATGGGAATGAGGAGGAAGCCTGTGGGTTCTGGTGCAGGCGGTGGGTCGGTGGATTTGGGGAATCGGCAGGATGGTGGGGAGGGGACGATGGGTGACGAAGGTGAGGAGAGGAAGGATGTGTCGGCACTTGACACGAAGTCGAAATCTCCGCCGCCATTGCCGAGAAGGCCTGTTCCAAGTTTTGAGAAAGGAGATGATGTACGAGAAGGCGAGGTTGCTGTCAATGGCGCGGCGGCGCAGAGCCCAGAGTTGGGGAAGAGGCTCTCGTTGTCGATTAAGAAACGGCCTGTGCCGAGACCGCCGTTGCCGCCGCGCGCGATACCTGCTGAGGAGGAGAAGCCTGTGTCTCAGCAACTCGTCGAAACACCCTCTTATCCTGACGCTGAACATGAGCTCGCTAGTCAAGACCATCCTCACGCCGAACGTATACCTACCGCTCAAGAATACCCTGACGATGAAGGAGATGACGACTACGGCGCGTGGGAGGAGAATACAGACGAAATACCTGACGTCGACGCTGCTCCTGATGCTGATGCTGATCATGACAAGCACACATCCAGTGAACCTATCCCCGATATGGCAGACGATGCGCACGAACACGAGGTAGCACAAAACTTTGACCGCGCACACGGAGACGAGGGCGAGGAAGAGACCTTTGGTCCCATGGAGATGAATGTCGACGAAGACGCCGCGCCAAATATACCTCTGCAGAACAAGGGCGCTGTAGAGGAGCAAGACGCTGGAGACATGGAGGAGATCTCTCATACCCCGTCTGCGGTAGCCAAGGATGAACATGCACATGTCGCCGATCAGGATCAGGAGCAAGGTCAGGAACACGGTGCGGAGGACGAAGACGACGTTGCGTGGGCGGCATGGGAGTCTAACACTGTGCCAGAAGACGAGGATGTGCCGCCACCAGCGCGGCAGACGCGAGACGTGAGCGGTGTGAGTTCGTAATGCACTGCAACAGCTTGAGAAGGATGGTGAGATACATCTGAGCAGTGGGATCATGGCGATGGCGTTTTCTGGGCACTGGAGACTTGGAAGGAAGGGGGAGTATTTGCATTGAATCGCACGAGATGCCACCGGCACCGCGCGGATTTATCTGGAACAACAGGATTAGATTAGTGTAATTCTATTCTTTTCGAGTGAGGGATAATGAATGCTTCTCCCTCACAGTCTGTGATATCTAATGCCTATGACCTTTGGAATTGGATTTGCGGCTTCTGTGATTTCCGTCGGAGCGTGGTCCGTGCGCATTGGAGTTTGAGGTTCGCATAGCGACGAAAGCGTAATGATCTAAGCAAAAGAAGACGCCCACAGAGAATTGGTTGTAATGTAAATCGCATTTTGTCTCGTGAATACAAGCATGATGGGTATTCTGCGCTTCTAATCCATCAAGGCGCCGCCTGCCCGTCTCATCGTCTCCCAACATGATTATGGCCGGACTACCTCAAGCGGCACCCGAAAACCTCAGATTTTGCACAAACGGCGCTGCAGTTGTCCGTTTTCCCAATCGAGCGCTCGCATGGCTGGTGGAAAAGGCTGGCGAAGAGGCTGGTAGAAGCTGCTGGAAGAGTGGCAGGTGCATGCTCTCTCCTGGTCAACAAGCGCCGAAAGCCTGGTGGCTGGGAGGCTGGGAAGGTTACCCACCCACAGAATGGCTGGTGCCAGCCTGCCATTGTTGGTGTTTGATCAATGGAGGCGCCGGGGTGGTTGGTCGGAGGCTAGAGGGGTTGGGAGGGCGGCGAGCAGCGCTAGGCGAGATTCAGCGCGTTTGAGAGACCGAGTGAAATGTATAAGAGGGTGGCGTTCGTCTGGTCTTTTGGCAGTACCATGGAGCTCTCTGTATTGATTTCTTGGAGGGAACTTTGAATTATCTTGATGTCTTTAATGGATGGACTTATCTACTGTTTCTTGTGCCAAGATATGCTTGACACTCTTTCGAAACCCGTAGTTGCTTCAACCGGCTTGAGAAAAGACCTCGACCGCCTAGAAGACCCGAAGATGCCAAATCAGGTATGGCGCCTTCCCGAGCAGAGATTTTCCCAAAGAGTTCGACTGCGCAAGGAGGTTTTCCCAAAACGTTTGACGGATGGCGGGTAGGTTTTCTGAAAACGATAATGGCGAGGCTGGGGAGGCTGGAGGGGTCGGAGCTTCCGGCCTGCCACTATTCAGAGGCTGGGCTATTGTGCCTGAAATGGCCGCGTGAGGCACCAGCCTTCGACATTATCGGAAGATGGTAGTTATGGATCACCCTAGTTTTCTCGAAAGGCTCAGATGCGAGCAGGGGGTTTTCTGAAAAGGTTTGAAGGTTTACAGGGCATATTCTAAAAGGAGATGACCGTCTGGGAGAAGGTCGGATGCGACGCTTCGTTTTATGTAAGATACATAAAACGGAGAAGATGATTAAAAAAATTAATCACAAGTCAATAGCAATGGATAAGAATATAGTTTAAATGATTTTGAGAGCAGAATTGAGTTGAAATTTGGTCCGTTTATGCCATTGTCGAGGTTGCGCATTGTTTCTCTCTCTGAATAGATCCTAACTGACCGATGCATCCACAGATGCTGTCTCGGCAAGGTGGATGAGATTGGATCTTTTACCTCCCAATCATTCTCTTGATTGAGAACGGCTGAATGCACGTGAGCCTTTGTTCGACATCGTAAGCATGCTTTCACTGCTTAAGGTCGCTACGGTCGCGTTCGGACAGCGGAGGGAACAAAGCCGCGTTGGAGCACACAACGATCTCATCTGCGTGGACAGCACGTACCTGCACCATCTTGAGAGCATGTAGTTAAGGAAAGGAGTCAATTTTTGTAGAGTATAAGCTAGGAGAGAGAGGAAATGGGAAAATCAGGGGGATTAGGGTAAACTAAAGGAGCGGACGGGTGAGACATTTATCCGCGACGCCGCGACGGATCCTTCCATGCCTTGCCCTGACTTCATGTGTATCCGTCGCCCTGTTGAATAGAGGAAGAGACCCATCTTCCATGCCGGTAAGGGAAACAAAGAAAAGAAGCAATGCTTGCTGCGGCCGTGTGGGTTGTGCACTTTCTTGTGGGAGAACAAAGCTCCCACATTCCAGCCGAGACGGTCCCGTTCATGTATTGGGCCCTGAGACAACATCAGGACAACATGTCTTTCTCCTCATCCTGTTCTTCGCCAGTGCTTTCTGTAGCCTCTCCTCCTTCGGTCTCGCCTCCTTCGGTCTCGCCTCCTTCGGCCTCGCGCTTGGCCTGCTTTTCCGCCTGCTTTTTGGCCTTCTTTCTGGCGTACTTCTTTGCATTCTTCGCCCTCTTCTCCTCCTGTGCCTTCGCCTCCTTCTTAGCCTCGATTAGAGCCATGGCGGTCTTGATATTCTCGTAGGACTTCTTCATATCTGCCAGCGCCATCTTCTCCACCATCTCCACGTGGAGGATTGAGTTCTTCTTCCACACGACTGGAACATGTATCATGTTAGTCTTGCACAAAACTCCTCTATTAAGATTCTGACGGGGAAACTTACACCACGCGTTAACATCTGCTCTCGTCATTCTCGTTCCTCGCGAAAGCAACGCCACTTCAGCGGGGTTGGGGTTTGGGTTGTCCTCAAAGAACTGTTCGAGAAGGTTGAGAGCATCCACGGGAACGTTCTTGACGTAGGGCCCCTCGGCGATCAAGCCGGCTTGTTTTGCCGCGATATCAGTTTCGCTGCGTTGGTAAGTCAGTCAATTTTCTTTGTGCCAGAAGGTATATCTGTTTCGTTGGCTCACCTTCCAATCGCCTCCTTGATGGCCATCATCCTCAACGGCCTCGCGTCATCGATTCCGTAGTTCTTGAAGACACCAGCGTGGAGAGGACCGAGAACAGGGTCGTCGAACCCGGCTGACAGCTGATTGATTACGCGCTGCTCCTCAGCGTACGACTTGTCGAGCAATTTCAGGGCCTCCGCATCCATTCTAACGTCATAAGGGATCGTGACCTTGCGTCCCATGCGGGCGTCATTCGACGGCGGCGGTTCACCTGAAGAGCTCTCAGCGTCATCAGGGCGGCTGTGTTGTTCGAAAAGGCGCCTCAACTCTCGCAGTTCTGCCATAAAGCTGGGCTCACCCTCTGATGGCATTGTAGCTGGGATGCAAGAATTCAGATGGTGGATTTGAAGAGGTTTTAAGTGATGAAGATAGTCTTGTGCACTATTTGAAGTTTTGTTCGGGCAAAGTGTTGTGTTGTGATGCAAAGTCTAACTAAGGTGGAGGAGGTTGGTTGTCGCGCCGACGTCGCAACTTATGGAGCACTCACAACAATCACCATTTCACCTCGAAAACAATCTGGGTTTTCTCAACACACCACTGGGGCCATTCCAGCCACCACATTTGCAGGCCATGGAGTAACTCGATTACCTCCTCGTCCTCCATCCTTCCTATCTTCCAACTCTTCGAAACTCACCAGCTTGCAACAGCAACTCTCCAAGCTTTTCTTCACTTTACGCTTCCATCTTCAACAGTACACTCCAAAATGGCGACCAACATCGTTCTTAACCCGGCAAAACAAACTCTTGTTGACAACCTTTGGTTCGGCGCTCTGATGAGACAGCTGCCAAATGACCGCAATCAAGTCTCCTTTCCTACACAGTTGGTTGGCTATGATGGAGCTGCGGTTCTTCAGGACTACTTCACGTATGTTTTCTCTAATCCCAATTCTGAGCTGCAACTGACTTTAGCAGCCGCCACATGCGCATTTCTGCATTGGAGATCGTCTACAAGGAACACTGGGCAACCATATCTCCGGGCAGAGCTGTTCCAATCCCTCCGTCCTACGTTCCGCCTCAGCCCTTCCTTCCTGCTGGAATTCCGATGTCTCGGCTTAAAGCCATCCAAGATCGATCCCTTAACAGTTTGGCACTTGCCGGCATCGTTGCCATCAAGTCCACTTCCTCCACCTCTTCTGCGTCTCCACCTCCAAATGGAGTGTCTCGAGCTTCAGAGAAGGCCCAATCCAAGGTCCCTCGCCCTCCAAACGCCTTCATCCTGTATCGCCAGAAGCATCACCCGGACCTGAAGAAAGCAAACCCTCATCTGCATAACAACGAGATCTGTAAGTGTATTCGGCCATATTCTAAGTAGACCTTTGACTGACAAGACTCTAGCTGTTATCCTTGGACGTCAGTGGCAAAACGAGAGCGAGACGGTCAAGGAGAGCTGGAAAGCGAAGGCGATGGAAGTGAAGACCGAGCATCTAGCTCGCCACCCAGGCTACCACTATCAGCCAAGGAAGTCAGGAGAAAAGAAGAGAAGAGCGACCAAGCGCAAAGCTGCTTTTGCCACAGCAGCCTCGAACGGTGGAACCACTGATACCGCTGAGATTCTCGACCCCATTGGATACGTCTACGGGTCCCAAGTTCTCCAAATGGTTCATGCAGGGCTTCCGCCACCATGCCCCGCGACAGCTGACGGAAACGGTTTCGAATTCCCCATGATGCCATACGATGGCTCGAACGAGGTGATTGATGCTCTTTGCAACAACATCAATGCGGATGTCGATCCCGTCGGCGCAGCTTCCTTTGAGAACCGGCTCATCGGCGGATTTGACTCATTTGCGACGACTGCGAACAGTGCTCTACAAGCATCCCAAAATGATGCTCAGACTGTTTATGCAATGGGAACCGATGGATTCCTACCATATGTGCACTCCCCTGGCCTTACCAACTTCGACCCAGCGAATCCTCTCTCCGTCGCACAAGCGTTCGATATGGAGACTGACCGCCACGACCAGCTCGTCGATGAGTTGTCTGTCTTGGAGGGCGATTTCATGGGAGGGAATCTCGACGGCGGCCCAGAGGACTATTTCATCGACCCCCGTATCTTCAACTAAACCGATCTTACCCTGAGCTGAATTGATTCGGTCAAGCCTCTTTGCTCCTACGACACCGGCCCTGTCTACATTCGACAAAAATTCATGATTATGTCGACACTGATGCCGGCCTTCTTTTCCTTTTCATATTTTGGGTATTGGATTGTTGGCTTTGTTCTCGATGGAGGTTCTCACAGATTGTGGAAGAGACAATAATGATGGAGGATTGTTCTGGATTTTCTGGATTTTCCCTTTGGCGCATCACGGCAAACCTTCTATTTCCTTACTTCTTTTGCAGAATTGTGCGGGTTGTGCGGGTTACGGAATACACGAAGCTCTCTTCTAGGTATATAGAAAAATAAAAGGATGATTATCCACCAATGTTCTTCCCCAACTTTTTGAAGCTGTGAGGCCATCGACTTGTTGGCGAGGCATGCCGAAATTAGGTTTAATGTATCTCACCTCTGGACTATCACTACTACTGACACGGGAAAGCTGCTTGCTTCGGAGCTTGAAGTTTGGGTTCTTGTGCTGTGGTGGAATTTCTGTGAAAGAGAGAGATTTTCATTGGCCATTTTTGGCCCACGTGGGGGTTTCTGCCTGAATAATATGCAAGATGCCTTGTAATTCATTAAAAAAGGGTGCTTTTATGAAGGTTTCAATATCTCCTTAGCATTCAAGCCTTGAGCTGTGTGGGAATTTCTGTGCGCGCATTTCAAGCGGAAGCTCGGGAACTATTTCCTGTTTGGGCTTAACACGTGATCAGGGTTAGGGTTCAGCGCTTAGTCATTGATTTTTCGATCTTTATTTCTGTTGCAGTCCCTATGCCCACACGCGTTGCTTCGTGTTAGGGGAAGAGGGTAATGTCACGTGATTATGGTCACGCGATATGATTAGTTATAAGGCACGCGACGTGAACGGGATATTGAATTCATTAAGTGTATGCTTATTCGGTGCCTTTGCCTGCGCATTCGGTGCTTCTGCACCTGTTCATTCAGTGCCTCTATACCTACTTATTCGGTGCTTACTGGCCAGCTTAAGTGCCTACTACTTCGGTGCTTATGGGCTCGCTGGCTGGCTTCGGTGCTCGCTGGCTGGCTTGAGTGCTTGTGGCTCGCTCGGGCGCACGCTGGCTGGCTTGGGTGTCTGCTGTTTCGGTGCCTGTGGCTCGCTCGGGCGCTCGCTGGCTGGCTTGAGTGCCTGCTATTTCGGTGCTCGCTGGCTGGCTTGGGTGCCTGTGGCTCGCTCGGGCGCTTGCTGGCTGGCTTGTTTCGGTGCCTATCTCGCTCGGGCGCTCGCTGGCTGGCTTGAGTGCCTGCTGTTTCGGTGCTCGCTGGCTCGCTATTCGGTGCTCGCTACTTATTACGTTAAAAGTAAGCTTATACGCGTGATATATACGTTGAGATTAACCTACTAAGATAGCTGTAGTTGAAGCGAGTGAGTTGTTGTAGAGAGAGAGGAGGTAATATTTAAAATTCGAAGATATACGGCAATCACGTGACGCCGGGCGCACGAAGGAATTTCAAAAGAGTAGACCGTTACAACCGGCGCCTATATAGTTATAAAACGTAAGTAAATACGCGTAGGAAGGCTTGACTTGAAATCAAATGGAGCGCTTTTTTCGAATTTCGGCCGTAGGCGGTTATTATAGAAGTGCAAAGTGGCGCATTACCAAAAAGTCGAAGATTTCGATGGGGTGGGCGGCCTAAAGAGGCAATAAGCTAGCTGGAAGGAATTGTCCTTAGGTTAGATAATAGCCGCTTTCCTAATTCTATTTTAGTTATTGATTAGTTATTGATATCGCGAAAAATCATCGCGATTGATCGCGTACCAATTCATGGTTTCACAGCTAGCTTAGCCTTATGCCTTTCAATTCTTGAATATACGTTTCAGATTACTGTTTGTGCGCTTTTCCTGCCTTCTGATTGGTCTATATTAAGCTGTATATCTGAGTTTGAACACGTACATACTATATCACAAGACACGATATTCCGTTCTGTGCGCGAATCCGAATAGTGCAACACTGCAACAGTAAGCCTACGTACGACGCAAGTTATTTAGTAAAGACGGGTAGTAATTACTAAGTTTAGTTTAATCGTAGCTATCTGGCTAAGTAGGTGACAAAATAATTGAGTCGTGGCTACAATATATAGAACTACGAGGATGTATATCCTCGATAGTTAATATAAGTTATATACGTTGAAGCTATATGTTTTAGAGAGACGAACTCTAGTATATAATTTATCGACCTTTTAGAGATGCTCTCGCTAGCGTTAAAGAGGAATCCTCGCTTTTACTAAATACCTTTTAGAAATGCTCTCGCTAGCATTGAAGAGGAAACCTTACTTTTACTGAATACTTTTTAGAGATACTCTCGCTAGCGTTAACGAGGAAACCTCGCTCTTGCTGAATACGTTCAAGCTTCATAGGACTCAACTATTTTGTCACTCTCGTACTAGCTAACTACTCTGCTATAAAACCTCTTCATTTTAGATAGGCGAACTCTAATATATAACTTATCGACCTTTCAGAGATGCTCCTGCTAGCGTTGAAGAGGAAACCTCGTTTTTACTGAATACGTTCAAGCTTTATAGGACTCAACTATTTCGTCACCCTCGTACTAGCTAACTGTTCTGCTATAATACGGAGAGAGTAGAGACCATTAAATTGTGCTCTGGAGCTCATTTGTTCGTTCTACCTTTGTACTCAACCTTTAGCTATGTCTACTTTGACACGTATAACCTATGAACCGGACCCAGCCGTGGCGCGTAAATTTTATGTTTATTTACTCGTTGCCTGGAGTACTCAGTTGTTAGAAGCATTGTTTAGTTACGCCCTGGAGCTCCTTTATAGGTTCTCATTTCCTTGTTCACCTTCTGTTGCGTCTTGTTGAATATGCGTGAGTTAAAATAGCGCTCATAGTCACAGGCGTGCATTGGTTGAAGTTATACTGTTCTGCACCTTAATTATTTCATTGCTATACTCTTGCTTTCATCTATCTTGTACACCCTTTGACCCCATCCGCCTCATTAGGGCAACCAACTATTCATCTGTGGGCACATAATCTGGATTGCGCCTCACGACTAGCATGACCGGGATATCCACGGGCATGGGGCCTTGCCTGGGTACTTGTCCCTCGAGACGCGCAAGCAGCCTATTGAGGTGGTCAAAGTTGCTGTGCGGTCCTCCGGGCACCTCAAAGTCTTGATTGGGCACATGCGCGCTGGGCATACGCATCTGAATCATGTTAGTATGACGTCGAGTATGTTGTGCAAGCGCTACGTACCATGATGTGTTGACGTGCCTCGCCATTCACAACGACTTTCTGCAAGCCGGCCTGCCGGAAGTTGAAGGGCCTCTGGTACGGGATGCCAAGAGCAGTTGCCATGCTCTCCTCTTCCTGGAACTGCTTCTCGAGCATCGAGATTTCACCTGGGGGTATCGCCGTGACGATGTAACGCGGGTGGCGGAGACCTTCCGGAAGCAACACGAGTGGAGCGCCTTCATCGTGGAAGCCACTCAATGGGTTGTCCCTCAACTTGTCGAAGTTGATCTTGCCCTTGCCATGTATGCCTTCTAGCCTCTCGACCTCTCTGGCCCAGCGAATGTCCGCAACCTCAAGACGAGACTTCCACACCGCATCGGAGCGCTCCTCGCGCAAGGTGACTAAGTTCTCAATGTAGGAGCATGTTTCCCCGAGGATCTCGATCGATAGTGGATCCTCATCGTGATACTTGAGGAGCTCCTTGGCAGCACCTATCACCGTACGGAGCATGAGACTGAATTCATGGTCCATCTTTACCGCTGCCTCTTTCGAGACGCGTTGACTTGGTCGGAGCCGACGTTCAAGGTAAGCCCCGAACGGGAGTAGCAAATTTTGGAACTCCTGCGAGTCCAAAACCATGTTGTGATCCACATCGACGTTCGAATCCTCCTGATCGCTCGGTTGCGCGTCAACGTCGGATGATTTTCCAATGTCTGACTTCGTATTGGCGCTCGATTCATTCTTCCGGTTCGATGGCGCGTCGGCGGCTGGTGTGCCATCGTAACGCTCGCGGAATTCGCGCAGCCACTCTGCCGGAATGAACTGACTCAAGTACAGTCTCTCATAGTCCTCGTCCGACATGTTCGCCACAGCTGAAATGAGCATTAGCAAGCTGAAAACAGAAAACCAAACAAAGGGAACACGAACAAAGTGGGTCATCAGAGGCAAAACCTCCCGCAGGAGGATGGCCGGCAGAGTTCTCAGCCATTAGAGAGAGCCTTGGCGATGAGCAGTGGATAACAAGGCGTGAGGTGGAAGAAGTGTAGGAAGAAGAAAGAAGATGAGAGGTGGTGCTTCGTTTATTTTCGGGAAGAGAATTTGTGGGCTCGTGGCCAACGCGCTAGTGAAGTGTTCCTCACGCGGCCGTGGCAATGTTGTTGTTGTTATGGTGAAGAAGAAAACGCGAAAAACACGCTAGCTAAGTACCTATTGTTGCCAATCTCCGGTATCGCAATCTTATTTTTTTGTCGTCGGTATGGTGATGAATTCAATCCACCATTCCTGCGTGCGGGCTGCTTCGATGGCGACAAACCAGTTAATCATAGCCTGCAAGATACTGAACAACCAAGAAGTACACACTCCAAAGAACGTAGAACCGAAGATCTAGCGATGGTATCTTTACTTAAGGAGAAAGAGCAACTCGGCTTTGGCTATTAAAGCTTACCCCAGAGGCTTCGATGTATAGCCTCTGTGTCTAATATAGTGTACAAGTTTTTCAACAGACTCGTACTGTTATATGTACTCCAGGGAATTCAGAAGTGAGCTTCTCGATGTGCTATCGCCTACCTCGAAGAATAAGAACTGTTCGAGTTTGGGTGTGAGAGTTTGCCCGGCGGCCAAATACTTTATTCTCGAGCCGGTATAATTGGAGTCAATCCTGTCGAGAGAGGCCGCCAGAAGACTTCCGTGATTACAGCTTTTCGAGCAGTAGTTACCCTTTGTTGTGCTAGATGATGGTAACCTCAGTAATACTAGTAGCTGATATCGAGATTTAGGAGGCAATTGATGCCGCATTTATACAGCAAAATGTCGTTTGGGACTTATTGGCTCTTTGATCTTGACTAGACGTTGACACCTGTTCTTTAATTCCCACCAAGCCGCGGGCTTTGGATACTTGGCATCACCGTCATTCCAGATCATGATACCGCACATTGTCCGCATCAAACTCTTCCCTCATAGCAGCAAGTAGCCGCTCATCCATTCCCGTTCCAGTCACTTGACCATATGAACGTCCGACACCGCCATTGCGTTCCAACTTCCTTATTCCCAGACGGACCAAGAGGCCTGCACGTCAACGACACGTCAGTCTTGTTCCGTCACATGGCGACCACAATCCAAAGACACGGGATTAGCGCACTTACCGGGGGCATATCCAGAAGCTCCTCCCACAATTGAAGCCTTTCTTCTTACTGAGCAGAGTGATGCACGGTTCGCTATGGCCCTCGCACAACGGCGCAGCGCGCTTTGCGAAAAGCTTGTCCCATGATTCTTTGGAGGCGACGGCGTCGATCACAGTCTCGCTGGAAGACGGTCAGCGGTGCGTACATTTTAAAGTAAGCCATAATATACCCATTGTTCACCTCGGCATCTGCATCTGGTGTGACCTCTTCAGATACGCTAGCCAAATAGTATCCGTTCTCTGCTGATGCAGCAACGGTAGGGCGATTGTTCTTTCCATTGATTGATACGGCGCTCTTGGTCTTAACTATATCACCTTCTCGAGAGGATAACTTGATATCGCTCTCCGTACGTACATCGTTCTCTTGTTCAGGTGTACGAAGTGTTGGTTTAAAGAACCCTTTAAGGGATTGCTGACCTCTGGTAGAGCCCTGACGTTGGACCGTTTTCGGCGCGCTGGACTTTGTTCTTTTGTTTGGCTGCTGATTGTCTTTGCTGGGTGACTCTTTGGCTTTCGGAGGCTCAGCAGCTGATCGCACTGGTTGAGAGGGCTGTGGCAGAGGACTAACAGTTGAAGGCGCCTGAAGATGTATCGCGTGGTCTGGTGTAGGAGTTGAAGATATGCTGTTGGAAGTGGTCCTATTAGCAGCGTCATCTGTACCTTGACTTGCTGTAGGAATGTCATTTAATATCGTCTCCTGACTGTCGTCAGTCGCTTTCCTTTTGCGCGAGAACATGTCTTTTATGCTTCGTCGCTTGTCGAACTCTGGCATCAGTCGTGCAGATAGAGTAGGTAAGTCTTTCAATGCTGCTTCTCGAATTCTCTTGCCGTCGACAAAGTGGCCAGGCGGATGCAGAATACTCCGAAGCTCCACATCCATTTCATTTAGTGGTACACGGTCCTTCAGGATTATGTAGACTGGGCAGTGGTCGGATCCCATCAAGCCTTCCTGGATGTTCGCATCCTGCACCCAGTCTTTCATCGAGATTGAACAAAGCACATAATCGATCCTTGAACCATAGTTCGCCGGTCTCGCGTTAATCTTCTGCTCCCAGTGCGTGTACATGCCTTTCCTCGTCGGATGGAAGCCGCGACAAGTGTCCCAAAGAACTGGAAACTCTCGTCCTTCGTCCCTCGAGCCAACAACGTCACCACCTTCCAACAGTTGGTTGAAGATGCGGCGATTTGGCGTGGAGATGTAGTCCTCGTGCGTTAGTCCCTCTTTCTTCAGTGTCTCTTCAGCATTTGCCGTATCAAGCTCTGACCGAGACACATTGAGATCTCCAGTCACAATCACACGCTTGCCTGATGAAGTGAGGTTACGAATCCGAGCGTCGAGTGCGCGTAAGAAACCAAATCTGAAGTCGTCGCGCATTCCATTGCTGTTAGCTGGGCTGTAAATGCCGAACAGCACAAAGGCTGGGAACTCCAGAATGACACAACGTCCTTCCGCATCGAGAGCCGCGGGATCGACTCCGAGAGTCTCCACTTGCTCTAAGGTTGGATATCCACCAATGGTCTGGTCTGCGGGTAGGAAACGATATGGCGTGGAGGAACCTGGAGGGCAGAGGACGCCGAGGATGCCTTCTTCCGCTCGTATTGGCGTACATGTCGACTGTCGCGTATATATGCCGACTCCTGAATATCCTGGAAGAAATTAGTGATGGAGTGGCAAAGCAAAGATGAGGAGTTTCAAAGATGAAGACTGCGGCACACAACATCTGGTCCTTAACTTTCATTATTCCCAAAGAATATAGTAAAGTGTACTAAAGGAATATTTGAAGAATACCTTTCTTTTGTTTCGGCAAGCTGAAATAACAGTCCCAGCCTGGAACAAGGACCATATCATCTGTGAGATCTTTGCGCTGTATCTTGAGCTCTTGCATTATCACAATGTCCGCTTCAAGAAGATCGAACATCCCTTCGAACGTCCTCTTGTCCCTCCATGGCTGGTAGCCGAAAGGATTGCGTATACCGTTCACGTTCCATGTGGTGATTCGGAACCCCATAGTGCGGTATAGTGTTTGTGTCGCTTCATTACAAAGCTTTACGAGAAGTACACAGCGGGGAGAGAGTTAGAACAGCCAGAAAATCTGCCCAAACGCGTTTAACAAGTCATAGACGCGACTTTTCATCTCTTCGAGGGTGAAGTGACGTCGATTTGAGCCCTAACCCTCAACCGGCAAATTCCGTCTCTCATCTCGTGCGAACATCACCTCACTCCACCTCCATCCTAAGGCTCCATTGAAGCTCATTGTGCACTTTTCTCAACTCTTTGTCACAAACTAAAGCATCAATTTGACTTCCCAACCTCTGCCGTCGAATCTGGTCTACCATGATCGGCCGTACCTACGCTCCCCGCTCCTCCCGCGTCCTCGCACAGCTCGGGCGCAATCCTGTTAACCGCTCAGTCTTCCGCCGCAACTTCGCTGACGCACCGAAGTTCGTAGGAACGGCCGACAATGCGTTCAACCGTGAGCGTGCCGCCGTGAAAGCGCACGCCGCCGGGACGAGCGGTAAGTATGGTCGAATCCTACAACCCTATTCTCTCCTATCAAACCCCGATTCTGACGTCTACCAGATCTCTGGCGCAGACTTTCTATCTAGTAAGTGTCAAGAACAGTCCAAAAAGGCAAAAGTAGAAGACTTGGACACCCGAGCTGACAATCACAGTGTCGTGATCCCGGCGCTCGTCATCGCTGGTGCGAATGCATACAACCTCTGGAACGAGCATTGGGAGCACTGGGCGCACATGCCACCTTTGGAAGAGCGTACGCAGTACCCGTATCAGAACATCCGCACAAAGAACTACTTCTGGGGTGATGGTGACAAGGTCTGAACTATCACGGTTGCTTTGGATGATAATGGATGTGGCTAACGTGTGGATAGACACTCTTCTGGAACCCGAAGGTCAACTATAACAAGCACAACGAGGAGTGATTGCGATCACTAGCTAGAATCATATTGGCGCGTCTGTCAATGGGGATGTGTACATATGCGATACTGGCCATGAGCTTTGGCGACGGCCGATACTGGCAGACCAAGGACCTTCGATTTCCTTTGTAGATTTAGAGCGAGAATTGAATGTGGTCCAACTTCTAATGTCGCGTACGACCGTCCTCAGCCAGATCCTCGCTATCCTTTTGTCAATCTTGCGAGCACTCTGACATATCTATGTTTGAGGCTGAAAAGAATAATTTGAGCAGGATATATGTGGATCCCGTGACGGCCAGTCGTAGAAATGGAATCACCCTGCATATACAGTATATTTTATTCTGGACAGAGAGCCGCTTGCTGACACGGCAGCTGCATAAAATTCTCCATGAATTGATGAGGAGTCTCGTGCTTCTATCCTACACTCTAAATCTGCCGAAAATCTCATTTACACCTAAGTGGATTATATCCAGCCCATTCGCACCCAGAATTAAATATTTCTCGAGCGGAGTAACAAATGCAGTGGCCAACTCCAATATATGCATTGTCCCCATCCCAACAACGCCGATGTGGGTTTCGAAATTCTAAGAAACACCGTTTATTTCTCACTCAGCAGCAGAGAAACGACAAGGTGGTACGTGCCGTACGTGATCGCCGCGCTCGGCACCGTCCGCAGAACATGCGACACCAGGCCGCCGTACAGCGCCGCGACGCCTTCCTCTTTCAATACTAGATTGAAGCATTGCATGAGCCCGGTGTACTTGAGGTGGCCGCCTTCCATTGGTGCTTGTCGGAGTCGTGTGCGCACAACCTGCGTGGTGGTCAGTACAAATGCTAGGTAGAGAGGAGGGCTAACGGATTGTGAACCTCGTGAGGATATGTGGCGCAAGTAGCCACGAGCTTCGATGCTCCGCCAAAGAAAGTCGGTCCACCCCATACCACTGCGCGGTCCCATGCCGTCCAATCATTGTTCGAAGACTCTATTTGCGCACGTCGTGCTTCCAGATACCGCATGCCGCGCTCGTACAGCACCCATTGGAGCGTCGTCTCGGAGATGCCGAGGTAGCTCGCGCTCAACCCTCGATACATACCGGCAATGCCTTCCTGTCGCAGCGTCTTCATGATGCAGTCCATGACGCCATTGTACCTCCTATTTCCAATGACGTTCCCTGCATGTGCTCGGTCCAGCTGCATCCGCGTCTTGATGACCCAGATAGGATTCGTCGCAGTGCCAGTCACGATGCCTGCGCATATCGCTGCTGGTATCGTCACCACGGCACCCTCTTGCCCATTGTTGAACGAAGACTTGAAAAATGTTTTCGAGTTGTCGTATATGAAAAAATGTATTGCCTTCGCAGGGACTACACCGACGAGATTTGGCCCAAGACCTTTGAAGAGTGCGCGTGCTCCTTCAGCCTTCGGAATTGCGAATAGTATCTGAAATGTCTCTTGGATATGAAGTATGGAAGCGCGCCAGAAGGGCATGGAAGAAGGGTGTGGAATGCCCCGCGCATTACGGCTGGCTGTGAGATGCGCCTGGTAGAAGTTCGATTGCAGGCGGGTTCGGAGAACGTCGAGAGGCGCGGTGAGCGTCGCGGCCGCCATACCACCAGCTCTGCCAAAAACACATGATTAGAAGGATGAGGTTTTAAATCATGATTGAAAACTTACGCTCCGGCGACAAAATGCGCCCATGGTCGTCTCTCCTTGAGGGGCTGCTGGCCTACGGCCGCTTGTGCCCTTCCTCTACTTGCGCCGCCATCGCTACTCTCCTGCAGCCCACCGAGTGAGCCCGGCTTGACGGCGTCTTGTAGCAGTGTTTGTCTAGTCGCTGATGGGAACGAAGAAGCGGTCATGAACGGTTTGAGGAGGAGAGTTCGGCTTGCAAATGTGAACGGGCTTAGGCCGAGGAGCGTTCAAGCTGTGGCGTGTGGAAGTTGATGGAGGTGTTTCTGGAGATTTTGGCTGCAAGATTATGAGTGGAGGATATGTCGCTGACTGCTGCAAACGAACTGGCTGGTATATATAGCTTGCGATTGTGTTGTATAAAGGTGGAGCAAAGGCGAAGATGGTCCTGAAATTTCACGTTGCAGAGCTTGGCATTGACGCGTGATGAAAGTTCGCAGCTGCGTGGGTAACTAAATACATATTCACGTTTGTTGCAAGTTAACTCTTTCTCCGATGTCGCTTTATGCTCTCAAAGAATGATTGATCCCATTCACTGTACTACCGTCACAATTGTGTGCTGAAAGTTCTCTCCGCAAACATGCGGTGCACTCCTCCGCTACTCGTCCCAGGGTTCTGGAAGAGAAGTCTCGATGAATTCAGACGAGGAGCTGGAATAGGTTCGTGTTCATTCTAGCATTTAGGATGTGCTCAAACTGATAAGTCTCCTCATAGCCCTTCGAATGGAGGCGTTCGATCGACCGAAGAGACCATTCCCACTCATAAGCTTCACCGAGCCCGACTCCGTTAAGATGTGCAAACAGATGTCCGACATGGACATTGGAGGCTTCTCTGCCGTAAACATGGACTACATCGAAGCTACAGAAGACGAGCCATCTCACGCGCGGTGGCACGGTTCAATATCTACACAACTGCCCACTGATAGGCCAGAGATACAACGAACGGGATATGCTGGGTGGCGAACTCTCGACAGAGGCTTCTCGATATTTGGCAAATCAGTCTGGGACCTCGATGCGTATACCTACCTGGCCCTGCGCGTGAAATCAGACGGAAGGAAATACTTTGTGAATCTACAGACGGAGTCGATTGTTCCCACTGATCTCCATCAGCACCGCCTGTATGCGCAGAAGCCTGGAGAGTGGGAGACCATTCTCATCGGACTAAATGACTTTGTTCGGACAAATCATGGCATTGTGGTGGAGCCTCAATCAGAGTTGCTGAGGCAAAAGGTCACGAGCGTGGGCATCAGCTCGACAGATAGAATGCCTGGCCCGTACGAATTGTGCATTAGTGGCGTATGGGCGACGAACAAGCAGATTGAAGACGCCGCTCGGGAGAGAGAACGAGCGGAGAGATTGGGTATAAGTCAAGAGACTGCAGAGACACTGAGGGACTCGAGCCAAAGTACGCATGTTTCGCAATAGATGTGCTGTGATATGATAGGTACGGCCTTGTAAATACGGCATAATTGTGGAACAATTGGTGATATTCTGACTTCCCATTGCATCGAATGCCGTGAATGACAGTTCAATTCCTCCAATATCCGAAAAGTGATATGAAATTAAAAAAATCACGAGCTCACGTGAAGACGCGTTTTTGTCAATTTCCATTTCGGGACAAGTAGGCGCCAACGAAGTCCATATCGCAATATTTCAACTTTTGTTTCCACACTTTGCGCTTGTACGCAAGTTAAATAACCCCGTACAACAATGCCTTCGTCTCTTTAGCTAAGAATTGAACAAAGGATCGAAATGACTGGCATGAAGAGGTGGTCCAAGGGTACCGGCACCGCTGTTCGATTAACCATATTGCCCTAAAAGCATTCACTCAACTCATTCGACAAGGCGACACAAGCTTTTATAGCGGCTTACCGTATCTTGGGTAGGACCAGCAATCGTCAATATGTCCCGATACCTCACGCCCTCGAAGATCGCGATTCTCTCTTTTGTCCATCTGTATTGCGACTCTGTCGTACCAGCAGAAACCGTCATCCCGTTCCTCTCCTTCGTTGTATCGGCCCTATCCGGTAGCCCAATCGAAGATCCATTCGCCAGTGGAACTGAGGAAGCAAATCCATCACTAACTTCTGCTGCCGATTTTCAATGTGAAGCCGTCACTCGAGCTTCGAGTATCCCAGGCAGGACCATTCACGATCTGTTCATCAAGAAGCTTTGGGAGATAGACAGCTTGGACGCCTTACACACATTTATCCAAGATTCCGACAGCCTGTTCAACAAGATAACCGAAGTCCCAGACGCAGATGAACGCAATTCAATTGCACAGAACTTGCATCACGTTGCGCTGTCTCGGACGTCTCCTTTCGGCGTCTTCGTCCGGCGTGTCAGACTGGAGTTCACGCGTCTCCAATTTTCAGATGCATTGAAGCTATGGTTGGCCTTTACTGCATTCAAAGAGCCTACTCAGGCCGCATGGGAGAGGCAATCCCGGAACCAGGCCTCTCACAGTTTCGATCGGGTGCTTCAGGAGCTCGACTTGGAACCGAACAACGAACTCTTGGGCATCGCATATGAAAGTTCGAAGAGCTTTGATAAGATGGAGAGTATGATTAGTGCGAATGACATCGAACGGATCCTTGAGTTTCAAGTAGAACGTCTCCAAAGTAAGCTATGTCAAAACCTGGCCGTGGCCTCACTGACATTGGGTAGAGCTTGGAACTCGAATGCCGAAAGAGATGAATGACCAGCTACGATCTATGCTTGAACTAAGTCCGACAACTCCAAGCCTAATTCATTTTGTCAGGTAATGCATGCCAGCCAGTTTCCTGCCCACTTCGCTAATTTGACAAAGGTTCTTCGATGCCTGGCGCGCTGGTGATTACGTCTCATCATTCGACAATCTCCACCGATACTTTGACTACACCCTCCAGAGCCAGACCCGTGACAAGACACACTATCAATATGCGTTACTCCACATGGCAATCCTGCATGCTGATTTTGGATGCTTCTCCGAAGCCGTTGCCGCAATGAACGAGGCAGTCTCAACGGCGCGCGAGAACCAAGACATCTCATGCCTCAACTTCAGTTTGAATTGGCTAAACCATCTTAGCAAGGCGTATCCACTGGAGATGAAAGCTGCGGGATACTCGGGAGTGCTTGGCTCTGAGAGAGATGGTTTGCTCTTCCTCAAGAGCAAAGCGAGGGACATGAAGATGTGGACGTTGACGAGTTCGGCAATGCTGAGCGAAGCAAGACTTGGGCTTTCACAGGTACCAAAAAGGCTTTGGACAAGCATTTTGGATATTGCTGATGTCGTATCCAGGGCGAACCTGTCTCACGAGTTCTGGAGCATATTTATCAATCTTCACATCTCAATGCGCAGCACAGTATAAACAGCAATACAGGCGCGCAGTTGCTCATGCAATCATCTGTATTTGCTCGACTCGGTGAGTAGAGATCCACATGAACTACCAAATCGTTTCTGACGCTGTTTAGGGATCCACGCGAACTCCACGTCGTACTGCGACACACTGCTCGACTGCTATAGTAGTTTGACGCCTCAAGAAGATGTTCTCCGCGCTAAAAGTCGAAAGGCCTTTCACGTAAGCCTTTCGAGACCTCTAAGCAAGCCATCTTGCTCACACAATACAGCTCGCCATGTCCGGCCGCTATGACACAGCCATAACCCTCCTCTCAGACCCCTCCAACCAATTCTCCCAAACCCTCCGCCTACAGCAACAAGCCATGGTTTGCACAGGCCTGGTCAAACTCATGCGCCATCTCCACCGGTCCGACTCTTCCGCCGCCTCCTACGCACTCATGCACCTCAAATCCGCTCCCCTCGCCGACCCTGACATCGCCTTTGAGCTCGACCTCCTCAGCTTCCAACACGCCCTTCAAACCGGCGACTACACTACCGCACTCACGCGCATCGAAGATATTAAGAAGGACACGGAAGCCGCGGGCACTGATGTGTACCAGAGCGTTCAACTCGCCATTTCCAAGGCGCGACTGTTCGCGCAATCTGACTTTGGCGAACGAGGATTCTCAATCGCGCTGCGGGCCGCGAGTCTGGCGCAAAAGGCGGGTATTGTTCCAGGGTTGTGGGATGCTGTGGGTGTAATCTGCAACGTCTTGGTCAATGTGGAGGAGTATCAGGCGGCCGTCGGCCTCTTGGATGCTATTATCCCGCAGGTACGTGCCCACTGAAGGGCTGTGGAATTGACGCTGCGGAGAATGATGGCACTGACTTGTCAGCAGGCTCTGGAGGGCGGCGATTTCATGCTCATCGCGCGGCTGTACAACACACAGGCTGATGCGCACATGGGATTGCTGGGTGGGGAGAAGGCTGCCGAGAGTAGTAACGCGCAGAAGGAGGCATCGCTGCTGTGGAAAGCTGGGCTGTATCTTGATCGCGCGGAAGGCTGTGAGTCTCTTGCCAGCGCTTCTGTCTTTCAGCTTCCGTTGAACCGCTTGCTAACGTGAATATAGTCTACAAGAAGCTCGAGGACATTGACGGCATGGAGGAAGTCTTAGGGAAGAAGGCGGTCATAGCAAGATTGAGGGGAGATGTAGAGGTCGCAGTGAATCATGCTCTGAAAGTACTTGAGTTGCGGTCTTGATATGTGCCCACCCACTCTGAAACCTCGATAGACCTCTTGATTATGATAGACGAATTCCATAAGTTAGCCATAGAGGAGTAGAGAGACCCCGGGTATATCCAAAACTATGCTCTTTCGTCCGGAGCGTTTAATATATAGCAGTGAAGTGACTTATTAGCAACTTTACGTGTAACCAAATCTGGAAGTGGTGATGTTTCTGGAAGTCCGTGCACGGCGTGGTTATGAATGGTCCGTGGATTCTGTTGATACTTGCATGGATGCTCTTCGAACGTGTGAGACTGCGCCGTAAGCCCTCTGAATGAATGGAATCTAACTGTGGGAGATAGCATAGACATATCGATTGGATCTGACGTACGGCAGATATGGAGAACTCAAGTCTACGGAATAAAATGACCAGGAGAACTTCCAATCAGGAAATGGAAATCATACGGAACATTCAAAGACCGTATCAAATTGTCCGGAACGCCTTTGCTAAGCCCGAGGAACCCGCAATAACACCTCTCAAAAGCCCATCCATGTACTAGACCTCTTTCCTGCCACTATACCTATATCCCTCTCATCATCGGCCGACGGCAAACAATCTCACCATGCACCCCGATCCCAATTCGGATCCTGCACAAAGCTCGCCATAACCTTACTCCCCGTCTGCAACAACGGATGTCCCACCACAATCTGCAAGAATCTCTGCAAACCCTCGCGCCTGTGCTCGATCACATCGTCGCTGAAGCGATTCGTGAACACCTTCCCCGGTAGCGGCGGGATGGTTACACGCGCTGACTCGCGCTCGAGGATATCGCGAAAGTACTCGAAGTCGCTGTAGCGCCGCCGGACGGAGGAGGACTTTAGCTTGAACGCGGGGATGTTGGTGCGGCAGATGATCTCGTAGTCGGTGTACATGTGGCGGCCCGTGCCGTGGGTTTGAGGGTTCTTGACCTGATGGGAGCAGGATTAGCGAGACTTTAGATACTCTGCTGGGACTGTTTGGAAGAGGAAGGCGTTGGAGATAGCATGGTGAGAGAAAGTTTCTTGCTGCGGGGCACCTTGGTGGGGAGTCACAGACGTACTTCGACTTCGAGGAAGTTCTCTGGCGGGCCGTAGATTTCCTCGTAGCTCTGCTGTCGCGCGTCTGGGAGAGTCTGCATTGTGGCAGGTTGATTTGCAAGGGCGGTGCTTTGAAGTTCTGCGATCTGCTAGGTGGAAGAAGGCTTGTGGTGCAGCAGTGCGGCAGGCCCAAAGGGGACAGGAGGTTTTCTCGCCGAGAGGGTCCTGCCTGATGAGGAAGTCTGCGAGATCACGGATTTCTTAGTTCTGACTGCTCACGCGACACTCTCCAACGGCGTTTGTCACTCTTCCTCGTTTGTTCTTCTTGTTCTAAGTCTATATGTTGTTCGCTTCTGAGCACGCTTCGCCGTTTGACGCTATCAAGGATCCCCACAAAACGCTCTCAACTCTCGCTCTCCAAGCCTCGCTCGCTCATCTCCGAAGGGCTGTTTGTGCGTTCGACGGAGCTAGGTCCCAGCGAGCGAACAGCTCATAGAGCCACTCCATCACAGTTGCCTTTAGCACTTGTAAGCAATTTCTATATATTAGTAAGTTTATATTCGAGATTGTTAGGGAGAAGCTTGCCTAGCGTGTCTTAGAAGATTTGCTTCTCATTATCACGGGAAAAGGATGCCGTTACAGGTCTCGTTCGCTCGCCGGAAACTAGCTCCTTCGTAGCCATCGCATTCCAGATATTCTTAACCGGACCTTCTTCTCCTCCAGGGCGCCAATAAGATTCTTGCCGACCTTCTTTCGATTGGGTTTCTTGCGCTGCTTGCCCACCACGAAGTCCTATATATATATTGTTCGCCGGCTAAGCAGACAGACCCTGATTCATAGTAATGCTTCGGCAGAGCTCAAAGACTTCATGATGCTTCTCAGGAGGGAAGCACCAAAGCGAGCCAGCAAGCATCCGAGCCAGCCAGCGAGCACCCAAGCCAGCCATCGAGAGCCCGATTAACTGAACGGCTGTAGTAAGAACAAGTTTTGTTCTTCCGCAGGAGCGAGAGCTGAAAAGTCGATCAGATATATATTCACCATACCGCATTATTCATGACACGTACCTTCAGTATGCATAATTCATATCATCAACTGAGGAGGATATCCTCGCAATTCGACTTATCGCAGCCACGACTCATCTATTTTGCCACCCATTTGGGTGCTTCGCACCTTTTCTCATAGTGCCGTGATCGGTTGCTGACGGGTGGTATCCGGGTGCGCTGATCCGGCACGTATTCTGAAGGCTTGCGTGGTCTCACACAAGTGTGACTGACGATTGAGGCCGGGACTGGGGACTTGGCGTGGAGGCTGTAGCTACAGATCGAGCGCGGCCACTGTGGCGGTCGCCTGAGTGGCGCAGCTGTGCCGGGGCGGTTTGCTTGCAAGCCAGAGCCTTCCGTATCGCTAGAGCGACGTTTTCAAGGAAAAGAATCATTGTGAAACGAGTGAATTCGTGGATTTGCAGCTGCTCTGTTGAATCGAAGATTGAGCACTCGTTGAGGATATGCGCTGTTGTGTGATAAACAATTTAACATGTGTGGGCCCAATCTCAGTACTGTCTCAGAGGCTCACGTGACCTGACCTGGCTGGGGTGAGCCTCTGAGAAAGGAAGGGCGTAGTTTGTTAGTCACATATGTACTGAAACTCGAGAGTCGAGCGACAGCAAGCGACTTCTTCGGACCCTCAAACGCTCCGCTTCCGTAAGGTATCCGAGATTTAAATATCATCACAGACGACGTCACACACTCAACCGAGTCACAGCAGCCCCAGTCAAGACACTAGTATGTATGGAATGTTTAATTCTTTGCAAGCACCCAGCAAGCCTAGCTACATGACTACAAGACGCAAGTGGCTCACCCCACGGCATATCTTCTCATCACTTAACGGTAGCAGTAGACCGACCTTTATGTACATGCATGCGCATTGGCGCATAAGAGATACTTGCGCCGAGAAAGTGGAATCATGTGGGCAGCACGTGCTAGTCTTATACCGATGCCCTCAAGCCGGAGAAGCGAGAGGGTAGAGGGTAAGATCATGAAATGATCCAAGACAGAGATGTGATCGCACGGCTAGCTGCTCGACACATGATTCGGAAGATTGGACACATGAAACGAATCGCAAGGGGAAGAACAAGAAAATCGTCAGGGGCATCGTATTAAACGGGTGAAAAAATCCAGGTGCATGTCGTATGAGAGAATAGGACGTCAGTAGTCCGAAGGTGAATCGAAAGTGAACAAATCCAGGTGCATGTCGTATGGGGAGAACAGGACATCAGTCCGCAGGCGAATCGAAAGACAATTGTCGACAGTCGCGCGTCGTGCGACTATCAGAAAGAAGTTTAGCCGGTTGAAGAAGAATCCTTAAAGAAGTACCGTCGGTGTTGTTGGGGGATCATGATCGTAAGGTATGCCCGAGGCTGCATTTACAAGAATCGCTGCATTTGCTGCATGGTGGAGCGCGGGTCACGAGGGTTAGTGTGAGGCGATGGAGTCTTCTGAACTCGGCCGCTCATGACGCCACCAAGACGATACTGATCACGCTCCTGACGGCCATTGGGATTCCTGTCACTGAAGATGTTCTCCCCTCTGCCGCCATCGGGGTGCTTTGCCTTGAACGGATTGTCGTACCGGCCATCGGGATAGTAGTAGAAGGGACCCTGGTCGCCGTGATACTGGGGAGCAGGCGAATCCTCATAGCCATGAGCTTGCCATGCCATGCGACGTTGGTTGGCTCTACTCTTGTGGTTACCGCCCTTGGTTCCACGCGGACGCATGGTTCTTGTCGCGGGGCTATCGACATAGACGAAGTTTGCCATATCCGTGGCCTTGGGATCATGAACTGGCCCCTGAACGGGCTCCTGGACGAAAGGGGTTTGCGGCATGATGACAGGCATGGTGTATGCGTTGGGGGCCGGCTGTTGAATGAACGTCGCGTTCTGCGCGTTGGTGGGATCCCCAACGACATAAGGGAGGGCGCCAGGCATTCCAGCATAAGCAGGCTGCAGTGCAACGCCACCGATGATCGGATTACCACGAACCCAGAAGGGTTGAAAGTTGAGAGGAGCCGGAACGGGCTGGCCATGATACCAGGTACCTTGAACATCTTCATTGTGGAAATGATAGAACACGCTGACCCGATGAAGGCTCCTGCCTTGTCGAATGTGGAGATTGTCCTGCTCTTTGTCAGTGATTTACAAGGTTATGACTTGGAGCTGCAGAAGAACAGACCTCGTTGTTGACAGCAAGTTCAGCTTCCCTGAAGTGGCTGTAAGAAATGACACCTTCAAGAAGATCAGTCCGCTTGTGTGATTGGAACATGGTGACATTAAGGATCGTTCCATATCCATTGAACTTCTCGCGAAGGTCCGCTTCGGCCAACTCTGGCGGGAGAAACCGGAGATGAATGTTCTGAATCTCACTGGTGTTGGCCTGCATGCACTTGTGAAGTCCTACATTGACGAAGAGGCTCGGCTTTGGGCGCCACGTGTTTCCAGGCTCCCTCAACAGGCGTACATGGTAAGTGTCGTTGTCCCTGAGCTCCTGTGAAAATGTTAGCAAAGTCGTACAGTCGTGTCGATAGAGCAATGGCTTACGTGAATGGCATCCCTGCAGTTGCCGTAGATCTCGAATCTGCCCCATCCACCAGGTGGAAGGTTGTTGTTCTCGAGGTCGGTTGGGGTTGGCATGACAACCTCCTGGACAGCCCCGTATGGCGAGAGGAGCTCCATGATTTCTTCCTGGCTAGGAACTTGGCCATCACGACGAGTGACGTAGAGAGAGCCTTGGTCGACTGTTAGCACTGGAACCCCCAATACATTCGGTATGGAAGCAACTCACGGGGAGCACGTGCAAACTCGGTGCGGCACGGACGACCGATGACCACGGCTCCTCGAGCAGCGCGCAGAGCGAACTCAGCGATTTGTTCGTCCTGATATTCATGTCAGTACTGGACATTGGTCGATAGAAGATGATGGCGGATTACCCTATACTGAACAAAAGCACATGGGATCTCATTGCGTCGATGGACCTTAATCCAGCATTGTCCGAAGCTTTCGAAGAGCAGAGCCAGAGCATTGTGCAACTCAGCATCGGAAGCATATTTGGGGAGACTGCCATTGTCAGTACGATCAGCATCATACAGTTCGATCCAACTTACTTGGCAACAAAGAGACAGGCTTTTGCCGACAGGACTGATTGAGCATTCTGTGGAGTGATTCCCACGTCTTCATCGTTTTGAGCTCGCTCCTGGGTCAACTCCTCGACAAATGCTTGGGCCACTTGATCAACCATTTCTGTATCGTCATCTTCCATGCCAGCATTTTCCTCAGCGTCTGCCTCGTCCGATGACGGAGGGTTGGGAGGGCCCGATCCGGAGCCATTTTCACCCGTTTTTGCTGCATCTGACGTAAAAGAATCCTTATCGGAATGGTAGCCATCAGAACGTACAGAAGAATCTTGAATGTGATCTGAAGAAGCTGAAGAGCAGAGGTCTGCATTTTGCTATTAGCAGGAATGATTAGGACGGACGAGGAAGATAAGGGACTCACCTGCTTCGGGAGTTACCGATCGCAGACTCAGAGTACGGCGGAACCTCAGGCCCTTGGGGAGTTCCTCGGGGGGAAGCAGGGGAGAAGAGGCTACGAAGGCGTACTGTGTTTAGCGTAGGAACAGATAGCTCGGGAGTTAAGAAGGACCGGGACTTACAGGGATCGAAACAACTCTTCGTGTCATCATCGGCGGAGCGCGGGAATCCACCTTTGGGGGACTCGACTGGAACAAGAGTTAGAGCAAACCATGTGGTAGACAATGGTATATTCAAGGCCAAAGATGATAGAGATGGAAGAAGAATGTAGTGATGATGAGGTGGGATGAAAAGGATCGATCAAATGTCCAAACGAGTCTTGGCGAAATTTGGTAGGGGTTGGGGTTGGGGGTGTTGATTAGGGTTAGGGTCTTGGCACAAATTGGACGACACTTCACTTGAAATGTGCGATGGTCGCAAAAACTGAAATTCGGACGTGTGGCGGAAAGATAAAGTAGGGCAACGATAAGGCCAAAGCGTCGAAAGCATGGTGAAGGGAAGAAGAAAAGATGGAACGTACGTGGAATCTCAACTCCAAGACCAGGAAGAGGCGTCTCCGGCGAGCCTCCATCTCCAGGAGTGTTGCCCCGAGCCAAACCAGGCATAAGCACCGTGCCGCGGTCAGGCGTGGTGAAGGGGTCGTCAACCCAACGTTGATCAGCCATTGCGCAAGACTCGCGATAGCAAGAGTTGCGAGGTGACGAGCTTGACAGTTGCACCGCGTGAAGCGCGGCGGAGCGACTGCGACTTGAGTTAGTGTTGAAGCGCAAAGCGCCGGATGAGTGAATTTGGTGAAGAGGCACTTACTTTGAGTGCGAAAGTGCTGCAGACGATTGCGAGCAGGTCGGCGCCTGTCGCGAGAGAGCAAAGGACGAAGCGCGCAAATGAATTCGCGATGCGGTGCAACGGAAGCCAAATGGCGGAGAGAGTGGGTGAGAAGGTGAAGAAGAGGAAGGAAAGTGGAAGAGTGAAGGGAGCATTTAAGTACTGACAGGGGTCGTCGCGGAATTGTGGGTCCGAGCAGGACGACGTGAGGAAGGAGCGACGGGGAAATGAGGCATCGCGTCACTCAAGCTTCGGCGTGCGGCCCTCGTGGACAGCGCATGACCACGGCCGCAGAGCAGGAACACGCGAGGCCACCCTCCATTGGCTGCAGTGAAATCCTCGTTCAGTCCAGCGACGACGACGAGCGGACAGCGTCTTCCAGCTGTTACCATAACAGACGAGTAGCTTTAGCACAATTCACTCGGCTCTTGATTCAATCGTCTCCTCTTGCTGTGATAGCGCCCAGAAACAGTCTCCTGTGCCGTCTCTTGTGTGCACCATTTCGTCTTTTGCACGTGGCGACGCCCTCCGCTTCACACGGCGGAGCACCGCGAGCAGACCACTACAACTCAACTCTTGCGCCCTTCAATCGTCTCCGAGCTCAACCCGACTCCCATTCCCCAAGCTCCACTGGCAGTTTCATTTGCCCATTCTCCAAATGCTCCCAGCCCTTCCTCAACCGTCCACAACTTGCCCTGCTCGGGAGCATGCAGCACTTCACACGCTTTGCCCGCTACCAGCAAACCCGGTGGCCGACTACCACACTCTTCTACAGCATGCGCGACATGCTCAAGCGTCGTGCGGATTACGCGCTGGTCAGGACAGGAAGCGCGCTCGATAACCGCGCACGGCGTGCTTCGAGGCCAGCATTTGAATCGCTCTAAGTGGGATTGAGCGCGTCGTACGCGTTCTGAATCTCCTTTCTCTTTCTCTCTCTCGTTGTTTATCCCATTCGCGCAACTGTTCTTCTCGCCGTTCACAGCGTCGCCATGCCCTTTCTCGTCCTCCGCGATGTCGGCGGAATCATTACTTCCTTCTTTCGTTGCATCTTCACCTTTTGCGGCTTCAGCTTTCGGTCCGCTCACGAGCGACTCAACCAGCGCCTCGACGCGATGCAGCGCCATCAACCACACAACCGTCCGTCCCTCGCGATACGACGGCGGCACTGGTGCTGCACCCTTCCTCCCTGTCCCCGTACAGACCAACACCTCCCCACTCACAGCACGATGCGTCACCGGAATCCCACAAAACAGCGGCCCGCTCAACGCACTCGTCACCCCCGGCAGCACAACGCTCTCATACCCTCTCTCGCGAAACCAGCTCACCTCCTCTGCTCCGCGACCATACAGGAATGGATCGCCTTGTTTCAGGCGTAAGACCGTCTGGCCAGCTTGCAGACCTGTGAAGCCAAGGGAGAGAAGTTCATCTTGAGCGGCGTCGGCATTGCCGGGGAACTTGCGCGCGATGTGGACCGTTGTGCGGCGCGGGATGAGTTGCAGGATGGGCGCAGGGACGAGTTTGTCTGCCAGGATGAGGTCGGCGGTCTGGATGGCACGAAGGGTTGCGAGGGTGAGAAGGGAGGGATGCCCAGGGCCGGATCCGGCGAGGATGATCCTGCCTTTCAGTTTCGGATATTCTGGGGTTGAGGAAGCAAGTGATGGTGGAAGAGCTGGTTCAACAGAGGTGTTGGATGAACTCCTGGTGCTATATGCTTCCAACACAGCATCCACGTCTGCATCGGTTATGGACGCCAACCGTCGGAGCGGCCAGTACTCGCAGATCTGCTGGAGCCATCGCATGCGGCGCGTCTTTGCCACTTCAAAATCTTCAGGTCGAACAAGTCTGTTGAACTGGCTCGTTTGCCCAGCATCCTCATCTTCAACTGCCTCTGTACCTCGATCTCCGTTCACGCCCACCTCCTTCGCACGGTCCTCCTCCCATATCCGTCTCCTCAATGTTCCCAGGCGTTCCACCGCTGCACCAAGATCTGGTGGGAGACTTGACACAATTTCTCGCCTTATACGACTCGATAGATGGCACCCTTTGCCAGAAGTTGTTACACCGATCTGCAGCGGGCCAGCGGTATGCGTGGAGAGAAGTGTAAAGGTGCACAGGGAGGGAGCATCGCTTACGTTCACGGGAATTCGGAGGTGGCGGCAGAGCTGGGATATACGAGAGCCTGATTGTATTGTCAATACCTCAATAACAATACCATCGATTGAGACAATAGCTTACTCAAGGTATGATCGCCACCCAGCGTCACAAAAACAGCATCAGCGACATGATCCACCTCCTCCCGGCCCAAAGTCGTGAGATCTTCGTCGTTGAAGTCTCGCTTGACCCATTCTACTTGGCCATCTTCTATTCTCTTTGCCAATGTATAGGGAAGATCGGAGTCTGCAGGCGCGAGGAGCTTTGGCCTCGCACCAACTTCGATGGACTTTGCGCAGCGTGCTCCTGCGAGAGGATTCGACCCTACGATGAGGTGTACATGGCCTGTTGATTCAACGGCTGTGAGAAGTGCAGGGCTCATGATTGAGGTTCCAGATTATTCATTCAAACACGATGCAGGCGTCAGTCAGTGAAGAGTCTCCTTGGTGGGGGCAGATCGGGTCTCTTTCATCCGCCGTCCCTCAGAGGTAGCACAAAGAGGATGCGATCTCGATCTCGAGTAGAGGAATATGAGTGAGGAGAGGATAGATGCTGCAAATACATGATGGTGAGATTGAGATGGCAATAAGAAGTGCATCGGAAATGGTCGTTCTTTCTCGGGTACGATTTTTTTGGTTGCCGATCACGCAAGCAGCTTTATCGTGCACGTTTATTGGTGGATGCGGGGCGCACTTACCAGTTCTTATTTGGACCGCGGAGAAGGCCCAACTTTGACATGAATGCTTCCTTGTCGGACGGAGATGATCGTTCAGTCTTCAGAATGAGATGGTTTGGGAAGATGGTGACGTTCGAACCGTGAACAGTGGCTCCTGGCGAACAGATCAAGGTCTCAGAGTGTTGATGAAAGTGGGTGGTTTTATGCAGCCATATGCCTCATTTATTTGTATCTTATGGAGAACTCCGAGTTCGTTTTGAAATTACCGAACCATGTCGAACTGAAAGAGTTGATGTAGGCTCTGTCTTCCTTCGCACCTCCTGACTGAAAGATCGAGCTGGCAAGGCTCAGGAGTAGGGGAATGCAGAAGGACCAAGACCATCTCTGAAAACTCAACTCTACATTCTCTAGAGCTTATATGGTAACAGGAAACTTTTCACACTTTGTGTACTTTGTTTGTGGCTGGATTACAGAAACGATGCTGTTCAAAAGCCGCGCCGTTCCCGTCGCATCCTCGATCACGTGATAAGCTCTATAGTACCTACAATTGCACGAGAATTTGGACTGAGTTGCTCTCCTGACCTAAACCTGTTTGACCGGAGGTTTACTGAAGAACATCGAGTAGCAACCGGCATCTACTGGCAATGAGACGCTTCTTATACCAGTCATCATTTCATCGAATATTCTCTTAAGCATAACCCCGTCTTCAGATTTGATATCTGAAATGCTTGTTTTGCTTGTCAGTCAAATCGTCAAAGCCTTCAAGCAGCTCTTCTTCCATCTCTCCATGCAACCCCAGCTTATCTCTCCTCTTATTCTCAATCCAACACCATCCGGTATAAACTACTTGGAGTACGATGAGTGCAGCATAAGTGCCAAGCAGCCCTATGATGGCGGTCCGATAACGTGGCGCCTCAGAGGGCAGGAAGAGGTGAGGGCTGGCAATGTCCCCAGCACAGAACAGACTAGAAGATGCGTCAGTCAATATTTCCTTCCCTCATACTAGAGACAATGTCTCTACATACGCAAAGTAGACGCCAATCACGAAAGACCTCTTCGTATGGCCGGCAATATTCAAGCCAGGAACAGTCCAGCTGAGTACGAGCGGGGCACCAAGGACATTCTGCATCCACGCCATACCGAGGAGAGCGTATCGATGTTCGATACTGATCGTCAGTATTCCGATTAGACCAGCCATGCCAGGCAGAGAACTAATGATGATTGAAGGGCCGACCATATTCGGATAAGCGGAGAGCCACCCGAAAAACCAGCAGCCGAAGAACTCAAACGCACCACCGGGTGTCTGGAGCAAGGTCGTTTGCAACGGATCAAATCCAAATCCCTTGATGATGGACGACATGAAGTTGGCGACAGCACCATTAAGCATACCAACGCAGGCGCCGGTGCCCCAGAGAAGCCACGAGCGGCCGTCGAGTAACGCCTCCGTCACTTGGTACAATCGAATCTTGCGCTCTTTGAGACCAATTTGGTTCTTGGCAACCCTCCAGACACCGACGATGCGCTCGTATTCGTTCAGCATTTTGGCGTTGTGAGGGCCGTCTGGGAGATACATGATGATAACGAAGCCCCAAATAAAAGTTAGAGCACCGACGACCTGGAACAGCAGTCAGAGCTTGAGCACGAGCACGACGAGACTCCTTACCAAATAGATCAGCTTCCAGTTTGGTATGATCAAGTTATGCGCATGGCCAGTCCCGTAAGAGAGCAGAGCTCCGATGATGGATGTAAACCCATTAGTCGATAACCAAATAGAACTCCGAAAACTCTGCTCCTCTCTCGTCCAAAGCAGTGAAGTCAGGAGAACAAAAGCTGGCGAGATACAGGCCTCGGCCATACCCATAAAGAATCGAATCGCAAAGAAGCCGCTGAAGTTGAAGATTGTGGCTTGCAGCATGCATAGCGTGCCCCAAACGAAAAGCATAAAGCCTATTATTCTACCGATCGGATACCTTTGTAGTGCCAAATTCCATGGATAGGCAGCAATCAACCAGCCAAAGTACGCAGATGAAGCGACCCAAGAGTAGTCATCGCCAGTCATGTGCGTATCTTCTTGCAGGCCGTACGCGTTGGAGTAGTTGAGGGTCTGCTTATCCAGAAAGCTCAACATGTACGTACAGCACATCATCGGCAGAACGAGCCAGTCCAGTTTGCGGCGAACTTTGAGGGCATCCCGCTCCAATTGGGCTTCATCATACTCGAGGGATTTCTCCAGCATGTTCTTGCCCAGATCGTTGAGGTTGTTGTTCCGCCCATGGAGGAGGTTGTGGAATTTGCCTCTCCATTTCGAGTCCGCTCGTCGCTCCTCGTCATCGAGTTCCCGAGGGTGGAGTCCAGTTGTAGCAATTTCCTTCTCTTTCAAGTCCGCCATGGCAGTCTATATCCAAATGGCAAGAAGATGAAAGCCGTAAAAAGTCGCAGACAGGATCTATCAAAGAAATACACTATACTTATCTATCGCAACCCCGGAATGTTCACACGAGCATCCCCGCTCTAGACCTGCTCAGAACAAAACCGCGCAACCGATGCAACTGTTCGTTCTGCCCTGTCGTGCGCCTTGCGAGCGCGTTCGTTGGCTGTATACAGCATCCATGAACGACGATCCTTCGGCGATGGCTCCCCTATCACGTCTGATAAGAGCGAAAGGACGTATCTCCATGGGATCTCGATAGCAAGGGACAAGCAGGCTGCGATCATCGTGTGCAGACTATACGGAGTAGAGCTGCAGTCATCCAGACAAGCAAGAGAGCGAGAGCATGGGCTGTGATAGAGGAGCAGGATAGAACTCCGTCCGGAAAGCGGCAGCCGCGGCCACGCTTCATATTGGGTGTCTATAGTGTCGGCGCTAGAAGCGATGAAACTTCTTTAAATGACGCCGCCCAAGCACCTTGCGGTACGCGTACGGGGACATTTTAACAGAGGATCTAACCCCAGCCTGCGCGCAAATTTCCGCTTGTTCTTGGCAAGCTTTATCTTCCACCATCCATCCATCCGCTTTGTCTAGACTATCAACGCCGGCAATTCCTAGTCAATGAGTAGAAGCCCAGGTTCCCTTCGGACTGAGGTCGTTTGTGGAGGTGCTTTCCGCCTGTGGCGTGTTCGCGATACCCTCTGAGACCCACATTGATTGATTATGCAATCGATTCATTGGGAATGAGAGCTTCGAGACTGCGCGATTCGGACACTCACTCGGTCTATACTGAGCCTTCGGATCTATTATTGCGACTAGATATGATGCCTTCGGGTTAGATATTGCATTGCTGTAATCGGCGCTCTACGATGTCAAGAACGGTTATCCGAAGCGCCAGATTTCTTTCGTCTTCGTTCTCCGCGCCAGCTTTCCCACTGAGGCACATTGTGCGAACCTCGGTGTGTATGTCTCCTGTCTTCACTTTCAATTTCGAAGTCTCTCCCTTCCCTTTCCCGCTCAACAAGGAAGGCCTCACCCCCGCTAGCTGATTCAGAGGCACATTGTCCGCGCCGACGTCAACAACGCTATCCACAAGATACCGCAACGCACGCCACTCGACAATCTCTACGAGAATTGTGCCGAGTGAGTAGACATCCAAGAGTTCGTCGAAATTCGCTGACGGCTCACACATAGCATGCAGATACCTGTAAATGTCGTGCTGAGGATTCCCAGAGGAGTGCTCAGAGGTCTCGCTTGGCGAGCCCAGACCCGCAAAGTTGAATTCAGCAAGCACAGGATCTGTGATAGGGATGCCGTTTCTATCGTTGTCTGTCCGGAAGAGGAGGATGGTCTCTGAGCGCAGGCTCTGTGCGACCATCCTGTGAGATGGAAATTTCGGACAGTTTCAGTGACGCGTAAGGCAAGCTGAATACGAGCTGTCAGACTTGGCGGTTCGATCCCATATTTTGCAGAAAAGCGTTCTAACAGAGAGACTGGTAGCTCAGATCTAGCCGGCGTGGGATGGTGAAAGACGAAGGCGACTTTGTCATCTTGTTCCAAGATGCCTTTGCAAGTGAGCGATTGAAATGTTTTACCCTTTAGTACGTTCAACAGTTTGGCAAGGTTCTCCACTCTTGGTAGAATTTTGCTGCGCAAAGAAAGTACTATGGCTTTCCATTCCAAGAAGACGCTTGCACCGTTATAGCCCGCGATTCCCATGGATTGGTTCTTGCGCATGGCCACGAATTCGCTAAGCTTTCTGTGCGACAGGCGGTCCACCCTCCTGAGAAATTCTCGTCGTTTAGGGACATGCTCCACGTTACTGGGTCTCCTCCAAACGAAATGGCGAACCTGCTACAGTACTAGACCGTCGGAACTCCACAGCGTCCTGACGGGGTTCCCAGACTCCTGCATCCGCCCTTTCGAAAGCATCCCAATATCATTCATTTCTAGAGCTCGCATGGGGAAGCAATTTTGCCGATCCCTTTCTCCGTCTCCCTGTCCTTGTTGTGGAATATGGAGATAAAGGCACACTGGCTGATGTCAAGCTGCGAATGCTCCCGCTGTCCAATTCTGTAAAGCAAGATCTGGCCCTTGGAATCGCTCATGGTATTCTAGCGTTACATGACAGTGGTGTCGTACATGGAGACATGAAACCCGAAAACATCATCATATGCTCGCATAACGAGGGGCTTTTGATACCGAAATTGGCAGATTTTGGTTTCACCATCATCCCATCGACTGAGGCACCGCATGTGTATATCGGCGGTACAAGTACATGGCGCACTCCAGGGCCATTCTCTCTTGTTTCATTAGAAATGCTCAAATACAACTACATCTATTCATTTGGTCTTCTAGCATGGTCGATTACAATCGACGTTCGGGATCCATTCAGTCTGTTGCTGCCGAATGATATCTTAGACGAATTTCGATATTCTGCTTTCGATCGCCTCAGGTCTAACGATTATGTCACGAAGTAGGCCATCTTTGAAAATTGGCTGCTGAAGTGGTTAACGGTGAGGTTCTTTGATGCGAAATCAATATTTAGTGGCCACTCAGCAACTTTGTCAAGCCTTTCGGAAGAAGGCAAACCCGATCTTAGTCGATCGAGGTCCACATTACCGGAATCACTAACCCCAGGAATTGCATCAAACGGCACCTTTGAGCCAACATTGGCTGCTACCATCTGTGATGGCTACCGGGAATTGTCATACTTCAGGGCGCTGGAACTATTGTTCAATTTTACCTTGAGTAAGGATCCCACAAATCGAGATTTACCCTCGGTCGTACGGCTCTTTAAGTATGGCCATGTCGAAAACTTAAGAAAGTAAGCAGAAGTGACGTACATATGAGGACTGACTGACATGTCTTCAGAGGGCTTGCCGCCAACGTTGCTGATCCGAACTTTCGCTTAACCGGGACTGAAACTGGCGACAATACATCTCCGAGCGAATGGACAGCTCTTTACAATCATACAGAACGCCTCAAATTAACCATTGAGCATCTGGGAAGGACTTCCGAAGTCCTAATGACAACAAATGTGGAGAGGGGTATCCGACATGCAGTTATGGACGAACCGCTCGTCACAATGTCCATTCATACAGCCGATAAATTCTCAATGATATTCAGGAACGGCGAACATTACCTCGACCAGCTCAAGTCACCGCTCGCTCTGCTGCAAGGGAAAACAGGAAGGATCAGATTCAGTACGACTCGAAGAGGCCCAAATGAGACGTTGCCTCATTGTGCAGCCAGCGGAGAACACGATGAAGTTTGTGAGATCCTTTTGCGAAGTAGATGGCGCATAGACGAAATCAACAAGCCTGTGAGGTCCACTGGGCGAACGCCGCTGCTTGAAAGCGTGCGCTGGAATCGGCGTCACTATTTGGTCTGCTACAAAGATATGTGGCAGACGCTCGTGTACTCGCGATAAACCCTTACGATGAAACTGACAGCGCTTGGTCCGCCTTGCACATCTTCGCCGATCAGGCGCATGACGACGACTTGACTCTCGTCGACGACATTCTTGACGCCGGCGTGCCTGTGGACGGAGAAGAGGCCTACTCTATCGACACACCATTTAACGTGGCCGTGGTAAGGAATGCCTTCAACCCTGCCTCCCTTCTACTGACTCCCGGTGCATTAATTAATGCAACAAGCACAAAGTCTTCTCTTATTGTCAGCTCCATTCCACTCACAGTTCTTGGACACATCATTGATGAATGCTCGAAACTCCTTCAAAGGTCCGCAATACATCCTCTCAAGAAGCGACGCCGCCGAAAGCGGCAAGGCAGACTTCCTCGTGGGTCCGAAATGAGATATGACTGCTCTACACGTTTGCGCAGCGGTGCCCAACGGACTGAAGTACTCTTCTGAAGCGCCGATATCGCTAGATGAATTCGACGAGGAGACGAATCGCTCTCTGACGCACGAGCTGCTACAAATGGTTCCACGACTCGGACCAACTGAATCAGCTGTGCGAACATGGTGTTGGTACCGCCCTCCATTTGACCGCGAGATGGGGCGTGTCGGTGTGGGTGTCGTGGAGGAGCTCGTCAAAGCGGGTGCTGACACGGGCATCGTATGTGAAACTGGAGAGACGGCGGCTGACATTGCGGAAAGAGATGTATCAAGCGGGAAGAAGTACTCAATCAGCTATTTTCTTGGTTGTAGTAGTTTAATACCTACATCGGATGCATATGCTGTAAGATACATTCTTACGGCCATCGTGGAAGACAGGCGAAGTCTTGGGGGAAGCGAAGTAAAGAGATATCGAGGCATGGTTTGTAGAGCAGCTTGAAACTGCTGTTATGCATCATACATTATATGGCAGTAGAGAAGAGAAATAAATCATCTGAATAGCAAGACTCAGACATTTTCTCATTGCAAATGGAGAGAAGGGAGAGCACTGGAAATGCCACCACCATTCACCTTCCAAATCGGGTACCGACTTCCGAAGATACGGTGTACCTAGGTATCGTCGGTCTTGAGGCTGATGAGGCTCGTGAAGTTGATACGTACGAGAGATAGCTACAAAATCACCTGTGAAATGCTTCGACACTTCTTTACTTCTGGAGTCGCACTGCCGAACTTTCAGTAATCGTATCCTGCTGTTTTTGCCGATCACCTACTCCGCATCCAAAGATCCCTTGTCGTAAGCACGAATATATTATGTGGTTCAAAATCTCGACCTCACCCATACTATCGACCGTGATACTAAAGCATTCGTGAACTCTGGCAAGTATTCATTGCTCTTCTTGAACTATTCTCACGTCTGTTGTAATCAGTCCCATTGGATGCTTGCAGCCTTCGAATGAAGTGCCGAGAACTGCCGAGGAAGAGTTGCATTATTTTCACTCACACTGTAGCATGCTTGCTCTGGGCCTGCATAATAGCCCTCAATTACCTCACACAGTAGATTTACTATCTTCTCAATTTGCCTTTTAATAGTTCTTTTTATAATGAACTAAACGGAGATTGTTCCTATGACCAACCCCACCCCGATGGTGAAGAAATCGAACAACGGCAAAGACGGCACAGAACCGATCTTCCCCAATGCCTTCGTTTCCGGTTCATGTTCATCCGCTGCCACAATATCCGACATTAGCGATTGATGCGGCGACTGCGCAAATCTCGAGAAAATGTCTTCATACCTTCAACGGCTCTGTGTGCCATTACACAGTCCATCCTTCCCAGCATCTTCCAGCACTGGCAGTATCCCTCAGATGCGCCACTCGAACAGCACTACAATATGTCACGTCACACTGCATCGAAACTTAATCTAGATCCAGAGAAAGCGGAATACACTCCGCGAGGAATTTCCCAAACTGAGGTCGAAATACCCAGCAGCAATTCGAGCGGGCACATCTCAACGCCGGACGAGCTAAAGGCACACGAGAAAGAAGGCATCAATGAACTATCTCGCGTACATTCACATCGATCCGTAGCCAGCCACGCGAAATCTGTCGCCGGTCATGCCTTGAGCAGAACCATCTCACATCTTACCACTCGAGACATTGTCGACCCAGGACCAGCACCCGATGGCGGTGTAAAGGCATGGACTCAAGTCTTTTTCGCGTGGATCGTTTGCTTTACGACATGGGGCTACATTAACTCGTTCGGAGCCTTTCAGACTTACTACACAAGCACACTAGGTGTGAGCCAATCCACAGTGTCGTGGGTTGGTTCTATCCTTCTCTTCATCGTCTTCTTTTGCAGCGTGTTTACAGGACGTGCCCTCGATGCGGGACTTTTTCTTCCAACATTTGCCATCGGCTCGGTAATCCAGCTCATCGGCATCTTCACCAATAGCTTGTGCACAAATGTGTGGCAGCTTATCCTCGCCCAGGGCGTCTGCACTGGCCTTGGATCTGGTATCATATTCTGTCCAACGACGGCCCTGGTTACAACGTACTTCCAACGCAACCGAGCATTAGCGGTTGCTATTATGTCGTCCGGAAACTCTGCCGGCGGCGCCATCTACCCGGTGATCGTGCGATCATTACTTCCCAAGATCGGCTTCGGTTGGACTATCAGAGTGCTCGGCTTTGTCAACATGGTCTGCCTTATAGCCTCTATTATTTTCTTACGGCCACGCCTGCCGCCACGCAAGCAAGGGCCCATCGTGGAATGGGCTGCGTTCAAGGAAGCACCGTACACGCTCATGGTCATCGGTATGTCATTCGTCTTTGGCGGCCTCTTCTTCTCATTCTACTACATTGGATCGTACGGCCGGACTATCATTGGGATGTCGTACACTGAATCCACCACACTGGTCATTCTCTTCAACGCCGTGGGTATCCCGGTGCGATTGGTGACTGGACATCTTGTTGATACGCTCGTTGGCCCACTGAATGGGATGATTCCTCTGCTCTTCATCAACGGCATCTTTGCGTTCGCATGGACCGGTGTCAAGACCAGAGTGGGATTGTACGTTTTTGTCGCCTTCTATGGAATGAGTGCTGGAGCGTTTCAGTGTCTCTTCCCTACAACCCTGACAAGCTTGAACAAGGATTTGAGCAAGAATGGAGTCAGACTAGGCATGGCGTTTAGCGTATTTAGTATTGCTGGATTGATCGGCCCGCCGATTGGTGGTGCGCTCCTTCAGACGAATGGGGGAGGCAGAGGCGGTTACTTGGTGGCCCAGTTGGCTCTGGGGTGCTCAACGATGTTTGGTAGCTGCTTGATGGTTGCGGCAAGAGTATGTAAAGAGGGCTGGAGTTTGAACAGATGTTAACCTAAAAGTCAAGCGTTTGGATGTTATTTTACGGCTTGTAGAGGCCATTCAATGAAGCTCTAAAAGAGACCTACCCGGCTTCTCGAAGCTGATATCCGCTCGGCTTGCCGATGCCGCACCGGATCCTATTAATAGACCTCAACGTGCTGCCAGCTTTAAGTAAAGCTAGATCTGGACGTGTCTTTCACTTTCTTCATCATGACATACATTTTATTTTCTCCCTTCTGCCCGGCGCCTTCCTCGAGGTGCTCTTGCCTTAAGGATCGGAGCGTTTTCCATCTAGAGTATGTTTTACTCCTCCCTTGGCTGGCCCGTGAAGAGCACGCCATCGGAGCAGCCGCTCACGAACAACCAAAATGGTTGAGAAAATCTTGAGAACCGCTGCTATCCGTTGCTGAGTGGGTCTTGTCCGTCTCTTGTTTTTGATCTTCTACGAATTGTCCTCCACGCCTCCTGAAGTTTCTGATTTTCATTACTTAAAATGTGACTTTTTGGCGTAACGAAGCGAATGACGCCTTTCTCTTGGCTGTGGCATGATGTAAATCCCGTTCTACATATTAATAGTCAATATGGACGGTAGCATGGATGAGATTTGGCCTGGTAGCTATTTGGGAGATTACACGGCACACTCCCGTTTTTACGATACCATGGAATCAATTCACGATGGCAGCCAGGCGGATAATAAGCGCCCAAAGGCTTCAGACGGACCACCAGGAGGTGTCATCGTAGATAATACCGGCGACGTTTACGAGACGAGCGAATCGCGAAGACAGATCGGCCTCAGTAGTGCTATTTTCCTGTATGTCTGCTCTCGTTTCTACCCAAATCCGGCGATACTTCTCTAACACAAACTGTGCTCTAGCATATTCAACCGCATGATTGGCACGGGCATATTTGCAACCCCGAGTGCAATCTTTTCCCTCAGCGACAGTGTGGGACTGACTTTATTCATATGGGTTGCCGGTATGCTCATTGCCCTTGCGGGCATGCTCGTCTACCTCGAATTCGGAACTGGACTCCCAAGAAACGGTGGTGAGAAGAACTATTTGGAGTTCGTTTACAGAAAGCCTAGATTTCTTGCTACTGGATTTTACGTACGTGTTGGATAGGACTATCACTCAAGCACTGACGAAGACATTGGCTAACGTAGTCCTTCGAAATAGACTGGCTACGTTATCTTGCTTGGCAAGTCTCACAATATTGGATGATTGATCTATAGCTAATAACTCGTTAGGCTGGGCTGGATCAAACAGTGTCGTCTTCGGTGAATACATCCTCAACGCCGCGCAGGTCGAGGTAAACCGCTGGAACCAAAGAGGCATTGGGCTAGCATGCATAACAGCTGCTTTCTTGATCCATGGTCTCGCATTGAAATGGGGACTACGGCTTCAGAACGCGCTCGGAGTGATCAAACTTATTATCCTGCTCATCATCATCTTTGCCGGCTTCGTAAGTCATGTCTAGTGCAAATGGTTGAAAGTTAAGCGCTCACTGTATCGCAGGCTGCCTTAGGAGGCCATCTCAAAATCGACAAGCCGGACAATTTCGATCACGCTTTCCGTGGCACCACCGGCTCAGCTTACGGCGTTGTCACGGCTCTGTACAATGTCATTTGGAGCTACATCGGATACAGCAACGCGAACTACGCCATGTCAGAGATGAAGAATCCGGTCCGGACGCTGAGGATTGCCGCGCCAATTGCCATTTCTATTGTCGGAGTCCTGTACATGCTCGCGAATATCGCCTACTTTGCCGCTGTCCCCAAAGACGAGATAATCAGCAGCGGACGCATTCTCGCCGCATCATTCTTCCGCAACGTCTTTGGTGAGAAAGCAGAGCGCGCTCTCAGTGTCTTCGTTGCGCTATCGGCTTTTGGGAACGTTCTCTCTGTCATCTTTTCCCAAGGCCGTCTTGTGCAGGAACTAGGTCGCGAGGGGATCCTCCCTTTCTCAAGCCTCTGGGCGAGCAACAAGCCCTTGAATGCGCCATTCATGGGATTGTTTGAGCACTGGCTCGTATCTGTCATCATAATGTTGGCACCGCCGCCTGGAGATGCGTACAACTTTAGTATGTTCACCATTGTCTCATATTCTGTCTCTCCTGCCTCTACTTCTGCATCGGAGGTAGCTGCTGACAGTATGTGTCAAAGTCTTGAACGTGATATCATACCCTCTCTATATCGTCAACATCTTCGTTGCCGCCGGCCTCGCATACCTCTACTTCCACCGCGAGGCTTATAACTGGCATCCTCCGACTCGCGCAACATTGCCCGTAACCATATTCTTCTTCCTTTCCAACATTTACCTCGCAGTCGCGCCATACGTGCCTCCAGACTCGCCCGATCAGAACGTGTATGAGCATCTGCCGTACTACCTGCACTGCGTTGTGGGTTTGGGCATCATTGCCGCAGGCGGGGTATATTGGCAGATTGGGCGGTGCTGCTGCCGCATTTGGGCAGATACAGGCTTGAGAAAGAGGTGCTGAGAGGGGACGACGGATGGACGCGGAACACTTTTGTTCGGGTGCCGAGGAAGTCGGCGAAGAGGGATGCATCGCCCACATCGCCGAATTACTAGTTCGAAGGTCGCTGTCGAGGAGTCACAGGCGCTACACGTTCATATTAACATTAAGAACAGTCATCGTAATGAAGCGAAATGCACATACCAGAAGCCTAATTGTCGTTAATGATTAAGATGTCTGTTGAAATCGGGTCCGACCGCGCCTGGAGTGCGCTCATTGTGTTTGCGCAAATTTCTAAAAGGTCTGTGCACCTCTTACAAGATGATAGTATTCCTGTCTCGAATCAAGTTTGATGAGTCGAGAAACTGTAACTAGAGTTCCAGAGAAGTGTACTCGATGTACAGTGGTGTTTCATGAGTGAGTTTGACGAGCCCAGCAGTGCTTAGCACATAATCGTTCACGAAGGAAATTTGCTCGCCCATTCTGAGAACGATCCAGAATCTGGCAATGCCGGGAGCATTGGAGTCGTGCGCTTCTCCGAGCCCGACATTGCCGGAGAAGGAAGAAGGGGGAAAGGGTTCTCGAAGGACGGCTTCAGCCGTTCTTCTTTTGGTGATAGTGCATCTTCAAGAATCTTTTTGCATTCGAACATTGCTGGAGCAAGTCAGTCACAGGCTGATAGACATGATCATAGCAAAAACTCACAAGTGCCGTTGCCAAAGCGGATCGAAACCCAACCATACTTCGCAACAATACCGGCTGGAGCTGGTTGTCGATTCTCCATGGCCGCTTGCTCAGAACCGGCTGGCGATGACCTAGGAGGAATGCTGGGTCCTGTACTCGGAGGTGTCGGTATATTCTCGATGCCTTTGCTGTTTCCAACGGACATCTTCCTTATGATTGTTGATGTGAGGCTTCTTCTCGAAGTGCCGAGTACTGCGGAACTTGTCTGCTTGCTACCTCGCCTTTGATGGGAAGCAGTGGATGTTTGCTCAACAAAGCATAGCTCTAAGGTATTCTTAGGCTTCTCCAGCGGAGCCTGGAACCAACAGATAGGAAATTCGAGAAACTCCTGCGGGTCTTTGTTGCTGGCATAGAAAGACAATGAATGCTTCTTGTAATCATTGTCAGGAGCAAGCCAGATAAACAACACCTGCAGATTGCAAAGATGGACTCCGGCAGTGGTTTCAGACCATATAGCACGTATATCGAAACGAGTTAGTGTCTCCCCTCGGAATAGTGTCTCCCCTCGGAGATCTCCAAGGAAGAAGTCTTGATAAGCTGGTCTTGAGAACGTGTACACTGGCTGCGGAATATAGGTGTCAAGCAACGTTTCGCCATTACGCTCGATGACGATTCGGTGCTCTTCATTCATGAAAGTAACTTGCCGACGTTCTCCATCTGAGTTTGCAGTGTCGTGATGGAACACGTACGGATGTGCTTGCCGCGGCGAATGGAAATCATGTTCCAGAGGAGGAATGTAATGCTTGAGCATTATCCAGTTTTCCAGTTTTTCCAGACAATCTTCCGGCCTTTGTTGATCGGCGCTATCTCGTAGTCACGCAGTTCAGGATGCGGGTTTTTGGCGAGGTATGAACTCAGCCGCTTGTTCACATAGAGGTGAAGATCTATCGTGGCAGTATGGCCGGAGTCAGGCGCATCTGTCGAATCATATTTGAATGTGGTGATTGCTTCACGGCGGGATCTAGTTCTTTCTTCGATAATCCACTTATGGCGGACCTGTGCTGGCCTTTCCAAGACCTCCTCGCGGCTGATCGGAGGTATCTCATTGGCTGGAATCCCCGCGCTGAGACAGTACTTTCTCCAACATCGAAGCAAGTCCTCGTCAATCTGTCCGAAGTCTGCAGGTCTTCTTTTGGATGCGGCATTTGTTTCTATTCTCTTGAACTTATACCCCAGTGCCTTCAATTCTTGCAGTGCCTCTTCCATCTCGGCTGCCTTCGAATCTTGAGAATGTCCATGTGCTGCTCTATGCCGCGCTTTTGGACGGGGTACATCAGGGTAGTCGGAGTGGTACTGAATGGATTGGGCTGGTACGCTGAGGCTTGCAACGTCGGTGTTGATTTTCGCGGTCCTAATTGAGAATTAGCTTCAATTCGAATGACGGCGACAGTGACCTTATTACAAGACGAGTTTCCCGCATAATACAACCAGCTGTGACATTTCAAGCTGAAGGGCAGCCTTGAATTGCTTTGCCTTGGCCTCAAAGTCAAAGCGCCCCGTTTGCCATATACGAAAGGATTTCCAGACAAGCCTCTCATTTTCCTCGACCTGCCTTTTCTGTAAGATGCTGTTCTTTGAAAGGTATGCATCGCACTCGTGAAGAGTCGTTTCGAGGGATTCGAGCCTTAGTGTTTCGCCGCGTAGGGTAGATTTCAGCTTCTGGAAAGCTTCCAGCCGATCTTTGACAGATTTGATCGTTTGTCCAAGCTCCTGGATTTCGGACGGCGCACTGTCGTCGAGGTCGACGAAATAGTTGTTCGAAAGCCTCTTAGCCCACTCGATTGCGTCAAAGAAATCATCGTTGACATTGTACCCTGCAGGATACATTACAGGATTGCTTGACATGAGCCCAATCCATTAGCTGAATCGTCAAGCGCAGGATTCCACAGAACGGGATGATGGAGAGCTGTCAGGATAATGTCTGTCGAGATTCGCAAGGCTCAGGCCAGATCGAGGCAGATTAGGCACGGACAAAGTGTTGACCACCGGGTCCACCGCAGAGCCTCTTGGAGGTCCGAGGTCACGACTCACAGTTGACGAAATAGCCGGGCCCGATCAGGGTCGAAAGATTCAGCCACAATGGAAGTCTGCTCTTCAGAGCAAGCGGGGCAGCTTCTGAAAGTTTGGTGTAGCATACTTTGGCAATTGCTTGTTAAGACGCACCGCTTCCACAAACATAGCCCGTCTTGATCGAATAGACTGTTCATAGGAACAATTCGATGCCTCATAGCTGTGGCGCAACTTTTCTGTCACGTTCGAGACTCCCGACGCGTGATGCCACAATATTGTGTGGCTGCTGCAAATGGCGCTGTCTCGAGACTGGGATTGGATGCCATCGCGTCCGCGATGCAAGACTGTGGGATAAAACGTGGAACAAATTGACGCGCCCCCCAGACAGACTTCAGCCTTGTGCATCTGCCTCTCTAGGCTCCCGAGTTTTCAGCTTCCCTATCCATCTCTTCCACCTCTTTTGCAATCAAAAACAGATCATGGTGCTGTGACAAACCCCCACGAGCACAGCGCTGGGAGCGGCCATGCAACAAGACGAGCCTGAGCCGCAGCAACAGGCACAGCCGAGAGCGATCAGGATCCCGAGATGGGCGGCCCGAACCATCTGGCCAAACCACCTATGGGAAGTTAGGTCGCTCCGAACTCGTGCTCAGAAGAGAAACCATATCACGAATAAGCTGGACGACAATGGATACGATTGGCTTGTTGTCTTGGTCGCTGGATCTGGCTTCTTTACCGATTCGTTCAACTTGTTCAGTGTCAATGTCACGCTGCCGATATTGGCGCATTTATATTGGCAGAATGACACGTCGGAAAGGACGGAGACCTTGATCGACTGCTTGACATTAGCGGGATCTATGGTGGGGCAGGTTCTGTTTGGAATTCTTGCAGATGTTCGAGGAAGGCAGCGACTCTACGGCGTAAGGAATCCTAGATGCATATGCCTGAAAATGATACTTATAGAGACGCTTTAGGTGGAGCTTGTGGTGGTGCTTGTTGCCACAGTCGGCATCGTTGAATCGGGTCAAGGCATCGACAAATGGATGTCTATACAGGCACAAATTTGTTTTTGGCGATTTGTGATGGGTATTGGAATCGGTATGTGGCAAGTGAGGTTGAACGTAACAGAGATGGGACTAACGTAGATGGCAGGCGCGGAATATCCCCTCTCCGCAGTTATAACAGCGGAGTATGTTAACTGTTATTGAAATGGCTATTCTCTAGTTCGCTGATAAACTATATAGATGGGCGGCTACAGATTCCCGAGCTAGAATGCTGGCCTCAGTGTTCTTTGCCCAGCCACTAGGTCAAATGTTCGCTGCCTTAGTCGGCTTGTCGGCAATACTCGGACACGGTGATTCTTCAAATGCGTCGCTCGACAAGGTCTGGCGTATCGTATCCAGCGTTGGAGGTATCCCTGCAATTATCGCGATAGTTTTTCGATTTACGATTACCGATCCAGGTCGTTGGACACTCGACGTACGTGACGATGGCATTCAAGCTTTGCTGGATACGAACAAGCATGTCAGATCTTCTGCTTCGAGTAGCCAAGAGGTCGTTGCAAACGAAGACGAAGAAGCTGACAACGAGGAAGAGGAAGAGGAATATCGTCCACCGGAAGAGCATGAGCCGCCTTTACCAGAGCAGTTTACTCGTAGAGGCCTCTGGAATTATTTCATTGTTGAAGGCAATTGGCGTTATCTAATGGGAACATCAATTTGCTGGTTCCTGCTGGATGTAACCTTCTTTGGCCTGGGAATGAATAATCCCAAAACCTTGGCGTCCATTTGGGAATCGAATATCGACTCGAGTAACATAAGAAGTCTCCTGATCAGCAATGTTAAACAATCTCTCATCACAGTATCGATTGGGTCCATCCTCGGAACGCTGGCTCTTATTGTTGTCATCAACAAGATTTCTCGGCGAAAGCTCCTTATATACTCCTTCCTGGCTCTGGCTGGCTTGTTTTGCCTCACTGGAACCAGTTTTGAAGCAGCTAGACATCATCCCGCTCATATCCTTACAATTGTTCTTTGTGGAATCTGCGAGTTTGTATTCAATTTCGGACCGAACACGTTGACGTTCATTATCCCAGCCGAGATCTTCCCAACGCGATATCGAGGTACACGCCACGGAATCGCGGCTGCATCTGGAAAGCTCGGCTCAATCGTTATCCAGCTGGTTTTGTTTGGCGCTCAGCATTGGATCATCGGCGAGAATAAGCGTGGTCTTGGATACCTGCTTTTTGTATTTGCTGCAATCATGGCTTCAGGAGCGCTGTTCGCATGGGCCTGGCTCCCAGAGATTCAGTCAGAAACGAAGGACGAGAACGATAGACGCGTGCTAAAGCCCAGAAAACTCGAGGAATTGGCAGAAGGGCTCTCCAGCGCAAGGAGACGCGGAGAAGTGATACGCATGAGGAGGATAATAGGACGTTGATGTTCTTTGATTCTGATGTGTCACGTATATCCTACAAGCTGGACTGGTTCGCATGGCTTACATAATGTATAAATATCCGTTTGATTTGCTCCCGTTATAATATAAGATAAGTTCCGTATACATGAGGAGCTACGCCTCAGAGGTAGACATTTTCACCAAGACGTGCCTCCGTTCACGGGAATGGCCCAGTGGAAGAGTTTGGTAGAGACAGGCAATGCGAGTCCCAATCACGGGGAAGGGCCGTGCCGTGGCAAAATCCATTGAAACGGAGAATAATCATAGATATGTCATAAAAGATGGCCTTTGGCAGTAAAATAGTTCATGAATGTATGAAGAGATAGGATTTACCCTTTCGGGTTAGCTACGCGGCGATATGTCGGCTGTTCGTGGCGCTTTTGTCAGCGAAGACTCGCGAAGTCCAATGAACTTCACGAAACGTCATCGGATCAGGGCTCTCGGCAAGAAAGGCACCAAGAACTATGGCAGGTCGGCGATTGCGACATCGCGGCAATCTCCAGCCAATTTCAAAGCAGAAGGTAGCCGCAGGCCATATAAATGCGGAATAGGTACAGTATAGCCAGCATCTCTCCGTTCCGTCTTCCCCTCCTCATCTCCTCTCTGCTCCAACAGTACATGCCGCTTGGCATCAAACCTGCTACATTACTAGCCCGTACAGCACTCAGGACTCCAGTTGTACCGTTCGACATCCAGTCTCTAAGACCAGCGTCCACAGTAGTCGACATAGCGCTTAGGAATCCCATTACCCCTGTTCGACACCAATTCCCAAGACCAGCGTCCACGATGGGTAGCCGAGACACTCATGCAACCTTCCGCTTTATCGATTTGAAGACCCACACCGTTGTAAACGAGAAGTTCGTCAAGCCATGGGGCAAGGTCGATGATGGCGGAAGGTCATACAAATACTCAGATCTCGAGCGACCGGTTGGGGATATTAGAGGGCGGGAAAATGAGTTTGGCACAGATGTCTCAGGATTTGCGGTCTTTCACAAGCCAGCGCAGGAGAAGGAATTCACCGACGACAATGTTGTGAGAGAAAGTTACTATCCAGAGGTTGAAGCGCTCTTGCGCGAGAAATTGCCTGGAGTCAAGAAGGTTGTGATCTTCGACCATACTATCCGGAGGAGGACTAAGGACTCGCCGCGCCAGCCTGTCCAACAGGTGCATGTCGACCAGACGCCCGGTGCCGCTGAAGTTCGTGTACGCCGCCATCTGCCTTCCGAAGAAGCCGAGGAGCTCCTGAAGGGACGCTATCAGATCATCAACGTATGGCGACCCATCGGCCATAACGCCTCGGACTTCCCCCTTGCTTTGGTGGATTGGCGCACTACTTCACCGCGCGACTTCATCAAGGTTGACCTCTTGTATCCGAAACGCCAAGTTGACGATGACGGAGATGATCGGGGAAAAGAGGCCCTGCCAACGGAGAGGAATTCCCTCGACGTCTCAAATTACGAAATCAAGGGAGAGACATATGCGGTTGCGTCTAGCGACCAGCATCGCTTCTTCTATATGTCTGACATGACGCCAGAAGAGGTCATGTTCATTAAGTGCTGCGATTCGAGGTCCCAAAACTGGCTCGGAGACAAGGCGAAAGGCGTAGCTGGAATGACACCGCACACGGCTTTCCAGGATCCCAATACGCCAAAAGATGCACCTGGTCGCCAGAGTATTGAGGTCAGATGCTTGGTCTTCTACGAGTAGACGGGGCGGCCATTAAATGTTCTTTTCAGCACTTGAGGTATTAGTATGAATATGTTGGTTATGACTGCTATCAAACAGAACGAAAGAGATAGTTAAGTAAGCGCAGAGATTGAGTCTCATAATTGCATTTCAGTGCAGCGCTCCCAAGGCGGTTGAGGAGTCTTTAGACCACAGCTAAGGTGATGGTTGCACATGCATTCGACATTGAATTCGCGTATTCTACTTTGAAAATGGAATGAACTGATGCCAATGGACCTGACTGAGCGAATTGCGACTGCTCTGAGCAATTTTCATTCTCGCTCAGATTGCCAGCGTCGTTGAAGGCTTCTGATATGCTCGAACCGACTACTCGCGCAATAGCGATTTAGGTAACACTTCTAAACACTAAACTGAGACTGGAAACGTCGAACCAAGATCTCATGTCTCAACAAAGCCTCATTTCCTCAAGCTATTCGAATGAAGTCTCCGGCCCTCGTCGCGTTCTATCTACTTTCAAGTCAAATATATCGAAACGTTGATATCCGCCCACAGTGTCGTGGAACTGCTTCGGCTCAACACAGGCGTTCAAATCCAAGTCTGCATAAACGACTCCTTCCTGGCCCTGTATCTGCTCGCCGACTTGCGAGCCAGTCGGATCAAGGAATAGGCTGGCTCCTTGCGTGACATTGTCCAGCGTCTCCGCCGAGGATGGTGCGTGCTTGACGATCATATCTCGAGCTTCTTTGTCCATGTACGCTGAGCAGAGCACGCCAAAGCATTTTGCCTCGAAACAATGTGCTGCGGTTCTTGTGCGATTTGCAGCGACATTATCGTATTGCTTGCCGACTGATGCGCCTTCTTCAGACTCCGTAGGCGCAGTCTGTACTCTGCGTGTTGGCCAGACAGGTGGCCAGGTAGTGACGTGAAGCTGCTCCCCCTGCGCAATCAACGACCATCGCGCGAGCGGATTCGTATTTTCACCGCAAATCAAGCTGCCGATCTTGCCTAGCCTCTGCGTGTCCACCACTTTGAGGCCAGCACCATCGCCGGGCGACCACACAAGCTTCTCGTAGAATGTAGGTTGGAGCTTGCGGTGGTGATTCAGAATCTTCCCCTCGTCGCTTATGAGCACTGATGAGTTCCAAATGCATCCCACACTGTAATGGCTGCGCTCATTGAAGCCTACGTGGGCGAAGATCTTGTTCTTTGCACATGCTTGTTGAATGGAGCGCATCTCCTTGCCATCGATGAGGAGGCTTTCTTGGGCGAGGCGTCCAAAGAATGAGTGGTTGTCAATCGGCGACGCTACCGCTGCCTGCTTTGCTTCGTTACAGAGGTGTCGTAACAGATACGAATGGGATTACGCACCCATAGTGGAAACGCAGGAATATAAGTCTCTGGAAAGACAACGAGATCTGCCCGGTTTGTCGCTGCTTCGCGGATGAGGCCAATTGTCTTATGCACTGTCTTCGCAGTGTCCATGAAGACTGGGGCAACATTGCATGCTGGAAATTGTTAGTGACTCTGATGAGAACGATCGATTGGATTCATACCTGCAACGCGGACCTTTGGGAGCCAGGAAGCCATGTCAATTGAGTGTATGAGAGAATATCTAAAATGGAGCAAAATTGAAGGTGTAGAAAAAGTATATAACTCTAGAGCGGAAAAAAGGAGTCACCAAAGCTTATCCTACGGAGTACTGCACTCCTCTCCTCACCGATGCTCGTATCTCCGCCGGCCGAGGATCAAGCTGAGCAATCACAGGTCACAATTTAAATTTAATGAGGACTTTAAAAGGCATGGCTTGTGGCTAATTCTCTAGATGGAGGAATGGATGTGAGTGATGCTCGGTGCTTCAACTGCAAGCCGTGCCGCACTGCGGCATCAAGGGCATGCGGAGACTTTTTCAAAAGCGGAAATGGTCTGGAAAAGGGCTCGAAGCCTCTTCCACGACAAGCAACTGCTTTCTGTTTCTCCCTTTTTGCGTTCTCTCCAACCTTCACATGAACGAGGGGAACGGAGTCAAACATCCACACATTGCTCAGCTCATCACAGTACGCTTATAGCCGTGAAATTGCCCGGTCTCCTCCTTCAAGATCGCCGGGAGTTCGTCTTCCAAGTAACTACTCTTCCAGTCCTTCTCGATTGGCTTCCATCCAAGCTCTCGCAGCCTCACTGCTCGACTCCGGTTATTCGGTCCTATTACAGCTGGCGTGTGATCCCCGAAAAGATCATCGTACATGTCTTGCGGAATCGCTTTTGGCGTGGGATTGGATATTTTCTCTGCTTTGTGCAGACCTTCCCCAATAGTTTCTGCAATGTCGCCCGATGATGGCTCGTTGTTGCCCGTGGACTCGCAGAAATAGTATGGATTCTTAAGGATCTCCGATGGCTCTGTCCTCTCCATGTGATGAAGCAACACCACGTACGCCCTCGCCAAATCAAGGACGTGGATGTTCGACTTGACAGAGAGACCGTTTCCGACGTATCCAGCGAAACCGTTCTTGATTGCAAATCTGGTTAAGGTCGGGATCTGGATGGTCAGGCGCTTGTGCTTGGGATTGTAGCCATAGATCAAGGGAGGGGTCATGATGGCAATCTTTGCTTTCTCCCTAATCGCCTTCTGAGCCCTGATTATGGCAAGATCTATCTGACGATGCGGCGCAGTGTCAGGCACAGAGTCGACTTCCGATCTAACGTTGTCATGATACACTTTGTCGGATTTATGCATTCCTTTCGCACCATCAGCAAGGACCGAGGTTCCAGAAGTGTGTATGTATATGGTCATGAGTCCTCTTTGTGCCCGGTCTTTGATGGCATCAAGGATTGCTTCCACACTCCTGAGGTGGTCGGCCGTCGCGGTGTGAATGATGATATCGCTCTCAGTAGCATGTCGAGTGATTATTTCTTTGTCACCGAGATCACCCTTTACATATTTGGCGCCTGATGCTTCAATCTGCTCTCCGTGTTCTCGCCGACGGACAAAGCCTGTGACTTGGTAGCCTTCGGCGACGAGAAGATCGAGGACCCCCCAGCCGATGAATCCAGGGCCGATGATGAAAACATTCTTGCTAGGAGCCATTGTTACTGATTTACCTGCTTTCGTGACATTCTTTCGTCTTGATAAAGCCTACGTCGGCCACTCTTTGCCGTGGAACAAGAACATGTCTCGACTGCTTAAAAATACAGAAGCGGAGAACCTGACGCCTTAAATCTCATACGAGCATAATGATAGTGCGACAGACGCTTTGAGATTAGAAATTCCAGACTCTTTTCTAGAAAAATGGCTGATAATGAGAGTGAAGTTGAAACATTGCTCCTGGGGCTGCCGACTCGAAGTTGCGGAGTAGTGATCCAAAAACGGTAATAAACCCCCGAGAAGCACCTGAACGATAGGACATCGCCAGTTGGAAAATATTCATAGGCTCACAGAACTCAGGTAAGGAAACATGGAAGCATTCTTTGTCTGCTGAAAGACTACGCTCAGATTCAAAGCTCAAATTCTTCCCCATCATCTCTCTATCTCAAACTTTAGCTGAAATATCTTGTCGGGATTCAGAAGACAGAGCGGATCCAATGCTAGCTTCACATGTCGCATGGCATCAATATACCCCATGCCTAATTCATTACAGAGCATATCTCTGTTCTCGAGGCCAATGCCATGCTCTCCGCTGATCGTACCGTCCATTTCAATGCCGCGCTTCTGAACCCATTTTATGAGCTCGCGCGCTTTCTTCTTGTCATGCTCACCATAAAGCACGGTCGTGTGGAAATTTCCTAGGTGATGTCAGTTTCAAAGTACGTGCACTTTGGCGTCGCCTTACCGTCTCCCACATGCCCAAGGCAAGAGCCCACAAGCCCGCTTTCCTCCAGCTTTGTATGCGTCTCCTCAATGATATCAGCCATTTGAGAGATTGGGACACAGACATCTGCGCTAAGGAAGTTGTCCTCTGGCTTCTCTTTGATAGCAAGCAGACTCCACAGCGCCGTTTTCCGAGCTTGCCACAGCGATGCAGCCTGATCGGCCGTTTTAGAGAACTCAAATGACTTGCATGCAGACTGCTTCGCAAACTCCGTGACCTTCTTGATCTGCTCTTTGATGACATTCTCTGGGCCTGAAAACTTGAAGAATAAGGTTGGGATTTCTGGATACTCCTTGTCACAGTAGCCAGCTTTGTTGACCGCGCCCATTGTTACGTCGTCCAGAAGCTCAATAGCTGCAACGGGCAGGTCGTTTTGCACTATCTTCAGGACAGTCTCTACGGCTTTATGCGTCGTGGGAAACGAAGCAACGGCAACCTTTTCGACCTCAGGCTTCCCGGTCAACTTTAAGCTCGCTTCTGTGACCAAGCCAAGGGTGCCTTCCGATGCTACAATGAGCTGGGTAAGATTGTAACCGGCGCTTGATTTCCGAGGTCGATGTCTCGTTTTCACGACTGATCCATCAGCCAAGACAATTGTAAGACCCAAGACCCAATCTTTCATGGTTCCATAGCGATACGCGTTCGTGCCGGAGCAGCCCTGAGATATCATGCCTCCAATCTGGGCTCCTGGGCCGGGATCGGGGGGAAAGAAGAGGCCTTCTTTGGCTAGCTGCGAGTTTAAGTCTTCATATCCCACACCGGGCTGGACAACGACGTCGAGGTCAGCTTTGTGAAGTGCCAGTACCTTGTTCATGCGAGAGAAGTCGATGCAAACACCGCCTTGTGTAGTCATGGCCAAGGTGCCTTCCAGACTCGTGCCGCCGGAGAATGCAATCATTGGAATTCGACGTTTATGGCAGATCTTCGCGATACCGCTCACATCTTCAGTTGTTAGTGGATACACAACAAGTGTGGGACGATCGAGATCTCCATTTGGCGCGGGTGACCATTCAGTGCTTGAATGTGCAATACGCGTCCCAAGGTCATCCGTTACGCGTTCCGACGTGAGTAATGAGGTCAGTTCTTCCTGGGCTCCTCGCAGATTACTTTCGGTGAGATTATAACGCGCAATTGGCATGTTCTCCAAAGAAGTCGTCGAACCTGGAGCGGCTTTCGCATTTTTCTTGCCATTGTTGAAAAATGAGCTGGCATATGCTCCAATCAATGCTCCTCCGGCCAAGACTGCGATCTGGGTGATGAAACTAGTGGAAGAGGTAGCCGATTTTCTTGGAGATGTGTGCTGCAGTCTTCTGTGCGCTCTTAGCGGAGACCTTGAGATGCCATTGTGGAGTCGCGGGAATTGGCAGTTTTGACGGGTGGCAGGAGTCCGAACACTTCTGAGAATGGATTCGGCCGTCGCAATGGTTCGCCGCATTTTCCAAAAGCTGATTCTAAATAGATTGGCAGGACCACATCAGCTCCTGTCTTGGTTCTGCTTCATTGACAATGGAGACTTGGAGTGAAGTGAAGGACATGGCGGAGTTATAAAACAAAGTTGAATTCGGCTCCGGCAGGTCGGTCAACCCTGCCACTGGGGCCGCAGCTCCCTGACTCGTAAGTCGTAACTATCAAGAAAAGGTTTCTATAAAATTCACAACAATGTGCTTGAGCTTCTATAGTTCTAAGTGTGCCTTTTCACAGGGAGTCCTCTACCTATGCTCCAGTTCAAATTTGTAGCAGTTAACCTCCATGCTGATTGTATCGCTATGTGCTTCATTGCTGATCGACAATGAGGTACCACATGTCAGACGGGCATCATCTACTTGTCTCAAACGTACAAGACTACTCTCATTGATCCACCAAACGTCTATCGTCGCTTTACCGTTACCCACACGTTATGGAGCTTCACATCACCAACCGGCTCAAACTGAAAGCGTGTCAGCCTCCGAGACGCTAGGAAAACGATGGAAGATTCTCGTACCTTGTAGGTCTTGACTAGATGAGGCCAGATCTTGTACAGTTCCAATTGAACAACATTTCTGCCAATGCAAGTCCTGCTTCCGGAACCAAAGGGCAGCATGCTGCGATCCATCTTGAGGCGCCTTTGCGCGAACTGCTCCTCCGTCTCGTTTTCGCCCTTCATCCACCGCTGTGGACGGAAAACGTCAACGTCCTCGCCAAAGATCTCTTTGCGGTGCATCAGAGCCGGGCCATTCATTGCTGCAACAGCACCTGGAGGAAGACGGACTCCATTGGGCAAAGTCAATCCCGCTGGGGATACGAGACGTTCCAGGTTGTTGGATGGCATGGCAAATGTGCGGTATGATTCTTGGATGATTGCCTCGAGGAATTTCATCTTCAGAGCGAGATCGAGAGCTGGTGGTCCTTCGGTGTCTTTAATATCGTCCATTTTAGTGTTCATGATCTCGCCATGGAGCTTCTCCTGCATATCGGGGTGATGAGCAAGGTAATGAATCGTTCGGTCCATTGCGAGCGCAGAATTATTTGCACCAGCAAGGACATTGGTTGTTGCATAGTGCGTAATGCGTAGATCGGTCATGACGTCCGGGTAAGAGGGCCTGGCCGCAATAAAATTACTCAAAAGATCTTTGTGGATCTGCTGTCCCTTCTCATTAGTCGTTTTCTGCGTCGCCTTTTCAACATCGGCCTGCGAAACGCGTTCCTTGACAACGCGAGAAGCGAAATTAAAGAATACATTCGGTTTCTTTTGGAGCAGCTTTGGGATGGGATTCATTTTCACGATGGTGTCGAGAAGCGGCATGTTGTTCGTGATGCTGATGTGTCTGAACACAGCCTTCTGCGCCTTGATCATACCATTGAAGTCGTTGCCATGCTGAATGAATCCAAGCGGCTCGCCGAAAGTGAGAGTTGAGATGACATCAAAGGACCCTTTCAATAGTGAATTAGCAACATGGAATGCAGACAAAGGGTATCTTTTCGGTCTCACAATAATGCAAATAGTCGCTCATGTTGATCGCCTTGCCGTCCGTCACGCGTTGGTCCAATACGTCTGTCAGCGTGTTGATCGTCTGGTCGATATACGGCTCGTATCCCTTCAACGAAGAAAGGGAATACGCGTTTGCAATCGGTCTTCGATATCTGCCATGGGTGGCCTCATCTTTAATGCCGACAAGAGCAGTCTGCGTCGTGCCTGGAATAATGCGGTTAATTACACCAGCGCTCGCATGATCCTGAAATCCTCACCTCGAATGACGAAGACTTGGTATCCAGGGCCCTTTTCCAGTCTCTCCTTGAATCCCAAGACTGTATTGATAGCTTCTGGATCAAGCACCAACACGGTATTCGGCCCAATCCTCACAACATCGCCATACTTTCCGAGCAGCTCTGTCTGGTAGTTGTTGCCATCCGTGAAGTGATTAAAACTCCAAGCCTTGTAAGCTCGCCACGCGTCGGTGTATTTTGCAATGAATGGTCCCGGAATGTGATCAAGCTTATACTTTTTGCTGTTCACAACAAGACAGACTAGGAATCCGACGAGACCAAGGGCAGCAGCGTAGAGTGGAGAGATCGAAATCAGAGTAGTGAGCGCCATGGCGAAATGATCAAGAAAGATTGGAGTATCTGATCTTGCGGGAGTTTCGGATGTCCAAGATATTGAACGTGCACTCCCGAAGACAGATACTTCTCAAGGCTGGATTAAACCTCTTATATACGAAAGTTCTGATCTAAGCGGAGCGATATCCGATGACGCAACGTGATATTGATTCTCATGAGCGTGAACAGAGGATGGTGAAGTCTTTAGATTGATATAGGAGTACGGCAGTTCCTCTGACCCAATTGCCGGACGGCGACGGCCGCAAATACCTTAAGACGAGCACGAGGCTTTCATCTGGCCGTCCTGTGTGCTGTGGTCCGTTATGACTCTGCATCCATAGTTAGCAGCTAAGCTCCACGCACTTCCACACCCCGCAAATCACGAGCGTGGGAAGCTGGAGGGCCGTAACTCCCCGGCCCCTGACACGGCGTGCAATTGGCTGGTTTGGGACGCCTTCGACTGCCGCTTGAGTAGCAACGGGTACGTGAGACCTTCCGACTTAGCCGCAGGCCGATATCTCACCCACGGCAGTGCATGTTGTTGAGCATTTGACGTTCAGGGGCCGTAAGTTACCAAGAGCCGGGAGCTAGGTCAGACGGGCTGAACATGGATCCGGCTGGGGTTGAGATGTGGCGTTAGTCATTAACTGGGTGGGGCACCGCCACTATGTGGCTCCATCGCAGAGCTCCTTTTCCGTGCCACCACGTGCCAGCTGGAACTCCAGGTCCTTCTGATCCATATGTTATCCGTTACTTGTCAATTTGCGACCCTAGCGTTGAGAGCAGCGAGTGCTAAACAGTAAAGCTGAATTAAATGCTTATAACAGCGTCTCGGGCATCGACTGCCGACGATGAACCGGCTTGACAAGTTCGACCTCGGTTCGACATCCATTTTCAAGCGTGGGGAAAGCTTGCGATGTTCTCTCAGCTTCACACGTTTACCTGAAATTTAAGCCAATATAACGTCAATCTTAATTCTTCCTGTTCATATAACACATTCAGTCAGTTCAATTGCTGCGTAACCCTCACAATGGCAGACAAGCTCCAGACCAAACCTCCAGCCACGCCTACTTACATCCTCTCCTATCCCGCACCCTATGTCGTCCTTATTACAATCAATCGGCCCAAAGCTATGAACTCCCTGCCCTACGCCTCACATTGGGAAGCCGGCGCATTGTTTGATTGGTTTGACGAGGAGCCATCCCTTCGCGTAGCCATCATTACAGGAGCTGGTGAGAAGGCATTCTGCGCCGGACAGGACCTCATAGAACAAGGCGAGATTAAGAGGAAGCCGTTGCCAAGGCAAATGATGACACATCCATTGGGCGGATTCATGGCTGTCAGCCGTAGAACTGGAAAGAAGCCGGTAATTGCTGCGGTGAACGGGTATGCGCTGGGTGGAGGATTCGAGATTTGCTTGGGATGGTATGTGCCCTTCTTCTTCGTCTCGTGCTCTCCACCACCGACAAGCATTGCTAACAAGTATTTTAATAGTGACATGATTGTTGCCTCACCACGTGCACGATTTGGTCTCCCCGAAGCCTCTCGAGGCCTCTACGCTGGCGCTGGCGGCCTCTCCCGCCTGGTCCGCCAATGCGGCATGGTGCTCGCATCGGAAATCGCAATGGCAGGAAGACAACTAAGTGCACAAGAGGCAGAGAAATACCTCATCATCAACAAGATATCCAAGACGCATGAGTCGCTGATAGACGAGGCGGTGCAGATGGCAAGCCAGATCGCAAATCTTTCACCAGACGCTATCGTAGTGACAAGGCACGGCTTAAGACAAGCGTGGGAGACGGGTTCAGTGGAGCGCGCAAGTCAATTGACTGCAGACGCATATGCCGCGAAGCTGGCAAAGGCGGAGAATACATTGATTGGTCTGACTGCGTTTGCTCAGAAGAAGCAGCCGCAATGGGTACCGTCGAAGCTGTAAATATAACGATGTTGCTTCATTCGCATATCGCTCGTGTCTTTCGTCGGGAGGCGCTTCGGATAACACTTCGTGAGACTTATAATCCAACATGTAGTAACCTGCCAAGGCCGGCGATTTGAAGGATCCCACGCTCTCCGCGGAGCGTGCAATAACAGCAGTACCATACCAGAGGGGCCTCATGACTTTGCCTTCAGAACATCTGCCACAATGCTCATGATTTGAATCAACTCTTCGTCTTTCATAGGTTTACCAACCACTTGGATTCCGCTTGGCGCACCTTCTACCGCATCTGCATGGTCTACAAGCTGTCAGCTATGACACAGCATATTACAAAGGTTGAACAACTCACAAGGTGGCTCATATGCTATCCCATCGCGAATGAATTCCTTGTCAAGGCCTTTGTTCGCCTCAAGGTACGGGATAGAAGCGGCCGGATACTACATAACGTCAGCACCGACAACGGCATCTCACTTCGATCGACTTACGTCAAGCAAATTAGGGATTACAGTGTATGGAGGTACTCCATAAAGGTCGTGCGGCTGCGCCGTTGCTTGGTACGGCGGCATGATGAAGCCATCAAGCTGATTCTGCACGATAATGTCGTGGTACACTTTCATGGTCTTTCGTCTCTGCACGTTCATATCCCACAACTCGTCCAAACTCGGCTCCCATCCTTTGAGTTCATCGTAGAAACAGGCATGTAGTGACTTGACTATTGGCTCCTCGGCCGCTTTAATATGTTTGAGGGGGGTCTTCTTCGGGTCGAGGAGGAAGTATTTCCATGCAAGGATGGAAGACTCCCAAATTGATGGAATCTTGTCGTCCATTGGTACGATGGTATGCCCTGATGCTTCCAGTTCTTTTGCCGCAGCTTTCATTGTCCTCAGCATCGGTGGGTGCAGTGGTCGTTTGGCGTCCTCCAAAATCAAGCCAAGCCTCAACTTTCTGGTGATAGGCTGCAGTCTTCTCCACGGGATAGCAATAGTACCTTCGTCAAGCTCCCATGGCTCTGCATCAATCACGACTCTCATGAAGAGTTCCATATCACGAACGGAGTGTCCCTCTGGCCCAATAACTGGAGCAATCTGACCGGGGCTTCCCAGTCTCCCTGGCGGCACCTTTCCAGCAAACGGGATTCTGCCAACAGTGGGCTTGAAGCCAAAAATGCCATCGCAGAGGGCGGGAATGCGCACGCTTCCCGCAATATCTGTACCGATACCAAGGACACTTCCACGCATCTTGATCAAGGCGCCTTCTCCGCCAGTGCTTCCACCAGCAGTAAGCGACAGCTTGTTGGGATTCAGTGTTCGCCCGAACAGGTTGTTATCGGAGTCGGCGGACATCATTGATTGCGGCAGATTTGATTTGCAATAACAAACCATTCCATTTTTAATCAAAATTTCAACCAAAACCGAATTAATAACAGCCGGTGGATGAGATGCAAAAGAGACGAAGCCGATAGTCGTTTGATAACCCTTGACATTGAAGGAATCCTTGAGAGAGATAGGAAGCCCGTGGAGTGGACCCATCACTTTCCCATTCTTTGCGAGATATTCGTCACATTGTTTGGCACGTATGAGGGCTTCTTCGAACATGATCTCGGTAAGACAGTTTGTCTAATCCCCCATCAGTGAGAGCCTTCAAAGTAGTAGTTGCTGAATCGGGAACCATATCTTACCAATTGCTGTGCAATGGCGGCTCTTTTGCAAAATGCCAATACCACTTCATAGCTGCTGACCTCTTTCCCAGCTATCTTTTCCAACAGCGCCGTGGCATCATAATTTCCTGTGAGCTCTAGCTCCTTCTCCGAAAGAATACCACATTTGCTCGGCACATCCAGAACATTGAGATCAGATTCTGCGTTCACGTTCTTCAGGTACTCGGCCGCGAGAACCCATTCCTTCGGTATCAAGGCTGCGTTTGCCTGGAGTTTGTGCTTTGACACCTCCTTGTAGTCTTGGATAGCCATGCTGGGAAGGGAAGGACGTTTGAAGAGACAATTGAACTCAAAGCAGCTGGAGGACAGAATGGAATGGTAAGAGAGACCTTGCCAATCTAATCAGCATGATAGAAAATGTACCTACGGAGTACCTTCGCTGTAGATCGGTGTCCTCGGCGAATGAGTGCGGGGGAGCCCGATGCAATGTGCCGCGAGAGCCAGCCGGCATTGCTCGTATCGGGCTACATGAATAGAGAATATGTTCTGTCGTACTCAAGGTAGAAGCAATTGGAGGAACATTCAGTTCTTAACCGCTCAAAGTTTTCGGAGGAGGTTGGCTATTTGGTAGGTCAGTTGATGACTGCGGAGGGAGCTCGGCAAGAAGCTCCTTCTCTCATGCAGGCACAATTTAAGCGCTTTCGACAACGAATTGCAGTTTGAAGCGGTCAACACCATGAGGCCGGAAAGACTTCTGATACGTCATAGTATGGAGTATGTACTCCACTAACGTACCGACGCGTGGAATTGAATTGAACGCGCTCTCACGTGCCGCATTTTGGTCCCTGAGGCGGCGGCATTGGACCGACTCCTTCAATCTCGCCCTGGCTCCACAATTCCAACCTGACCACAACCCTACACCACGAGTCATCACAATTCCTCGCCTCTGGACGCGCTCGAAATTGCTTTCTTTTCTGCTGCCCTCATTCAATTGGGTCCAACGGGCAGAATCTTGACTGCTCACATGGGCATGAACGTCTAGAAGAGGCGGGATGAATCAACAACGTGCGAGCAATCGCGTGCCACGACTCGGATTTGCACCGCGGATGAAACTCTTTTCGGGCATACATTGCAGCCGTTCGCTGGCAAGCGTGGGGATTCCCATTGCATATGACGAGTGAGCCCGAAGCAAAATATCAGAATTTTTTCGTTTGGGCGGTGTCCTGACATGGCGCGCCGTGATTGGGGGTTGCATAAAGGGCATGCCTGACACCTTGTCCATGCTCGTCTCGGCTCAAAGGCGGTGGCAGGCCCAGCAGACCACAAATTTGCTGCCCACAATGCATTGTGTGGAAACACGCACCTGCGATGCTGGCGAGCTTATGCTTGCTTAATCGCTTTCGGCGTCAAATGCGCTGTTGCTACGTCCATAGGTTGTTCGGACTTCACCTTGCGTAAAGTCCTAGTTGCATGTTCCCTTTCTTTCCGTCTCATGTTCGCATTTCATCTTTCTCTCTTCCGACTAATTAGACATAAGTTACAGCTCTGTGAGACGTGAGAATGAAGAGTCTCTTCAAGAGCCGAAATCAGAAAAGCTCTGGGTATGTCCGCTCCACGCAGTCCAAAGTATATAACGCCTGCTATTACTCGGAATGCGTCATTAACAACCAGTAGACACGGCCGAAGCGGCACATCAGGCCGTCAAACCCCAGTGAGGCAGAGGAGCAGCACGCCGGGTCTCACTGCCAGATCTCCCACTTCATCAAAAGCACTATCCCAAAGGGATAGAGTCGAAAAGCGGTCCGGAACTCCTGGACCCATCCGCTCCCCCTCCACGCCTGGCCCTGCTCGGTCAGTCCCGCCGGCTGTCGATCGCTCGATCTCTTCTGACGCCGTTATACCATCGTCTACCCGCAAAAGAGGAGATTCTGGAATCGGAACATCCCCGACCAACTCCCCAAAACATTCTTCCAGCTTGAAACGACCTGGGCAGAACATTCTGCTCAAAGATGTCCACAGCAGCCCCAGAATGGCGGACATGCGTGCGGAGATGGACAAATTGCGGGAGGAGTTGGAGCATGCCAGGTCTCTGCTGAGGGAGCAGGATGACATCCTCCCGGTTATCAAGAGGAAAAAGACGTTGGAAGAACTGATTGCCGAGGAAGTTGTGGGACACATCAAAGATGCTAGACAAGCTGGACGGGAGTCGGGGAAGGCGTCGTCTGATAGAGAATATCAGGACAAAATTGTAGGTGTTGGGAACTCTGTCACAGTGGAGCTTATGCTGACTTCGGAAGAAATCGATGGAGCAAGATCATGAGAGGCGTCTCGCTGTGTTGACTGAGCAGATAGACTTGTCTGCTGCGCTCACCGAACAATTAAAGAGCCAGGTAGAGAGAGAAGTGGATGCACTCAAGGCGGAATTAGCACGTGTCAATGACCAGTTGAAGACTGAACGTCGCCGGTCCACGCCATCATCCCCGACCTCAGAAAAGCCTCTGGCTTCAGCTCTTGGGACTATTCGTGAGGTGGACGAGCCATCATCCACTATCGAGGACCTCCGACCGAAACTGGAAGCACTGGAGGCCGAACGAGATGCTCTCAGGGAGGAATTGGATGAGGCTAATGCTCTCCAGAAGGATCTCGAGGCACAGCTCGCGACTCTAAGGGAAGAATTGGAGGCAATGCAGTCGCAGCTTCAAGCTGTTTCGTCTGCCGCGATTCAAACCCCAGAGGACGCGCAGGTGCATCCTGAAAGCGCTTCGAGGGCTCTGGAAGAAGCCCAGGCCGCACATGCCAGTGTCAAAATCAGTCTGGATGCTGAAATTGCAAGGTTGCAAGAGGAGCTTGAGGGTACCAAGAAGTCAGGAGAGCAAGCCACAGGAGAACATTCAGCTGCGCGGGACGTATTAGAGAAGGCAATTGCCGATTCGAAAGCCACCAATGACGAACTGAACGCGAAGCTCTTAGCTCTGGAGGCAGAGGCTGCAAGCCTCCGTTCCGCTCCAACGGATATCCAAGACCGCCTAACGGCAGCGGAGAACCAGCTCAGAGAAGCTCATGATGCGCTCAACGCAACAAAGGTAGATTTGGAATCACGAAATACCGACTTGGATTCTAAAGTCGCCATCATTGCGGAGCTGGAAGCAAGCAAGGCAACCTTTGACGAGGGCCGTGATGGAGCAATCGCAGAGAAGACTGCAGCTTTGGAAGCAGATCTTGCAAGCGCAAAAGAAGCTCTGGAATCGTCAAAGTCTGCGCAGGAAGTTGAACTCAGTGAGATGAGGGCTAAACTAGAGGATGCAGCTAGCAGGCTGTCCGAGGCAGATGCTATTCTGGACAAGGAGCGTCAAGCATCGAACGAGGCACTTGAAGCAGCGAGAAATTCTGCTTCGAGTAACGATGAAGCCTCTGCGGCGGCGGTCAAGAAGTTGGAAGAGCTGCAAACAGAACACGATTCAATCAGGGAAAAGCTCGCTGCGGCCGAGGAGTCGTTATCAACTGCTGCGACTTCTAGGGAGCAACTGGAAAGCGAGCACGGGACGACAAAATCAGACTTGGAAGCTGCTCTCGGAAAGATTCAATCACTAGAGAAAGACATCGCCGACTGGTCTGCAAAACAAGTCTCATTTGACGAAGCGAGTGCCGAAATCGATCGATTAAAGACTGAAGTCGAGGGCAATGCGACGTATAAGACCGACTTAGAAACTTGGACCGCACGAGCTGAAGATCTACAGCGGTCTTTAGACGGACATGAAGCGATGAAAGCTGAACTCGACGGAGCGCAGTTGGAATTACAGCGTCTTAATGAACTCATCGCAGGCTTTACAGCGCTGGAAGCACAACATGAGGAGGCGAAGTCCGAGATTGGACGACTTCGGTCTGAACTGGAGAGCAATGCCACCGTGGCAAAGGACCTTGAGGCACGAAATGCTGAATTCGAGCAGCTTCAAAGCTCCCACGACGAAGTCAATTTGGAAGTCCACAGACTGAAAACTGAAATCGAAGGGCATGCTGCTACCAAGGCTGACTTAGAAGCCCACGGCGCTCAAGTCAAGGAACTACAGCGATCTTTGGAAGGCCACGAAACGACAAAAATTCAGCTTGAGGAAATCACTGTGGAAGTCCAGAAGCTGAGAGAAGAACTCGATGGCCATGCCAACACAAAGAACGACTTGGAAACCCGCATCGGAGAATTACTCCGGTCTTCAGATGGCCATGAGACGACGAAAGCTCAGCTTGAGGAGGCTACCTCGGAAATTCAAAAACTGAAGGTGGAAATCGAGAACCATACCACCACGACGAGCGATTTGGGAGCTAGAATCACCACTCAGGTCGAAGAACTGCAGCGGTCTTTAGCCGATCACGACGCAACGAAAACTCAACTTGAAGAAGCCACCTTGGAAATTCGGACGCTGAAGTTAGAAATCGAGAGCAATGCTACCACGAAGAGCGATTTGGAAGATCGCACAGCCCAGGTTGAAACACTTCAGCGCTCACTGGATGGCCATGAAGCGACAAAAGCCCAACTGGACGAAGCAACGGCTGAGATTCAGAAATTGAAGGAAGAGATCGAAGGCCACCATGGCACAAGAGCTGAGCTAGACAAAGCGCACGAGCTGGTTCTCTCTATGCAGAAAGACATTGATGGTCACTCAGATTCACTGCAAGCTGAGACTAAGCGAGGAACAGATCTCCTCAATGAAGAAGTCACAAGCCACGGAACGACCAAGGCGGATCTTGCTACTGCGGAAAGTCGTGTCGCATCGTTAGAAGAAGAACTCCAAAGCCAACTTGATGCCAAGAATAAGAACCATGCTCTTCACGAGGAAATCCAGGCGGCGCTTGCTGGAACGAAAGATGAGCTCAGTGCCGCCAGGGCGCAAATCGAGCAATTGGAGATCGAATTGCAAACCAACAAGTCGGCCGTCGAGGGGACGGAAACCGCCCACGAAGAGGAAATCGCACGACTTCTCGAAGCTCATGCGGCTACGAAATCTGACCTCGATTCGGCTAGCACGAAGATTGCTCAACTTCAGGAAAATGCAAGCTTGCATGAATCGACGAAAGCAGAGCTCGATACCGCAAAGGCGGGTCTCGAGGCGGCCAAGGCGCGATTGCAGACATCCGAGGATGATGTCAAGCTCCACGAGTCAACAAAGGCAGAGCTGGAGCGGTCCATTGCACGTGTTGGCGAATTAGAAGCAAGTGCCGCTGCACATGAATCCACGCGCTCGGCGCTTGAGGCGGACCATGATGGAGCGAAGGCACGATTGGAGCTGCTCGAAAACGACGCAGAAACCCATAAGGCTGAGATAGAGCGATCAACCGCGCGCGTTGGTGAATTGGAAGCTGATGTAGCTGCACACCAATCCACACGGTCGGAGCTTGAGGCTGTGAGGGCTGAATTGGAGCAGCTTCAAAACGATGCACAAAGCCACGAATCGACGAAGACAGAGCTGGAACGGGCCATTGCGCGTGTTAGTGAGCTGGAGGCTATTACATCAGTACACGAGTCCACAAACGAATCTACACGCTCGGAACTCGAAGCTGCGAGAGCTAGAGTGGAGCAGCTCGAAAGCGATGCAAAAGCCCACGAAGCAACTAAATCCGAATTCGAGCAATCAACTGCGCGTGTTGCGGAGTTGGAGGCTGCTATTGCTGCTGCTACAGCTGCACACGAATCTACACGCTCGGAGCTCGAGGCTGAGAAAACGCGAGTAGAGCAGCTTGAAAGTGACGCTCAAAGTCATGAAACAACAAAGTCGGAGTTGGAGCGCTCCACTGCACGCATCACCGAATTTGATGCTGCTACGGCTACTCATGAATCTACACGTGCGGAGCTTGAAGCTGCGAAAGCACGAGTTGAACAGCTCGAGGATGACATAGAAGGTCATGAAGCAACCAAGTCTGACCTCGAACGATCAACACAGCGTCTCGCCGAATTAGAAGCTATGCACGAATCTACACGCGCAGAGCTCGACACGGCCAAGGCACAAGTTGGGCGGCTCGAGGGTGACAAAGAAGTCCATGAGGCAACGAAATCAGAGTTGGAACGCCTAACTGCACGCCTCGTAGATCTGGAAACAGCTGCAACTACGCACGAATCCACCCGCGAAGAGCTCGACACGGCAAAGACACGACTAGAGCAACTGGAGACCGACCGGGAAACTCACGAAGCAACGAAATCCGAACTGGAGCGCTCTGCCACTCGCGTGGCGGAATTGGAGACCGCTGTAGCTACCCACCAATCTACGCGCACCGAACTTGAAGCCGCTAAGTCACGAGTTGAGCAACTAGAGAGCGATGTGGGAACCCGCAACGCCAGTATGGCCGAGCTTGAGACCGCCAAGACACGACTGGTCGAGTTGGAGGAGTCTGTGAATACGCACGAGGCCACGCGCTCTGAACTGGACGACGCAAAGGCACGGCTTGAGCAATTGCAAGCTGATGCTACAGCCCATGAGGTTACAAGGTCTGACCTTGAATCTGCCAGATCTCGCGTTACAGAGCTAGAGGCTGCCGCTACAGTACATGAGGCCACCCGGTCAGAACTAGACGGCGTAAAAGCGCAACTCGAGCAATTGAATGCTGATGCAGCGGCGCACGATGTTACCAAATCAGATCTCGAATCCGCCAGATCGCGTGTTGCAGACCTCGAGGCTGCCGTATTAGCACATGAGACTACGCGGTCAGAATTGGACGCTGCGAAGTCGCGGTTAGAAACTCTGCACGCTGACGCTGCCACGCACGAGGTTACGAAATCTGACCTTGAATCCGCAAGATCCCGCCTGGCAGATCTCGAGGCTGCTGCGGCAGTACACGAAGCTACGCAATTAGAGTTGGAGGTTAAGAAGTCACATATAGAGCAATTGCAAGCCGACGCCGCGCAGCATGAGGCTACAATATCCGATCTTCAGTCTGCCAAATCACATATCACAGAACTTGAGGAGGCTGCAACAGCACACGAAGCCACGCGATCGGAATTGGAAACTACCAAGTCACATTTTGAGCAGCTGCAAGCCGATGCTGTGAAGCATGAGACTGCAATGTCAGAACTACAGTCTGCGAAATCACAGATTGCGGAACTCGAAGCTGCGGCGACCACGCACGAGTCAACTAAGTCTGAGCTTTCTTCAATAAGGACCGACCTCGATTCTGCAAAGTCGAAACTTGCAGAACTTGAACAAACAAGTTCGGGCCACGAGCAGACAAAATCTGAACTCAACGATGCCCAGACCCGTATCGCTGCGCTGGAGAAGGACGCCGAAGACCACGAGTCTACGAAATCCCAATTGGCAGACCTCGCAGAGAAGTTAGCAGCTGCTGAAGCGGCCAAGCTCGCTGCTGAAGAAGCGCTGAAGGGTCATAAAGCGTCAAAGTCTGAAAAAGGTGCAGAAAAGGAGGTAGAGTCCTCACATGCCGAACCAGCGCCAGAGGCATTGGATACAACTGCAAGAGAAATTCCAGGACACGAGGACATGGAGAGCGATCACAAGGGCCCGGGTGCTTCTGAAGCGGTTGAACAGAAACTATCCGAGCAAGAATGCGATATCCCAACTTCCGCCGGCCCAGGGCATGAAGAAGTCGCTCACACCGAACGTGATCTCGATACCGCCCCAAGTGCAATCCAAGAACATCCAGATGAGCCAGATGAGCCAGATAGTAGTGCTGTCCCTGCGCCAAAGGAGGAGCCTGTGGAGCACTCAGCATCGCACGACATAGAACGTGGAGATGCGATTGAGGAACCTAACGTTCAACATCCAGAGCTGGATGATATCCCGCCACCGCACGCAGAAGGTGTCGAGTTGCAGCGTAAAGGGCCAGAGTTGCCTAAAGATTCTGCAGCTCACACTGAAGCAACCACAGAACGAGAGCAACGCGAAATAGAACAAGATCTAGCCGAAATGCACGAAGAAGAGGAGCACCATGAGCACCATGCCGGCGATATTGCTCCTTCGCACGAAACCTCCGAGGAGACATCCCCAAAATCAGCATCATTCGAGCCCTCCACCTCTGTCGACTGGGAAGAACAACAGCCTGATCTTGGCAAGGCTGTAGAGCCGTCCGGAGTACCGGAGACGAGTGATGTGCACGATGATCCAGATACTGCAGCTCCTGCACCAGTAGCTGCTGAAGCCATTTCACATGAGAAACCGGACGCGGAGACCACTGAAAGCGGAGGTGCTGCACCAGCGGAGAGCGATGCCCCTGCTGCAGATGTGGTGAATGAGGAAGCTGAAGCAACAACATCAGAGCAACAACCCCCTGAGCAATCTCAAGGCAGTTTGGATGATACTTTAATTGCCGAGGAAGCACCAGTCACGGAATCGCAACAGGTAGAAGAACATGTTTCAGCAGACGCCACTCATGCTCCTAGTCAGAGCCGGGAATTGGAAAGTGCTGAAAGTGCTGAGACCGAAAGCCACGAGATGCAACCTCCCGCAAGTACTGTAGACGAAGCTGACCAACAGCATATTCCCCTGGAAACCGAAAGAAATAAGATAGAAGGCACTAACGAAAAAGCTGAAACGTCTCAGAAAGCTGACGCGCCTTCTACCGAAGAGGTTCATCAACCTGTACCTATCGATGAAGACGAAACTACCATCGAGCATGCACGGGACAGCCAAGCAGCAGAACCAGAATCAAGTCTACCCGCGGTTTCAGAGCATACTGCAACAGAGGAACCAGAATCGTTTGAGCACGCCGCTGAACCTAACACCGAAACTGAAAAAGAGGAGGACGTTGAGCAGGCACGGGATGTCTCAGCGAAAGAGCCTTTGGAGGAGGTGGCGCATACTTCAGATGCACCTAGTGACGCTCAAGAAACTCAACATGCTCCGGAACAAGTTCCGGAACATTCTGAGGCCGTCGAAGGCGACAGTGAAAACTTGGAAGATGATCCAGCCACGACAAGGCCGGACACATTGGTTAAAGGGATTGTCCATGACATTGAGAAGGGTGTTCTCTCACCGACTAAACACCTCCTTGGTCAGGACACCGAATCGGGCGAGGCGACTTCCAGCAGTGTCGACAATGACGACATCGAGCCCACATCCTCCAGTCGAGACATAGAGGAGACTGTGGCGGCAGAAAAGCCAGCGGAAGCCCAGACAGACGACACACAAGTCCATGAGGAATCGGAAGCTGTCGCAGGTCCAACTACTGAGACCCCGACGGCACGCGATGCCGAACCCACAGAGAACAGTCTGCCTGAGGGCACCGAAGCTGAGCATGACACAATCTCACAATCTCCACCTGACCGTGTCACAGAAGAACCACATCCCGAAGAGGCAATTCATCCAGAGCCAAGCAATATCCCCGAAGCCGAAACCCGTGCAACTTACAGTGGAGATGTTCCTGCGGATAAACATGATGAACCTAAGCAAGAACATGCTGAAGAACCTGCTGAGCCGTCAGCGTCCCAAGCCGATGACCATGTCGAAGACGCTCCCCATGACACGGAAGGCGACACCGAACACGATGCTCAAGAGCAAATTCATGAGACTGATGATCTTGAAGTTGAGAAGGCTGAAAAAGACACTGCAGAAGGTGCCGAAATCGCAGATATTGGAGAACATATCGAGCCCACGGATGAGGCAGAGGTCATGCAAAACGAAGAAGCAACCCCCAGCTCGCACGAAGATATGGGAGATGTGTCGAACCAGGTCCCAGACGAAATAGTTCCGGCCGATGAACATGGCACTTCTAGCGAGCAAAAGCTGGAACCTGTGTCCGATCAAGTTGCAGAACATCAGCCAGCAGGCCCCGAGACTGAATCTAGCGAACAGCAAGAGGAAGAGCCTTCTGCAGAACAGCAACCTGCCCCGGTGCTGGCATCAATAGAAAAGGATGCAGAAATCTCGCCAGAGGCAAGAAATGAGGTCTCCCACGAGAGCGCTACTGAGCAAGCCGAAAGTCAAAGCGTCGAGGAGGCACCACATAATGCTAAGGAGGAAGTCACAGAGGGCATGCAAAAGCCAAGCGAAGCTGCCCGCGACCCAGAAGTTGTTGTAGAAAGTCATGAGCCTCCCGAGCCAGAACCACAGCCAGCCATAGAGGCGGCTCACGAACTAGAGGAAAGACCAGCTCACGAGGAAGAAGCGCCAGCTCACGAGGAAACGCCTGCTGTCGAAGAAGCGCCTGCCCACGAGGAAGTGCCTGCTCTCGAGGGAACCCCTGCTGTCGAGGAAGAGCCTGTTCATGTGGAAAACCCCGCTGTTGAGGAAGAGCCCGCTTACGAGGAAGAGCCTATTCACGTGGAAGAGCCCGCTATCGAGGAAGAGCCCGCTGTTGAGGAAGAGCCCGCTGTTGAGGAAGAGGCCGCTGTTGAGGAAGAGCCCGCTGTTGAGGAAGAGGCCGCTGTCGAGGAAGAACCCGCTGTCGAGGAAGAGCCCGCTCACGAGGAAGAGCCTATTCACGTGGAAAACCCCGCTGTCGAGGAAGAGCCCGCTCACGAGGAAGACCCTGCTATCGCGGAAGAGCTCGCTCATGAACCAGAGCCAAAGGCAGAGCTTGCTCAGCTAAAGGCTGTTCACGAACCAGAACCAGAAGCCGTGCATGAACCAGAGGCAGTCCCTGAAACAAATGCCCTGGGAAAAGGATCAGAGGAAGTCGCACCCGAAACGGAGCATGATGTAATTTCTGTAGAGAGCGAAAGTCGCGCGGGGCCTGAAGCAGAGGCCGGTGATGAAGCGTCTGCAGACAACACCGGTGCTCATGAAGATCGCTCCAGTACCGACAAAACTCTCGAAGTTCCTGGAGAATCGACCCAAGGAGATGAAAAGGTTGAGGGCCGCGATAACGCCACTGCAGAAGTCCATGAGGTGCCGGAAGCTGGAATTGAAGAGCATGCCAGTCCCGGAGACGGCTCTGCTACCGAAGGACATACCCATGAGGCGGAGAACATTGGAACCGAAGAAGAACCCATCACCGAAGATTCAACTGCAATAAAGGAACAGACTGGCAATGGAGAAGAGACGAGAAATGAGCAGCAGCACATTGAAACTGAGGGAGCTGCTGCACTCAACGGACACGCTAGTACAGATAATGAGCCTACTGGCTGGGAACAGCGCGCCTCTTCACCGTTGACGCCTAGAAGTGAGAAGCGTGTGCGATTTGAAATGCCAGTCACGCATGAAGAGACAGACGGCCCTGCTGATGAAACGGAGCAAGAGGCAGCCAACGAATCTACTGATCAATCACATCAGGAATCCATTGGTAACGAACCACACGAAGAGGATGATAAACACGACGAAACGGCCGGTGATGACCAGCACGAACAGGTTAGCAAAGACAAAGAGCAGGAATCCGCTGCGAAAGCAGAATCCACAAGCTACGCAGAGGAAGATGTTCGGGGAGAGTCTGGCAACCACGAAGAGCCGACTGACGAGAAGGCCGCTGAAGAGGTTGAACATGAAAGCGGAGAACACACTGTTGCTGATGATTGGGAACTTGTGCAACATGAAGAAGAGAGCCAAGAAAAGCATCCAGACAGTGCTGTTGTGGTCTCACCTACAGAATCTCCGGAACATGAAACGATTGAACCGGCGCCCAAAGAAATCCCAGCGGAGCAACCCTCTGACGTTCATGATATTACCGCTCACGAGAGTTCAGCAACGGAAGTTGGAAAATCGCAAGAACCTGCTGCAGTGGAATCGGTGCCATCTGCCGAAATTCCAGATCAAACCGAGTCGCATACTGGACACTCTGATCAAGACACAAGCCACCCAGAGGAAGAGCATGATGAGGGATCTTCCGATAAACATGCAAACATCGAAAACAAAGGAGAGTTGGAGGAAGATTTCCCTGAGAAACACACGAGCAACCAGACTGAGGGAGAAACTAACATAGATTCCCCCAACGTCGATGCTCCCTCAGATCCAGTCGAGCCACAGAGTGGTCATTCCGCTATGGGAAATGAAGCAACTAAGCAAGATGAAGGAGACGCCTACAAACATTTGCCACATGAACAAGATCTACCTCTTCAGGTCCACAGCGATGAGCCAGCCGCTAGTGATGAGAAAGTTGCCGCCAGTGAACTAGTCCATGAGGACGAAGCTTTCCGCAAAGACGAAGAGGTTCACCAGGATGCGGGTGCCAATTCTACCGGACAGGAGCAGGTAGAAAAGCCTGAAGGCCATATCCCCGAAGAAGAAGAGGATGATTCAGAGATGCGGAAGAGCATATTGGATCTGTTGAAAGAAAGAGCAATGGGATTAATGGAGGAGGATCGAGAACAAGACAAGACTGAGAGTTCTTAGAATCTAGAGGCTGGCGCTTTTTGGACTCTTGGATCTGGATGCACATGGCGATAATTGTGAGAATCTCCTCTTTGAGAATGGTAGTTGAATCCTAGTTTAGACGTGCATCATAGAGTTACATGTGCGCGTCAATAATTGTACATATCGAATTAATAATCTTTCAACTTTTACCAATGCGGACTTCAAGACTTGTGTGCCCTTTCTCGTTCCACCGGATACTTGTTCAAGGCCTCATACCACAGAAGAAGGCTTCCGATCAAGAAGGCGACGGAAGCCCAGATCAAGGTCAAGTCACTTTGATATTCGCAACCGGACAGATTGCAGTACCTGTAAAGGTGTGAGCAATAATGTTCATAAGGCTACGCGAGACGCCAATAACGCCTCAGAATGAGCTGAGCGTTTACGTACCCCAAAGACGCCGCCAATGTCCACCCAACCGAGCCAATCATATTCCAAAAGCCAATATGCCATCCGAGCAAGTGGGGTGCAGGTGTGTACCAATTCGGCTGAGTTTCGAGCAAGTACAGACCAGAAGCAATAATGAAAAATACGCCGCCGACGAGATAGGTCAGCCAGTATAAACCCCAAAGCACACCCTGACTCAGGTGGTTGAAGGCACCGGGCAAGCTAAGAATTGTATTGACCCAGAATATGGTTGCACCAACAAATTCAACGAAGGAGCTGACGAAGCCAATCTCGTGGAAGTAGTGCGTCCGGAGTTCGTGCCATGTTGGCCACCATGTCCATTTTCGATGAACACGAGCATCGGAGACTTTTGATCCAGGCGTAGCCGTTAAAAGGCCTTGATGACAAGCTTGGGAGTGCTGGCAACTATCTTTCTCGGGTCTGTACTGGAGACTGGCGCTTTCGGATTTGGATCCGTGCTTGGACAGCACCCGCTGGAGCTCCCAGCCAAAGCACCCTGTCTGATTTTCATTCACCGCCTCGATTACTAGAAAGATGGCGCCAATTTGGAATAGCGTGCCTCCAATAAAAGAAGTCACACCTCCGGCTGTCGCGACCTCATCCGGGAACTCGGAGCTCGGTGCAACAAGAGGCAGCCAGTAGAAGAGACCGCAAACAATGAAGATCGCGCATCCAACGGAAAAGAAGAATGCGACGAGGAAGGAAACGTCCCACCATGGAAAGGTAGTAAACATGCGTCCGATGCCCTGGAGTACCGCTGAAGGACGCGAAGTTGGGCGTGGTAGATGGTCACCAGTCGCGCCGGCCGGGATAATGAGCGCGTGTCGGCCTGCATCTTGATATTAGCCACAATCTCATAGTCAAAGTTCTGCAAAATTGTTCAAGTCAGACAAACCTTTCCTGTTATCACGGGATCGCCATTCATATTGCACTTGACTAGCGGGCGTTTGCCCGGCCTCATCCGCGGTGACAACTCGCGCAAATCGCGCGCGCGTCGGATTGAAGAGCCCTAGAGGCCCATAGATCTTCCCATCCTTCACTTGAACATCGTCGCGATTAGCGAAAGGGGCCGGTCTTGATTTGAAGATTCGGTTCCTGGCCATCGTTGATCGTCGCCAGGGATTGGACACGTTTAAAGAAAGTCGTCGAGAACGGCAAGGTGGGACATCTGAAGTATCAATGTAAGTTACTTGGACCGAAAGAGTGAAGGCCTCAAATTCATACTCCTATGTTTGTCTCCATTGTGCGGCGAAATAGTTGATGAAGGAAGGAAAGAGGCCGTGCTTGTCGTACGAGTGCGCGTTTCGGCAGGCCACGGTGACGTAAAATCTCTTTCGGTGGAGAATGTGAAAAACATGACCAACGTTTTGTAAGCGCTAACCTTTATGCTCATACAAAATGCCTCAGAATTTTACGGAGCGATGATTCCTAACGCGTGTGCATTTTCAGAGAAACTGTTTATTAGTCTGTGCCAAGGATTCCCCTTCCCCTAGCAACATGCATCCAGTGATCCGATTCGGGTACTCAACGCACCTGCGGTTAGGTACGTCCAACCTGGACCGTGGTTACCCTGGATACCCACCGGTTCAGTCGAAGTTCCGATCTACGATGTGAGGTGAAGCAAGTGGTACCTTACACTCTCAATATCTAAACACAAAATAACACCAAGCGCGAGGATGCAGGGCAGCCTTCATTTAACCCTGGCTATTAGTAAATCTGGACGGCTCCCTGTGGTATACCGAAAGGTAAGTTTCGAATCGTCTCCATGCAATATTCCAACCGGCCTCTACTCATACAAATATGCAGCTCCTCCTTGCCAAAGCCGCATACTCGATTGTAGCGGCAGTAGAAGTCACATCTGAAACTCAATCACCAACGATCCTACTCAAAGCGTTTATGTTATCACTAAGGTCTCCTAGCTCGCCTATTAGAACGGTACCGTGGACGCTAACAGCGCAAACTAATAGCGGCCTCGTCGTCATTTCCTTTTACTAGGCATCGTCCGACATCTGCAAAAGCTGAGTATGTGCCAATATAGGAATTTGCTGGCGATTTATGAGCAAATTATAAGTATAAATAAGGGCTTGACGATGCACATCCATGCACAGACGCGTTAAACTTAAGCCGATGTTCGGATCCACGCTGTGAGGTGAGCCAACATTGCTACATTCTCAATATTTGTACATAAAATGATACTAAGCGCGATGAGAAGACTAATGAGATGTCTAATAATCTCTGCTGGAAAGTCGTCAGTGACGTATGAGAAAACCAGGAGTTCATTAATAATCTTTTGATGGGCAAAGTCGCTTCTCAGCTCTAAGCCACTCACAGTCGTCACGTTTATTCAACTACTATTCGTCATACTGCTCGTTGCTTAGATATGATCACGATGGCAGCGTGTGCTCTCCACTGTGCACTGGTGTTTCACAATCCGGCTAGCGTCTCATTCCAAGCCAGCACCATCATGCCTTGATCTGGCGCACTGTACTTGGATAGATCAGGTTCAACGGCATCCTACAGAAATCAGCACTCCCTACTTCTCACTCTCTGGCAGTTCTTCCCATGGCTGATAGGGAGACTTACCAAATCTAGCTTCACTCCCTTCTCATAACGCGCGCCGAAATACGTGACGTTTGCGCCCTTTCCAGCGCCATTCAAGTCCAGTCGCACACCTTGGGCTGACTCACGGCTCGGATCTCTGTCGTGGAAATTGTGGGGTGTGAAGATCACAGATGTTGCCGACGTATGCATGAGCGTATTTGGGATGTCGCCGGAATGCGAGATGTGGTGTGTTCCGAGAGTGAAGTACACGACCCTGTCAATACGATGTGAGCAAATCTCAGGTCTTTATTCGCAGGACACAAATGGTGTCTCAGAGTTTCATATCGGAGTACTCACAAGTCTTCTTGCACAATGCCTTCATCATCGACCATTTTCGAGAAATCAATAAGTGGATCCAGAGGCTCCATGGCGTTGTATTCGCTTGCGCCTCTTCTCTCTCCATCTTTCTGGCGCAGAACCCAAAGGTCCTTATCCGACCACTTCGCTGCGTTACCCATCGCAGTCGAATCCTTCACAGTCAAGTGCGGTGGTATTCCCATACCAGTGCCTGGCGTAATGCGATAGCCTCTCTTCTCTCCCCACGAATTTGTTGTGTCATTGTTTAAAATGATGTACATCGCATTCGCGTTCGGCGGCCAATTGAAGCCTTGTTCCTTCTCAAGCGTCGACTGCTTCAGACGCATTGTATTTCTTGGGTCCGAGTCGAAATCGTACTGATGCGTGTACGGGGCGATGTCAAGCTTGACCATGCTGTTGGCGGAGCCGGCGACATCGACGTCGGCTTTAAAGCTAATTCCGTGGTCGTGCATGCTGGTTGCGACCTGGTCATGGACTTGGTAGCCGTAGGTGTATTGAAGGATGTCGCGCTTTGCTTTGGAGTTCTGAGGATGGTATGCGCCGAAGATGTAGCCTGATGCGCGCAGCTTGACTTCGATTGTGCCGTCGAGGTAGAATTGGTAGTCAATTGTGTAATCGTAATTGCCGACAGTTGAGACAGAGCGCACTACCAGGTATGTGTTGCGTGAGATCGTCGTCTGCCTCGGCGTCGTGTGACGCTGTAGCGGATGATCGGCGGTGTACTCGAAAATGCATATACTGTTGTTCCGAAATACAGTCTTGTCCTTTTGCTGGAAGGAAGTGGACAGATAAGTTGCATATGGCGGGCAGTCGTATCCAGGCACCAACTCGTACATATTGAATCCCATGCCAAAGAGAGTATCTAACCAGATCATCCCGGCTTGCATGGGGTCTGCACCAGCGTAGTGCGCAAAGGCTTCCTGGAGTGTGATCTCGTAGATCACACGATCGCCTCGGAATTTGATATCCCAGAGGCTGAGGGCTGTTGCCTGCATAGTTGAGAGATAGAACTCGAACCCCATCCACGAGACGAACTTCTCCCTCTCGTCTACAGCGAAACGACCACCTGCAGGTTGGACCATTACCGGACCAGCTTCGGCTCGGCTGGCAAGGCCCTGCTGGTCGGGCTGAGCGGCAGTCCATTTGCCGTCGTGATTAGGCGGGAGCTTCTTGAATCCGGGTTCTTTCCAGGCCTGGCGGAAATCTTGAGTAGAATTGTAGAACTCGCCATTGTAGTACCATTGCGTTATCTTCCACTGGCTCTTGTCCCTTCCGGCAATCTCAAACTTGCAGTAGATTCCTTGAGGGTTGAGTGACCAAGCATCAAACCTCACGCCGGGCCCGTGGACTTGTGCCCAGCTCACCACGACCCCGTCGTCATTGAAAACGGCTGGGCGGGTCACGCCCATCAATGGCGGGGCGTCGGGTAAATTAGATGGATTTCTGACGCCCGGGATGAGATCGTCCATGATATCTGACAACTCTTCTCCAGTCGCCGCGAACCATTCTGTGATATCTTCCATATTCGGCAGAGGATTTCGGACATAATGTCTTCCAGAGTTGTAACAATACAGAAGTGGCTGGATGATTGTTTCTTGAGTTGTTGGCAGCGGCCCGACCATGTACTGGTAAATCCCAGCTTGCTCCGTTGAGCCATTGTTCACTGATATGCGAGCCCATCTTGCTGGAGGAGCATCGGTGCCTTCTAAATATTTGATAGCGTCGGTCTTGTTAGGTGGTAGCACTTCGACGAAAGCTACATGATTATCCCATGCAGTGGCCTTCTCAGATCGCGTCAAATTGAGGTCATTTGGGCCGGAGTAGAGATATTCGAGAAGCTCATCTGCTTCACCTTCGCTCAAGTCCGCCCAGATGTTCTTTCTCGGCGCACTGCACCGATGGCACGTATCTGGGGTAGGACGGGACGCCTGATAAGGATGTTCCGGGAGTTTAAAGACAGGGCGGAATGTAAATAATACGACAAACAGGAAAAGAAACGCTGAAGACGCGAGTATCGCGTGCCTGCCCAAGAGCGTCATTCTCACAAACTCGATACGGGCCAGAGGAATGAGAAGAACTGAAGGAGGGAGATGAAACGAGACGTGATAAAGCATACATCATGCTGCCGCTCTGCCGCTATCAATTGCACTTCGATAGTGCCTAGAGGGGCTATCAAGGCACCCGCCTGCAGTTATGCAAGGCGTATCGTTCCTCCACTCTTTGCGAGCTCCGAACTCCAAACCGTCGAATTCGCATGGACTTCCCTCATATGGCAAGTGGGATACCTTTCCGCGGCGTTGCTGAAACATCTCCGATAGGCTGACTCTCCACGATCCTGCAAATACATCTCGCGAACATCAATTTTTTCACCATGGAAGGGATATGGAATCACAGGGAGTATAAAATGCGTTCCCGCCTCAGTGGAGGTTCAGCCTTGTTATGTAATAGTGAGCGTGAGAAGTGCTGATTCCAAGTTGCGAACGGAGAGTTTTAAACTCCTGAAATGCCAAGACCCTATTCCTAATTTGGTTGAGATGGATATTCCCAATTCCTCATAAGTTGTGCATACAAATGCAGAATAGTTCATATCCTCTACTTTATCGCAATACTGCAACAATTGGGGCCCACACCAACTTCCTCACCTGCGAGAACCGCGTAACAAAACTTATCAATCTCTCCATCTGCCCATCTCCGACCGGTTCAACCACCAGACAGTCAATCATCGGGTCCATCTCATCCGTCTTGTCCGGCCATCTCGGATCAGGGCCGTAGAAATAACTGCCTGTAATGATAACTTGTAGACGGTCCTTAATCTTGTCTTGCCATTTGTTCGGGAAGTGGATCCCACCAATGAGATTTTCGGGAGTGAAGTCGGTAGAGGAGAAGGTTTGGAGTGCTGCGCTCCATTTGCTTTGGCGTTCAGAGCTAATGTAAACGAAGGAGGTGACGGTTTTTATGACGAGGCAATTCGATGGTATCGATGATTTCTTGACAATCTCAAGGCTGTTTTGTGGCTCGCTGATGATGAACTCATCGTCTACCTGGAAGGCTGGGCTTGGAAAGAACTCCAACCGTTCCCAGCCTTTCACATCGGGAGAGCTTATTTTCCAAAGCTCTACATCTCCGTCTGTTAAGACCTTCGTGCCCCAAACACCAACTCGGCACCAATGTGCTGGAGTCTTCCTTTGATAGTTGGTGTTGAATTCTTCGAAACTCGCTACATCCCACATCCAGCCTGTCCAGGACCAGGGAAGCCCTGCCTGCGCCGTGTGAGCCCCTGGTGTTGCTCCTTACTGTTCGCCGAGTGCATGGAGCTTATACCAACAAGCCAGTGCAGACATTCGCAGAAGTATTCGACTGGTAGCCCGTGATAGAACCTGCCGAGATGGCGGTTTGAGGCTGAAAGTGCTCCGTCAAACGCGAATAAGATATCGGATGTGACTGTGAGCTGCCTCTTGAGAAAATCCTTCAGCCATAAATTGTAATACTCGTTAATAAAGAGCGCTGGGACGAAGTTGCTCGGTAGCAACTTGGAAGTATCAGGCAACTGCAGTGGACGAAGTCTATACGATCTTGTCCACGCAGGAACTGCCATAACGGTTTCCGGGTCGTCGACATACTCGAGGGAATGGTCTTCGGACCACGAGATCGTGCTACAATGAAAAACCACCTGTTCGGAGAGAAAGATCAGGTGCCGTTTAGATAATAGAAACTCTTGAAACGTCCATGCCCGCTCGCTCCATTTCGATCGCCAGAACTCGTCGAGTGGGTCCTCAGCAACAGACACAAAGATCTGGTCGCCAATTTTGCCTACGACTTGTGTTGTTCGTGTATCGCTGATATGCACACCCGGAAGGCCTGCATTGGAATCTGTGCCGCATGCCGCGATGACGGTGAGAACGGACGCGCCGTAGATGATATCCATTTTCGGAATCTGTGCTAATTTATCTGCGTTGGTCCATGCTCCGTTCCTCTCTTGAAAATCGTCGTCTTGCAAAATGCATAAAGAGTCAGTCCAAAGGTATCGTTCGTTCAAGAGCTGGCAGAGCAGGATGGCATCTCGAATTGTTCGCGGAATGACTCGCCCTTCCAGTTCTTTTCCAAGTTGTGTATATTCCTCTTGCGGTTCTTTCAGTCCGCTTACACTTATGGATCCCTCTTGCTCTAGAAACTTTCGCGTTGTCTTATTCAACAGGACCTGCTTCACGCTGCCCCAGACATAACTCAACGCCACATAGCGGGAATCCGCGGGCGCCTCTACTAGTCGTCCTTTTTGTACATCAATGAGGCGGAATGGAAAGTCGAAGTCCTTCGAAGAGTGGTCCGGTCTACATCCAGCATGCTTCTCGCATCTGTCCATCCAATTCCTCGTAAGCAACGGGTTCATAAACTTCAACACAAAGCGGCCCGTAAAAGCGTGCACATCTTCTCCATCATCTGTTTTCACAACGGGAATTATTGGTGCCAAAGCCAATCGGGCTCCACATGCCTGAAACTCGCATGCACTGTGCTCTAAGCCTTTATATTTGGCGAGCGTACGGTTAGAAATGTTGATCTTTGTATCTGCTGGGTTAAAGCCTGGAATTCTTGCAAATGCCCTCTGCAATATGCGGCATAGTTGACAAGTATCGGGCGTGATGCCTTGGATACTTCTAATCTTACCATACGTTTCGTCCCACCATTTGGTATGAGCATTGCCGGGCTTCGGTGTCTGACTTATATCAACAAGCAATGATGCGAGGTTGGTGCAATGCGGACATAGAACTGCAGAATTTGGCCGTTGGATTAGCATCGCAGGCTCTTAAAAGCGATCTGGCCAAATAGGTAGAGAGAGGAAGAGGTAGCGATGGGGTTGGACTCCTTAGACTAGGAGCTCAGATTTTTGCTCGTCTATACCTCGCTAAAATTCGCATATACCTCGCTAAAGCTCGGTATCGATAATCACCGATGTGGGGCTGACCGTACTCACGCTCGACCGAGTTTTAGCGAGGTATAGGCGAACTTTAGTGCGGTATAAGCGAGAAAAAACTCAGAGCGCCATGATATGATATGGCTGTCACTCCTTTCCTGCCCCTATAAATTTGAAAGGTAAGTTATACGTCGGAACATTCATCTATACCCGATACGCCACCCCAATGAGAAATGGATCGACGAGGATATGTACGAAAAACATTCTTAAGAGGGCAGTTAAAAAATTGGTACGCAGGCATATAAAAAACGGGTACTTCAGCAGCGGTAAAGCGGGTGCATCGGTAGCTATAATGCATGCATGAAGAATCTCAACTGTTTGCTTGAGCATCTACGTTGTCTCTCCTACAAATTCTTCTCGATTTTGGTCAGCGGCGGATACTTACGTCGCCCTCAGCGCTATTTCTGGATGAGGACCTCTCCCTGCATCATTGCCAAACTTGCATCATCTCTCTGCGCCCATTTCTCCCAATCAGTAGCCATTTCCTCAAGGTCATTCTCCGTAGTCAGTCCAGATTTGAGACCTCCTTCGCGCAATCGACCGCCTCGAACTCGCTCCGCCATTGCCTGGGCTGAAAGCATAGTCCTCGTTAGAAACGTACTCATATCTCCAGAGAGTCTTCTAGCAGACAGAGAACCAACCTACCCCATGTTTCCTTTTCCCTCGGTGTACTGAACGACCAAGTTCCATAGCTGACCGTGATCTGGTCACGCTTCACACCCGCCTTGAGCGCCCAAGGAAGCAACTGCCGACCCCCTATTGGAGTTCCTCCGGCAGCACTCATCATGTCCGCAGCGAACTTGTGGAACTTGAGTACCCCAGGTAATTCAGGCCAGACGCATTCTGTTTCGAGATCACCCTCACGAGCTGCGACGATGCCTCTCGGCTTTGTCACTCTCAGCATCTCGCGCAGTGCATCCTGCGGCGCCTTCAAATGGGTAAGCATTTGATGGCAGTACGTGATATCGAATGTCTCGTCGGCGAATGGAAGCTTGTAGGCATCGCCCTGCTGGAATTCGATGTTATTTATACCTGATATCTCGGCGATAGCTCGAGCCCTCGGCAGGATTTCTGGGTTGAGGTCGATAGCAGTGACATGGCCATCAGTAATAGCCTTTGCGAGGGTCACTGAAATAGTTCCAGAGCCGGCGCCGACGTCCAGGATGGCCAGATGCGGATTAATCTCTCGCATGGAGTGCAGCTTCGCCATGACATGACCAGCGCTATTCTCGGCGTTCCGCAATTCGTGATGGATCGCTTGGGGCGGAGGATAGACTGGCTCCTTCCTGGATTGCTCCATTATTGCATGGATGAGATGAATGGAAGTAAAACTAAACAAGCTCTAACAGTGTCAGAACGTTGTAGGCGAGCTGAGCTTCTGTTCCATATCATAGCAGTTAATAAGTACGGCCGTACGAGAGAATTTTGAAACTATATCGGTTAAAAGGTCTATGCAAGCCAGGAATTGACGGAGAAGTGCCTTTTCGCAATTTCGTAGAGCAGAACGTTTCCGAAGTTGAGATCAATTCTTCATCGTTTTGTTGGCGCCTGCTCTTCGCTCGATGCATTCATGATCTACGTCCAGGCAGAGCTGATGTTCTCTGGAGCCTAGCAACGGATGAACTCCGGGTGCTATTCGGTTTTATACGCCTTCGGTGTGGACGAGATCGCGGAGACTTTTCAGCAGCCCCTGAAAACAGGCAACTTCGCCAACACATAGAGTATCGTAAACGCAGACGCATAAGACTAACGAGTCATCGCCTTCTTCGTGAAACAGCGGAAGAAACTCGACCGAATACGATACTGAAAACGGCCCCAAACAAGCCGAGAGGATAAATGCCGTGCATGGTGAGGTGGAAGGAAGAGGAGTGCTGTCTTGGCATGTATATGGGTTTCGGCGGAGAGCCGAATTAGGCATAGACTGTGAATATCTTAGCGTAGCGACCACCTTCCGAACCTCACCTCTTCAGCCCTTGGGATAACTGATTCTTCTGCTTCCCCGCTCCTTCTCCACTAAACTAGATGTTAGAGTCTGTTTGATTCATTTTCCGGACTCACTTCCCGGCAGCAGAGCCCCTAATTGATGTCGACAAGGCACCACATACTTCCCTATTGAGGTAACCTTTAATCTCACTTCATCTCAGGGTCTTCTACCCATTATTATCCTGAATCCTAATATACGACATCATTGTCTATCACGTTTTCCCTTGCTTTCTCTTGTCGCTTGGATTTATTGCCCATTCATATCTTTGTAATCGGCGGAGTTGATGTCGAGGAAGTTAGTCATGCTTGTAAGAGACGACACTTAAGCATGCCACATTTAGATGACTGCTTTGGAGGACTATCAGGGACTTCGAAAGTCTGCATCGGAAACTCGCAGAAATGATTGGCCAGTAATAGATGCCCCGGATCTACTTCGATTCGAGGCGGAGCAACGATCCCCGGAATTTCTTGCGCCACAACCTTCCTGGTACCAATGTGCTGTTCGAATGCAAACACGCGAAAGACGCCATCCAGGAAACTCGCAATGAATATTGAAAGCCAAGACGCGGGGGAGAATAATCGGCAATATGCATTGAGGGGTCATCGGGGAGTTCGTGATCGATATGAAAAGGTTCGAATCAGAATATTTGTATAAGAATGTGTACTTTGACTGATATTCACAGGAGATATCAGTTGTGCCTGCACTCGACAACGTCTTTAGTGACTATCAACCTGACCTTGCCGCTGCAAAGAAGACACGCTTTGGGTAACAAGAAAAGCGTACTACGTCGAATCTGTCCGACTCTGATTGACCGATTCATTGACGATGATTTCGATCCTGAAACGTGCCTTGGCGGTGTCACTTACGCTTGTCCTCGCCGCGGCGGCCTCCCCATTGGTGGCCAGGCAGGCAAAGAGCAAACCTGGCGCATGCACGGCGGATAACAGACCAGTTCTGCCCAAGAACGTTCAGCAGCTTACCGTCTTCGGGGAACGTGCCTCATGGTCACCTGACGGCAAAAAGATTGGTTTTATGGATAAGAGCTATGGAGACGCGTTCGAAATAGACCTGAAGACGAAGGAGATATCACTGCTCACCCACTTTCCAAATCCAGGCTATCTTCGTGTGCAGTATCTTCCGAACGGTGACTACATACTGCTTGGAGCTCGCTCGTGAGGTACCGCTCGTGAGCAGGAGGAGCTGTGCTTGCTAACATAGAGTGAGCAGATACGTGGATGCAGACGTGACTCGTGACACCAGACAAGAGATATGGGTCTTGAAGAAAGGCGCCGCGACCGCACAGCCTCTCCCTTTGAACCAATTAATCTGGGAAGGTATCGCGATCTCCCGTTTGAGGAATCGGTACGCGTTCCGTCACGCAGAATGGATCGTTCCAAATGCTAATTCGCTTGCTTAATCTTAGGATCGCCTGGGCTCAAAACTATGAGAACAATCCCGATGATCTAATCGAAGGCGAAACGGCCATCTATGTTGCTGACATCGTCTATAACAAGAACGGCACAGTTGGCGTTGCCAATAAGAGACAGGTGCTACGAGACATTTCACCGCACTGCCTTCTGGAGCCCCAGGACTTCCACAATGATGATAACGAGCTGACATACACTTGCTATACGCCCGTACGTGCTCTGCAGGGGAATCTCGCCAATGTCCGCAGTATCGATCTGCGGACGGGCAAGGTGAGTTGAGTCCGGTCGCACGATTCGGATCCTTAATGAAGAGTCGCTAATCGGCCAAGGTTACCATCTACCGTGACGTCCAGGGGCAGTATAACGAAGTCGAGGGTATCTTCCCTAACGGCAAGTATACTTGCGTAGAGTCTGGCAAAGATCAGATAGTGTCCCATGGTGATGATACTATCGACATCTGGAAGCTACGTCTGGAGCCTCATAGCAGCGACTTCACTCGCCTGACAAACTTCGGCGATTGTGTTGGTTTGTAATCCCATCACTGCGAAGACAAAAATGTAGCGTGCTAATTTGCCACCCCGCTATACAGGTAACAAGGCGGCAGATCCGGTAATTAGTCCCGATTCACGTACAATGGCCTTCCAGGCTGGCCGTAGTGGTGACCTCGCAGGCGTTGGCTATGGGATATTCCTTCTCGACTTGGAGAAATCCTGAGGCGGCCAGTCAATTGCAGCATGCTTTCACAGAGAACAGACGGATTGGTTCTCGGGCACGAGAGATCATATTGACATTGGAGTCTGCTGTAGCCCTAATCTTGAATTATGTTCTACATCATAGATGACATCAGTCTCTATGTTCCGATTAAAGCGAAGTCGAGAATCAGTGAAATTATCGCGTAAATCCGCTGAACAAGCCGAACGGATTACTCTATGTAGCAACTGGATCGAAAGTGTTTTGACGTGACGCTTCTATTGGAAGCAGGAACTGGAAAGAAGCCGGAAACAAACTGTGCACAAATCGAAAGCGACGAAACCATTGAAGGGGGTTTTGTTTGTCGTTATGTGCAGAGAATGCCGCGACACGTTAGCTGCTGTGGCGGTCGGAAGACTTGCGCTCGGAGAACTTTCTCATTGAGCTCGGCACAATTTCCTTGAACTCTCATCAGCCAGAAAGGCAACTGAAGCGTGCCTGTTGACTACCGGCCTGCTATCTTCCATTTAGTCAACAACAACAATTCCACACAGTATCGCTCGGCTGAACAGCTCGACCGCACTCAATGATCATAATACCTGCCCGAATAAGACTGTGGAGAGACGCAGCATTGCAATTTAGCCGATATGCTCCACCGTCCTCGAGGTCATCAAATGGCCCCCGGTTTTCCTCTTCGAGCCAATGTTCAAGAGTTGAGGGAGGGTTTTGCGAAGATACATAAATAGGCCCCAATGGACTGTTTTCGAGTCTTCTGCTGTCTTGAAGTTCAAGCGCAATGTCCCTCGACTCAGACGTCCTCATTATTGGAGCTGGCCTTTCTGGCCTCGCGACTGCGGTACAGCTCGTGAAGAAATTCGGGACTCGTAATTTCGAGGTCATTGAGAAGAGCGATAATATCGGCGGAACATGGTGGCTTAACTCTTATCCTGGATGTGCTTGCGATGTTGGTTCCTCTTTCCTTGAAAATTTCCGCCCGGTCTAACGCACACACAACAGGTCCAGTCTCATTTTTACTCATTCTCATTCGCTCTCAACCCGGGCTGGACAAGGCTCTTTGCCTCGCAGTCAGAGATCCACAAGTACCTGAAGGATGTCGCTGAAGATTACAAAATCCTACCCCATGTCAGGTTCAAGTCTTCAGTCCGTCAAGCCTTGTGGGATCCAGTCGCAGCTGTGTGGCAGGTAGAGTTCGAGGATCTCAGCACCCATTCCATTCACAAACGACGATGCAAAATCCTTGTCTCCGCAGTTGGGGCGCTCTCAATTCCGAAGAAATGCGACGTACCGGGCGCCGAAGGCTTTAATGGCCGTCTTTTCCATTCCGCTGAATGGGATCACAGTTTTGATTGGAAGGGGAAGGAAGTCATCGTTCTAGGTAAGTGATATGTCAAGGCACATTCGCATGCAATTAACATTACACAGGTAATGGGTGCAGCGCAACTCAATTCGTCCCCATCATCAGCAAAGGCGAAGGCTCCGCAAAGAAGGTGATTCAGTTTAGCAGGCAAAGCCATTGGCTAGCTCCCTGGTCCAATCCAGAATACTCAAGCCTCTTTAAATGGACGATGCGATGGATACCCGGGGTCATGCGAGCCTACCGCTTCTACCTCTTCGCGCAGAAAGAGTTGACCTTTAGGAGCTTTGCTATCACATCTGGCCGCCCTCTGCGCGAGCAGGACACCAGAGACACAGCGGAATACATCCGTCGCAATGCGCCTCAGAAATATGTGAACTTTCTTGTCCCCAAGACAGAGATCGGTTGCAAGAGGCGTGTTAATGATACGCACTATCTTACCAGCTTGCATCGGGATAACGTTGAGTTGATTTATGACGATGCCGTCGAACGGATTGCGGCGTCGGGGGTTATTACCAAAAGCGGACGGCATGTCTCTGCCGATGCAATCGTCCTTGCAACGGGCTTCGAGACTCACAAATTCTTGTTCCCTATGGAGATTCGAGGTGAAAATGGCGTTAGCCTAAATGAACATGTATGTTGGTTCCTTGTCAGGGTAAATTCCAATCGCTGACAATATCTAGTGGAGCCAAGTCAGCGAAGGAGCATCTTCTGCATATTTCGGGACTTGCGTATCAGGCTTCCCCAATTTCTTCATAATGATGGGTCCGAATACGCTCACAGGACATCTTTCCGTCATATATACGGTCGAGTGCCAAGTCAACTTCACCATGCGCGTTATCGCTCCCATCATGCGCTCACTATCAGCCCGCCATGCTGGGAAAGCCTCTCGCAATCCAGATTCAGTCGCAGTTCTTGTGGAAGCAGAGAGAAGAGATCTGAACTGGGTGCAGAAGCGATGCAAGAATCTTGTGTGGGCAACTGGATGCACTTCCTGGTTTATTGAACCCCAGACCGGGCAAAATACGATCATGTATCCCGATTGGCCCACCGTCTACTGGTTGCGGAGCATTTGGGTTCCTTGGAGAGACTTCTCATATCGCAAGTCAAAGGAGTTTGGGGAGTGGAATAAGGCACATGCATCTGGGATCTCACGTTGGCAGGTGCTTACGGCGGCCCTCGGGTTTGTAGCGGCTGTCGTGGTCGCCACACGTACCGAGAAGCTCGAATCGGTGCTGGGAAGCTTGAAAATGTTTTCCCAAAACTAAGTTGAAAGCAAATTATTCTTATTGTGGGTCTCAGGCTTGCAAAGTTTACTGTCTTCACCAAATACTTTCCCTCAGTTGAACATCCTTCACCGACACACGCTCTACCGACATGCATATTCCGTCTTGAATTGTCTCCGAATTATCAGCTTTGACAAAGCGTACACTTTGGATGTTCGGGTCCGCCCACATATAATCCCTGTCATCTGTGAGTTGCAAGGTAATCGAACGATTAATCCGCAGAGCGTTGAAGATGAATCTGGTCAAAGGCTCGGAGATATCCCAGCTCCAGCGCATGTCATACAGTAAGTGGACTTGCAGCTCTGACAGAGCCGGATCGGGGGACTCGCGTAGTCTTAGTTTCGGTCGAGTTCGTCGGTCCTGCTGAGGCCACATTGTCAAGCATAGCACTGGCGGTGTCTCGTCACAGGAGATAGCTCGTTGAAACTGTTCAAAGTTGTCGGGTACAGGGACCTCGAAATTCAGCCTTGATCTGAAATCCACGAAGCCTGTGCCTAATCTGGGAGTCCAGTCGAATATGTCTCTATGGCGTACACGGAAAACATTCGTCCTGTATGCGATCGTAACCGCTTCTTGATAGCTGATCACACCGGACGTCAGTATAAATGAAGCAGAGTAAGAAAGGGAATGCAATGTTGCGTACATTATTTTGCAGCTTCGCAGAAGCGAAAATCGCTGCATGAAACGCTTGTATTCACAGTGGTCCGAACCTTCTCTACGCGACCCTCTCAGAAGGTATTCAACAAGGCGCATTTTTTGGTATGGAAAAAGGAAAGGGTTGCACGAGTCGCATTCGCTTGGATCATTGGACGCACAATCGAGGCCGCAGACCACTTCGTGTAGATTGCAGGGAATAGCAGTGAGTTTCGAGCTGCCGAATCGCCTCGTGAGATGAAGACTCATGTTGCCTATAGTGTTTTCCCAAATAATCATGCGTAGTTCGGTGGGAAGGCGGGAAAAGAGCGAACATTGACTCTGAGGGTGGATTTGAGATGCGTCGCCGGATGGGGTGCACTCCATCGCAGACATGTCGGGAATATCGGTAGTAGACTCGTAGGCGAGCCGCGATGCTCTTGCTCTTGCTCGGCGATGATAATGATATCTCGAACGTGGAATTCTCGTGCGTCGTGGGAGATGGAATAGAGGCGAAGGAGAAAAAAAAGGAATATTTTCTATTCCTACGATCGGTGCGGGCCGTTACTTGGATCCAATTCTTTAGAGGGCCAATGGTTGAAAGGCTCAATCAAATGACCGGATGGTGCACCAATAATCAGAGCTCTTATAACGGCCCGCAGGTCCCACGAAGGTATTATCGCCAGCGGTTAGATAATTTGAAATTGCTATTCTTCGTTCATTCGCAATTAATGTTGAGGAGTCTCGAACTCGGTCGGCTCACTTTCCGAAACGGTCTTCGGGATTCATCGTCCCGAAACCAATACCTCCCGAACGATGAGTCGTTCGTGAAGAATGCGCTCTTGTGAAGGTGGCAAGATATCCGAAGCCTTTGACCGTTTCATCCAGGCGTTGGTGGCAACAACAATCGATTCGCGCCACCGTACTCCGCATTCCACTGCTCAGTCAATGTCTTGATGCGATAGTCCGTCGCCCATCCAAGCTCCCGCTGAATCCCCGCCAACAAGTCCAGCACCGTTTCACGCTCCCAAGGCTCCGTAAGGCACTGCCCTGCAACGAAAAGCGGCTGGACCGAGTGGATGCGCACTGTGTCTGCGGGATCGGACATACTGATTGCGTAGATCTCTCTGCTGTGGCGGAGCACTTCTTGTTGAATGACGCGGTATGAACTTAGTCGTGCGGTCACGCTAGAGCGGATGGCAGTCGATTCCATGGGCTTGTTTACGAGTAAAATGATGCGCGCCATGTGGTAGTGCTGCATGGCGGAGGCGCACATTGGTACGGCGTGCCAGATTTGACTTGGCATGATGGACTGAGTTTCGGGATGTGGATCTGATGTCTTTCGCACAGATGGCATGAATGTCGGTGGAAGTGATTCGTACCACGTGGCTAATTCAACCGCCAGCGCTGTCCAATTCTCAAGGAGAGATTCCTGGGCTATGCCGATCCTATTCCGGAATCCCAGCGGTAGCTCAAAGTCACCAGGCTGGAGGCCGTCACCTACGGCAAGGAAATTGACAATCTTTCCGAGAAGCCAGAAGAGAGCATTGCAGACAGCGTCTTCCTCGAAACTGGAGTTCATGTGCCCGCGGTCGCTGGGCTCATCGGCGTGCAGATTATCTGAATGGTCGCTGTTGAAGGGTAGGAGAAGACCTTCGTCGTCGATATTTAAGCCGAACCGTCTCCATAGATGAACATCTGTCGAATCGAGGCGTGTTCGTGTCTCCCCAATAAATGCGGCAAGATAGTCCTGCCTGGCAAAATTCCAGAAAATGGAATGATTAGTAATGCTTCGCGGTATTTCGTTCATGGATGGTGAGCTCAGGACAGCGGTCGATGGTGTGTCAAGGAGTAAAAGAGCGCTGAGATGTGCCTTCCATTCTGGACCCGGTGAGTCCATGAGTTCAAACATCGCCAGCAAGGCAATTGCAGCGAGCACCTCGTCCGATTTGATTCCAGTACTAGTGCCATATAGGTGCTGCTGATCTAATTGAGTGGCCTCTCTGAGTAGTCCGATGGCGTGGTCGTAATATTCCACGCTCTTATATTGCCAGTCATTGACATGGCCACGATGGAAGTCCTCAGGTGATGCACCGCCTGCACTTTCGGGTACTGATATCGAACCATTTCGGCGGATGCGATGCAGACACTTCGCTGCTAAGCTACAAGCGGCGAACTTTAGAAGAGCGCTCCTCGCTGCAAGAATGGTAACCCGGCGAGAATAATATGCTCGCGTATCGAAGAGGTCCATCCACTGGCCTGGTACATTTGCGAAGTATCGTAGTAGCTGGACAAGCTCGACTTCAGAAGTGTCCGGGGGCTTGCTGGGTGGAACAGGTCGGGGGTAAGGTTCGGCATTCCAGGGTGATGCCTCGGCCGAGCCAAATGGGAGAGAGATGGGAGTGTAAGAGGAACTGTTGGTGTGAGGCCCGGTAGGATCCATGGAAGAGTTCGGATTGCTCGTAGTCTTCACAGGCGGTGCAAGTTGAGGGCTTGCTTTGACTTGCTGCCGATCTTGAATCTCCGGGAGTCTCCCAGCTAGTTCCAGGCTCGTTTCGTACTCTTCCTCGTATGGGTCGATGACCTGAATGAATGTGACTGGAAACAATGAGTGACACGGCCATGGTCCGTTCTGAGGGCCTTACGTTTTCGTGGCACCTCAACCCAGACGTCGTCATCTCCAAAGGTGCCGTCGGTGTCGTCGGACTCGCGCAGTCGTGCACGATTCGTGGGCTTTTGGATATCAAACTGACGGAAAATCGAGCTGTCGGAGTACTCGCACGCCCGTGAAGCCAACGAACACCTTCCACATGAAGGTCGACTCTCGTCGCATTTCAGTTTTCTCAATTTGCACGTCAAGCTGGAGGTCCGTCAGTCTCTGTGCTTATATACGGGGGAAGGTGCTACGGACCAGCCATTGTGAGAACGCGCCGCCGCACCACCTGCCGCGTTCTTCATCTTGACGGTTTAGGAATGTCGTCGTGCTCGACTTCTCATCGCGGAGCCGCTGCATTCGATCTAGAAGAGAGCAATGCAACGGTCCTGATTAATTGAGAGCGAGGGCGCTTGACTAAGCGGGAAATTCTGATGCCTGCACTCTTACCCTTTCCTCTTTCCGGCCGCTTGGGAATAGCGTGAATTCGTGATGCGGTTCCGCGAAGCTTAGCATCATTGGCTGCCCGCGTTTGTCATTCTACCAGTCGAGACACCTCGTCTCCCTGCTGCTCACCTTTCTTTCTGAAATTCTTCAGCTACCTTGGGAAATGCGTGACTTTGCAACGTCCGAACGTGCCCACGTGGGGGCCGAACGACCGAATGCGCGTCGCGTCGCTTGTCGCCAACACGTCGGCAGCCTCGCGAGATCAGCCACCAACTTTCCAACTGCGTCGACGTTCAAATAAAGCCTTTCTCCTGCCGACTTGACTGAGCCGGGCTCCTGTGACCAAATGAACGACGTTGCGTCTTTAAGGCATTCGGCCGGCAAGGCTGAGATGTAGCATTGCGTCCGCAACATGCCGTTGGATTTGACAACCTATATTTGGACCTCAGCTCTGACACTGTGGATTTCAAAGAGAAGAACGCATCGGAGTGTCTGGTCCTTTCGATGGGTAAGTTGAAAGCGGATCGAAGAGGACAACTGACAAACGGAACTGCGATTCGAAGCTCTCTGTGTTCGAATTCATCCGAAGAGCAAGAAAGAGCAAGGAAGTCCTATTAGCCGATGCTCTACGTGCTGGGAGCCTTTTCGTGACAGGAGCTGAGATCGTCCACTTCGCGTGTCGTCTTCATGCTGTTTAAGACCAACTCAAGCTTAGGGACGGATCGTATTTATCCAACGCGGTGCTGCTAAGGAATGCCGCAAAGGAGTTCGAGAACGATTCCACGATGACCAAAGAGCATAGCTTGATCGTCAAAATACGGTCGAAAGATCTTCACATCACGTGGCCAACCAGGGATGAACAATTGCCAACTAGGTCAATCGGCAGATCAATAGTTGTAGCCAGTTGGGTCCATTAGGTCTGCAACCTACAAGCTTGGAACGCCAGCCAACTGTACTGACCGGTAGCTCATGGATTTATCTTCAAAATCGGCTATTTAGGAATCTTCTAAGAACTGTGGCGGAAGCTGGATGTCCTTATCGTTCAAAATGCTCTCACTGTTCGACGTTTTGTACAGCGCTTTTCTGGTACGCCTCCGAATTTGAACCGATATTGAATTATATTATCGAAATAGCTCGTTCAATGCCTCTCCACACCATTGCCTCATTCCATAAATCAAGCTAATCAATAGATATAATCACCTTGCTGGTCATACTTCGGCTCCTTACCCGGGTTTGGGCCAGGCACCGATCCCAGCTGCTGCATGACCTGCAGTCCGCCTTCCTCCGCCATCTCCTCTTTAATCTTGCCATCCTTTGTCAGGGCGAAATACGTCATGCCGGAGAAGTAGATCTTCTTGCCCGTATTCGGCTTATCCAGCTTTCCAACGTTGAGGTCGTCGAACGCGACTCCGGTATGCGTACCACCGCCAATCCAGCGCGCCGCGACGTAGTCGCCCTCTGCGATCACGGGGCCGCCGTATGCTCGGAACGTCAGGTCAGGAAACGCCTGTGAATTGTTCGTCAGAAATACATTTATACGATGGATGGTTTTGGGATTTCGACATGCCTCTCGGAAGTCAGACAACATCTTCTTCATGCCAGCCCTGCCATAACGGGCTCCATGGTTGGGATAATGCTGGATAACGTCATCGGTACAGAGCTCATCGACTACGGAGACGTCGCCCTTGGCCCAGTACCTATCAAAGTACTCGTTGATGACGGCCTTGTTTCGCTCTTCGGTGGACATCTTAATATACTGAAAGAGGATTTCAGGAATTAGCGTAATGAGGGCTTGCCTGTTCAATTGAACTTTCCAAACTGTCCTATGTCTGCTTCAGGGCCTTGATTCAGTGGCGAAAACTTTATATCCACGATCGTCCAGACATCCAAGGCATGTGGAGCATCCTTAGAGCGGAAATACTGCGAGAACTTGTACGTCACAAGCTGCTTAATTAGCTAATTCAACTCTTGGCCGCTGCTTACAAGCTTGTCTCCAAATCCGCAGGCGGCTCCGCCAATGCAGGGTAAGGTGGCGGTTCTCTCCACCGTCCTTCTAAAGTCAGGAGATGTAGTTCCTTATTGAGCCTCGATTCCATATCAAAACCGCATCAAGTTGTAGATAATCATAGCACAATCCCTATGATTAGTAAATTCAAAAGAGTCATAATGGATTTCCTGTAGATAAAATGTTTAATCAGCGCGGAAATGACAGCCCTCGAAGTTTCATATGAAGTTCGAACAGACAAAGGAAGCAAATGATGGAACTTGAGGCACTGTGGAGGTATGTTGTTTCCTCATCTGAACGCAGGGCAAAGTAGCGCGAAGTATTCGAACAGAAAGACACGGTGGCGACATTCGTCAGTTTGAAAGCATGGTTGCCTTTTCGGGTTAGTTTTCCGAATCGGTCTAAATATTAATCACCATGAGAATATATTCCAGCTCGAATGCTTCAACGAGAACAAAAGGTATAAAATGATGACCAAGAGCTTCAGGAATATCCACTGTAGCCCTCAACCAAATCAGTGGAATACTAATCTGGTCTCAAGAGAGAAAGAAAAATGGCCGAGCCCGTGAGCATCATCATTGCCATTATCACCCCGAAGCCGGGCAATTTTGACAAGGTCTGTGGGGTATCAAGACTTTCCGAGATAGGCAATGGACTTACTCTTTTCATGTCTGCAGGTTTGGGCACTACTTGACGATCTGATCGCAGGAGTCAAGGATCTAGAGCCGAATTGCACACTATTCCAAGCCCACAGAGAGGTCGAGCCATCGGCACCAGGAGAAGAAGAGATTTTCATGATCGAGAGGTGAGAAACCCATCCATAGAAGTTTCATATTGGCGCAACTTGAGCTAATGATTCATTTTTCACTTAGGTTCAAGGACAATGATGCTGTAGTATTTCACAGGGAAAACCCAGCGTTGTTGAACATCACGAGGATCGTTACCGAGCACAACTTGTTAACGAAGCCTATCTACACCAAGACTGTTAGGCCAGAGAAGGGCTTTGTGCGGACATGAGTTTCGCTGTCCGGATGGAAAGGCATTGGGACCATTCCTTACGCCTGGATAGGAGCATGAGCGGGCTGATAGGAAGGTGCGAAATATCGTATAAATCATGTTAAAACCGCAGCTCGCCGTATAATGTGCAATGCGCAATGTCGATCTATGTGATTCGTAGATTTTGTCGATGGCTTGATCATTGTATGGAAAGGAAGGAGAGATAGAGGTACACGCGGGTTTCAGGTAGGGTTAAGATTTACGCGAGTCATGCACAGTGGGGCCACCAAACATTTCGCGTCATGCGAGCTCTCCACCACAAATAAATTCACAAAGACATATCCAGAGCTGTGCCTTTCCATCTCCTCACCCCACTTAACTCTCTCGAAGACACACTTTCTGCGGATGGCTTGACAACGGTCGCAGCTCAATCAACCCCCCCTAAATGCCTCCTAAACGTACTCGAGGAGGTGCCTCAAAGGCTTCGAACTCACGCAAAGCTCGAGAGCCAGATTCCACCGCAGAAGAAGTCGTAGCGCAGGCGAGCGCTGGCGCCGAAGATGTATCTACAGATGGAAGACCTCAAGATGAAGGGGAAACAGTCGGCCACGAAGCCGCAGAGAATCCCTTACAGTCTGAGGTTGCTCGAGACAAAGCATCTGCCTCCGAAGCCAATCCAACGGCAAGCCAGACAGGTCAAACCCAGGATGTCCTGCGCAACTCTCACAGCGGATTATCTGGCAGTCCCTCACAGTCACAACGCGGCAAGAAAGCCCTCCAACCCAAGTTCACGACGCGCCGCACCAAAGAAGAGCGTGCCGCCGCTGCGCGCGCGGAGGTAAACAAAGAGTATGAGCGCGACAAGGAGTGGCATCTTGCAGAAAAGAGGAGGCTTGAGCGAGAGAAGAGGCTTAAAGAGAACAACGAGCGCTCAATTGCCGGAGGACGTGGTCGTGGTCGTGGCGGGTTCATGGGTGACCACAGCAGATACTCTGGCCCGGGGCAAGGCGCGTTTTCTGGAGGCAGTTTGGATACGGTGCCGAAGACCTGGTCGAAGCATCGGAAGGCGGGGGTGCATCGGCCGGCTTATACATATACGAAGTCGGGCAGGCCGGTTAAGATAGAGGATGGGGAGGGTCCGGGGGATATGGATAGAGATGGTGATATGGAGATGACGGGATCTAGGGTGAAGAGAGAAGAGATTCTCATCTCGTCAGATGAAGATGATGCTGCGCAAGGACCGAAGAGGAATATTGACCTCATCAACCTTGTCAGTGACGATGCGATGACTGAGAGTGAGGGAGAAGATCGCATGGTTCCGCGCAAGCATGGCATCGCGCCCGTCCGGATAAGACGAAAGACGCCGCCGAGAAAGGAAGATCTAAACATTAAGGCAATAAAGAAGACTCCCGGAGCGGCCGATGAGGCCGAGGATGACGGCACAGACGATGAGCCGATCGTAGTTGAAGGACCCAAGAAAGGCAAGGCGAGGGCGAGAGACGTTGAGGTTGTTCAAACGACACGCAGATGGAGAGGCGTCTACGATGATGAAGATGAAGCCAAAGTACAAGTCAAGGACGAGCCGATGGAAGACGAGGTCATGGCAGTCGACACACTGGAAGAAGACGAACAAGGCCCGCAGAGGGCGCAGAAGCGCAAGGGAAAAGCACGTACAAAGTCGGACCTACTGTTCAATAAGACCGAGTTTCAGACCGAGCAAGAGAGAGAGGAGTGGGACCGCCATTTGGACGATCTCGAGACGCTGCGAGAAGAACTGGGCACAATCACTATCCGTTCTGATGCTGATGGCGATACTGACATGACCGAGTCTCGCCCTGCTCGCGACCAAAAGGCGGATAATGTGTACCTCTTCCAGTTCCCACCGATCCTGCCAGACCTCATCCTCGCTTCGGAAAAGGTGAAGCATGAGCAAGAGCAAGAGAACACGAAGATGGTGAACGAGCACCCCGAGCCTGTGCCAGTCTCTAATGTGAAGGACAAAGGCAAAGGGAAGGCCAAGGAGAAAGAAGTAGAAAAAGAGAAAGCCAAGGAAGTTATTAAGGTTGAAGATGATGAGACAGATCTATCTAAGGAAAAGGAGGAGCGCGCTGTGAAGATGCCACCCGGCATGGTCGGCAAATTGAGAGTACATCAATCGGGGAAAGTGACGCTTGACTGGGGCGGCACGAGTCTGCAGGTGAACATGGGACTGAAGGCGACCGTCTTTGAAGACGCGGCAATTGTGAAACCACCGCTGCCTGGCGCGGTGCAGGGTGAGGCTGGAGAAGCCTTGGGTCTGGGCGCCGTAAGGGGAAAGTTCGTCGTTACACCGGACTTCCAAGAGCTCTTCAAAAACGCTTGAAATGATGGTGTGAACAGAGAGGGTTTCTAAAACGGTACTCTATGTAAGATTGTTGAGCGCAGTCGTAGCTCTTCAGGTCAACGTAGCCAACAATGAGAACTCATGCCTAGCCCAACAGCCATTTAATCCCCTCCACTGCATCCTCAATTGCCTTTTTGGACTTGCTCATTTCAGGTGCAAAACTCCAGAAACCGTGTGGAAGTCCGCCATAGACGTCCAATTTCGTCTTCGTTCCATACTCTTCTCGCAGTAACCTCTCATAGAGCAGTCCTTCGTCTCTCAACGGGTCCATGCCGCAAATCTGGAAGTATGTCGGGGGAAGACCGCTAAAATTCGTGGGTGGCGCGAAGAGGTTTTGAAGATGCGATTTATGATCCGCTTTATACAATCCTTTCATACGGTGTCAGCATCTCTCATTCATGGGGCAGTAACACTTATTACCCTCAAACAAGTCAATTGACTTCTGGCTAAGAACCGGAGCGTCCTTGTTCTGTTCGTAGCTGTTGATTTCTGGCCTGTACTTCTCCTCAATGCTATCCAGTTGAAGCACCATGGGGATTTGCAGCATCGACCCTGTTATCGGCGGAGAAAGCTTCTCGTCTCTCGCAAGATGTGCGCACACTGCCGCGAGATTCCCACCAGCAGAAACCCCACCTACAACAAAGCCCTTGGAAGGGTCTGCTCCGACTTGCGACGCATTGCCAGCAGCCTACGCAACCATGTCAATGCTGAATACACGAGATGAGAGTATGTTGAAAGCCTTACCCATTTGACCACGTCCCACGCATCATTCGGCGCCGCCGGGAATGGATTCTCAGGCGCGAGCCGATAATCAACATTAAGGACCACCACCTTCAGTCGCTGTGCAAACAGGGTGCACAGCAGCTCTTCATTTTCCAGGCCGCCGAGCACGAAACCACCGCCGTGGAGGAAAATGACTAGCGGAGCACTGCCAGGCGAGGGATCCGGCTGGTAAACGCGAACCGCAATCTTATGGCCGTCGCGGGCCGTGACGGTAATGTCATTACGTGAGACGCCTTTAGAATCCTTGAGTTGCATTGCTGTGAGGGCTTTCTTGCGGTCTGAGAGGACTTTGCGGAGGGTCGGGACGTCGCCTTCTAGACTTGGTGGTCCTGCCATCCCCTTGAGAATCTGTGCGGAGTATCAATGCAAAGGTCGTTTTGAGAGTTATAGATGATGGAGTACTTCTGCGAATTCTGGGTCGATCTTGCTCAAGTGTGAATAATCCTGGGGCGCCATGTTTAGATGACTGAATAGAGTAAGGACTAGATTCGATATATGAAAGGGACAGAGAGATATCAGATAGTTGATACGTCAGAGTCTCAGTGGAGTGATCAATGTTTGGGCACCCAGGGCGTCGATAAATGACATCCGGCGAAGACCAATGAAGTCCAACGACAATGGCAATGAGGCAAACGTGAATGAGAAGCTCCAAGACGTCTACTTATCCGTTCATAAGGAAGGATTCCTAGACGTATGAAGCCAGGTTTAAACATCTCCATTAAAGTGCGGCGGATGGTCTGGCGGCCGCGGCCGCTGCCGCGGTTAGGTTTATTAAATTGGGGACTAATTAGAGAGAAGATGAGGGGGTGGGAGACCTCAGACGTCCAAGCCAAGACGTTCGGCACGGAAGAAAGTACGATAAAAGGCGAAGCTTCGGGCCGACAACGCTTCTCTCAAACTTATCGCATGGTGTAATGAGGCATTTTCCAAATGAGGTGGGCGTTCCTTTCCAAGGCCGAGATATTTCGTCCTGAAGCGTGGCGTTGAAGCCCTTTTACGAGACTCAAAGTTCCGTAATTACCTCCAACGACTAAAATAAGCCGAACTTCATTGAATCCTCCCATTTCATCGGCCGACGATGTCACCGAATGCCCGGCGGTCGTTCTGAGCTAAGGTCTCTCAAAGACGCTTTCTCTCTTCCTTATAGTCGACGCTGTTCTCGAGCTTCACGAATTTTAACAAAACCCGTGGGAACCCGCGAGAATCTGATTATCAACATCTTCACGGCTCTTCATCTATGGTCTGCGACGTTCTCATAGGAGGAAAATTACTTGCATAGAAATCCTCGAGTAGATGGAACTATCGTAATATTCATACCGGAAACATGGTCATCTCCGAACGAAATGCTTCCCACCGTCCTATTGGGCGGACCGCTGTGCTTCTTAATCGGGAAGCCGCAGTGCTTTTATATATTCGATGTCTTCTAATCCACGCGTGCTCTTAGAAGTCCCTCCAGTCTTGAGCTGAGCACACAATGTCCTAGTGACTGTCACCCAGTGATCCGGCAGGTAATAAGCTGAGCTAACACTGAACTTCTCCAATGAAGCTAAATCGTGATAAATGTTGTGCACTTAGATGTTCCGGCGCTCATGCAGAGCCACTCAAAGGCCACAGATAGCAGCGCCGACCTTGCGATCTCGATCAAGAGGAATGGTATCAGGCAATCGGCGACAATGAAGGCGATACAGAGCGATGGGACATATCTGGCTGAAGTAGGATACAATACTTGGGATTGCTGTAGCAGGCAAGAGTGTCGTATCAGAAGCAGTACAAATGAGATTATCGCCACTTCATAATTTCGGCAGCTGTAGTGCATGTCGTGATTCAGAGCGGGAAAGCTACGACTCTCACGATTGAGGGCTGACATAGGGTACCTGGGAATACTGTGAATTACACACTGGCGCGATGACGAGCTTGGAGACAAAATTGAACGCGACGATCTTGGCCGTTCTTTTAGATTTTCTTTTGCTTCAAAATACTTTATGCGAGATGGCCCTTTCTATATGGGAACTTTTCTGCAAAGTGTTCTGCGATCTGAGTTCTCTGTAGCTGCTCGTCAGCCCAATTCAGGTTCACTGGAAGGGAATTTCTTACTGTTGCGATCCAGACGTCTTCCTTGCCCTTGATGTATTCCACGAATTTCTTCAGTACTGCGAAGCGCCCTGGCTTACCGATGCATCGGCAGTGCAGCGCAACTGTCATCATCTTCGGCGAGCCGTCACGTCCTTCTTCATACAAGATATCGACTGCCAGCATCGTCAGTACCCTCCGTACATACAGGAGATCCGTTCGGCTTACAGGTATTCTTAATCTGCTCGTAGAAATCCGACGGTCCGCTGAAGCCGGTGTCCAGGTTGAACTTGAAGTCGTTGCAATCATAGCTATACGGCACCATTAACAACCCCTTGGGATTGGGTTCGTCCTTCTCCGCCGGCATATCAATCCAGTATGGCACCTCATCCGCATAGCTATCTGACATCCACACCAGCGGAATCCCCATCTCCTGGTAGACTTCCCACAGTAATGGTATGCTACGTGGCGACAATCGTCCATAGAACCAGCCCTTCGGCGGAGCTCCGCATATATCCCTGATCGTCTCAACAGCCTTCCGTATAAGCGCCTTCTCCTCCTCCACCGGCACGGAGTGATAATCAATCCAGCGATACGCATGGCTCGCAATATCATGTCCCTCCTCCGCACTTCTCTTCCCTGCCGCCGGGTTGCACTCGAGCGCCTGGCCCACTGCGTATAGGGTAAACTTGATATCGTGCTTGTTGAACATGCGGAACAGGCGCCAGAAGCCGACGCGCGAGCCGTACTCGTACTCGCTCTCGATGCGCACGTCGCGCTCCTGCAGCTTCGGTGCGACACCGGGGGTCTCGTTGATCATGGTCTCGGAGTGCGGGTCGCCGTTCAGGACGTTGTGCTCCGCGCCCTCTTCGTAGTTGATCACGAAGGAGACGGCGATCTTGGCGCCGTTGGGCCATTGAGGGTCGTGAGAGTGCTCGCCGTAGCCGATGAAGTCTGGCAGGTGTCAATTGAGGGGAATGAAGCTTTTGAAAGAGAAGAATGGCATACCTCTCGTCATGTCATACTTATCGTCCCATTTCCATGGCTCCATCTTGCCAAGGTCATCAGGGAGGTTGTATGGGTTCCAGTAAGACATATTGGGATCTGTTTTGGTGCGAGTAGGAAAATTTGACATGCTCTGAGCACGAGAATTGGTCGAAGATTGTAGTTCGCGCCATTGTCTTCGGTCGTCAAAGGTTATATGTCGTGGTCTGAGTCGTGCTGGTTCGCGTAATTATGCCACTATCATTGACAAATGCTTGACTTTCAAAGGTCAATTGAGCTAATTGGACCCCGCATGGTCCCATTCTGCACGATGTGATAAGGAAAATGGAGTGAGAGGCCCCAATTGACAAGCGTTCGGATGGTGGAAAGATAGATGCCGCATTGCCCTCGGAGATTGCCTATATCGGAACTCTCCCCTCGTGATGCGGAGGAGTATCGGAGGATTAGGGTTAGGGTTAAAGGATAGTGTCGATATCTACAGCAGCCAATGTTCTATTTGCAAGTCGGTGTACTTATACAATTTCAGCTTTGTACAGTTACTTCCTCACTCTCCCGACTATTATCTTCTTCAATGTAGACCCCACTCTCAATATCCACCCTTCCAGCGTCCTCCTCAACCTCCTTCGTATCTTTAACCCCCCATCCCCCACCCCAACCAACCCACCTCTTCTCATGCGGGCCTCTGATGCCCGCAATGAACAGTGCAAACACAAGTGCACCTATGCTCAGAGCGCCGCTTGCTCTCCACCCGCCATACGTTTCGTAAATCTTGTTTCCGGCACTGGTACCCATGATTTGACCGAAGAACGTGACCAACATGAAAGCAGTGTTGATCCTGTTCCTCGATGCGCCGGGCTCGACGTAGTATATCGCCATTCGGTGTGCGATGCCAACGATCTGGAACGAGGCGTCGAGAAGCAGGCCTTGGATGATTGGGCCCGCAATTGAAATTGGGCCCACCACGGTGCCAATAATGGTCCCAACGAGATTGATGCAGAGGCCGAGGACGATAGCATAGAGCGGTACTCGGAGCTTTCCCACAACGTATTTGCCGTAGAATGGATTGAGAACAATGCTTGTAATGCCAATGAGGCCGAACAAGCCAATTTTGTAGGGTGGGAGAGAGTACGGGTATTGCGGAGAGGAGAGGAGGAAGGTTAGTGTTGTCCACTGTACAATATGTGAGTAATAGGCATATAGACGGAAAACTAAAGTGTGAACATAGCCTTGATATATAGAAGTGGGCAGCAGACAGTTGGGGGGAGAGATCAGTAATTAAAATGGTAGCAGATCAGACTTGCGCGACTTAATGATTAAAAGGGATTAAAGAAGGCAGGCAATATGAGAAAAATAATTGGGGAAAGGATGAACTGACATAACAGGTAAATGTCACACTAGTGCAAAGGCTCATGATGCAGCATTGCACAAGTATAGCATGTTTCCTCAGTAGAAGCACCATCGTCCACAACGCGTCCATATAGCTCTTACCAACTTCCTTTAGTGTTCGTGTCATCGATTTCTCATTCACTGTATGAGCTCCATTCTCATTGCCCCCCGTCCTCCCTTTCTCCTTGATGACCTCCCAATTCTTACATGGATAGTTGGGCATAAACAGCCACAGCAGGACGAGGATCATAACTTGCAGTCCCAACCCCAACCAGTAGATGTAGCGCCAGGATATGAAGCTGGTAACGACACCAGACGTGATGCGTGCGATGACAATACCAAGCGCGTTGCCCGAAGATACCATTGCAATAGATACGGCACGGTTCTCGGGGGAGGCAAGTCCAGCTACTAATGGAAGCATGATTTGTGGTGTTACAGTTGTTATAGCTGTTATGTAGGAGAGAGCCAGAAAGCTCGGGAAAATGTTTGTCGTACACAGGCCGATCCTGGGGTAGGGATGGAGTCAGCCGGAAGTTGAATATTGTGCGTGGAGTTTAAAGTATTGAGATCATACGAGGGTAAAGATATTTCGAATGGAATCGGAGACCAGGAGCGAAAAGCACTAGGGCTTGCACACCAAACCTTACGCCTTCATAAAACGCAAAGATGGAGCCTTCACGCATCAATCTAAACGAGGTAAACAAAAGTAAAGTACTAACCATAGAATGGCTGTAAAACCTATGCATCCCAAGGTGATCGGCCGAATAGGCATCATGTCACCGAGCGGTAAGATGAGTACCAGACCCGTCGCGTAGCCAGCCTGCATTAGAGTTGGGATCTTCGAGACACCGGCCTGGCTGGTATGGAAGTCCTGGGCCAAGACGTTCAGAATAGGATGATTGTAATATAGGTTAGCAACGGTGCAGCCGCCGGCTAAGGCGAACAGGACGTTGTGCCATGTCCGGAACTTGGGTGGGTTAGCCGCATCCCAGCGGCACCAAGGTGGAACGAAGAAGATGATGGCTAAAATGCGGCTGGATACTGAGGAGGGACCGTCCGAATTGTCACTGTTGGATGTCGCAGCCAGATCTTTGGAGGGTGATGTACCAATCTGCGTGCTTGCGGTTTTACGTGGGGCTTGAAGATCATGATGCGTTTTATATTCAGTCAGTGTGCGCAACTCTTGTGGTGATGGCGTTAGGATAGCATCCGTCTTCTCTGAAATATTGTTTGAGCTCGACCTCAGTGAGGTCGATCCATCGATCTCCTTGGCTTCATCTTGCGCGTGACCTCCACTCTTTTCCGAGGCCATCACGGAGGGAGTTTGTATTGAAATGCCAGTACCACGAGGAAGTAAATAGCGATCGGATACCAGGAAGGACTGCTCGTGCCATATTTTGCTGACAGGAATCACTGGGATTAAGACGAGGAGATCAAATATTTTTCTCCACGCTCGAAAGGTCGGATCGGGAAGCCGGCAAGCCACGGTAAATCGGCATTTACCTGACCGCCAATGAGTAGATCGATGGATGAGCTCGTAAGGAGGATTGAAGACCGGTCACATCACCGAGAATCGTGGGAATTTGCACGATTAATACAAATGCCAGATAATTGAAGAAAGTGTCGGCTTACATAAAGGCTGCATCTCATTCATGTTCATCATTCCAGCTTCCACGATGAAATGCGGAGGAACTGTATCTCGCAATCCGGGCTTTCAAGGTCATATCGACGGATCAGACGGTAATAGGACCTTGAAAGGCCCATTTACAGTCCTAGTGCCTCCGTGTCCGTACGCAAACTGTTGTTGATCTTGTCTGCGATGCAGTGGTCGCTTCTTGTGGGGCCGCCGCAACGGTCCTCGACTCCTCGCCAATGCACTCGCCGTCTCGGCGCCTGAATCCTCAGTTTGAAACACATGGAGCGAATTCAGTGCAGCACTGCGAATAGCTAGATATCAAGCACTTCATGTCAGTAAGGACTTGTAAAACGCCCTTCAGCGGACCGCAGTACTGAAGCCTCGATTCGGACCGGAGTTTACCCGAAGAGATTGACCAGGTCCTCGTCTGAGCTTTTTTTGAAATGTAAGGAACGGCTTATATTGATCGGCTGTAGTTATTACTTTGTAAGTGTTATAGATTTTGCTGCGTAACGGTCCAACCTATAGCCATCGCTTAAAGTACTCGATCACTTCTAAGTTCCTGCCTCGAGGGCCCGACATTAAATGCAATATGGCATTCTGGAGTTTTGTAGAAGCTCTACTCTGCAAGACGAACCAATTGTGTTGAAGCACATGCTGCATCAGTCACGCAGCAAGGCTGTCGCTAACTCAAAGAACAGCAGGGCCGTTGCCAGCTCACGGAGTCTCAGTCTTAACACTAAATATCTCTAGAATGCACCTCTCTTGACCCTTTCGATCCCGACCTCTTCCTCCGTCTATATTGCAGCACAAATTTGGAAGGCTCTTCTTAATGCCGTGTACCGCTACCAATTACGGTGATGGCGAAGTACCAGCAGCCATGTCGCCGAAGCGATTTCGAAATCGCCCTCATCTGCGCCCTTCGAATCGAAGCCGATGCTGTCGAGGCTATGTTCGATGAGTTTTGGGACGACAACGATGAAGTCTCATACGGGAAAGCAGTGGGTGACCCCAATGCGTACACCCTGGGCCGGATTGGGAAGCACAATGTCGTCCTAGCATATATGCCGGGCATGGGCAAGAGCGCGTCGGCCAGCACGGCGGCGAGTTTCCGCTCGAGTTTCACGAGCATCAGGCTGGGCTTGGTAGTAGGCGTCTGTGGCGGAGTACCTACAGAGAGTGAAGGAGGAGGAGAGATCCTTCTGGGTGACGTGATAATCAGCACTGGAGTGGTGCAGTTTGACTTTGGGCGGCAGTATTCCCACAGAGCAGAAATGAAAGACACACTCGAAGACAGCCTGGGTAGGCCAAATCACGAGGTTCGAGCATTTCTGCAGAAGCTCAATGCTAAACGAAGCCGCGCACAATTGAAGGAAAACAGCTCCAAATACCTCGCCGCACTTTGTGACAAAGAGGACTTTCGAACCTCGAAGTACCCTGGCGCGAACGAAGACGTTCTTTTTCCGCCGACGTACCGGCACAAGCATCGACAGCAAAGTTCTTGCAGTGTTTGTGCGAAATGCCACGGAGCAGAAGATGTAGTCTGCGACGTAGCACTGACCTCGAGCTGCGCAGAATTGAAGTGTGAAGAGGCAAGACAAATCATGCGAGACAGACTAGAGAAAATAAAAGCTAGTATCGCAATAGAGCACTATGCGGTAGCGGCTAAGCCTGAAGTACACTTTGGGCGTATCGCATCAGGTGACTTGGTGATGAAGTCCGGATATCACAGAGATGGAATCGCCACGAAGAAGAAGGTCATCGCATTCGAGATGGAAGGGGCTGGAGTGTGGGACAACTTTCCTACTGTTGTGATCAAGGGTGTGTGCGATTACGCGGACAGCCACAAGAACAAGAAATGGCAGAACTACGCCGCGGCCGTTGCAGCTGCTTTCATGAAGGCATTCTTAAAGGAATGGAGCGGAGCTACTATCGCGTGTCGTGACAATGCAGCGTCTAGTGAGTAGCCTCCTTATAGCTATCTCCAAATACAAGCGCCCAGCGCTCTGCCTGGGAAGTCTAACATCATAATATCTACCGTTACTAAGATCTTTACAAGGCAATCCGAGACCTGTTTTCACCGTTCCGTTCCGACGCGATCCAGATTTTGTTAATCGTGGTGATATTCTCAAGCAGATAGACGAACGATGCTCCCAGCCGGCCGGACGCGTAGCGCTTGTCGGGCTAGGGGGTGTAGGGTAAGAGTGTCCCTCTCGTCGGTTGCGGACATACTGACATAGTAGGAAATCACAACTAGCCATCGAATACGCGCATCGTGTCAAACAGAAGTCACCGGAGAAGCGAGTATTCTGGATCTACGCGAGCAACAAAGCGAGAGTGGAGGCGGCGTACAAAGATATTGCAGACAGGCTACTGCTCCGTGGACGGGATGACAGAACAGCAAGTGTGCTTGGGCTAGTGGTCAAGTGGCTGTCGGACGAAACGAATGGACCATGGCTGATGATCGTGGACAATGCAGATGAATTCGGAATGATTGCTGGGCAAGGAGCAGGGTCTGAGGAAGGGTACTCAGTAGCTAGCTTGCTGCCGCAGAGTGACAATGGGGCTGTTCTGATCACGTCACGAAATATCGATGTCGCCAGAGAGCTGACGGGAAGAGAGAAGGATATAATTCATGTCGAGACAATGAATCAGCACGAAGCGACCAAGCTCCTGGAAAATAAACTAAGAGAACCTCCGGATAACTCCACAGTGGACTTACTGGCAGCACTCGACTACTTTCCATTAGCTATAATTCAGGCAGCATCGTACATCAATCGACAGCCTCGGATGCCGATTTCGGACTATATACGCCGCTTTCGTATCATTGAATCGAAAACACGGCTCCTTAAAAAGGCAGCGGCGGATATGCGACGTGATGAAAAGGCCTCGAACTCAATCCTTACGACATGGCAGATCTCGTTCGAGCAAATTCGGTCCGACCGACGGTCTGCTGCAGACTTACTATCTTTTCTAAGCTTCTTCAATCGACAAGGCATACCAGAATTTATGCTCTGCTTCTATAGCCGCAGAAATTGGGAGGAAACTAGGGAGGGCTGGGATTTGACGAAGTCGACGGAGAATTTGTCGACTTTGAAGAGGCTGGAGAGCGCCCATTCGAGCATGATCAATAATGAGTTCTCTAGGTGGATTGAAGAGGATGAACAGGCCTCGGCGTGGATGGAGAAAGCGAAGAGGTTGGAGAGTTACTTCTCAAAGAGCACGGAGAGTTTGGAGAGATTGGAAAACGTAGAGTGGATGAGGTTTACAGAGAGGTTTGAGAGAGTAGAAAGCTTGGAGAAGTTGGATAGCTCGGAGAGGATGGAGATTTTGAAGAAGATGGAAAGCGAAGAGGATGGAGAATATTACGAAGATATCGCGTTGCTGTACAGCTTCTCCCTCATTACGAAGCCGAACGAAGAAGAGTTTGGGATGCACGGCTTGGTCCAGTTTGCGACACGAGTGTGGCTGAGCTCAACCGGCGTGGAAGAAGATTTCTGGGGAAAATTTGTGGCAGTGATGGCAGAAGCATTCGGATCTGAAGAATATAAGAACTGGCGTTTATGCAGGGCTCTCCTACCCCATATCCAGTCTATCACCGAGAAGAGACCTTCTCACATAGAACAGGGGGAGGACTGGACGCGGTTAGTGACAAATGCTGGGGGGTATGCATGGAAACAGAGGTTGTTTTTGCAGGCAGAAGAGCTGATTCATCAATCCCTTGAGGAATGCGAGAGGTGGTCGTTCATGGCATGGAGTGAGCCTATGATACAGCGGAATCTTCAGATCCTCGCTTCGATACTAATAGACCAAGGAAGATACGAAGAAGCAAAGATGTCGGCCCAGCGGGTGACTACGGTGCTATTGAAGAGAAAAAAGGTGCATGGAGAAGACCATCCCGAAACGGTGGCCAACTTGAATAATTTGGCGCAGGTATTAAACCAACAAGAGAAATACGAAGAGGCCGAGGAGATTGGGCGACGGGCACTTGTAGTAAATGAGAAAGAGCTTGGGGAGGACCATATCGACACGCTGACGAGCTTAAATCATCTGGGAAATGCACTGTCGTGCCAAGGAAAATATGAGGAGTCACAGATGATGTACCGGCGAGAACTGGTAGGGAAAGAGAAGGTGCTTGGGACGAATCATCCCGACACGATGACGAGCATGCACAACGTGGGGATGGCGCTGTGCTGCCAAGGGGAGAGTGAGGAGGCAGAGGAGTTGCTGCGGCGGGTAGTAGCGGGGAGAGGGAAGGAGCTTGGGGAGGACCATCCCAACACGCTAACGAGCCTGCACTACCTGGCACGATTGTTAACGGGCCAAGGGAAAGACGAGGAAGCGGAAGAGATAGAGCGGCGGGCACTAGCGGGGATGGAGAAGAATCTTGGTAAAGACCATCAGGATACGCTGGAGAGCCTACACAACCTCGGGGTGGTGCTGGCGTCGCAAGGGAAGTACACGGAAGCGGTGGATATAAAGCGGCGGGCGCTGGCAGAGGCAGAGAAGAAGCTCGGCGACGACCACCCTAATATTCTAGAGAATGTGTGGAGTCTCGCATACTTCTTGGAGAAAATCGAGCATTACGATGAGTCAGTATGGTTGTACAAGAGAGCATGCGCCGGATTCGAAAGACAACTCGGAGCGTTTCATCCAAGCACTGTTGAGTGTCGCCAGGAACTTGCAACTCTGCTCTCGAAAATGCCAGATTAATACTGGGCCCGGAGGGGAAGCGGCAACGCCACCACAGGCACGAGGACAGTATTCCAATGGAGACTGCGATTATGATGTCGAAGTAACTAGTGGTAAATGGTCAACCAAAACTTTGACGTGATTGGCGGGGTGAAATGTGTGTATTAGTACCAAAGGCTCACAGATGGGAAGCAAAACGCCGACGCAACCAGACATGCAAGCTTTCATCGTGCATGCGGAGCGTTCCAGGATGGCGATGTGGAAAAGAAAAGAAAGATGCTGCAGGAGACGTGGTTGTCGATGCAAGTGAGACGGCGGGTACAGGGAGACTGCGGCAACCACTCGAAAACCTTGTTATTGACCCACGCCCATCCCACCCTCTGGCGCTAAATGTCCCTTGTCAGTCATGTGTAATTAGGATCGCAAGGTGCCCATCCTGTTCACTCAACTATAAAGTCCAATAAGATAGCAATGGTAACATGAAAGAGGAGCGGTGTTTATCTACTACACTACTGGACGTCGTCAACTAGAGATGGACTCCACACGAGAACCACCCTCGGGCGTCCAGGTCCTTTCCCTGGGACTATTCAGAACAGGCAAGTCCAAAGTCAGAGAAGCACAATTCACGCTCCAATTTCAAGTCAACACAATACAATACACTGCCACGCTGACATCTCTGCCAACAGGGTCGGCATCCATCTGCGAGGCGCTCACCATCCTAGGCTACCGTGACGTCTTCCATGGCATCAAAGCCGTCGACCAACCCCACGTATGGCCGCTCCTTAGCGCTGCAGCCGACGCCACCTTCCCGTCACTTCCCAGCTACACTGGTGCCGAATTCGGGCGCGCTGACTGGGACGCCACCTTCGCACCCTCGGAAGCCATCACCGACTTGGGATCCGTGTTCGCGCTGCAGCTGATCGCCGCCTATCCAGATGCCAAGGTCGTGCTGGTCGAACGCGATGACATCGACCGATGGTACCGCAGCATGGACGATGCCGTGTTCCGGACGCTGTGGGGTCCCCGCGCCAACTTCTTCGTCAACATTCTCGGCCCGCTGTTTGGGCTGAAGGCCGTGGCCACTACGCGGAAGTTGTTTTACGGCTTCTTCGAGGCGCAAGACGTCGACGGGATCCGGGCGAATGCGAAGGAGAGGTTCCGGAGGCACTATCGCGAGGTGCGCGCCGCAGTGCCCGAAGAGAAGCGGCTGGATTTCCGGCTGCAGGACGGCTGGGAGCCGCTGTGTCGGTTCTTGGGCAAGGAAGTGCCAAACGTGCCGTTTCCAAAGGTTAATGAGACAGATGCACAGAAGGAGAGGATTCGGAAGAGAATGAGAACGTTCCTGGCCAAGGCGGCTAGGAGAGTGCTGCTTCCATCTGCGAGTGTTGCTGTTGTATTGCTATCCGCTGTCTGGGCGATCAGACGAGGCGGAGGAAGTGCACAGGAGGTTTGGTCAAAGGTCGTCACTTCAATTCCGCTCTCTCGGCTGAGGTAGCCTGTCTCTGCTTACTTCTCCTTCGCGGAAGAGTTATACATTGCGTAATTGCCCACTCGACTAATTCTTTTGAGATGCTCTTACGTCTACTGCTGAATCTCATAATCGGCCAATCTCAGCCTGCATTTCACTGCCTCTCCATCTTCATCAGGAGTGCCAGGAGTACACGTGACAGTAAAGCGGTGATAGTCTCTCGTCAGATCAACATCCAGGCCCGCGATATCGGCATAACGCTGTAACATGCGCACAATGACGTATCCCGCCTCTGTCAGGGCGAACTGCTGGCCGATGCAGATCCGAGGACCGCCATTGAAAGGGACAAAGGCCCAGCCAGGTCGAGCGGTTTGCCATCTCTCCGGCACAAACTCGTCGGCATCCTTGCCCCAGAGGTCATGACGCAGATGCATGACATGCGAGCTGAAGTTGACTTCGGTGCCCGCAGGAACAAAGACGGGCTGCGTGCCATCCGGGCCCCCACCCGTTGGTAACGTCGTGTCACGCAGTGCCCTGCGGCTATTAAATGCCACGATGCTGTGCAGGCGAAGCGTTTCGTTCAAGACATGCTGAAGGTACGAGCAGCCTTTAAGCTTGTCGAACGTGACCGCGGCCAAAGTCGCGTTGGTATCAGCAGTGTATGGGCCAAACGTGTCGAGAACGACCTGGCGGAGCTTCGTCCACACGCGAGGGTGACGGACCAGACAGTAGAAGACCCAACTAATCAATCCCGCAGTTGTGTCGCGCCCGGCCGCCAGCAGACCGAGCACTTGTTCGCGCACCTCCGCCCGGTCGCTGCAGCGCTGTCGAAGCTCCTCGAGGAAGTTGTATCGTTGCTTCGCGTCCGAATCCGCTGCGCGGTCGGCGGCGTCAATGGCGTCGTCGACGAAGGCGTGAAGGATGGCGACGCACTCGGCTACATCATGATTACCGTACAGCCAGTACAGATTCCGCAAGCGCATGCGGATGCCCAGCACGGCCACGAGACGTTCGAATGCCCAAGTAAAGTCGCGCAGAGGAGGTTGGGACGACGGCCCCCTCCCCTTGTTACCCATTGCCGCCAGACGCGCGGGTAGTGCTTGGGTGCCGCTGCCCTCGCCGAGGAACATGGCAGTCGCGCTGTCGATGGTCAAACACGGCATCAGCGAGGCCAGGCTGACCGGCAGCATCGTCCATCCGTCACCGTTGACGCCAGACGCCTCGATACATTGCAACAGCTGCTGCACGTGTCGCTCCAGCAGCGCGAGGTCGGCGAGGTTGTCGCGTGCAAAGATGGGCCGCATCACCGCGCGCGACATCTTCCACGCGTGGCCATCGACGGCGAAAATGCTTCGGCCGAGCGCTTTGCGCAGGTTGTTGCTGCGCGCGGCGCCCATGCCAAAGTCGGCGAACTGCGTGGCCAGCAGCGCCTGCACATTGCGAGGCTCCGCGGTGATGAGGTTCGACGTACCAAGGACGCTGATGCGGAACGTGTTGCGACCCATTGCTGCAAAGCGCTGACGTGCGGCATCTGGGGTGCGCTGCTCTCTATCGGCGCGAAGCGCAGACAGTACCGTGTCGATGCCCAGGGGATATCTGCTCGGCTCGATGGGCACGGCAGCGCAGCGCAGACCGCGCAACTTTCGAGCCTGTATGACGGGTCTGATGATGAGAGTCTGCACGAAGAAGGCAATCGCCGCCAGCAGCAAGGCGAAGAAGAAGACATTTGCCGCCATTGGTGAGTTGCGCTCGAATATCTCCTTTGCTCTGCCTCGCCGTGTGGATGGGTAGGAAATATGTCACTTGTACTTGTTTCACTCGCGTCCGATAATGCTCTCTTGCCTGAATCTTCGAGATGATGCGGGGCTGTTCCCGAATATCTTCTCTCGTTATATGGGTTAATAGGTAATGCGATCGCATTTCATCTCACTCGCATGGGAAAGCTTGCACAGAAGACCCAGCTTTGGACAATGGTCTCAACTGAATGTACGACCCTTGCGTGGGGTTGAACATCATCTACATGATTTTTGCACCAGTGCAAAGTTTCAGGATCGTCAGTGCTGCAGCCGATGCCGAAAGTATTGTATCTCTAGAAACAAGGGAATATGCAGCTTACGGCCCCTACGCAAGTTAAGCATAAGTTGCATCGGATGACGTTGGGATTGCAACCACGGGCTGGCGACGCATGCCACGTTGTCAACCACCAAACCAACCAAAAGAATTCTTCCTCACGTGCGATGGTCGGATTCTTCACTGCTACATGAACACCGTGATCGGTTTCCCTTTAGGGTTGGGAGATGTTTGTTTTGAATAGTTTCCGCTGTGCAGACTCAAGTCATACGGAGATCTCCAGAGTATCATGTCAGATACGGAGAGCTGCTTTCATACTGCCGTGGCGACATAGTCGCGGTATTGCTATCATTACGGATCATAAGCGCAGCTAATTCACGTCTGCCCTCGCCAGGCACTCCACAATATACATCGTAGCACAAGACGTAGATCCAGCTAGATTCGCGGGTGCAATTTCACCATCAATGGAATCTTTTCCCATGCCAGATAGGTCTTTTGCTTGTTCCACCAGTCTTCCGACGGATCAGCCAGCTCAAAGTCGAAGTTGAGGATCATCTTTGCCATGACAATACGCATTTCAGTCCATGCCATGCTGCGGTTCCCAGCAGTCGTTAGCGAGCAAAATCAAATTAAAGGCAGACTCCTTTAACAAGCAATCGAAGTGAGAACTTACGGTTTACCAATGCAATTCCTCGGACCAAAGGAAAATGGCTGAGCGGCAGCCCGATCATCGTTCTCGAACTCACTCCCTGGCGGCAGCGGCAGCCACCGCTCCGGAATGAACTCCAAAGCTCGCCGAAAGTTCCGCTCGGAGCGCCCGACGGCCAGCTGGTTCACGCCAACGGCGGTGCCTCCCGGCACCCAAGAGCCTTCAATCATCTCGCCGTTCTCGGGCACAAACCTGGGCAGCGTGGAAGGCGTGGCGGGATACATTCGCAGAGTCTCCTCAAGACACGCTGTGAGATACTTGCACGCCCCTGAACTGGTCGGTGTAATCTGATCCTGCGACGAGAACATGCCGCGTATCTCATCCTGGACGAGAGCTAGCTTTGCCGGGTTCCGCATCAGAAGGTACAGCAGTCCAGTCATGGTTCCAGCTGAAGTTGCGCTTCCGGCTGTGATGAAGGTGCTGGCTAGCATCATCAACTCAATCTCGGCGAGCCGACTGTCACCATTCTCGAGGATGTAGGACATAAAATCCTTCCCGGAATCGGTAGCCTGCAGTCGTTTCTTCACTTTTTGCATTGCTAGCGCTCGGTGCTTCTTTCGGGACTCAGTGGCCGCTTTCGGTCCGATCCATTGGAAGAGGTCAAAGAATCCGTAGTAGACTGCGAGTTGAATATATGGGATTGTGCGTCTTCGCGTCATGATGATATTGAGCCACGGCTGGTCGGCATTGTCAAGACTGCCGGCAGGCTCCCCGAAAGCAAGATCTGATAGGAACCTGGCTGTCAGTAACTACATAGAGAAAGAGAAAGGGAAGAAAGTGTAGAGGGGCAACTGTACCGGAGACGATATCAAATGCAACCAGGTGGTAAAAGTGACCCATGTCCACAGGACCTTCCTTGCAGTGCCTGAGCAGCTGTTTGATTAGATTGTCGGAGTGATAAATGAAATATGATTCCTGCTCGCGCAAGGCACGATCTGAAAAGGCTGGCTGAATAGCACGGCGAAGATCTGCGTGCTGCTCCGTCCCCACAAGCAGCAATGTACGATGGCCTTGCAGCGAAGCGGGCGCGATCCCACGGCCATCCAGAGCCTTGAGGAACTCTGGATTTCGCTGCCCGTAGATCTTCCTCCATGCTCCGGAGGTGTTGTAAGAAAGTTCGTCGGTGGAGATACGCACGACGGGGCCGTACTGCTCGTGTAGCTCTTTCAGGCGCCAGCCTATCCGGCCTTGCAAATTTACCCAATGCCATGGAATGCGGGAGATTGCCCAAAGCTTGGGGCCGGGGTATCGACGTAAAGGGCTAAGATATAAGTTGTAGATAATATTCAGACAGAAATACGCGATTGACTGATCTCTGGTTAGCAATCCACGACAATTCTTTAAGTGTGATTCTGAAAAGACTTACAAGCCCCAAGAAGCCGAGGAAGATGTTGCTCAGGGTCGGCTTAGGTATGTACGCAAGTACGGCACGCACGTCGTTTGAAGGAGCCATGTTGAAAACCATACAAAGAGGGAGCCACGGTAATGTTAATTTTGCTACAAGTGAACAATGATGAAATAAATAGAGCCTACCGGAGCAGATGGCTGTTGCTCAGATGAAGAGATCGCACCTAGCTCAAGATAGGCAGATGAACGCGCGCTGGTGTCATTGTCCGAATGCTTGCAAAGCTTCGATGCAACGCCTTCCCCCGTGATACAGTGCAGCCCTGTCTGCGCTCGGAAGCAAGTTCCATGGGGTATCGTGATCGAAGTGCTGGCAGCGTACGGCTGCGCGGGCTCGCATTCCTGCTTCAATGAAACAGATGTTGGCGGAGTCCAAAGTCCTCCAGGAAGCTGAAGTTCTACGCTAGCATGCATGCAAACGAGAGAAAACATGTCTTCTACTGTTGCTGACTGCAGTTGATCTGCGCACAAGATGTTTCTCCTTGATTGACATGAAGTTGATGCTGGGGTTTACCCTTTTCAAGAGGGGGAATCTTGGCGAAGGTGGGGGTGGGGGTGGGGAATGAAGGTAAAGTGAAGGAAGCATAGGTTGTGAACATGCACGACACCATCATCATGATGAATTATGGGAGATGCGAAGATGAGAGAGGATGGTTCCGCTCGATATCCCTCGACGGGACCGGGGGCGGTAGAGTATTTTTGCCCGCTCTAGAGAGGGTTTAGCTGGCGCTTCGACTACCGCATATGCAGCACACGTAACTCATGTTGAAAAGTGGAAGTTGGGTATTCTTTCAAGGCAAAAGAAAAGAAAAGAATGGGGCTCGGTGTGCTATATAGACAGAAAAGACTGAGGCACGTGTCGGAGCAAAGTAGGATATTGGTCGAATCAAAATCTCACGCGGCAAGGGGCCCAGTCCCCGCTTTATACATTGCAAAACATCCCTGCGTGCCAAGCATGAAGGATCACTGCATTAAGCTTGGGATCGACAAACCTTATACTTACCTTCGCTGCGCGGTACATTCCGTGTGCATCTTTCAACGCCCTTTCCAAAAGAATCGAGGACAAGGACGCTTGTCCGACGCATGTATTAGAGCATGGTCTCAGATAAGGTTTTCCCTGTTTCTCATTGCAATTGACTAAAAGTCGATCCACTATTTCATGCAATTCCCCGGGCGAGTTTCCGTGCTGAGTTCCCATCTTTCTGGACGTCCCATTTCAACCTCACTCGATGAGAGGCTGATACCACCGGAAGACATTCGTCGGGTCGTATTTCCGCTTTAACGCCCTCAGCTTCTCCAGCCTCCACGGTTCATATCCGTAGAGAGCTTCCGGCGGATCCTGTTTTGTGGACGTCGAGTTGCCGTAATTGACATATTGCTGAAGCCGACCATAGCCCGACACTTCTGTAAACTTTGCTTTCCACTCGTCGAGGTGGTTTTCAAATGCTTCACGATCGCTCAGAGAAAATGGAGTTGCAGTCATCATCCTGCAGAATCTCAGTGACAGTTTCTCGAGGAAAGCACAACATTGCAGAAGGCACTTACAAGAAGTGGTTCGAACCCCATCGCCACGGGTATGCAGTCTCGTCGGCAGCAATTGCACGGACCTGCTGGTGTGGCAAGCACTCGAACATGGCCCCGAACAAACCTCTTCCTTCCCACGCTTCCTGCATTGCTGCGACTCTTTCGAAAAATGCCTTGGTTGTCGCAACATCGAACTTCTCCACGTTTACCGCCCCCATCATCTTGTACGGCGCCTGACTCCACACCTCCGGCTTGCTAAGCACCTTGTTCATGCCACCATACGTCACCCAGGGTAATTCAGACCATGTTGCCCTGGTCGCGCTGGCTGTCACTGGCGTTAGGTTGCTGAATCGCTTAATCCATGGCGCGGCCTCTGCTTCTTTTCCAGATGAAACAATGTTCACTAATATAAGATGCTTGGAAAAACCGATTAGGACCTCCCCGAGCCCACCATGAAAGGGTGCAGTACTTACTTTTTGCCCGGATTTGTTTCGTCTGACCCAGACGATGAATATGGCAAGATCGGCCGGCATAGTCTCATGCACTGTGTTCACGGTCTCCAGAACTGGCTCGCATTGGTCCAACGAATACTCAAAGTCCCAGGATAAGTGAATGCCGTCGTTTGCTTGAGGATACACCCGGAAGGTTGCCTCCAGCGCGACACAGAAATTGTGCCCGGCGCCACGAATTCCCCAGAACAGATCTGGATCTGCGTCCCTCGAAACGGTGACAACGGAGCCGTCAGCAAGGATGAGCTTGCAGGAGACCAGGTTGTCGTGCAGGTAGCCATATTTTCCTTGAAGGCGCCCGAGACCGGCGCCAAAGGCCACTCCGATTATTCCAGTAGTCGGGCAGGATCCAACAGCTTAGCAGATGGAGTTAGCTCCGTCAACAGCTGACCATCGGCATTGTTGGAACACTCACTGACTTCCATGCCATGCTCATCGAGGAAACGAACAAAGTCTAGTGTCAACGTACCACCACCAACAGTGACCTCTTTGCGATTAGCGTCAAAGCTCATGCTGCTCAGCGGCCGCATATCAATCAAGATTCCGTTCTGCAGATGCCGCATGGACGTAGTGACGCAGTGGTGACCTGCGCGTGGGGCAAATGGGATGCCCATCTCCCGTGCGTACTTGACCGTCTCGACGACATCTGCCTCGCAGTTTGGGCGGACAGCTGCAATGTACGTCTGCGGCGGTAAAGTCAGCTTTTGGAATAGCTTGGTTTTGGGCTCAGCGAGCTGTGACAAACCGGGCGTCCATAGTCTGTGAATCGAAGGTTGCAATCTTGAAACTCAGTAGAGGCTGGCAAAGATATGGTGGCGCCTGCTGTGAGTCGTAATGCAAGTTCGGCCTTCAATTTCTCGGCAGATACTGAGTCTGCCATTTTACCGGTGAGCAAGTGATTGATAAGTAGAATGGATGGAAGTGGTAGGACGCGTATGTCTGAAGGAAGTCTTGTAATCTAAGGATACCATTCTTGTATTGATCTATACAAGTTTCCCTGCCCTGCATTATGTACCTGCCGGACTAAGAAGGTACAATCTGACTGGGTTCACCACTCGGGATTGGTTTAGTGAATGACGTAACTTGCTGTAATGAGAATGTAGCCCGAAAAACAGCTCACCGATGATTCTTATCCTCATTATCCATATCTTGCGGAAAGTCGGAAGCTGGGGCTGTTTCAGGTGGCGGAGCCGCACGTGTGCTTCAACACACAGCACGTGGAGTGATACCACATCTCCAGGATGAATGAATGTGTATATATATGTGTGAAGACTCTTTCCCGAGAAATCCAGCGGCGGGCAAGTGCTGCCGAGCATTTATATCATTAGATATACCAACCAAAAAGGAAGTCCGTCCGAATTTCACAATGGCGCCCCTTGAATACAAACCAATTGCAATCGTGGGCATGGCCCTGCGCGGTCCTGGGGATGGCTCAGATCCAGAAAAGTTCTGGCAGATGCTGAAGGACGGACGATCAGCGAGAGTCGAGATCCCCAAGGACCGCTTCAATGCCGAAGGTTTTTATCATCCAGATGTCGACAGACTTGGAAGCGTTCAGTCTCGGTGAGTCATCCCCGCCCACTGCTGATACATTGCGCCTGACCATATGATTGCGGCGCAGACATGGCCATTTCCTGGAGCAGGACTTCAGAGTATTCGACGCGCCCTTTTTTTCCATCACGCCAAAGGAGGCTAGGGCGATGGATCCAGCACACAGGATGTTGCTGGAAGCGACCTACGAGGCATTTGAGAACGGTCAGTGTCTACTCCTCACGAAAAGCAGACTAAATCTACGCTGTACTAACATTACACCGGAATACAGCCGGGCTTTCGCTGGATGAAGTCAGCGGCAGCAAGACATCATGTTACATCGGTACATTTACCGGCGACTTCGTGAACTTACAGTTTCGCGACAACGCAGGCCCTTCTATGTACCGTAAGTCAGCATGGCAATCGTGAAAGCCCAGTTCGCTAACAGGAGGCCACATTGGAGATGCCACCGGTCTCTCAAACTCCCTGGCCTCAAATAGGCTATCGTGGTTCTACAACCTAAGAGGCCCCAGCATGACGATGGACACGGCTTGCTCATCCAGCCTGTCCGCTTTTCACCTTGGCTGCCAGAGTATTCGCACAGGCGAAGCCAAGATGGTGGGTTTTCCCATGCTTCAACACTGGGATGACTGACTGAAGCCTGCTTCTCTAGAGCGTTGTCGGCGGTGCGAATCTCGTGTACCTGCCGGACATGTCAATTCTCCTCGGTGCTGCAAAGATTCTCTCGCCAGAGGGCAAGTCCAAAATGTGGGATGCGTCAGCTAATGGCTTTGCGCGTGGCGAGGGCTTCGGCATTACGGTGCTCAAGTCGCTCGAAGACGCAGTACGCGACGGCGACACGATCCGTGGCGTGGTGTTGGCGTCGGCGGCGAACGAGGATGGAAGAACGCCGGGCATTTCGCTACCAAGCAGCGAGGCTCAGGAGGAGCTTATCCGCACGGTGTACGAGCTGGCGCGTGTCCCTGCATCGGAAACAGGTTACGTCGAAGCTCACGGCACTGGTATGTTGAAATCTACCTATTCGTATCACGTGTGTTTGGAGGACCTCCCAAAGTAAGCTTCACCTGACTTTGGTCTTTTCCCCCACAGGTACGCAGGCGGGCGATCCGCTGGAGGCGAAGGCTCTTCTCCGCACTGTCGGCCCGACCGGACGACGGATCTGTATGTTGGCTCTGTTAAGACCAACGTCGGTCATCTCGAGGGCGCAGCAGGAATTGCTGGTGTAATCAAGGCTACTCTGGTAGCAGAGCGAGGGCTGATTCCACAGAATATATGGTAAGTACCAAAGCCTGGACACTGTGAATCTTTTGCTGAGGAGCGTTTGTAAAGGTTCGAAAAGCTCAATCCCCAAATTGAACTTCCGGAGAACGTCAAGGTTCCGTTACAACTCACACGCTGGCCGGGCACTGCCTCCGAGAGAAGAGTAGGCGTAAATTCGTTCGGTTTCGGTGGAGCCAACGTGCACGTCCTCATCCAAGATGCCGCATCGTACCTCGCTCGTAATGGCCTCCAGGGGCGCCATGCCACAATCATTCATCCAACTCTTCCTTCGGTCATCAATAGCCTTGCAAACGGCCTAGAAAATGGCCATTCCAATGGCTTAGTAAATGGCCATGCAAACGGTTTTGAAAATGGCTTCGTCAATGGAGATGCGAACGGCCACACCAATGGTGACAGCCACCACTCAGCATCCCTCAGCAAGTCACGAATCCTTGTTTTATCTTCACATGATAGAGAAGGCGTATCGCGAAACGTGGAGCGGCTGATACGATACCTTGATGACAAGGACGACGTTGCGGACGACAGCACTCTGTTGAACAACCTCGCCTACACACTCTCCTCCAAGCGTTCCGTTCTTCCCTGGAAGTCATTTGTTGTCGCCTCAGGTATCCCACAGCTACGAGAGGCCCTCTCGGAGATTGCTCCTCCAGTCCGTTCCTCCAGTACAGATATCCCCAAGCTCGCCTTGGTCTTCACCGGGCAAGGTGCGCAGTGGTTCGCTATGGGCAAAGGCCTTTATGTTTTCAAAGCGTTCCACGACAGCATGTGGCGCTCAGAGACCATCTTGACGTCTCTGGGCTGCCCATGGAGCCTACTAGAAGAGCTGGGGCGCGAGGAGGCAGACAGCAAACTACGTTTGACAGACTATTCGCAGCCAGCATGTACAGCTCTACAAATCGCGCTCGTTGATCTCTTGGCTGCTTGGGGAGTGCGACCTTTCGCTACAGTCGGGCACTCTTCCGGCGAGATTGCGGCAGCCTATTGCGCCGGCCTTATTAGTCACGAGGCTGCCATCGAAGTCGCTTGGCTACGAGGTCAAGTGTCGGCCGCTGTCTCGAATAAGGGGAGCGTTGGAGGCATGCTAGCCGTTGGTGTCAGTGCCGACTCGATAGAGCCGAGATTGGCGACTCTTACCCAGGGCAAAGCAATCGTCGGCTGCTATAACAGCTCTAAGGCTTGCACCATCTCTGGCGACAAGGAGGCAATCGACGAATTGCAGACAATACTCCAGCAGGAAAAGACGCCGTGCGCACGTCTCCCGATGAACGTCGCATATCACTCGTTCCATATGGAGAGCGCAACTGAAGAATATCAAGCGGCCCTTGCTTCAGTTCCGCATGAGGCGCGCAACGAGACCATCCCCATGTTCTCTTCTGTCACCGGGCAGCTGGTCTCCGCAGACCGGATGAAGCCGTCTTATTGGGTTGGTAATCTAGCCAAGCCGGTAAACTTTGTGGCCGCGATGCAGTCTTTGATGAGCTATTCCGGCGCCCAGAAGCAATCGGACGAGCGAAAAACATATGCCAGCATCTTTCTGGAAGTCGGGCCGCATTCCGCCCTGCGGTCTTATATGTTGGATATCTTCGGCGCCTCTGGTAACTCGGAGAATTTCACCTATGCGACGATGTTAAGAAGAAAATTCAATGGAATGGAAACCGCTCTGAAGGCTATGGGCCAGCTCTGGGCCAAGGGCTGTTCGGTACGGATCGAGGAGATCAACGAGAACGAGGCACCACTGCGGCCTCAGATGCTGGTAGATCTGCCACCCTATGCTTGGAATCATTCCACAACGTTCTGGGACGAATCCCATCTCAGCCTTGCCCATCGACAAAGAAGCAAGCCACGCACAGACCTCCTGGGGTCCCTCATCCCTGGAACCCCCGATCCGACCTGGCGCAACTTCTTGAGATGTAGAGAGAATCCATGGATTCGTGAACATCGAGTCCAAGGCAGCATCTTGTATCCCGGTGCTGGCATGATCGTCATGGCAGTAGAGGCTTGCAAAGAGCTTGCAGCTCCTGGTGATGAGATCCACGGATACGAATTGCGAGACGTCATGATCGAGAACGCACTCCAGGTACCCGACAACGAGAAAGGAATCGAAGTGCTCGTTCAATTGCACCCTCGACGAACCGGAACCAAGAGTGCCCCCTCCTCAAGTCTAAACGAGTTTGTTGTTTCTTCTTGGTCGGATAATCTCAAAGAATGGACTACGCATGCGCGGGGATTGGTTTCCGTCGTTTACCACTCTTCAACATCTCCAGCCATGGAACAAGAGTTGGGACTCGAGGCTAAACGGCATATGGAAGCTTTAGAAGATGCCCAAAAGAGCTGCATGAAACCTGTGAGCAGCTTCTTGTACGACACAGTCGAAACCGTCGGCATGTACTATGGACCCACTTTCCGAAATATCACGGAGTTATTCGCTGGTCCTGGCGCGAGCTTTGGAGCAATTAAAATTCCCAACACCAAGGCCGTGATGCCGCTCGAATTTGAATATGATTGCGTCATACATCCGGCAACGCTTGACTCTACTCTTCACTTGCTCTTCCCTTCGATCAGCGGCGGGAAGCAGACACTCGGGGAGGCCGTTGTGCCTGTCGCCTTCGATAGGGTCTTCATTTCTAACTCCACACCGACGGAGTCTGGTGTACAGCTCCACGGATTCGCAAGTGCGCAAAAGACATCATATACGACGTGGATGAGTTCCATTACCGTCATGGATGAGGAGCATTCTAAGCCTCTGATCGTCATGGAAGGACTGAGGGTTGCGTCAGTAGGAAGCAACCAAACGTCCACGGACACAAGAGCCTCTTGTTTCGAGCAGGTTTGGCGTGAAGACGTTGATCTCTTGGAACCTTCTCGAATCAAGGAGCTGGTCTACACAAGAACCATTAAGAGTCAAGATGACGACTCGGTCTTGGACAAGCTGGAATATGTATGCCTCGTCTATATCCATCGCATTCTCGATTGGTTCCACGCCGAGGGAAAAGAATATCTTCCAACCAAAGGATTCTTCAGCTTCTACGTGGCATGGATGCAAGAAGTTGTCCAGCAATTCGATCCGCTGCCCATCGAGGCGAAGGATAGTGATGCTATTATTGAGGAAGCAAGGAAGCGAATTGTTCGAAGCAACAGCGGCGACATTACACTCCAGATGGTTGACAGGATCGGGGAAAACCTCGCCAATATCTTCTCCTCAAAGATTGAACCACTGCAAGTGATGACAGAAGGCGATCTTCTGTATCAGTTCTACAGGGGTGCCTTCGGCACCAGTTTCAACACCAACGTTGCCGAGTACGTCGGCCTCATCGCCGACAAGGCCCCCGGTCTCAGCATACTCGAGATTGGAGCCGGAACAGGGGGCACAACATTTCATCTACTCGAGCGGCTGCGTGACGAAGATGGGACGTCTAGGGCTGGGCGATACGTCTTCACTGACATTTCCCCCGGTTTCCTTGCCAAGGCGCAAGAGCGCTTTGCGAAGGATGCGGGGATCCTCGAGTTCAAGACGCTAAACATTGAGAATGATCCCGAGGCTCAAGGCTTCCAGCCGTCGAGCTTTGATCTGATTGTCGCGGCCAACGTGTTGCACGCGACCAAGGACATCCAGGAGACACTCTCGTACTGTCTCTCTCTGCTGAAGCCCGGCGGCAAGCTTGTGCTCTCCGAAGTAACCATCAAGCGCATCTTTAGCGGCTTTATAATGGGGACTTTGCCTGGCTGGTGGTTGTCGACCGATGGGCGTAATGGTGGTCCGCTGCTCGATGTCGCAGAATGGGATGCAGCACTGACGAATGCTGGCTTCTCGGGAGTAGACATGGATGTTCGCGGAGATTGTGACACGTCGAAAGAACCTGTTTCTCTCATCGTGTCGACCAAAGTCCCTGTGGTGCAACCTCAGACTACCAGATTTGCAATCATCAGGACTTCCTCGCCTGCTTCGGTTCGGCTTGCCGAAGTCCTCAGAGAGAAGTTTTTGCATGCCAGCGTCGAGGCAACAGTCTTAGATTGGGATACAATGACTGCCGATGATACAAATGAGAAATATTGCCTTTCTCTTGTCGAATGGGAAACTCCGCTCCTTGCGAACCTTACAGAAGAGGACTGGGAAAAAATGCGCGAGGCCATCTACAGCGCAGCGGGTACCTTATGGATCACAGGTGGAGCGGCCATGGAGACTACCGCTCCTCTGCAGTCGCTCATGGTCGGCCTTTCTCGTGCAATCCGCAATGAGAATGCCGGCGTTTTACTTGCCAATCTCGATATTGACCCTCCAAACTCGATCATCATGGAGGAAAGTGCCCCCGCCATTCTTCGTCTCGCACTCGAGCACAGCCGCGGAAAAAACGAGGACGGAGAATATGCTGTGCGCGGCCAAACTGTTTTTGTTCCCAGGACCGAGCGAGCACCAAAGATGGACAAGTCTTTGCGCATCTATGAGGGACATGGTGAGCCTGAGCCAACGCCTTTCAATGAATGCGGACGCCCACTCAAATTAGTCGTCAAGACGCCGGGCCTGCTCGATACATTCCGTTGGGTAGAGGATGAGACATATCATACGGATTTGCCCGAAGACTGGATCGAGCTCCGTGTCAAGGCAGTCGGGCTCAACTTCAAGGACGTGTTGGTCGCGCTCGGTAACCTTAATGAGCAGCAGCTCGGTGTCGACGTCTCTGGGATTGTCACACGCGTTGGCGCTGCTGTGACCGATTTCAGACCAGGAGACCGGGTCATGTCGGCAACTGGCGACGCTTTCGCGACTTTTGTTCGATTCCCCTCCAAGGGCGGCATCCGCATGCCTGATGACATGAGCTTCGAGGACGCTGCTTCCATGCCCTTGGTGTATCTCACCGCATATCAAGCGCTGGTCGCAGCAGGGAACCTGGTGAATGGCGAGTCCATCCTTGTGCACGCAGCGGCTGGTGGCGTCGGGCAAGCCGCTCTCATAATTGCACAACAGATTGGTGCCGAAATCTTCGCCACCGTGGGCACGGACGAAAAAAGACGCTTGCTGATGGACGAATATGGGATTCCAGAGGACCACATTTTCAGCAGTAGAGATACCAGCTTTGCGAAGGGGATCATGCGCATGACAAAAGGACGTGGTGTCGACGTGGTCCTGAATTCGCTAGCTGGAGAAGCCTTACGTCTGTCGTGGCATTGTCTCGCCGACTGGGGACGCTTCCTGGAGATTGGGAAGGCGGATTTGTTTGCTAACACAGGCCTGGACATGAAGGTACCTCTCCCCATCCTTAAACGTGGCTCAAGCAGGCATGAGAGCTTCAGCTTGATTTTGTTGGGTGTGCTGACCCTTTGGCTTTTGTAGCCTTTTCTGGATAATAAGTCCTACATCGGAGTGAACTTAATAGCATTCAACAATAACCCCACGCCGAGGGCGATAGCGCTTTGGGATTCTGTTTCTCGTCTTATCCAGAACGGATCCATAAAGCCAGTGAAGCCAATTCAGCTATTCACTTTCGCCGAAGTTGAGAAGGCATTCCGGTACATGCAGACGGGGAAGCACTCGGGTAAGATAGTTGTCCGCGTTGACGGTGGTGACGTTGTGCCCGCCGTACCTCGCACTCCCCTAATTGGCATCCGGCGAGATGCAACGTACGTGATAGCAGGAGTTGGCGGCATCTGTCGAGAGATTGGCCGATGGCTAGCGGAGAAAGGAGCCGGCCATCTGGTACTCCTGTCAAGGTCTGCGGCCAGCCGCACCGAGAATATCGCATTCGCGGCGGACCTGCGCAAAAGCTATGGTGTCAACGTTTTGGCATTCGACTGCGATGTAAGCGATCGTGCATCGTTGCAGTCCGTGCTAGAGAATTGTCGCGGGTTGCCCGAGATCAAAGGTTGCGTGACCGGCGCCATGGTATTAGATGTGAGTTGGCACCCAGAGATCTCAAAACATCCTCCCAGAAGGTCAAATTGGCAAGTAATCCACCACTGACAATTGCCACAGGACAGTCTGTTTGAAAAGATGACAGCCGCGCAAGTACGCACGACGGTAGGGCCTAAAGTCCACGGCACCGTCAATCTTCACGAGCTTCTTCCCAAGGAGCTGGACTTCTTCGTGATGCTCAGCTCGCTGGCTGGCGTGATGGGTCATCGAGGACAAGGAAACTATGGCTGCGGAAAGTAAGTGGCCATCTTTCATCGTGATTTTTTCGTCCATGTGATTCAATGAGGAATTCCGGTGCTAACAGCAACGATGAGCAGTATCTTCCAAGATGCTTTCGCTAGCTACAGGCGAACCCATGGTTTGCGAGCAATGTCCATCGACATTGGATACTTATTGAGTACCGGATTCGTGGCCGAACACAACGAGTACGTGAATCAAATCAAAGCCATGGGACTGAAGATTATGCACGACAGCGATCTGCACGGGTTGCTATCCATAGCAATGGAGGGCCACGGCGGCAACGATGTGACTGAGTGGAATTCTGCCCAGGGTGGACAAGTGATGTGTGGACTGCCATACAACGAATACAGCGACGACTGGTACTGGATCCGCGATGGGCGTTTTGCCGCACTCCGCAGTCGTTCCCTTCAAGGGTCGGGCCCTGGCGCTGGATCGTCAATATCGCTCCGGGAAGAGCTCGGTAGGTGTGGCAGCGTCGACGCTGCAGCCGACCTCATCACGACAGGCATGGTCGAACGCCTAGCGAGATTGATGATGATGCCAGTGAATGATATCGATGCAGGGAGGTCGCTCAGCGCGTACGGAGTCGACAGCCTCGTTGCTGTTGAGGTGCGAAACTGGATCGCGCGCGAGATTGCCGTGGATGTCAGTGTCTTCGATATCATGGCAAACACTCCTATGCGAAATTTGGCCGCGGAGTTGGCTGGCAAGACGAAGCTATTGCCGCAGACTCAGTGAATTGAAGGGCTGTGCGGAAGAACAGCTTGTCGCAGGATATAGCACTCTTCTAGAAACCCGCGGATAGTGTTGATGAGCTGCTTCTTACAAGACAGCGCGCTTCGAGAAGGCCCATGGCTAGCATGGAAGAACTTCCCTCATAAAGCTGTCCATTACTTCAGCCAATGTGTGGGCTGCACGGAAGAGCAACTTCGTAATAGGAATGGCACGCTTCCAAGAGCCCGCAGAAAATATGGAAGACCAACTTCTTGCAAGACCTACCATCCTTTGAGAAGCCCACGGATGGTGTGGAAGACATTCTCTTGTAAAGGCGTCCATCACTTGGCACGGGGAGATTCCTAAGGTGAAAGTTAAAATGGCGATCAAAAATGGAATCAATGGCCTCTGCCTCACCCTTTGATCCGAGCTCTCCACGCTCTCCGGATTTGTACAAGTTGAGCATCGATAGATCACCTTGAACACAAGTCTTTCTGGTTGGGTTTGACTTGCTTTATATAGCCATAGAAGAAGAAAGGGCATAGCTGCGTAGACTTAACAATATTCGAAAAGACGTGGCGTGTAAGAGGAGTCGACGAGAAGCCTAGCTCATGCCCTGCTCGCGGTCCCGTTTCTAGCTAAGCGGAGTTTGATTAAGCCGGGCGTTATTTTGCTGAGTGAATGGGGCGGAACTGACCTACTAAATTAGGAAGTGGGCGTAGTTACTCTATGGCCGCGAGGTAGTAGCTAAGTAATCGTAGGCGAAATATATTATATTCACGTTGAGGTAGTAGGTAGCTACCTACATGATATATCTCAAATCACGTGCTCAGCAAGTTCCACAGTCACGTGACCCTATCTTATGGATACTCCGTCGAGAATCTATGATGATACTCTCTTTTTAAACTCAATAAGCTTTTGCAAATGTGAGTTTAGTTTAGAGGATAAAAGTACGAAAACATTTTCTTGGATATTGGCTCGCATCAGCTGTAGCTTTTCTCTTCTTTCTCTAGGCTATTGTCACGCGGTGCACACTTCCCTTTTGTGATTCCAGAAGGACGAAATCGGCAGTCTGGCAGCCTTTCACCGCTAGTTTCGTCGCTGCCGCACTCACCGGGGCGGTACCCAGCGTTATCCAAACCGGATTACCGAGGCGTGAGGTAACATTGGCCTCTACCAGCCTCCCCGCGCTATCCCAACTTATGTCGACCTCGAAACCTCCGCGCGCCAGTAGTCCCCTTACGAACCCGCCGCCGTTAGCTGCCCATTCGGCCGGCATCACCGGCAGCAACCGTATCAAATGGGCTTTGTTTGTATCGCCTGTGTAGGCCGGCGTCGGTTTATCCGGGTTGGTCAGTGATATGGACTCGTGGCTCTGCAAGAGGGCTTCTGTCATCGACGCAGTCACCCCGAGGTTTCCTGTCACTTGGAACGGGCCTCCGGGGTGTACGCCCAGCATTGAGCCGCCGTACGTCTGGTTGGACAGCTGATGTGTGAGGGTAGAGTGTATGATTTCTACATCGAACACCCGCGCCGCGATGATGGCCGAGTATGCGTCGAACCAACTCGGCGTCCCTGATTGGTATCTGTGCAAAAGAGTGTGTTAATGACGTGTTGTGCTAGGGCATGAAACGAGAATTGGCGCAATTAATCCGGACGAAGATGTGAACTGAGGGATACCATACTTGAGACGTCTGTGAAGACTCGAATTCGAAGCCTCGAATAGAGTGCTGTTCGAAGCCGTGATCTGAGACCCTGGATATAATCCCCACAGCTGAGAATAGTGGCGATGTCCCGGGTCGGTCTGAAGTCCTATCAGAAACAAAGAACAGGGAGAAATGTAAACCAGGCAGGAGTTGGACAACAACAGACCTCATTATAGTCTTTGATCCACTCGGCGATGCCGCCGAATTGATTCACCCGCAATGGCGGCAGCTGCGCCCTTAGACTCGTCACCTGTGCCGCGAAATCAGTGTCATTCATACCAAGCGCCGCCTGGGCCTCCAAAATCTCGCCAAACAGCTCCCACAGCATCGAATTGTCGCTCGTCGGTCCGAGGGTGATTGCCACTTCGGTGTCCGGGTCTAGATAGTACGTGTTCTCGGGCGACAGGGACGGATTCGTGACTTTCCAACCCTCGTAGTCGGTTAGAAAATCGGTTGCGAACCGGGCCACGCCTTCGAGCGCAGCATACATGTGCTCGAGCGTGTCGACATCTCCGGTGAAGCGGTAGTGCTCCATCACGTGCGTGGCCAGCCATGTCAGCCCCATTGGCCACCACGTCGCGGAAGGCCAATTGTCCTCCGGCGCCGGGTCGGCCCAAACGTCGGTGTTGTGGTGCGCTACGCACCCTGACGCATTGAACATGTCTCGCGCCACGGCCCTGCCGTTCTGGCACAAGGTGTTGATGAGGTCGTGCAAGGGCGACGCCAGCTCCGCCAGGTTCGCCGTGAGACTCAGCCAGTAGTTCATCTGCAGGTCGATATTGAGTTTGTATCTCGAGCCCCAAGCCGGATCCCAGTCGGTGTTCCATAAGCCCTGCAGGTTTGGCGGCAACGTGCCTTCTCTTGAGGTGGCGATCAGTGCGTATCTGCCGAACTGGAATAGCAGACTCGTCAACTCGGGATCGAACCTGTCCTTAGAAGCGGCGAGGCGGTCCGACGTGTTCATGGCTCTCTGCTGGGGTGTAGATTTGCCCAGGTTGAGACTGACACGGTCAGCGTAGGCCTGATAATCTGCAACATGAGTGGACCTGATTGTTGGGTATGTCTGTGTCCGGGCAGATGCAAGGTCACGTAGAACTTGCTGCCGAGGATCTTGTTGGCGGTAGGTAGTCCAAGTACTGAAATAGATCCAGGCTTCGTCTGCCTTCTCAACCACTAGATAGTCCCCCATTGTCGAGACGGTCCCGCCTGATGCCACTGCGGTGACACCGGCACTGAAACCAATGGAATGTTCGCCGCCAGACCTCCCACCCATGATAATTGTGTTACCCCCTTCCCTCGTACTGTAGTCTTGCCAGCGGTTCAAGCCTCCCAAGATGGAGCCTCTGTCAAGATGGAGGTTGAGAGAGACAGCAGCAGAAGTGTTGCTCGTCACTCGAATCGCCACCACGCCGGCTGGGTTACTCGCAAAATACTCCCTGCTGTACGCTGTCTCGTTCACCGTGTAATATAATCCCGAGGTGCCGTCCGCAAGATCCATCCACCGCTCGTAGTCCGCGTACTCAGAGCTGTGATTCATGGCAAGTGTGATAGAGCCCAGCGGGTCGTAGTGCTGCATCGCCACAGGCGTACCAACATAGCTGAATCCCGCTAGTGTCAGCGCTTCAGGCACCCTGCCCTGCACCACCAAGTCCTGCATTTGAGAGACTGCTTGCGCGCCATCTGGATTGACGCGGTGCAGATGACCGCCGGACCACAGTGAATCTTCATTAATATAGATCGTGTCTGTCGGCACTGCCCCGAGGGGGGCTGCTCCGACCCGCCCGTTTCCTAGTACATGCGAGTCGTTGAGATACGTGGCTGGTGTGGACGTCCAGATCCGGGAAGGGTGAGAGGCGGAGTCTGGCCTCTCGATTTGAGCCGCGTGAGCACTATCCCCTATGTACAGAACGCTGAATACGTAAAGCAGTAGATAATCACACAACATGTTGAAACAAGAACGCAGGTTACGCAATTGTTTGCGTCTCTGTGAGGTTCGACATGACTGAAAGATCCCAGAATGCCATACCTTTATATTCAGAGGCGGGGTCGAGTGTGTTAGCAATGGCCTTTCGAAAATCAAGACGAGGCTTCAGGAGGAGAACAGCCTGACAGGTACCAGAGGTAGTTCATTACGCTGTTCATACATCCTAATTGGGTCAAACGAGGGGTACATGGCCGTTAATAGTCCGGCAGATCCACTCAATCTCCTCAGGAAAAACAGATGCTCAAAGTGGAGTGACAAGTTCCATGTTCGAAGTTGACTGTTTCGATGGAGGATCCCACAGAACGGGAAATGATCGCGCGGAAGTCGAAAGGTAGGGAAAGTTTGGATGGAGATGGAGCGGTTAAAGCGCTACTACATCGCCATTTCTCCTCAACACAGCAGCCGGCTAATCTGGCTGAATACATAGCACCCTAAGGAATTTAGCTCCCCGACGTATCTACTAGTCGGTACACTTATCCTTTAATTTTAAGGCATTACACGTGTCAGAGCACGCAGAGAGCACGAAGTGGCGAATATCGTTGATTGATTGAAGAGAGAAACCTATACGGCTAAAGGAGAAAACGAGGCTAAACTGCACGAGCGCGCGTGCCTGCTGCACACTAGGCCGCTCTGGGCACCCCTGAGAACGCGAAAAGCACGCGACGCCCTAAATCGGCTGATCTGCGGGTACCTGGCATTCCCGGTTTTGGTACCTAAACTCCCCCTAAACTCCGGGGGGCGAGGGCACCTAACCTTGGGTGGCGAAGCACCGAAAAATGAATAAACCACTGTGCTAGGCCCCTGTGATAGGGGTACTTCTGTACCGAGGCCGGAAATGCCCTAGCCGCAAGGGGCTCCCCCTGGACGAGGATTGCCCTTCCTTTCCAATCCGTGTCTATCTACACTTGCTAAAATCCTCCCGAAGCTCAGTCACTTTGTCTCGAGACGGCCGCCTTCCTCAAAGTCCCTCCATTCCAAAATGGGAATTGCACCAAGAAGTGAAGATGAGCCTGAACGTATCGTGCCCGCAAGAAAGCGCAGACTGAATCGCAAGCGTAGTATTCAAATAAAGCCACAAACACTAGCTGATGTCGCGGTACGCTTTGCAGTTACGAACCATCGTCTTGGCGCCCATTGAGATGACGGGCTCGAGATGATCCAACTTGAAGTCACAAAAAGACGGGAAAGCAACTTATCCAATAACGCTAGAATCAGCTTCATCAAGCTTGCCAAAGCCGGCCGAGAGTCTAGACTCACACCGAAACTCGCATGCACTTCAGCTCACGAGCCGGGCTGAAAAAGATACGTGCGGGGAAATCGCTTTTCCACAAGTGGCTTATGCATTTCTTAATGTTAAGCTTCCGGTGGCAATGTCTAATTGGGCACTCTCTCTCAGGCCAAGCGATCAAGCGATGTCAGTTCTATTAGGTGGTTGCTTAAATATCTTGTTGGCAAAAGGTTTTGTCAAGCGGCACATTTCAGCCAATTCAAAGCCAGCACTTCTTCAAGACAAACCTATGGGAATTGCAACTAGGCTTGCTGGACTTACTCCTTTTTAGCCCTTCGCTTGTGATATTCAGGATGGTACTAGTGTGCTCTCATTGTTCAGTCTGTTCCGCTTTGTTACTCACATCATTTCCAATTAGAAAGAGCAATTGTCACACGCCTCTTCGTTTCTCTTGGGTGTAGGCGTTAGAAGCTGAAATATGTGCCCCTCTTAATGCCTGCGTTGTCTCTTCGCCATAGTCTCCTTGCTGTGTCTCGAAATTTGCACGTTTCAGAAAGCCAGGCAATTTCCCACTCACAGTTAAACAGAATCGAACCAAAACCTCAATGGCACCAATGGCTTCACAATACTTACTTGTAGGACGTTTCATACTCGTCCTAGCTGCAGTCTTTTCGATCTTGATCGGGCACGTCAGTTCCCATCACGGGAGAGGCAGGGTTAAACATGTCCAATCTGGCCAGCGTATTCAGACCGCCATCAATGCGGCCCATCGTGGGGATCGTATATTCGTTGAAGCTGGAACATATGCAGAGCAGCTGACCATCGAAACGGATGGAATCGCCTTGATCGGCTCTGATGCAATTCTGATTCCGCCTCCTTCTCCGATCCAGAACACATGTTCGGGCCTTGCGGGCCCCGACACGCAAGCCGGCATTTGTGTTACAGGATCTGGAGTCGACTTGGCTGCCTTTCAAGTTGAGCACCGGAAAGTTCTGTCCGTAACTCGCCCCGTCCAGGATGTCCTCATTTCCGGCTTCCAGGTCCGCAACTTCTCTGGGGAAAACATAGCCGTGGTCGGTGGTCACAACGCTCATGTGACAAGAAACGAACTCGTGGATGGCGCACAGTATGGATTCCTAACGGCTGGCTCGAAGGGAACCCGAGCCCATGACAACGTGGTCACCTCCACGAGCAATCTGCTTTTCATTGGCATGTGCATGGACGACATGGCCAACGCTGCAGTTTTTAGCAATCACATTTCCGGGTATTATGTTGGCCTTTGTGTTCAGACCGATGGGGCGGACGTTCGAATGAATACGGTCAGAAACACCTGCAATGGTGTCTTCGTCGATCCGGGCGTAAAGGGCGCGAAGGTCCGCCGAAACCATATCAGCACCCTCAACCCGGCTTGCCCCAAAGAACTTCCTGCTGGCGGAGTGTTTGTGGACGGTGCCGTAAACACGAAAGTCGAACAGAACGTCGTCGAAGGGCTGACCAATGGTGGAACTGCCGTGGGTATTGCGATAATTGACGACCCAACGACGACTCCTGTGTCTATTGCGTCTGGCAATGTGATCGACCACAACATTCTTTTCCACAATGACGTCGACATATACGTTAATACAACTGGTACGGGAAATGTGATTGTGCGAAACCTGTGCTCGACGCCAGAAGAGTATTGCAAGCATAAATGAGTGCGGACTCGGACGCGAGGTCGGGGCTGGGGAGATCAATGCAATGGCTGGAATGTGAAGAACGAAGTAACGAAGCTTGGAACAATTCATGTTATGTTGAGCATCACGTAATTCATTTTGTTCCTCCAGAATTTCAAGTCGCTAGAACATACCTTAGACGAGGAAGCGAGAAATAGGCAGGAGTGGACTTCGGCAGTGAGATGTAAGCGGTAATCCCCAATCGCCCCCTGCGCATCGCCTTGCCAGACGATCCTTCCAATCATGGCCTCGTGTCCTTGCCCGGAGACGATCGTTGAAAGATCTTCGTTTCAAGTCAGCCAGTCTCTTGGAAACTCTCCGACGTTGTCAGTATATAAAATGAGGCCTGTTGGTAACTCATTTGGCTACTCTAGCTATCACAACAAGCTTTTACAAATCATACTACCAATGACACATCGATTTATCCTCTATGCTTACCCTGATTGGCTTCCTGCAGGCAGGCGTATTCGCATATATCTTGCAGAAAAGAGAATATCTCCTTCCCTTGTTTATGTTGCCGAATCGGATGAAGACGTCAAGGCCAAAGGATATCCACCAAAAAGGGGGAACTTCAGCCCTATAATGGCAATATCGAGGCCCGATAAACCAACAGAATACATCTGGGTTGAGCAGTCGTCCGCAATGCTCGAGATGCTCGAGGACTACTGTGACGCCAACTCGGACGCCAGTCCCGTCCCATCTTTCCGCGGCCCAGAGGATGATATTATTCGACGTGCTATGATCCGCGGAGTTCTGTACTGGGCAGACACGCTATTCGAGCTCTTTGCAGTCAATGCGGCCTTTGGGAGCGAAACCATAGCAAGAGCACGCGGCACTACGGCGAACCAAAGAACAGCAAAGGATATGGAGGCCGCAGTTAGGTTTCGAGTTCTAGAACCTCTCGAAAAAGTGCTGCCAGAAGTCGCAGACTTCAGCGGGATTGCAGAGGGAAAGGAAGGGGCCATGACGATTGCGGATATCGCCCTTTTTGCATCGTGGGAATACTGTGCCGGACTGTGCGGGAAGGATCCTTTAAGCGGGTACCCAAACTTCAGCAGGTTCATTGATGCGTGTAGACGTAGAAAGATCCTTCCAAAAGAGGAATATCCGGCATTGGTGAAAGGCTTTGCGTTAGGTTGGCTTGACAATGTTTGGGATTAGGAGCGAGGGTTGCGTTTTTGGTGGAGCCTACCACGCCTATCTGCTCCCCTGGAGCGCGTGGAAACACCACATTCATACAAGCGAAGATTACCCGCAGATTTGCCGTCTTACTTTCTTACCCTGATATTCGTCCGTATAACAGGCAGGGGGTCGGCCGCTTCGTACCCATGTTTTGCAATCTCCCAATCACCACAATGCAGCCAAGAATACCCCGTAGACGAGTATTAAACGCACGATATGGGCTGTTCAGCGGTTTAGCAATAGCTCTATCATGACGGATACTACAACAAAGCGAGGGCCAGCCGCTCGCGTCGCGGTCATTGGGCTCGGCGCTTGTGGTCTTGTCACGCTGAAGAACCTCCTCGAAGCCGGCTTCGACGCCGTCGGCTTCGAACGGAACGACTATATGGGAGGTCTTTGGAAGTTCAGTCCTGAGAACAAAACGACGGTGCTCAAAACTACCATCGCCAATTTGTCGAAGCAAGGAGGCTGCTATACCGACTTTCCATTTTCGGATAGTGTAGTAGGCAATTACGCTACAGCAGACCAGTTTGCGCAGTATTTTGAGGAATATGCCAAGGCATTTGGTCTCCTCGATCGCGTGAAACTGGGCATGCCAGTGGAAAAGATTTCAAGGAGCAAGAGCAATGATGGATGGGAGATCAGTTTCAGGCCGCGCGGAAAAGAGCAAGTGGAGACGGCGACCTTTGATAAGGTTGCCTTGTGTCATGGCTTACAGGTACAAGAGCCAAAAATGCCCAAGATCGAAGGCATTGATACGTTTACTGGTCTGGCTATGCACTCGAACGAGTACAAGGGCCCTGAGCCATTCAATGGAAAGACTGTTGTGGTCGTCGGAATGGGGAACACGGGGCCAGATGTCGCTTGCGATCTTGTTGGACATGCTAGCAAAGTTTACTTGTCTCATCGCAGAGGTCATGCTATTGTGAGAATCATCAACTGCGATTTTGCTGAGAAACTTGGGAAATTTCTGACGAAATGTATAGTTGTCTCGCAATCGAAACGGCAAACCTGCAGATCATATTATTAGCATGCGGCTTACTGTTTTCGCTGGTCTCTTCAACAAGTACTTCCCAAATCTCTCTCAGCGGGCTGCGTTATTTGGCTTGAAGAAAATTCAAGACAAGACATGGGAAGTCAAACCGGAGTGGAACCTTCATCCGTTCCCTCTACCAACACGGGGCGGGCCGACCATGAATGAAGATCTTGTACCTTACCTCCATGCAGGGAAAATTGGACTTCTCTCAGGCCTCAAACGCGTCAATGGCGGTACTCTCGAGCTATACGACGGCTCACATGTCGAAAACATCGATGCCATCATCTTCTGCACGGGCTTTCGCGCAAATTACTCAATCATCGATGCAGCTGTTAATCCATGCAGAGACACGCGGAAAGACTGGCCAACACTCAAAGGCGCCAATGGACGGCCTCTCCCGCGATTGTACCAAGGTCTCTTCAGTCTCGATTATCCGGACAGCTTCGCGATACTGGGCACAAGTCCATTTACGCCTCAGGCATGTTTGAATTACGACCTATGCTCCATGGCCGTTGCGCAAGTATGGAAAGGCAATTCTTCCTTACCGTCACTGGAAGAAATGAACAAGCACGTCGACGCACAACATGAAGTCGTTTGTAAGATTGCAAGCACCGGCGATCTCTTCAACACCAATTTCAGAAATAATTGGGATTGGTTCAAGTGGGCTGATCAGGCTGCTGGACTGGGACTTGTAAAGCGAATTGGATATGGCGTCGAAGGCTGGAAGTTTTGGTGGAACGATAGAGCACTCTGCCGCCTGGTATTGGACGGCCTGATGAGTCCACACATTATGAGGCTCTTTGATGAAGGGAAACGAAAACCCTGGGACGGTGCCAGAGAGGAACTGGAGAAGGTCAACGGCGTTTCCAAGAAGGGTTAAAGTATTCAACGTCAATTCTGCTCGGCTTAGATCCGATATTCCCTCGAACTCACCCGTACGTCTTTCGAGTACTTGTTTATTATCTCTCTTAGGGACGGCTTGCTATTGCTGATTCCTAGGTATGTAGAGTGGATGAGGTTGGACGTCTGTGTCGAGCGGAGACCAGGAGGAGCCGGAAGTCCCAGAAATGGTTTCCTGGAAATACTAAACCGGTACTCGACCGTATGCTGCGACTGCATGATCGCTTGCCCTATTTTTGGTTACTTGTCGGTACAAGAGCTGTTATTTTCATGCCCAGTAAAGGGACTTACCTCGTTATACCTGCCTAGCCGCCATGCAAGACAGAAATTTTAGTTTAAAGGAATTAGACAAACAAATTTCACGCCCCTTCACTGCCCTCAGCCCACGATTTGATGCCTCGTCTTCACATGTCTCTTCAAATACTTGTCCCTGCGATACCTCTTTCCGATTGTTCGCAAACATAACGGAATTTATCGTGAATGCCTCGAATATGCTTCCCATGGTGGGGCGTTATTCCGAATTCCTTCTTGCACATGTCACAGTACGTATTTTTGGCGGCTTTACCAACTCGGCCTGACTTAACACTATTGGGGCGCGTCGAGTTACTCCGTGAAGTATAGACAGAAGCGCTATCAAGATGAGCTCAGTCTATCCGGAAAGGACGAGTTAGCACGCACGCGATCTCGGCTGTAGCATTTAGTGGACCTCTTTGTCATATTGTTAAAGACGTTACAAAACAATGGTATGCTTTTAGCCGATAGATACGGTACAAAACGATCGAGCTCTCCTGTTACCTTACGTGGTAAAGTCTTCGAGAGTAAAACCGCTGTTCAGGCTATTCAGCGCGTACAAGTTCCGGGTGACCTCATCGAGTCGGTGACCATGACCGATATGTTGAAGCTATGCGAGCTCTTCTCAACATGTCGCATTCGTGCCCCGTGAAGGTGCGTTCCGTACACTAGTCTTGCATAGCAGGATGCAGTCCGGCACGAAGGTTCGAGATGGAATACCACATTGCCATGTCATAATCCAGGCAATTTGTAAGCCATTTACTTCCTAAACCGCGCTCATGTAGCGAGTTGAGCGTAGTGAAAGAGATGATCCCACTAGTCCCACGCGGCTGGGGTTTTCATGTGGTTGCGGCGGCTCGGGAATGGCTGCCATACGAGGCCCTAAGCTGCGATGCGGTGAAGCGACGCTGTAGATGTAACCAAGACGATAGCTTTATCAGTTACCCGAATGATCAAAGCTGAAGGCTATCAGGGAACTGGAACCGATCAATGTGGAGAAAGTATATGGCCCAAGCAATTTGGCTCAGAGTTTGCGGTAGAGGGGAGTCCAATCGCCTTCCATCCACTCGAAGCGTGTCGATGCGAGGGTTCTTTCACTGCTTGTGGAAGTGTGACCGACTTCGTTGCATAAGTCCACATTGAGAAGGACAAATGCCGCATCAATGGTGCCCATGCTTCTAAGACAGTGCCAGGGATGTCCGCATAAACGTGGGGAGGAGAGTGTCGAGGCCATTGAAAGGGAGGCCGAGGCGCTGCTGGGCTGCATATCAAAGGTTGCATACCAACATGCATCCCTGGCGACATGCAGTGAAGCAGCCTTCTCTCCCGCAGATGCTGTAGCGGATCGATCCACTTGCACAGTGACACGAAGGTTCTGAAGGCGAACAGTGATGCACAGCAGATGGGTGCCAGATTCCAAATACGAGTTAAGAGCACCAAGCGCCTCGGCCGGGCAATATCAAAAGACTTCCAAGACTGGTGAGGCAGTGGAGCAGTCCGGAGAAAGCTACTCCAATCGACGTGGCGCACACACTAAACACCTCAACAATTCCCAAGCTCTTAAAGATCACCGAGGAGATATGCATCAAGCAGGGTAGGGACAGAATGCCAAGCTGTGGACATGAGCATCCGGACCCGTTGATGGTCAGTGAAAAGCAAGATGCAGGCTGCGATACATAGCAAGTGAGATATTCAGCCGTATACGCTCACTACAATGATAATGGAGGAGAATTGTCAGTATTGCCATTATATCCGCGATATTTCCAGCAGGATATAAATGCCATTTTCTAGTCTGTCGTCCCTCATGTAAAGGAATCCTATTCGGAGGTCAAGGGAGACGTTCTCCGGGGAACGGGGTGCGCCTCGGCGCCCCTGAGTGGCAATAAGCAGCTTGAGAGTGATTTGAGTTTCTGAAGCATAAGACAAAACTTCAATTATCGAATTGCGATGTTTTGTGGCGAATATCTTTGTTTCCAAGGTTGGTTGACGATCTGACGTCGTTTCGCTGGACTGGGAACAATCTCCGATGTTTGGCCGCATCTCCGAGATCTGATGCGAGTCAGCACCGAACAAGGATCGAGAGACCTCAAAGTTATTTGGAATGGACATCACGAGGAATTGTAATTGTCGGAGCTTAAATGAAACGACTGTTGCAGTTTTGGAATTCAACTATATAAAAGCTCCGAGATTTCAGCATCGAGACGCATCTCGTCATTGGCAACCGCAGAAATACATCCACAGGAGCTTCTCCGCTTTCCATGGGTCGCCTTTATGACTTCAACCATTCCAACAAACGCTCGTTCACCCAGACCGGCTCTATATTCGGAAGGCCGTGTGGACCTCCGGGGAATTCAATCAATTTGCCCTTGGGCAGAAGCTTTATCCCAAGACGAGCGCTGCAGTCAATCGGAACGATCTGATCATCATCTCCATGGATGATAAGCGTGGGAACATCTATCTTCTTCATCTCTTCCGTCTGATCAACTGTATGCCAGAATGAGATGCAGTCGTAGGTTGCCTTGAAGCCCGATATCATTCCCTGTTGCCACCTACAACTTGTCAGATAACAGCGATGGAAGTCGCATTGAATTGATGGGGCGGGTTGGTCTCATACCAGCTGTAAATGATGCCATCACTCTTCTTTGCACCTTCGCGATTGAAGCCATAGAATGGGCCTGATGCCACATCAAAGAAGAATTGGGAGCGATCCTTCTCCATGGCCGCTCTGAAGCCATCAAAGACTTCGATAGGCACTCCGGCCGTGTTGGTCTCCGACTTGAGCATGAATGGCGGGGTTGAATCAATAAGCACGAGCTTGGACACACGCGAAGTGCCATGCCTGGAATTTAAATCTATTAGTATTATCTCAGAGAGAACCTGAACGACTCGTGACGTGTCATACCTAGCACAGTATCTGACAATCTCACCGCCTCCAGTTGAGTGGCCCACCATCATCATCTCCTTCACATCGAGCTTCTCAAAAAGCTCCGCCAAATCATCAGCCCACTGATCGATATTGTTGCCTTCCCAGACCTGGCTCGAACGTCCATGGCCACGGCGGTCGTGGGCGACAACACGACAGCCTTGGTTTGCCATGAAGAACATTTGAGCTTCGAAGTTATCGCTGCTCAAGGGCCAGCCATGGGAAAAGAAGACGACGGGGCCTTCTGGATTGCCCCAATCCTTATAGAAGATCTCCGCACCGTCTTTGACAGTAATAAAGGGCATCTTGGAATTTTGAATGAACTGAGAAGTCCGCAAATTGACTGAGGTTTACTAGCGAAGCAGGAGATTGAAAGCAAGCGGATGGCACATTCAATTTTGCCTGCCTCGTCCACGCATTTGTACACCTTGAGGATGCTATCATAAAAGAGTGTGCCCTACGCAGCCCGCAGATGCTCTATATCAGACTCGCTACGAAGCATATGGCGGGTCGGCAGTTCTAAGCGAGGTCACTTGCTGAAAGTTTAAAGCGATTGTTGGCTGGGCGAGAGGCGAGGTGCTGAACACGTTGCATCGGCCTGATTGATGAAACCAGGTGGCAAAAAGTGCTTCAAGAGACCTGGTGATTGTTGTTAGTTTACCTTAGCGTCACGATCCCTCGTCAACATAGAACCCTGCAGGCATATACATGACATGTACGAAAGTCAGCAGGGAATAAGGTTACTAAGCCAGTCAAGGCTCCGGACTCTAGTATATGCGAGCTTCAGCTTAGCCCTGTGTGTGGTCTGCGAGGTAGATGAGCTGCTATGTTATGAATCCTGAGTTGTTGGTTGTGGTATGGAGATGGTAACGCCATCAGCCGAGGGGGATGTAATTACAAGGCATGTTAGTAACATGTTGAAGGTACATAGATACCTTTCGTTGGAAGTAGATGATCTGCTGTCTACTTGTCGTATCCGTCTGCCATCCCAAGCTCAAAAGACAAAGTGTTTCGCTCTTCGTTACAAGAGGAGTTCGCGATGGCTGGAGTATTTCCAACAGGTAGGAAAGGAGATTTAAGAGACGGATATAAAGGGAAAAGAGAGTGGTGCGCCGCAAGTGAGAAGGAAAATAAAAAGGGTGACGTCTCCTTAGTCCTTCAGGTTCAAATTTCCGAGGCTGAGCCGAAGCTGAGACGAAGTTTCTTTTGTCAAGCCACCTTGGAGGCACAGGTTTACGACGCTAACCTAAGAAAGCAATCGATGAAGGATGGAAATTCTCAAGCATATACCCCAACTCCTCTTTAGGGGACATTGCCTTGACTGCAAACGTTAGTAGGAATAAACTTCAAAGCCTTCAAGTCTATGGCTACTGTAGAGATCGCGAAAAGGCAACGCGGGTTACGATATCGCGTTTACATACCCTTATCGGACTATCAAGAGAGGGGCCTCAGGTACTTAGCAGGCTAACGGCAGGACCATAAAAATTATGTAACGTGAGTATCCTTTAAGACTATTACATATATCCATCAAAGATACTTGAGAGATGTCCTTGATACATTATCTGGTCTATGGTTGTGGGGTTTTCCATTGGTCTATTACATTACCGTTGCGGTCAAGGCCTATTCCCTCTGCTTCAAATCCTCATTTAGTTCCTCTTGCATTCTTCCTCCAATGTCTCTCACAAACAAAGTAGCCATCGTCACCGGCGGTTCTCGCGGCATCGGCGCCGGAATAGCAAAAGAACTAGCCCATCGCGGCGCCAAAGTGCTCCTCACTTTCGCCTCCACCGCAGCCGCAGCGGACTCCGTGGTGCAGGACATCAAATCCGCCGGCGGAGAAGCAGTCGCCCTAAAGGCAGATTGCATGGACAAAGACACGCCCGCTCTGGTCATTAAGACAGCCGTCGAGTCTTTCGATGGCGGAATTGACATCATCATCAACAATGCTGCCGCCGGTGACGAGTGCTATCTGAAGGACGTGACGTATGAGCATTACGAGAAGGTCTTCACGACGAATGTTCGGTTTCCGATGTTCTTGGTGAAGGAAAGTCTGCCGTTTCTGCGGAGGGGAGGAAGGATTGTGAATATTGGGAGTGTGGTGTCGAGAGAAGGTAGGGCTCACGAGAAAGTTTGATTCGACCTGCTGATCTTGTTGCAGGCTGGAAGATGCACACTGCGTACGGCGCCACGAAAGCGTGCATGGACAGCTTTGCCCGAACGTGGAGCGTAGAGCTGGGCCACGAATATGGGATCACCGTTAACAATGTGAATCCAGGGCCTGTGAATACGGACATGTGGACGTGAGTACACCCTCTCTCCTTTGGCACTATAGCCATGCCCACTGACAATGTACACAGGGAGATGCCGCAGGAATTGTTGGATCAATTCGATCCATATATTAACAGCACACCTGCAGCTCCGCGAGTTGGGGAAGTTGACGACATTGTGCCCATTGTTGCGTTTCTGTGTGAGGAGGGAGCGCGTTGGATTACCGGCTCGACCACCTGTGCTAACGGCGGCAAGGTGTTTACCTAGGATTGGATCTGGGAAAGTGAGACTTTCAGCGTGCCTCGGGACGTATCAAGCGTATAGTGCACTAGAATCTAGCCCATGTCAGACGAGTCATCTTGCTCTTCCGCCTCGGCGACTTCGTCGTCTTGGTCACTAGCTTCCTCTTCCTCTGCATCTTCCTGTTCCATCTCCTCAACTAGATCCTCCGCTCCGGCGACAAGCTGACCCTGGGCTTCGCTATTTTCATCATCCCCATCGACATCCATGCTCTCTTCTGCACTTTGATCGGTATTCTCGAGTGTTCCCTTTTCAGACTGTTCAATAGTCCGGGCCAGATATTTCTCCCTCTCTGCCCGCAAGTCATCTAACTGTCTAAAAGTGACCCGCTGAACTCTCTGCAGCGCCTCAACCTTCTTTCTTAAGGCCTCATTCTGTTGCTCAATCGTCATATTTGGAGTGTCCTGGGCCTTCTTCTTTCCTTTGCCCTTCTCGCTTTCGTTATCCAGAGCTACGAAATCTTCTTCAGGTCCCTCCTTCTCAGAAGCCGCAGGATTTGTTTGTCCCTGCGTTCTCCATGCCCTAAGCTCTGCAATGCCGCCCTCGAGGATATGCACAGGAAAGCCCGTCGGACAGTTGAAAGCATCGTCGAACAGTGCGGGTCGCTTCGACTTGTCGTCAAACGACATGTCACAGCTCAAATCACCCACCAACTGCGCCTGAATCGTATAGTTCCCCGGTATCTGCCCACTTCGGCCTTGCACCTTGCCGCCAACATCATCGAACCTAGGCTTAACCACCTTCTCCACGCGCAACCTTCTCTTCCTTTTTCGGCCCTGATCTGGCAGACCTGCAACTTCGAGCATTTGCAAATTCGTAACAGGGCCGATCATTGCGACAGTCATATTCTTCCACTTTCTGCCCCCCACATCCCAAGCCATGACCTGACCTCCTTCATGCCCTGACAACAACGTCACAGTATCCCAGCTCAGCGCTAGACTCAGCACCGCCCCTGCAGGAGAGCCTTGTTGTTCGGGGCATCTCCACCTCTCTGACTCGGGAGGTTGTATCGGCGTTGCGCTTGCGCCTTCCGCGAACAGTGGGTTCACGGCATTTTCACTATGTCGCTGCGCGTCTGGCAAGTTGAAGAAGTCGATGAGTTGGATCGTGCCGTCAGTGTATCCGACAAAGAAGCCTCGATCTGCGGGATCGAGGACCAGCGCTCTCGGGACAGCAGAAAGTAGGAATGTCCGCAGTGGCTGCCCTCGTGCGTAGTCCCACGCAATAGCCGTTCCATCTTCGGAAGCTGATACAGCGAGAGCGCCGGGGCCAGAGATGGCGCTGATGGTCAACGCCATGATGGGAGCTCGGTGGGAGGTAAAGGTGTGGACTGGGCTTTTGTGATCGCGTTTGTCTGGAGAGGCGTAGGATGATGGGGCGGAGAAGGAGAGGAGCGTAGGGAGAGACCACACATGGATCGTGGAGTCGGCAGAGCCGGTGAGAAGGTACGATGATGTCGGAGAGACCGCAATGCAGGTTACGGGCTGTAGGTGCGATGGTGGCGTTGAGATGAAGCGTCCGGTGCATGTCTACCAGCACATGTTAGTATTTCATGAAAATATACCATATCTAGGAATACTAGATGCTCGCACACCTCCCAAAGCATGACCCTTCCTCCCTCTGTGCCCATCACCACGACTGTTCCCTCCGCCGCAACAGCCAAGCTTGTCACCTTCTCTTGCAACGGCACAATGGCCTCTTGGTTCCCTCGCTCTCGGCTGTAGACATTGACGACTGCCTTGTCTGACTGCGCTGCGAAGATATGCTCATCGCTCACAGCAACACAGTTCTGCGCCGTCGCGCTCTTCTTGAAAGTCTGGCGCGGTGCGGGGAGGGGATGGAGGGTGTGGATAGCGATTGAGACATCTCGGAGGGCTGAGGTAGAGTTTTTCGACGACTTTGCAGTGGATGGAAGGCCGCAAGATGCGACGAAAGATTCGGTAAGCATTGAATCGACATTTGCGAGGTTTTGGTGGTGATGGAACTGTACAGAGAAGCTTTCAACTTTTTTTATGGAGCATTTCACGCTAGCTTCAGCCCTATGATCGCATCTATCACCAACTCTATCGAATTTCGTAATTTTAACAACTCGATTTAGATTCCGCTCAATATTTCCACCCACTTGCGCTTTCATTCGTTCTATACTACTCTAGCTCCCTTCTACGCTCAAGCTTCATCCTCACTCCCCTCCACAACGCTCTCACATAGCGCTATCAAAATGGCACAACCTCTCCCAACCAAGCCCATAAAGATCCTCATGCTTCACGGCTTCACCCAATCCGGTACACTTTTCCGCGCCAAAACCCGCGCTCTCGAGAAGAACCTCATCAAAGCCTTCCCCGCCGGCATTACCCTGCACTATGCTACCGCGCCCGTCCGACTCTTCAAGTCGGACATCCCCAATTGGGACACGGTCAACGACCCCAACGCACCACCCCCCGAAATCAACGGCAAGGACGAGGAGACGGGCGTCTTCGGATGGTGGCGGCGGAAGAACTCGACTGACCCAAACCTGCCGGAGCCGTATGTGTATGAGGGCATAGAGGCGGGTCTTACGCACGTCGCAGAGGTGCTGAAGCAGGAAGGGCCGTTTGATGGAGTGCTTGGATTCAGTCAGGGCGGGGCGCTGGCGGGAATGGTGGCGAGCTTATTGGAGCCAGGGAGGCGAGAGGCGTTTGAGAAGGCGCAAGCGAATGGAGGGATGAGATATCCGGAGGGCTTTGAGGAGGACAGTGGATATGTGATTGATGCTATACACCCGCCGTTGAAGTTTGCGGTCAGCTATTCGGGTTTTGGAACGCCTAATCCGCTATACCAGGGTTTTTACAATCCGAAGATCAAGACGCCGATGCTACATTTTCTGGGGAGCGTGGATACGGTGGTGGAAGAGAAGAGAAGTTTGAGGCTTGTAGAGGCGTGCGAGGGAGGAAGAGGAAAGAACGGGGAGAGGGTGGTATATCATCCAGGAGGACACTTCCTACCAAGCAGTCAAAGACAGTACGTGGGTGCTCTAGTAGCGTTTATCAGGGAGGTCATGGTTGAGGCAGAAGGTGGAGGTGCTCAGAAGGAGGAAAAGGCTGAGGATATGGATGTTCCATTCTAGATGGGGAGAAACTCGGGGTTTCTTTTAGAGTCTTTTCAAGCATAGCGAGGCGACGGTGCGATTTTTCTCTAGACCTGGACTGGATAGATCAAGAGGGAATAGAACAAGGCACACTAGAGGGCGGGAGCCTGGAGAGGGGAATAGACAGATTGTCTATTTTGACCTGAGCAAGGTGAAAAGACCTATGCCGCTATTCGAGAAACCGTAACCAGAGAATTGTGCATATGCTGCCGTCCGATCGAATGATGCAGAAAGAGTTCGTCTCGAAACTCCGCTCACACCCATCAACTTCTCCTAACTTCACTCTTTCGACTACATTATGACGAAGATGTCTGTGGTCCTCTGGCTCCCTTCGGCGCGCCCTGCCTGAATCCGTTCTTCGATCGTCGCGCAACGTGCTTGAGGTATCGCATGCGGCCAGTACCAGTCGTCTTCCTCCTCAGTGCCTTTTCACCCCATTGGTCTGTAAATGCTCAAGTCAGCTACGTGTATCCTCCCATATATCTGTCTCCATCATTGACACATACACTGTCGGATCTTAGCGGCGGGATATCCGCAGTTTGAGCAGGTGTGCTTTTGGATGTGGAGGGAGCGACGGCCTAATGAACGCAGCCAATGTCAGCCAAATTCCGAAGCTCAGCGCTTTCAGAGAAGTGCAAGTTACTGACCACATCGCCTGCAGAGGGTGTGCGTCTTGTTGTGGCGCTTGCCAAAGCTTGAAGTTCCCTTCGCTGATTGTGGGCGTTAGTTTTCGTTGTTGCGTCGCGTTACATCACTGCGCTGTACGTACTCATTGTGAACTAGGAACTGCAAAATTTGTTAGCATGATTATACAGTTTTCACATTCGTAATGCTTGCATACCTTGCTGCTTCGAGATTGAGGAAGGAGAGAGGTTGTCGTCGATGCGATGTCGAAATGTCGCGCGGCCGCTCGCCAATTTGGTGGTTGTGGTATCGGAGCCCACTTTCTCCATTCCGATCCGAAGTTCACCCCCGCTAGCGGTTATAAATTCTCTTTTAGGCACACCCCTGCAACTTCTCCTTCTTCAACTTGCAATCCACTCCAGGATTGTTCGCAGAGAATAGCGATGACGAAAAACCTCCCAGGAACAATATTCCTTCCGGACATACGGACTCCCGAGAGACTTCGCTACTTTTCACGTTGCCCATTGGATTAGGGGTGACACCCGGACTCTAAATGGTGGATCCTGATCTTTGACGCGTCGGATTCATGCAACATTAGTGGAAAGTAGTGACGTTTCTTGCGTGAGATGGTATGATCCTGAGCATTGCCTCACAGCTTTGCAAACCTTCGAGCGTCTGGGGTGTTGGCGCCGATACTGTCCGGGCGTCGTCCTACCTTGGTAGGCCTGAAGAGATACCTTGTCTGTGGGGTAACGCGTTGATACAGAAGAGGATCTACCGATTGCAGCCCAGTCGGCAGTATTACTCAAATGGGAGACACAAGATGGATACAAGACTTCTGAGCTATTGGCACCGTGGGCTATTTGTGTTGACTCTGCGACACGCGATGATTCGAATCAGGCAGTTTCGTGTTGGGCTTGAGACCCTCACGAGGACCCATACCTGAATATAATGAAGAAGTATGGCTCTACCAAGGCTCACTTCTGCTAGGAAAAGATTCGGAAACGGGTCTGAGTACAGGCAGAAGTCTCAATGAGTCCCATGCCAACTATTCATATGAGCGTGCTCCATTACAGAGTATTTTATTTTCATGTTCTCTCAAATGTATCCTACTTAGTTCACGCTACAATATGACTTGATTTTGAACGTCCACTGCTTTCGGTACATGTGTGAATTGATCCCGATGAAATAGACTCGGCAACGATATTAGTAAACAGTAGTGTGACTGTCTCATCTATAAAGACTCTTGCTCCTCCACTTCACTCGCCGTAAATGTAAAGGTGGAGGATTGACCAATAGAACGTTGAACATTGAAGCGACCGGAGAAGTCGCTAACCGCTCCTGGCAAAGCAAAAGTACAAATCCATGTAGCAGACGCCACTCTGTGTAGAAGCAACCCAACCCAATCTTCAGCTTTCTCTCAACAAATGATATCCATTCTAGAATTTATAGAAAATGTGGTTCGAAAGAATCCATTGCTTCCTCTACAATTCCTCGCGACATGTTTCATGGTCATTAGCGACATTTGAGCATGGATGAGGAATAGATTAAAGAATATGAAGGAGGACCATATGTTTCAATTAACATCGAAGATATTTTCACCTCGAATACTCCGTAACAAGTAGTGGCTCAAATCGCAAAAGTAAAGAATTGGCCAATCAGAATGTTGACGCTTTCTGGAAATTCCCCTAACCTCTTTTGGTAAGACAACGTGCCACGAAGCAATCCGCCCGCGTTCCAAGACCATCACTCCTCGTCTTCTTAAAAGCGACAGAACCTTCACTTTAATGTCCATGAATGACATGCAACCAAACATATGGAGTGAACCACACATAGTGAGTACGAAAAGCGATATGATTTGCCAATATGCACGCCAAGGTCGTCGAGAGATCCCGCAACGCAGGAAGAATAGGGGTTGACAAACCGTTCGGGCTCCATGGGTCGAATCCACGCGTTGTGGGAACAATGAGGCAGCTGAAAGGGAGACTTCTAAGCTATCTACACCGCGGGTTATTGGGACACAATGACTGTGAACAAGACAGCATTCGGGTATCGGACGCAGCTGTGGACGAGTCAGTCATCCATTGAAGATGGCTTGATGGCGGATTATTCAGTGAGCCTAGTTCATTGTAATACTTTTTTTCCCTCTGTTCTTCTCAGATATATTTCAACTGACGCTGCGCTTCGATTTGAACACTCATTGTTTTCAATGCAATCCGAATTAATCCAGAGGGTTGGATCTCCTTTCCGTTGCGCTGTGGCGGCCTCCTCAATACTTGGCATCTCTCGAAGCGAGAGCGATTGGCTGCTCCAAGGCGTACGCTTCTGGAATTTAGCGGCTCATTGGACTCCGACGCGTTTGGCAAGGCAACGGCGCAGGTCACGGCGAGGAATGGATCTTGACGGTTCAGACGGACGCTGGATATTGAACTGATCGCGTCGGATGTATTGCCCAACAGTCAAAAAGATGAAATAAATAAGTGTTGCTCTTCAAACTTAGCGAGAGCATCTCTGAAAGGTTAATGTAATAGGCTTTGGGCACTCCGTGTTAGCACTTTACTGCTTCACTGCTCGCATTCTGTACTCGCGGCTAAGTCTAGACACTTTACCTATCAGGGCCTTCGGTAGACGCTTCGAAGTTTAGCACATCGGTGCTGTCGGGGTTCTGAGATACGCCCTCAAAGTTCATTATGCGAGAGTCGCAAGACTGAGTGCGCCTTGCAAAACAGAACTTGTTGGGTGGCTGGTCACTCGGCTTAGGGCCTGGCCTCGCGCAGACGATAGCAGGAGGTATATAACGAGGCACCGCCTCAGCCTCATAATCTCAAACTCATGGAGTTTATCCCTTCTGTCGATTCCCCATTCACTCGCGGCATCACTCTCGTTTCACTCTGTTCGGCGGAACCATGTTTCTTCTTTGCTCACTCTTACTTTTATACCTATGCACCACTACTTCTGCTGCCACCATCTCCATCGCAAGCCAATCTGACTTTCAAAATGCCCGTCATTGCGTCCAGGATTGCATTAACGGCTATAATGAAGGCGGACTTCCTAATCAGCTAGGTTGTGGCGACAACACCTGCTTCTGCCGCACAGACTTGCGACCGGATGCTTCGCAATTCCTTTCGAGCTGTATCTTCACTGGCTGGACAACTTGTAGTGATTCTAACGATTACAACTATGCCGCAAGCATCTATGATGATTAATGCTCATTCACCGCGCCAGCGACAGTCACCGCCGAAGCGACGGCAACGGACAGTGATCCTTCAGTTCATGGCGTCGTGACGATCACACAAACGACGACGAGCGGGCCAACAGTTACAGTCACCTCATCGAGCTTCTCATCCACGCAACCGACGAGCAGCGGTGAGTTGACATTCACCCTGCTCGTGGGGATTGTCGTATCCACGATCGCCCTCGCTGCATTCTGGTGCTGACGGCAGACCACTCAGCCAGCTCCATCTTCACTTCTTCGAGTGGCCCGACAACGAGCACGTCTCTATCACAAGTCTCACCGTCGACAACGGCGCCTCAGCCGCTTCCATCATCCTCGAAATCCACAACTGCTTCTACATCATCTCCCCAGAAGAATGAAGATGGCTCAGGCTTGAATGAGTCGGATAAAATAAATATCATCGTTGGAGTCGTCGTGCCTATCGCAGTTGCTATTGTTGGAGGCTCTGTTGGATTTTGGTGGAATTCGAGACGACGGAGTAGACGAAGATCGCGAAATAGCCATCAGCTCCTTTCAGTCTCCTCGGCGACATGTTGAGATTCGATGATGTAGAGAGGTATTGATATTCTCGGTGGTCCTGAGTCTTCTGTTATCACATTCCAGCTGCCTGTTACTACATTTGAGCCTCCTGTTGATGGCCTTTCTGGACCTTTCCTTGGAATCATGGAGTCTTCTCTTACTACAATTTCCCCGCCTGTTACTACATATGAGTCTCTTGTTCTTTCTGCACTCCTTTTTCAGATCTGAAGTCTTGTAGTAGTGCATCTAGGCCGCCTATTACTTCCGGGCCTCCTTTCGTTCTGGGTTCGCCTGAGCATGGTATTTTAGGTCTGCCTGGGACTCCCATATCGCTTCCTCCTGTTCCGCCTCCTCATCCTGGGAGGCCTGTTCCAGCTCCGCCTGGGTGTTCTAATCACATGCCTACCATTTGAGAGACGTGTGCCCAGAACAAGGCCAAGACTAATCGACAGGAATCGACAGGAATCGACACTGACTTCACCGACAAATAATATCTCTGCGAACACGGTGGAGGATGAGTCGGAATGACCGCTCCTTCGACGCTCAGGACGACTACTATTCCATTCTCGAATATCAGGTCACACTCGCTCCGAGGTCAAGACTGCCATGACCTCCGTGGAATGAGAGAAAAATTACACACTGGCGATCTTTGCACCTGTTGAATGGCTTATGTAGATAGGCTAAAGCCTAAAGGAAATGAAGTCAAACAATTGTATTGCTAACTAAGGTCGGCTGTGCGGATTGCCACGCCATTCCCGTGTTGAACGCAGTCCGTGCTCAACGAACTTGTATGCTATGCCCCTACACGCTATTCATCTCCTGCCCTTCCACACCCTTTGCCGACTCGAGTGGCATCTTCTCTACAGGTGCCTCGACATGCTCAGTCATTTGCTCCTTCACGCTCTTCGTGACAGCAACAGCTACAAGCGCAAGCACAACGAATGGGATGATACTGCTCCACCCAAGACGATAGGCATGCGCATACGTCCAGTGCCTCTGACTCGAAGCCGCTGCGAGAATGGTTGCATTCAAGCCTTCGACTGCGTCGAAACCCGTGCCAGCGTCAAACGCCTTCAGCAGTGTTGGCACGGAAGATGATGGCAAGCCCGCATTGATTGCTGCACCACCGACTTCCGGGACGAGGTGAGAGGCAATGTGGCCGTTGATAATGGCGTCCAGCACCGCAGATCCGAAAGCTCCGCCAATTGCACGAGCGGAGAACGCCAGACCTGTGGCGGTAGAAAGAAACGCGTGTGGAGCCGTGAACTGGACCAATGCGACGAGAAGAGTCAACGGCCCTGCCTGGCCGAGACCTGAGAGGAGAAGGAAGGCATATTCGGAGTTGTTTTCGCTTGGCTTAACCGTCGCAAAACAGATTGTGATGACGAGGAAGAGTACGTAGGTAACAATCAATGGTGATTTCAGGTCCTTGTATTTGGTTGAGTACCATCTATTTGTGATTAATTAATTTCCCTTCAAAGTTGTTTCCTGGGGCTTTCTTACACGATGGGGATGGATGCGAAAATGGTTGGAACTTGGTACGCAAGCTGCCTGATCGAAATCCTCCAAGAGTCATCCTCCCAGCCGAGATTGAGCGCAATTTGAGGAGTGATGCTGTTTACGGCACTGAAGAAGATCCACCTTCCAATAGTTAGCTGTGGAAAACAAGCTTTCAGATTCTACTGCATACCCTTCTACGCCAAATGCGAATGTAGCCAAGCCAAAGTTATATCCATTCTTGAAGTAAGCGTGCGCAATCAGACCATCGGAGCGTCCTTTCCATTCTACAGAATACTATATATTAGATCTCTGTTCAACCGGGTTCGTCGGAGTTACTCACCATAGAGACCGAAGAGGACCAATAGAGCAAATCCAATGCCCATGGGTGCCGCCACATGTACGTTGCTATATGGATAGGTATCCGGAGCCCAATCGAATGCCAACAGTACAAGAGTCGTGCCACCGATGAAGAGGAATGTACCAATGGGGTCCATGAGCCACAGATACTCGGAGATTTTGAGCCTTTCGTAGTCGGAGCGTCGCTTCGGGAAGTAGGAGACGATGAACAGTAGCGAAGTCGTGAGTTGCAGCGCCGCTTGGAGCCAAAACGTGTTACGCCAGCCATGTACATTCTGGTTTGTCAGAGCACCAGCCGCCAGACCACCGACACTGAAGTGAGAGTTAGTATTCATTCAGCAAGAAGACTCCAAATCATTCAAGGAATTGGCTTCATACAGTCCTCCAATCGCTCCTCCAAGGAACGCAGATCCATTGGCTATCGTTCGATACTTCAGGGGAAGAACCTCCGAAGGAATAGCCTGGACAATTGCGAGTGTTGACAGCGAGAAACCAGTCAGGATACTTCCTCCGATGAGCATGTTAATGCCGGTCGATTTTGCACATATACAGGCACCAGCAAAAGCGATGAGCGGAAGGCCGACCACCAGATTTTTGCGGCCGATGACATCCGACAATCGTCCAACTGACGGTGCCAGGACACTCTGCATGAGAAGAGGACCTTGAATAGCCCATCCTGCGAGTCCGGGCTGTCCGAGGTCTCGAATGATGAAGGCAATAACAGTTCCAACAGCGACGACGACGTAGACCTGTGTGATATTGCTACGATATGTTAGCTCGATTCAACAAAATCACTTCCGTGAGGCGATGAAGTTTCTTACCTGAACAATGTCACCAGTACAACTAGCCACGACCGCCATCCCAGGTGTACATGAACATCATCTTCGTATGTGTTGACCTGGGTGAGAGCATTGTTGATGTCCTTGACGTGCTCTATTGTCGTGGTGTGATTTTCCTGATCCTTTGACGCGTCCGCCTGGATTTGGTTTGGATCGGCCATTATTGGAGGAGGGCAAACAGCACGCGTTTACAGAAAATTTGCTGCGAACAGCTTCTGTTTGTGGGGAAGTCCGAGGGTATTGATAGCTTTGACCTGCAGGTGCTCACCGTGCTGACGGGCGTTAGGAGATCCAATGCCGGCAATTTGGGACGCGCAACTGCCGCTCTTTGGCGTCCTCCTGAGACCTTCTCCCCCTGAGACATTTGCCGGGTAGCTCCAGTTGACATATCAGTACAAAAAGGCAATTGGCCCTTCATAAGCCTGTCCCCGCAATCTCCAGGAATCCACGGGTACCTCCACGGTCCTCCACATGTCAGACTCGTGTACAGTGGGCCTTCGCGGGGAGAAATGCGCTGGTTCCGTGACGGCTTACTTGCTTCCGGATCTGCACCAAGGCTTCAATTTGGGACATGAATCATTTGCTCTCCACCACGTGCATGATTGTTTTGTCAGAATATCGTACCAAGAAACTCAAGACAAGCACTGTGTGGGACTGGAAAAGCATTTGACACGTAGGTAAGAAGAGAATGCAGCATGTCTGAAGAGGAAACGCACAAATTCAAATTCGAAACCTGCCTTCTGGTGTGTTGAATTCCTCGCACACCCTCCCTCCAAACGAACCAAGAATAAACTTCACAGCGTTCGCTGCATCTCTTCCGAACGCCTGGCAGGCGGAACCGCGCGGAAGTCAGGGTATTTTCTTTATTGGTGAATTGGTGGCAGAGAGAGGTCTGCTGCCGAAGCGAAAAGGCTCATCCAGGCCAAGCCTCCAAGCAGCCTCAAGTGAGACTCTGCATCCTGAAAAGGTCATAGGAACACGGCAGATGCATTTTGAGGATTTCGCTTACATAAATCACAACTCCAATCTTTTAGCTCGAACGCATACGATATCAATTTTTGTCCTCACACGTATAACTCTCACACTACTGACCACCGAACGCTTCTGAAGCGTCCGACATCCTTGTACGGACTAATCCTTAAACTGGCATCAAGACCTTCACACCATGGAAAGTATCTTCTCCATATTTTACCCCATTGATGTACTTCACCCCACCGCTCTTTTCTTCTGGCGCGACCTGAACTCTCGTACTGACCTGGGCCTCTCTCCATTCCTTGTTCGTCGGCACAGGCGCCCCAGCATCCAGTAATCTCTTGTACTCTCTGAAGACTCCTGACGACATCATAAATCCCTCGCGCTGGATCAAAGGACTGTGCGTAAATGGTTGCAGTCTCATATCGGCCTTGGACGCGTTGAACAACACGATGGACAGTCTTTCGCAACCGGCCTGGTCCTCCGGTGGTTGAGCCACCTTGTGGAGCGTCGCCCTGAAATGGCCACCTGAAATGACCTCCAGGGTCTCGCCTAGGTTAATCACCAGGGAGCCAGGATTGTACTTGACATATCTCCACTTGTTGTCCTTCGACGACCAAATCTGCAACGCCGTGACGGGGACAGAGAACAACATGGTCGTCGTGCCATAGTCGCAATGGCCGTACATCCTAACATCTTTCCTCTGGACTCTCTGATCCGAATCCAATGGATAGAACAAAGCATGCCTAAAGTACCCATCTCCGACCGGACCGTTCCGGCTCTGTACTGTATCCCATAATGTATCATCTGGCATTTCCAGTACTCTCGACAGAAGCGTCAGCAGCCTCCGATTCACAACGGTGGTGAGATAGTTGCAGAACGAAGTAACCTCATCCATGAACGGCAAGATGCACTTCGGAAGGAGATCGTAGTCTTTGAACTGCGGTTCATAGAAATTGAACTGCTCAATTCCGTCGTATTTCCCGGCCTCCCTCTTCCAACCGTGACGTGGCTTCCATCCTGCAAATGTACCCTTTGACGGATCCCAGAGAAGCTTTTCCTTGTCCTCTGGAGATATGTTTGCATGCATGTACTGGGCGAGGTCGAATTGGCGATGCAAGTCCTCCAGAGAGACGCCATAGTTCGTCAAGTAGAGGAAGCCATCTTCTTTGATGGCTGCTTTGGTCGTTTCGACCAGCTTTTGGACAACGGCAGGATCAGGAGAATCGAGTAGTGACAACTCAATCGTCCGCAGCTTCGCCCAATCAATGTCCTCTTTTGTCGGTTCTGGAGGCACCCATTTTGGTACCTCTGGCTTTGGCTGAGTCGACTTGGGTGGGACGTAAGATGGCGTAACAGTCATTTTGGGACTTCCTATGAGATTATAATTGAATAATAGTGAGGTTGTAATGTGAAAGCTTGACGTCCTATTAGTCTTCTGATATCATATGCCAAGTGGGGCGGAGGTTATGACGCCGAGCGGATCCTCTTGCCGAAAGAGCTGGACCTATCTGGACCTATCTGGTGATAAGCTCCACACTCATCTATCAAGAAGAGCTCGTGACACTGATGAGTAGAGAATTTGAAAACTTTTAATAAGAGCTGCATTGGTTTGACGTAAACCATGCAGACTACATCGAGTGGTGAAATCTCCCCACCACTGATCTCAATGACACACCGGAAGCCGGATGGTTAATTAATCTCCCTGACAATATAGCTAAGAAATGATGCGCTGGACTCCTCTCACTCGCTGAAACTGCCACTCCACAATGCGCCCCGAGGTTGTAACAGCAAGAATGCCAGGAATTGCTCACAGCAGATATTGTCTTCATCTGTCTTGAGGTCGGCGACCTTATCAGATCTCCTCTGGAACTCCTACAAGACATCCGGCGGTGATTGCTGATCAGCGATCTAAACTGCTCCGTGGCAGAATCCAAAGCACTGGGTTGTGTTGTGGTTTGTTGGAGATAAAGGATCGCAGCAGGGCCAGATAGCTTTCGACATGACGCAGGGCAGAGTGGACCTCATTTAATGAAAGTATTGACCGGGAGCCGATAAACATCCAGAGCCCAATACGGTCTTCGTGTTCCTTTCCATGCCTCGCTCCCATGCAAGCTTTCTGGGACCGCGATGTCTTCCCACTTGGTGTCGAAACCCGCCTCATACAGATCCATCTCGGCCACCTTGGTGTACACGTCGTAGCAAATCTGCCTATCTGCGCCCAAACCATTGTACCACCCAAAAAGCCCTCCTTCCTCGTCTACGCCTCCGGATGGGTCCAACAGCTGCACGACCCACTCCGAGAAGAATTCCCTCAGTGCTTTGTAGTCCTCTGCGAAAGTATCATAGTAGATTCCATCAAGCAAAACTCCTTGTTCTACCATTCGCGGCAAGACATCCTGCCACCTGCCCTCCCATACTCTAACGCCTGGCTTGTCCATCCAGCCTTCTTTCCTCATCTTCTCCAGCACCTGCGGGTGCGCCTCGACAATATGGTGCTCTTTAGGCTTTCGCTCTTGAATCGCTCGGTCCACAATACCCATTCCGTGTCCCACATTCATAGCTCTTAAACCAGGGGATGGCAGCAGCGTCTCTGCATGTCGAGTCATTATGGCAGTCTCCCAGTCCATCATGACAGCATTATGAGACTCGTCCAACAGTATGCCTGGCTGAAATCGGAGCTTGGACTTGAGATAAGCATGATTGTCTAGTGACACATCATCATCTTCACCATCTCTCATTATCTGCTCCGACTCCTGCAGGCCCTGTATTGGTGGGTTCTTCTTTGGTATGATAGCAGGCTCGTTGTCGGTCTCGTCCAAGTCGAGCTCATCCATTTTGCTGAAGAGAAGCTCAGCGCGCACGCCCGCCTCAACCATTATCTGGTATAGCTTCATAAGCCCCAATCGGTGAGCAACGCATCCTGGCGTCTCGTTGTCCTTGTTCAAATCGTTCCATATAGCGCCATTCTGAAGCAGCTCTTCCACAATCTTCACCGCGCCCTCCTCCGTCCGCGCTGAGCCTTTGGCCTTTCCTTTGCCCTCATCGACATTTGTCTCGGCTGCGTCATTGGGAGTGCAAGCTGCTATTGCTGCGTGAAGGGGCGTTGTTCCGGTCGTGGGGTCTTGAACGTTGGCAGAGCCATCTTTGAGGAGGATTTGGAGGGCGGCGAGATCGTGTCGCGAGGCAGCCGAGATTATGCGCTGCGCAAGGAGAATATCTTCTTCGGTTGCTTCTTGCGGTTCCATTGTGACGCGCTAGAGTTTCTAAAGATGATAATTTAGAGCTTTGGGAACAGAGAAAGCGATATTCTCCTCCACCAAAAAATTCGAGTTGGATCTATGATAAGATAATGCATAAGGATCTACCCGGTGCTAGTACAGATTCAGTTATGGGGCTTAAAGATTATCTTGGAGGTCATCCCATGTCCGGCAGTCAGAACTTGAATGTGAAATCTCCACGAATGAGTGCAGAAAAGGCTCTTCCGCCACTCCTTACGCAGTACCTACGGCTGCCTCCGGAAGTCTCTCTCTCCTTAGTTACGAGTGTCCTTGGCGCATCTGCGAATTGGGTGCTAGAGCGATATCTCATCGCTGCCCTTGCTGGACCGTCGCGCCATGGAGAAGAGACGGAAGCCGGAGCAGGCGAGGACACACGAGTCGTTCTCGTCAGTTGGATGAGCAACTGGGATAGTTGGAGAACGGAAATACGAAGGACTTCAGTAAGTTCCCCAAAGTCGGAGGGATGGGACCGCCGTTTTATGTCGGATTCGGTATATTGCAAATTCAAGTTTCTCTTTTACTTCAGAGTACGGTTTCTCATTATGCTCTAGGGTCTTGATATTGCAAAGCTGGCTCAGCAACACCGGTTTGCTTTTGTAGACGGGCTGACTGGTTTGCTCGACTCTTCCAATCACAGAGTGCCCACCAAAGAAGAGTACAGTTCTGGAGAAATCCCGATTAAGCAAAGTCCTCAAAGCATACGGTCACCAGGTACAACACCTACAGTGCTGAACATGAGTCCGATCGACCCAGCCCCCCGGAAGCAAGGAAATCTCTCTCCGGGCCCTCCAGAACTGAAGCAGGATAGCCGCAGTGCTAGCATACGTCGTCCTGTCAAACTACCCGCAGAGAACGGCCGTTACGTTCTGTCTTCAGATTCTCTCATATCACTGGAGAATACGACTCTGAGAGCTAAAGAATTTGTCACTGCTACGCAAGCCTCTTCTGAAGACTCTAAGGAACCACGTGTTCTTCTCATCCTCGATCAGCCCGATTTACTCCTCTCAACGACACAGGACCCATCAAAATGTTTTCCTGCTCTTTTGTCAACGATAACTGCTCTATCACAACTGCAATACGTTCAAGCAACTGTGGTCGGCGTCGGCGCAGATCCACATCTCACAGCCGCAGCAACCGCTGAGCTTGACCGCGAAGAAGCTGCAATACGGGCATTCTCACCTTTAGAGTCGCATCATTCAGCCTTCTTGATGTCGCTTGCGCATCGTGCACGCGTTGTTTTCCAATTGCGACGATTAGAAAGCGGATGGGCAAGCGACGTCAGCGGGGTCCTGAGAGTCAGTCCAGGAGGAGCATGGGATTCTGGTGACGAGGAGGTGGCAAGTAATGAAGGAGTGGAGGGACAAGAGAAGGAGATGCTGTATTGTGTCAAGGCTGATGGGAGTGTGAAGGTCTTTGAAAGGGGTGCTGGAGGAGTGGGATGAGACCAATCCTCTCACTGCGAACTACGTTCTGTGCCACAGTGATTGATACATGGTGGTAGGAAGAAACTTCAATTTTATGTATTGGATTAACCCATTTGCATTGACTATAGATAGAGGTGCTCCCCCCAAGTGGGGCATTGTGTAACGGACACCAGCGGACGATATACGTAAGATACAAGCTGCTGTACGCCCGTAATAGTACTTCGTATATGGGTTCGTTTAGGTTCGTCTAGCTTCTAATTCGGGACGCTTGGACACCGCATCCGCCTAATTATCAGTTCGTATTTACCCAGAAACAGTTGAACGAAGCGCTCGTGTTTCAGATGCAGCATGTAAGACAGGCCATCGGGTTAGCCCGAGTCGGCGACATTCGACTTCCAAGAAAAAGGGTTAAGAAATATAAATCTCCAGCTTTCTAGGGCGTCTCTTTGTGACAGGATTTTGCAACCAGCGACTTGATTCGTAAGATATTCTCGTCGCGGAAAACTTTTAGATTAAGACAGAAGCGCAACTCCTGTCCGTTCGAGATTCAAGTACTACGTCTCAGCTTCTCTGAATCGATCCGAAATCCTCAAGCTGCGAGTTACGATAAACACCCAAAATGCCAACAGGATCCTGCCTCTGCAAAGAAACTCGCATCTCATACACCGGCGAGACCGTCTTCAAATCCATCTGCCACTGCCTCGACTGCAGGAAGCACGCTGGAATCGGACTCGTCTACGGCGTCCAGGAGCAAAATTTCCATATCGATTCTGGAACGCCAAAGAGCTACGCGATGCAGTCCGACCATGACCGGGAAATCACAACGTTCTTCTGCGGCAACTGCGGAACGTCGCTGTACCGCAGTGGGGGAGCACCTCAAATGAATGGGATGGTTGGGATCAGGGCAGTTGTGCTGGACGATCCGGACGGAACTGTGATTTCGAGCGAGGAGGGGAGGCCAATGCTCGAGGTGTATGTTGAGAGGCGGCCGGTTTGGATGCCGAAAGTAGAAGGTGTGGCACAGTTAAACAGTAAATATGAGCTCATTGAGGGAACGATGCCAGGTTTGAAGGCGTAACCACTAGAAGGTAGAGAATTAAATCAGGTGTAAAGATCCTAAAATATTATCCAGTGTCCCTTTATCTCATTCCGGCTCATTCATGGCCTATGTGGATTAAAATAATGAGCGCGCACATGCTCACGAAACTGGAAAACCAAAAGACCACGATTGCAGCAGACGTTTCTCGTTTGATGTTCGTGCTGCGGTTAGTGAGATGGTATAGAATCGTTAAAGTCTGCTTGATATGTCAGCTTAGTCCGATCTGCGCGTGTGCAAGCTGATTGCAATGTAAACGTAGTCAATATGGCCAAAACTTACACTTGCAATCAAGATCCAGGCAGGTAGAAGCAGGCAAGAGTTCATCGTTGCACCACATAAGTAAATGACCCAGGAAACCGCGTATGCATTAATAGCATTAATGGCGAGCAAGCGGACGAGAGTTGCGGAGGGGGTATAATTGAGAAGCCTAAAAGACCGAATGAGTATTTAAATCATTCAGAAAGTGAGGGTGAGATACATACCATCGGGACATCAAACAATCGGCGAAAAAATAAGACAAGTACGCAGCTGATGCGCTCTGTTCGTTGCTGTCAGTAGAGACGCCGTGCAACTCTTTGATAATGCCACGTACCCAAAGGAAGGCAAGGAAAACCTCAGTGACCATTTTAGTATGATCAAAATCCCAATTGCTCGATGATCCAACATCATAGAGGTCATCGATGAATACCCAAAGTAGCGTCCACGCACATCTCGCAGCCCAGTACACAGCAGGAGCTGTCGACACGGCGCGAGCAAACAGCAACGGAACATACCAGGTCCTGTCGACACCTAAGAGGACTGCAACGCGAGGTTCTAGCGCAGATGTGGCATCAGGCGGTGCCGTAGAGTCGGTTCGGATTCTTTGGAGGTCGCCAATACTTGATTCGACATCGATATTCGGGCCGTCGCCGGCGCAGTCGCTGTACGATGGCGGGGGGAACGGCGGCGCATCATCAGACGCATTGAGAACGTGAAGTGGATTTGACAGCTTCGATGATTGCTACGGCATATTGCTGCCGCAAAGCATTTCTGGCGCTGTCGAGTGAATATTCAACTACGACAGTGCGCCCATCATCTTGGAAGCGGATGATGAAACGTGTTCGGTGGTCGGGGCGTCCGACGGGCGTTAATGAAAGGATCGAATGGGGGACAGCAGAGAGGAGATATATAAGTGGCTATTGGCAGGTGATGCAGTCTGACATAACGAGCGGGCCTCTCACGAGACCATATGCGAGGCGCAGAAGCATAATCAGGGTCGTCCAGGAGGAGAGTTGGCCAGACGCGACGCTTGCGGGCAATCCTTGTTACCCCAGGTTTTGCTAGTCCGTTTTGGGAGCATGCTCTCCGCAAAGTAGGCAGATATTGCTGGAGCTGCAGGCACATGTCATAATGCATGGTGCATGGTATTCGGTAATTGTGAATTGGAATTCTGTATTATTCTAATCTGACTCTTATGACTGCTCCGTCTCATTGTCTAAATACCGTGAGCCAGTCTCAATGTACCAATAACGTCCTCGTCGTACTGATGCGCTCCTTTGAGCGGCATATGTGTAAAAGGATGAGGCATTCCAAGGTATCTTCGGAAAATAGCCATGCCACCCGCTTGGACAACCTTGACTCCGTATGCCTCCCCTTCATCGCAAAGCGGATCGCATTCTGCAGTTGCAATGAACGTAGTACAGAGGTCCTTAAAGTTTGTATTGTGCAGTGGCGTCTTCCACCATTGAGGAACATTCTTCTCAAGATGGTCACGGTCCCTCTCGTTATTGACTTGTTCATGGAAGAATGTCAAACGCGTATGATCGAGCATTGCGGTATTCTTCATTGCCTCAACGGATGGGAAGAGGTTATATCCTTCGGGAGTTGGCCAGTAAGTCGTGTAGTCGGTGCACGGCACTGTTAGAATGGCCAGCTTTAATGGAATGCCAGCATCACGAGCAAGCTGTTGAGTTACTGCCGCGAGATGACCCCCTGCAGAAATGCCGCTGAGTGAAATCGAAGATCCATCTCCATTGATCTCTGAAGCATTTTTATGAACCCATTCAAGTGCTGCCCAGCCATCTTCGATGGCATGGTCGAAGCGATTTTCTGTGACATTCAACAATCAACAATTCTTGTCTCGACCATGGAATCAATATTCTTACCCGGACAGAGTCGGTATTCAACGTCCAAGGTAATAATGGGCAGGCGTTGTTGTAGTCTCTCGCAGAATGCAGCGTCGGCAGTTAGATCACCGAAGACGAAACCACCACCTGTCCTTCGTAAGCTCTATCTCAAAGCCATGAGATGCGAGATTGGAGTACCGTGAAAGTTAATATGAATTGGCCATGGTCCTTTGCCAAATTTCTCATCCACGGGCGAATAGCTTCGTATCTTGACCTGATGGCCATCTTTCGACGTAACAGTGAAGTTCTTCACTCCAGGAGCACCGCTCAGATCTACACACCATGGGCCGGCATACTTTGCTGGATTGGCGCGAATCTCTGACAGTGGGATCCTGTGCGTCGGTGTTTTATGGGCAATTTTCTCGTTGTAGTAGACAACGAAATCTGGGTCCAAGCGCTTCTGGATATCAGGGTGCAAAGGACTAGCGAGCGTCTCGCCCGTCGCTGGAGCTGACATGCTAAAAACAGAGTGTTAAAACGAAGAGAGTAAAGTCCAGGGTATATCAGATCCTCGACGAAAAACAAACTGATGAATTTGATATTCATATCATTGTAAGATTTCGAGCCTCTCGCGAATATCGGCGATTTGGCATTGCCGCGGGTAGACGGCCTGTATCAAGCCAGGGACATGCGACAGGCCAACCATTGGCTGGAACGCCCAAGAATGCTTACGTACAGCTCCTATTAGCACCCTTCGTTGGCGGCCGCGATGCAGCCGCACCTGCCGCTTCCGGAGGCCGAACCGAGAGTGTCGGGATAAAGAAAATGGAGACTTCCTGCGATCCTCTATGTTGCAGGGTGATGATCGGGGCCAGCGCACGGCGGAGAGCGGTGTTCAGCGAAGCCGATGACCGGGAAGAAGGTGGTTGCCCGAGCAAGCAGCACAGACTAATTTATACAGGAAATAGGAACGGCCAAGAAAGACCCAAGACCAAACGCGGTTTTAGCAGCTCTTGGAAAGCTGACTGTGAGATTGCCCCCTGTCGTTAGCTGCCGTCGCCAGGCCGAGATTTATATCGGCCCAGCCGAAGCCACGAGAGCAGATGGAGGACGGGAGGTGAATGCGCATTACCTATTGTCGGGAAATGAACTCAATAATCAAGCTCGAGAAAGGTGGTGCGAGGACATTGCAGGCATGTCAAAATTGGTAAAGACCCCCTGCCAGCCACCGACATTTTTGGTGTTTTCGAGATAGCCACTAACATTGGCCAGTCGGCGACGAAAGACGAAATGTCCAGGAGAGCGTCCGACCTGCAGAACATGTGCGAGGCGAAGAGAGCAGTGCAAATGGCCAATAACGCCAATTGCTGGGGGGTACTTTGCCCTCCTCGACGAAAAACCCACTCCAACTTCATCACCAGGTGCAGCTCCCAGCCAGGGAACGTTCCCGGTGAAGGTGGACGAGCCATCAGCGGAACTGATTCGCCATATGTGTGATATTTTCTTTCGTGCGCATCATGACGTCGAGTTTTGTTCTTTCATCCACAGGCCTTCATTCGAGGCACAGACGTACAAGATACCCCCATTTTTACTTCATGCAATCATCTCCTTGAGCGCTCTTTCCATGTCAGATGCTGAGGCATCCTCGAAATACGGCTTCGATGCCGGCCTGCAGTTGTCCGATCACTATTTCCAAAAAGCAAGATGTTACTCACAAGCGGCCTTTGACATTCCAACCGTGGACAATGTCCAGGCTAACCTCATCCTTGCTTTGCGGGAGTTACTGGCCTCCACCGGACCAAGGGCATGGATGTATGCTGGAATCGGCATCCGCATGTCCCAGGCAATGCGACTGGGTAAAGAATACAACCAGCGTCATTTACCAAGAGAGAAAGAGATCCGACGGCGAACTCACTGGGCATGTCTCTTGATGGACAGACTCGTATCTTTCTGTACCGCTCGACCGATGACGATGAGAATAGTCTCTGTCAACATCCAGTTGCCTTGTCCCGAGAATGCTTTTATTTTCGAGGAAGACTTCCGAGGCCCTACGACTCACGACATCGACGTGTCAGAACCAACGCAGCTGGAGCTCCTCGCATGCTTCGCTCAGAGTGTCAAAATCTGGGGCAGCATGACCGAATTATTTGTCAACGGAGGCCGCAGACGAGCAAAACATGCCCCAACAGATCCGGAAGGCTGGTTCTTTCAGCGGTCAACTCAAATGCAGAAGTGGCAAAGGGCACTTCCAGAGCGAATGCAGTGGTCGCATCAGAATTACAGACGGCATCAGAGTCTGGGTCAGGGCAAGCTCTTCGTCACGATGCACATGGTCATCCACCACACACTATGTGTCGCTCACCAAGAATACCTGCCACAACTCGACGCTCCCGCCTTAATGGGCGATCTGGGGACCAGCGACACTCAGTACGACTACGCAGGCCTGTCTCTAGACCACCGCGACGAGCACATTATATCCGTATGTCTCCATAACGCTGAAGCCATCAGCAGCATTGCCGCATACCTAGAATCAGGATCTGAGTGCGACCGCGCGATGCTGCGGTCCGCATACACCGGCAGCGCTCTCATGACCGCTGCAAGCGTGCATCTATGGAAACAATACACGAATCCAGATCCGAACGACCCGATGGCGAACTACAGCATCGAATCCGCCCGTCTCTCTCTCAACATCATCAAATCCTGGCGCCACAGCTGGAAGTGCGCACACGCCTGGACCGAATCTCTCGAGATGCTCTTCAAGCTCTACCAATTCGCCTACGGTACCAATTCTCAGCTCTCACAAGCGCTGGCCGACAACGATAACGATGGCGACACCTCCACCTCTACGTCGCCTAACCCTGCGCACAGCAAATCGCCCACAGAGAGCGGGGCCGACCAATCCGTCACCCGTGACGGTAGTGGGTACCTCGACCCTCATCGCGTATGCCAGCGGCTCTACGACAAGATGCGCAATACGATGATCTCGCCACTGGAGAGCAGCGCGACGAAGAAGCGGCACATGCGCGTGTACCTGAGCACCCTGTGGCAGCACATGTGGACTCAGGACGTGCTGAACGGTGTGTCGTTCGATGCTAGCTTTTCGGACTTGTCACCGGATATGCTGACGGCGGCAGACGGCGTTGAGACATCTGCACAGAGTGTGGGGGTGTGGAGCAATATTGATCAGGGTGGGTTGTTTGAGTTTTGAGGTGCTACGAGCTAGTTTCCGGTGAGCGAACAGTCCGCAGAGCCACTCTATGAAGTCTCCTTTCAGCACTTCTAAGAAGCTTCCGCATGTTGCTGGGTATGCTATGAAGCTGGCCTCACACGCTCACGAGAAACTAACTCCTTCATATGGTGAAATTAGCGATGAAGTCGTGTCCGCTATCGCTTGGGCGATTCCACATTCTTAAACGCAGCCACTCAGGCGACCGAAAGAACGATGTAGAGCTCAATCAGCAAAATACCAACTATGCCTCTGTGGTTTGGATTTGAAAGCACTCCCAGAGCATGCTTGGATCCCCTGAACGGCCTACTTCCTAGTCAGGTTAGATTCCGATACTTTGCGATGGATGTTGCGAAGATATACCTAGAACTGCAACATGATCATCCATGCTGAATAAGGAAGCTCCTCAGAGCACATTCGACATAAATCAGTGAATTCAACGCCTATTTGCAAGCTGCTGCAGTTGAACCCAGCCAGCCAAGGACTGAGCGAAAAATCAGCTTCTACTTAGCTGTGCTATGGAGCCGGGTATCGGAACAACAGCTGTGCGACATTGAGTATCAAAAAAGGAACTGAAAGATGTAAAGACCATTCTCCGCCTCCGGAAGATGTCCTCCTGCCATTCCGGGCTCTCGGAATGCTCTCACTGTCAAAGTCGGAATCACACCGTCTTCTCACTCGTCTGCTGCTTCTTCCTCTCTTCGCCCTCCAACTCGTGAAGCTCGACAATCAGCACATACTTTGCAAATACACCAATCTTCGCCCTCATATCGATAACCATGTTCGCGGTCTTTTGGTTCACGACTTGCAGTTGCTTTTGTTTCTCAGCGTTGAACGTATCCATCAAGCTCCTACGCTGGTTCTGTTTGGCGGGAGAATTCCACCAACTGACGCGTTCTTGCTCGAGGACCGAGACAACATACAGCAGACCGCGCGTTGTGTCGATAAGGGAATTTCGGATTTGCGCAGTAGATGCGTCACTTATTACGAGCCTGTCGAGGTTCGCATCGACGCCGTCGATTCCGGCCGACTCTTGATACGACTTGGCCCCGAACGCTTGATTCGGCTTCTTGCCAGTCTCTTAGCCGCTGTTTACGACTGCTTCCGCTCTGCTGTTCGTATTCTTAGAACCAGGCCTTCTCTCGTTCGTCTCCGCATTTTTGAGTTGCGTGAATTCGGAATGCGCCGTGTTGACGAGAGCCTCGACGTCCTCGAGATGCGGCTCAAGAGGCTTGGGCTAAACATGTGTTAGTTTCATTGTCAGACCATATTAACGAGAAGAAGGGGTAGCTTGGAGAGTATGGAGAATGTTGAAGCAAGGGAACTTACCCAGCGATCTCGTTTGGCGATCGTCTTCAATGTACAGACCTGACACATGGCTACACACCCGAGACACTTTTGACTGTTGTTAATAACTTTTATGATCGTAAATGCGCCTCGAGTCTTGGGGGTTGGTGAAGTGTCTGTGATTATGTGATTAAACTCAAGGAGCAGTAGAACTTTGAGTGAAAGTTGAAAGAAGTGTGAAAGTTGATCCTTATGAAGGCAAAACTTTGCAAAGGTGAATTAGTGTTGGAGTTTTAATATCGGTTGTGCTCTTCTATGTTACAGTGTTCACCTTCTTTGTAAATCTCCCTGGCTGGGGACGGCAGGTCCAATGGATTCAGGCGCCTACCCAAATCGTATACGCTACTCATTGCTGCTATTGAGCATCATATATAAGAGTGTGCGGACGAAGAGCGTCACTATAGCGTAGAATGAGATTGAACCCCCTCTCCCACATGCTTGAAAGGGCATCTAGTAATACACTTCTGGGGGAGTAACCGAACTCTTTGATCCCCTTCCGTGCAAGCACCGTCGGCCCAAGGAACTAGCAACATCCCAGGAACATTCCCTTTGGCTTTCAAATGGTGAAATTGGCAGGCAGCTGCTGCGAAACTCCCCACAATTCCTGTATCCGACCGTCTTCAACGCGCCACAGATCCATGACTTCGCTCGTGTCGTTAGCGGCTGGGAGGCCATCCATAGTTACGAAGACGAGGCCGTAGTGACATTTTGGAAGACGGTTTTGAGCAGGTGGATCTCGATGATTGGCAGTACTGCCTTTAGAGCAGCCTCCTCAGTTACGCCGGCTGGAATGTTCGGGTCGTGTGTGACGAATGAGGGCGAGACGTATTTGCTGAAAGCGGTGTCGACGTCTTTTTTTAGGTAGAGCGTTTCGATGAACTCGTCAAAGACCTTTCGTTAGGGCATGATGTACGAATAGAGTTTACCAAAGATGCGGCAGCAAGTAAAAAGAGGCCAGCAAATCTCGCGCCGGGATAGAGCATGATGGGATACCTTGTGGTGAATTCAGGTACAAGCGTCCTCAAGCAGCTGACGGAGGGACATTGGGAATTCTTAAATATCGCCCTCGTTCCATCAAGATTTCTCCGTGACCAAACGTGCGGAGCTCTATGGGATTCCGTTAGCACCTCATTAGATCTCATTCTGTACGCAACAAGCGGGGTTTTATCGTATATGGGATTTCCGTCAGTACGAAGTAAGCCACCGGATTTCACTCTGATATGTTGTCCGCACGTGGAGCGGCTACCCTCATCCAGAGGCTGGATGAGAAATTGGATCTATTCCAAAAGGTGAACCAACAGAGTAGAATGTCAAAGCCACGAGTGGAGAGGACGAAAGGAAGAGGCTCACTATTCAAAGCGTGTTGAATGAATCAATCGCGCTCATCTATTGCTAACTCTGACAAGCGAATATTTCTCCGCACTGTTGTGGTATCTGCTGCGCCGTGAGGCTGTTTGCTGAGCTCGTCCATGCCTCATAATGCAGGTGCAAGCCTAGAGATCGCGTCAAGATGGCAATGTTGCCTGGAATAAGTTGGGCTAATTATGTGAGGCCGCCCCATGCCTACAGAGTTTTTGAGTAAAGGTAAACTGGAGATGAGATGTCGTCAACTTGAAGCAAGTGGCAGTGTAACCTTATGTAACGTGACTGAGTCTACTCTCATGGTAGAGAGTGCCTTCATAATGCATCACACCGAGGTGGATCGTTCGAGGAGTTAGCAGCGTCGCTGGTGGTTCGACTCAACGAAATTCGACCAGAGCATCTGTTGGAGCCTCTTTAATGTATTGATGATCCAGTCGAAGGGGGGATTATCGGACGCGTGGGTATTGGGAAGATGCACATTCATGCTTTTGACGCAGTTTGCAGCAGGCAAAGCCGATACTCACTCGGATAGCACACAACTTTATGGCGAACTTGGTCGAGGATACATTATTGTAGACGTCACATGATGCTTCGGGATACATTCGCTGGCCATTGATCATATCCTCTCTGCGCCGATAGTAAGCACGTTTCAGTACGTTGTGAGCGCGAGAAATCAAATGAGAAGGTCGATGAACAGTTACGAGAATGTTCGGACTTGAAGTAGTAATCTCGCCCAGTCAGCCTCGATATACATACCGAAGTACGGCGGACGCCTATAGAAGTAAAATTTAGGAATATCCCGAGTCATCAAGCACCCGTTCGCTTCTATCTAGTTTTCTGGAAGAAGCGCCCGCAGATCTTCTGTAGGCCGAAGCGTAGCATGGGGCCTTCCATGCTTTCGTTTCACGCCCATGCGCGCAGCGTGAAAGGATTCTAGGGCGGCAAGCTGCATCCAATTGCTGCTTATTTGCCGGGAAAATTCCGCAAGTGGTGCACAGCGCAGTGCTCGTGGGCTCGTCGTCGCTGGGTGCAGAAATGCGCGTCAATATATAGAAGTGGCCCAACTAGGGCGAAGATGGACGATCAATAGTGTATTCGCCGCGCCCTGTCTCCAGCCAAGACGTCGACAAGGCCGGTGATTATTTCAAGGCTCTGCTAGCGAGTGTCCCTGCAGCAGCGCAGCGCACTCGCACCCCCACACTGGCCACATGGCATTGGCTGAGGTGGGCATGGCATGGATGACCCATCGGCGGACATCGAAGTCGTCGAGTCCTGAAACGCCGCCGTGGCCCCTCGGAATATAAGGACAATGGTCGCGCTGCGCAGGTGCAAGTGTCTCAACTCGGCACAGACTGCGGAGCGTGGCATTCACCTTCAACGTGTGGCGTCTGATAGCGCTCCGACCACGCTAGCGCTCTTCAGGCACAGGACAGGCACAACGGCGAAATTGGGTGGTTAGAGTGGTTAGTGAGATTGGCCAATTGCGCGCACCGCTGCACGCCCCCGACAGGTGCAGACAGCAGCGCAGCTCTCTCGCGTGTCACAGCAGAACGCGCGCCTCCTTTCCCGCCAGCGTCTCGCAACTCTCCCTCCTCAACGCAGAGCTGCGGGCCGCGTTCAAGCAATCCCTTCGTCTGCTTTCCTGCCATGGGAGAGTTGCTGCAGCGTTGGCTGAGCTAATCTTCCCCAGGCCAGCTCCCGCCGGTGGCTTCCCACCGCCTGCATATAGCGTACAGTACACGAGGTGGCCCCCTGCACTAACACCAAGCCCGACCACCGAACATCATCCCTCCGCCGCTGCCAATCTCTCCTCCTTCTCTACAATGGCCTCGACCATCTCCAACTCACGACCAGAGAGCCTGTCCCCCACCGTCCACCACTCCGAGCAGGTGTTGGCAGCAAGCAGGACCAGCGGCTCTTCCGAGGCCGCATCACAGCAACAGGGGCCGAGGCGCACCAGCTTCAACTTCCTCCGCCGCCAAAAGTCGGCCGAATCGCGTCCCTCCGCCACGAGAACTCCCTCTGGTGCCGGCAAGATGAGCAAGAAGCAGCGCGCCGTCGCGCAGGAGGAGCTCGCGCGTCAACAGCGCGAGGCTGCCGCGCTCGCCAGATCTCCACCGCGCCTCCCTTCCCACTCTCCTCTCCCGACCATCAACGCGTTTGGAGCACAAGGCGCTCAGGACATGAGACCAGACAGCGTTGCCATCGCGACGAACAGAGCGGGAGGTTACAGTCAGCCGGGTGGATATCCGCAACAGCAGACGCAAGGAGGCGGAGAATACCACGCGATGTCCAGCCACGTGCCCATCCCGCCCATCCCACACGGCAGCAGCCCGGGCTCGAGGAATGGAGACTATGACCCGTATCCACGGACAGAGAGCATGACGCACCGAGGACGGTACAGTTACGCGAGCAGCGCCGTCAGCATGGGTACGATCAACAGTCCCAGGAGGGTCAGGAGGAGACGAGACCCAACGCCATTCAAGTACGTTTATGAACATTGTCAACTTTCACCGCAAAACACAGACACCATCCTCTGACGTTATTAATTACATAGTATCCTCGTGATTGGCGCGAAAAATTCCGGCAAAACGTCGTTCATCAACTTCCTCCGCACTTCACTCACAAGCGGCCCTTCCAAAAAGTCCCGACAAGACAAGCAGTCACCTTCACCGCCGCGCACAGGAACTGTGCTCCAGCCAGACTCTGCGTTCACAAGCCAGTATCTTGAGACAGAAGTGGACACTGAGCGCATTGGCGTCACATTATGGGACTCTCAGGGCCTGGAGAAGAACATTGTGGACTTGCAGCTTCGTGAAATGAGCTCCTTCCTGGAGTCCAAGTTCGAGGAGACCTTTACTGAGGAGCAGAAGGTGATTCGCGCACCAGGAGTTCGTGACACGCACATCCACATCGTATTTCTCATTCTCGATCCGGTCAGGCTGGACGCCAACATCAACACTAGTCGTCAACAAGGCCCCAACAAATACAGCACCAGTGGAACACTACGTCTTGTTGGAGGCTTGGATGAAGATTTAGACTTGCAAATCTTACGCTCGTTGCAGGGCAAAACAACGGTCATTCCAGTTATCAGCAAAGCTGATACCATCACAACAGCACACATGACGCACTTGAAGCGCACAGTCTGGGCCTCCCTAAAGCAAGCCAAGATGGATCCACTCGAGGTGCTGAATCTGTCTGAAGAAGACAGCGAGGAAGAAGGCGAGGGTGAGGAATTCGATGAGCGAGACGAGGATCGTTACAACAACTCGGGCGATGAGGAAGAGGGGGTGAACGAGATCACACACAACAAGAACAGAGACACATCAGCCACAGCCGACGTGATCGATAACCTCGTCGACCGCTCCGACTCGGACTACGATGAGACCAAGGACGTTGCGGCTTCATCTTCTCCGGCCCGCAAGGCCACACAGTCAAGTCCCGCAACAAGCCCCGAGACTCGCGGCCAGCACCGCCGCTCCGCTTCCGCAGTGTCGAACAACCTCGGCGATAGCGAGCTTCCATACCTTCCCATGTCGATCATCTCGCCCGACATGTACGACCTCGAAATGTCTAGTGACGACTCCCCACCGGGCCGCCGCTTTCCATGGGGCTTTGCGGACCCGTACAATGCCGAGCACTGCGACTTTGTGCGCCTCAAGGACTCTGTGTTCAGCGAGTGGCGCGCAGAGCTGCGAGAAGCGAGCCGCGAGCGTTGGTACGAGGGCTGGCGAACGAGCAGGCTGAAGCGCCATAACGGAGCCCCTGGAAGCGCGAGGACTGGCACTGCAGGACGGCCAATGACTGTTGGCACGGCAGGAGCTGTTGGCGGCGGCGGCATGAGAAGTCCCAATGGACGGCCGTCGGGGATTTATGGAGCGCCGGGGCCTGGTACGGCCGTTTCGACCGGACAAGGTGCACCACCAAATGGCAAGACACAGAGCATGAGTGCTGCGGATATGGCAAAGGGAGGCGTTTATCGGGGTGCTGGACAGTACCAGTGAAAAAGCGACGGACGGCTAGACCGCACGCAGTTCAACAAGCGCGCTTTGTTCTCCTCGCAGCTGAGTATGCGGACGTTACGCAGCGCGGAACATGAATGCTTGGGGGTGAAACTGAAAGGCGGAGTTGATACGGCGATGACGAATTTGCATCTTCTGCTGGCACAGAGCTATCACGCTGGTTTTGTTTTTCCTGGATCATCTTTGGTGGTCTTTTTGAGTCTTCCCTCTGTCAAACTGCTTCAGACTTTCTTTTGTCAAACCACTGTCTCCTCCCCTTTATATGCCCCCCTTTCCAGCTAAACTTCATGAGCACAAGCTTCTTCTCCTTTTCTTTTTCTTCGGCCGCCCACCTCCCTCGCTACACCCCTGCCCCTTCTTTGCTTAATACACGAGCCGGAGGTGCCCCTTGGAGCAGAGCTGCTAGTAGCTGGCTAGGAGCAAAAGCAAGCATGTATACCCAAAGCGATCTGATTTTGTGTTTTCTTTTCCCTTTCTGAAGATTTCTTTTCCGAATGATGGGGGCGGGCGGGGGAACCTTTTTCTTGGGGCGGATGGGAATGTGCGATCTACAGTTTTCTTCAATAGGTGGCGACCTAATGGACCTGGAATTGAAGATAGACAAGCGCACGACATTCTCGCTCCGCCCGCGGTGTATAGCGAAAGCCTTGGATCAGCTCAATCAGAACTTTACAATCGTCAAGTGGACGCGTGAGATGCGTATGTGAACCCTTTCGCCCATGGCCCGGTGATCCTACCTTACCTACTACTTGCGCGAGGGAGCACTGAGGTTATTCTTTCTTCATGCAGAGAATGGATACATGTAGCGAAGGAAGTCGCCAGTGATTTAATTACGCTCGCTAAGAGCTGCATCACCTGCTCTTGGTACTGCTGTATACAGAAAGCGCAATTTACCTCAGTCGGGAAAGAGCACTCCTCTCGAAAAGTATAAACCCCCTCCCCCTCGCCAGACCGATTCCACGAATTTGCCAAACTTAAACCCTCTCAACCCTCTTTCCTGACTCCCCCATTCCGAAAGGTTTCCGTCATAGTTGTTGACTGCTTGCTTGCGAATCAATCCGGACACAAATGGAGCTCAGAGTCGCGACGATTATGTGATTCTGCCGTGATTACATGTAACCTGCCTACTGAATCTGAATATATCAATTCTTCCAAGATTCCCTAACTGCCTGAGGACAAGCAATTGAATTTGAGTATGCTTCTATGCAAAAAGTGCGTACCGTATGCCGCAAAAAGGCAAGAGCAAATGAGGTGCTGCGCCGGATTTAACACGGCGCTAAACCCAGCCTCGGGCACGCCTTAGCCGATAAGCTGCCCTCCGATTACAGAAGCTCCCTCTACCTTATTCGCACCTCCCCACCACATCCACAACTTTCTTCCTACCTGACCTCACATCATCAACACCATGAGCGATCAGGACACCGAGCGCGAATCGTCGTACGATCCGTCCGTCAGGACCATTGAGAACCGCGTTTTCGTTTACGACCCTGATAGTGTTGATGAAGAAGACGAGGATGACGACATGGATTATCAACCCGCGGAGGAGTCATTAGGCGAAGGGGGAGATGAGCTGGATGATATGGATGATGCGGAGTTTGAAGGTGAGGGGATATCTTCCGTGTCTTTGTCTCTCGATATCTGGGGAGATTGAGATCGAAGTTGAATAAAAGCTGATATAGTAGACATGACAGACGCCGCAGAGAACCTGAGCAGCGTCGAGATCGAGTTTGAGATTCCTGATGATGGGGAGGTCACTACGGAGGACAATAGTCAGGCAGAATCGACAGCGTCGGCGTCAGAAGAGCGGGAAGAGCAGCCGAGAAGAGGCCCCACGCAGATGAGGAGTAAGTCCAAGTCCTTCCCATATATCTGTACCCAGTCGTGGCAGTGGAGCACACATTATACTCTCACGATCGCAATATAATTAGCCTATGATGTCACCCCTTGGCACCGCTTTATCGAAGGAGAGCGGCGCCGAAGAGGCGACCTGCATAGCAGTATACGAAACGCAGGTGTGGCAGCGCTAACGTTCGCCCCCCAAGTAACCCGCGCACAGCTCATCGAGCTCCTTGGTCACAATGGCCTGCGCCAGATGTTCACACAGCACTACGCTTCCGACCTCCTGGGCGGCTATGGCCTCGCTCGCGCGAATGGCGATGATGATGAGGAGGCATCAGACACAAGTACTGAGGACCAGTCGTGGGGACGCTTCGGCCTGCGAACAAGAAGACGACCGAAGAGACGCGGACCTCCAGAGTTCGAGAAGGTGCCAAGCGAGGAGGGGCTCAAGCTCATGGAGAGTGGAACATTCGGCACGAACGAGCGCGGCGAGGACAGCGTGCGGCGGAAGAAGAAGACGGCGATGCGGCTTTTGCGGCGCGAGCTTGGCCTGGGCACTTATGGTAGGCAAGCGGCGGAGAGCAGGCTGTTGAGGCAGGACCTGGTGCCGCGCAGCAAGGCGGACATGATCATCAACTACAACGCGAGATGCTACTCGGGCCAGTTCAGCAAGGACGGCAATTTCTTCTTCAGTTGCGCGCAGGACTTTAAGGTGCGGATGTACGATACGGCGAATCCGTATGATTGGAAGTACTACAAGGTGAGACTCCTACCCTCTCTCTCCTTTCTGTCGGTAATTCAGCTTGCTAATATGTCCGCAGACCGTCGATGTCCCAATGGGCTCCTGGACTATCACGGATGCCACCCTCTCTCCTGACAACCGCTTCCTCGCCTGCTCGTCCATCCGCAACATCGTCACCCTCGCCTCCACAGACCCCAACTCCGACCCCGACTCCGGCTCCGACTTCCAGATGCTCGACTTTGCGCAGATGGGCCCTACCGCTGCCACCAATGGACCGCGAAGGACTCGTGGCTGGAGCGGCTACGGCCACTTCGGCATCTGGAGCTTGCGCTTCAGCGGCGATGGGCGTGAGATTATTGCTGGTACAGGCGACCATTCGGTCTATGTTTATGATTTGGAGAGGAGGCAGAGTATCCTTCGCATTCCTGGACATGACGACGACGTCAACGCCGTGTGCTATGGCGACGAGAATAGCCCGCACATCCTGTATTCTGGCTCCGATGACAGCACGCTTAAAGTGTGGGACCGGCGCTCACTGGGCGATGGTAGAGCAGCAGGCGTATTCCTCGGACACACCGAAGGCCTGACATATGTCGACAGCAAAGGCGATGGACGATATGTACTCAGCAACGGCAAGGACCAAACGACCAAGCTGTGGGATTTGCGGAAGATCATCTCAACCGAGGAGGCAGAGCGCACTCGGAGCTACAACTCGAACTTCGACTATCGCCAAGATGACTACGACTTCTCCTGGTGGCGACCTCATCCGAAGGACTGCAGTCTCGTTACGTTCCGGGGTCACCGCGTTCTCCGAACTCTCATCCGCTGCCATTTCAGTCCTCCGGGTAGTTCTGATGGCAGGTACGTGTACAGTGGTTCTCAAGACGGACATGTCTGGATCTGGAATCTCGACGGCACGGTGAAGAGCAAGATCAATGTGCTTGATGAGACGAAGGATACGCGGCCGCGCGATAGCGAGACGACGGAGACGGATTACTATTGGGGAAGGAATACGGGGGGTTGGAGGACGGTGGTGAGGGATGCGAGTTGGCATCCGGATGTGGGTATGATTGCTGGTATGATCCCTCTTCTTCACTTTCCAATCTCCTAGTTGGATAAAGGCTGATTGATGCATGCAGCAACCTCGTGGAACGGCTACGGCACCTCCTGGGGAACATGCACCGTGCACACGTGGGACGACGAGTACGACTCCGACAGCGGCTTGAAGGGGAGCTCTGCTACGTGCCCGCCGGGCAGAAACCGCTCCGCGAAGAGGGTCGACGCGCAGCTTAGGCACAATCCAGTGTACTACATGCATGAGGGCGGAAACAGAGGCGCGAGGACGGCGGGGGTGGCGAATCGTACGCGAACAGGCAGGCGTGCGGTTATGCTTGATAGTGATGAGGATGAGTGGGTTTGAGGAGGCGTAGAGGAGGTGAGATGAGTGGGGAGATTTGAGTGTGGAGGTGGTGAGAAGACTCGACGACGATTGCTTGAATTGCTTTGGTGGTTTGCTTCGAGTGGCTTAGAATGTGCGTGGACCGGACTACGAAGCCCTGTTGACTTGGAGGGGCTGAAGACTCACTGCAAGAGCTGACAAACCGTTTGCTCGGATGCACTGACTCAACGATGACTAAGGGGTCTGATGGAATTTGCGATCACAACGACTACGATGGCGATGAAATAGAGTCGTTTTCATGCACAGCAGGCTTTCATTGTACATAGTGTACATGTACATATGGAGCAGGGCTGGCGCTGGCTTTTGGGTAGCGACTCATACCTGGATAGATGGCGATGGGGCCATGATACCCTCATTCAAATGAAAAGGAATTTGCATCAGAAAGCGTCTGTGACTATTCTCTCAACTCCATGCGAGCCATTCTTAAATATCGTGCAGTGCGGTCGTGGAGAACAGTCCAAAAGGGTCGTTATGTTATATACGTAGCCATCGGACTCGGTGCCAATGGGTTGTAAGGGCCACATAACGGGAGTTGAGGGACACTTTGGAATCATGATGAGCTCGCATTGACAACTTCCCGGTGAATTCTTAGCCGTATATCAGACGACGCCCGCCATCGAGATATAATACAAGGAAAAGTTTGACGAATTCGCTCATTGATAATGTCAAGTCATCGAAAGTATCCATTGTCATGCTTCCATCCTAGAGGTCGACACTGGGATTCCCAATGCACACCTCTCGCCCGCAGACTCCAGCATCCACCCCAATTTGTCTACGAGCCTCCCACCAGGATGTTGTTAACGGGTATGTGTATTAATTTGACGAAGTAGCCGATCGTGCCTGTTCGACAGAGGGCATTAGCAAACTTGTTCTGCTGCGACATGCAACGAGACGATTGTAATGCAGATGAATTGGTGCGGCGCATACCCATAATGACGAAACCGACGCCCACAGCTTGTGAAATCTTCAGGAACTCGCGCTTGTCCGCTGGAGAGTATGTCAGTATCATACCAACTGGAAGATTAATCAGGATGTTAGCGTACGCTTCGTGCACCGATTCAAGAACTGTGTGCCGTCCTTGATGAAGTCCTTGGGGATATCGGCGAGTTCCTTTAGCTGTGAGCTTGACATGGTGACGGTATTCGAAGATGCTGTTGGGGATTGCAGAGGAGAGCGAGGCGGTTGATCGGAGTGCGCTGAAGATTGCGTATGACTTTGATGGTGGCTGTGGAAAAGGGACAATCTGTCCAGCGAAAGGCGGAGGTTTGGCCAGATTTCCTTCTTCGCGCAGAGCCGCAAAGGCTTGGCACGCCGCCCAGCTTAGCTCCATGCGCCACTCGACCTCACCTCCTTTCCACTCCCTCACCACTTCGCTCCACACCACCGCGACGCGTTTTCACTCTCTTGACTTCGCGACAATTCATTTGCCAATCCGAGTCACTTCACACGACGCGAATCGACCAAATACCAACGTCTTCGCTCCTCCCACATCTCCCGATGACGCACTAACTTGCAGATCGCGAAAGTAACCGAGCAAACTACGGGCAGCTCACGCTCCGAGGAAAGCACCGAAACACATAGAAGCTAACTCTCAGGAGACGTCAACACGTCCCTCTCTCATCTTCGCTCTTCTGTCAAGCGCTTAAAGCTGCTGCAGCGTTGGCTTAGTCTCAGCCTTGCAGACACCTTCAATACCTGTACCACATTCTGAGGAAGCAATCATCTGGCGGTCGCAAAGTACATCTTTGTATTCAATTCACGACTCATCATAAACCTGCTCTTTCACCTGTCACAGAGACAGTGGGAGCTTGTCCTTTTGCATATCGGGGTTGAGATCTGAGACAAGACACTGTACAGTACGTATGTCCGTTGCACTTTATCATGTACAAGAGCAATCGGGGAGGCAAATCATGGGGATGATGCGTATCATTGCTTTCTGGAGACCTTCTGGGAGCTAGCATCTTGCTGAAACTGGCTAAGCACAACATTGTTGCCTTGCTTTCACCTCCAACACATGTACTCTCCAGTTTACTGATTGAATGTTTCCCAGCTGCTACAGAGGACTCTTGTATCTCGAAAGAAACCATACATTGAGCCAGATCGTGGCTCCGTGCAGTATCTAAGGAGTAAAAAGACTCGCTTTACGGAGCTTTAACAACACACTTTCTTCTTTTTCCTTCTCGCAGTTTCCCGCGACCATCAAGATGGCTGACGACGACAACTTCGACATTGACATCTACGGCGATGACAACGTGCAAGACTATCCTGAACCGGTCGAGGCAGACGCGTCTGCTGGAGCAGCAATGACCGAGGTGAAGAATGAACCCGACACGCGCTCCACGACCCTCGACAACTCCTACGAAGAGGCAAACAACAGTGCCACCCCTGCAAACGACACGTCGCAGAATTACGACTCAGGCCAAACTGTTGATAACCAAGCCTTGCAGAGCAACAACGCGTCGACACAAGCCATCTCGAGCACAACCGGTGACACATCTCATTCAGGCCCGCCAAAGCGAGCGCCGGTGCAGCAGGGCGTAAAGCGTAAGGAAGGCGAGACAGATGGACGAGACATCGCGCCTGGCGCGACGAACGCGTTGCTGATCAGCGAGTTGCACTGGTACCAGGATGAGGATGACGTGCGCGGCTGGGCGAACCAAGCCGGCGTAGAAGATGAGGTGAAGGAGTTGACGTTCAATGAGCACAAGGTCAATGGCAAGAGCAAAGGGTTTGTCTTCTCACGACTTCGCTGTCTATACTCTCTCCTGTACTATCTCTGACATTGTATCACAGACAAGTATTCGTCCTCCTCGCCGGCCCTCAAGCCTCAACAGCCCTCAAGCACAAACTCGACTCTTATTCCAACCCCTCTGGCACCGGCACGCCTGCCCCAGCCGGCCGCAAGCACGTCGCGACCTTCCACCCCGCGCATAACCCTTACAAGACGCTTCCAAAGGAGAACCCCAACCGCCGCGACCAGAGCTCCTCCACTGGACGCGGAAACTTCAGCCAAGGCACTGGCTTCCGCGGAGGCAACAGAGGTGGTTCGTTCAATCGCGGTGGTGGAGGCGGCATGCAGAACAACTTCAACCAGGGCCGCAACTTCTCGAGCCCGGGTATGGGAGGCCAAGGTGGCGGCTTCGGCGGTCCGGGAGGTAACATGGGCGGCGGAGGCTTCAACAGCGGCATGGGTATGGGCGGATTCAACAACAACTTCCGCGGCGGAATGGGCATGGGCGGTATGAACCGTGGCGGCGGAGGAATGATGCGTGGCGGCCGCGGTGGTATGGGGGGTATGAACAACATGGGCATGGGCATGGGCACTATGGGTGGTATGAACAACATGGGAATGGGTATGGGCGGCATGGGAATGGGAGGCCCGATGGGCGGAATGATGGGTGGTCAGTTTCTCTTCCCCTCATTTACTGTTAAAATCGGATTACAGTGTTATACTAATACAAGGCTTCATACAGGTGGCTTCGGCGGCCCGCAGCAACAGCAACCACACTTCAATCCCGCGTTCTTCAACGGACAGGGAGGCATGGGCGCCGGTGACTGGGGAAACCACCCGAACAAGCGCCAACGACAGGAATGAGCATGGTCTGGAGGATCATTTTGCTGACCGAGACCCGCCAGCCGATGGCTATATAGGCATGTGGTGGCTGTTTACCGGCGTCTACAAGAGCTCGTCTTGAGGGTTTTCTGGCATACGGCGACAATACCGAGCTTAGGCCAAATTGGGTTGATTTTAGGCGTTTAAAGGTCTTTGGTGTCTACGGATAGGCAAACGCTCCCATCTTGGAATGATTGGGAGCAGAATCTGAAAGTGTATGATAGCTAGGCGAATGAGCTCAAATGAAGCCGCAATCAAGCCCTCTCTACAAGCATTCAATTCACTTTGATGACACTAACACCGGCTTGTCTACCTCATCTCTCGAGCCATGCGTGTCGCAAGCAGCCTTTCTGGAAATGTTGAAGTGCACAGTCAACATACTATGGATAGGGTAGGAAGGATGGTGCTCCACCCCGTCAGCCCAGTTCTTCAATGTCGCTGCCTTCATTCCATTCCTGAGCCAGTTCAAAATCAGCGGTACTCTGTCCTGTGGGCGATTGCCTCAGATTGATTCATTCCGCCTGCTTCCCGAGGAACCTTCGAATGATGAACGATCTCGCGTAATCTCGACGCCAGAACCAGCAACATCTATGATAGCGCTGGGCTTCTGTACAGAGACCGTCAGGGCTTGGAAGCCTGAGGTTAAGAAAGCGACGTTGACGATGAATGCCGCGAGCGCTTCGAGCGTTTGATACGATGAGTTCCCGATACCCTGTTGCATTATTAGCGTTGGACTGAGCTGGGTTGGATATATTATCACTGGAAACTTACGTCCGTGATTTTCTGGATTATTGCGCCGTAATCGCGAAAGAGTCCATTCTCGTGCGTAGAGACAACCCAGAAAGTGAGGTCTACAATGACATTTTGCTTTTGTAGCCGTTCGTGTGGATTCACACCAATTATACATGGTATCTTGATGCCGTCCACGAAGAACTTGTCTGAGTAGTCCCTTAGATTGTAACGGGTCGCTTTCGTAACCGCATAACTATATCCGATTCCTCCTTCTGCTAGTAGTGACGCCCTGGGCAACCTGATACCAATATATACATCATGCTGTGTCTGATCTTCTGTTGTCTCCGATTTTGGGTCAACTACGTCAAGGATGTCCTCCAATATCTTCATTGAGAGGTCGTAGATATTGCCACCATTTTCGCTGTTTTCAGCCGCAGTAGCTCGTAGTTGTTTGGCTATGGTAGAATAGCTAACGGTATCTGAGACTGCGTCCGAAGCCCCTGCGGCACGGAGATCGTAGCTGACTCTGAGATCAATGACCACGGGCTGTTCCCGACCCTCGCGGTGCCAAGCATCCAGTCCGACAATGGCCGATAGCGTGAGATTGCGTAGAAATATTGTATCTTCTGTCGGTTGCGAGAAGCGTACTGAATGTTCATCCTTCGTGCGTAGCCACTCAAACGCCATTTTCCAATCCGATCTTGAACTACTCGACGAAATGAGGAAGAAGTAGGGATAAACTTCAACCAGAAAATCATCCGATATGAATAGAATCGGCGTGTAGCGCTCGTGAGACTCTCTGTATGTGACTTGATTTGGTAATGATGAAAGGTCTCCCTTTGAGTCTTAACGCCAGGCACTGGACGAACGAACGAATTGTTATTTTTAAGTGTCAGGAAACCGATTAGATCGAGTACTAAATCGAAATTTGACACCGTAATGATGTTCCCTCACATCCGTACTCGATCTCGTTCAGAAATTATGAGTAGCGAGTTCTTGCGTGAGTTTTGGATGATGTCAAAACCTTTGCTCGGAAAGAGAAATGAACGTTGGACTAGGGTTAGGGTTCGTGGAGCCAGAGACCCACCCTTCATGCACGAACGTTTCTCTTATGCAAGTCATGTTTACCTTGACGCCTTTAGCGACGCCACGATCTACACGCGTTTCTGCATTCTCTCGCTCCACTTTCGCCTTCGAACACTACAACATGACGCGCTGCTTCTCACCGTGCAACTTTTCATATTACTCCTTTTCTAAATGGATGGGCCATTTCCATTCCGATTCCGTCTGAACTGCGTCGACCATTACCAAGCGGCGCCTACCCAATTCGACCCTCATCTCTTCGGCCAAAGTTTGTCGCAAGGCAAAAAAGCGCCCGCAGTGCCAGTCATCCGTGCCTTTGGCGCGACCGAGACTGGCCAGAAAGTGTGCGCGCATATCCATGGAGCGCTCCCATATCTGTACATAGAATACAATGGCAGTCTTGCAGCTGAAGATGGTGGAATCTCTCGGATAGCAGCTTGGGATCGCTTGCTAATGCTCTGTAGTGAATGCATACATTCGCGACCTTCGCATGAGCATCGACCATGCGCTGGCAATTAGCTACCGTCGCAATCCCTACGACGGCAAGGCTATCTTCGTCGGCCACATCTGCCTCGTCAAGGGCGTGCCTTTCTTCGGCTACCATGTCGGCTACAAGTTCTACCTGAAGATATATCTCCTCAACCCGCTGCATACGACGCGATTCGCGGATCTACTGTACCAAGGTGCCATCATGCAGCAGATCATCCAACCCCACGAAAGCCACCTACAATACTTGCTGCAATGGATGTGCGACTATAATCTTTACGGGTGCGCTTACATTGACTGCGCGATAGTCAAATTCCGGGACCCTGTGCCGGAGTACATGGAGCTCAGTAACTTGGCGCATCGCTGGCATGACAGGACGATCCTGCCTGAATGGATTTCAAATCCTGATAATCTTCCGCGACAGAGCCATTGCGCCATTGAAATTGATATCCGTGTTGAGGACATATTGAATCGACATGAGGTTCACGAACGACCGCTCCACCACGACTTCATCGAACGTTTCCAGCTCCTTGGCCCCGAGGACAAATTTGTACATTCGATGGCTGGGCTCTGGAAGGATGAGACCAAGAGGCGCAAGAAGAGAATGGGTATCACAGATCCATCAAGCAGCCCATTTCCAAAGGAAGTCCTTGTCAGCATGTCCGCAGATGCTCGAGGCAGCCAGAAATGGGGGTGGATCCACGAAGACGAGTATAGAGAGTTAGTGGATGATCTTGTGAAAGGCGAGAAAACCGGAAATGATGGCACAACTATTGGCTTCGACGATTTCGTCAAACCTGCGACACTGGGGGATCAAGTCAAAACCGCACTAGAGAGCGTTGAAGACCTCTTCTCCGAAAGGCTTCGTGCTGGCCACGAACAGGCTAGTGACGTGGAAACACAACTGAGGGATGAGGATGCCAATTCTGAGGCGTTGATTGATGAGAAGAAGATAGCTTTCTTGGATTACGATATTATATCAGACGAAGAGGTCGCTGAGGAGCTTGCGCTGTCACAGCGACTAAGAGAGATTGCGCGTGGACCGAAAAGTAACAGTTCCAGGAGTCGACGCAACGAGAGTGGCATTTTGAAATCCTCCGACGAGGTTGACAACTATATTGAGAGCGACAGGCCCTTGAAGAAGAGAAGGATAGATTCCTCGCCACTCAAACGAGTAGCGTTCCAAGATTCCAGCAGTGAATTGTTGAAGGGTGACAGCGATCTTACGGCCTCTCAAAGTAGCAGCCCCCTGAAGTCAGACCTAGGACAGCTCTCGCAAAGTAGTATCAAAGCTCATGGGCGTTCCCGACCAACGACTGTATCATTTCCTGTTGTCAAAAATCCGCAGGATCCTGATACAGCGCTACGTCTTAGCCAGCGGAGCGAATGGTCTAACTCGCAGAAAGCAGAGCGTACACCAAAAACGACCAAAACAGACGCTGCATCAGAGGAATCTCCTGCGACGCCCTGGACGGTCTCAAAGTCAGCATCTTCGACTAGCACTGGTGAAAACTCACTTGGCCCTGAAGTTTCATCACAAGCTCTTAAGCTTGCGTCCAAGTTGGATGGCTCTTTTCTGAGCTCAAATTCAATGCTGCTGTTTGGAGAGTTGCCTCCTTCAGCCGAGACCGTCCAAAACACAATGTTGGACTGGGGACTGCCACCTGTCCTTTATCAGGATGCCTACTACAGCGACGAGAGAGACGTCCCCGAGCGCCCTAGGGAGTACGCCGGGCGAGAATTCAAACTACAAAGCACAACGATACCGTACCTGCCAGATTTCGATCCAACTGGTTCCTCACTGGCTACGTACGGTGAGAGGTCGGGGGTGGTTGTTGACAAAGTCAAGGAGGAATTGCAAGCTCGTCGCCGAAGAAGACAGTGCACATTGCGGAATTGGCAGATTGCCGATGCTCCGCCGACAGCAGAAGAGGTGCAAGAATGGCTGGAGCAAGAGAGATTACAGCAACGAGGCGACGCTGATCCAGATGCAGATGTACCAAATGCACCACCGGGACAGCAGAGTAGAACGGGCGGACAGAAGGTGCTACTCTCGCAAATCGATGGCCCAACGCAAAAGAATAAGCACGGCTTCAAGTATTCACAGAAGCTCAAGTCAACCAGCGTGCATCATGAGACGCAATACATGAGTATCATGAGTCTTGAAGTGCACGTCAATACTCGTGATACTTTTGTTCCGGATCCAGCCGAAGATCCGATAGCAGCGATCTTCTGGTGTATCCAATCCGATGATGATGAGGACACCGACCCCGATGGTCTGAAACTTGGAATTCTTGCACTCTCCTCTGAAGATGGGATCGCTTCAAAGATATCCAGACAAGTCTCTGTCGCTGTCGAGTATGAGGAAGACGAACTCAACCTCATCAACCGAATGGTGGACATCGTTCGTGGCTATGACCCAGATATCCTCACTGGGTACGAAGTGCACAACAGCTCATGGGGCTACTTGATCGAGCGCGCTCGCTTGAAATACGAGTATAACCTTCCCGATGAGTTTTCACGCATGAAGTCCCAATCACACGGTCGCTTCGGCAAGGAGGCAGATCGCTGGGGATTCACGCACACGAGCACGATTCGTGTCACTGGACGCCATATGATCAATATTTGGCGGGCGATGCGAGGAGAGCTGAATCTGCTGCAGTACACAATGGAAAATGTCGTGTTCCATGTGCTGCATAAGCGCATCCCGCATTATAGCTTCGCAGATCTCACACGCTGGTATCAGAACGGTCGGCCACGCGACTTGGCGAAGATGGTGTCGTACTTCTTATCGAGAGTGCAGCTTAATCTGCAGATCCTCGAGACAAACGAGCTCATTGCGCGTACAAGCGAACAAGCCCGTCTACTAGGAGTTGACTTCTTCTCTGTCTTCAGCAGAGGCTCGCAGTTCAAGGTCGAGAGCTTGATGTTTCGGATCGCGAAACCGGAAAACTATATTCTTGTGTCGCCTTCGAGAAAACAAATCGGGCAGCAGAATGCGCTAGAGTGCCTACCGCTCGTCATGGAGCCGCAGAGCGCGTTCTACCCGTCTCCGCTATTGGTGCTGGACTTTCAAAGCTTGTATCCGAGTGTCATGATTGCATATAACTACTGCTATTCCACCTGTCTGGGCCGCATTGTCTCGTGGCGCGGCCAGAATAAGCTCGGATTTACGGACTTCAAGCGCGATCCGGGGTTACTTGAGCTAGTCAAGGATTATATCAACATCGCACCGAATGGGCTCATGTATGTGAAGCCTGAGATGCGCAAGTCGCTGCTCGCGAAGATGCTGGGCGAGATCTTGGAGACCAGGGTGATGGTCAAGAGTGGCATGAAGGTCGACAAGGACGATAAGACGCTCCAGCAGCTGTTGAATAATAGACAGTTAGCGCTCAAGCTCATCGCGAACGTCACCTACGGATATACTTCTGCGAGTTTCTCGGGGCGCATGCCGTGTTCGGAGATTGCGGATAGTATTGTCCAGACGGGACGCGAGACACTGGAGAAAGCCATTGCGCTCATTCACTCCGTGAACAGGTGGGGCGCGGAAGTCGTGTATGGCGATACAGATTCTTTGTTTGTCTATCTCAAGGGAAGAACCAGAGAAGAGGCTTTCCAGATTGGAAACGAGATTGCGGATACCGTCACGAAAGCTAACCCGAAGCCGGTGAAGCTCAAGTTTGAAAAGGTATACCACCCTTGCGTGCTGTTAGCCAAGAAGCGATATGTCGGATTCAAGTACGAATCTCCGACGCAGAAAGAGCCAGAGTTCGATGCGAAAGGGATTGAGACTGTACGACGAGACGGCACTCCTGCTGAGCAGAAAATCGAAGAGAAGGCACTCAAGATCCTCTTCCGCAGTCAGGACTTGAGCGAAGTGAAGAGTTACTTCCAGCGTCAATGTACGAAGATTATGAACGGCCGCGTCTCGATTCAGGATTTCCTCTTCGCCAGGGAAGTCAAATTGGGATCATACTCCGACAAAGGGCCACCTCCACCTGGCGCGCTCATTGCGACGCGACGGATGCTGAATGACCACCGTACAGAACCCCAGTATGGCGAGCGTATACCGTATGTCGTGGTCACTGGTGCGCCGGGTGCAAGGCTGATTGACCGATGCATTGCGCCCGAGGCACTGCTCACCGACGACAATCTTGAGTTGGATGCAGAGTACTACATCAGCAAGAACTTGATTCCTCCGCTGGAGAGAATATTCAATCTCGTCGGGGCGAATGTGCGCGGCTGGTATGATGAGATGCCGAAGGTTCAGCGCATCCGAACCGTTTCTGCGGCCCCGCAAGCCAACGCGTTCGGTCAGGTCGGTGGGAATATGAGAAGGACGCTGGAGAACTACATGAAAAGTTCAGCTTGTATTCTGTGCAGAGACCGGCTACCACCCGTAAAAGCGACTGCGAAGAACGTAGCTCTTCTACCGCTTTGCAAGAAGTGCTTGAAGGACAAGCCATTAGCCCTGCTAAGCCTTAACCGGCGCCTGCAGAAAGCTGAAATGAGAGTTCAGCGCGTCGACGCGGTGTGCCAGAGCTGCGCTGGTCTTGCGTTCGGCGAGGAAGTAAGGTGTGACAGTAGAGACTGTCCGGTGTTCTACACGCGAGTCAGAGAGCGTGCCCATCTTCGAAGCACGGATGATAATGTCGGCGATGTGATCACGGCCCTGGAAGCATTGCCCATGGATGATGACTTGAGATGGTAGACGGAACAGGTCAATACTACATATGTATGATGATCTGAGACGGTAGACGGAACAGGTCAATAATACATATATATGGATATGGACCTTATGATATTCTCGGGTCCCCACGTGGTGGCTTAACGGAACAGACTCGTGTGAGAGCAGTCCATTTACGGGCAATACTGTAGTATCCGTTTACGGGCAATAGTACTAGTCATGCTTAAGCTTCCGGAGCCGCATCTTGTTTCTCGCCCCGCAGCATTTGTCAGATCTCAAAATCAGGTGCGGGCGTCACATTCGCGATGTCAAATGCTGAGTGCGCGAGCTAATTCAGGAACAGATCGGCAGCGGGAGGCTCCGGGAGGCTCCAGCGACGGTGATTGGCTGGCCCTATGGACCCTGCATACCGCCCGACGGGGCGCTGTCAGCACTAAAATAGCACACGACTTTCTCGGGCTGGACTGGCAAACTTTATCGACTGCCTAAACTTTATTTCCATCTCCATCAACATTGCCTACCTTCTCTTGCGCCTTGAGCATGCGCTTTGCGTCGCACAGATTGCCAGCGAGACACAATTAGGGCGCACATCAACTTTGATGCGCCAATGAGAATTCCAAATGTGAGGCGGGGTGATCCGGCCGCCCGCACACCGCCCGACCGCCGTTACCAACTTTATCGGAAGGCTTGCAAGAGGAACATTCCACCGCATCTCACTGCGCTCGCCGACTTTCCAACTTCTCGACCTGCTGTGCTCGACGAGCGGATGAATCACTTGGAACTGAAGATTAGGATACAATCTGTGCCACCCACGGGCCACAGTGAAGTCTCGAGATTATCGAACCTGTCTGCGCCTCCCTAGTCAGTATGTACATCGGCTCGTGGCCTTCCGAGGCTGTCCTTAGATCATCTTAGAGCAGTCATGGTAGTTACCATTTTCAGCAAAAACACTGATCAATATGCTCTTTGGGCGGAGTAGGCTGCCACAACGGTCGCATGGCAGATAGATTCCGCAGTCGTCATCGGCACGAGTCTGCGCACCGACTGTGCATGCATGCCACTTCGCCACGCCGCCAAGACGAAAATGAAAATCATCCAGATAGTTCTCGCATGGCTCCGGATCATCTAGATCTTTACCGAAATTGTCATCGTGGCCACGAGCGACCGTTGAACCCGCGACGCCGCCTGTACGCCGTAACCGTATACGGTGAAGGGCGGAGCATTCTGGAAGACATATCGGACAATTCTCAAGCCAGGAAGAAATATGTATAAGTATGATCGATTCTTCCTCTAGAAATCGATCATCATCCAACAACAACTTTCTTCACAGTTTCATACAGAATATTATTTCCTAACAGACTATTCTCTCATATCCCCGTTTTCATCAATCTCGTTCACTTTCGCAACTCTACCATCACTAGCAAACAAGATGCATTTCTCCACTATCGCTGCACTTCTCTCCCTCTCCGGCGCTGTTCTTGCAGCTCCGCTTAATACAAACCAAACCGTGGATGCTCCTGAAGGGCCAGCGGAAAGCAACTCCACCGCCAACAACCTCGATTTGATCACCAAACTCGAGAATGCTGCCACTGCCGTCGACAGGTTCGCTCTGCTGAACGATGGTTCGGACTGGAAGTTCGACTTCAATGCCCCTCCGGGTGGCATCACCAAGGGCAAAGGCGGCATGACAGTCCGCTCCGATCGCAAGCTCTTCCCAGCTCTTATCGGCACTGGCGTCAGTATGACGGTCGGCTTTCTGGGACCCTGCGGCTTCAACACCCCGCACACCCACCCTCGCTCGTCTGAGATCAACATTGTCATTGAGGGTCGCCTGGGCACGAACTTCATCGGTGAGAACGGTGGTCCGCTCATCACCAACACGCTCGATAAGCTCCAGATGACCGTGTTTCCGCAAGGCGCTCTCCACACCGAATTCAACCCCGACTGCGATTCAGCTATCTTCGTTGCCGGCTTTGCCAGCGAGGACCCCGGTGTCCAGCAGGTGGCACAGACTCTCTTTAGCGTTCAGGAGTCTGTTCTTAGCGCAGACCTCGGCCTTCAGGGCACGGACAGCATTAACGGCCAGGACATCGAGGCCTTCAAGGACAAGCTGCCTGCTAACGTCGCTCTGGGCGTTGAGAGCTGCCTTGCCAAGTGCCACATCAAGAAGAACTAAGGAGGAAGAGACGAGCAGCATATTTCATTTCAGTATTGCATGGCACTGGCGTTTTTGTATTGCATCTCTTCACGGCCAATACCCTAATGGACGTGTACATTGTTTATATCATTAGATTAGCCCGATAATCTACACACTCCTTACATTTTTGATCCTCTATGCATTTAACATCTCAATCTCCAAGCTAAGTTCTTTTCGCCCATTAGCCTTCATGGAGACCGCCGTTGTGCTGAAGCCGGGCGAGCTGTTACGGAAGGCACGACGGTGGACAGTGCCGAACTCCAAAATGCAAATTCTCCAATTTGAAAATTGTTTCTCTTACCCGATCGTAAAAGGTCAAAATGGCTACTATCGGAGCTCAGCAGATTTGGCAGGACCTCACGGCTCGTTACATTTGCATCCAATGGTACTACGGCGGGTTTATTGTGGTCGATGAGAATCGTGATGGGGGTGGGATTGAGGACTCGGCTCGGGGATTCAGAACAGAGTGCACGTCATTTAGAAATGCACATGTTTCGAGACTCTACTCAATCGTAAGATGTGGGTGATGGTAAGTTGCACCAGCGGAGATATGCGCCCCGCAGTACAACGACGACTTGTCCTCAGCTCGAGATGCTCTTAATTAGATAGAAATAATAAACAAATATATAATTTCGGCGTAAGGTACTTTAAATATATTTGAGAATTTATCTCATATAACGTGGCTTTGGAGGGATTTTTAGGGTATTACTCTAAGAATACTAGGCGTTGTTATAACCCTAACCCTATTATGTATTAATTGTTGAGTGTTGTTGTGATCTTAGGGTTTAACAACCCTACCATGTATTAATTGTTGGTGTTAGTGTGCCACTTAGGGTTTGACAACCCTACTATGTGTTAAGTCCACCTCTATCTTTCTTCCCTAGCATCTTGCAGATCACTTGAAATGGTTTGGCACCCACGCAAAATCCTATTTCAAATGTTCCATATTTGAGAAAGTGAAAACATTTCAAGGGCATGTTTCGCACCCTTGGGCTGTGTCGATAGTTTGATATTGTGCTCACGGAACGCCCGATCGGACAGAGATCTAGATATTTATAGAGATTAATACTCTCCGATAAGCATGAGGAATTAATCTATACCTAAAAGGGTCTAGCAATCACACAATTTTGGTCTGGTCTTAACGCGACTTGACCGAAAACGTACTTTCGTATAACTGTATTCTTGAGAAGCCATGTCCTCACCAAGCCCAACTACGGCGTAAGATACGTATTCCACGAACACAATAGCGTCAAAGGGGCGCGTCAAATAGCCTTAATATACCTCTGAGATTTAGCCTTTCAGGGCTTTGTGTATTTAATCTCAGTACTAGTTGTGTGTGTAAGGTTAAGCCGAGCACCTTAAGTCTGCATCTGAACATACATGTACGTAATTTTTTTTGATCTACTAGGGTTGCGAAAGCAATTATACAGTCCATTTATTAAGAACAAAAACAGAAAGCGCTAGATGAAGAATCTTGTGTGAACTTTGATCTATGATCCAAGGGTACGAAACAGGCCCCAGGTTGCGGAGTAGCTTCCAGGTTGCGGAGTAGCTTCCAGGATGCGGATGGAAGCAGGATAGTGCTGGATTACGTGACTTGTGAACGACGTCCATTTGCGGTAAGTGGTCTTCGATAAATCTAAGATCTCAGAGCCGCGCCTTGTATCTTGCCCCCAAGCGTTTGTCACGCCTCAAAATCACATGTGAACATCACGTTTGCGATAGTTTTTAGGAATAGATCGGATCATCGGCAAACGGAGGCTGCCGGCGACGATGATTGGCTAGCCCTTTAGGCCCTGCATGCAGCCAAGGAGTGGCGCGGGCCGCGTGGCACTAAAATAGTAACATTGTTTTCCGCTAGCAAAACTTTATCTTGATCTTCAACAGCCTCATTCGTACTTGCCTTGTTCCAGCAATGCTGTCTGCGTTTGGCCTAAAAGGTTGCTGAGGTAGCAAGTAATTCTTATGCCACAACGTTTACTTTCACGCATGGATGGGAATTCCAAATACGAAGCAAAGAGACACGGTCTCAACGTTGCGCAGGACCCCTAGCCACAGCCTTATCACCAGTAGCCTGAAACGGACGTTTCTACATTTCTGAACTACTGTGCGAGCAAATGAATCATTCGGGACTAAAGACTGGAATCTTTACTACCTGCGAGACATCGGAACCTGGAAGCGGCCGCAGTGAAATCTCCAGACTCTCAACTCCGGTTGTGCAACTCCGCTCCGTTCACAGGCTCGTGGTCTTTCACCATCCCAAAGTAGCTCTCATTAGTTATGCTAATTGCATCTTCAACACATATACTGAGCAGTGTACTTCCTTGGACATTGGAGGCTGTTGCAAGTGTCGCATGGCATCAACATCCCACCGGCGTCATACACACGAGCCTGCGCACCGACTCCGCATGCGCAGCGCTTTTCGAGTTTCGGGGTCGGTCCCTCTACAATCCAAATCAATTTTGCTGGTTTGCTCAAGCTGATCTGACCAATAGCTGTCATGTCGATCAGAAAGAGGATGGCTTGCGTGTAAGCCATATCAAATCGGACTAGCTTCGTTCTCACATGACCGTTTATCTGTATAATTCTCTCTAACTCTCCCGATAGCGTGTGCTCTACATATGATTCGTAAGATTGGCTCTAGATTTGCTCGAGCAAACTAGGGGAGAAATATTTTAGTTGCAAGGGGGCCAACTCCGAACACGAAACGATGTAACTTCGCCACACCCCCAAGACGAAGATGAAGATCCTTTTTTATGAACTCCTGCACGACTGAAGCCTGGTTCTTACAGGGCCTCCGGATCATACAAGCGATAGTTGATCCCGCGGGGCTGCTATATGCCGTAACCGTATCCGGAAAAGGCCCCAGAGCTTCCCGCAAGAGATATTGGTCAAGCTTCAAGTCGAGAGGAAATACGTATAAGTATGGTCGTTATTCATCCTGCAATCAATCACTATCCAGCATCAAATTCCTCTCAGTTTCATATAAAACGTTTAGTCTTCGCAAAGAGCATAGGAATTCCTAATTCTTCATCAACAACACTGAAAAGACAAGATGCGTTTCTCCATTATCGTTACTCTCCTCTATCTCTCGGGCGCTGCTATGGCAGCGCCGCTTGATAGAAACGCTACCGCATCCACTGGCACCATCGCGCAAACTAGCAACACCGATTCAACTACCAAGCTCGAGACTACTCCTGTGGCCATCAACAAATTCGACCTCGTCAATAGTGGCCCGGACCAGAAATTCGACTTCAATGCCACCTCGGGGGCCACGATTATCCGTTCGGATCGCAGGCTCTCACCAGCTCTCGTTGCGGCTGGAGTCAGTATGACTGTTGGTTTCATCGGAGCACCTGTTTCCTCCCTCGCTTCCATTGCCGGCATTATAGTCATTGTTGTTGTTGGCATTCGAGTCATTCAACTTCGAGCTGTTCTCCTTCGAGTCGCGGAGCGAGAGGATTGCCATACTCTCTGAGACTATCTCTTCATGAGCTTGAGAGAGTATATCGTCGAATATTACCGGGGGGGATTTCTTCGGAGTCTTATGGTGAACGTCATTGCCCGGATACGCGACTATACTTAACGAACCCCCGCGCTTGCATTCTTCGAGCTTGGCAATTGCTATAGCGATACCTTTATTGCTCACCATCTCTAAAATTTCGAGGACCTTGTTCCCCGACCTCGATCGCACTCGTTCCCGAATTAGGAGAGGTTCAAATGCGCCGTTTCAACTCCTCGTCCGTCTACGCAACCAGCAACCGACACTCAATGGGGATGGGGAGCCGGCCGCTCCTGAATTTATGATCCGGAACGGTTGCAAATTAGACACTAAAATAGAGTAGATGTAAAAGAGACGGGGAGAAGCTTGGGAGCCAACAGGTCTTGCCCTCGTGGCGCCTTTTTGTGGGAACGAAATCCATCCGGCACCTGGTATGGCTTTCCAGAACCATTTTACGCATTGAAGCTAGGCCAGCTGAAAAACTTCACATGAGAAGCGAGACGGCACATCGGAAGCATGCGTTGGAAGAATTGAAGGCCACTGCGAGACTGGAAAATCATGCATAGGTATGCTGTCGAGCATGGTGATTCAATACTGACCGGGACCGGGGACGACTCGTTTACGATGCGACCTGCCAATATTCCGTGTTACCGGTGCGGTGAAAGCGATCGCAATGGAGACATTTACGAAGCCGTCAGAGCAATGGCTTGCCTAATCCCCAGGGGCTGGGAAAGCGACGTGAAAGCCAGCAAATCAGTATCCTGGGAGAACAACAGAGTCAGACTCGCAGGGTGGGAAGAGGAAGAGGGATCAAATGTTCTGCATGAAATTTGAGCCTAGAGCTTACCCTCTATGTATTTAGTTCATCCTCAATCTGTCTTGTGGTGTCGATCACATACTCCGTATTTGGAATGAACAAGTGAGGTTGTCTCTTTACTTGTCTTTCTTCTTGTCGTACGGAGTAGTGCCATCGTGTAGTTGGAAACATCTTGCAGATGTGCGACAAAGTCACAATTGCCTGTGAAACATGAGAAGAAGTCTGCTGCGGGACAGGATCCAAGGCTTTGTCGGCGGAGCGATGCAGAAGCCTTGCAGCCACAGCCCAGCCACTCAGCCATCGGCGCGCCAAATTTGATGCGGAGTTCTTATCGAACCAGCCAAACAAATGGCGACGTGAAGACAGGGGCATAAATCCCATTAAAGCTGATTGGCTCGTCCGATAGAGATTTCCATCTTGGCCCCCAAAGACAACAACTAACTCTACCGCCTCTGTCAATCGGCTCTTTGTTATTCCCACTGCAGCCGTAGTCCCTTAGGTCCTCTGCTATTTTCATCTCATTCCAGTTGCACCATGACTTTTCCGCTTGAAGCGTTACAATGGGCTTTGGTATGAGCCTCCGGCCGAAGCACTCCACGAGGTACCTCACTCTGAGGCTTTCCTAGCCTTCCGACCTGCAAAGCCCCCCACTGCCAAACATTCGCCCCGAGTCGTTCGTCTATCTGCCCTATTTTGAGCGCTTTCAGCAACCGCATTATGATGTCCTAGAACTTTAAGTATGACAGCAGTACCTCTTTTCGTATCCAATACTCCACACACATCATCAATTCCTCATCAGTCTCACTTTCATTACAATCGCTACAATGATTTCATCTACACATTCATTCTCGCTCTTCCTTCTCTCGCTTTTCATCACCGCAATAAGTTGCACTCCCGGGCCTCTTCAGCATCAGCTTTGGAAGACGCCCAATGGCTCAGTCGCAAATGATTTCTCCCAGCAATTCTCAAATGGAAACAATATCACGTTAGAATGGAACAATATCGATCCTCACAAGTTCTCTGTGAATACGACGAAGCTCGATTTGTGGGTGGCAAGCTTCGACTGGGATACCACAAAGGCGAGATACAGTCACCGTCTGATGGGTAAGTCTAGACCCTCCACCAAGCCTATCGGATCAAGCACTAACCCCGTATTCACAGAGAACGTCGATGTCACAAAGCACGGTGGCTCCTTCAAGTGGAAGGTTGCCATCCCCAACAATATTCTCGCAACCGACGGGGAGTACGTTATCACATTCAAGCCAGCCGGCTCGTCGTACAACTACAAGGCGAATGGACTACCCAGCCCTGGCTTCACCATCCTCAACAACCAAACTCCATCAAATCACACCAAATCTCCCACTTCGACTCCAACCCCGACTCCCACCCCGCCACCCAGCAACAGCCCAAGTTTGAGTTCTGCGGCGATCGCCGGCATGAGCATCGGTATTGGTGCAGCAGTGTTTGCACTGCTAGGCACCGCCGCGTCTCTGTTCTTCAGGCGCAAGGGGAAAATGGAGAGGGACGCCGAGGAGCTGAGGCAGCTTGTTGAAGGGCAAGAGGATACAAGCTGAGAGTGGTTCTAACTTTGGGAACCGAGAGTTTTTCTGTCATGGCAGAATTGAACGGCCATTCTGGAGCTTTTGCATCTTTTGCATAGCGGTTCGGCGTTGCTGTATTTCTGGCGTTTATCCGTCCTTCGTGCATTGTGGTTGAATACCCTTCCTTGAGTACTCGGAAAGCTGGACGTCATCTGTATATCCTGTATATATCAATACCGTGTGTAAATACAATTATTGCTCAGAAAGATGTTTAGTATGCTATCATTTGCAGTTGTCAAGGAACAGACTCACTTGTCACCCGTAGAGCAACCAATTCTAGGGACCTGCCCCACTTAAAGCTGGGTACCACCCCACCCAGCGCTGGCTCCCTGGATGCTCGATGACCAAGCTTCAATAGTCTCGGCTGGGCTCCGGACGAATTTCATGCCTCAAACCTGCATGCAATCCTTCGTTATATACCTATTCTCAATTGAAAGACGCCGAAATCCTGCTTCGCTTCAGTGCCAGTACAATCTTAGATTGAGATGTGACTGATTGCATGCAACGGAAATGTCAATTGGCAGGATCGACTTGTAAGTCCGCCGCACGCGATCAATCGCCTCCGCGTCCGTTCATGAGACTGACTCCTCCGCAGCAGAAGAGGCTCCGTATGTTGATCTAGATACCAAATCCTGAACCTGACTTCGAATCATAATGTCTGTCCACCTCCTACGACCCACATTTGTGCGCTGCCCATTGGGTAGAGGAATTATCCGACCCCAATGTCTACCCTCACGACCCCCTCTACTTCCTCGCTCGTCGTATGCTGCGAACATACAAAATACACACCCACCAATCGCATGGCTATCAACCTCATCACGGCGTCTTCAAGAGCATGGAAAAAGCAAACTTACCGAGCGCATGGCACAGACCTTTCAGGGACGTCTGGACCGTCTGGACCGAATGATCGATAAAGAGTGCGTTGCTCCGAGCGAAGGCTGGACCCGACACCAACGCGGAACCACCTTTTGGTGCGTTCTCGAGAGCATTGAAAAGGCGGTTGAGCTGGACGAGTATCAAGCACAAAGTGCCAGGGAGGCAGGAAGCCAGTCACTCCAGGAATTCAATGGTCGCTTCCAATTCTCGCCTCACGATCGCGAGGCCATGCTGAAGAAGATTGAGACGATAAGGCAGAAACTTGAGCAGGATGGTATACCGAGGCCTACCAACATTGAGATGACTTTGTGGATGTTTCGCCGTCTCTTGGTGAGGGCTGTTATACCTGGGACTCTGCTCGCATATCTTCTCCTTCAGCTTGGAAAGGGAGTGTTATGGTAATACAACGGAAAGGTGGGCCGGCCTTCAAGGACTGGTCTACGCGAATCAATAAGAGCATGGACTCAACAATATTTGGTAGACGATAGCGTCTACCTTGACACCAACTTTGGCGGACTCTGCCATACAATCACCATACAGGATCAGCGAGGAGAGCTACGAAGAAGTTGCGATCTCAAAGGAAGTAGAGCACAGTGTCTGGGATTTAGATCTCGCACAGGTGTAGAACATTGATATGGAGTCGTGGCCCTGCGCTGAATATTCCATCCGGAAAAGCGATCCGGAAAACAGCTCAGACGAGGGACATTCTCAGCTTGGAGAAATCAAGCCTGTAGTGAGTATTTTAAGGTTCAACTCAATGTGGCAATAGTTGCTCTTCCTTATCTGTATGTCTCTTAACGTTGTCATCGGTGATCTTCGTTATGATCTGGGAGTCGTGCAATTGAATCGACGATATGCTGTTTCTGCGTTCTTTCGCTGAAGAAATGGTGCTGATGATAGGCAGCCGGCAAACCCCAAGGCGTCAGTCCATATACTAGACTTCATTGCTTGCAAAATGGCGTAAGGCTGCTCGTCACGTTAGAACGCATATGCCAATAGCTTGGGCCACTGGTCAGTTGGTTGTTGACGTCGAAGCACTTAATCACGTTAGGATGCGATAGATAAACATAATTGTACCCATTAATTCATTAGTGTTGATGTCATGGGATATCCAATCTTCCCTGCCGAGAGCCACGCGCAATCTTGATGTCGAACAAATTAATCCCAAGGATGTCCAACAACCCCAAAGCGCCTTCAATGCCGCTAATCAAACGAATAACCCATAGAGTTCCTGCGCCGCGGCGTCCGCTCTAGCAACAAGCACCTATATAGTGTCAATCAAATGCCAACTATACTCGAAATTCGCTTCAGATGCTCAGAACTTCTCCATAAGATTCTTCCGCACAGTCCACATGCGACACCTCTTGCCGTAAATGTACATCGGAATCGTGAAGAGCATGCAGGCTAATTGTATACCGCCGACAATGAGGAAGACCTCCTTCGAGCCGTCAGACTCGAGCCAGTTGGTGAAGAAGAGCGAGAAAACGAGGCCATGGAATATATCTGCTGATCGTTAGCCGTCTCTTTCCAATACTACATCGCTTTGCCGAGGGAGGCAAAGGCAGACTCACTTTTCGAAAAGTTGAGGGTGACAAGCGCCTCGCCGGCATACCCTCTATAGCAATCTACAGCAAACGTGATGGCAGTTGTGCTTCCTAAGCTACAACCAAAGGACGTCAGGCCGAATCCGAGAGTCGGCACTATCCAGCTGTCCTTATTCTGCGCAGACCATCCGAACATCCAGAGGCCTCCAGTGCAAGCCAGAGTGATAGGTATCGCCATGACAAGCCGGAACTCCGGCTCATAGACGCCCTCGTTCCGCCGCGACATGGCACGTACGATGATATCCGACACCTTGCCAGCGACAGCGGTGCCGAGCACACCGCCGATGAACGGCGAGATGTATACTAAGCCAGCCTGCAGTGCAGTGAAATTATACGTGTCGCGTGAACGGTATATGACGGTTACCGATTCAGAGAGGACGATGAGCCAACCAACGGAGAAGGAGTAGACCATGGCGGACCAAAGGATAGAAGGATACGCGAATAGGATAAAAGGGCGCAAAGCAACCTTGAACCAATTATCCTTCGAGAGGCGGCCAGCATACGGCCTCAATGTCTGAGTCCAGGTCTTGGGCGGCGCATCGCGATGGTATGTAGTGTAATCCATTGGGCTTGGCGGGATATGCTGAGGAACTGGAGAATGGAATCCAGATCGGGGCTCTGGTGGACTTGCGACCTGCTCAGTCACAGGCTCAGACATTGGCGAAGGGATTATTGGCGAATGAATGGGCACATCGCTTTCCGGGACATTCGCGTCATTGGGATCTCTGACAACAACCCTAGGTGGTAAAGTAAGTTTCATGCCTTTAGAGGAGCCACTCGGCGCGGTGTTCTGTTCATCCGGTGCCTGTTTAGCAGCTTTGTGTGCTGCGGCGATGTTGTTTGCGACTTCTTGCGTGGGAAGGGGATTCTCTTCAGGAGGCCGCAGAGCCAGGTTGAAGTAGTCCTGCTGTTCCGATGATTGCGCTTTCTCAGCGTAGAATGGTGAATTCAAGTTGTGAAGTAGCGGCGTAGGTGGGCCTTGACCTGTAGGCGCAACCTTCCATGCTTCATCATGGTGCATCAATGACGAGGGAGACATCGGCGCCGATTCTTTGCCATCGTGCACTGGAAGGGGGTAAGTCTCTCGCCTCTGCCAGCGATCTGCGTTGTTCGAGTCTGCGCTTCCATCCGCGAATCCGACATGTCGCGTCACATGTTCATGCTCCAGCCCAGGTGTCGGTCCCGGGGTCTTCTCTCCTTCTGTCGGAACTCGTTTCTTCTCTCGTCCCGTCCTGATAGAGAAAATTCTGGAGAGGCTGTGTCGGCTGTCATTTGCATGATCGTGTCGACGCAGGAACCTTCTGGGTCGCGGTGTTCGATCCCAGAAAGTCTCCGGAACAAAGAGGAACAGAAGCGCGCCGCAGAGACCGACGACTATCGCGACCATCCAGAAGACCCATCGCCATCCAAGAGAGTTGATGATGGCCGCGCTCACGAGTGGTACCAAGTTCTTCCCGCCGAGCAAAAGGAGAGTATAAATACCCAGACGATATGCTCGCTCGTGCAAGAAGAAGATTTCTGCCACCGTTGCGGATGGAAGACACTCAACCGGAGATACTGCAATGCCTTGGAAGATGCGTGCAACAATCAGTGAGGGGAAATTAGGCGATAAAGCACACCAGACGGCACTCAGGATGAACAGAATTGACCCAACAAGATACACCGGTCGTTTTCCGAAGAGAATGGCCGTTGGTGACGCAACGACAGATCCAATACCCAATCCCATCATATACAGACCGGTCGTGAGAGATACGCGGGCTGTTGAGATGTGATACGTGCTTGCAACATTTGAAAATCCAGCAGCGAGAATTGGCGTCATGCCTCCTCCCACCATGCAGTATAGACCCAGGGAGAGCAGGGCCAAATCTCTCCGGAAAGCTGGCCAATTGAGCGGGTCGTTGGGCGACTCGTCTGGCTGTGGTTCGAGAATTATCTTTCCATCTGGAGTCTTTTTCTTCTCTTGTTTTACTCGGTAGGTCGACGTCTGCGAAGATCTGCGAGAGAGTTGAGGGAATGGCGAAGGCAAGGACGAGGAGGAGGTGCGAGCTTGAACATGTTGGAGACCAAGAGGTTCATTACGCTCTGCAACCTTTGACATCAACAAGATGGAGCCTAAATGTTCATCCATATTAGCAGTGCGTCCCAAAAGACGTACGTCCTAAAAGACGACGATCTGCAGTATCTCCTTAATCCCTCCAGTTGGGAGAGAAGGGGTTTTCTCCAACCCAATGTCGCACAAAGGCATTCCAACAGGAGTGTAGAATAGTTTCAAAAGCCGACTTACCCGGCACCTCATCTGTCTCCTTATCATTCAGAATCCCTAAACTCCATTTCGGTGGCCTCTGCTTCTTGGCCTCCAGGTCGTCCGTTGACGTTTGCCTCGATTTCTCCTCGTCTGCTGGGGTAGAGCGTGATCCCCGAAGCCCTTTCCATCTCGACATTATATTAAGGTCTAGGGTTCAATAGGACTCCAGATAGAGGTAATGCTGTAATAAGGACAAGGTAGAAGGGCGGCCGTGGGGCCAGATATTAACAGCAGAGATTTGCGTGGAATGCGGCTGGCGTCGGTTCGCGGCGTCTAGGGGAACAGGGGAGAGCCGTAAATGGCAATAGGAGGCCGACTCTCGATGGACGACTGCGGTGGAGTGAAAGAAGGTAGGGAAATCATGAGGACATATATCAGCTGGGTGGTGGGATGAGATAGGCGGTGTCGGGCTTCGTCTTATGGAGGGCCACAATGGACGGTGTGGAAGCGCAGGTGCGGACCCTGAGCACATGCCACATGCAGCCTGTCGCATGACGTAGGCGCGCCTCAATTAAATCTGGGGAACCACGAACTCGGAACGCAGCTGCACTTTCCTCTGCCCTCTGCCTGCACGCCCATCCAACTACCCAACAGCCTCATCTTCGCCATTTTCCACGAGGGTAAGCGGCAACCTGATATGGACGATCGGCGGGCACCGTTTCATTGCTAGCACCCGCCCGGAGTGCTAGCCGCGTCTGATTATTTCCACTCCCGCTGTAATCGCGTCGTCAGAGCTTGGGGAGTGCCCGCGTGGACACGTTCGCACATGCTGGGTGGATGAGCCTCTAGCTCTCGCAGCGTGAATGGCCCACGCGTGACGCGCCGCATGCAGTGCGCCTCCACTCGTTCAGCATAAATCCGGTCACGCATGCTCCAGCCTAAGCCACCTCCAGCAACTCTTTTGCGCTCTTACTGCAAATTGCATCCAAGCGCACCTATCGTGGGGCAGATAGCAGCTGATCGGGCGATCCTCACTTCAGCAGGCTTCACGAGACGTCTTATCTCTTGACAGTTTATCCTCGAATCATTCGGATGCGAGACTCCTTCTCTTCTCAACTCAAACCACCAATTTCACGGTTACGGTGGCTCGACAATGACAAAAGAACGGATGCCAGGCAGGCTGTAATCCTAAGGGCGAGAAGTTCTTGTACTTCAAGGTGAGCGAGACTTCGCACAGGTTTGCCTACTTTCGCAGTATTCCTTCTTCGAGAGAGCTTGTACATACGCGCACTTGGCTGTTTACTTGACTTGCTACTGAGCTCTAGCTTTCGTACAGAGGTCGACCTTCAATTCGATTATGTGCGGGCGCTCAACTTGCGGCTTGCACCTACAGACTGAGTTTCAGTTCAATTTAGAGCACTCCCTTACCCCCTGTCTTGCACAGAGGCCGAGCTTCAATTTCATTATATTCGGGCTCCTGGCTTGTGATTCGTATATGTAGCGTGAACTTGACCTCAGTTCCGTTTCCTCCCTCAACACACAATTTCCGTATGAACGGCAGGCTTCAAATTGGTTATTTGTGACAACTCTGCTTGCAGTTATACAAGTAGGCCGAGTGTCGCTTCAACTAAAAGCGCTGACTTGCCTCCTAGCTTGCGTGTGGCGATCGAGCTTCAATCGATTGTGTGCGGTCGCTCGTCCCACGGCTTACCCAGGCAGATCTAGCATCGCTCTGATGAAGTACACCCCATTTACGACTTGGGCCGTCTATCAGGAATTGCTGCAATCGATTGCGGTGGCTTGTATATATGCCGTACACGTATGCCCGCTTGATCATACAACTGGGATATTAAAGAGGCTTGCATCGCGGGCCAGGCTATGTAGATGGGCGTGGAAATTCTCGATTTGTACCCACCTATTCACCCAACGGGCGAACCAAGTACCGCTAGCTCTGACAAGCTCGTTCTAGTACTTCTTGCCATAGTCTTCGAACTTTCGTTGATGCTGAGCAAATTGCAGTAACTGACTGCCATAATGAGTGCTTGAAGCTATTTGCACAATGCTCCTGTCAAGTTTCTAATAATGCACGCAGCATATCTATATGGATTATGAACATTTTATTGCTGTGGCTGGATTGGAAACGACTCTTCAAATTGCGTCGCACCCTCTACCTCTTTTACCCACCCTGGCTTTCTGGAGGTGAATGTCTCGATACCAGGAGTAAACTTTGCAAGCCCACCGTCGTCCATGACGCCCACCTTTATGACGATAATGTCCGGACGCATCGAAGTCTCAGTCCACATTGTAGAGCTACAAGTACCGCAAAACTGGCGAAGGGCCGGGTTACCGCTGCCGCCCGTTACTTTATAGGTGGTGGGCTCGCCGGAGACGATTTTGAACGCGGACCTGGGCACGACCCAATTTGTGCTGTACGTCGACCCAGTGCTCTTTTGGCAGTTGCGACAATGGCACAGTCCCTACGGAGCAGACTCAGCAGTGCTCATTAGCAGCGACGCATATCTGCTTACAATGAAGGCAGGGTCTGCTTGGACTTCTATCTTGATAGCCTCGCAAGAACAGCTTCCCTTGTGTGTGGTTGCCATATCGAGTTGGAAAGTAGCGCCTGGCTTGGATGCTCGACAGAATCTAGCTATGTCGAGTTTAGATGAAGCTGGACGAGAACTGAGCGTATCGAGTGTTTAGGTGACGATGGAGAAAAAGAGACAAGATAAAATAAACGTGCGCTTTACAGATTGCAGAGACTGATATTAAATTGCATTGTGCTGCCTACTCACCGCCGGAAGCCAAACCGGCGCCCTAAAGCAAGCCAAGGCGAAGAACCGTATCGTAATGCGAAATGTGGACTGTGGACTGGATGCCTGGTTCAGCGGCTGGAGGGCAGATATTCCCGCCGCAACGATTTCGCTCGGACATGGTTCACACATAGTAATAAACAATCTAACTGATTTGCTCGATTTGCGACCAGTTCAAACGGTGAAGAATAATATAATAGACAAGTACTGGTCTAATTTAAGGTAAATTATTAAGGAATTCGCTCGCGTTGTTACTTAGAGTAGAGTACGTCACGCGTAGAATGTCCATGCGTAACGATGTACCGAAACGACAAAGCGTTGATCTTATAAGTATAAGCCAGGTAATCTATACATTCTCAATTCCCATTTCACTACACATATATCTCATTCCTTAAATTAATAAGAGCAACAGACATCACGACAACACCACCGCAGTAGCGCTCACCCTCTCTCTCTCACATGCCCATTGTTCCATGACCATCCTCCGTCCCTTGCATTTCCAGCGCTAGGCACGAAAGGCGCAAAACCAGTTTCACGTTCACTGTTATGTCCACCACTGCACCGGCCTTTCTTGGTCTCGGGATCGATGTACGTCGTGGCGTTCCCCGAGGTATGATAGGTTAAACTCGGAGGTCAAGAGAAGTCATCGGCATGGTCTGGATGGTAGTGGGCGACGAAATGGGGGCAGCGGAAGTGGTCTGGCTTAAGAGAGGGATAGGGGAGGAAGCAACAGAGTTCGTGGGATTTGGTAAGCCACTACAATACAATGAGGGATAGGGCATTTTGCATAGTGGTAAGTGAGTGTGCAGAATCAAATTGGAAAGTAAAGCTATTGGTAGACCGGCGATTCGCGAAGGACATATATATGTGAGAGATATCTGTCCAACAAATTGAACTTGATACTGTCGACAGATACTCTTAGCAGAATAGCCCACCGGAAAACTAATTCTTATGACGGAGTCCTTCGGTTTACATGTGTATCGTCCATGAAAACATGTCGCGCGCATCATGTCATGTTTGGGGACGACATGTTGATGGACAAAAGACAAAGAAACCCTTGCTGAGTCTTACCAAGCTGAGAATGCACACAAACAGTAAAACAATCAGTGCAGTACTGAAAATTGAAAAACGTGGCAGATTAAATATCTGAATATACATGGAAGAAGAAGCATTTAAATAAAACCGAACTTTTCATCACGGCGGCGTGTTGTTCGGTAGGCTGCTGTTCCTGCTGACGGTCAGATCGAGCTCCCTAATGTCTTGGGTTGTATCCTCACCCGTACATGTTCATAGATGGCGTAATCACAGCGGTCGCTGTGCCAGAATACATCGTCGAGGTGATCAAGGCCGTTGTCGTCGACGTGGGTTCCGCAGAGCTGTCCCATGTAAGCTTCAGTCCCAAAAGGCATGATTCAAAATCTGAGAAATCCAGGCCCCACTTACGTCGTGTTTGTGTTGTACTCAACCGTTAGGGTGCTGGTCACACCTCCTCGTGGTCCTTGACTTGTGGATTCGGTTTCCGTGTACGATTCAATCTCCATTGTGCTGTTGAGGGCAAATGTTGTGAGAGTGTCTGTGACTTCCCAATGAGCCGTGTGAATGATAATCTGTCCGGGCCCAGGATACGTTGCTGTCACGTCGATCTGACTCGTGGTGGTCGTCGTGATCGTTACGATCTGTACATGCCATTCCTCGTACTCCACTACACATATATCCGTGCCGTTAGCGTATGTCGAGCATATCTTCTTGTCGACATCCTGAGGAGCGACACCTGGTGTGGCCGCGATGTCTTGCCATGAAGCTATGTAGTATGTTGTGAGCGTCCGAATTGTAGGTGAAGGCGTTATTGTTGCATTCAGGATCGTCGAATTCAGAGCTGGCGTGTCCAGCGCATAGCCATATTCGCTAGAGAAAGTGACGTTTTGATCGCACGCTGTGACAGTGACCTGTGAAGCAAGCGCTGTCAACGTCGTCGCGCACACTGTGATCTCAGTCGGGCTTTGACTGGTTTGGCACGATCCTGTCCCGGAAGGCGTAGACACCGAGTAGTTTAGATACGGTCCAGTGGTCGCGGTATTCGTGAAAGATCCGGATATGTACGCCAAAGGCGGCTGAGCGCAAAACGTCACCTGGGGGACAAAGGACTGGACGACTTGACTTTGCGCCGTGATTGGGATCGGGATGGCCGATGGCGAGGGTGTGATATACGTCAACACGCTTGGTGTAATAGTAGATGCTTCCGTCGTAGTGAGTCTTGCATCCGGAGGGGGCGCAACGACGGGAGGAGGAACTTGTCGTTTGTTCAAATATTGGGCTCTGAGTGCATTATCTCTTGCTATTTCTGCGGCCGCCTCCGCATCTTGCACTCCGAGGAAGGAATTAAGAGCGAGCGACAAAGACGATAATGGGAAAATCATAATTGCAACCGTATGAAATCGTAAATCTGGATTGACCTACCCCCCTGATCCATGATTGCGGACATGTGGTTTTAGAGGCTGACACGACGCGCGCGATTTGCATTCCGATCTAGCTTTGTCAACAAACAACGCGACCCAGGAATGGATTTCAACTGGTCCATGACCACAAGAGTCTTGAATGTACGTGTGAAGGAGGTTATCAAGCTATGGAGTAGTGAAGACTCTGTAGCTGCGGATGACTATTGGTTCCTAGGGCCACCGCAAGGAAGGACATTGTGTACTGAGTAGACGATACGGGAGAAGCACCCATAGTCCATAGTGCAGTACGGAAAAGCGCGAACGCTTATCGCACTTGGCACACCAGTTTTTAAAGCAAATGAAAAAGAGTAGGCGATGATGAAGAAGTGTCAATCAGCGAAGTCAGATCGATGGAAGCTTGAAGGCGTACATACGTAATTGGCCCCTGACGAGGAACGACGCCAATGCAAGCCTCAAAACAAGCTCCCCTAACCTTAAAACCGGGCTCGGCCCGCTTTTATCTACCCATTTAAACGTTTGACGGTGACAAGTGCATCTGCTTACCCTTCGTCTCCTTTCACTCGCTGGATGACAGGTTTGTTGAAACGCTTTAACGCGCCTACAGGAATGGCTCCTGCCAAGGATGTCTCAGACTGCCCTGCGCCGCAACCACAGACGTCACAGGCCGCACACAAGGGCAAGTGTTACACATTCCACTTTCGCGTACTTTTCACTTTGTTTGCTACATCTCGAAGCTCACAACGTTCATGATGCTGCTTTGACGACACTGCTAACAAGCTTCTCGAATATTCGGGCCGCACACCATGTTTATTTACATCAAGCGCTCGTATACCACTCTTCTGTTCGCGGCCTGTCTCCTTTTCGTGCTATTCACCATTTCGCGGACCGAGAAATACGCAAGCTGGCGTTCAATCAACCCTGCGACATACTTATCTGGAGGATTTCCTCCACTCAGATCCAGATGGAAAAGTCGGCCAATCCAATTTCCAGTTGATTCATATCGGACGCTGCCAACTGGCGCGCCGAAGCAACTGCCAAAAGTACAACACGAATTTAAGGCTGAATCACCTGACGAGAAGGCGGCGAGAGAGAAGAAGCAGCTCGCAGTAAAGCAAGTTTTCCAGAAATGCTGGGCTTCATACAAAGAAAAAGCATGGATGCAAGATGAGCTCGAGCCAATCTCCGGCGGAGCAAAGAATACGTTCGGAGGTTGGGCTGCAACACTCGTTGACTCTTTAGACACGCTGTGGATTATGGATCTGAAGACTGAATTCGACGAAGCTGTCTCGGCGGCTATCAACATAGATTTCGACGCGCCACCAGGCGAAATCAATGTCTTTGAAACCACGATTCGCTATCTGGGGGGATTCATGTCCGCCTACGACCTCAGTTCGGATGTCAGATTATTACGCAAAGCCATTGAAGTCGGAGAAATGCTCTACGCTGCTTTCGACACACCGAATAGGATGCCGCTGACAAGATGGGACGCTCAGCAAGCGCTTACTGGAACTCGGCAAGAGGCCCATGAAAATACTCTCGTTGCAGAAATTGGCTCATTGGTCATGGAGTTCACTAGGCTGTCGCAGCTCACGAAGGACATGAAGTGGTTCGACGCTGTGCAGAGGATCACGGAGATATTCGCGGCACAGCAAATGGAGACACTGCTTCCAGGCATGTGGCCGATCGTAGTCAACGCCAAAGAAGCAAATTTCTCTACCAATGGACCATTCACTCTCAGCGCCATGGCCGACTCCGTGTACGAATATCTCCCGAAGACCTTTGCTCTTCTCGGCGGCCTCGACCAGACTTATCATGCAATGTACAAGCAATCCATGCACGCTGCGAAACAGCACATCCTCTTCCGACCAATGCTTCCTGACAATGCCGATATTCTTATCTCCGGAAATGCTGTAGCATCTCCTACGTCAATCAACCTCGATCCGGAGGGTCAACATCTAGGTTGTTTCGTGGGCGGTATGTTTGCTCTCGGTGGCCGGCTCTTCGATATCCCTGCGCATGTCGAGATTGGCAAGAAAGCAACCGACGGCTGCATCTGGGCATACAACAACTCACCGCTGGGCATTATGCCTGAGAAGTTCACTATGACACCATGCCACTCGACGACGGACTGTAAATGGGACGAAGCCCATTACATGCGAGAGGTCGCACAACGCAATCTGAACCACAAAGGCGAACAGCAATCCGCAACGAATGTTATCCAGAAGGAGAAGCTGCCACTGGGATTCACGTCGGCAAAAGACAAGCGGTACATCCTCCGACCGGAAGCCATCGAGAGCGTCTTTATCCTTTATCGGATTACAGGGGAGAAACATTTCCGAGAAACAGCATGGAAGATGTTCACGGCCATCCAGAAGAATACCGAGACGGAACTAGCGAATGCGGCGCTGTCGGACGTGCTTGTAAAGGAAAATCCGCACAAAGTCGGTAGCATGGAAAGCTTTTGGCTGGCCGAGACACTCAAGTACTTTTACTTGATATTCAGTGAGCCGGATTTGATCAGCTTGGACGAGTACGTATTTAACACGGAGGCACATCCATTCAAGCGACCATCGTGAGGAGTTTCGTTGCTTTTGATAGCTAGCAGTCTCGATGGATTCATTGATGAATGGCCAGGCGTTCAAGTTGGCGTTCATGGTTTCGAGGAACGGGTCGAGGATGCACTATCAAACGATTGAGTTGGTTTGTCTTTGGCGAATTACCGACTATTAGAGTAATGACATGGAGTTGATTCTCTGAACGAAGTTTAATAGAGGTCTGTTCTTGTTTTAATACGTGTGATTGTATCAGAACAATCCTCCGCCCACTGTGGCTCACTGCTCGTAGAGAAAGCAAGCCACAAGCGACAGGATAATTCTCCTGCCAACAGATTATCCCTTTTTGTACCTGTACTTTGCGGCTGAGCGGGAAGTTGGAAGCCAGTGCATGTTGATACTAATGACGTAGTGATGTGTCTCAATTCCTGTGCAATTTGGCTCGAGACTGGGAATCACAGTACCGTTTATCAAGATGTTTGCTCCCCTGGTACTCCCCTCCATGGATCGTTGAGCATCTTCAGACCCTGTTCTGATTTCCAAAAGCTCCCATTTGGACACTCGAATTTCGCAAACTCGGTCTCTTTCACATCGCACGAATATCCGGGCACTGTTGGGGTTACATGGAAACCCGAACTAGTGATTTTCGCCGGTGCCTCGAATGCATCGTGTAAATGATCGGTGTATTCAAGAATGCTTTGCTCTCCGGAGGCGCAGATGAAGTCGATGGTGCTGATATGGGAGCAGAGTTCAACCATTCCGGCGCCGCTGGATCTCGTCAGTACTTCTCATCCTCTTGATGTTATGTGATATATGTGAAGCACTCACCCCGAGTGTGGCACAACAGGTACTCCGAATTTGGACGCCATTAACAAGACGGCAAGGATCTCGTTTACTCCCGCTAGCCTGCATGCATCGAGTTGCACGGCATCAAGTGCCTCAGCTTGCAACAGCTGCTTGAACATAACGCGATTATTCACATGTTCGCCTGTAGCCACGCCTATTCCAAGAGGCTTCAAAGCCTTTCTGATCTTCGCATGGCCAAGGACATCATCCGGCGACGTGGGCTCTTCGATGAACCAAAGCCTCAAATCCGCAAGCTTCTTCATATACTCGATTGCCTCATCTACGTCCCATAGCTGATTCACATCTACCATGAGTACTGCCTCATCTCCCACGACCTCACGGACGAGACCGAGTCTCTTCCTATCATTTTCTGGGCTCTGTCCTCCTTTAAGCTTGAAGTGTCGGAAACCCTGTGCCTTTGCTTCTCGCAGTAGCTCCTTGACTTTCTCGTCCGAGTGCCCCAGCCAGCCAACAGACGTGTTGTACGCCGGTACCGCACGGTCTTCGCTGGCCATCTTTATTCTTTCCGCCTTCCCGCCTTCTTTCTCTTTCAGCATCGTCAACGCTTGCTCCGGAGTTAACGCGTCCGACATGTACCGAAAATCGATACAGCGCACAAATTCCTCTGGCGTCATGTCCGCGACGAGTCTCCAGAGCGGTTTCCCTTCGACTTTGGCCCACAAGTCCCACAATGCATTGAGCACCGCGCATGTCGCGAGCTGCAGTACCCCACGCTCAGGAGACATAAAGCGGATCTGGCCCGATTGAAGCTTGCGTTGTGTGGCTCCCATGTTCTCAGTTATGGACGAGAGCGTGCGGCCGACGAAACGGGGCGCGAGAGAGCGGATGGCGGTGCAGAGGACGCTTTGACGAGACTGTTAGCGTCAGACCAATTGACTGTAGTTAAATCTGGTTAATTACAGCACTTACTCGTTGCCCTGGCCATTGGCAAAACTCCAACCTGTACCTGTGGTGCCAACGTTGGTGTGATACTGAAGGTAGCCATAAGAGTTCTCGCCGGCAAGATTCATAGGATCAGAACCGATGTTATCTAGAGAGGTGGGCCAGCGAAGGTCGCGGACGGTGAAGGAGGTTAATGTGATATCTTGATGTCCCATTTTTAGAAGGCGATAGTGCAATGGATCGAATGGTGCTGGACTAGCTCCTTCCGTAACGACTTCGTGTTGAGATTTAGAGTCCGAGTTGGAAAAACTGCAATTAAGAAGAAGTGAATAGCAGTTTTGGATGCTACGTGACCACTACAATGTCCTATGCTTATCGAATTGGATCTATGCTCGATACTACTTGACATGCTTCAATATTGCAAGCACATGAAGGTAGGAGGAAAGCGCTCCATTAGCCTCGGATCCATGTCGGAAATTGCGGAAACTGCACAATTGAAAATGGAAATCTCGGAAGCATTGACCAACCCGGGGAGATTGTGGGGAGAACAGGGATGAACTGCGACTGGATACCGAACAGATTCCGCTTGGTCGGAAAGGATAGGCATAATACAAACTGGGCCATGAAAGGCGGAAGCCTCAGAAATGAGGAGAGACAGAGCGATGGATGTCACAAATTCCAGTGCTAAGCTCCGACAAGGCGTCTACGTACCGGTTGTCACTCCCTTCAATCAGAATGAAGACATCGACATTCCAATCTTCAAGAGAAATATTGCACGACTAGCGAAGGCAGATTGTGGCCTCGTGCTCTCAGGGACACTGGGGGAGGGCAATTTACTCGAGAGGGAGGAGAAGAAGCTCTTGGTCAAGGCTGCGAAGGATGTTCTGATGGCGGAGGATCTGGATAATTCAATCCCCATTATTGCAGGTATTAATGGAGAGAGCCTCAGACAGTGTGTGAAGCATGCCCAAGATGCTGCAGAGGCCGGCGCGGACGCTGCGTATGTGACTTCTGTAAATGGTCGATTCTTTGATCGTAAATTGATGTTGTATAGAGTCGTAGTTGCGCCATCGTACTTCGCTTTTGCGTATGGCAAAAACAAGAGTGCGCTGAAGAACTTCTTCGAATCTCTTGCAGACCGGAGCCCGATTCCCTTGCTGCTTTACAATGTAAGTCATAGACACTACGCGGAGACGGTGCGCTGAGATGCCGCAGATACCCTTCGCCTCAGGCGGTATTGATCTCGACCCAGACTTTCTAATGGACATCGCGTAAGATCCTCAAAGAACTTAAGTCGCGGACTGATCTGATACTGTAGCTTTAAAGGGAACATCAAAATATTGCGTCTGTGGCGACGTCAACTCTCGCCGATATGAAAATACTAACGATGGCGCAGAGGAGTTAAACTCACTTGTTACAGTATATCGAAAGGTCATCGAGTCGCTTTACATGTCAAGTCGCCAGAGTATCGAGCTCGACATCCGCTCCCGTTCTTGGTTTTGCCAGGGGGCTCTGATTACATGTTACCGGCACTTGTGGCAAGGCAGGACGGATGTGTGAGCGGGCCTGCTAATATCTACCCAAAGGTAATGATGAAGCTATTCAGAACATCGGTGGAAGCTCTGGAAACTGGAAATGCGAAGAAGTAAATTCTCTCGGTCTCTCAGATGCGCAAATAAGCATGAGGCTAACCTAAGCAGATTTAGGGAAGCACAACAGCTACAGGACCTCGTCACCGAAGCCGACTCGATCATCAATCGCGTTGTAAGTTTATACATTCGCAAATGGCTCGAGTAATTCCGTTGAGGAGCAACAGGGATTCTTGGGCATTAAGACGGCATTCGACGTGCACGTTGCACCGGATGTCAAGGACGTGGAATATTTGGGAGGCGTGTTCAGGAAACCGCTTCCTCCACCGAGCGAATATGTCATTGAAACCGTTAGAGAAGGTCTCAAAAAGATCTACGAGGTAGAGAATTCACTGTAGAATGGGACGGTTGAGTTAGCTAAATGAGCAAAATTGGGCATTAGAAAGAAAATTGTCACTTACAAAGCTCAAGTGCGATAAATTGGGGCACAGAGCCATTAGAGCACAGGACTGATAATATGATGATGATCATCATCACTACCTGCGCAGATGAGTATCTTGGCGATGGCTTCGGCATCATGATGTAAACGCTTGCACAGTTGCATAGCAGTCATTAGGAGCCGAGCAAACCCGTCATCCGTGGGCGCGAGACTCAATTGAATGAAAGCCACTGCTCCTTCAAATCCACGGCACTCCATATCCATGGTTGGATTGGAGAGCATTATCCCAAGGATCAAGGGTTCCGAGAGCATCAGGATCAAAAGTGCTATCGGTGCTCGTGTGAACATTGATCTCCACCCTGTCACTGAAAATCTCATGAGGCCACGGAGAAAATTGCTGGGCAAAATCGATCGCGCCGTACGGGAACAGGTGGTCGATATTTTGCGGCAGTAGGCTCATGAGATCTTGCTCCGAGGCTTGCTCTTGATTTAGTAGCGACGTGACGACGTGAGTGATATCTCGGAGATCATCTTGAATTCGTCTTGCCGCCTGGAGAGAGACTGCAAGATTTTGTAGCATTTGAGCGGCTCCACGAAAACTCTCTGCGTAGGCGAAATGCTGGTCCTGGAGACCGATATCGGCAAGTGGTCGGCAAAGCAAGGTCGATAGAATCAGAATCGCGCTACCAAGTGTCGTTGCGAGATGGAACCTGAAAGAACTTGGCTCGACAATTTCATAGCTGTGCTCTTTAAGCTGGTTTACAATGTCAATGGCAAGTTCTCCACAGAGTTGCCCACAGCTCCTGTCGTATGTGAGAGATACCATCAGACGGCGTCTGAGAAGTAGGCGAAGGTGTGACACTCGCTGAGGGCTACGTCAATAAGGACCTCCAGATGCCAAGCAGAATACTAACAGTGTTTACGAGCAAACGTTGGCGTAGATGTCTCAAGCTTGGCACTGCTACACCAGGCGGCGGCAGTAGAGGGATATTCGCAAGTATCGTTTCCGCCCAGTGCCTTATTTTTGCATCCAGAATGGCAATATTCTCATCGTTTCCGATGGAGTTCGATGCGCTTACGAAGAATACTTGTCCTGCAAGCTTAGCCCATGCTACCATGCATGAAAGATACATATTGAATGAATCAACATGATCAGGATCTGGGAACGGGCGATCGGGATGTAGTGCCTGCTACTGTCAGTATACCATATAAATACACCCCTATTGCATTTAATATCCTCACCCTATCGCTGATCCATTCTGGCTCTTCAACATCGGTCTCAGAGTCGTGAATGCCATAAGGTCGGCCGCAGCTTAGCGAGATTCGCCGGTCGGTGAAGTAAACCGTCCAAAAAATCCGCTGATTCATGTGTCGCCAATAGGCACTTTGGTTATGGGCCCAGCGAGATTGCTGGTGCAACCCCAGCTGAAAGCACAGCCGACATGCCAGGCCGATGACATTATATGCAGCGTTACCTTTATCTGCATGAACTAGATAGAACGCCTGTGCAAAGGTGAGTACATCGCTAACGTCATAGAATTGAAATATATATAAACTTACTTCAAATATCAAGAATTGTATGACGGTCAAGTTTGCACGTCCACCAAACTTCCGCTTTCCAAGCAGTGAGTCCGCAGCGAGATACCAATCCCAGCCAGGCAAAACATTACTTTGCTCGGATGGAGTAATGTTGGTAAGGATATCTGTGCAGGCAAAGATGATATAATTGAGGGCCAAGAAGCCGGTGTCAATTGGACCCCGATGAAGGCTAGATAGTAACTTCTCGCTCCTCACTTCAAAGTCGGCCTCGTTTACGCACGGATGACATGGATTTATATCATCAAAGAAGAATTTGATGTATCGCCTGTACTCCTCTTGTGTGGGAAACGGAAGACTTCGCAGACCCACCCGAATCTTCGACAGCGAGTTCGTTGGAGTTCGGATTGATTGATGTGGGGATTCGTGCGGATTGACAGTTGCAGGACTTGGAGGTTGGCTCTGCTGCTCCGGAAGGCCTAGTTGGAGGCGAACAGATGCAAGATTGGCATTGAAGGTATTGATGGGGGCTCGGAAGGCTGTATCGCCCTGAAAGTCAACTGCATTTGCGCCTGACTGTTCAGCTTCCGGCTCTGCGCTTGCTCTCAGACTACTGTCTTGTCTTAAGGACGCAAGAATCTTCTCAAGCATCGTCTCGACTCTCTCCAACCTCAGCTCCCATCTCGATCTTCCATCGCTTCGGCCCTCACTGTCAGGTCGCGAGATTCGGGGTATGTACGCGTGGGAGCCGTTCGTGAAGGATTGTATGCCATGGAGGATTTCGGCCGCAGCTCTGTCTTCGGAATAGAAACATTGGTGACCATGATGGGCACAACGCTTGCATGGCTCTTCACCAGAGCACTAAGGCAGCGTCAGTTTAGGGTTGATATACGATTAGGGATATGCAAAGCGACCTTGAGCTTTCTCCGGCGACAAGTGATGCTGCTCGGAAAGTAGCGTTAGTAGAGGTTCGAGCACAACGGATGCCGCTTTACAAGGGTGGAATGGGCATTACCAAGCCTTGGACACGTATCGACCTCGCGTCCGTCTTGTCACATTTGGAGAGCTGGGCTGCTCCGTAGGTTGTGCAGATTGCTGGCGTTCGGTGGACATGGTGGTAGAAGCGGGAAGCGATTTCACAGCTCGGAGATCCCCTCTTGAACGAAGCAACTCCGCTCATTATCAATCTCTCGCACAAAAAATCCCCTCTGGGTCGCATCACGGCTCAAGGGGAGAAATGGCTAAATCATACTACTCGCAGATGCGTGTGTAGCCCGCTGCTGTCTTACATGGGCAGTAATTCCGCTCTCGACACGGATTCAGAGATACACGAAGCTACTCACGACTGGAGGTGGCATTGAAGTGGCTTCCGCCGCCTTCCAACTCATTGCTATGGAATGGTTCAGGGTAAATAAAAGTCTCTTTATCCCTGACGAGAGTACACTGCAAGGTCCCTCAATTTTCTCCTATGAGTTCTTACACTGCTTCTGTTGCCAAGGGGCGTTCAAAGTAAGTCCCTTACTGTCCCCGAAAACACTTCGCAAGCAGGTTAAGAAACACTGTACAAAGCTTAGAGCTCATATCCACATCTACCTTCCCTCGAGAACAGTGTAATTCTAAAGCTACGTAGGATACAGCCTGCCTAAGGCATGCCAACACGCCAGTCAGCGCCGTCACCGTTCAGCCCAAACCGTTGAGTACTCATGTCCTTCACCGTTGTTCGTCTCATATCTCTTCTAAATTTTCCTTCATACGTTCCTCCCGTTGCTCTATGCATAACAGATGTGTTATCCCAGATTATCAGGTCTTTCTCTTGCTTCCAAGGAACCGTGTAGCGATATTTCGGTTGCGAAACATGCCAAAGCAATTCTTCAATCAAAGCCGTGCCCTCCTCATCTGACATACCATCAATACTATGGCAATATGATGCGATGTAAAGGTTCATACGATCGCTCCATTCATGCCGCTGCACGAGCTTGTGTTTGCTGAACGGATGGTCTCGGGGATCAAGATCTTTGAAATAGTGCGGCACTGCCTTTTTTCGTGAATGGAAGAGCGAGTGGTTGGCCACAAGGTTCTCTATCTGTTTCTTCTTCTCCGCTGAGAGATCCCCGTATGCAGTTCTGGAATCTGAGAACTGTTGAACAACATTAGCTTCGCACTACTTTCATTGGGACCGTTTACGGACTTCCGTTGCGCCCCCCATGTCTGCCGGCGGAAGTATATGGGCAAGCAGCAACGAGTGGCCTGCTCTTCGTCCGTTGAACGAGGAGTCGACATGAAATTGCTCATTTGCCTTCGGACTGTCAGCACTTCGTACAGCAGCAAACCGTTCAGGAGGCTACCTTGTTGCCGATGACCTGCGCTGCTGTTAAAGGCGCCACATCTCCAGTAGCTGGATCGATATTTCCTGCATCGAAAAGCTCCAAGTATGGCAGACGATGAGTGCGACCTGCTTGTTGATATGGACCAACGTCGTCCAAATCACCAAAGTATTGGGAAAATTCGACGTGTGCTTTATCTGAGAGTCCGGTATTTCTGCAGACTACAACGCCGTACTTATTCGAAGTTGTTAGTATCTGGAACGGGTATGGCTGTATCCTCAGACCTACTTTGTCGCAGAGGTCTCTGATCTCTTCATACACCTCCTGTGGCACCGGCTTGCTCCAATCAACTCCCTCCAGCTCACAAGCAAATGTCGGGTGGAGGGGAATGACCTTGAGGCCGAACTTAGGAGTTCTGTACGGCGGAGGAACTTCCCCTTCAACTGTAAACGGCACCCATACTGGCGTCGGCTTGATTGGAATAGTCCCTTCTGAGGTTGTGGTCTGCGTTGCGGTAGACATGATGATGATATCGATTATCAGGTTCGGCTTCAAATGAAGAAATTCGACAATCAGGCTCCCTTTATCTTTGTCAACCTCTAATGCTGATTTCGATACGTTCGACAGTTACTTACCCTTCTATCCCAACTTCTACCATCATGATTGACTTGTTCGGCATCATTTCCGAAATACCGAGCTGGTTCGGAATCCCCGCCTCTCGCCCCAGCATTCCAAAGCCGGGTTCGCAGCGGCCCATGGAAAATCCCTATGCCTTGCAATCAACGATCACTGTAGAGGGAAGAAAAATTCGACAATTTCCAACTCCGTCAAATTTGCTTTCCCTGGACGACATCTTCAGAGCCCAAATCATTCCGAGCTCGGAAATATGGCCGATGGACTGCCAAAGCCATTGAAGATGCTCAGTGCCACATCATAATCCACCTTTCCACGACACCCTTCACTCGCAGCTGCACTATCAACACTTCCCCACAATTTATTTTGTTTTCGCACCATGGCTGGGGATAGCAATCAAATGAGCTTTGCTCGATATCAAAGTGCGTGCATCTTTCTGGAATAGAAGACGTGGAAATGCTAAAATTCGTCAAGACAATACCGCCAAGTGGTGGCTCAAAGACCCAGGCCTTCGTCAAAATGTCTTACACTGCATTGGCCTATACTTTGCAGTCTTCTACTTGGGGTACGATGCATCTCTCTTGAACGGGCTGCAAGCAATGCCTCAATGGAAAGCATATTTCAACGACCCGGACAGCAGTTATCTTGGCCTCATCTCGGCCAGTTTGTTTCTACCTGCGATTGTGACGCCGTACATTTCTTCCGCCATCAACGATCAATGGGGCCGGAAAGCCTCTCTCGCAGTTGGTTCCGTCGTTCTTATTGCGGGCGCCTTTGTAAATGCCTTTGCGAGGAACGCAGGCATGTTTATTGCCGGCCGCTGTCTGATTGGTGCTGCTGGTCCATTCGGCAAGATTACTGCAGTTGCACTGCTTCAAGAAATCGCTCATCCGCGACTGAGAGCTATCCTAGCGTCATCTTTCTACTGTAATTACTACGTCGGTTCCATAGTAGCAGCGTGGTTCTGCTACGGATCTCTGCACTGGGGAGATACAGATGACTGGGCATGGAGAGCCCCATGTTTATTCCAGATAACGGCGCCCATCGTCGTCCTACTATTTCTCGCCGTCATTCCGGAATCCCCTCGCGTGTGTTCAACGGTCTCCGATGTCCTTCGATAACGGGCTGACAACTTTATAGTGGCTTGTACATCACGGGAAAACCGATAAGGCCCTGTCTATTCTCGCAAAATATCATGCAAATGGAGATCAGAACGACGAACTTGTTCAGTATGAATACCAGGAGATCTGCGCAATCATCGAACTCGAAGAGATGAACAAGAAGACTCGTTGGATCGATTTCGTGAAAACAGCTCCGAATCGGCGGCGTCTTCTTGTACTGTTGACTATGGCAACTGGAACTAATTGTGAGTTGGCCTGTTGTATATCTGCCAGTAATCCGCAGCTGGAGCCACACCTTGAGGTTTGCCTCTCTTCGAGCTCTACTAATACATTCAAAATGAGTAGGGAGCGGAAATGGGATTATCTCGTACTATTTGACACCCGGTACTGTATTCGTAAACACTTGAGCCACTGTATTATTGCTGACTATCGCAGTCCTGAACCTCATCGGCATAACGAATCCCGCCCAGATATGTATGTATAGTGGATTCAATGGTTGGCTACTGGAATGTTAGCTTACGATTAATCAGCTGGCATCAATGGTGGATTGGCTGTGTGGAACCTCATTCTCGCATATGCCGGCTCCTTAAATGCCGAAAGGCTTGGACGACGGAAGTTATGGCTGATCTCGACTATTGGAATGCTCGCCTCGTACATCGTCATAACCGGACTCTCAGTGCAGATGCCTGACCCGATACCGCTTGAGATCAATGCTGACCAGTGATCAGGGGAGCTTCGCTGAGCACAAGAAACATGCCACTGGCATCGCTGTGATACCCATGCTCTTCATCTTCTATGGTTTCTACGACTTCGGATGGACCCCGCTCCCATTTTCGTACGGCGCAGAGATCCTCCCGTACCATATGCGCTTGAAAGGCTTGGGCATCCTTCTGAGTGTCCAGAGCGTTGCGCAAGCCTTCAATCAATGGGTCAATCCTGTTGCACTAAAGAGCATCACTTGGAAATAGTATGACTGGCCACTCATATGCCCAACAACCGCTACTCGGGACTGTCGATGCTGACTGCGTTGTCCAGCTACATCGTCTATATTGCGCTTCTGTGCATGTACCTCGCTCTTGTCGTATTCTTCTTCCCCGAGACGAGAGGCCTGACGATTGAGGAGGTGTCGCTCATATTCGACACTGGCAGGCTTGGGAACGCCTCCGCCGCAACAGCTGAATTGCAACAGCACGCAGCTGACATGAAAGTGATTCAAGCCGAGAAACAAGGAAGCTCTGTTGTACATGTGGAGGACAAGAAAAGCGCGGATGTACCTGCATGATTTATTACAAATCAATCGCGTGCCACATATACCCGGATCCGTCTTCACAGAGTATACGGTGAGGTTTAACGCTTGATTTATAATGCAGCGCAATTACTCGTACCAGTACTCGTTATGGTTGTGTACCGAAGATCCGAACGTCGATTTTATATATTTGGCGCTGGGTTCACAATCTCGTCGATTCGAATAAACGAATTTAGCATCGTGTCGCAGATTCGGACTTGAATTGAATATTTGGTGCACCGTCTATGAACTGATTGAAAAATTCGTTACTTCTTTCTACACCAGGTCATGGAAAACAAGGCGCTCTGGGTTGACGGTGTTGGCAAGGAGTCACGACTCGGGCCAGCAGCCGTTCCAGAGCCGGGAGAAGGTCAGCTCCTCATTCAAGTGAAGTAAGGTTTTCTCATGTGCATGCTTCTTCAATTGTACTCTCTCCATGGCTGAAAGAATTTCAGGGCAGTCGCTACCCAACCCGGGGAATGGAAGCTTCTGGCTGGTATCATTCCCCTCAAACTGACCTATCCGACAATCATTGGAAGTAAGTGTAGCATTCCCTATCACGATACATTAATGCTCAGCGCACTTGTGTCTAGCCGCGCTTTCCGGCGTGGTGGAGAAGGTAGGAACTGGAGTGAGTCGATTCGCACCGGGTGATCGAATTGCGGCCATCGCGACCGGGGTCTTGCGAGATGACCATCGCTTCGGTGCTTACCAACGATTCTCCCTTGTTCCGCAAGAGTTAACTTCGAAAGTGTGTATCATCCATGGCTTTCGCAAGCCTATGAGTCCGTGGCTGACACTGCATGATACAGATCGGCAACACTCCTTTCGAAGACGGGGCGGCGCTTTCTACAGCGTACACGTCGATGCGCGCGCTCTTTCATTATTTGGATCTTGAACGACCTTCTGGCAAGTCGCATTCGATCAAAAGGAAAGAGAAGGTTCTCATCTGGGGTCTCTCATCCTCCATCGGTGCGACCTCTGCCCAACTAGCGCAGGAAGCGGGATACACTGTAGTGGGAGTTGCTTCCGCACGCCATGCCGAGCTAGCCAAGACGCTTGCTGTATCGCATTTCGTAGATCGTTTCTCTGCAACCGTTGTGCAGGATCTTGAGGCTCTTGGTCCTTTCAAAGCCGTTTATGCTGCAGCGGACTCAGCGGAGGATCAGGTCAAGATTGGCCGGATCTTGGCTGCACAAGGCGGAGGCCGATTCTTAACCACCATGGGCGTGCGAGCAGGGGTGCAACTCCCTGAAGGTGTGACTGGAGTTTTTATTCAGTATCTGCTTGACTTCCTCGATCCCAAGTACAAAGAGTTCACGGAGTGGGTGTGGTGGGATTATTTTGAAGCCGCGTTCTCGGACGGGAGATTGAAGACTCTGCCTTTGGAAGTGTTAGGAGGTTTGTCGAAGGTCCCTGAGGCATGGAATCTTCTTCGGGACGGAAAAATCAGTGCAAAGAGGCTTATCATAACGCCAGGCCGATTAAATGACGCGCAGTAATCCGGTCACGATGCTGGTGGCCGATGGACACCCACTGATTCCGATGGTAAATTCAAAAGAACCAAATAAATTGAGTGACGATGCTGCCGATAATGATGAAAGATAAGTGATCAGATGATCTTCCTTCAAGTGGGAAGTGAAGCTTGCGGAGTCTCGTGATGACCGAAAGTACGGTGAAAGCGCCTATGATTGTCGAAGATGCACACCAGCGGCCCTGAGGGAAGTACGGTCGAGAAGCCAAACAAGCTCAAACCGCTTGGATAGGTCTTTTAACACTTGTCCTTTGGAATGTAGAATTTTGGTAGGAGATTGGCTCGTACCGCCTTATATATCAGCTATCGCAAGTCGGCGCGTATTCGATCAGTGGCCTCGGTTGCAATTTGACGCTATCTCCGCATTCAGGAGAAGATTTGCCTGTGGCTTGTTTATTTTCAGTCTACCATGCCTCTGTCTATGGCGGGCTCTGCTTCGAATACACAGTGGTGAGTTTGTGCAACTCCGGGGAAATGCAATGGGCGGACTCCGGTCGAACTTGAATGCAGCCTTCACGCGCAAGTGGAGCTTATGCTCCGACTTAGAGATCTTATGCCCACCTTGCTTCCGTTCCAAGTGCGCTTTGCTTCGAATACAGACTTGGAGAAGATGAGGCGATTCCACGTAGTCAGAGCAGGAGTATTTAGAAGATCCCGAGCGTAATCGAGCCCGTCCTCCATCGACGGGCGGTATCAAGGAATATACAACATCATATTCAATGTATAACTGCTCGCATACCGCTGAAAATGGCTTTCGAAAGCTGGTCAGGAGCAAGTGAAGTTGGCAGTTCTAGCGGGTCATTTCTCGTAAGATCACACAGCTTGCTCTAGCCAAGTGTAGCTAGCGCAGGGGACAGCAACACCAGCTGGTCAGCCATCAAGGTATTGGGGTTTAAAAGATAGCCGTCTGCCGGAAGCTTTTGCAGATCGACAAAGCTAGCTTGCGACAGCTACGGCCTCGGTGAGGGCGCAGTTGGATGAAGATATATCCCGCGGAGCATATCTTTGTTCCAGTTGCCATGCGATCCGAAGCTTATCAGAAGGTCGGTCAAGTTAACAGCGTCGTACACATCTGAATCTGTGAACTTATTCTATTCACATGTGTCTCACCCACTAATTAGAGATCTAAGTTGAATATACAGAACTTGTCTAGATCAAACCCTCTTCTTCGGACCGGCAATGATGTCCTTCGTGGCAACAGCCATCTTCTCTGGATCGTTGAGCAACTCGACAGCTATTTGCGCAAGAGCTCGAGCAACCTTCTCTGTCTCCTGATAGGCAAAGTCCAGCCCGGCCAATGGTCTGAACAAAGGCTCATGGTTGAAAGGGCAGATGGTCTGGTTGCTCGGGCAGATGTTGTAGTTTGCGTGAACCACGGCTTTGCCGAAGCCCTTTACCGTGTGGTCGCTGTTCACGATGGCTTGTTGGACCCAGCCTGCATCAGTAGCAGCGGGCGCAAGAGGGGTGATGGGCCAGATCTGCTTTCCATACTCTGGAAGTGCGATGGTATCGACGAATAACTGGCCCAGATACGGGTCAATTTCGAGCGCAGGATATTCCACATCGAGAACGTAATTCTTCGTCGTGATGAACGGAAGTACGGCATTTATAACGTCACGGCCCTCATCGGTCCATCGAGTACGACAATCAACGGTGAAATCGAGTTCGCTTGAAGTGGTGTTATCAGGCATGTAGAATTCGAAACTGGGATCCGACGCATTTAGTGCCTGGAAAGCATCGACAGACATATCCAGAGCACCAAGGTTGTTCGAAGCAGTATGGCCGGCATTTCCGTGGAACATAATATCAATACCTCCTTCAATTTTAGCGTTCTTCGCGACGGTGAAGTTTGTGGTAACGTATCCAGCATTGGAAGACTTAATAGCGTTAATGGTGTCATTCACCGTAGCGATATCCGGTCCAACGACTCCGAGAGCAATGTCGGCTTCGACGACGTTACAGACGAACATCCCAACATCTTCAACAATGCTCGCGGTCGAGTTCGTGCCAGGCAGCTTTCCTATCAGGTTTCTGATCGGCACCAGCATGTTGTATACGGCTTTCACTGCTTCGAAGTGCGTCTTTTCGATGACCCGGACAATGATGTTATCTCTCCATGACCTGCTCGCGTCTTACGGTTAGCATATCCCTAAATAAGCGAGTTGCATTGATTCTTACATAGGCTGAATGTCCGAACTGATTGTGGGATGGCACATCAGCCAGACTTGGCTTTCCTCGAAGACGCCGGCCACAGCAAGATCATGCTTTCCACAAGCTTCCTCTTCGTCGGGTGTGCCGACGTGAACAAGACGACCGGCGATATTATAGTCGATCAGGGCCTGACGGGCTAGACTGGCTGCATACAGACCCTGCATGTGGATGAGATGGTGACCGCAAGAATGTCCAATACCCTCCAAGGCGTCCATCTCGGACATAAAACCCACAATCGGCAGCGGCTTATCTTCCGGCCAGTCGGAAGGTCTGTGGGAATATTCTAGCTTCCATGCCGTCGGCAGAGTCTTCAGGATACTGGGCGTTACCTCCCAAAGGCCAGGATGTTCTTTTTGGAAGTATTCCATGGTAATGTTATGCGCGAAGAACTCTGATCGGCCTATCTCCGGGTGGTTATAAATTTGTTCGGCCAGGTTCCGGAAATCTGGAAGATATTTCGGTCTCAAGGCTTCGAGATGAGCTGGGAGGTCGGATACATCGGCTTGAGGAGTGGCAAGGCATTGGTTTGCCAGAAGAGCGACTATTGTCGAGACAGACAAAAGCAGTCTTCTGGGGAAATTTTGAACTCCCATTGCTGCGAGAGAGATCCTGAGGCTGCTGATTGTTTTGCCTGGGAATGCTGACTGGAAATTCTGTAGGCATCTTCCATTTATTGTACTCGAAGTAATTGATTACTCTGCTTTGTTAATTTCTCAAAGTGGATTTCGGGAAATACCCCCTGTGCCCCAGTTCAATTCCGCTGACGGGCTGGTGTGCCATCTGCAGCTTTGCATGCACGGTGTTAAGACTTTCGCGAGGCATTTTACCACTCGAAAGGAATTAATGTACTAATTGTCAGCCTTGTCTGAACTTACTGCTGTACACGGCATATATTTCGAATGGAATTCTCCATCTTATCTGATTCTCCGGAATTATTTCCTCATATACATTAGCGCGATCGGCACCTTGAGCTAATTTCGACTCTCCCTTCGATCGCATCCCGACCTGCGTCGTGATTCTCTCGAACGAGACGTACCGTACACTGCCGGTCATCGGCGAAGTCGACATCGGTGAACGTGCCCTACGCGTGAGCTGGTGATCAAGACAAAAGCGGCTCTATTTTGGGCGATTTCGTCCATGCAAATCGCTCAACAGTTGCGTCAGTGCGCTCGGGTTCAATGTTACGACTCGCGAACATCAAGTTATATTGTCCGAATTAATCAAGTACAACGAGCACAGAGCAGTAAGCATATGCTTCCGAAGAAGGTAACTCCTGCCTCGAGTTCAGCAGTAATTCGAAAGCAGCTCAGGGAAACCGAGGCTCGACCGAAGCTCCACAACATGGGAGACATAGAAAATCGAGGATTGTCTTCCGCGCCTCTATGAAAAGCGTTGTCAATAGGCTACCTGAAGATCGTGGCTCCTCCTAACCATGATTTGTTGCACATTTCGAAGGGGCCATCGATATATCCTGTGATATATCCGATCTTGGTCCGCGGAATCGCGGAACGGACCTCTAGCGGCTAGCCTATTCGACCCTACACTACGCATGATGTAAATGCTTACAGTTGCATGCAGCAAAGTACATGAGTAGATCCGACAGTCTGGTTTCCCCTGAGTTTTGGCCCAGCTCGGGCATGAGATAATCGCGGATGAGATTCTCGGTGGAGTTCGGTGGCCGAGTTGTCCCACTAAATACGTAGGTTAGAAGTTACTAAGATCTGACTCGAGATCCTTCGCGCTACATACTCGGCAACTCCGTAGATACCTGTTGGGTGTGTACTCAACGTCGCGCACTGTAGATTGCAAGACTTCGACACGACAAGACAACCTTACCGCCCAAAGGCTTGTATAAAGCCATCTTGAGCTGCTTTTCGGCGACCGCTCCATGGCGCAATCAACGATAGGCAGGGTGACGCAGTTATTGATCCACCTGCCTGCCGCCGTAGAGATGTAAGTTGGCAAAGATTTTCCCTAATTTCGTTCGCACATACCCTGTCCCCTTCCGATCTTGTCTTATGTACAAGCTTCTCTAAATGCACCGGGCACAGTGGTGGTGATTCGTTAGATCTTTGGCGCTGGGAGGACTTGCACAGTTCTTGAGCGATCTTTCCACGGATCAGTAAGAGTAGCAGAATCGTCCTGGACATCGACGCGAGATCGAAATGCAGTCAAACGACAAAGTACGAGAATCCACCTCTACCGAAGACTTTCGGGAGCCAAAGGCGGCAAAGAAGCGATACACGGATGCCTGGGTGATATTGCAGCCCACCCGGCGATAAATACAACATTGAAACTACCATGGAATGCGACAAGCCGTTGGGCAGCGTTCTGATCCAATTGAAGCGGTTAATTGAATTCATTTGAATTCACGTATATCCGCATGCAATAGTGGTTAGTCTGGACTCAACGCGCCTAATTCCCTTGGCCTGTGGCTGAAGGCATCGTCTCCCTTTTTTAGCGCCATGGAGCCTGCTGCGGGAATCTTCTGGACCTCAGGTGAGAAGAAGATAGACCAGAATTAGCCTACAAGAGTTATCTTCGACTGCAAAGAGAACGATGGATGCTATTCTGTTCTCACTGTTGCTCCGGGCATTTCGCAATTTGTTGCGGTGGCTGCAGCGACTCGAACAGCCTCAACTCCATCTGTAACCCGCTACAGTCTAGCCATTCACTCGTACGGGGTGCAATAGTATCTGTGACTCTCGTTACTTCCTTCAGGGCGTTAATTTCCAGCTAGACAGCCTCTATTTCACACAGGCTGTGGCAATTGTGTACACTGCCACAAGTTGAGCAGACTTAACCTCATTTCAAACTGTTTGGAATCTATGGTTTCGCTCACGCCGGAGACGAGCATTTCCTCCGGTCTGCGGCCTTTGCGCATCACTTTCGAATAGTCGCTGGAGCCTTGTGGGTTCTGTTCGTTTGTGCATCAGGCGAGTGAAGCTTCACCGTGAGAGGGTCAATGGGCAGCGACTTCGCAATCCAAACACTTCACCTTTTGCAACACCCGTTCCGTCATCGCAACACCTGTTCCGTCATTGCCGCACTTTTGCCGAAGGGCTATAAAATCATCTCCTACGGCCCACAAGCTTCTTCACCTTCAACAACCACCGCCAGTCCAAAACACCAGGCGGTGCACCAGCAACATGGACATCGACAGGCTCCGCGAGAATCTGAGCGGGTATTTCCAACCATTCACTCAGTTAAATGGACAGCGCATCACTGATATTCATCAATAGTCAAAGCCTCGCGAGCGCCGCGTTCTATGACCTCACCGTCAAGTGCGGAGATCGGACGTGGAGTGCGCATAAGGTCATCCTCTCCTGCCAATCGCGCTGGTTCGAACGCGCGCTTTGTGGAGGCTTCTCTGTACGTAGCCAATACTTATACAATGTTCGGACCGCTATGCATCGACCGTATAAACAGGAGAGTACAAACGGAAACAACGAAATCGAACTCAAAGATGACGCGTCTTACCTCGATGCCATCGATGCTCTGATGTCGTTCTTCTACACGCTCGACTACGATCCCAAGGACGGTCTTTTCCACCACGCGCGCGTCTTCGTAATTGCGGACAAATACGATGTTGGCGGCCTTCAATGGCTAGCCGTCAACCGGCTCAGCGCTGCCGCAGCGGAGTGTCGTTTCAAGCAAGACTTCGCAGACCTCATCGAGTTCGTCTACGACAATACGCTGCCAGCGCATAGAACGATCCGCGACTCTATGTTAAACATTGCTGCCCGTGATATGGAAAAGCTTCTCTTGAACAAGGCGTTCGTTACGATGCTCGATCGGAATGGAGAATTCGCTCGGGAGTTGCTGCAGACAGTCCATGACATGACTGTACGCAAGCCCATTGAGGAGCAAGAAGATGACTCAGCGGCAGGGGAATGGGGTGAGGAGGATGTCCGGTGCGCTGTGTGCAAGACGGTGCTCCAGGTCGACGGATTCTGCGAAAAGTGTTGCAGGGCAAGATGCACTCATTGTGGCGATCACTTCTACCACAATAATGAGTGCATGTCGTGTGGAAGGCACATCGTGCTATCTGCCTTGAAGAATGTGTACAGTGCATTGCTTTGAAGCATGTGCACAATGCATAGTGGGCAGACATAGTGGGCAGACAGTGAAGGCGACAGATCAAGCAGGAAAGCGGCAGTTGCATCGATGTCAAGATACACAAATGGAGGTACATGCGGTTCTCAGCAGTGCAATAGGCTACCAAGCATGTAACTTTTTCGCGCAAGGCGCATCACATTAAATTGGGCTTCCTCAAATATCTAATACAGAATGCTCGAAGAAACTACTGAAAAGCATAAGCCAAAAGACCGAACCACCCGAGCGCCCCGTGAACAGAAGACAGCAGCAGCTGAAGCACGAGGTGATGAACAAAATAGAGCCGCCACCGCTATGCACCAGAAGCCGCCGCCCTTCCGCACATGTTGTCCCAATCTACCATTGTTCCGCCAGGCACCCGTATATGTTTCCCTTCTCGCCGGCATGTTAAACCCGGAAAGCAGAAGAAAGGCAAAGTATGGGGGCAAGCAAAAGTGAAGTAGCATCAAAAAGGCCAGAAAGGAAACTAAAAGCACATGGTATACACAAAAGCTTTGCAAAGCAGAGACTAGTGAGAAGAGAAGCACAAACGAAACCGGATCCGGCCCAGCGGAGAGAGACTAAAGCGAAAACGTGGCCTGAGCCGAGTATTGTAAGAGAATTATTTTCTCCAGACAAGGACCCAGCCCTGGTCATGACCACTCCTCTCCGCATCCTCCGGGCATCTTAAAACAGGCAAAAACAGGACAAAGGGACCATATATTCTCCGACTGACTCCGCGCCATGCTCCGGCCAATGTTTTGAGAGGAGAGATTACAAAGGCAGTCTAGGTGGTATGGAGGCCGTGCATGATATCGATTAAAACAGAAGCACTAAGGAAAAAGTGAGAGTGGACGTGAACATTCATAAGAGAGACAGGTCTGGTGCTAGTATGCGGCTTGCATCTCCAGTGCTTGGACATGCTGGGCAGTCAACGAAGGGGTTGGCGAGCCAGAGTGATCTGACATGGCGTCTTCGTATCCGACAAGTGCTTGCGAGTGGAGCTTGAACGCTTCGCCCATGAGTTTGGTTATTCTGTGCAATCACATGTTAGCTTTCACATGGATCTAGGTTGGTGCGAGAGGACTTACCCCCAAACTACGACCTCATCAATCATGCTACCCCACAGCCTCGCTACAGTTGACGAGAGCTTCGAGCCATATACGCCTGCGCTGTCATCGTCAAAGAGATTGCGCAGTTTGTTGTACATTGCTAGCTCGTCCTGTGTCGCGGGCTCCTCGTCATGTTCCAGGCGATACAGCCACAATGTCAGGATGACCATGAGATCCATACCACAAAGAGGGTGCTCAACGCTCCAATTTGTTGCCGATGTTCTCGCAACCCATCGAATGCCTTGGACAGCTGCGACTTCGATGCAATTGAAGCACTCTTGGATGACCTTGATCATTTCTTCGGAGCGCTGCACCTTGTCCCGTGCATTTGTCATAGAAGCCGCAACCTCGTAGCTGTCATGATACCGCAGTGCCTCTTGGATGGATTTGAGATCTACCATCAAACGTGCGCGTGTGTTTCGGTACATTGCCATGGCATTGAAGATGAGGGGGTGTCCCTTGTGAGGCGCAGACAGTTGCACGACAACAGTCTCCGGCTCGCAATGTTGAAGGCTTTTCTCCCAATTTTCAAGGGCCAGACGCATCTTGTATTCTGTGACAACATCCTGGAGAGCCTCGGGAGACCGCTTATGGTACCAGACTTCGAGGAACAGAGCGTTTATCATGACACGGGTTGCAAAGGCCGAGTATCGTGCGGTTTCACCTTGGAACAGAGTATCGTGAGCTTCCTTAAATGAAATGATAGTCGAAGCGGTCAATGATTCCCTCCAGGACTCCTCGTCTGAAGCTTCTAGTGTCCAGAGTGATTCGGACGACGGGAGTTCCAAAGAATCGAGCTCATTGAATGAGATTGCCGGGGTATGGTTATACGTAAGAGTCAAGAGTCCAAAGAATATGTAGACAGCATAGTAAGTTCGTCGACAGCCCTCGTCCTCGATCCATTCCTCGTGGCTTGGCTGTGCATCCTCTCGAGCTTCCGAGCGCAGCTTCAGCTCATAGCGGTTTCCAGCAACCATGTTCGCAAGCAGACTCTTAATTGAGCATGCCCACTCAAGGCCCTTTGGATCGCCACTCCAGCTGGCAAAGATCATGTTCAGCAGAGTGCTCTGCATCGTCCACAGCGGGCATTTACGCGAGCTGAAGTTCTCCTTGTTCTGGAGAAATTGGTTGACGAGTATCTTCGAGGAGATGTGTAGCATGTATGCCTGGTCCTGCTCGAAAGTGTATAGCGCACCAATCGAGAGAACGGCAAGCAGGAGTGGAGCAGCTGCCGTAGTCGGGTCGAAAGAAGCAGGATGGAGAAATGGAAGGTGGTGATGGAAGAGGTTGAAGTATGTCGCCAGGTACCGGTTCAAGACAGCTATGCTGGGTAGAACAAATGAGTTGACGGCACCACCGCTGTCTGACTCCTTGATGTTCCTCTCGATCATCTCAACCTGCTCCTCCGAGCGAATGACAGGCGCTCGCGTCATAGTCAAGGCTTGCGAAGGACCTGGTGACCGTCGATAGTCAACAGGCGAAACAGGTCCCATCATTGATGGATAGGGCGATAGCGCACCAGGTGTTCCCATATCTGACATTGACATTGACATTGCCGCTCCTCCATTCATTGACGGAAACGAAGGCACCAGGCCATCTGGGTTTGACGTCTGTCGTTCCATCAGCGGAGGAAGTGTGTTTGGATGAGGTTGTAGAGTGCTGGCAGGTTTGAATGCGGGGTGGGAGTCTGATAGTCCTGAGGCAGAGGAGATGGAATGCGATTTTCCGTCTTGCACTGGGTGCATGTGGTCCCAGCCGGGCATCTGAGGGAGAGCAACTGCGCCTGGAGGATAAGACGGCTCGAGCAGAGCTGGGCCACTGTTTACCATGGACACATCTGGCGCGTCTGGCATCGGCTCCGGCTCCTGGCTGGCCATCGCTTTCTGGTGGTAGTCGGTCAGCAACATTGCAGCAGTCTCAATGTCCACCATGCCATCGCTCGTCGCCTCTATCTGTTCCAGCGCTGCAGTATCCAGTCCTGCATTTGCTTTGGATGGACTTCCATTCTCCGCACTCGCTTTCGATGCCTTTCGCTTCGGCTCGCTCTGCAAAGGGGGGCCGGTATTGTCTTTGGCGTGCACGGTACGGTCGTGTCGCAGCAACAGGTCGCGGCGCACGAAGGTGCTGCGACATTTCTGGCACTTGAAGGGGCGTTCTTTCGTGTCTGTGACGATAGTCGATGGTTAGCAGTGTGTTTGGTGCGTGTGCTGCTTCCCCGCTCTCGCGCGTGCGCGACACCAAAGCGACCCGCCACCTTTTTGTCGAGCGCAATGAGGGGCATATGCACGAGTGGAAATCACTTACGCGACCTCTCGTGTCGACTCCGATGCTCGCTCCTGCTGAAGGCGCGATTGCAGAACTGACACTTGTACTTCTTCTCCGGCGCGACTGCAGACTTGTGCTTGCTGCTCGACGTCGCGGCCGAGGAGGCGGGCAGCACGCTCATGGAAGCGGGCATTGCGCCGGTGTATGCTCTCTGGACTCGTTGGAGCGCGAGCTGTTGAAGGGCGATGCAGTGCCTCAACAGGATTCGCAAGCGGGCCCGTTTAAAGCGATGCGGTGTTGTGGATGCTGATGGAAGGGTGGTTCATTCCGGATCGTGTGCATGAGCTGGTCGCTGGGGTGTGCAGAGACGTGTTGGCTCGCGTCTGGCCGCGAAATCAATGATGGGGTGTTGGACGGGCGACTGGCGATGGCAGCACGAGCGGCAGATGGATAGTGAGGTATTGTGTGATGGGGGAATTGACGGGTGAGGATTGGGGTGAGGATTGGGGTGAAGAAGCACGGAGAGGGGCAGCGGGCAAAAAGTGGCAGTAGGGGGCTCAGCACCCAAGGTGGGATGTTCTGGCAGCGCCAGTCGTTGCGCACGAAAGCAAGCACCACCGCACGCGCGGAGGCGAGCAGCTGGCTGTAAGCTGTGATTCACGCACCTCTACACCAGAAAGGGCGCTTGTTTCATTACGCAGCCAACCGCAGGCCGCAATAGCGCAGTAATGCTTGCGTGCGGCCCGCCGTGCCCGGTCGAGCGCCTTACTCGTCGCGGCTCGTCCCATCTCTCCACCTCTCTCTCTGACTCTCATGACCGAGAAACTTCGTGAATCCTCGTTTGCATGGCCTCTGGTGCGACGGGAGCGACTCGCCGCCGCCCACTCTCCTGAGCACAGCAGGCAGAAGGCAGCGTTGCGCCTCCGTCTGCGTCCTGATTGCCCGCTCACAATCCTGTCGTCGATGCCTCACGGCCATCATGCCACAGATCCCCAAATGAGACCTTTGCAATCTTGTGTACTTTTTCCGAAATCAGCGGTCCCACCTTCCTAGTGCATCGATACCGTGGGTTTGCATGTTGTCGCTCACCGTGCCCTCGACGTTTTGCTCAGTCAGCTTCAAACATACACAGAGGCGCAGAGACCCGTCTATCGAATTCCAAAGACCGAAGGACACGTTGTGACGATCTGGTGGACGTCTCCTCAGCCCTTTCCAGATCCCCACGCATAAGCGTGCCCTAAATATGTGTGTTGCTGCAGCATCGCCGCCAGCTGAGCCTCATTTCTTTACCTGCGCTTCGTCCCGCCTCTTGTGCTACCTTCATCCCCGCGAACGTCTGGCAGTGGAAAGGTTAAAATATGGACGCGGGTCTCGTCGTTGCTTTCGCATCCTTCGCACTCTGTCCATCACTCCTTACGGGTGGCAACCTCGGGTTTCCCCTCCAACGACTTTCCTCACGCTGTCATCTACCGAGCTCCATCTGCCCTCGTTTGGAGGAAAGGCCGCAGCTAGTCCAGGAAACAGACAAGCTGTCCGGCAAATCATGACCTCACCCCTCATTTGCAAGCCATGAGAGGCTCCCGGCGATCTGAGCCATCACTTCATATCGACCCCAACGGACAGGTTTCAGGTTTTCTAGTGCCCTTCCAGTGCTTCGCTTCTGCATTGGATAGCAGCCAGGGAGGCTGGAAGGCCGCGAAAGCTTACAGGATCTGCCGAATCGGCTTCCTGTTCCTAGCCAAGGCCTATGAGAAATTGGCACTAGGAAGCGTAGAGCCGCCCGCGCCGTGCGTCCCCGAGCCCTAGCGTTGCGTTCGACTTCTTTTTTCTTCCCTGGCTTCTGGAAGTGGGTCACATTTTGCAGCACTGCTTTTGGAAGCATGGAAAAGGGGGGGAGGGGCACGCCCATCGTCATGAATCCTGAGCTGTCGTCATGGCGGGCGAAGCTGGACAAAGGGAACAGAGGTTTGTCCTCCGATGATCAACATTTTGATCGCCCTCTCTCTTGTCGCTCTCATGCAATGACTCGCATGAAACATGCAGCTTTCAAACTCCTTGCCCGTTTATCGAGTTTGACTCTTGTCGAAAGCTACGTTCAAGATTTAAGTTTCAACGAAAATTTATTGAGCCTCAAATAGGTACGAATTCCCGCCCGCTGCTGTTTCCCAACGGGTAGAGGGGCCAGCGAAACCAGCATCACCTCCTTCAGCTCCATTACGCCCCACGGATTTGCGCCGCTACGGAGAAATTGCACCCAATAAAAGCCCAAATAAAGCTGTCGCATTTCCTCGTCGAACGGTTCGGACCTGGCCTTGCTGGCGTTGTCGCGGAGTCGCGGGATGTGGGTTTCAATGTGGCTTGAGGCCAGCCGGACATGGACTAAGGAGGCGCTCGCCTCACTCCCGCCAATGTGGTTCGGGCCTGATTGGACCGTTACATTGGATTTGGGGGCAGAGAACAGACCGATCTCTTCAACGTCGCCAGTCTCATGTTTAAGATCTATGATGAGATGAGGGGTGGAAGTGGTTCAGGTTGCATATTTGGACAGAACATGTGCAGATATCATTGCGTAACTGGACGGTGAGACCCAATTCCCAACTTGCACACCGACGAGCAACTGTAAAAGCTAACGCCTATCTTTCTCTCCCGCCCTTTGAGCCGCCTCGATCGAATGATGACCACCGTTTCATCGTACAACAGCGGGCCGAAATTACACAGTTCACAGTCTATCGTGGCACTTGTCTCCACGGAGTATATTTATCCGTATTACAGATTCAAACGCCGGTCATGGAGGCCCTCGCTATCTTTATTCGCATCATGTCGTTTCGAAAACTTTTGACTGTTTTACGCAGCGTATTTCCTTCAGCTTCAGCTTCAACAGTGAGAGCGTGCTTGAGTCTCGGTGTTTCGACGATCAATGAAACCACCAAAATTCCCAGTAAGTTCGCGAGCCTTATCTGGCCGGTTGCAATGAACAGATGACCTTTGATATGGAACTTGTAAGAAGAGACAGCCTAAAAAGTAGCTACCAGCAAGCAGAGCTCAATGTTTGGCGGATATCAGCTGCAGGTTGTTGTGTTTTCAAGCTTCAAGTGCGTGCGGAATTCGACGGTAGGTATGATGGACTGGATGTGCCTTCCGCTGCTACCTCAGCACCATTATTTACTTCGTACCTTGAAATACGTCTACGTCTTCTCGCTCTATAGACAGTGGTTTTCTATTCTACAATCTTTATCTAGCATCACTCTTTGCTATATCGTCATCCTATTACTTTCTAACTCTCATCCGAAATATGGACGCTCCAGACGGAGACCAACAACCAGAGGCGCCTACGATACCAGACGCACCAGAAACAGTCGATTCCATACCATCAGCTGCAGACGGAAATCAACAGCCAAATGGGCATGTGAGACGCACATACAACATACCTTCGTCATCGTCGTCCGATCCCAGACCAGAAACTGATTTGCTCGCATCCCGTCGCTTACAAGTTCATCCACCGTCTTTGATTCCAGGGCCATGTCTCAAGTCTTGGAAAGACATGGCATGGTCGGATAACCTGCGTGTCCTCGAGAGACGTATCAGACATGTTATCTTCGAATTGGCCAGCTTTTTCCCCGAGCGAGTGGAACCTGAGGATCAACTCATGGATGAATTCACCCCACTACTGTCAATAAAGAGCGGCCCAGAATTTAAAGAGTGGAATCTATCAAGAATTTGTACTCCTGATGGGCCTGCGGACGGGCTTACAGATGAGTCTGCACATGGACCCGCAAATGGATCTGTGGATGGGGCTTCGGAAGCGAACACAACTCTCGTTCCGTACTCACAGCGCTGTATCAAATGCTGGAGCCAAATGGTGGACCCAATACCCCCAACTGGCACCAGATATCCCATTTTGGACCCCTTAGATGCAGGAATATCTCATTTCGTGGGCATTGACCTGTCACATTCACAACCGAGTGAACATCATACTTGGAACCCGTTTCAGCCATCTTCTGAGCCGCCTCCCGAAGGGCTTGACGGTTGGAAAGACATACAGACAGCACTCACATTGTATGGCAATCGGCTGAGTGACTGGGTGGATATCGAACAAAATGTCCACCGAATCGGGGTTCATGTCGAAAACATGGAGAGAATGCAGGAACGAGTACTCAGGGAAATGAACATCGAGACAGACGGCGTCTTTGAAGAGTATAACCGTCAAGGGCGCAAACGGGGTATGGAGGCTGGGTACCATCACGATGAGATCACACATAACCGTCGTTCTAAAGAGTTCGAAATGTCTTTGATAAGAGACAGTACTGATGCTCGGCGCATACAAAACTCGACTTGGGATGTGCATCTGTAACCATTCGCTAGACTACACATATCGCATGAGCGACTCTCATTTTTGCTAGAGAACAATTTCAGAGCAGTTCAGTTTCCCCCTCCGTTAAATGGTGCGCCAGAAAGGAAGTGACTGATGTGGTCCCATTCCCCTCAACAGGTATTTTCCAAAGCACGTGCGTGGCGCTCACGCCCTGATGTTCCAGCCTCTCCGCAACTCTACCCCAAGCCCAGTCCGGACCTCAACCACTCAAAAAGCCTCAACTCCTGCAACCCTACGCTGACTGCCACCTCGATCCACCCTAATCTACAGATGGCAGGTCACTATCAAAGTTCTGACAATTCCACGCTCTGGAGCGGAGATGCTCCACCCCCTTGTCCGGGTCGAAGCACTGCAGAGGGTCAAGCTCTTACCAAGCTTTTCTTCAAGCACGCCAGTACGGGACGTCTGACGCGCGCGTCAACCACTCACAAACCCCGCAGCTTAACGCCTGTCAGAGTTTAGAACCGTCTCCAGAACACGTTCCTGGTGGTTGGAGACGTCTAGATGTTCCGTGCAGCCGGTAAGTCGCGATAAGAAAGGTATGGAGGGCGAAAGTACCTGCACGCGACATGCAGGGCTGCGTCGCGAAGATACAAAGCGTTGAGCTATTCTCATCTGATTTCGTATTTTGGTCTTCTGCTTCTTGCGATTCCGAACTTCTTCTTATCAGTGAGAATTGCGCCAATTCAAACCAATTGAGCGTTTACCGTGAAGATGTGGGAGAGGCCTGACTGGTACATGCCCACTTGGGTTCCACGATCATCATTCGTGATATCCGTACTGCTGGTCTTCAGCTCATGTATCACATCAACAGTATGACCCCATTCAATTTCTGGCCAGGAATTCGCTAATGTATTCAGACATTCGGCTACGATGCATCGATGGTGTCAGTAAAGTAACCCCAACGCAACACCCCTCGTCCTAATTTCCGAGTAGGAACGGCCTTAATATCCTCCCCCAATACCTCAACTACTTCGGCCTGAACAACAATGCGGTACACATCGGGCTCAACACCGCTTCCATCTGGATCGGCGGGGTCATCGCTGGTCTCTGTTGGGGCAAAGTGACCGACACCATCGGGCGACGCCCCGCGCAGCTCTGGGCCGCGATCATCACCATCATTGCGGTTGTAATCCAGACCGCAGCTCAGGACATTGCCATGTTCGTTGTTGCGCGTATACTTGTTGGCTTTGGGACATCTGCGTCTGGTTTGAGCGGGCCTGCGTACCTAGCGGAGACGCTACCGTATAAATGGAGAGGGTGGGGTGTGGGCATGTTCAATGACTTCTACTACGTAGGCGGCTTGATCGCAGCGGGCGTCACTTTTGGCACGAGGAATTACACGACGACGTGGGGATGGCGCGTTCCCTCTCTCGTGCAGGGTTTATTCAGCATAATCTGTATCATTGTACTCCCGTTCATTCCAGGTATGTCTTCTCTCGTGGCTGGTTAATCATCCACTTATCAGGACGACAGAATCCCCACGATGGCTCGTATATCAGAACCGCCTCGAAGAGGCACGCAGAGTCGTTGCGCAGACGCACGCCGATGGCGACGAGACCGATCCGATCGTACTCGCTGTATTCAAAGAGATCACTGATACCATTGAATGGGAGAAGAACCATGGCGAGACGTTGTCATTCAGACAGCTGGTGAAAACGCCGCCAGCGCGAAAGCGCGTGTTGCTCGCCTCCTCTTCAGCGGTCTTCAGTACGATTGCGGGCAATGTAGTCGCCTCATACTACCTCGGAACGATGCTTACTAACGCAGGTGTCACTAATACTACTACACAGCTGCAGATTGTGAGATTTATGGATCTTTAGCTAGAAGATGCTACATGCTAATACTCTTCAGAACATCATTCTCAACGCTTTCTGCCTCGTTGTTTGCATCGCTGGCACCCGGTTCATCGATATCTGGGGCCGCAAACCGACGACTCTGGCTTCGCAAGCAGGCCTGACCATCTTCATCTTCTTAATCGGCGGTCTCACCAAAGTCTTTGGTAACTCGGACAACAAATCCGGCGTCTACGGCACCGTCGCTTGCATCTTCCTCTTCCAAGGCGCATATTCTTTCGGCTGGACGCCAGTACTTTACCTCTATCCAGCTGAAGTTCTCAACTACCCAATTCGTGCGAATGGAATGGGCATCTTCCAATTTTGGCTCAACGGCACAGCGCTGCTGTTCGTGTTCGTCATGCCGATTGCCCTGCAAAACATTGGCTGGAAGATCTACATGATCAACGGAGCTTGGGATGTCGTGGTTTTCTTTATTATCCTGTTCTGGTGGGTGGAGACGAAGGGCAAGACGATTGAGGAGGTGGATGCGTGCTTTGACGGAAAGAAGACGGACTTGCCCGATCTGGTCGCGATCGAGAGGGGAAAAGAGGATATCACGGATTTCATTACGGAGGTGCCGACGAATGAGATTGCTGCTGGGGAGGAGAAGACAGGCTGATTTGCTACTCGTCTACAGTCTCCGGTAGTGAATCTAAAGGTGCTGTTTCTGACCTTGTTAGTGGCGTCAAGAGTCCTATGCCGAACCCACTGGTCGCGTGCAGGTGCTCTAGAACCGGATCACCAAAGAGATCATAGATGAGCCCATGCCGAACTCCACTCCCCGCATTATTCTTCTCTTTAAATCTTGCTCAGTCATGTTGGCATTCTCTGCTGCGAGCAGCGCCCTCTCCTTCAATTTGTGCAGTGGAGGTGCTATTGTTGAACTTTGACCCCTGAACATCTCTCGAATCATCATAGCACTTTGGAAGATCCAGGCCAAATTCCAGCCTTCGAAATCATCAGGGTTGCGCAGATCCGTCCTGAGATGACGCTGCTCTCTTTGGCGAGAGAGAACACTAATGTCATCCTCGATCCATCGGATCGCTAAGGCGAGAGTCCCTTTATTGCATTCATAGTCCTGCAAATTCACCCACATGTTATGTGCCTCCTCTTGGCTGAGTTTTTGTGTGTAGTCGCATTCCAATATCATGCTCAGCGGCACTATCAGTTCGTCCATGGCTTTGTTTACTCACATAACAGAAGCATTACAACTTGTTGGATCTGAATCGTTACTGATATCCTCCGCCTTTAAGACATTTCAAACCTCGTTAGCGTCGTTTGTCGATACATGGGACACTTGCTGTGAGCCCAATTCCGGGCAGGAGCATGATTGGGCAATTCCAGGCAGGACATGGGCTGCTTTGTCAGTCCTTTGCGAGATTTAGTAGTAAGTGTATTATTTGCTAACTTGACCTCAGGAAAGATACAGCCTACGAAAAGAATATCATCTCACTGTGCTCACAAATCCCAGCCCGAACCCTCTGGTCTTGTGCAAGTCCTCCAGAACCTGGTTACCAAGGAGATGATCAATGATAAGTTCCTGGCGCCAGATCACTTCTCGTACTATTCTTCTCTTTAACTCTTCATCACTCATGTTGGCCTGTTGCGCTGCTTGTAATGCCTTCGACTTTAATTGCGCTAGCGAAGGATTTACTATTAAATCTCCACCCCTACCCAACTCTCGGCTCATCAAAGAAGTCTGCAATGCCCAGTTGAGCCAGTTCGCAGCCAGAGGCTGGGATTGCCCTAGGAGCTTATGTGCCTCGAGACCATTTTGGCGGAGGATAGTGTTAATGTCATCTTCGATCCATTTCAACATCAAGGAAAGACTCCCCTTGTCACATTCACGATTCTTCAGGGTATTTTCCAGGTTGATGGATTCCTGTACGGAGAATTTCCGTGTGTAGTCGTGAGTCAATATCATCCTCAGCTGAATGAGTTCCTCCATGATGTTCTTCGCTCACACAAGGAGGTATTAGAACTAGTTCATCAGGTCAAAAGCGATACCGGTATGCTCCAGCTTTATATACAAAGCGTCTCAGGACTTGTCAGCGCCGTTTGTCAGTAAAAATAATCCTTATGAGCCCAACAGTGAGTGCTATGTGCTCATGATTGGGCAAATCCGGACAGAATACGGAACTGATTCATCATTCTTTGCGGGATTCAGTGGCAGCTATAGAGTATGCTAGGTTTAATCTGACTAAGGATATGGCGGCGTCACGAATCCCAGGCCGGACCCTCTTGTATTGTGTAGATCGAGCAAAAGCCAATGGCCAACAATCAATTCATCACAGACAAGAGCCTGCCGGAGGAATACTGCATGTAATATCCCGTGCTTTAACTCCACTTCAGTTATGGCGGACGCTTGTACAGTTCGCATCAACACCCTCGACAAGTCGTCTCTCTCGCGTGCAGAGAAATTCGTTCTGTAGTCGTGTTTCAATATCTCGTTCAGATTCTCCATGGTATTATTATCTCGTCGGGGCATTCGTGCAAGTTCACCGGATCTAAGACATTATCGATATACTCCGCATTTATAAGCATTTCAAGCCTTTTCTGGGGTCATTTGTCAATAAGATAGCTCGTGCGAGCCCAACTCTTGGTGTACATAAGTGTGAGGGAGCAAGATTGAGCAAATCCAAACAGCCGCAGGGCAGCGTTACAAGGCCAAATGTCTCCCAACTTCAGTAAGCCTTAGCAATGAACTGCCCTCTCAATCCCCAAGTGGCCCATTTCTTCGCAATGATGCAAGCAATGGTCTTGAATCCGAAGCCTGTGCTCTGACCTCACCGAGCCCCGTGTGTTGATGGCCTTCCGAAAGTCCACAATGCCCCTGAAGTATCCGCACCCTTCAATACTACATATCTTCCATAATGAGCTCTTCATAAAATGAAACACCGCAGTTCCCTTTAAGTTGAAGTCTCCGCAGTGTAGGCGGTCCTGTAAGGGCCAGAATGCCCCGCGACACGGAGTACACTCGCGCGACATCGGGATACCGTTGGTTTTCCGCCATCTCCGATTAGGAAGGCAATTGCGTCTTCACAAGCTCCATAAGCTGCTTGTATCTTCTTTTCTGCCCCGTGCAATTGCTCTTGGGCTTTTAGGGGTCCATCTCTTTTCTACCCATTTTAGTTACGTCTATATCTCAGGAACAGCATGCCCGAATATTTAGACGTACGGAAGGCAAGGCAGCAATTCCCTGCGCTGGGAAAGAAGCAGGTGTACTTTGACAACGCCGGCGGAAGTCAGGTGCTTGGATCTGTCATACAATCGTACGCGGTCTTTATTTTGCGTTCTTCATGTGCCCTGACAGGCTTGTAGGATAACAGACTATCTTGCGAACACCAATGTCCAACTCGGCGCCACATACCCTGTTGGGCAAGCTTCAACAACCCTCTACAACAAAGGATGCGAAGCCGCGGCCTCTTATATCAATGCCGCTGCAGATGAAGTAGTACTGGGCCCATCAACGACCCAGCTATTCCGGAATCTCTCTCAGTCTCTCGGGCCATTGCTCTCCGCAGGCGACGAACTCGTCATCTCCAAGCTCGACCACGAAGCCAACATTGCATCATGGGTTACGCTTGCAGAACAGAAGAACCTCACTATCAAGTGGTGGTCAACAGAGTCCGCTGTGCCTTGCCATAACCCAAAGCTGACACCGGAGAACCTCAAGCCGCTGCTAAGTAGCAAGACGAAGCTTGTCACCTGCACACATGCGTCCAATATCCTTGGTACCATCCATGACATCCGCGCTCTGGCAGACACGGTGCACACAATTCCAGGGGCTATGATTTGCGTTGATGCTGTTGCGTATGCGCCGCACCGGAAGCTCGACATGAAAGCCTTAGATGTAGACTTCTATTCGTTCAGCTGGTACAAGGTATACGGCCCGCACATAGCGAACTTGTACGCACACCGGCGGACGTTCGATAAACTGGCCAGTTTGGGCCACTTCTTCAACCCGACGGCGACACTTGAGAATAAACTTGGTCTTGCAGCAGCGAACTATGAATTGGTGTCCGCCATACCGAAGGTAGTTGAGTATCTCGGAGGCAACAACTCCGGGGCTTTCTTCAAGGAAGTGGCGGAGCACGAAGGGGAGTTACAGGATGTGCTGTTAAGCTATTTGAACTCTAGAGACGATGTGACGGTATATGGAGAGCGCAGCCCAGACCCGAAATTGCGTGTACCGACCGTGAGCTTTTCGTTCAAAGGGAAGAACTCGAAGGAGGTGGTGGAGCGAACCGAGGCAAACAGCGATTTCGGATTCAGATGGGGAGGCTTTTACAGCTACAGATTGATACACGAGATTCTGATGCCGGATTTGCCGCAGGAGGCAAGAGATTTGGGCGTGATCAGAGTCAGTATGGTGCATTACAATACATGTGAGTGAAGAATCACGCGAGGAGATGTGCACTTTGTTAACAGTGAATCAGTGGAGGAGATCAGAGAGTTTGTCGAAGTACTGAACGACACGCTCAAGAACTGGTAATAGCTGCGGCATTATTCGCCTATCGTACAGAGCATGAAGGAAAGGGTATATCTACAACACCAAGCCACCTGAGCGCCATACAGTCTGAATATCTTCCTCTTACGACTTTATTTCGCAGCGCTTTCATTCGTATCTTACATCCTGTCTTACATAACATTACTCATTGAGAGTCCTCAGCCCTCCACTTCGTCGTCTCAGTTTTGTCCTTTCTCTTTCCTGCTTCAAATCTCCGCCTCCAGTTCCACTCCGCTCGGACGGGTGAGAGCTAGCCTTGTGCAGCCACTTGTCCAGTTTTCCTCCTCTCCCACTACCGCTGGTATTTTCCGGCTGGCCTGCCCATCCAGTTCCCCAGCTCTGCGGTCTTGTATTGCCATCCACTGGGGCTCCAGAATTTGCATCTTGTGGGCTTGGCTGCCTATATCCGTTTGCTGGCCTTCCATCCTGATCCACACCAGCTACAGGTTTTCTTGCTTGTGAAAAGGGTACAGACACGGCGTTGTCTTTCGTGTGGCGTGAGAAATTTCCGGTCTCGATTTCTTGTCGCCCGGAATTCACAATCTCTTGGTTTCTCGCGTAGTCGGCTTCGGTAGCCCTGCCAACTCGCAGGCGACGGTCTGCTTCGGAGGCGATAGTGCCCCGGAGGGTTTCTGCAACACCCTAAAGCATGGTCAATGTCAAATCGCTTTGGCATTGCGGAAAGGGAGGTATGACGGAAATACTTACATGTATACCGGCAGCCGCGGTCTTGAGATTATCCCTAGTTGAGCCAGGTGCTTCCCCTGGCCGCAGCTGCTGTGGTACCGAGTCTACTGGTTGATTCTGAGTTTGATTAGGTGCAAGTCGACTCTGTCTGGGGTACGAGAAGTTGTGTGATTGTTGTGGGGATGTAGCTGATGGAGCTGGTTGATTTTGTGATTGATTATCATTGCTTGGAAGGATTCGTTCGAGGAAAGAATGCCGATGAGGACTTCGCGATGGAATTGCAGGACCGTTGCTGTTCTGTGCTGGCTCGTCTTGACTTTGTCTGGGACCTATTGGAGACAAGAGACCGGGATCACGCTCTGGTATCGGCCGCTGGCCGGGCGTCAAGGAGCGGCGTCGCTGTTGCTTTTGGGCTTGGGATGCCACACCGGTAGTGCCAGTGTCGTTGCCCCGCTCATTAATAGCGTTCTGGACGGCTTCGCTCTGGGAAGGTTGAGGAGTCGTGCGGCCATCTGGAAGCTCTGCACGTGGTTCTTGGATCGTCGTCGAGCCATTAGGCCCAGTTACAATCGTGGTGGTTGTCGTGGTGGTAGTGACAGTTGTGACGGAGGTGTCATTTCCGGCATTGCGTACTTCCCTTTTGATTGTCGGACCTGTGTGGTTCAAGTTGCCATTTACAGGCACTTCATGGTTCTGTTGGCCTGTCGGCGTCGTAGGCTGACCGCCAGAAGCATTATTGGTTTGCTTCGAGCTTAATTGGCCGCTCGCGCCGCCCTCAGAGGTAGTCAAGGAATTGCTCTGCTCACTGCTACCGTAGGCAGAGTCAGTCGAGGGCCGGAGATAGTTGTTCTGGTTTGTATTTGCTGTAGCTGGCGTCGGATTCTCAGGTTTAATTTCGTCACTTTTCTGCTTGTCCTTTGAGAATGGATTCCACTTTGAACGCTTGGGATTTTCCGCTTTCGCGCCGTCGGTAGTAACTGGCGCCATTCTTGAGTTACAATTGGCGGTAATAGGGAAGTAATTGAAGAAAATTGAAGAAGGAATCGAGACAGTGAGATCATGAGCGGGAAATAAGTGACGCTGATCAGTGCAATGTACCCTGGCCTTCATCACTGCGGGGACTTGGAAGTTGGATAGACGTCCGTGACGTCGTCACTGTGGCTTGATTCTGCAGATCATCATCCCGTCTTGGAACAAGCGAACCCTGAAAGGGGCTGAAGCCACAGCACCTCTCGGAACTCCACCCAATCCGTGGCCAGGTAACAACTGTAAAGCGTACAAGATCTTCAACTTCTCTTTGCTAGATGGCTGATGCTGCAGCTTCTGCGTGATTGTCGCGTTAAAGACTCCGATGAGCTTGTTCCCGATCGTTACGTCCATCGTCATTTGCTCCCGCAACCTTACACCTTGTGCTCAAATTCCAATCCGCTTCGACAGACATTGTCTAGATTGCTTTAATGGTGGCAATAATGTTTCAACCCAAGCATTCTCTAAAGCATCGAGATTCCGTTGATTTCATGATACATGCCTGAAGCCTAAGGCCTCGAGATTCTACTTGACCTTTAAGCGGTGCCCGGACGCAAGTACACTCATGGCAAAGAGGTTCCTTGCAGTGGTTGACTTATAAGTTGGCAACAGTTCAAGCTTTTACTTTTCATTTTTCATTTTGCGGTTTTCGACGTTTATGTATGAATCTGCTAATCTTGCCCCAGGCACCCTTCGCCTTGGCCTCCCACTCTGGCTTCTTCGGACCATGGGAAGGCCTTGCGGATTTCGTCATCAAGGTTGCGTCCGATTGTTGCGGGAGTATGCTCCATCGCTCTCCAACAGCTTCAACAATTCGCGTTTCAAGACCACCAGATCCAGCACCGAGTCCACTGTACCCTTTCTGGTTTGCGACGACAAGCTTCCCCGAATCTTCCTCCCAACATGCGCAGCTGTAGTGCGTGTGTCCAAATGCCCACATGCGGACCTCCTTCGACATCCAGCAATGTTGCGATGAAAGATCCGTGACAAAGGCGGATTTGATACTGCTAGAAACGTGTACCGAATCATTTGCTCTTGCGTCCACCGTCGGACTGTGATGTGTAAGGATGATGATTTGCCGCTCAGGCTCTTCATTCGCGATCTTAGAGACTTGTTCATTAAGCCATGCGACATCCTGATGATGTTCATCGAGATGGTCTGAGAGTGTCCAGTCACGGATGCCTCGTGTCTCGTTGAAATCGGTCAGCCGCCGTTGTGCTTCGACGGCTTGCATAGGCAACACTTCTGTCCATAGAGTGCAGCCGAGTATCGTAATGGTACGGTTGATGTCATGGCGCGTCCGATGGAGAAAGAAGAAACGGCCTCCGTACATTCGCGTCATTCTGGAGGCAAAGTCTTCCACCGCTTGCCGAGCGGCATTCATAGTGAGTTGATAAGCCTCGTGGTTGCCGAAGACGTAGTAAATCTTAACATTCGGCGTTAACTTCAGAAGACGCTCGAGGAATTCGAATAATCCATGACCTTTGACAAGCCCGATGTCGCCGAGTAGGAATACATGCGAGGCTTGCACATCGATCCTGAAGGAGGAGTATGATGGTTGTGAGATTGGAGTCTCGAGATGTAAATCAGACAGGACTTGAAATTGAGGGTTAAAAAGCGACATATTGACTCGATTATCTTAGTGAAGTATAACTGTGGGAGGACCAAAGGCTGAAGAGTTAGAGAGGGTGAGTTTAAATAATCGCAGCCTGAGGAATCAAATGGCGGAGGCGCAGCGCGCACCGTTGGACGGGAAAGTCACCTGCTTGCGCCATTTCTTTCGAGAAAAGGACACAGTCCACATGGCTATGCTAATGGTAATAGGTATTTAACATTTATTTTCTGTCGCCTGTCAAAGGCCACAGTGCTTCCATTCCATGTCCAGCCGCATCGTTGTTCAACTTCCCAATTCGGGTTCACAATCAAGGAACCCAGTCTACACAATCAAAGCTATCAAAAGAGTTCGCCCCGTTCTTCCCGGTATATTTTGCGCGCTTCGGATAAGGACACAGAATCCGCTCTTTCACGTTTCCATTGTCGTCAGGAAAGCTCGTCGCCTCCAAGTACTCCGGTACCTCACCATGCTCCACCCATCGAACAAGGGCGTTGAATATTCCGGTTGGAAATGCGCCCGGGCCCCCAGCGCAGTGTCCAAGGCCAGGAGATTCGAATAGTCGATAGTAATCGTGGGTGTGTGGATCGGTTCTCATAACGGCTTCGTAATAATGCCTCGTTCCGTTCGACGGTATGATTGGGTCGGCCTGGCAGCAGGTTGGTCAGTTGCATACTTCGAGATGCTAAGTCCCGCTTTAAGTCTCAATATGTAAGGGGAAGTTCGACTTACGAGACCATGGTAGGTCACCATCTTGCCACCTGTATCGCGGAAATCCCTCAAGTCTGGGTAGTTACTACCCATTATCGACTCAAACTCCCTCACACCCGTGTGGAATGCACTTTCGAATTCTCTTCGTGTCATCTTTGAGAAGTCGAAAGACTCATTTCTCTTGATGAACAGCGTGAGCCAAGGATAAAGAATACCCTGCGGTATACCTGTACAACCGTTGGCACCGCACACGGTTTGAGCTAGTGACAACGGAGAGGTCAAGTTTGCTTCGAATCCAGGCAAATACCACAGAAACTCATTATTGCTTCCTCTTGCCCCCGTCCATGCAGCGTGTGCGACAGCCGCGGCTGCTGTGGAGATCGGACGTGTAGTACCAGTATCGGCACAATATACGGGAGATTCGACGTGCGTATACGGATCAAAATCGCAAAGTTCAGGATACGAGATAATACCGTCGACAAGTCCGTCTTTATAGTCGCACTCATTGATGGCTGCGGAGGTAAGCGCATCCAGTTCACAAGGATATGGATGCACTCGGAGTTCGTTCATCAGCTGCTGAAGGAACAGCCCGCCGATGAAGAATTCATTCCAGTTTATCGCTGGTGCATTAGCAACGATGCCATCGAATGCCTTAGGATACCGTTGAGCGAGCATGAGCCCCTGACGGCCTCCTTGTGAGCAGCCAGACCAATACGAGTACTCTGGATATTGACCGTAGAACGCATGTATGATACTCTTGCCGACGATTGCTGCATCGTTGAGCGACACGGATGCGAAGTTCTGAAGGGTATAGAGGTTGATGTTCCCCGGGCTTAGAATCGCCCACTCTTCCGGCGTCGGTCCAGGGAGTCCACCATCGGTCGTGACAGCGGCATATCCTGTACTTATGGCATTTGCCATGCTCATATCCAGCCCCGGATGCATACCAGCGATCCAACCTCCGCCTCCGACAGCTTTCATCCGCTCATTCCATTCTGGTGACAGTGGCAGCCATATTTGGGTGGAAACGCGGTCATGCTGCCCAGGGTGTGTGTGAGTGACTGTGACGTTGCAGAAATTCAAAGGACCAGTGTAAACGTTCGCGTGGGTGTCTTGAATGGGAGATAACTCTCTTATAGCAAAATCTTGGACGAGAGAAGCTTGAAGGGAGGTTATTTCTGCGCCATGGAGAGTTGGCCATCTTATTGCATCCGCAGAACAGTTATAGAGATGAAACGATTCATGAGATACAAGAGGTGCTTGGAAATCGCCATTGAGTAGGCCTGCTACGATGCCTATACCTGACATCGCTGAGACTATTTTCAGAAGTCAACGAGTAAGTTGCGATGGCTGAAGTCTCATAGTAGAGCTAAGGACGGCGACGGCGGAGAACCACGGCCACGGCGTACAGTCTGCGCTAATCTCAATGTGTGTCTCGCGATATACTTGATACATTACTTACCTAAAGTAGGGCAATTAACTACTCAAGAAATTCCATTAAGTTTGAAATATTTGGCAAGACAGGCTCGGAACTTAATCGGCGAGAAAATACCACATGGTGCTTGATCGGAGAGCCCCGCCTCTCATGCATCCAGAGCGGCGGCTATTCCAGAACTTATAGCACATTTAATAGAGTAAATGGTCAGATATTGTGTCTTTGATTGTTATGTATATGAAATCTTTAAGAGACGGACTCTAAAGGTGTTCGTTCACAATCTCAGAATTTCATCGATGTCTGCACCGATCGCTCTCGTATCAAAGGGGCCCGAATCCACGGTCATTGAGACCCATGCGCTCTCAACTTGAACCCCAAATAACACGGTAATGCCATGTATATCGTGCTATCGGCTTTCAGGTGCCTAGCAGGCAACAGCCTTAACACAGCCGTTGGCGTTGTAGCGAGGCTCAGTTCCCTCCCAGTCTGCGTCGGCAACCTGGGAAAAATAAGTGACAGCTCTTTCTGACAGCTTAGACAAAGGGATCTTACGCTCGAACAGCAGTAGTTGGCGGTCTTCGAAGAGGCACAAGTTTTCGCCTTCTTGGTGTAATCGCCTGAACAGGGAGTCAGCTAAAGTGCTCCATGCAAGGGGGACGGGATAACGCACAGAGCTCAGCACGATGAGCAGAAGTGTTCATGAGGTTGGTAAGACGGCAGTTGCAGAGCAAGTCCGGGTTCGCCTTTAGGCAGCAGTACTTGGTGGTGGCAGCACTGAAGGGAACGAGCGCAGCAAGCGCAACAGCGACGACTGAGAGCTTCATCTTGACGGTGAGGATTGGTTGCAGTGTCGACAAGCAGACTTAATCTAGCGGATTGAAGTTACTTGAGAGGGTCAGCTGAGGTGGTAGTTCTTTGTTCGGTGAAGAGGCGAAGAAGGAAGGAACGATTTGGCGAGTTTTAAATACTTGTTTCACAACACCTTTCGAGAAGCAAATTGAAGCCTGGGGAACTCCGCACGCGCACAAAGAAAATTCGCAGTAGATTTATTCACTTCTCCTCACATGATGCATCTGCCTGCGGAACGTCACAGCAGGCGAGCTTTGACGTGAACAATGAGAACCAAACACACCCTTCCAAGCGCATGCGGATACTGCCGGAAGCAATTGAGTAGTCCGGGCATGAATTGAACGCACTTGGAACGACAAGTACGGACAAAGTAGCAGCAATAAGGAAGACATTAGACTCACATTGAATACGCAAGCTCTCTATGTCACCATCTTCGACGGGGGAATTTCGAGACAAACAGGACGAGAGGCACTTATAAACTGGTCGACAAAGCGGGCCATTGTGTCTATTCCGCAGTTCACATAAGCAAAGAGGAGAGAGGCCATACGGCAGGTGTACCACCCAATCAAGCGGAGACATAGAACCATGCAAAGCATACTGTATCCCAAGAAGCCGGAAACGATCGAAGTGGAGTTGCAAGCTTGGGAACTGGGAAGAAACCTAGATGCTGCGTTTGGCATGCGATGCCCTCGGTAGTCCGTGCCCGTCCCGGACGAGAATAATAATGGAGATGATTCGATTTGCCAAAGGCTGTGAAACGTGGGCGGACTAGGGAACGCCATGCAGGAACGCGATTCAAAACGGCCAAGAAGACTGAAACGCTTTTTTCTCGGCACCTTTAATACGCCGTGGTGGCTGGTAGAAGAGACGGGAGAGCAGAAAGAACTTTGACAGCCAGAAATATACATCGAAAGAGGAAGCATGTCCAACTTCGACACAAAATGGGAACTTACAACGATGAATAATCGGCCAGGAATGAGGAATAAGTACCTAAGATCGAATCTTCTCATACCTTCATGTGGTCACGATCTCCCCAAAGGTGTGGATTTGTGGAGTTGAAATCTCATAACGGCACGGACGAAAGGGCGAGACCGGTGTGGATCTCGTCTGCCGGTCATGCATGATCGAACTGCCCACATACGCAAATGCAAAGTCGATCGAAAATGGCCGGAAGAAGACTTGTGGCGTTGAAAAGACGAGGATTTCAGGAGCTGTGGTGACGACGATGGTGGAGACGAAGTGGGTGTCTCCTACATGAGAATTTTGTAGGGTTCTGTCTCAGCGCTTGTGCTACCCTGCCACCGGTACAAAGAGCAAGTATCCTGGGGGTGATCAGCCCATTCCAGGGGCCCTTGACACCTAAAATTCGGTACCACCGCACTCAAATCCTTAGGAGACTAGCTCTTCATTCAGGAAACTCTCACTTGTTCCCAGCAGTGTATGGCCAGCCCAGAACATAAACTAAGATTAACAGGATAAATAAATCAGACAAAGAGGTCATTTCAGTCGGATATCTTTCAATTATCGTTCAGCTAGAATACAGTGGGTATACAGCCATCTCCCGTTTCAGCATCAGGAGCCTTTCTAATAAATCCCAATCCCAAAGTCTCTCCGATCGAATCCAGTCCCAATCTCCCTACTCGTCTCATCTCTATCATCGTCTATCCATATCTTGTACATTATTAACATTATCCAATCGTTAAAAAGTCATGGCCGTATCTCATAGCCATAGCCATCAAAATCATAAATGCATCAGCATTAGCATCAGCTCAGTAAACTCCTCCTCTTCCTTCCCTTCACATCATCAAACAACACCATCTCACTCGCGCCCTCTCTCCTCACCCTATCAATCCCCAAATGCTCTCTTCCATCCCGACCAACATACACCCCAAACCCATACATCACCTGCCCCGGCACCTGCACCTGATGCATTCCTCTTCCCTCTCTTCCAGCAGGCGCCTTCTCCGCCGCCACATTCGCCCTGCTTCCATTGCCTCGGACAAGATTCGTCATACTCGCCATGAAGTTCTCCCTCAACGGCGGCATCTCCCCACCGAGCAGCCTCGCCACGAGCTCCGCCTTCGTGTTGCACCGCGCAAATGCCCGATCACCCAGCAGCCGGCTCATATACAGCCAGCTGACAATGTGTGCGAGACTTCTTGCCTCGTGCGGCAACGCGCGTCTCTTGCGTCCTCTGTACAAGGCGAAGAAGCTGACTGCGTAGAAAGCGAGGAACACGCAGAGCGCGTATAAGGCGGGCGGTGAGGCTGCGACGCGCACGGCCGAGTTGGAAGTGTAGAACTGCGACCAGAAGAGGCCACCCGCGAGGATGGGGAGAGTGGTGTTGAGGAAGGTCATGAGTGTGACGAAGGCGAGTGTCCAATGGCCGTTCGCTAAGGCCTTGATGGTGACGATTAGGGGGAAGCTGGCGGTGTAGTCTAAGAGAATCGAATTCTCTGCCGTCGCACCACTGGGATCGGACAGGCGCGCGAAGGGTTCGAGACGTCGATAGGCGAAGTCTATCGGCTGCCAGAAGAGGTAGAGCAGCATTGCGACGAGGGTGGGGACGAAGCTATACAGGAAGTTTGCGGCGGAAAAGCCGCCAGAGTTGGAGCCAGCCTTCAACGAGGGCGAGAAGCCCTTGTGTAACGCGTCGTTGACGAAGGAAACGACCAGGAAGGCGATATAGAGGATGATGGCGATGAGCGACCATGCTACGAGTGCGGAGTCGCGCAGATACCAAGGGAGGAAGCGGCGGCGGGTGGAGGTGGAGCGGATGTCGGAGCGGATGGAGTAGACGCCTCCAGCGCCGTTGCCGTCGCTGATGGGGCGTTGGGATGTGGTTTCTGCTCGTTCACGGCCACGAACGCCGGAGGAGGATAGAGCAGGGGCTTTCTCTTTAATACGGCCACCTTCGATGGAGTAGACGCGTGTGGCGCCACCCTCCTCGCCGATGCCGTAGAAGAGGTCGTTCGGGCGACGGGTTGTAGTCCAGTAACCCAGCCTGTCTGTGCGGTTCCAGAGACGCTGGCGGAACTCGAGAGTCTTGTAGAAGGTTTCTGTGCCGGCGTAGTCGGACATGATATTTGAGCGCTCGAGCAACGCAATGATATCTGCGATGGTGCGCGGATCCCATTTCAAGCCTGTAGTGGTGCGGAAGAGGTAGATTGTGAGGACGATCAAGGCGATCAGGAGGATGAAGTAAAGTGCGATGCAGGTCCAGATGACACCTTGGACTGCAACCCAACGCCACTGTCCGGTACTGACAGAACCGAAGAACTGGGCGTTGAAAGCGGAGGCGAGGAGCGGGATTGTGAATAGGAAGAGCCAAAAGGCGAGGAAGCACGCTCCAATGAGCGGCTGTCCAGAGCGGAAGTATTCGATCCTGGGGATCAAGAATTGTGTGGGGTAGAGGTCGAGGAAAACGGCATTGGATCGTGCGCGCGTAGACTGTGAGGATAATCCCAGGAACGGTGCGAGGCGTGTCGTTGCGCTTTCAATCTCAAAGAGCCATATCAGCAGGATCATGCCCAGCATTATTGGCAGGTATTCGAAAACGAAGTATCGCCCGTCGCCAAAAGCGCGATACATCCATAATCCGTTATGCTTATCTGACCATATCGCGGAGAACATGAGGCCGACGAGCATGAGGATGACGAGGAAGATGTATAGGCCGAGCCATACGGGGCGAAGTATGCCTGGGAGGAAGTTGAGGGGAGGGTAGCTTGGTGAATCGATGGGTGCGCGGAAGGGTACGAAGACATCGGGCGAGCCTACGGATGGTTAGCATATATGAACAATAAACTATTTGGACACACGTACCTGGAGGTGCCGGCAGTGGAGGAGGCAGATCTTGGTTTGTCTGCCTCCGTGCGGTATGCTGAGGATGTCGGGCTGGTACAGCAGCTGGCGCAGGGAAGCCAGTCCCAGCTGATGCCGCTTTCTGCTGTTCCATGTATCCCAGTCCCTCATCATGTATGCCCGTCTCGACTGGGTAATCTTCTTCTGGTACATATCTTTGCCTTTGCGGTTGCGATTGTGGTTGAGGTTGAGATTGTGGTTGTGGTCGTGGGTCGCGTGCCTGTGAGGATGATGGCGCGTACAGTCGTGTGCCGCGTACCTCCTCATCGCGCGTGAGCTGATCAATTGCGAAACGAATGTAAGGCGTATCGTCAACTCCCGGGGTGGTGATAGGTGAGCGATTGGGATCCATGGCCAGCGTCCTCTTCTTCTCGTCGAAGGAGCTTGACGAAGCGACCGGCTTCCGTCTCACCTGGTGCGGCTCGAAGTGCACCGCGGGCGGGATGGTAACGGATTCTTGCGATCGTGATCTCTGTGGGTTCACCACTGTCTCTGGCGTGTCTGGGTATTCCAGTTCATCCTTCTGTTCTGGACTCCGCAGACGCGACGGAGGTGTGCTGTATCTGATGACCGTGTGCTTGGACGAGTTCTCATCACCGCTGTTGTTGCTGGACGAGTATCCTTCGAGGGAGTAGTAGTCTTCTGAGGCTGCGAGGCTCTGCTTGGAATTGCTTTGCGAAAGACGTGGATGCGATACTGTAGGATTAAAAATGCGCTGCGTTAGCCTTCTGTGCGTGGCTCTTGTGGATTTTGCTGGCGGACGAGTGCTGCGTAAACCCTGCGTCTGCTGCAAGGTGGAAGGTCCACTCACCGTTGGTCTGCCTAAGAGCGAGGGGTTCACTAAGATTCATCATAAAGCGACAAAAACAATAGCGCGCAAAGAATAATGAGAGTAGGATTGAAGCGACAGAGAGCTCATGATTAGAAAAATCCCCGATGCGAGAGAGGGTGCTCTTGTATTGGTAGTAGCTACTTACGATGGCTGGCAGAAAGGGCTGGGAGAGGCTGGTCGTGATGGAAAGGCGTCACCATCACTACAGATTGTTTCAGATAGGCACAGATAATAGGAGAGCGCAAATTGCATACACTGTAGAGCTTGTTGGCAGACAGCTTTCTTGCAGCGTAATGCGCTGTTGGTGGATAGAGGTTGAAATAAAGATGCTGCTCGACCAGTTGGCGGAGGTTTCCAAGGTGAAATTCCGCAAATGGCGGCCTCTGATTGGTTGGCTGAGGATCGGCCTCCATATGGCTCCTTCGGTCCGCACGTCTGCTTTCTGGCCCATTTTCTTATCACCTCCATCCTTCGCATTTCGAAAGACATTTGCTGCAAGCCTTCTCAGCTCTTCTATTGCCTGTGTTGACCATATTGGTCTTCGATAATCTATCCTCAAGCATGCTCCTGGCTTTCCTGTTCCTGGATAGGTAGCCTGCGCTTACATCGTTGTGTACTCCTACTCCAACTCCGACCACGTGCAGTGAAAACGGCCACAACGGCGCCTTGGTGCTCGCTCAAGCACGCGATTGACAGCGAGCCTAATACGCAGATGGCTAGTCACGATAGGCCAGGTCTCAGCGGATAGCTGTGTCGCCGTCGGGAAGCCACAGACTTGCAATTTCGGACGAGCATGTGAGGTTTGACGAAGCATGGGCTACTTCCTATTCATCAGGCATTCACAGAGGTTTGCTGAGGCCTGAGCAACCATACGATATGCAGGTCAGATACCTGTTCGTCCAGCGACATATTTGATTGGAACGACCATCTAGACAGCTACCTAGGTAGCTAGCTTCTACCCCTCCGTAGATACATCATCGGTTGGCAAGTTCTCCACATTTCAGCATTTCATTTGCGTTATTCAGCCTTCCCGCAGCGGAAAGCCATACCTTATCCCTACCTCTTTTCCTGCATCTCAAATCTTGGGCCTTGGTCTATTACCTCATATGTCACTACATATGCTGTTCCACTTTCACAATTGTCCTCCCTTTCACAGTCCTTACCTGATGGTTTCACTTCTGTGTAATGTCTGCCTCTGAAAGGTATGCACGCTCGTCGACGCTGGCGGACTCCGAGTTCCGCGATGACATTTCCCTAAAGCGTCTGTCCGGTTCTACAAACTCGAGCAACACAGACTTGTCACAACTGCTACTCTCCGAGCATGAGCACGATGAGCACTTTCCCGGACTACCTCCTCAGGATGTAGGAAGAGGAGCTTGGTCGTTTCTTCTAGGCATATGGTTGCTAGAAGCTACTCTGTGGGGTAAGTTGTGAAAATTCGTAGAATGGAATAAGAGTATTATGACTGAAGCATTCGACAATAGGTTTTCCACTTGCGTTTGGAGTATTCCAGTCCTACTATTCTTCACTCCCCGAATTCAAAAACGACAAGAACATCCCCACCATCGGCGCCCTCACCATCTCCCTCTCCTACCTCGGCGTCCCAGTCACCAACGCAATCGCCCTCCGCTACCCCCATATCCAACGCTACATGATCGTATTCGGTTGGCTAGGCACCCTGCTCTCTCTCATCCTCGCCAGCTTCGCGACCGAAGTATGGCACCTCATTCTTACCCAGGGCTTCATGTACGGCTTCATGTGGGTGATTGGATATGGCCCTTTTTTACTCTGGATTCCAGACTGGTTCAACAAGCGCCGTGGCCTCGCATTTGGCATCTTCTTCGGCGCGTCTGGCATCAGCGGACTCATCTTACCTTTCATCCTCGAGTCGTCGTGCCACCGCTTCGGCTTCCGTAACACGCTGCGATGCTTCGTGGTCTTCACGATCTTCTTTAGTGGGCCGGGTCTGTTCCTCGTCAGACCGCGCACCCCAGTCGGACATCCCGAGCACCATACGTTTTCCTCCTCACCCAAAGCTTCTGCATCCGAGATTCCCAAGCCCATCCCGAACAAATACGCCTTCCTCCGCAACCCGTACATCTACTTCTTCGCCCTTGCCGTCTTCCTCCAAGGGCTCGCATTCTTCCTGCCCCCTATCTTCCTCCCCTCCTTCAGCACCTCCCTCGGCCTGTCCCACACAACTGGCGATGTGTTGCTCGCCATCAATTCGCTCGCACAAGTCACGGGACAGATGCTCCTCGGCCACTTCTCAGACAAGATGCACCCGCACATCCCGACCACCGTTGCAACGCTATTTTCCGGCCTCGCTGCGCTGCTCCTTTGGGGTCCGGCGAAGACGTTTACGCCGTTGGCGGTCTTCTCCGGTATCTGGGGGTTCTTCGCGGGGAGTTACAGCGTGCTGTGGTACCGCGCGATAGGACATCTTACGCATAGTCACGCGGAGCTGTATACAGTGTACGGGTGGTGCAGCTTCGAAAGAGGCCTGTCGATGTTATTGGCTGGCCCGATTGCAGCCGGATTGCTCGGGCACGAAGTCGTTAGGGAAGAGTATGGCCTCGGCATGTTCAAGAACTTGGTGATCTTTTCAGTGGTGACGCTGTTGATTAGTACGACTACGGGGTTCGCGTTCCTGTTTGAGTGGTTTGTGGAGAGGAGGAAGGGGTATGTCAGGGCTGCAGTGGGGGAAGAATGATTGACAGATGCCGATATGTGAGTTTTAGATATTGGTACACAGTCGTTTTGGAGAGGTTTGCATTGCTGGCGTCCGGGCTTGGGCATTGTCGGGATGAATATATGGGATTAAGGAATGGACTTGGAAAGGATCTTGAACGAGATAACATTGAGATATGCTCAAACAAGACTATTCTTATAGATAGTACAGATAGCTGGCGAGAAGCTATATTATACAAGGCATTATCAGGCACCTACAACGCTTCACCAGCCATTCGCATTAAGCCACATACTCCGTACAGCGTAGACGGCAGGCTGCAGTCGGGCTCGGCATTGACCTCGACAAACGAAGCTCACGACGGTTAAGGACATATTTTCGGGAAGAGAGATTGGACAGACGAAAGATGTTGAGTGTGGAAGGAAGACGGAAGTCGTCCGCACAACCAAATGAAGCGGCGTTTGGTGGGACGGCCCGAGTTGTCACTCGCATAAGGCAACTAAGAGACGGCAGCGGCTAGGGCTATCACGATCGGGGCATGGAGATGCGGTGCATGTCTCGGTTTTGGTGTAGCACAAACCGATGCAGCGGCCCTGAGCGTGCCTTAGGCAGTACCACACCCCCGTGCATCCCCGCACGCGAACCCAGAGCGCTTCGCGGCGACGAGACAGGCGACGAGCAGCCTCTCTCGATTTGAGATGCTGTCCAAGGCCAGCTCAGGGAATCCCCGTCGCGCGTCTCTGCTACCCGCTGCGCGCCGCACCGAGTGAAGGTGGTGCTGGGCGTGGTGATTGGTCAATGGCCGCGAGCGTTAGGAATGTGGCAGACGACCCGTTTAAAAGGGCGACGTCATCCCATCTGAGGTCGGCCTGCTCTGCAACGCGAGAGCAGAGCGCAGACGGCTCGTTTCGATAACCCGGCATTGCATTGAGATGACGGCCTCGAGCAGGCTGGCGGGCCGTCCGCTGGAGGCGCAGGGATGTGCCTGGCTTGCGTACCGACGAGCTGCGCTGCGCAACAAAGCAACACGCCAACGCCCATCTCACGCCCACTGCAGACGCAACACTCGCAGAGCACCGAGCCATTGCACTCCGACAGCTTCGCACTCGCGCCGCCCAGCCAGACTCGACGTCGCCACACTCTCCTGCAGCGGCGCCCGGAGTGGACGCGCGCGGCAGCCCGCTCGAAATTCCGCTGTGCGCTGCACCAGCGTCGAGGTCGGTGCACCAGGTACGGCTCGACAAACGAATCGCGCGCAACTCACGCCTGTCTCGCAGCTGGCAAGATTATGAGCCTCTCGGCCACTGTTGCGCCAGTGGCAGAGCTCATCGGGGGTCGCGGTGCGCCGTTTGGGGCGTGCGGAGCGGTGGTGTTGTAAGTGTTGCGCGCTGCCGTGCTGTTCTGCCAACCTCGCCATTTACTACTCGCCCAGCCTCGACACTTTTCCCAACCACGCGTCCATTGACCCCCGTGCGCCATGAATCTAGCTCTGCTAGCTGTCGCCGATGAGCCAGATCTTCTAACACTCGACTTTTGCCAGGGACTCGAGCTTCCTTGCTCACAGCACACGCCTCGTCATACCACACCCAGCACTAGCTAGCACTTCACACACCACCTGTGCAACCACAACAACAACACCTCCTTCACACGCGGTCGCGTCCGCTCCTCCGCCACCGCGTTAGGCGTGCTCTCCCACTTGCTTGCCTCACTCAGGCACCAGCGGAGCCTAACGCTGAAGCTTCACATTGACTTCACCACACCTCTTCCGCTGGCCCAGCGTGCAGCGCACATCCACTCCAGATCCTAACGAGCCCCACGACGTTCACGAGCACGAACACGACCTTCCCCCACGGGCAGGCACCTTCAATCCATCCCTCCTACAACAACCACGAACACCCTACAACCCGTACTCGAGACCTTCAACCTCCTCCGGCAGCGCTACATCTCAAGTCCTGCGGAGAACACCAAACCTTGAAGAGTCACGTCTACCTTTCCGACCAAGATCTGCCTCTTTCGACTCTCCAATTGTCCAGTCTTCTCCCGAACAACAAGAACAAACTCCGCCCCAACCAACAGTCCGCTTCGCCGAAACACCACCGCGGCCACGCGCGTCATCCACCTCCGCGGCAGACGTCCGATCTCGCTATCCAGTCCCAACACATCCTGCACTTCGCATTTCTCGCGGCAGAGCATCTGCAATCCAGTGGGTTCTTGAAACTGCCATCCGCGAACCAAAACCCTTCACGCCAGTCCTGGAGGAAGAGAACGCCCAGATGTCAGATCTTACCGGCGGCAACGGCCGCATAGCTGCCACCAGTGGTGGTGGCGCGAGATCGATTGGCCCAGTTCCAGTGACGCAAGGTCTCCAGCAACCACCACCAATCCCAGAGAGCGCGCCGCGCGAAGGAAGCAGGAGCCCGGGCATGCGAACACCGACACAGATCATGGCAGATAGGCGACGCAGAGCCGAGACTGCCGAGGCAGCGAGACTTCACCAAGCACAAGAAGAGGAGAGGGCGAGACGAGCAATGGCAGAGGAGCAGAAGAGGAGAGAGCGCGCACAGCAAGCACAAGCAACTGTCGGTGGACCAGGACAGCCGCTGCAACCTAGCGGTCACAGGAGAACGCAGAGCTCGGCTGCTGGACCTCATAGGGGTCAGACTGGTGATTCGGGCTACATGACTTCCGGACAAGGAGAGTCGAGTATGGGTCCTTTGCCCCAACCACCGCCCATTCCTTCGCAGCCTGGTAGGCAGAGAGCGAACACTCAGAGTCAAGGCGAGCCTCGTCCAGTCCCGTCACAGCAACAGCCTGCAGCCGCAGGAGCACAACAGCGCGGCCCACCTCCTCAACCCCGCGGACCTCAAGGCCCTCAGACGGAACCGGGACCCTCTCGACGCCGCGCTCCATCCGCGCCTCAGCAACCCCAAGCAGAAGCCGGTCCGTCGACACAGCAGCAACCTCGATCCACTCAGTCGTCCTTCCCTCACGCCTTCGAGCGCTGGGAAGAACTCTCCTCCCACTGGGAAGGTCTCACCTCATTCTGGATCCACAAGCTGGAGAACGACGCGGAGGATGTCAACCGCATTCCCCTGGGCAACCAGATGAGCCGCCAGATCACCGATCTCGCTGCCGCGGGCGCCAATCTGTTCCATGCTGTGGTCGAGCTGCAGCGTCTGAGAGCCTCAAGCGAGCGCAAGTTCCAGCGCTGGTTCTTCGAGACGAGGTCCGACATGGAACGAGCCCAAGAGATGAACGCCGAGCTCGAGCGCCAGCTGATCGAGGAGCGCGGCAAGAAGCGAAACAGTGAGCAGGAGGTCGAGGGCATTGAACGCCGGGCCAGACGCGCGGAGAAGATTGCCGAAGAGGCGAGGCGCGAGTTGGCCATCAGCAAGGACGAGGCAAGACGCGCATGGGAGGAGCTTGGACGCCGCGAGACTGAGGAGAGGGAGCGTGTCAATGCTCTGAGAGAAGGTGTGCCTATCCTGATTGGAGGCGTGCAGGTCTTCCCCACCATGGCGGGTGCGAGCAGGCAGGCCAGTGTGAGCCAGAGGCCAGGTACAAGGGAGGGAGCATCTAACCAATATCAAAGTCAAGCAGGTACTACTTACGCTGCGCAGGAGTATGCCGAAGGCCCCAGTCCCACGGATACCGATCCCTTCACGGAGCATCGTGGTCAGGGACCGGTTCAGCCACAATCTGGTCATGGCGCGCAGTACGCCCAGTATCCTCCATCCAGTGCAACGCCTGCGACTAGCAGCGCAAGTCAGAGGACTATCATCCCTACGCCGCAGCAGCAGGCCGCCGCAGGACCAAGCTCCTCACAGCAGCGTTCGTACCACGACCCGGGTCCAATGCCTCCTCCACAAGGAATGTACGCCCACCCTACCGCATCGGTCGAGTCCCAGCAAGGCGGCGCATCCGCAATTGCATCCCCCGAGCAGCGCACGTCCGGTTCCGCTTCATATATTCCTTCACCCTCCGAAGGAGACGGAGACTCCGAGCTCGACGAAGGCGAAGAAGAGTACGAGATCGACGAGCACGGCAATATTCGGTACGACATGACTGGCCGACCGATCCTCTGGCGTCGCGGCTTGCGCGTTTCGGGTGTCGATGGCCAGGATGATGATGAGATGGACGTTGCTGCTGAGGTCGAGAGGGAGAGACAGTTGGCGAGACAGTATGGTGCGGCAGCTGCTCACGGCCCAGGAGCGGGTGTGCCGACGTACCCATCCATTCCACCATCAAGCAGCGCCGCGATGGTCGCTGCCCAAACTGCCGCTGCGATGGCTGGTGGCCGTGCCGGTCTTACTTCTGCCGGTCCTACTTCTGCCGCTAGGGTGCAAGGACAGCAGGGCCAAGTTCAGCAGGGCCAGGGACAGCTCCAGGTGCCGCAAGCGCCGCAGGCCCCGATGCCGCCGCAGGTGCAGACGCGCCCGGACTACGAGGGCGAGGGCTACGAGGGCTATCAGCCACAGCCGCCGTGGGAGGGGATTGCAGCTGGACGACATCATCATCCGACGCGCTTGAGTGATGTCATTGAGGAGGATGAGAGGAGTCGCACTACGGGGGGTGGCGAGTGAGTGGTTGATGATTGGTCGAGACTTCACTTTGGTGGCTTTTTGGGTTTGGTTAAGCGCCCTTTTACAGGGTGAAAAGTTGGAAGGTTGGCTGTCATTGAGATGGAGGAGTGGGTGGGAAGATTGGTGGATGCTTTGTGCACTTCTGGCGGCTGCTTTTTCCTTTTCTCTTCGTGTGTCCGCCCAGTACAGGGGTGAAAAGTTGACGATTTTCTTTTCCTGCTTGTAGTTTCTGGCATTTGGTTTGTTGCCTCCTTGCACGGAATGGATCGGTGACGTGCGTGCGTTCAAGCGGGGAGAACTGACGAGTTTTGATACCACTTCGTAGCGGTGTGTTTCTCTTCCCCCTTTTTCCTTTCCATTGTGAAGCGTTTGCGGTGACATCCTCTTTTCTGGCGATTAAAAATGGCGACGGCGAGCGAGGCGAGTGCGGTCCTTGGGTAAAACATTTGCGTGGCGGAGCTTTTCTTTTTTTTTTTTTTTTTCTTTCCTCTTTTCTGTACAACTACGAGCAAGCACGGCATACCGGCGGCATTTTGGTTTTTTGGCTTTTCTGCGTCCCTTTCTGTGTGCTGCGTTCTGCAAATAGCAAAGCATTTGGCATCTTGCGTGTGAAGCGAGGGCGTGTGGAGTAGGCACGGGTAATAATGAAATGAAGGGCATGAAAATACATACTGTGTCTCTTGAGTGATGTCGTGCGAGCAGGCAGTAACTTCTCACGATATGATATGCCGCCAGCAGAGTCTGAGCCATGATATGTCTGTCGGAGTGTCTCTTGTTGGGGGCGGACAGCCGCTTTCATGCTCAGGACTTATGGAAGAACGTGATAATCTTTGGCAGAGGGCATGCAGCACGGCGCCATGCGTTGCTCCAAGCGGCCCTTCAGCGCAGGGTTGGCATGTCGTTCCTACGATCGGAGGCCTGCCAGATATTAATGTCGAAGAATGTGGAGAGCATGCAGAAAAAGCGCCGTGAATTACTCCAAGCAGTCCTTCAGCAAGGTGTGATCTTGTGCCTATGGCCGTCAGAGACTGCCATATACCGATGTTAATCAACGCTAATGCCTCAGCTGAATACCGCTTCGAGATTCACAGAGGGGCGCAATTATCTTGCTCGAGAGTGTACAATGAAGCGCCAGGTATTACTCCAAGCGGTCCTTGGCGAAGGTGAGCTTGTGCTTTCTGCGATCAGAGGCCTGCTATGCTCATGTCAATGAATGCCGATGTGGCAGCTGAATACCGCTTGGAGAGTTACAGAGGAGCATATCGATCAAGGTGGAGAACGCACAGAAAAGTGCCATGCATTGCTCTAAGCGGCCCTTCAGCGATGGGTGATCTTCTCGTTACGTTCGTCGGGAGATAGCTACATAACAATGTCAGTGAACGCCAACCTCTGGTCTCTCTCGTCTTGGTGGTGAGCGAGGCGGAGAAGGATGGGCAGTAAACTGCTCAGTCGGTGATTCATTTTGTTGATATACGTCGGCTTAACTCTTGTGCATAGAACTGATGGGTTTTCGAAGTCGGTGGTATGTGAGTTTTAAGTAATGTGTGTCTTTAATGTTTGTCTCCTGGTGGTTATTAAGTTTCAGCTCAGAGGAATACAGCAATCTACAATTGCAGCTCCATTTTCATCTAAGTCCCGAGCTAAGAGCATTTCTAATATAAGATTGCGTATATTTCACATCTTATTGATTGTTCAGCGTGATTATACGCTGAGGGCTGTGAAAAGTATATTTGACTTGAAGTAGATCAACCCCAACCCTAACCCTTCCACGCTGTGCCTAATGTCAAACGACTCATTATGTATCATGGCTGGAACCTTGCAGAAACGTCCCATTCCGTTCCGAACTCCTCGCCGCAAAGATCACAGATGACAACTTCTGCGCGTAATGCAGCACTATAGACTTTTCGACACTGTTCAATGGCTCTCGTGTCAACTGGGTCATTTCATTGATAGACAATGGGAGGTACGCAAAAGTGCGACGGACACACCCTTAAAGTGTCTATTACTTTCTCGGGAGATTGTTAATGTTTCAAATTGACCAAATGGACGCAATCTGCGGTGAGAGCACTTTGACCATACTTTCACTACTGGCACAATATGCTCGATTCGGACGGGACACTTGGAAATGGTGCCTATGAGCGTCGTTTGAATTCTACTCGAAGCTCGTCCTTGCATCCAGGGAGCATCTGTTGACATACGAATCAGACATTCTTAACGCATTCCGAGGCTTTGAAAGGATGATATATCGCACTCGTGGCACGCCATTCGCCGATACGCAATTTCTGGGCGCACAAGATTCCGGGAAGAAGTAGAGACAGAGTAAGTCTGCAAGAAACCCGAATAATATTGCGGTTGCATGTGATATCCTGGATCCCAGGACGGGCAAATACGCCTCGGCGTTCGACAGCTAGAAGGTTAATCTGAAGGACAACGACCGCTTCCACTTCCCTCTGCGCAACAAATGATCCGCCTGAAAAGGAGCGCATTGTCCCAAACGAAGAGCGGAAGCATATCCCCAAAATCCTCTACTTGGACGCGGAAACTGGTGAAGAGCCGTTCTTAGTAGAACTTGTCTGGCTCACTGCGTGGATTCGTGAAGGCGTTCCTTCGGTCATCAGTCATGCCACTGCGCTGGGTGACAGTTGGCATCACGTCGTCGCGCTGGCAGTGGAGATGAACGAAAATGGAGTGTCTGAACGCATAGGGTTGGCATTCATTGACATTGGCATGCGGCAGGCTGCAGGTGGAAGGAACGAGCAGATCACTCTTCGCTGAACGACCACTTAGAGCAAGACATTGTATTTCCGGCACGCACTTTGCCAAGGTCGATGTGGGTTTCCCGTGCATCTCCGAGGCGGTGGACTATCTAATGTAGGATTAGGAAACTGTCGGATTGAACAAATAAATGTTGTGGTTGAAAGCAACGATATGTACGTTTCTCAACAGTTGAAAAACGAGCCTGCACATGTAGACCAATATATACCAATGAGGATGTAACGAAGAGTGGAGAACTTGGAATTAATAAAACAGACGATTCTTCGCTACCAACGTGGCAACGTCGAACTGGAACCGCACAAGATCGAATACAAGATCGAATACAAGATCTACGTTTGTAGACGTACGGCAATTCAAGAATAGATCTGTTAGCAGAAACCTCGTGTTTCGAGAAGCGCTGGGAAGCTTGGAGTTGCCGTGTGATTGTACGAGAGGACTCAGTAGCGAGGCATTGTACGAGGCACACTATTGATCCAAGTGGGCCAGTGATGTGTCTTCCTGCACGTGTCGTATCCTGCTTGCAGAAGAAGCGCCGCAAAGTGCAGACGAAATGGAGGCGACCGCTCGGCAGACTGCTGTCGACTTGTTTGATCAGTGAAGACGTCATATGAATCAAGATCAAGAGGTGCATTATAAACCTCGCAGTGGGAAAATTTGATGTGGGCCAGAAATAATTGGAGTCGACACGGCTTGCGAACTTGCAGTGTGGAGCACGAGCGGGAGCAATCCGCATCTGACGTGCTGGCCAGCGTGCATCGCGAGCTTGACTTTGCTGGACTTAGCCTGCTGTGATGCGGAAATTACATGAAAAAGAGCCGAGTGAAGTGTGGCGCTTAGCCAGGGACGGCGTTGCGGCGCGGCTCTCGTATGGCGGCTCCCCCCATTTTAACGTGGGTGTGAGTCTCTCGCGGCACTCTCCTTGGGCCCTCACACACCTTTATCCTTTCATGGGTGCGCATTTTTGTGAAGGAAATGTGCGCGCACGAGCGTCTTGGTGGGAATAACGGTGGTAGCCAGCCGAGTACGAGAAACAAGCTCATGCAGAAGTCCTGAGGAATTTTCTTTTCGATTCCATATTTCCCCATCCCGATCTCGCGCCCGTGCGGAAAACGCTCCTACCGGCTGTCTCTGATCGCGCAAAGCTGTGGAAAAGGACAAAGAGCGACTTCATCAAATCCACGTGTCGGACGCGAAGCTGGTTCCTCGTCCAACTGACGATCCGGAGAGGCGGGACAGCATGCGTGATGTTAACATCTGGAAGGTGAGGTGGAATCGGGCAAAAGCAAACTCAAATGACCGACGATCCTTATTCATGGATGGAATCACGGGCAAGGGTTTGATGAAAACTAGGGCTCCATTCTTAGGCCTTAGCATGTCGAGTATATGCGAATACGGCTTAGGCATAGGAGTGGCAGCATGTGATAGGCAGGCCTCTCCTCGGACCGCACAGCGCCACCGTCAGGGGTTGCGAGCGACTCACCAACAACCATGTGTCTTAAGCCTGCTCGATGCGACGATGCAATCTCCAAGCGCGTGCTCTGCGCCAACAGCTTCCGGCCACGATGCCGTGACTCGCGCCGGATGAATTCTATTTGGAGTACCTAAGCAAAAGGGTGTACGAACTAGACACCTGGACGCCGATCCGCGCTATCAGAAGGATTGCCGTGCCAAAAACATGTTTCCTCCGAAGAACGAACGTCCGTTTATGTATTGGAAAGAGAATAGGAGCGGTTAGTTCATGCCTCACGCGAGCAGGATTGAGGGCAAAGAGGCTGATGGTGAGATGGGTGTCGCAAAACAACCGTCTCCACCGGCGTGGCACCCGAGATTTGTTCCTGCGCCTCCAGGGCTGCCATCAACCTCCGCCATTGGCCCGTGCAAGGAAAAGGAGAAGCTGGCCGGGTAAAGGATTTTAGCTCTTGCATCACGACGCAGGTACACAGCCATACAGGCCGCTGCCGAACACCGTTTGCGCCTCTTGGCTGATTGGGTGCTAGCTCTCTGCTGCCGCCAGGAACAGGCAACTCGCTATCCCGTCTGGTTGATGGCCCCGACGCCAGTGGCTTGGAGTTGGAGTAGGTAGGCAGTCAGAAGCGCTATCAAAGCAACTCCCGGCCAACAACCACCCGCAATGGCCTCTCGGACGTGCGCTAGTCTGGCCCGTTCGACCCATCATGGCCCTCGCCGCCTCCCCTATGCGCAGAGTCGTGACGCCTGTGACGGGCGACAGAAAACATGGGATCTCCACTTCCAAGTAATTTCCTTCCTCCTCCGTCCCTCCATCAAAACCCTCTCTCATCCACCTTATCTCTCTCTCACTCTTCCTCCTGCAGACTTTGGCCTGCGTTCACTCGTTCAGCCTACGCGTCCACGATCGTTCCTTTGGCCTCGGCCTAACATTCATTCGCTTTGCTATTGCATTATTACGGATATCGGTTACCAATCATTATAATGAGGAGCGAAATTGCCGCCATCTATGGCGGGCTCGTCGGAGTCGCGATGGCTAATGCGCCTGCATATGGTGGATATGGAGGATATGGCGGTGGTGCCGGATGGTCCTCAAGCTCCTCTTCGAGCTCCAGCTCCAGCGTCTCGACACCCGTTTCTCCAGTAGTCGCCTCGTCGAGCTCAACATCATCATCGCACAGTATTCCTCTGTACACTTCGGTCTCGCTGTCCACTGGCGGACACAAGCACCATCATCCTTCCGGAACTGGTGCAAGCACGCCAGTGTCACCAGAGAGCGCATCGAGCTCCCCAAGCGTAGGCTACAGCATTCCGGCATACAGCCATCCATCTGTGCCACTGTACACTGCTCCCACCTCGTCCAGCTCGTCGACGAGCAGCAGCATCAGCACTCCGGTTTCGCCAGTGTTCCCGTCTGGAACTGCTCCCTCTGGAACCGGCCCGCTTTCGTACCCAGCGGGAACTGCTCCGTATAGCATCCCCCCTTACAGCTTCCCGGGCACTGGCTCGAGCTCAAGCAGCATCAGCACTCCAGTCTCACCCGTCTTCCCATCTGGAACCGGTCCTTCTGGAACTGCCCCACTCTCGTACCCAACGGGAACCGCTCCTTACAGCATCCCACCATACAGCTTCCCGGGTACTGGTTCTAGCTCCTCGAGCACTCCCGTTTCCCCAGTCCTCCCATCGGGAACCGCTCCTTCGGGCACTGGTCCGCTTTCGTATCCAGTAGGAACTGCTCCATACAGCATCCCGCCATACAGTTTTCCAGGCACTGGATCCAGCTCTTCGAGCACCCCAGTCTCTCCAGTTCTCCCATCGGGAACTGCTCCTTCTGGCACTGGTCCTCTTTCCTACCCAGTCGGAACTGCTCCTTACAGCATCCCGCCATACAGCTTCCCAGGAACTGGATCTGGCTCCCCCAGCAGCCCAGTTTCCCCTGAGTCTGCTACCAGCTCCCCAAGCGGTCCTTTGAGCTACCCAACTGGCTTCCCTACTGGCCCATACGGCAGCGGCAGCAAGACGAAGAAGACCTGCACCAAGACGAAGACTTGCACCAAGAAGACTTCGAGCTTCCCGTCCGGCCCAACTGGCACCAGCCCAGCTAGCTACTCTGCTCCAGTTGGAACTGGCTCATCCAGCAGCCCAGCTTCGCCCGTCTCTGCTTCCAGCTCCCCAAGCTTCCCAGCCAGCTACTCTGTGCCAATCGTCACTGGCCCGACCACTTACTCGTTCCCGACCGGAACTGGTTCTTCCTCCAGCCCAGCTTCCCCAGAGTCTGCTTCCAGCTCCCCTGCAACCACCAGCTACTCCACGGTCATCACCACGATCACCACGACTGTTTCGGGCACCATCACTAGCTACACCACCAGCTACACTGTCCCGTACTCTGCCCCTGGCAAGCCGTACAGCTACACCACCCCGGCTGGTCCTTCTAGCACCCCGAACAGCCCAGTCTCTGCCTCCAGCAGCCCGTCTGGCCCAGCAACCTACTCCAGCCCGAACAGCCCAGTCACTACGAGCGCCCCTGCCTCGTACTCTCCGGCTACGACCATCACGGAGACGATTACCAGTGAGTTATTTAAAATTCCAATTATGTGATCAGGTTACTAATTTTATAATCAGGCACTTACACTGATGTCTGCTCCACTGGCTTGACCACCGTCACTGTTACTCTGACCAAGACTTACTGCCCGGGTGCCTCAACCACGCCGTCGTCCGTCATCACTGACACAACCATCACGACCTACTGCACGAACTGCTACAGCACTCCTACCACGGTCATCATCACCAAGCCGACGACTGTCACCTACACCAAGCCAGCAAGCAGCACCCCAGAGTCTGGTGAGACTCCATCTTCGCCCGCTGGTTACAGCTATACTCCGGTCACCTCTTATGAGACAAGCACCCTCTATGTGACCAAGACGTACACTACGACCACCGAGAGCAAGACCCTGACTCTGACCGAGACCGTCTCCTCCAAGACTACTTACCCAGTCACCTATTCTGCGCCAGCGTCGACGCCCAACAGCCCAGTCAGCGAGTCTATCCCGGTATACTCCTCCCCAGAGTCCCCAACCACTCCTGTCACCACCACTCTCCACAGCACTCTCACCCAGACTGGTATTGTCACTGTCACCAAGCCTGCCGAGTCTAGCCCAGCTTCCCCAGTTGAGAGCGAGAAGCCATCCGGCCCAGCTGGCTACAGCGCCCCTGCTTACAGCTCCCCGGCCTCCCCGGTCGAGAGCGAGAAGCCGTCTGGCCCGGCTGGATACAGCGCTCCTGCTGCTCCTACCAAGCCAGCCACCTTGACTGTTCTGCCAGTCGCTCCTTCTGCTGCTTCCACATACACTGGCTACACCTACGGTGGCGTTCCGGGCAACGGCACTGCTTCCACTCCAGTTGCCCCTGTCGCTGGCGCTCCATCTGGCTATGGTGGTAACAAGGGCGCCGTCCCAGTTGGCACTGGCACTGCCAGCGCCTCGTGGGCCCCAAGCGGCACTGATGTGTCGCCGATTGCCCAGTTCACTGGTGCCGCTTCCAAGGCGAATGTCGGCGCTGGTATGATTGCCATGCTCGTTGGCGCTGCTGCTCTTCTGTAAGGGATGAGTAGCGTAAGCGTTGTTACTCCTATTTTGGCACTATTTAACGGAAACGAGCAAGCGTTCTGCATTCATGTGAGGTGTTACTTCAGATATATCCCTTTTTACATTTTGGGTCTTTCCTTTGTTCAGCAAGTCGGGCCCGGGCATGTGCATGGGCACGAGTTGCGCCTGTGGGGATGACGGAGTAGGCAGGCCTCGGTGGTGGCTGGTTTCGCGTTCTCGTGGAGGAATCTCTTTAATTTGACCATGCTTGGTGTACGTTACTGTTGTAGAGTGTATATTTGCTTTGCAAATGGCAGTTGTCTTTTTCTTCACTGAACATATTGTACTGGCTAGAAAATCCCCTTCTTTGACGGGTGTTTTGCAAGCGGTTCGCGAATATCTTGTGTAACAGTGAATTGAAATCAAGCTTACACGATGTCAATGTTCAGAATACATTGTTAGAGAGAACATCTGGAACCTGATTTCGAATTTGAGGTTCAGATACGCTGTCGCGTCTGCGTTTCTTAGTCTACCACAGCTTGAAGTGGGACGCGATCTGAGCCCCACATTTAACGTCATAAAGATTTCAATGCTCCGAATCCCTTCAGCAAACCAAATAGCTATGCAATTGCTTTCTGAATGCTCTCAAACATTGCGAGACATCTTTCCGGAGCCGCCATGAAGCTTGATCCAGCAGTCATCGAGCTCTTGAAGCTCAATCCGGATTCAAGCACCGTCTCATCTGCTGGAGGTGGGGGTTGCTCGTCGGCTTCCACATCCAAGATCACGACAAAATTGGACGATGGAACGCGTAAGGAGTACTTCATGAAGACTGGCCATGGAAAAGACGCAGATGTTATGTTTGAAGGTCTGCAAAATACGCGCTGACTCAATTGGCCTGGTGTCTCATCATTAATCTTAGGAGAACATGCCTCTCTCAATGCCCTCCACGACGCCGTCCCAAGCCTTTGCCCGCAATCATTTGGTTGGGGAAAGTTTTCTTCATCGTCCTCAACGTCCTTCCTTGTGACCGACTACCTCATCCTGTCTGGGCGCGCAAGACCAAACAAGTCTTCCGACGCCAACTCTCTCGCATCGAAGCTAGCCAAACTCCACACCACACCAGCGCCGATACCAGATGGATATGACAAGCCTCAGTTCGGGTTTCCCGTCACTACGTGCTGCGGCGACACTCCACAGGACAATGCATTTTCATCGTCTTGGGCCGACTTCTACGCCAATCATCGACTGCGCTTCATCCTGGGGCGAAGCGAGCGTTCGAATGGAAAGGATGCGGAGCTCGCGAAGATGATCGAGGCTACGGCATCGCAAGTAGTGCCGCGACTCCTCGGGGATGACCATCTGAACAATGGAAAGGGCGTCACACCCGTCGTGGTTCATGGAGATCTGTGGTCAGGAAATGCGAGCGTGGGCACAATTGGTGGGGAAGGTGAGCCGGAAGAAGTTGTATACGATCCGAGCGCCTGCTACGCCCATTCAGAGTTTGAGCTGGGCATTATGAAGATGTTCGGCGGCTTTGGAGGAAGCTTCTTGAAAGAGTACCATTCGCTTTGTGCGAAGACGGAGCCGGCTGAAGAATATGAGGATAGGGTTGCGCTGTACGAACTGTGAGTTCTGCTCTAGTTCTTTAGAAGTTAGAGCATTGTTGATGTGTTTCATTGCGCTTGGTGTGAGGACAAGGTGAGAGTGGTGTGAGCTAACGTGGTGTAGTTACCATCACCTCAACCACCATGCCTTGTTCGGCGGGGGTTATAGATCAGGAGCCGTTGGCATCATGAAGAAGCTGTTGTCAAAGTACGGCAACTGAATCTTCTGGCGTTCCAGCATTGGTCGCCTCTTTCGCGGTGTACCGTGGCAAGTTCGAGACAGTACACCTTATTCAAGGATTGCCAAGGTCTTTGCGCAATGCCAACTGCGTATGAGGGTATCGAACCAACTGTGATGCTGCGACTCTCCAACATATCCACTGAATTGTTTGAGGAATGTCTGCACAGACTTTCATCTGTAACCTCTTGGAGTCGCGGCTGAAGAACGGCCAGTATGTGAGGATCCTCGGGACATCTGATTATCACGTTCAACGGACTGGCTCAGTGAGTCTGTCGATCAGCCGAGAACTGTAACAACGTTAGATTAACAAAAGTGCGGGACCAATCCTTAGAGTGTGGTCCATCGAGCTTGACTTATTAACCTGAATAAAACCACTGAGCAGCGATATTGCTGGCCGACGGGAAATAACATTACTCGACTTCAAACGGCGTACGCAAGAAGGTACGTCAGATTTGGCAAATTATCGTCGAATCCCACCTTTTCATCCCAAATGGGTGATATTAAGTGCACAGAAGGAAGATGGCTAAATGTGCGCCAAGATCAATTTGCGGTGGGTGAAGAGAGATGCGACGTCTTCTCAAGATTCTCAAACCGTGGAGTGCTTCAGGATCCATGCAGCGTGGTGGGCCCTGCATATGCCACCCTGACTCGCCGACAACCTTAATACTCCAATTTGCTGTCCAATGGCATTGGCGTTTCGCGCTGTTTATCTCGACGGTCCTCTTCGATTCTTCCTTTGAACATGTTTCTCTCGTTGTAGAAACATATTTCTTGTCGTTTCTTGGTGGCTGCTACTGGCGAGCAGGGGTCGCGCAGCTTCTGAATTTATCATTCACGATTCACTATTTCACCTTTTCCTTTGTAAATGCAGTGCATTTGTCTTTTCAAAGAATAAGGCTGCGCCTCCGACCAATCGTTCTGCATCTCGATTCTCGCCACTTCTCTGCCGGCCAGATCAAGGACCAGTACCAGCTTGCAGCCGATACGCACTTTAAATGGACGGGCTGTTGTACCATGACACCGGCGATGCACACTCACCAGAAGCCGGGGCATTGATGGCTGTGAGCTGGATTCTGTTCGTCGTAGCATTCGTTCACGTGTGTCTCCGGATATGGTCGCGGCGGCTCATTGAGAAGCGCTTCTCCGCCGACGACTGGGCACTCGTCTTTGCTACAATATGTACGACTGCCCTCGCGGGAGCAATCACCTTTTCTGCGCACCAAGGGAGCTGGAATGGCAAGCCGACGAGCGGAACCATGAAGGCAATGCTGGCATTCAACTTCATATACTGGCTTGCCATTGGTGCGCTCAAACTGAGTGTGCTAGCTTTCTTCTACCTCATTCTACCTAGCTTGCGGAGAGAGAAGCCGTATCCTTTGTTGAGAGCTGGTATCCTAATTGCGATGGTATTGGTCTCACTGCACTCCATCATTTCGGCATCCGTAAGTGTACCGATTACGGTATTTTGTCATGGTTGCGGTTGATGCTAACGAAACCCTCGTAGATCATCTTCTTTGTGTGCCAACCAGTCTCACTATTATGGACACCGGAGACAGATTTGTCGTCTTGCATAGACCTCAACAGTGTACAGGGTATCGATTCGGCAATCAATGCCCTCACAAGCGCACTTATCGTGCTTTTGCCAACCATCTTCATTATCAAATCACAAATCCAATGCCGGCACAGAGGTAAGTTTTCATCCATCTCTAATCGACGTCACAAACACTAATGTCTGAAATAGCGATATTCTATGCCGTATGCATCGTGGGCTTAGTCTCGGTCCTCGGTAGCCTCTCCCGGGTCCTGACTTTTTTCGTCTTTGAGACAATGGCTGAGTCGAAACGGTGCGTCATCTTATCCGAGCGCAGTCTGCAGTGAATATTGACATGCAGTCCCAGTCGTTTGCTGTTCCTTCCTCTCTTCTCAATGATCGAGATGACGTCTGGCCTAACTGCCGTTTCGCTCTTCCGCATTGATGCACTTCTACGACGGAACGAGATCCCCGAAGGGACACTTGCTGGGCCCTCGAGACGACGGTCTCAACGTTATACCGCGTCCGCCAGTCGTCGCAGTGGCAGAAGAGAAAGAGCAAGCAGGCCATCTACGGCGCAGCCAATGCCCAGGGCAACGCAGCGCTCCTCAACCCCGTATGATCTTGAGAAAGGGACGAGTGTCCATATTGCGAGGACGGTGACGATCAAGCGCAAGGTTGATGTAGATGTGCCTGGTAATGTCGTCACAGCTGCGCAAGATGGTGGGGTCAATCGTGTAACCAAGCCATCCGAAGGTTCCACTATTAGCCCCTCTAAGGACCAGAAAAGTGAGGCACAAGTGAAAGTCTCTTCTTTGGATCGCCAGATTCAAAACACGACGAATACCCAAGTTGCATTGCCATCACCGGTGAGATCTACGAGGAAAGGATCACCCTGGAGTTCTGTGCTGTCGTCTGGTATGGCATCGCAGTTGCTCCCATCATCCGTGCTATTCTCGGCCTTTACCTCGAGACCGACTTCGATTAATGCTTCTGCAACACAATTACCTTCGGCAAGCGAGTCATCTGCTCCCAAAGGGTGAGAGTGATTCCCACCATGGATTAATATCATGTTGGGCCACCATGCAAGACCAAGAGGTCGCGGAGAATCCCCGGAATACGAAGAGAACGAAAGGGATTGGACTGTTTCGACTACGGTCCTGGTCAGATGCTTAATATTAAGCCAAAGAGACAGACTAGAAGAAACTTTCTAGGTTGCTAGAAGACACCGAATGGCGTATGAGAAAAGAGGCCCAAGGAGAAGACAGCGAATAATATGAGACTGGTATGAGAATCCTTTGGCCATGTGATTCTGACTTCATCGTATCAGACAAGAAAAATATCAAAAATATACCCATATGCTGTCACAAACAGCTTTTCACAAATACCTTGATGTTTCTCTATTGATTTTGCATCTCCCCGGAAGTATGTCATTTGTAGAGGGCTACTTCTATGAATCGGTACGTAGTAATCAACGTGCCACGGAGCTGTAAGATCATTTGCTTGGGTGTACGAAGAGTGCCGGCTGGTAGTGGCTCTCGGCGTGACCGATATCCAATAGCCCTGCACTCCTCCCGGCCCTCGGAGTGACTTCAAGCACTCGCGGGATCTCCGCAAATACAGCCCTACCTCCGCCACTGCACTTCACTCCAAATTTTTGAATGTGCAATATATAGTCTGACGTAGGGAACACGATAGAACAATTTAGAAAACACATTTCGCCTTTATTGTGAGACCAACAGGAACCTCACGATATGTCCACACTTGAGCTGCAGTCGGCTGCCAGCCGACATCCGGACCGCCGAAAGGAGTCAATATCCTCGTGTGGACGTCGCACCTCACGCGACACCGCTACATCAAGTCGCAAATCGCCGCAGAACATATAAGTCTCGGCAAAGTGTTGCAATCCGGATCTTCTTCCGTCGGTCTCCAGCCTCAGCTATGCAACTGCCCATAAATCGAGCGGATCACGCAATATTCCTCCACTCAAGTGGACTGCCGACATCGCCCGGAGATCAAGGGAGAGATATGTAACGAAAGGCAGAATGAGTGAGGATTATGAATATCCACTCTAATATGAGCCTCAGGTTTGTAGGGGTGACGTTTATCGCCGTTGTTCGGATTTACCCTTTGTTCGCCACTTGAAGTCGAAGTGTCGCGAACATGAGCGCTGGCAATTCTGAGTTTTGTCAGCGCACAATCGCACCTTCTCGGAAACAAGTAGAGGCTCGAAACAGCTCCCGTCTATTATTTCCTGGCTCAAATTCTGCTACTTTCATTGGCCCATGTCTCCGTCTATTGTGCGTACCGGATCATATGGCGCTAAAATTGCGTGCTCGCAAAATGGGATGATGCCTTCCCAGCGGACTGATTTGAAAGGCAGGTATTGCACCATCGATGTACGTTGCCGAGCTGCTTCCCCCTTGATATACGTGATCTTGACGCCTCTATCTTTCTTCATCTCCAACTCGTGCTATCTTTCTTCTTTAAATCGCTTCTGCGGATATTTTGTCGCTTCATAGACAGAAATCTCGAAAGATTCACTCAAAGCACAAGACTTTCTTCATTTTGACTAAAAGCACACACACACAAAGAATAAACACGATTTACACAATGGCCTCGTCACCAATTTATGACGAGAAGCTTGAGCATGCGGACGTAGAGTCCGGATATGCAAGTGGTAGTGGCAGCGAAGACTCTCTTCCTGATCTGTACTTCACAAAGCCGCACCTGAAATACATTAACAAGCAGCTATCGAGATTAGAGCCAGAAGGTAAGCTGACACTGGGGCGTCTGTCAGAGCAACGGCAATGCTAACTCAACATCAGAAATATTAAGATGGTGCCTGATCACGTTACCAAACCTCTATCAAACAACTGCGTTCGGACTCACTGGTCTCGTCACCGTGGACATCCTCTCCAAGATCGCGGCAACCTCCCCGCTGAAGCAGCAGACGGACTTAATCTTCCTCGACACACTTTATCACTTCCCAGAGACACTATCACTCGTCGACCGCGTCCGTGCTCGTTATCCTCAAACCAAGCTCCACGTCTACAAGCCTGCCGGCACCGAAACCGTCGAAGAGTTCATCGCCAAGTATGGTGACCGCTTCTGGGAGACCGATGAAGAGCGGTATGATTGGATCGCTAAGGTAGAGCCAGCACAGCGTGCCTACCGGGAGCTCAACGTCAAGGCTGTGCTTACCGGCCGACGTCGCAGCCAGGGCGGCAAGCGAGGCGACTTGGACATTGTCGAGATTGACGACGCGGGCCTGATCAAGATCAACCCTCTCGCCAACTGGAGTTTCAAGGATGTGCAGGCGTACATCAAGCAGCACGACGTCCCATACAACGAGCTGTTGGACAGGGGATACAAGAGCGTCGGCGATTGGCATAGCACGCAACCGGTTGCTGCCGGCGAGGATGAGAGAGCAGGACGCTGGAAGGGTCAGGCCAAGACTGAGTGCGGGATTCACAACAAGAGGAGTCGATATGCGCAGTTCTTGATGGAACAGGAGCAAAAGGCTCAGGCCGAGGATCTGGCCAAGGCGCTGGAAAATGGACTCACGATTGGAGCATGACCGCCCCATCACCTTGAAACATGGTTTGGGGAGATTGTTGCATTTAGCGACGGCGTTTCTGCATTTATACTTGCTTACACTTGCTCCGATATGGAGTTGCACCCGTAAGCCCCTAAGATGGGATGGGATGTGCCATGACTACATAGCATGAACGACACAAAAGAGATCAATGACTTGATATACACAGCATGACAACCTTTCATCATGTGTGACACTGAGTCCGTCGTGAGATCCTTGTTATCTGCAGGTACCGGCGGTACCTCTTTGAGATAAGTTGAGATCTGTTGAGCCGCACCCGTCCCTGCCAGATATTGCTTGCAGCCGGCCGCGCCTCCCGGATCTCGAGAGGCTGCAGAAGTAGGCTGTAATCACGCAATTTGCGCTCCACCCCGTGCTTTTCTCATTCGCCGACTGCCAGAAGCTGCTCAGTAATTTTTTGCATTACTCCGGGTACTTAATATTTGCGCCTGGTGCGCATTTCTCAACACCTTCAACCTGACTTTGGAAGCTCGAGCTCTGACGTTATCGTGAGCTCGTTCTCCTGCAGGGTCTTCCGGGTTGTCAAAGATTTTGATGACACTACCGCGAGCACGCCATTGCATTTGAACGGCAAACATATTTTTGCCCCAGACGCTCGAGCAAACTTCACTCGCAATTGTCCTCTTTGCAATCGACTTTTCGTCTCTCATTTCACACTTCATTTCCTCGCAGCATCATTCACAATGGCGAACCCACCTCATGGTGAGCTTCTGTTCTCCATCGTCCCGTACCTAGGTACCCCAAGAAACGAGGCTGACGAATGACCAGGCGGACAGCTCAAAGACCTGATCGCGCGCGACGCGCCGCGCCGGAAGGAACTCGCTGCAGAGGCGGAGACACTGCCTGCGATTCTCCTCACGGACAGACAGTTGTGTGATCTGGAGTTGATCTTGAACGGTGGTTTCTCGCCCCTCGAAGGTGTGTGACAAGTTTTCGTCTCTTCTCGATGGAGGGGCAGAGCGAGATCGGGAGGGGCTGCTGGGTTGCGTGGGTTGCGTGGGTGGCGTTTTGGCGGGGCCAGGCACCGACTCAGGGGTAGAGAAAACTGCGATCGAGCGTGGACGTGAGGAATGCTCGAGGTTGCAGCAGAATGCGAGGCAGAGGAGGAACTGTTCTTTTGCGATGGAGAGGAGAGAGCTGATTTGGTCATATTTCAGGTTTTATGAGCGAGAAGGACTACAATGGGTGAGTTTTCCGCGATCGAGAGCTGGCACAGACGGTACTGGTGGTTCGAGACTGACCGTGGGCATCACAGAGTCGTTGAGAACCTCCGCCTTGCAGATGGCAACCTTTTTTCCATGCCAATATGCCTCGATCTTTCGAAGGAGACAATCGACGAGCTCGGAGTCAAGCCAGGTGCTAGGGTCACATTGAGAGACTTCAGAGACGACAGAAATCTGGGCATCTTGACCGTTGAGGATGTGTATAAACCGGACAAGTGAGTACTCCTTGAGCACGATGAGTAGGAAGAGTTATTCGTGGAAACTCCGAGGAAATGAGAAGCTGAGATAAACGAACAGGCAAAAAGAGGCGAAGCTGGTGTTTGGTGGCGATGAGGAGCATCCGGCGATAAAGTACCTCTTCAACACCGCTCAGGACTACTACGTGGGAGGCAAGATTGAGGCAATTGATCGCCTCATGCATTACGACTATGTGGCTCTTCGATGTAAGTGTCTAAGCCGAGCTCTTCGTTGCTTTCTTTAGTAGTGCTGATAATTTACCAGACTCTCCTGCGGAACTCCGGTTACACTTCGACAAGCTTGGCTGGTCCCGCGTTGTAGCTTTTCAGACACGAAACCCAATGCACAGAGCGCATCGCGAGCTTACAGTGCGCGCCGCTCGTGCTCGACAAGCGAATGTGCTCATTCATCCGGTCGTTGGACTTACGAAACCTGGCGATATCGACCATTTCACTCGTGTGCGCGTCTATCAAGCGCTGATGCCGCGATACCCTAATGGAATGGCGGTGCTTGCACTTCTCCCGCTTGCCATGCGTATGGGTGGACCAAGGGAGGCCATTTGGCACGCGATTATTCGCAAGAACCATGGAGCGACACACTTCATCGTGGGCAGAGATCATGCTGGTCCGGGAAAGAACAGCAAGGGTGTGGATTTCTATGGCCCATATGAAGCACAAGATGCGGTGGAGAAGTACAGAAGCGAGCTTGGAATCGAGGTCGTCGAGTTCCAGCAGATGACTTATCTCCCCGATTCGGACGAGTACAGGCCAAAGGATCAGGTCCCGGCAGGTGTCCGAACCTTGGATATCTCAGGTACAGAGCTCCGTCGGCGTCTTAAAACTGGTGCCAATATTCCCGACTGGTTTTCGTACCCAGAAGTCGTCCGAGTTCTTCGTGAATCCCACCCTCCCCGCTCGAAACAGGGCTTCACTATCTTCCTCACCGGCTACACGAATTCTGGCAAAGACGCTATCGCTCGTGCATTGAATGTCACGCTAAATCAGCAAGGCGGTCGTTCCGTATCTCTCCTTCTCGGGGAGACTGTACGCCATGAGCTCTCACCCGAACTCGGCTTTAGTAGAGAAGATCGCAACAAGAACATCGCCCGCATTGGGTTCGTCGCATCGGAACTCACGAAAGCCGGCGCCGCGGTGATTGCGGCACCAATTGCACCATTCGAGGGCGCCAGACAGCACGCGCGAGAGCTCGTTGAGAAGTACGGATCATTCTATCTGGTGCATGTTGCCACACCGCTCGAGTACTGCGAGAATACCGACAAGCGAGGCATTTATGCCAAGGCCAGGAGAGGAGAGATTAAGGGGTTTACCGGTGTCGACGACCCGTATGAGGATCCTGTCAAGCCTGACTTGGTTGTTGATGTGGAGAAGCAGAATGTGCGGACGTGTGTGCATCAGATCGTGCTTCTGCTTGAAGCGGAAGGCCTCCTCGATCAACTATAATAGTGATCGACGCGGAAGAAACATAAGCATAAAAGCGGTTTGCTGATTTGCTAGCATTTCGGGCATTTCTGGAATACCTAGAGACTAGTATAGATTTCGAATCGACGTTATTTCGCTGCCAGAACCGTCGGGATCAATTTTGACGCGCCCGAACTACCACAAAGAACTGTCGATTCTCCCTTGTTCGGTGGGCATGAAATTAACCTCTCACATCAGTTTCAGAAGAATCCCTTTGTCTCATTATTCCAGTACAAAGGACATGGCGACGCAGATTCTTCACAATGTGCACTAATAATATTTCTCTCAGGTCCTCCGAACACTTTCTTGCTAACCTATCGCAGTTTTTGAAAATGACGACCATAACGATATCACCACTAGTGACAGGCACCACACACCTACCCCTTTCCCCCATATCACAATCTCCCATCTCCATGGCGATTGCGGAAGTAGAGTCCACAGCGCCCCCCGTCAGCTCATCTCCCATTCCTACAACTTCGACAGGGTGGACATCAACAGAGTCTGAACCAGAGACTATACCTCTAATCGGTCCAGGCGCTTCGTTCCCATTTGAGCTCTTCGTCCAGCGCGCACCTACTCCACCTCGTGCACATCTGATTACCGTTCCTGACGTCCCAAGCGATGCGCTAGAAATCGAGGCGCTGGGCCAGGGATACTCTCCCACCTCCAGCCTGTCCTTCAAGGGGCCTACATACAGATCATCCTCGATATCACCCATTGCAGAAGAACAAGAGTCTTTCTCTGATAACACGGAGAGTTGCGTGGACAATGAACCCGACAGCCACCTTGCCATGGCTGGTGGCCCAGCAAAAGACGGCTGGGGCCGACCCAGATCCACGCGTCTGAGTCTGGCGCAGGCGATACGCCTGGGGGTTTACGGACGAACGATCCATATCGACCGGAAGGAGAAACGGAGGGGGCGGATGTGGCCGAACGGGTTCAGCGCAGCGCCCGTTCCGCCTTTTGAGAAGATGGAGACTGTGGCTGAGGAGGAGGGCGAGGGGGTTGGGGACAAAGTGAGACGGATTGAAGAGAGAGTCATGGGAGATGAATTGGAGAGGGCGAGGAAAGACAGCATAAGAACAGAGGAGGAGGAGGAAAAGCTTTGAAGCTTGAGACTTTGTTGGATTTTGGCATTGAACTTTTAGCGTTTGAATTTGGCGTTGCTAGTATGTACATTATATTTTGGGGTATTTACTGGCATAGCGATAAGCAGGATTGAAACCCTTTTCACATAGCTTCCGCCTTGTGTTATTGAACGTGGTGAGAGGCTGCCATGCGATGCCAATGGAACCGTGGCTCTACCGGCTGACGAGACAGCTTAAGTTCGGGTGAGAGTGAGCTCGGGAGCCACTTGTGAACAGCAACACGACATAGAAAACCCACATTTCGCTCGGATTTGTCTTTGTGCGAGCCTCTCGGTCTGGTCTCGGAGGGTTGATTTGGTCGGCTGTCCACACCTTTTGCACAATTCTGGATAATAAGCCTAAAGTTGCCCAATGGCTCAGCTGAGAGTCTCCTGCGTGCTCGGGGGCAACTTCTATCATATTGTATTAGGCCTGCCTGAAGCTCCTGCAGTTGAATACACTTGCATCAAAGCAGGATCGTCGGTCTATCTCCGCCGGTCGTCTAGAATTTTGCGATCATGGTCCACCTCCAAGCCGACGTAGTTGACAGTCAGCTGTTCGCTGGCCTGGAAGTTTGCAGAGCGTCAATCACGAGCATGTCACCGTAGAAGGAAACCTTATAGCATGCCATGCTGCTTCAGGCGGATGGTGGTAAAGGACGCGGAACACGTCGATGGTTGATTGACCGTGCGGGCCAGTAGTTGTTCAGTATTTATACGCCATTGGCACCGCGCATCGTGTGCGAAGGGCTCGCAGATGGATCTCTTGATGTCCCTCTGGAAGACATTGCCGAAGGGCTGAGCAGATACTGTGTCTCAGCTGCGCTTGGAGATGCGAGACCCAGTCCTTGCGGTGTTCCTGATGATCTGCCCCTTAATCTGAAGTGATTGGTCTCGTGCTCATCCTGCGGCCCAGGTGATTCCTCGCGGTCAAAGTACGGATTGTGCAGTGGACCCGCTGGAGAGGGTTGCCTTGGCGTGTGACCTGGTAACGGCGGCTCCTGAACTTCGAGAAGTCTTTTCATGTTTTTGAGAGCCTTGTCCTCTGCGATGCGGTCGGGCTCTGTTCGGTTAAAGAGCATGCGGCCATTCTCACCCTGATATCCGGCCATGAATATGTCGCCAAGCATCAAAAGCAACCCGATTGCAGGAGGTATGAGCCAAAGGTACCAGTTGTCTTCCTTCTGTTGTGCCGTCACTGGCCCGAGGTCAATGCAAGCTGTATTTTTGTCAATGTGAAAGACAAGACTTGCGCGGCACCAGCAAGTGTTCATGAGCCCGACTTGAGAGACAACGACCATGACGATGCTGCCCAAAGTAATTATGAAGTCCTTAGTGAGTACAGTGTACCAGAACGCTTTAGCTCGCTTTGCATTCCATGCTCTCTTGTGTAGGCATGCGCCGAGCAAGCCGTCGAATGCGCATGAGAGAATCCATGCAACTGTGATGGCGGTCCATGTCCCCGAGCGACAGCCGAACCCTTGCAATGGAGTGTAGTAAGAGATCACGAAAGCGGCCGCCCAGGATATCAGTATCGGGAAAATACTTAAGCTGAACAGTGTCCAGCGAGATCTGTCAGAATGGGAAACTGGACGTAGCGACTTTGCGAGGCGCCAGGAGCTATTGATCCCAGCCCAAGGAGCAGAATCAATGTATTGCCGGGTGAATGTTCTCTGATGATCTTCCACCATAATTTCACTGTACGGCTTTGGAAATAGATCAGGTAGGTTTGAATGTAGTTTCTCAAGGATCCAGATGACTTTGGCGGGGGACTTGAACGTGCCGACATGTCCGCTGATGTATACCGCAAATAGCAAGAAGCTGAAAAGCATGACGACTGCGAGAGTGTGACCGGTCTGATTGTTGGCGCTATTGGTCGCAGTTCTGATATATGCACCGGTCAACGAAGCCAGAAAGACTGCGATTGCCAGCCAAGACAAAAGGAGTTGTCCACTTGATCGCTCGGCCGCAAGTTCGGATGCTGCTTTCTTGATATAGTACATCTCTTGTCGGCGCAGAAGATCAGGCACATTTATATCCTTTCTGGGGCCTCGACTGGCTTGGTCTCCTCGAGTTGATTGGTCGCCTACCGCCGTTGTCGTCCGCCGCGCAGGGAGTGGAAGTTCCTCGCCCTCCGAGGCCTCTCGTTTAATTTTACTTCGTTTATCGAGGAAAGATTCAAACTGTTTTGTAGGTTCCTGTACAAAGTGACCGTTAGCCTTTCTACTCTATGCTACTTCTATTGCTGACGCTGGTGGTTATCGGACATACTTGCCACCACTGGTCATATGCCATCCAAACCTCTGCGACTTCTCGAGGCATCTGTGGTGCTATCTCCATTGCCAAATGATAGAATCGTCTGGCTTTCTCTTGTCGTGTCAAAAGACTCCAGAAAGAGTCTATTGGATCGCCGATGAGGTGTACGAAGACGGCGAAGCCATTTGTAAGACTGAGAGGAACCCATGCGTATTTGCCGGATAAAACGATCAGAGGAAGGATGAAGAATGCAAACCGCTTGAGCGTATCGGTCCATAGCCAGAACTGGAAGCCGTGGCCACAGAGGTCGTAGCAGCCTTGGAGTGACAGGTATGTTCTGTTGCTGGGCTGGATCAGGCCTGTCGTGCTGTTCCGGTTCCAGCATTGTTTGGGGTCGCTCGTATCGTTTCGGTTGAGATGAAGGACCTTCTCCTGGTAGCAAAAATCGAAGTTTGGGTAGGTTGCGGCCACTGTACTTGCGAGCAAGGCTGCCATGAACAGTGCAAAGAGAGCCCAGCTCCGGCACAGACTTCTGACAGGTGCCATATTGCAATTGAATTTGTATAACGAAAGTGTTCAGACAAGAGAAATCAGGAACAGAATAAAGAACAAGAGACTAAGACGCAGGGGCGCAGCATTGGATTTATCAACCTGAGGGTGAGCCAGCCTTGAGGCCGCTCGCAAAGGGCGAACGCGTCAGGGCAGCAGGCTGGAATCGCCATCATGCCCCAAAGGCGCTGCAGCGGGCCGTTCTAAGTACCAAAAAGTATGTGGTAAGTTTCAAAAATATCTCTGCCTTCCAGCCTTCCAGACTTTGTGGCGTCTGCAACTCTGCTTGCCGATACACCACCTTTTCAGCTCGACTGTCCGTAAAGGGTAATGCGGCAAGCGGAGACGCGTTGAGATTTCTATCACGCTGCGCGTCTCATTGGATGAACAGCCGCAGAGCCTCATCGATTCCCATTTTGAAAGACTGAAGAAAAAGGTGTGGGGGCCGGACGTCTGTGCATTTCAGAGGTGCGAGGAGTTACGTAGAAACAGCCTCGCGTCTGATTCACCCGCATGTCTTTGAGCCAATTTGCTATCCTGGGAAGTCGCCTGCTTGCCTTGCTGAGTTAATCCTAACGGACACGAGCGCAGTTAGTACACTGATGCGTTGTTTGAGCCTTTATCAGGGCGGGAGTCGTCTGATGCGTGCAGGAAGCAAAACTGCAGTAGCTTCGCGCGAACGATGGCTTCAAGCGCCCCGGAGATAAGCCGATAGGAGTCTAGGCCAGCCAGGTTTAGGTGCTCGCGCTCTAAATTTGGGTGGGTCCCTCCCCAAACTTATGTGCTCGGCCGTGGATCCGAGTTCGCGGTGTCTAGTAGCAGACGACCTTGAAGCTCTCACGCTCCATGTCGATTGCACAGTCGGACTTGACGTTCTGTTCGTATTCTTCCACGCGTTTGCGATTATTCTCAGAGTTTCCATTAAATAAAGTACACCGTAACGCCTTCGCAATGCGATATAAAGCAAACACGGAACTAACAATCAAAGCCAACAATGCCACCTAAGCAGCAATATCAATTACACCATGCGCGAACAGAGGGGGCGCTGCACGAGGGGTTTGAGTCGACGTCGCCTTTTGTCCCACGCAAGTATACTTCCCACTCGCAACCCTTTCCCACGTGTTCGTCACGTTGGCAATGTCCTGCGGCATATACCACACTCTGCAGTTTGCCGTTATTGGGGGAGCAAACTGCAGCGGCGTCATGGTTTCGTCGTCTTTACCAATGTGGTCCATGAAGTTAAGGCTGAACCCTGACGATCCAAGGTTTAATGGTGAGGGCTGTGCGAGACGCCGCAACGGCGCTTCGAGTGTCGCAGAGAGGTGGAACTTTTCCCTGGATTTCTCATTCGCTACCATTTCGAGAAACAGCTTTGCGAGCTGCTGGATGTTCAATACATCCAGATCTATCGCGCCTTGCGTGCCGCCGATGACTGCCATAGGCTTGTCTTCGGGTCGGCCACCGAACGTGATAGCAGCAACTCCTTGGTCCAGTAACAAATTGGTGAAAACTCCGCAGGTCGAGCTGCATCTACCGTCTGTAATCTGCATGATGTTAGGTACAAGCAACCTCTGCAAATGAGAACGGCTTACAATGGTGATATTGGAAGGCGCAAAGGGCTGCGGAGGAAGCTTGGCCTCGTTTGCGAAGCCACTTAAGACTACCCCTCCGGTAGCAAGGTCAAAAGCAGGATCCGATATCTTCTGCAATAGCATCCTAGAGAAATTGTCTCCATGAACGGTCACAGGTCCAGATAGCTCTGACCATGAATTGAAAGGCTTCCCGCTGGGTGAGTTAACGTAATCCTCGAAGTTAAACGGCGCAGCCTGATCCAGGAAGAAGTTCGGACCTGAAGGCTCGGAAGAGTCTACAGAACCAAGCGCGGAGTTGACTTGGCCAAGGGCGTCGGCAAGCGGGTGAATTCTAAACCGCCGGGGACTGATGACCTTCTCTTGCGGGAAGAGTTGTTTGAAGATGCCGAAAGCAAGATCGGCGGTGCCTCCAAGGTTCCCACGCATGTCGATGATAAGACGGGTCTTTCCAGACGCTCGAGCCTTGGTGAATAACTCTTGCGCAGCATTCTGAAAACTAGAGGCAGATCGCTGTGTTGTGTTCGACGTGCTCTTAGAGGATGCCGCGAACCCTGTAATACTTAAGATCGCTGTGTCTGGAACATTGGGAAGGAAATATCCGGATATGCTGGTGTCGAGCGAGGCAACCAGTGGACTTGGATAGCCTTCTTCGCGGATCAGTGCAGCCAGCTCTGCGGCCGCCTTGGTCGGGTTCGGAGTGGACGCCGTGGCAGTAGCCGTCGAGTTCGAGGATGGAGCTGTGTTAGATGGGATCAAGTATTTTTCAAACAGGTCTTGCCCACTCTGATAGTCGATAGTCGTGAGCGGGGTCGCAGTGTTGAGAACTGTGGTTGTGGTGCCGTTTTTAAAGGTGTACTTTGTGCTGTCTTCGGGGAAAACGAAGAATTGGCTGGTGAATGAGCCAGCCCCTACAAGTGTCAAGGCATTTGTCGGGGTGTAAAAGGCATCGTTGTACTGCGCATCTGGGTCTTGGAGGACCGCTGGGAATGACAAGATGTACTCCTCAACGTTGACTCCATCTATTTGAACCAATGGAGATGCGTCCTTGGTAGCGATGTCAGCTGTGAATTGCCAGTTAGCGGATGCTCGAGTGCTTTGACAGGAGCAACGTGCATATAAAGTAGACCTCCGGTGGCGACGATCCGTCCAAGGAAATAGAGACCAATTGAACGTTGTTATTGAAGTTAAAGCTCCCGACAAGGAAAGGTACCACCGCTAGGTGCCCATCAAAGGCATGCGCTACCAAAACGTGGATATCCTTCTCGAAATCGTACTCATTTTCGTACGCGTTCGCCTGAACGTTTTGCTTTATCGCAGCGAGACCCCCAAAAAGATCAAGTGGGGGATGCGGGTAAGACTGTGGAGGCGACTTCAAATATGCGAGCGTCGACTGAAATTGTAGGTTGGTCTCGAGGTATTCTATCAGGGCTGTAGCGAGTGTGGTATTGATAGGTACATCTTTGAGGCAGGCGGTTACTTCGCTGGGCTTGAAACTGGGCTGTGCTGCTTCAATTGTCAATTGAAAGGTCCTAACTTTCTCGAAGAGATCGTAGTTAGCATTGGTTCCCTACCTGACGATGAAGCTTTAATTTGTGCCTTGTTTGCTTGAAAGAGAGTATCACATGGGTTTCGCATCGGTATTGAAAGAGCCGTAATGGCCGTAAGAAAGAGTAGGAAAATGTGGAATATCATGATTAGAAAAGACTGATGAAATGAGAGTTAGACTAGTCGAGTATTCCAAAGTCCTGGAGCCACAGGATTAGAGGCGATTTAATACTACATTGACGGAAGGCTGGAAGTACCGCGTGGCAGGGCATCTAAATCTGCATCTTCGTAAAGCCATGGCCAAGAAAGATGTCAGTGGTCCGTACTTTATTATTAGTCCTCAGTATACCATGGCTTGGGGATGTCTGAGCGGTGGAGTGCGTTTTGTCTGGAACGGTCATATCCCCCGGAGTTTGCTGTCATTTTGCTTGTCTCTCCCTAGCCCTGTCCCATGAATGGCTTTTTTAGGGGCGGACGTTATCAGACATCCTCGATGAATTACCATTTAGGAGCTTATCTGGAAAATGGCGAGCACGTTGCGGTTCGCATCTCCCGCAGTCTCATCCGCGTGATGTTGCAAGGCGTAGTATGCGGCTGCAATGAGCACTGCAGATTTCATTTTGATCTGCCCCGTTTTTAGCTTGAGCAGTTGGTACTTGCCGAATACATCGTATTTTCATGGCTATAGATTCGACAGTTCCAAAGCCTGTGTGGCATGCTCTAAACTAGCGGCATGAGAAGCCACGAGCAAGGTAAGACCTCTAATCCCCAAACGGAAAAGAGCTGGCATTTTGTGGCTTGGAATCGCACCGCCGTCTTCGGTGAACTGGAATTGGGAACAAAAATGAAAGTGTTCAATCTTCAAATGCAAATAAGTAGCTACTCTTGAGAGAATGTCGCAGGTGGATGTTGAAAGGTTCCATTTTGCGAGGCACCAGCGGCGGCGGCTCCTTTTTGACAGACGAGAGCAGCCTTGATCAGCACCCTCTCTTGTCACAAGATTCCGGACGCGACTCACAAGAGATCTGGATCCGAACGTCGAAATAAACTCCGGATAAAGTTCCTAGGTAGACTTGTAGTCGGAGAGGTTAATCGGATGGGGGCCAATCTTATGCAACGTATTACACAAGCGCCCAGCCAACAGATCCCCTACTTCGTAAGTCCTCGTGTCTAGACTGTGAAGATTACATACGTGCATAAAAACTATTAATATATGAGAATTCGATCTCGCTGCGCGACGGCATTTTGGAAGTGGTTCAACTTTCTCGTGTACAGCTTAACTACTCCTACACCCTATCCAAATGTCACACGAAGAGGGAAGAATCGCCTCAAGCCGTCACTGTCCTGCGGAAACCGAGCAAATCCCCCAAAGCCTTGCAGAGAATGATTCAAATCCGAAAAAAGGAGTTCCTCGATCCAAGCCTTGGAATACGCCGTTGCCGAGTCAACTCCAGAGTCCATGCTCGCTGATAACAATGTTTGACCTCTAACCAATCTAAGATGCCGCCTCCCGCTGGAATTGTTCAAACGAAGACCTGGCAGCCTTGCGGAATGTACCTCAGTAGTGGCTTGCAGTTGCACCTTATTTTTGCATTGTTCCATTTACGACTCCATTTTTTGCTGCGGTACTAGCGGCCACGGCTCCCTCTCCCGCCATCAGAACATCTCCGGGAGCAGTTGCGCCATATTGTTTCTCCAGATATTGCTGTCGACCAGCAGGCGTTTCTTGGATCCCCTGATCGCCTGGATTCCAGTTGACTGGACATACTTCGCCGTATTTTTCGGTAAACTGAAAGGCATCGATCAAACGGAGAACCTCGTCCACACTACGACCAACGGGAAGATCGTTTATCGTTATCTGCGGCCCATTGATCAGCATTTTGGTCAGATGCGGTGGAGACCGCGAATGTCTTACCTGGCGAACTATGCCTTGCGGATCTATCAGGAATAAGCCACGCAGTGCTATGCCTTCTTCCTCAATCAAGACGCCATAGTCTCTGGAGAGCTTGTGATTCTTGTCGCTCAGTAGCGGTATGTTGATTCCACCCAGTCCGCCATCTTTCTTGCTCGTATTGTTCCATGCAAGTAGGCTATACTCCGAATCTGTCGATGCGAAAACGACCGACGTATTGCGCTCCTTGAACTGGTTGATTGCGTCGCTGAACGCGATTATCTCGGTCGGACACACGAATGTCCATGCCATTGGTATGAAGCCGAGGACAAGCCATTTTTTCGAGGAGGTAAAGGTCGTTAGCGATAAGTCTGGAGAGAATTGGTTAGCGGACAAAGTCAAGACAGCATATAGACCTCTATATTGCCCATTTAGATATGGTTCGGGCCTCCAAGGCGTCCGGGGCATGTAGTAGATGATATCGGTGTTATCACGCCACGGAACAGGCTCCGTAAGAACAGACGGTGCTGCCACTGACCTTCAAACGTCCCATCAATTACGGCTGTGCACTGAAAGTGCGGCGCAGGATGTTGCACGCGAGCCTGCCCTGACTGTGCCATTGTTCCAGCTCCTCCAGCGTTGGCTCTTCCACGTTGTGAGAGGTATACGGCTCGTCTTAACGGCGAGCTTTCAGCCTTTTCGCGGGGCTATTCGGCGAGGCGAAGCAAGCGAATAGGGCAAGGGTCCCGGATCGTCAGATGCAGGACAAAAGGTACCTGGCTCTGGTGTATCGTAGGGTGTAGGTCGGCGATCGCCCAGCAGCAGCGCCTCTGATAAAACGCGTCTGGGTTGCGCAGGGCAGTCGTTGAGGCTCAGGGACAAGTTGCGTATAGAGGGCAGGATTGAGATGCGCGTAGGGATTAATGATCCAAGAAGTTAAAAGGGAGAGTCAAAGTGTAAGAACCGTATATTTAGGGCTGCTTACTGTCGCTTCCCCTCGCGACGGCAGCGAGGCTAGAATCGGCCACGCCGTCCCTTTCACCTGCAAGAAATGGACGGAATGCCACGCGCTGCGCGAGACAACCAATCACCGTGGGCCCTTTACAAACATGAATTGCACGCATGTGTCAATCAGAAGGGGCATGGCATTCACAACCTTTCCAGCAAATGCCCATTCTCCACTCTATCAAAATGTAGCACAAAGAAGCGTCCAGCTCGCATTGATCGCGTCTCCGCAATACGAATGGCTTGCATATTGTGGGCTGCCCCACGGTCCTGTCTCATGATATATTTTTGCAACAGCTCCCTCTTATTGGAGCATTCCACCTCAAACACGGTGGTCAAAGCATCTGCTAATTCCCCATAAAGACTCCGAAATTGGAAAATGAACAGCACACTATCAGCTTTTGGATTAGGACTATATGAATCCTTTGAGTACCGCTGCTTCAGCATTCAGTATCGAGGACCCAGCTGCTCCGATGATGGCTGCAGACGATTAGCAATCCGCCAAGTATCCGGACAAAGAGGAAGATGCTTACTGTTGTGGCTTAAGGCTACGAACTTGACATCGAATATTCCACTTTCGTCCTCTCGAATCCTTCCAACACTCACGGCATACCCGCGATCCGTCTCCCGGTCTAATCGTGGCTGGGGTCTATCCGGCTCATCCATCACCACGATAGCATTGTTCGGTGCGGACGGACATCCCATCTTCTGCGCCTCACTGACGTACTCTCTCATCGCCTGCTTGACATCCTCTGCGCTGGGCGGAGGCCTCTTCGCAAAGCGGAGCGATACACACGCCGTGTGTCCGTCCAGCACCGCAACTCTGTTGCACGCCGCGGATACTTTCAGTTGTTGGTCCTCGAAGCCTGTGATCGAACCGTTGACCGCACCCAATATCTTCCGCGCCTCCGGTTCCATCTTGTCTTCCTCACCAGATATGAAGGGTACCACGTTGTCAAGTATGTCCATGCTGCTAACTCCAGGATATCCAGCACCCGACAGTGCCTGCATCGTGACGACCGAGACATATTCGACCGGGCCAAACTTTTCTTGAAGTGCGGCGAAAGGGATGACAATGCCAATAACGGCACAGTTGGAGTTGCATACGAGGAAGCCTTTGTCAAGGCCATAATGCTTGCGCTGGTGCGATAGGACGTCTAGATGGCCAAGGTTTACGGTAGGTACGACGAGAGGAACGATGGGATCGCGGCGATAGTTCTTTGCGTTACTGAAAACCGGGATATTGGCTTTCAGGAATTCCATCTCTACAATTCAGAACACAGTTAGTTGAATGAACGCTACAAGGAACTCAGTTGGATGCCCTTGTTCATACCTACTTCTCCAGCGACGTCGCTATCAAGCCCCGAGAACACCATATCACAATCCGCAAACTCTTTTGCCTCGCACTTCTTGACTACCAGATCTCCCAATTCCTTCGACATTGGCAGCGCCTGCTTCCACCTGACCGCATCTTTGTATTTCTTGCCCGCTGAACGTTCGGAGGCTCCAACGGCATGGAGGTGGAAATGCGGGTGAAGCGCGAGGAGAAGGATGAATCGTTGGCCTACTGAGCCCGTCGCCCCTAATACGCCTGCATGGAAATTAGCCCACTGATCACAATTCCATGCTCTGTGCAGTCTTGGATCGCCAATTTTCGAACTGCCACCCATTGGCACACATAATGCGCAGTCTACTTACCGCACTTCTTCGTGGGGAAGTTCCGATTATGGCCTGTGAAATACGGGGCATCCATGGTCATGTTGATGATCGTGAAAGCTGCAAAACGGCCGTGAGTCAATTGGATGATGAAATTTTGGGTCAGGGAACCAGAAATGTGGGGGAGCACTTCAGCCCTACCGAAGAGGGGAGGTCTGCCCACGCTAAATACTCCTTCAGGGACTTCTCACATCTGACATGCGGCACTGCGGCATGCGTTTTCAAGGTTCTTCGGTCTTTGACTACATCGGGATCTGGAGGAGGAGATTGTTTCAATTGGTATTGGGAAGCTGGATAAGAGAAAGCCTTTTATGTGAAAAATCAAACGATGGCATCGGCGGCCCGCTCAAGCCGACATCGAGCAATCTCGAGGGTGACAAAATAGCTGACCGTCGGACAAGTCGTAACGCCTAAGTGCGAGCGGCTCTTGGACTTCAAGGTAAGCGAGACTATCTCTGAAAGCTCAGTTCTACGTTCTTCAAAGTATACTTGATAATCGCAACACCATTGAAAACTTGCACGTTGTATTAGATGCAAGACTTTTCTGTCACCCTCACAAGCAATCGAGAGCCTGGCCAAGGCGCCTTCCAAACCTGCCCGCATCATATCTGTCCTGTTGATCTCATTATCGGCCTGGAATATCCACAATCTTTCTTCGATTCATCAGCCAGTGTGAATCTAACGCGCTCTTGATACTCTTCATAACCGCAACGCTGTCGAGGCCGAGTCCCTTAATCAATGACTTTCTTTCCAAGTCCGATTCTATGTTTACTAGTACAGGTAGGTACCTTCCATCTCCAAAGCACGACCAGACGTCCAAAGGCTGGGGATGGTTTTCTTAGCAACCTTGGGAGAAGCAGATTCCGTATGCTGAAATCGATAGAACTTTGGTCTAGTCCGGGCTTTAGCGAAGCCGGCTGAGGCCCTGAAGATAGGACTAATCGAACAAACCATAATGTTTATCAAGAGCTGTTACCAGCCATGAAGTTAAGAATTAATCCGAATGAATATCAATGCGAAATGACAAAGAAACATGAAGCCGGCGTGATTCTACGAGAGTTGGGTATTTTTGATCTACCGATTTGACTTCGAGGATATCGAGCACTCTTTTAAAAGCACTCGCCCGTCACGGTTCCATAGTCCATCGGCGTATTCCGGTCAAGAATGATGAGTACAAGGCGGCAAGGCCATGGTAACGCGAGCTCTGAGGTTGTGCCACGACTTCCTGAACAGGGTCCACTTGATTGATGCTGTGGTGTGTACGGGATATATAGAAAGCCATTATTTGCCCAACAAGAGCAAGGGATGAAGATGTTGGATAGCCTCTTCGACAGTCTTCTACGCGATGGGTATGCCGACCTGCCTTCTACTGTCGCGTGATACACAGATCGTCAGCGGGAAGCAGATGCAAGCGTGACTTTGAGAATCATCTTGCCATAATCCAGGCCGAATGAGGCTGGAGCAAACCCACGAAAGAGATTGAATCCATCGAAATGCCATGCTTATCTTCTGAAAACAATCGATGTCGGGGAGGAAAGGGCAAGGAGAATTGTGGTAGACTACGGAGTAGTGAGCGGCGGTTGCTGGGGGCAACTGGTTAGACGCGCTCCCTGGAAACGGAATGCGACATCTTTGAAGACACCCCTCAGAGAACATTCGGAGGCATTCCTAAGCAAAAACACAGCCTTGTCGCTCCAATTTCTTGTCTGTCGTTGTCAATGGAGAATTTGGATCGCCTCTCGGCGGAAGTCGACAGGGTCCTTGGCTCGTCATACAATGTGGCGCTGAAGGTTCTCCGCACTATCCTTGAGCGACGCAAGTCATCGCAGAAACTGACGACTTCGATAGAAACTGCACGACATTCTCATTCAATGTGATGCGGCCACCATTGAGGAGTGGGCCTGCAGCCGAGATTGCGAGGTACGAAGGCTAGCCGCAGCAGTACTCGAGTCGCTGCCCCTCTGGCGATACACGCTCGAGATCATCCGACGGCTATGTACGCCTCTCAACTGACCCTCAACATGTTAACATTGTGCTAATCAACGTGTGCAGGCTCTGTGGAAGAGTTCAGACTGGCATTGCTCCAAATAGAGCCGGGAATACTCGAGTCCTTACTCTCTGGCGCCTTAGTAGATCAGGATTCTTTTGATCAATATGCCGGTCCCTGCATCGCCCTGTTGTCAGGGCCACTACCTGACGCATATGCACTCCCTTCTAAAGCACAGAACCTCTTCCTTCGCCTCGTAGAGAATGCTGTGGCTTCTCCCACATCAGCCTCACTCCGCCCCGTGCTCACGCTGCTGGAAGGAACAGGCCAAAATCTTTTAGACATTCTAACAGACAATATCCTGGATTCGCTTGCAGAGAATGTCTACAAGATATCGAAAACTGCCAATATTAGTGAAGATGAGCCTCTGTGTCTGCTCTGCTTTGGAATCATCAAGGCTCTCTCACAGCCATGCACTCCACAAGGCATATCCTTTGACACAGCGACGTCTTCAGCAAGCTTACTATCTTCGCCAGAACCGCAGAGTCCAAATTGGAGGATCCAAGCCGCTCGCAGCTATTTTGGCGCCAAGAAGGCGCAGACTGCCTTGAAGATGATAGCATCGCAAGTCTTGTTAGCATGTAGAGGGAACTCAAGTCCTTCTTCTAACGCAATCGAATTTCTCGACCTCGCCAATAATGTTGTTGGCCATATTGACAAGCAAACCCGGCACGAGTGGTCGAAGTCAGCGATTGAAATTCGCAAGATCGCGGAGAAAATCCAACGACCGGAGATTTCTTCCCCCCTGGCACTAAGAGGTCTCATCTTCCTTGGGTTACTCGTCGGCGACGTAGCGAAACTGCCAAACCTGACTCCCGCGGTAATGGAACAGATACTTCTGGACTCTTGGAATCTCTTAGGCTCATCAAGCACCGAGATCTGGCTCATTAAGCACTCCTTTGAGATATACGGTCACTTTTTGGGCCAATCTTTCGTCAACGGTCTACTTCGGAGAGCTCTCAGAGCATTAATAACATCAGAAAACGCCCCAGCACGAGTTTTGAAGGCTCTGTCTATGATAATTGACGAATTGGCACGCTTCTCAGAAAACAACTCACACATCACTAGCTTAATTCTAGCTTCTACTCAAGATGTGGAAATTAGTCGATTACTGAAGACCCTTTTGAAGCGGCGTGCACGGTGCGATAGAGGGTATTTTACAGCTGGTTGCTCCGGAATAGCCTACTCAAATCTATGTTGTGACCTTACTGAAGCCACAACACGTGTGATCCTCTTTTCGGGCACAGTGGCATCCTCGGCACACCCGCGAATGCCCCCTCAGCTCGCAGGTCAGCTATTCGCCACTCAGAGAGATGCCATTCGAAGTCGCATGCCATGTGCGCACGTCGCACCACAAAGACCCAAGGCATCAATACGTGCACCTCCAATGGACAGCTCTGAATGGAGAAGCCACAATTGGAAAGACGTGCTGCAACAGCAGTTCGAGCACGATGCCCAAAATCGCCATAACAGCATTATCAAGCTTGTTGGAGACATCTGCCAGGACCTAGAGGAACGCTGTGCGAACGCAGAGAAGCCGTTGCGCGAGGAACAAGGAAGACACCAGGAGCTGAAAGTGAAGCACCAAGAACTGCAGAAACGTGCTGCAGGACTGGAAGCACAAGCTGCTGAGCGAGAGAGTACTCTTCTGATACAAATGGACGAAGAGCAGAGCTTACAACGTGAGCTTCGCGAATCGGACTCACGGAATCATGCCTTGGTCGGCAGAGTTGAACAGCTCGAGCAAGAACTGAGCAAAGCAAACGAGGAAACGCAACGTACCATTCAAACCTTAAGGGAGGAGTTAAGTAGCAAAGATCTTGAGCATAGAGGGGCTATGGCGGCAAAGGACGACGATATGGAAGAATTGGAGCGACGTTTACAAGAGGAGTCGTGTAACAAAGACAACCTGCAATCAAGATACGACGAACTCGACCAATTCCTGGGAGACAAACAAGGCGAGAATGCGGAACTATCAGAAGATTTGCAGGCCCACAAGGATGAGCTATCATCACTGAAAGAGTCAATTTCGCAAACGGAATCTACGCTGAAAGCTGTGCAAGAAGAGCTCCAGAAGCGATTTGGAGAGGTCGAAACGCTTAAGGACGAGCTCAGGACCGCCAATACACAGATCGCTGACTGGCAGACCAAGTATGAAGCGGTGACAAAATCCACAACATCAGAAATTGCAAATTTGAGAGCTGCTCATTCTGCAGAGATGCAAGAGTCTCTCGCGGCGAAAGAAGGGCTCCAAGATAAATTGAATCACGTCGAGGCTGAGCTTCAGACCGTTCATAATTCGCAGGAAGATACGAGGCAACATCTTCAAGAGAAGCAAAGGGAATTGCGAGAAGCGCACGCCGAGATCGAGCAGCTCGAACGGATTGTTTCGGAGAAAACTGCTGCTCTCGAGAAAGCGCAGGAGATGCGACAGCAATTGCTGGCGGCATTAAGTCTTGGGGATGATGCTCAGATCGTAGGCTGGTCGAATATCGGTGGGATGGAAGGTAGTCGGCGTCGAAGTCGACGAGCGACTGTCAAGGCACCAAATGTTGCATCTCAGGAAGCTGAAACTCCAACGCCGAACAAATCGTTCGGATCAAGCAACTCTTCAAATGCAGGACCAACTCCGAAGCGAACGAAACCTCGAACATCTTTCAAGATGCCGACTGTGCAGAAATCGTCGCTTCAGAGTAGACTCAGTCAGGTGTCCTCGAAACGCGCATCCATGCCGGCGACTGTCAGACGACCTCTTGAAGATGTTTCAATAGGCCGAAGAAACGAATCTGTAAGGCCGCATGCATCCGAGCGTAGAGCGACCGATACACAGAAAGTCATTAAAAGAGTCGAGGACTTCGATATTGAGGATGTTGATTTCGACGAAAGCGAATTCTTCATGGGTACACCATCGGTACCAAAGGCGTTCAAGGAAGGGACGGAGGATAATACCTACGATGAGACGACTATAGATCTTTGATCGGGACAAAGAATCGGTTGGATACACAAACACGCATATGCGTAGGTCGGCGTTTGTTGGTATCGGGAAATCGTATGACGTGTATTTCCCGCCAAAGGATAAACAACAAACTTTCATAAATATCTCCAAACAATTTCACTCCCACTGTAGTGCACAGTGGAAATCTCTATAGAGTTCTTCTTTCACTTCCAAGCGCTGCGTCGCCTGAGACATATGACACAGTTTCCTTGTTTGGCCGTGGCGGTTGTGCCTTCCAGATTGGCTCCGTAACACTTCATTTTAAATACCTTGCCTTCTTCACAACACTCACCTCCTTTTCACCAACATGGCATGCTCTGAACATCTGCATTGCTCATGAACCTAATAGGTTCTGATACGTCTTGAGGTCGCTCTCGAGGTAAGCACAGTCCCATATCACGAATCATATTTTCGCAAAGCTCACTTCAACTCAGCAATACCGCCTTCCTCATCGCGGCGCGCTAGAGTGTCGCGTGGGCGAACTGCGTACACAAAGGTGCAAACGGCAGAGCTCAACTCTCGTGACTCTCAAGCTCGCTGCCTGTCTATTGACTTCACTCGATCGCATGAACCTAGTTCATCATCCTGGCATTCTCACGGACTCACCACGCCCTCTTCTCTTCTTCCGCAGTATGTAATTACTTCTCACCCTTGTAAATTCAACTAATATGTTAGAATGGATCCAAACGTTAGCACATCCGACTCCACAAAGGAGCTGCTTAGCGTGTTCAGGCAAGCTCGTGTCAATCAGCAAGCGCGAAAGCCAACACCTCCAAAACCAACCAGACCTCTGCTTCGACCGGATTCTGATCAACAATCGAACGTTATATATGCTCCTCAAAGTCGTATTGGTACTACAACCGACTATCAAAGAGCTACGAGCTCCCCTGCCTTCGCCAATAGTGGCGCAACGCCCAAACGGCCACTTGTACACGGCAGTCAAGACTGGCGGGGACTATTTGAAGTCAAGATTCGTGTGAACCAATTACCATGGGCTGTCTCGACGCTGGATCTATATCGCGTGTTCTCACGTGAGGGTAGAATTTTCAGGATCGAAGTTATTGGAGAAAACACCGCCTATGTGACTTTCTCTCCGCCACCGCATCGCGCGTTCTGGCAAGGCGTTGGACAGCCAGTCACATTGAGAGACTCGGAAAACGATCGCGAAATCCCGCTCATATGCACTCGTCTCGAGCCTAGAGGACGATATGGCTTACACCAAAGTCCCGTCGATCCTGTATACTTTTACCCCCAGCGCATTACGCTGTACCTGGATAGTTTGGACCTCGGATTTATGTACGGCGAAAAATCCATGATGACAATGTGCTCGGTTAAGACGGAAATTTCACATTCCGTTGAGTTTACCTTGAACTTACGCTTCAGGGAAATCACCATCATGTTCCATCTTCCGAGAAGCGCGGTCAACAAACACCCCCGCCCAGCTCGACCGAATGCGAAGGCTGAGTTCCGCTTTAGGATCCCACTGGAAACATTACATACTGTCTTTGAGACGTTCCAATCAGACGAAGAGCGCGAACTTGTCTTCTCTGTCACTTCGCCACCGGAATACTTTCGCAAGACAGACAATATCGAGGCTACGCATGACCCGAGACTGAGGACATGGGATGAGTGGAGAGCCTGGTATCGCCAAACAGATATCGTTAGTGACGCCCATGGACTTGCGGCTTCTTCGGTAAGGTTAAGGAAAGAGAGTGCAGTAGTTGATATTGGTAAGAATGCTCTCCGTTTGCTTTAAATGTGGCTAACAGATTAAGGCCGGTGGAGAACTTTCTGCCTCAAACTTGGCAGCCAGAGGAATCAGAAGACGACCTACGATATCTTTTGTCGAGCCCTCCGAGACTACAATGTGCACTTTCTCGAACACGAGCCAATCGCTCGTATCATGGGTGATGGAAAAGAGGCCGCAATTTGGCAAACTCTAGACCTTCCACCGATTGACGCAATGTCCCCCTCCGCAACATTGCTTCAACTTGACACGATTCATCTGGCATTTCGGATTCGATACCAACTTGAGGTCTGCATTTCACTCGGATGCATCAACGAGCATAACATATCCCGAGAGTTTCTTGAACAATTAGTCATCATGAAAGAAGACCTTGCGGTGCGACATCTGGAGAAAGCGGCAGAGTCACAAGTGCGATACTTTGATCCCATGAAGATATTCGACCTTCGTCTACCAAGACAACCGAGAAAGGCAAAGGGGGGTCACTATACGTACATGCGAGCTGCTCAGGTATCGCCTTCCATGATCTACTATGCGACACCGGTCCTTGAGACGTCCAATCGAATCATAAGGCAGTTCTTCGCGTTCGAAGACCGATTTCTACGAGTCAAATTTGTCGACGAGAGAGGCAAGATCTTTGCAAAGGAAGACAGCGAGACCCAAGAAGCAATATTCGACCGCATCATGCGCGCTATGAATAACGGCATTCGTATCGGCGATCGACACTATGAATTCCTTGCCTTTGGTAATTCGCAATTCCGTGAGCATGGAGCATATTTCTTCGCTAGCACCGAGACTCTACGGGCGCAACATATCCGCACGTGGATGGGCGACTTGACAGATATTCGAGTTGTTGCCAAGTGGGCAGCGCGTCTTGGGCAAGCCTTCTCCACAACGAGGTCTATTCATGGCGTCCACGTCGAGGTTAAGGGAGAGGAGGATATAGTGAGAAACGGATACACCTTCACGGACGGTGTTGGAAGGATCTCAGTCTTCCTAGCAAAGATGATCGCAAAGGAATTCGGCATTGACAATATCAACGAAGAATATCCCTCATTGTTTCAGTTCCGCATGGGTGGCTGCAAAGGTGTGCTCGCTGTCGATCCGCAAATCAAGGGGATACAGGAGCTTATTATCCGCCGAAGCCAGTACAAGTTTCCCGCCAAGCACGAGGGTCTCGACGTTATTCGCTATTCATCTTTTGCGGTGTCGATGCTGAACCGACAAATCATAACTTTGCTGTCAGCATTGGGAGTTGCGGATGCAGTATTTATGCGGAAACTGGAAAACGAACTCATCGAGCTCGCTGATGCAATGAAAAATGAGAAGATCGCGCTATCGCTGCTCCAGAAGCGTATAGACTTCAATCAGATGACGCTGACTGTGGCAGCGATGATTCTTGATGGGTTTATGCGAGCTGAAGACCCTTTCATGATGTCCGTCCTCCATCTCTGGCGCGCCTGGAACATTCGATATCTCAAGGAGAAGGCTCGAATCACGATCGATCAAGGCGCTTTCCTTCTCGGTTGCGTTGATGAGACAGAGACGTTGCATGGATATTACAAAGAGGAGCAGCCAGGTCAATTCGCGTCCGCGAAGGAGCGAATCCAGAGCCTTCCGGAAATATTCGTACAAGTTCGCGACCCTCCTTTCACCGGCCCGTATAAAGTCAAAGCTGGTGTTTGCATGCTTGCTCGCAATCCATCTTTACATCCGGGAGACATCCGCATTGTGAAGGCTGTTGATGTACCTGAGCTACGCCACCTGAAGGATGTCGTTGTGCTGCCACGAACGGGCGATCGGGACCTCGCGAACATGTGTTCCGGCGGAGACCTGGACGGAGACGACTACATGGTTCTTTGGGACCATGATTTGCTTCCTCCATATCACCACTGGAATATAGAGGCCATGGATTTCAGGCCTCCCAAGCCAGATCAAATTGACCGCGAAGTAAGAGTTGAAGATATCACAAAGTTCTTCATCACTTACATTAAGAACGACCAACTCCCTCGAATCGCGCATGCGCACCTCGCATGGTCGGATATTAGTGACGTTGGAGTATTCGATAGCAAATGCCTCAAACTCGCGGAACTCCATGCACTAGCTGTGGATTATCCAAAATCTGGCCGTCCGGCGAAAATGACGAGAGAACTAAAGCCGAAGGAGTGGCCACACTTCATGGAGAAGGCTAAGGATAAGACTTACCGTTCAGGTAAGGTCCTGGGACGAATGTACGACCGTGTCAGTCTGATAGACTTCAAACCTTTCTACAATGCGCCGTTCGACAAGCGCATTTTGGACGCATATAAGGAAGAGCAATCGGCGGAGCTCCTTGGAGTCGTTAAAGGGATCAAAAGCGACTACGACGACGGCGTGCGCAGGATCATGGCTAAACATGCTATCGAGACTGAATTTGAGGTTTGGACTACATTCGTTCTGCAGCACAACACGCAATCCAACGACTACAAATTCCACGAAGAGATCGGCAACCTCACAAGCGCACTCAAAGATAGGTTCCGCGAGATCTGCATCGAGAAGGCTGGAGGCGCCGAGATTTCTAAACTGGGGGCATTTGTTGTAGCAATGTATAAAGTCACTGCAGACGAAATCACAACAGCGGTAGCGGAATGTGGCCAGACGAAGACAGTTGGAGGTCGAGAGGTGCCAAAACGCAGGATGTTACCAAAGTTCATGCCCCTGATGAGCTTCCCGTGGCTCTTTCCAGCGGAGCTTGGAAAGATTGCAAGCGGCAAGCATATCTCTAGCGCAGCGAATATGGCTGCATTGCAAGGAATGCAAAAGAAGACTCGCCATCACAAGAGGGTCGATGACCAAGCTCAAACCATCGGCGATGTCGAAACAAAAGCTGGAGTCGTGCATCCTGGCGAGGAGCTGCTCCTATTCGATGACGCCGAGAAAGATAGAGATTTTGAGGATGCGGAACATGTTGCTATGGTCGAGAGTGGTATTAAGGGCGGAGATGGGCATGCACAGGTTCCTCATCGGAAGCGTGCTATTCCATCCGCCTTGCCACTGAACGATTGGGCAGGCAAGCATAAAGTCCTCGAAATTATTAAAAGACCAAAGGAGGAAGACGAGGTTGAAGAGTCTCATGGGAACTCTGAAGATGAGGACAATGATCGATTTATGATGCGGTCCGACGATGGCTCAGATAGCGATGACGATGTCCCGGTCGAGCGGTACGCCAAACCATCACTGGCCGAGACTCGTCACACCGAAGCGGTCACTGCACAACGGTTCCAAGAATATACGGCATTCCTGAATCGTAACCAAGTAGACACTGGCGATGGTCCCACCGATGGGTTCGGGCATGTAGCCAATCTGAAACGTTACACTGGAGGTCCAGCGGATTACCAGATCCGCCAAGGCTCTGACGAGAACCCGAGCGGTCACAAAGGACCAGAGGAAGCTGAAAGTGAGGCCGAGGTCACCACTCTGGGCGAAGTGGAAGAAGGAGAAATACAGATTGAGATTGATGAGGGACCATCGGCTCTGGAGCGTCTGGGTGCCATGCTGGGCTGAGCGGTCGAAGTTGCGTCGAAACTTCTTTTCTTTTCAAGGCTTTCACAAAGTTCAAGCCAAAACGGTATTTTGATTCTGGAAGGAAGGTTTTGCAAATCTGCTTTTTTTCTGTGCTCTGGTTCCTTGACAATTAAGGTGGTCTTGCTGCCTTTGAAAAATATGGCCTCGGCTTGGTTAAGCTTCATGGGGGCTCAGAACTCCGTTTGCTTGCTCTGTGAAGTGGCCACACATAGCAATAATGATGTACGGCTCTAAACAGTTAGTTCCTTGAAATTATTGACGCGGAACTTGATTTTACTTGAGGGCGGAGCGGCTATTTCTTCTTCAAGCAAAAGAGGTCTGTTAGGCTGATTGCCGCAACGTATGAAACCTCTTTAAATGCTCGTGACATGGCTTCAAGGACTGCTCAGTGTTTTCCCCCCTCAATGGTTCTCAAGCAAACCTGCAAGGAGCCTGTTGGCGTATCAATCCAGGACCCTGTCCTACCTAAGCATTCCCATATCTTGATCTGGCAAGTTTCGGGGACACTTTCCCTGTTCCCACATCTAAATGACTCCAAGGTGGTGCTCATAGAAGCATATAGATGAGCGAACTTCGTATATCGTGCCACCTCGCCAGCACGCGGAGCATCTGGCGCCAATGTCGACGAAGCTTTAAGCGCCGAAGCGGACAATTGACCTGCTACATAGTAGCAGATAAAGTGATCATACGCCTATCGATCGTTAGTTCGCTACGTCAGTAGATCTCTTCTGCTGCGGCAATAATCACATGAATATGCGGAATCAGTTGTATAAAATGAGGAGGGCTCTCAACTATGTGACATCAGTTCAAACAACTTCTCAATCATATCAATATATACGAGCAAATAAACCATTCGAGAAAGCCTCACACGGCTCGCACTCTGTCCCCGAATATACTGCTGAGTTCAAAAATACAACTGAATATCCGATCGACCATTAACGGCAAGGTGTGTTTCCAGATCGAAGTTGAACAAAGGTAGCATCAGAGCTAATATTTAATGAAAGACAAAATGCCAGAACTGTTGAAACGGTGCTGCCAATGCGGCCTCCTTTCGCAGCCCTCAGATAGAATTTGCGATAATTGCGGCCATTCCTTGTTGTGCAACGGCTGTAGGAATTATTGGTGTCCTGATCGAAAACCCCAATCTGGGGATGAAAAAGGGGGTAATGGGGGTAAGAAGTGGGAGATGGGATAATTGTGATGAAGGATATCATGTCTTCGCCCGTGGAAGGATATGGTTAGGGTGTTAAAAAAGGACTGAGAGATAAAGATGAAGTGCAAGGTACATTTCGGATACTGAAAAATGTTCTTTCGTGTCTGAAAGACTTGCTCATTGACAGGAGTTCCGAGCCAACGAGAGCATAGTTGTAGAATACTAAAGCTATGTCTCGGATTATAACGATGCTTTAATTGACCTTTTCATGGGGCTGCTTGTTATCTATCGATGGCATCTTCGCAATTGACTGGGAGAACTTGCTTTCTAAAGCCGACGTTAGCAGACGGTATTAATTCAAAGCTCGTTGTACGACAGCTGTACTATCATGGAAAGGAGTTAGAGCTCCGGTCCGCTGCTACATCACACATTTTGGAAGTTCTTCGAATTCCAGGATCATAAGTTAAAATTCTGAGATTCTCATTTACGGTAACTATTTCATCAGGCTTTGCTAACACTCCACCCTTTGTGACTTCTATTCGCTGAATATTGTGTAAGGAGTGTAGTACCTTAGTACTTTCTTCGGCCGCCTTGGTAAAATTCCCTTCTATTGCTTACGCTAGTCGTATGCTATGTACACTTCAGTTCGCATTGTATCCTTATACAGTAATTTATAGCAAAACGAATTACAGTAAGATCCTTGTGAGGGGATTGGTGACGTATTCCTCTGTGCATACTGCCAAACGTAGCTCGTCAATCCTTCCCTCGAGATACGCCATACTCAGACTTCACAGTTGTCGATATATATAGCGAGTCTCGTAAAAGCCATTTCAATTGAACTGACACTTTCGAACATGGCGAATTTCGACTGGCATGCTGGAAGAAGTGACCTCTCCGACATGGCACTGTTGGATCGGGCTCCTGAAAGCGAGGGCATTGATCTTAAAGCAGTGCGTCTCTACCGACTCGGTCGTGTCCGGGAACAAATGGTGAAACAAAACATCGACGCTGTTATTCTCTCAGATGCGGTCAACATCCGCTATGCTACCGGTACTCGAAACATGCAGGTTTACACATCGCGTAACCCGGCATCGCGTTATTTGCTACTTACTGCAAATCGCTCGATTCTGTTCGAATTCACGGGCTGCCTGCATTTAGGTGAAGGGTACGAGACAGTCGACGAAGTGCGTCCTGCGAGAACAGCCAGCTTCGGGGCTGCTGGCCCCAAGATCGCGGAACGAGAACGCTCTTGGGCAGAAGAGATGGCCAATTTGATCACCGAGCTTGTTGGTAAACCTTCCAACGTTGCGCTTGGCTTGGAGCGCCTCAACGCAAACGTCGCCATTGCCTTTAAGGAGCTCGGTTTCAAAGTTGTCGACGCCCAGAGACCCGTCGAAATTGCGCGTTCCATCAAATCCGCCGAAGAGATCAAATGTGTCGTCACATCGCTGCGCGCGACTGAGGTTGCTGTTGGCAAGCTTCGCGATGCGATCCGTCCAGGCATCACCGAGAACGCTCTCTGGTCAGTCCTGCACCAGTCGGTCATCGAGCAGAACGGCGATTATGTCGAAACACGGCTGCTCAGTGCCGGTCCGCGAACAAACCCGTGGTTCCAGGAGACGTCAAGCTATGTTATCGGCGAAAACCAGCTCGTTGCACTGGACACTGACGTAGTCGGCTGTCATGGATACTATTCGGACTTCTCGCGAACTTTTCATACCGGGCCTGATCCTCCTACCGACGCTCAAAAGGAGCTGTACAAGATCGCGTACGAGCAGGTAACCCATAACATGGGAATTCTGAAGCCTGGCATGACGCTCCGCGAGTATGCCGACAAGGCGTGGGAAATCCCAGAGAAATACTATGCCAACCGCTACTTTGTCTCGGCACATGGCTGTGGAATGACGGGCGAGTACCCCGCCCTCTACGACCGCGGAGACTTCCCAGATGCTGGCTACGACGGTGTTATCGAGCCAGGAATGATCATTTGTGTCGAGAGCTACATCGGGGAGGAAGGCGGGGCTGAAGGAGTGAAGCTGGAGCAGCAAGTTCTGATTACCGAAACGGGTATCGAAGTCCTGTCGAAGTTTCCATTCGAGGATGCTCTGCTGCAGTAATTTAACGCAGTAATCTTGAGGTCTAAACATTGCGCAAACATATAAGTTGATAGGTATCGTGCTGACCAACTTTGAGTAGAGCGGATTTGAGTTGAACAGGCACAGCTGTCATCAGAACTTGAACTGTGAATAGGGTAGGAGACAATTGCAGAGGCATATGATGACGTCTACAGATATTATGAGCATGAATGAACAAAACCCACGACGATGAATGTCCAATTCGAGTTTGGCGGATTACATACCAGTGAAGCTTTCCGTTGACTGCATGCTGGATAAAATGTCATTATTTTTGATGAAGTCCTCCTTTCCACATACATCGATAAACTATCTGTATCATTTGAAGAGACTAATATGCCAGCAAAGAGGAGCCTTGAAGGCTATGAGAGCGTAATAGGGGAATACGAGAAAAATGAAAAATTAGCGCCACCTTAGCCTCGCTTTAGCCTCATCCTGTCGGCCGCCGCCTTGTCGCCCTGCTCGTGTCTTTTTTGTTCTTGCTTCAAAATTATTGTCATATTCATGGCACATCTTACGGATTTCATCGCGTTATTCGGAGCCAAAAGCTCATCGCAAATATCGTTCGCTGAACGTCTCGAGGATGCGCCTTCTCCATACCGCGACAGCTCCGAACGATACGAGAATCATATTGCGAGAATTTCATGAAGAGTCAGTACCACTTTATGCTATTCTCTCACATCGCTGGGGCGATGATGAAATATCTTTCGAAGATGTCCAGGCCGGCCTTACGAGGGAGAAGAGGAAGACTAGCGGATGGCGCAAGATCGTTGACCTTTGTAAAATAGCACGCGAGGATGGCTTTGAATGGGCTTGGATAGATACCTGCTGCATCAATAAGGCGAGTAGTGCAGAGTTGTCTGAAGCGATCAACTCAATGTATGTTTGGTATGAACGGTCAACGGTCTGCTATGCGTATCTTGCCGATGTCTACCTCTATCGCTCCGCGGAGGAAACACTAACCTCTTTCCGAGCCTCGACATGGTTCTCACGCGGCTGGACACTGCAGGAGCTGTTGGCCCCGCCTCTTGTCATCTTCTATGATGCAACATGGAAAGATCTGGGGACAAAGAGGAGCCTTCGGGCAGAGATTTCGAGGGTGACGGGCATTACTGAATACCATCTACTCCACAATTTCCGCCGAAGCACCAGCGTTGCGGAGAAGATGTCATGGGCATCCAATCGCAACACTACGAGAAAAGAAGATATGGCGTATTGTTTGTTAGGTATTTTCGGTGTCAACATGCCGTTGCTGTATGGCGAGGGTTCCAAGGCATTTATCAGGTTGGAGCACGAGATTATAAGGAACCATGATGACGATTCAATCTTCGCATGGAGCGTCACCAAAGCCGTTTTGGAACCTTCTTTCGACCCTTCTTCCCTTTGGAGTCTTCCAAATACCGGTATGCTTGCGGCCTCTCCGGCTGAGTTTAGGAACTGTGGAAATTTTTGTCACCATGTCTTCGGTGGGCGAGACTTCGAACCACCCTCTATCACAAGTCGAGGTGTGCGCTTAGAGCACCCTTTGGTGTCGCTTGATCGCACTTTTGGAAACGAATTCAGCGGAATACTGTTGATGTTATTGAATTGCACCCTCAGAAGGAACTATCACAACAGGTCCGGTGGTCGGGCTCATATGAGGTTTGGTGTTCTCCTGAGGAAGGGGGATGGGGTATCAAGACCAAAGTATACTAGGATCGGCTTTACTCAGCTGTCTCGAGAATCCGGTTGGAAGCTTTTCAAACTGGAAGCTCTCGCGATGGGAATTGTCCATGTTCCACAGCCACAAGTGGGCACTACCTCCACTTATGGAGCTATGTTGGACCCGAACACGTCCAACTTGCGTTGGGATTTGAGTTCCCTCGCGCCACATGGCTTTTCTGTGTGCGAGCTTCCAATCAAGCTGACATATCAAATTTCATCGAAGACGTCTGGATTGCGGCTTGTCCGAAGCGCAGCGAAGCCGCTTGACTATTTCTGCGTGTACACGACTTTGAATGACCGAACCCTGGAGGAGAACGAGACTCGTATTGATTCATTTATCACGGTTTCGCTTGTTATTGGATTTCCGGCGGTCTGGATGAATGACCTCGATTCTCTTGCTCAAATGCTAAGAACGGACTTTAATGTTGGCACACCTGCGACTGACACTGCCATCGGTCTTCTCGACTCCGGAGCGTCCATCTCTGTGTTCGTTCGAAGAAGTATAGAACATGGGCAAGCCGTAATACTTATCAGCGTTAAGTATAATGAAGACGGTGTTTCACCTTGGGCAAGGAACGCAAAGCCTACTGCTCGGAAGGTATCTTCTGGCCAAATGCCAGTGATGGAAGTGCAGAAATGGTCGGAAATCTGACTATAAGAATATCTGTAGATAAAGATACCATTCTTACACCTCTCACACACTAAGGACATCGAACAATTCACCCCTTCTCTAACGACACGACTGTGGAGACATGTCTACACGCCTTCCGGACATGTTCGATCCCATATTGCCAATTCTCCGTATTTGCGGGCCTCTTTTTATCTCATTTCCTTGCATCCCAGAAACAATGTCGGAGAACGAGTTGATTTCTCTCCCCAAAGATCCTCCCACGTTCCGTTCCAGGAAGCTTTCAGCATCTCGACGGTCATTTTCGAACAGTGGCTCGAATGCCAGACGTCGTGCGATTTGCTGTCGAGCAACGGGAGCTTCCTTTCGACGGCAATCGCCAGCTTCCTCCAAGCATAGAGACAGTGCTCCTGATGGAAGTGTCTTGAGTACACCGGGTAATTCTCTACTCCCTCCTCGAGCTTCCGCATGTCCACCGGCACCGTCAAGTTCTCATCCGAAAACCACTCTCTGTCGTGGAAGGGGTCGTACTCTTCGCTCGGCTCCGGGAAGTAGCAAGCGTGAGGGATCCACGCCCTCATCATAGGTTCGTAGTGGCAGTTTGCAGCTCGGGCCTCAGCAGCGGTGGTACCGCATGGAATCCAAGTATGCTTCCCGAAGCGCCGCAGAATGACGATACCGGCCGTGAATACGCTGATGAAGAGAAGGCCGAGGACCACAATCTTTATCTTTATTGGAGAGTCTCGCAACGTATTCAGCTTAGAGTTTTGGCTGATCTTCGTTAGATGGGATAGGAGTGTTGCTTCTTCTTTTTCATCGTCGTCGAGAATTGATTCTACATCGCTCGGCGTGCCTTCTCCGCCGGTCCTGCAAGTATGAGCGAGCTTTTCTTAGTTGCACAACTTGCGAATCTAATGCACATACTTTTCTAAAGATATGGGTACAAACTTGTTCATATTGATCCCGACTTAGTGTTTGCCTTTCGCAAAAATGATGAAACAAGTGGATTGAGTCGCGGCTATGCGCTTATAAAATGAAGAAGATGGTCCGATCATAAGTCGACTACGGTCTCAGTCATTCATATAAAGCAGGAGACGGGGCTTATCGGTTACTCTTATAAGCAATCGCTCATTGGAAGCTAAATCTTCTTAACTCAGCGCTTACGTCGAAGCCCCTGAGCGTCAATACGAGCAGGCCCGTCGAATCTTTGGGCCGTCATATAACGGATATACAATATTGCTTGGCACACCCTATCGCGTCTGTTGAAACAGAGCAATTCAATCGCGACTGATATGCCAGAGACATCATTAAGACATTTTTGTTGAGTCTACTTATCGAAGCAGAGATTGCCGCAATTTATGAGTTTAACCTCAACGAGCCCTCATCGTTACAGCCAGAATATTGCCAGAATAGTTTTCACATCGATTTTCTAAAGCAGCTACAACAAAGACACTACACTCCTCGAACCAAATGCATCCAAGCCCCTTCCACGACTCCCCGCACCTTCAAATGGTGGTGCTGCTCAACCACTTGCAATACCAAGCGTTGCTATCTTAACAGAAATCCTTTCCAGAAAGCTCTAGGCGACGGCATTGCAGAAACCCGGAGTAGAGTCGCAGAGCCAGACCTTGCGGCTCTGCAGATTGCCCTGGGCATCACGCACTTCGAGCGTCATGCTTCCCTCGGTAGGAGTCGGTGCAGCGATGGCCGGGGCTGCGAAGAGAGCGGCAAGAGCCAAGGAGAATGCAGTGATGAATTTCATGTTGAAACTTGGGGACGTTACGTTTGACGTTGTTTGGAGATCTTCGTCCCGAACGGATACTCTGTTGCAATCAGCCAGAAGTTTGAAAGAACTTCAATGTATCATACGAACCTGATTTTGATTGATAGAGATTGACTTTCGAGCGGCCTGATGTGTTTGCGGCGACACGTTTGCATAATATTTATAGTCCCTGAGAGCGGCGACTTGATAGCCCGATGCTCAAATAGTTCCACCTAGGCGCCAATTATCGTGTGATACCACTCACCCGTCGTTGTTCCACCACTTTTTGCACGGAATAAGCTCAGATGGAGATTGCAGTAAGCAAAGCAAAGCCTTGAAGAGGCAAGTAGACGTAGAGCTAGAAAGGACCAAAAGTCTCGGCGATGAAGCTTTGACAGGAGAGAGTCGGCGACAAGCCCACATCAACGGTTCTCACCCTCGTTGATGATCCCGTCTTGGTTATGATTGGATCGATGTTCGTATGCATATGCATAAACCTCCCCATAATCAATGCATTGGTGTGTGCTGTCCCATCCATCTACGCTACTCAACATCTTCCCGTCTTTCACGATGGCGGTCTCGAGAGTCAGATCGGCCGCACACATAATGGCCTGTGTATTACGTGGTCAACGCATAAACTCTACAAGGCAGGAATTGTCTACTGGACTTACTTGGCGCAGGTAATCCCAACAATGAGCCGCGTGCTCTAGGAGAAGGTCTGGCTCTGACGATCTGGGAGACTGCTTGACTATTTCGAAAGCCCGCTTCAAAGTGGCCTGGGAAATGATCAGCCCCAATACCCACCCAGCTTGATGTAGAAGACATTTAAGCATTAAAAGCTTACCAAGCAATTTAATTGGTGGAACATAGAAATGCAGTACTGCTCCGCAGTTCCTGGAAGGTCTTCAAGGGGAAAGCCACCCGAAAGTCCGAAGCGAGTGGGTTCGTCGACTTTGATGAAACCGGCTCCCTCTATTCATATTCAGTCATTGCTGCTTTATGGTTCGCGGAAATCGGCATGAGATAGAGCCGAACCACATACCAGGGAGTAGAGAGTTCCAGACCGAGTTGTTGATACCGGGAATGTCTCGCTCGAAGGTGACATTCTCCCTGAAAGTCACTTGGTGTTTTGAAACTAGCTCAACCCCGTATTAGCTAAGTCTCCCTCGGGTTTGAACGAGAGACTTACACTCGGGAAATATTGTGATCCCTGCAGATCCGCGTTGCTGAAATGGTTCCAGAACCAGTACAGCTACAGAGAGAGCGTAAAAGGCAAGTAAGAGGTAAAAATACTGTTGCCAACGGCGCGGTGAAACTCCAATAGGAGAGTCCTCTACCTCTCTGTCTAATGGAGCGTATACGCTTTCAGACATGTTGCTGTGTATAGCGATATACAAATGGCTTGACGATGGAAATGTGTTCAGGTGAGCTCGACAAAGGAGGTAGGAATAGGAATGTCATTCCCCCTTGAATTGGATACATCTCACAAGACCCCGGTAAATTAACTGTCGCGAGGCGAATCTGACCACGAGCTGGAAGATAGTCTGATACGGAAAGGCGAATGATTGCCACGGCCCGCAGGAACGCACCGGTAGCGCTGATGGACGATGAACAAGAAACATGAATATCAATAGAAGAAGACGACCGGGTGATATACGACTTTAGGTACAGTAACGTTCCTCAGCCTCACCCAACCTGCTTAGTAGAGTAGTTAAAGCGACCGACGACGTCGAACCTGAAGTTTTGCAAGCACGCGAGTCTTTGCCACAATCGAGGTTGACATGACAAGTAATGATCACATTTGGCCAGGAGCAGAGCGAACGAAACGCCCTATCGGGATCACTACCACATGAACATTTACCTCTTTGAGTTGGCGTGCCCGATTTAATGTCTGGACTTCGGGAATAGCTGTACTTGCAGGATGGTGTTGTGGAGACCGTTGGCAGACGCGGGGAAGTCCGGAGTTGTGTGGGCTTTTCTGATTGGCCCCTGAGAGTGTTACATAAGCATAGGTACTCCCCTTATCCGTATCGTGTTCTAATTTATATTGTCCAACTTCAGCTCCGTGCCAAGGGGCCACAGATGTAGGCTGAAACCTGCTCTAAGCTTGTGCTTGGCCGGACTGCTCTTCCCTCGGTTCAAAACATTATCGTACACCTGTGTGCGTGCATTGATCTCTCCTTAACGCGACAAAGCCTTCATTCGGTCAACAACGCACAGACTGCGTTTAATCTCATCTACAAGTGGTGCTGACAGGATAACCGCTATCGCAACCAGCTGGCGCTGAGCATACATTCTTAAAGTAGTATCTTATTTCAACCACACGACAGAGCTGATTACCAATTTTCATCCATTTCTGGATAGAACCATGCTCTCAACTCTCGACATCAGTATTGTTTCTCTGTCCAGTCTTCGATTTCGCGGATTCGACGATGAAGTTCAATCCGTTTTCAAAGTATGAATATTCCGCATTAGTGGAGCATCAGACATCTATTAGCAGGGGCAATCATTTCCTCCGAATTTCCCTTATCATTTCCTGGACTGTAACTGTGATCTCTCTGATATCGAGTTCGTATCTCTACGCAAAACGGCAGACAGGTTGCGTCTCAGCAGAACATGAGAGAGTTGGAGTCGGATCGCTTTCGAAAGGCTGGTCGACTGATTTTGGTATCTCCCCAACCACTCCTCTATCTGCGATCAAGCTCTTAAACTCTCAGAATGGTTCCGTAGTCCGTACTAATATGCATGAAATCTAGCACCAGCGGCGCACGCAATTCAAGTTGAGCAAATACAGTTCAAAGGCAGTCCAGCATGGCTACGGAACGGTTCTGCCTGGGTCCCGGATCCAGGGCCAATCGATTATGTCGGCCATCCAACTCCTGAACTCGACGAAGCCTGGGAGAAACTTCTTCGTGGTGAGTTATCTTTGTGTGCTCTGGCCGGAAATTCTGAGTTAACGTGGAAAGATCGTTATTTTATGATCACCGAGGAAGAAGCTCGAGCTGCATTTCCAACGGAGTGGAAGGAAGCTTACGCGAAAATGCCTGGTGGCGAGGAAGGATATTTGGTCGGGTAGACAAACTCTCCGTTGAAGCCAGATTTCAATCAGTTACTGATCAGGGTTTCAGGTTGGATATGTTCCACACACTACATTGCGTTGTAAGCACAACTTCTCTGGAACCAAAATTTGTCGCTAACTGTGTTTCGCAGAATCAGATCCGTCAGATGCTTTGGCCAGAGTATTACGAGCCACCTCCAGCTACTGCGAACTTCGAGGTGTTGCACAAAGGTAGTGTTCAATTTACCTGCTCATCTTCTGAACAAAACTCTACTGACAGCTCGAGCCAGGACACTGCATCGACCAGATACGCCAATATATAATGTGTTCCGGTGATCTCACACCAATCCCAACAAAGTTCTACGACTTCCTTGGCGGCTTCAGATATGTGGACTCGAACTACCCTCATACCTGCCGGAACTTTGGAAAGATTCGAGAATGGGTCGATGAGAGAGTCAAGCAGAACGCGAAGGGGAGAGGAGAGAAGTCAGGAGGGAAGCTACCAGAAATTGTATTCTAAACGATATATGACCAAGGGATGTATCATGTAGTGTCATTAGTGAGGGCATCCCCTTTACCGTTCATTACACGTTTTGTGCAAAAGCTCTTGAATTTCTGAACTCAAACCTCGCTTTATCGATCATTCCAGAAACTGTAGTCCAGCAGATCACAAGAACCCGAACATAGTCATCTTCGCCGATTGAGGTTTCGGTCTTCTTTGCGTGAAAGTGGCTAAGTCTGGCCGAAGCCGTACTTCCCCTTAAAAGCCGTGGCCGTAGGTTCCGCTAGCCGAATCCAAGAAACTCCAAGTGAGATTTTAGTAGCTTTCGTATAATCCCTGAATCTCGTGTCCCAGGTCGGTCGCCAGTGTTACCTGATGTTAATACGCCATTGTACAGAGGGTACAGTGTTTTGCATCTGCCACTAAAGTCAGTACTCCATGGCCCGGCTTATGCGCTAAGTATCGGCCTCCACCTCATATTCTTGCCTCATATTCTTGCCTGGCAAAAGCATCTTGAACTGTTGCCGCTCGTTTAATCTGTCTATCGTCCATGAAGAACTTCCTGTCTCCGAGAAACAGTTCCAAACTGGAAGGATACAACTATGCTGCTTTGGAGGACCATATTGATGAACACGGGGAGCCGCGAGACAGACTGAAACAGCCTGGTATCCCAGCGGCCCTTTGGAAATATTTAATGGTAGTGCAGTTTGCCAATCTCTTAATATTCTGTCCCATCATATGGCTCATATACATGAGAGGAGCGATTCTGCCCTCTCGTATGACAGAATGTAAAGTCCCCTTCCACGAGGTACGATCGTTGAAGAATGGAAGGCTAAGTATCACATATAGATGAGACACTCTTGAGATATGGTCAGCGCACAACGTTCGAGAACAAACAAGAGTCCGTATTTCCTTCTACTGAGAATGACCACTGGTGGCGATCCATCACATACACAGGTAAGTCACGCGAAAGTAGTTCTCTTCCTAGTTATATCAGCGTTTCTGACGAGAGGTCTTAGAGGATGGAGGCGTTGTGAGGCTCTCAAAAGACTGGATTGCTGCTCACAGTATCCCGGAATCTGCATCACCTCCAGACGATCCAAATAGCGGCATCTATCAGATATCTGTTTTCCATCAGCTCCACTGTCTGGTGAGTCCATCGTCATCAATATCCATACTCCATACGTCGTGTACGAAAGCCAGCCGAGGATGCCGCTCATTAGTCACAGGGTATCATAAGACAGCGGCTCAACGATCCGAATAATTCGTACTTTGCACCGAGCGGAGTTGGCTTTAACCACAGCATGCACTGCGTCGACATGATCCGGCAAAGCCTCACGTGCAATGCAGACCTGGCGTTAGCGACCACAGAAGACTTTTACGATTTCGACGGCGGGTGGCATCGGTGTCGGGATTTTGGTGCGATTCAGCGGTGGGCGAAGAAGAACAGATTTGCGGGCCATGGGGAGCTCATAAAAGACAGATTAGGGAATCTGACGATCGAGGATGGGAACTGAATGTCTGTCGGGCAGCACGGGTGTTTGGTAACTGGCCCAGCTGTTGTAACATTCGCTGTTAGTGGGACACTGTAAACTAGGCCCCGATCGGACTGAGATGTGAGGGTCTAATTCTTGATCCCCGTCGAAGAAAAACGCTTCGCAATGAATAATCATTGAGTGAATGAACCTCGTTAAGTGAGAATTCGTCGAATCCTGATCACCCGCTCATCGCCGAAGGAACCGTGATAACACAAGCCAATAGGGAAGTCCACATATCCGAGATGCACACGAGATACATAACGAGAGCCTTATGAATGTTCGATTATTATGGGTCAACTGCCCAATGCGGCCTTCCTAACCACTTTCCGTCCAAAATCTCGGCCACTTCTTTAACTATCGGTGTGTCACTGAAATCTATTCGCGGTATTTCGCTGAGAGAGAAAATGTCAAGGAGTTCATCCTTCTCTTTGTTCTTCCGTAATTTTTCCTTTTCAAGACGTTGCAGGATTTCGCTCGAGAGATCGAAGCCGTCTCTTTGCAAATAGTCGTTAACTTCCAAAAAGAGTTCACGGCAGGAGTTGTTAACGGCGCCTGAGTTCCTTTCTTCATGCAGCAGTAATTTGTCAGCAGCAGTATCAACTTCCTCCTTACTCAAGAATTTATCACTTCCTAATATTTTATAGATGTTCTCGCCGCATAAGAGTACCATAGCCCGAAAACAATCATATCCTCCATAACGGTCGAAGTACGGATCCTGGTGATAATCAATATTTCCGTAGTCCAAATAATTCGCACCAATGTCATTATGCCTTGGACATGGGGCAAGAGCGAATACTGTCATCTCTTTTTCCAACCGCGATGGAGTAGATAGCCGGATCACGCAACGGCAGTAAAGATACCGATAGACTAGATTCCACATCGGTTCCCACTTAAGCACTATTCGGCGGCATACAAAGTCGATTGGGATTTCTTCATCTTTAATTTTGCATTCGAGGTTGGATGGCGCCAATGGGACTGTTGGAGCGCTATTATCTTCTTTTCTTGTTCCTCGGGGACTGGTTGAGAGCGACTTCAAACGATGGTTGCGATACGTATCTGGACTCATCCCTATACTTATGTCTTCAGGTTCGAAGGGTATGACGTCCGGCTCAACATAACGAAGGTCCAAGCCGCACGAGGAGCTGGTTACTGTTACCACTTGTGCAAAGTCTCAAGGAATAGTTGATGCATTTACTGACCAGATCTGATGCCGTCGGCTTTGGGCACCTTGTTTCCTTGGTTTGAAGCATCGTAAGCATTTATTCCTTGGAAACCCATGCCAAGTACACATAATGAAGGAGATTTTGATGCCGCGCCCTTCTTTCATCAAGGAGCTCCAATTGTGTATATTGAGTGTGGCTGTGTCGCTCCAGTTGAATACTACAAAATGACCTCGTCGCATTTGATGTAGCCCAGGAAGGTTTCTCGAGGAGTATTTCAGTTCCATAGTACTCTGAAACAACTAAAAAATAATTAGCCCTGATAATTGATCGATAGTCGTATATTTGAGGTTACCTTTCGGGAAGCACAGAGATCTCGGGGCAGATAAAAGACTGGGCCTAGTCCATCATCAACACAAATATGATCTTCAGGTCGACCAGTTTCCCAAGTGAAGCCTAGTTCCTTAGGTCTTTGAACAGAGAGATTGGTAAGTGCCCGAATATCTTCTCGAAGACCCTTCAGCTCGTCATGGACAGTGTCTGTTGATTTCGTTGCTCGCACAAGTTGTGCACTAGACTTTTCGTTAGCAGCGTGAGTTGGCAAAGACGATCAAAGGCTATTACTTGAGAGAAACAATTCCACACAGTTGTAATTGTTGTGTCATCGTGTCGAGCCGCCTTTGCAATTCTTCAATCTTTGGCCGTGTCCACACACATAATAATGCCGCCTTGAACGAGGACCATTTACCCTTGCCTTTCGACCTAATGCGTTCTAAGGCAGAGACGAGCTCCCCAGCAATTTCAACACAGGATCGAGAGAGGCAGATTAATCTTGTGTCCGCATCCTGCTCAGCCACAACAGCATGGACTTGCAAAGCTTCCACATGCTTGCATAGAAAATTGGCGATGACGCCGGCTTCGATGTTTTCGGGCAAAGCACCTTGAGAAGATTGATAGACTTTTCTTGCCCCAGAGAAGAGCGCAAGGCTGAACTGCAGGAATTGAGCTATGGTTCCTGCTAATGCAAATGCTGTCAAGCCATCCATTATTCACACATGTTCGGTGTTTCGAATAAATAGTAGAGTCTAGGGTGCTTGAAACAACTACGAGTTTAGAATCGATGATGAGAAGTGGTGAGAAGTGGAATCAGTTCGAAGAGCATTTTGGAATTTCAGTAAGGCTGGCCTAACCGGTCAGTGCAGGCGGCGAGGCGAACGACTACGAGCGCATGGGCGCAAAACCGACCTAGCCACAGAATCTAAATTAGTAAATACAAATTTTAGCGGCTTGCAACACGTTCGATTGCATAAAAAGCAGGCACATTAATGGACGAAGTCGACCAAGTACTTTGTTATCTAACATAGCAGTGATCGCACTGACTTGTTGGTTGAGGTACGAGGGCTCCACATTCCCCCTTTACCTGTTTCGGACTAGTGCAACGCGACTATTACTCCGGACGCGTCCAGGCCGATCCACCGCGACTCCATCTCTATCTCATAGCACCCAGTAGGTAGACAGCCACAACGTATTTGCTCTCTTCAAACCAGTATGTGTGCATTCAATTGTAGGCAGAAGCCAATGACGTGGAATTCACGGTATTCAAGCGGGCATGAGCGGTCGTCGGACTTAATGATGGTACCTATCGTCCGGTGCTTCCAATCGCTCCTGAGTCCCTTATTACCACTGTGGGTAATTATAGGCTGCTTGAGAGCTTTTGGTTGTCGAGTTCATCTTGATCATTCTCATTCCATTGTTCAGAAATATGTTTACTCCCAATAAAGACATTCCTGATCTCAGCGGCAAGGTGTATCTTGTCACTGGTGGTATGTTGACTGTCAATTAACATCTGACTGTCGAGATCTATAAGCTGAGCTATACTCAAAAATACAGGTAACTCCGGCATAGGCAAGGAAACCGTCCTCCAGCTCGCGAAGCACAACCCGCAAAACATCTTCCTCGCCGCCAGAGACCAGAAGAAAGGCGAAGATGCGATCGCAGATCTGAAAAAGGCTGTTCCAAATGCTAGCATTACGTTCCTGCCTCTGGATCTCTCCTCCCTGAAGTCGGTGTATGATGCCGCGGAGACGGTTAAGTCAACTTCGCAAAGGCTGGACGTTCTTGTCAACAATGCTGGTATAATGGCAACGGCAGCAGGCTTGACTAAAGACGGATACGAGATCCAATTTGGCACCAATTATATGGGTCACGCTCTCCTTGTCAGAAATCTCATGCCTCTCCTGAAAAAGACTGCCGCAATGCCTGGCACAGACGTCCGAGTCGTCGCCTTAACTTCCGACGCACACGCACAGGCCCCGAAAGGTGGTATAGTCTTTGATGGAGCCTTGAAAACGACGATGGAGTCTACTATGACCTTTACGCGATACGGCCAATCGAAGCTGGCCAACATCTTGCATATCAGGGAGCTGGCAAAACGGGATACTGAGCCTCGCATCACGTACGTTACCTTGCATCCAGGTCTTGTGAGCACAAATCTTCAAAGTGACTTCATGAAGAATCATCGATATTTGGGGGCCGTGCTCGGAGGCGCTCGCAGTATTCTGTTCAAATCAGTAGAGCAGGGCGCCCTGACGTCGTTATGGGCTGCCACAAGCCCAGGCGTGAAGAGCGGCAAGTACTACGTACCGGTCGGAAAGGAGAATGCTGGATCCAATTATTCGCAAGATCCGAAGTTGGCGAAACGGCTCTACGATTGGACGGAGGATGAGTTTTCGAGACTTGGGTACTGAGCTGATGTCAACGATATTCTGTCATCGAGCGCTTTCAATATACAATTGAGTGGGAGATATAATTGGTTTTAATTAGATTCCTTATTCACGCCGACAGTGATCGTTGCCGTCTTCGCTCTCACGCACTCTTCCCAGCCAAGCTATCTTTTACAAGCGAAACATCGCCGATCTCATGTCCGATGCGATTGTGATGCGTTTCCAAGACCTTGCCGAATTCGTTTCGCTACCGCTCGTTTATGAATTCCTTGAAATCCAAGTTGTAATATTCCTGCTCGAGACGCTTACGGTAGCATCGCCGCACGTATTGTTCGGCTTCATGAATAACCTTCAAGTCAGGGGATATCCAGTCCGAGGCCGAATATTAAACGCACAACGGAGGCAGCTAACTATGAAGCGAGTCTAAAGAAATAGTCTGTAAAGGTGACGGTTCACGATAGAATTTGGAAAGTACTTGTTAGAGAGGGGCGATTGGAAGACATGCACTGCAACGTGTCGAGTCAACATTGAACCAGCCTTGCTGCCATCAATTCTAGGCAGACGCGCGAGGCTGAAACTCGCCACTCGCTCCTCAACTCATTGCAGTCCTTTCACTTTCAGCGCAAGATATGGGTTCCGTTCGTCAAATTCGGGATGGCGTCTCATGACATTTACAGCCAAGTTCCACTCAGTCTCGATACCAAATGTATCCGGCTCGTTGAAATCATTCACGCGAATCGAGACGACGGTTCTGATATCCGGTTGAAATTCCATGTCTTCCCACTCTCCGCTCGGCCACGGTACTGTGCACTCTCGTATACTTGGGGCAATGCGTCGAATACCAAAGAAATTACAGTTGACAATGTAGAAAATAAAATTCTGATCCGCGAGAACCTTTGGTGCTTTCTTTGGCAGGGTCAAATTGCTCGGAGCGGCCACATACCATTGTTATGGATTGACGCCCTGTGTATTGATCAAGGAAATGTGCATGAAAGAAACCATCAGGTTGCCACGATGGGCGAGGTTTATTCACAGGTACGAGTTGCTCTTCAAACATGAGGCTGCGATGAAACTAAGGTTTGTACCAGGCTCAGGAAGTTCTTATTTGGCTAGGTGCCGCTGCTAATCGGAGCGATGAGGCGATGGACGCTTTTATATCCACCGCTAGAGTCCATCGGCATTGGCCATGGAACGGTTGGGAAAATTGGGCTTTGGATCATCCAGCCGCGCTCCACGCAATTCGGGTACTGTTGAGTCGACCGTATTGGCGACGCATGTGGATTTTGCAGGAGGTCCTCTTAGCCTCAAGCTTAACCGTGTTATGTGGCCGGAAGAGGCTAAACCTTCGGCAACAGGGTTGGCGTGCGAATGAAAGTGAAAGCGAGGGCGTTACGTTTATCGGTTTACTATCCCTGTGTGAAGAAAGAGAGTGTGAAGATGTGAGAGATAGGATCTATGCAATCCTTGGCCTTGTCAAGGACGGAGGCGACATTGATGTTGACTACTCCTGCTCCAAACGTGAGCTTCTCATTCGAGTGTTAGAAAGTGTTCGCAGAACAGGCGGGAATATGAAAATAGGCTTGAAGATTTGACCGATTTACCTCGGAGATTATCTAGGACTCTCGGCATTCCCGACAATAACAGACTCGCCCAGGATGAAGGGCCAAATTTTTGGGAACGGTGAAAAGCTCCGTATGGGGGAATGCTTACGGAGTAAGGTGTTGGTCTTCGATTGTGGGGGTTTATAACGAACTGAGCATTTGATAACACGGGGGTACCGAGTATGGAAACGTTAAGTCTCGATCATTCAACCCTCTCATTAATTCACACATGCCTTCTGAAGGCTCGAATCGAAGTCGTCTAATCACAAGCAGCCAGCGCCGGCGCCTCCAACTTTTCCATCTGAATCTTCGCATCGCGTAATGATCGTGTGCCTTGCCCGGCATCCTGTCCTAGTCGTGTATCCCATAGCCATAGCCAGGCCAAAGCTGTGCATCCCTCCCAAGCAATGCAAATACCGATACCAATACCGCTATGAGTTCCATATGACCAACACCAGCCCGGACCGAAAAAAAGCCGACAAATTCTCAGGGTATCCTAATAATACATCCACCAGCGGAGCAAAAAGTCTTTAATATAATACATGTTAGCTCGGTCGTGTCAAAGATCGTAGAGATTATGACTCGAACGAGCCTGGTATGGTAATGGACAGCCGCAAATCTTTCGCCTTGCTGTCTCTCTTCTCATCAATCGCCGCCGGTTCCGTGGGTTCTGCGGCGCTCGAGGCTTGCAAAGACTCCGTCTTAGACTCGGGACTCGATGCTCCGTCCAGCTGTCCGTTCGTTGACACTGAATCTTCTGTTTGAACAGAGGCCTCGTGAACCTTCTCAGCCTCGCCCGAGACTGGCGATGTCACAGCCCCCGAATCCTTCCTCTTAACCTCCTTCATCTGACTCCCCGGTCTCTCAATAATCGTCTTCCCAATGCTGACTCTCTTCTCGCTTTCCCCCTTCGTCTTAAATGGATCCTCCTCCTTCCCCTTCAGACTCTTCCTCGCGCTCTCATCGCTCTCATCACTCTCCCGCCTCGAATCCTCCATCGTTGGACTCTTTGTGACAAAACTCGGAATCACACCTCCGCCAACTCGGCACCAGAACATCTTCTCCCGTAATCGAACACCTTCCTCCCAGGCTTCCCTCTCCTTCTCCGGGACATCGGCGCGCCAAACGCCGGCTTGGCACATGCGGAGGAATCCGACGAAGTCGCACACGCTCCTTATACGCCCAAGGCACCATTCACACAGAGGCCACCTTTGTGCTTTGGCTTTCGCTCCTCCGCTTGCAACTGCATCGGGATCGTCCTCCTGAATGCGGAATTGATGTCTCCGTTGGTACGCCGCGTTTTTCCTGTTCTCGCCGCATAAAGAGCACGCGTAGATAGGACCGTAGTTCTTCGACGCAGCTGGAGCGAGAGGTTCGATGGCTAGACTGCCTGTGACGATGCTCTGCAATACGGAGCGCTTCGCGAGCCACGAGAGACCTGGTGCAATGTCCAGTCGCAAAGTGGGCTCGATGTCCTCGGGTAGGCAGCGCTTGAAGTATTTCGATTCTTTCAGCGGTGGGAGCTGCGGGGCGTTCAGGTTGAGGGAATCGCGTGGTGAACCCGCCGAACCTGCTGAAGCGCTCATATTTGGTGTATCAGGTGGTGTAGGAGCGGCAGGTGAAGAGCGGGAGTACGCGTGTGAGAGGTGGCCTGAGCCGAGGCCGATGGACATGGCGTTCAGGCCAGAGAAGGTGCCGCTGTTGACGCGCGAGGTGGTGGTGGGGACGTTTTTGGAGGTGCGGAGGAGGGTTTGGAAGTCTTCGAAGGCGGGGAGATCGGAGCGTAGGACGGGCGTGAGAAGTTGGGTGAAAAAGAGGGGGTGTTGAGGTGGGATCTCGTCGCCGAAGCCTGGAGTTACAGGAGTAAGATTTGCCGCATCGAACATGCTTCTCATCGTGCTGGAAGATTTGAGACCTGGAGTTGAGGGAGCAGAGGACATGTGCGTTGCAATTTCGTTCTCATCGCGATCGGACATGGACTGCATGACCTCTTTTAAGCCTTGAAGTTGCTCCTGCTGTGACGATAGTAACGTCTCGGTGTCGCGGAGTTGGTTCTGGAGCTGCGAAATTCGGTGATTTGACGATTCTGTCTCTTTGCGGGCATTGGAAACCATGGTATTTGCCTCCTCGAACAAATTCGCGGTCAAGTTCTCCAGCTCACCCTCCATTCGTCTCTTGTCCCTCTCGGCAATCTCGCGCTTCTGTATCTCCTGATTGAGATCATTCCGCCATCTGCCTTCTTTTCGATCTACCTCTTCCTTCTTCACCAGCAAACCCTGGCTGATCAACTCTGAATGTTCCCGCGCTGCCTTCTCCAGCTGTGCGATCCGCTCCCGAGCAGCGTCCAGCTCGTGCCGGGTCTCCTGAAGCGCGTCATCGAGTGTGGTTTGGTGGTTGATAGCATTGATTAGCTTCGTAGAAAGCGCTGCGACTTCGTTGCTCAGGTCTGGATGGTGCTCTGCAGATGCAGGAGAATGAGAAGAGCTGCGAGAGTAGACCGACGCTGGACTTGGTGACCGAGGGTCAGGTATAGTATTCATGCCTTCGGACTCCGCCCGATACAGTGCCAGCGGGCTACGGGCAGCTGCAACGGTTGCCATGTCAGATGGCGGCCGATGGAGACCGGCAAGCGTGTTTTGAGGTTTGGTCTTATGTTTGGCGTGCGCTGGTCATGTAGTAGAAATATCCGGCCTATGACGGGCTGTCAGGAAGCTGCAGGAACAGTCGACTGGCTATAGGGCTAGAATTTGGGGGATGTTTCGAAACGCTTGTAGCAAAGTGATTAGACAATATCCAGGAAGAGCAAATTAAGAATGGAGGATGTGCACAATGCGTGATTGGGAGTCGAAGAACTCACCGAGCAAGGCGTTGAGAAGTTGGCAGCCAGGCGTGAGATGCGGAGGTGATGATGCCGTGAATGCGAGTTGAGGCGTGCTCGGGCCTCCTGGCGGCGCAGCTCTGGAATGACGAGGCAGGCGCGTCAATTTTATCAAAGAAACAACAAACACGCCGCCGCGAGCACTAGAGAAATTGCGGAATTGTTTCAGACGAGCGCGTCTGCAATTGCCATTGCCCTTCGCTTGAGTGGCTGCTGGCAGGTGTGCGAAGGGAAGAGGTGAAGAGAGGGTGAGGTCTCTGCAGGGCAGCGAGACGAGAGGCGAGTGGGCAGAAAGCGGATCAAAAGCGGAGTCTCTTCGCGGGATGACCGGGAGAAAAGCGTGTGCCGTGGTGCTGCGCATGGATGCCGCCTGCGCTGTCTGACCCAGTGACGAGCCAGCTCCCCTTTTCGTGTGCCTGTCCAACGGTAACGCCAGCACAACCCAGCCAACAGCCATGCTCGGTGCCTTTCTCTGCGCGGCATGGAAGCGTCGGGTTGGAGCGCTTTCTGGCCCGCTGCTCCCTCATCGCTCTCGCCTTCAACTGCCAGCGATAGCGAGCGCCACCGTACCGAGGAGCGGATCGGCCAGAGCTTGTCATCATCCACAACTGCTTTCCATCCAATCACCCTCTCGGCCCGGCAGCGTACAAAGTTGTGCGGCGTTGGCGATGGCGCTCCTCCACACAAGTGCCAACCTTAACCCAGGCACGGCTTGAGCGACGTTCGAACAGCTTCCATCAGTTCCACAGTGGCTTTCAAGAATAGCATCAGCAATTTCATCTCGAACCCAGCCTCACTCGACAATTTCTGGCTCCTTAATCGATATTATGACCGTTTGTGTTACCCCTTGGAGTACATATAGGACTGCGCCTCAAGCTCGTTTCCCGTTTGCTCAACCGCAACTCTGTTCCAGACTCAGCAGAAGGCAAATCCAACATGCTCCGGGGTCAGGCACTCTCTTGTTCCCGGATTCTTACTCGGCACGGACGAGGAACGAAACGCTGGTGCAAAAGCCACAGAACGGACGATGCAGGTGAACCTTGAAGCGCGGTAGCGGTCTATCTTCGGCTCTCTGCGCTTCGTCGATTGGCCTGTTGTTTGAAAGTTACGCGCTAGGCACTTGAAGGCGATATATTTCACGGCTTGGCGCCAAGCTTCATCTCATCCTCCTGTAATGGGAGCATTGGATACCAGAAATTGACGCCCCTTTGAACTCTATTGACAGCACACGTACAGAAATATAGTTTCAGCTTGAAGATCTATCCTCTATCTCGCTTTCAATATGATCAGTCTAGACAAGTCAGATCTATCATCTGGCGTCGTGCTTTTGTCGATCTTCTCATTGAGGAAATTGCCAAGACATCACGGCGGCAAGCGTGGGGGCTCTTGGCACTGGAGAATATCCGGCTTCATCCCATCTTCCTTTAAATTCCAGCTCTTCGAAAGTAGAAAGGGACACCAACAGCGCTTATCATGAGCTGAAAAAGGTATTGAGATCTACCAATTAATTCTTCAAATATGGCATCACTTTCTGCGTATTGACTATCTTTATAACACGATGAGATCGAGAAAACGCTAGTTTCGCTGGGCCCAAACGCGCCAGAACATCAAACAATATGGCAGTGTTCGAAGAGAGCAAATGTCATTCTCTAGTCTCGGAACATCAAATGCTATCCTGAGATCTATATCAGCCCATTCAATCGTGGCATGCCAACTGCAGCTAAGCCTCTGTATATGATGAACTTCCTGCAACATCCCGCAGACCGGAACCCCTCCGCGAAGCCAAGTCCAGATCGACACTCTGATCACGACGAATCCGGTCACCGTCCAGAAATTTGGTTTGGCTCCGCTCCTTTCGTATCAGCGAGATTCGGTGATACACAGGCAACAGTCTGCCTTACGCGTCGAGTTGGTACGATATAAGGTGCTCTCGGGCGGAGTCTTGCCGACAATTCAAGATCCATCGTATTCGAGCTACCTTGTTCTAACCTCTAACCATTATGGCGTTCCTCCCAAAAGGACCGCTGACACTTAGTGGTGGCTGCTTCTGTTCAGCAATTCGGTACAAGATCTCAATTCCAAAACTCGAAGAGCGACCTGTTGCACCTGGGTCATTGCCGACCCCAGTGCATGCATCCACGGCACATTGGGCGGCAAAAGATTCTGAAGCTAGCTCTACATATTCCCAATCTGAGGTAAAGAGAGTGGAAACCAGATTGCCGCTGATTGATCTGGATCATTGTCATTCCTGCCGCCGTGCCTGCGGCTCGCTTCTACAGTGCTGGCTCATTTGCTCGACGGATTGGGTCGAGTTCAAACTTCTCCCACGAGAACAGAGCACATCGCCAACTACAGGAGCTGAGGACGATCAATTGAAAGCCTATGAGACGACCTCAGTCGTTCATCCATCCAAGGAACTGCAGCGGTCAACGTACATCTCACATTATTGCGGGAGCGACAACGCTGAGCGCACCTTCTGCGGCCGTTGTGGGACGGGCTTGACATACTTCTATTCAGGCGCTCGACCCCCAAGCTGGACGTTGGGCCCAGTCGTCGACATTGCCCTGGGGACGTTAGATCAGGAAAGTTTGGAGCAGGAGGGGGTGAGGCCGGAGCGGCATGGTTGGTGGGATGACGGCACTGAATGGGTGAAGCAGATGATGTATAGTGGAACTGGAAATTTAATTAGACATCCAACGGGTCGGGTGAACAATTGTATTGATGAAGATCGTGGGCTTGTAGGTCTCTGAGGTGGATTCAAATGTGGCTTGAGTGGCTTTGTGGCGTCGATATATTGCGTTGACTGAATCAAGCTTATCAGCAGAAGATCATCATTGTCAGAATGAAGGTCGTATGGAAGAACTTCAAACACATTAATCTGTAGATTGTATGATGACGTTTGTTCTCAAATTAAGCATGCGAATGAGCTGATATTATGGTATGGAGTATTGATCTACGTATCTCGCCGCTTTAACGGCAAAACAACGTCCACTTTGAAACAGCTCCAACTTTTTAGTAACCGAGTTACTCAGCTAGTAAAAGTCAGACCACTTTTCTGAAACCTCAATTGAAATATTGAATTCCCGTTCTCTCAAAGATCAATTGAACGTAGTTCTTTTGTTCTTGAAATTGTGCCACAATGCTCATCGACGAATCTCATCAGGATGTATCCACGACGTCAGGTGGTGACATGAGGATTTTCCTCTTCAAGCCAAACATTCCCGGCTATCCAAAAGCGAAATTCCCTGGAGTAGTTGTGTTTTCAGAGATTTACCAAGGCAAGTCATTTTAATTGCCGCGGTTGACCACAATCTGCGCACAAGAAGTCTCGAGCCTTCGTTCTGCTTTCTGTTGTCCTTCCAGCACAACACGTCCATCTCGTCTAATGGAATATCTCGCTCCCTACTAACAGAGAACAAAGTCACCGGCCCAGTGGCCCGCTTCGCCCGCCAAATCTGCGGTCAAGGCTACGTCGTCGCGGCTCCATCTTCGTACCATGAGTTCATCGGCCCAGATCCGCTGCCGTACGATGGCCCCGGAACTGACAAAGGCAACGAATTAAAGATCGCCAAGAAGGTCTCCGCTTACGATGAAGACTCGAAGCTTGCAGTTGACCTGCTGCTGTCTCTTCCGAACTGCACTGGCCGTATTGGCGCGACCGGCATGTGTCTCGGTGGCCATCTGGCGTACCGCGCTGCGCTGGACAAGCGCGTCTCTGCTGCGGTGTGCTATTTCGCGACTGATTTGCACAAGCACGCGCTTGGCGAGGGCATGAAAGACGACTCTCTTGATCGCGCGGGCGAGATCAAGGGAGAGCTCTGTATGGTATGCTCGTGCACTCGCCTGTCCTCGTTGTATGAAATGTAATCACTTGTCCACTGACGAGATGTAGATATTCGGCAAGAGGGACACGCACATCCCGCCGGAAGGACGTGACCTCATTCGCAAGACGTTGACTGACGCGGGTGTGTTGTACAGCCTCTACGAAGCAACGTGGACACAGCGTAAAATTTCTCCGCCAATGTTCATAATGCGGCTCGCTAACGTGCTACACAGATGCTTTCATTCGGGATGAGGCATCCAAGGGGAGATATGATCCACCAGTAGCAGAGATCTGTTTCAGCATGTTGCTGGAGCTGTTCAACAGAACGCTGAGATCGGACTTGGGACCGAGGGAGGGCGAAGGAGAGGTTGAGGACGTGTGCTAGAAAAAAGCCCCCTTAGACCGCCGATCAGTGATCGAGGTGCAAGTCAAGTCTTCCCATAAGCCACTGCGATCCATTTAGAGGTATTCAATTTGCCCAATTTCTTCGCAAGGCTCGAAACTTTCGCCTTCGTTGCCGTAAGGCGCAGAGCTGAAATGAGTGAAACTACATTATCACCTTGTCGCGGTATTCTTTGCCTTACAAACAAGGCTGTCGCCACAGTTAAGGCGTATTTGCCCTGTTTGGGCTTCGTGCGCAAAAATCTCTGTAACCGGATTCAGCCTCACAAGCTACCGATGCCTGTTGATGATTTGATCAAGATAAGTATGACGAGACATTATAAACCATGCCCATTGAATTTCCTTCACAAAAAATCTTCTTCAGTTGCTCAGTTCCAATTAACCTCCCGTATATTTTGTTACGTTCATCACGAAGAAGTTGCCTCAAAAACAGGGCGGCGTGCTAGTGAGGGGTTGGCCAAAAATACATATAAGTCGCCATTCCGAATCGTTCCTGGGGATATTATAGCAGCTTTATCCTTCCATCATTTCAAATGCCCTTCTACAAATGGCTTCAACCCTTTTCCAATACGTGCCGAATGTGCGATCGGTCGTCTATCCATCGATAGTCCAGGTTCTATCGAAATCGCGGCAAGATATTATCTTCTACAGCTTCTTGAAAGATTTTCTTGAAAGCGAACAGATCGCTATCCCGGAAATCAAGACGATGCAGGACTATATAAAGGACCTTCCCAGCCTTTCGATGAGCCCAACTTTTTCGCATTTGAGAGAAGCACAGGTTCGTTTGGACAACCTCCGAGTTGACCTTCGAATACGCAAGCTCCTTACCTGGCCACCAATCGGTCATTCGCTTGTCGGACATGTTTTCGCATGCGCCAATATCATTTTCAATGACCTCAATTTCATGCTCTTGGACACCGACCTGAAACTGTATGTGGAGGAGCATGAAGGCACCCATGAGCTCGAAGTGATCTTTAGATATATCGAGACTCTTTTTCTGCTAATTATGCACTATGGTATCTCCTGTTTCAGAGCATTGGGTACATTTCCTGGGCAAATACGACCACCATGTACAACAATGCCCTGGACGATTTGGCCGGCGTTGGTGGTACTGTGGGGTGTTTGCTGGATGTTCTACAATCCAGAGAACCAGCTTTCGGAGAGTCGAATTGGGATTGAAGAGCAGGATATTTGGCATGATTTTGGTGAGTAAGAATGCGAATCGAAGATTATCCGGCCTTACTAAGAAGTCACAGTCAATTTCCCCGTCTATGGTGACTTTGATACGCTAGAGACTACTGCAACCTTCCCCAATTCCATCCCTCAGGACCTTTTTGAGGGATTGTCTGGGACAGGAACCTGGCAACAGTCGATGCTTCCTCTCGCAAGCACCGGAGTGGACAGCGGCCTCCCAAGTACCATCTCCGAGGTGCCAGTGGAACGGCACATTGCTGTGATAATGCCGCAGGCTTCGTTGATTGAAAGCCAACGTAGTGAAATAGCTATCAACTCACCTGACGACTACGGAATTTCGCACGAGAATGTGCGTGTCGGCCATTCTAGGCAACGTTCGACCGGAGGCGAGCCTCATTCTCCAACCAAAAAGATCTAGAGTAAGTTTTTCTGACCGCTTCACTAGATGGAGTATATCTTGGAAAGGCTAATGACTGTAAGTAGTACCCAGAAAGAGCGTCGTAGCCCCAAGTACTACTGTGATGCGGAAGACTGTCAGCATCCTGGTCAATCATTCGCGAGGGAGTATGATCTCGAGCGACATGCAAAGGCTTTTCACAGGGGAAGCCGCTTTTTCTGCACGTTTGCGAATTGCAAATATGCCAAAGGAGGTTCCACGAACGGATTCGCGAGGAGAGACAACCTCAACTCTCATGTCCGACGCATACATCCGCAAACGGTAGATATCCCTGCTGCGCAGTCCCAGATGCCCAACGCAGCTACTGGCCGTTCACATCCGATCCCTGAAGCGAGTGAGCATTCAAGAGAGGAGCTGCCTTTTGGACTCCTCCCCAGCGTCCAGCCTGAACCGCTGCGAGCTGAAACATCCTCGAAAAGGGCACGCGGGCAGAAGAGAAAGAGATCCGTATCTTCGCTGGCTGCAGATTGCGATAATCAGAGGTTCCTGGGAAACGAAAATAAGCGACTACGTCAAGCTCTTGAAGAAGAGAGAAGGAAAAACCAACGGTTGCAGGAGAAGTACGATGCTGAAAAGAACGATCACGAAGAGACTCGGAAGTTGCTGGTTGACGAGCTGAAGATCAAGCGAAGGATGTGAAGTCATTTCAAGTGTATGATAGCAGTTACTTCTAGCGTGAGAAATGAACGGTGTTACTCTTGGTGGATTTGAATGCTCGAGATCTGCGGACTTTGAGAGAGCTGGAATGGGAAGCGTTGTTTCATAAGCCGTGTAAAGATCGAAGTTTATCGCTATACAGTTTATAAAGAGTACGCTTCGCCACTGTATATGAAGGTAGCATTCTATCCCATGAGGAGTTTAGTTAACCTTTATAATATTAGATCTTAAGCTTTACTACTAGGTAGAGTAGTTGTATAGAGTATGATTCGCTACTATATATGAAGGTAGTATTTAATCCTATGCAAAGTTTGTTTATTCTTTATAATATAAGGCCTTAAGTTTCAACTTGAGTTAGGGTAGTCATAAAGAGCATGCTTTATTACTATATACAGAGGTAGCATTTAATTAGTCTAGGAGTCTAGTTAATCTTTACAAGATAAGGCCTTCAGTTTCAACGTTAGCTAGGGTGGTCATAATAAACATGCTCTATTACTATATACAAAGATAGCATTTAATTATTTTAGGAGGCCGTTTATTCTCTATGACATAAGGCTTTAAGCTTTACCGTTAGCTAGGGCAGTTACAAAGAGCATACTTTATTACTGTATACAGAGGCAGTGTTTAATTATCTTAGGAGTCTAGTTGATCTTTACAAGATAAGATATCTAGCTTCGACGGCAGATAGAGTAGTTAGATAGAGCTCGCTTTGCCGCTGTATCCGAAACAGTATTCAATCATACTAGTAGTCTAGTTGACTTTTATCATACAAGGACTTTAGCTGACTGAGTTACAGTTGACAACATTCTCTCATTTTAACGAGCGGGTATCTTAATGTATGACAAAAGTCACAGCAGAGGGCACAAGCACCTCTGATCCTGTTACCTTATCCTTTATATCACTGAAAATGGTGGGTTTCCTCAGCATGCCTCAGCCGGGCACGCAATATTTGTACCATACTTGTCGCCTGATATTCCAGCAACCTGAGACTCTATTAGCAGGTGCGTGAACCACTTTGAACTTGTCAAGTAGGCTTACCTGGAAGATGGCATTAACAACACCTCCGATACCCTCGCCCGCAATCAAGCCCGCAGCAATGGCATATCCTAGCACATCAAAGCTCTTGGGATTACGTTTTGCCCATATATACGCTGGAACCGCACCGATAACCATAGCCGTACCATAATAAGTCTGCGGGAGCGTGAAAGCGAGGCCGACGCACATCATATTTGGATGATAAGCACGTCTAGGAATTAATTAATGATAATCCAAAAAGATAGCTTTGTTAGTAAAGCTAAAGATATTAAGTCTAAATCACTTACACCCACTCGAGTCTACCGACCCAGACGTAGTGCCTGATCAATACCATGATAGAACCGAAGACGGCAAAGACGATAGCGAAAATACCGCTAGATTTCGGGATCGGGAATGTCGGATCAGTGACAGCAACAGCGACGGCGCGCCACGCGCTCACTGAGGGCACGCCAAAGGTGCATGTTGTGGCATTGATATCGATGATGCACGGGTAGGCTTTCGCGAACAGCACAAACATGGCCGGCGCGAGGAAGATAGCGACGATAGTACCGACGCCCTGAGCAAACCACTGCTGGATCGGGGGCGTGCGCAGGAGGAAGCCGACGCGGAAATCAGAGGTCAGGTCGGTTGACTGGTTAGCACCCATGTTCGCAAGAGCGCCACCGAGCAGGTTGAGGAGCTGTGCGTGCCTGACCTGCCAATGCTCGCCCTTTGTTGCACCGCCGAGGACGATTTGAGAGGCCTTGGAGGCGGCAGTGAGTGGTGTTATGTCCGTAACGCCGGTGCACTGTATGGCCAGGAAGGAGAAGAAGAAGGCGAGGAAGACGGAAAGGAGAGACATTCCAACCGGCATGTGATAGACGACACCAAGGACGACGCAGATGCAGATAATGACGACGATGAGGCCCGGAAGCCACATCCACATCTTCACCTGGTCTTCAATCGGTGCTGGATCATCAACCATATCAGACTGTTCCTGGCGAGACATTTTCTCCAGCTTTGGCATCTCCTTGCCAAACTTCTTCGAGATATCGTAGGTCGCTCTTGCCGATGCACGGAAGAGAGCCCGGAACGCGAAAATAAAGATGCGCCACTGCATGGCAAGTTCTGTGAACGAAACAGCAATCATCATGAGCACCCCAGGCCAGAGTAGCCAGTATCTCGGGCTTGGAGTGTCCTTGTTCGAAGCGCTCAGGCTGAGAGACGCAAAGCTGATGTAGTTCTCCCATCTCGGATCACCGTCTGGTCCAACTGCCACTCCAAAAGCAACTCCGTTGTGCACGAGAGCAGGGCCGATAATACCCCAGGCAATAACCGAGCCGGCAAAGAACGAGATGGCGACATTGAGGCCGACAAGCATGCCCGCGCCGATGAAAGCTGGAGTCCACTCTATCAACCAACCCCAGTTCTCCACGTTTATCGCGAGGTTATGGTAATTGCCCCAGATAAAGAACCAGGTGAAGATGTGCCAGTCCCAGAGGATGCCAATTGCATACTGCGAGACTACCCGCAGGATAAACGCACAAGAAAAAGCAATACTAAGTCCCTTCATCTTAATTTTAGCGATTTGCTCACCCCCAACAGCCTCGTGCATTGACTTAATGGTCATGGCAGTAGCCGATGGAGATGGAAAAATGAGGCGCAACTCGCGAGCAACATAGATGATGAAGAACTTGCGAAGAGGGGTGGCGAAGAAGAAGCCGAAGTATCCACCAACGGCAGTAAGGCCGACAATACGCCAATAATCCTCTTTCGGTGTACGGAGGAGATCCAACTGGTATAGGGCGGGGAAGGCTGAAATGAAGACGTTCGATAATCCACCAGATGCGGTAGCCGCCGTCTGAATGATGTTGTTCTCTCGAGGGCCGAAGCTGCCACCAAGGATGGGAAAGTTCTCTGCGAAGGTCCTAGAGAAGAACTTGATCACGGCGAAACCGACAATTGCCTTCAAATCTGTTAGTGGATGCCCAATCGAAGTATAGTATGGTACCTACGCCGAACAAATTGGCACTGAATGTCCAACCGGTCTTGAGACCAAGATAGACATTCGATGCATTCACAAGAGCACCACAGCAGAGACCGACGAAGACAGCACGGCTAGTAACGACCCAGTGCTTTTCGTCTTGAAGGTCATCGAATGGACGGAACGGATCGTCCATAAAGCTGCGTGGCTGCTCTTCTTTGTCGAGATCGGCATCTTCGACGTACGGTGCCTTCTCATCTATGGCACCAATCTCTTGGTGCTGGTGTGGTGTGTTGAAAGTATTCTTCTCTTCAGTCAAAGGTGGGCTGTGCCACAGTCAGTGTGATATTTAGGGCATAGTCAGACGAAACATACACAAGAGGGTTAATTTGCCCCATTGGCTGCCACGAGTGGTCCGTAACCTCGCTAGCGTCCATGGTGAGGAGTCGTCTTCCCAATCCTACTCTTGAATTTTTTTCTGTTTGAACAGACGATCGGGCGCCTCAAATCAGGAGTAAGAGAGAACCGTTTCGAGGTGGTGAGATGCAGGAGTAATATAAGTGCCAAAGACAGTGATCCATCCCACGGCTCGCCCAAGTTCCATGTCTATCAATGCCTGTCCCAAACAATCACAACCCCTGCTTTTACTCGTTCTATACGAAATAAGTCCCAAGAGATAACAAGGTGTGAGCGCCAGGGCGGGAGGTGAGAGAAGTCTAGCATGCACTCGACACGATGATTGTTTCCCCTCCCATCCAACGTCCAGCTGCCGATCTCAGTAAAGTCGCACATGGTTGATCTACGCAGTCACGATATGGAGTGCAATGATTAACCAGAACCAGAGTTCGGTATCAGCTCAGGACTCCCGCCGAAGCGGGTTGTCAGAGGGCCAAGAAACGCATTGTATGAGAATGCAACCAGGCGCGAGGCGGCCTCCGCCAACCACAACCCCAGCCTCAGACGACGCATGGCCTCCGCTGGTAGTGAACCATGTAACCTCATGCTAACGCCAAGACGAGCGTAAGATATCGGATTTCCGCCCTTTGACGGGCCAGATTGAGAGCTACAGATCAGCGTCTTTGCATGGTGGATTTCTTAACATGCGGATGCTCTGTCCTGAAACTTCCCGGAAGTATTTTCGTATCGATAAGATCACGAAGGAGTCTTTTTAGGATTTCCATTGATATGACAGAGGGCACAAATGAGACAGCAGTGTAACGAATGCCAAGACGGGCGGAAAAGCCGCCCACTGCAAGGAGTGACGAGCGTTGATACAGGATTTTCTTAGCACCGCATAAAGAAAAGCCACTCACATAGTATTTGATAAAATGCTTCCCTTCTGCAGACACGCTTGATACGAGAGCCAATGACGCGCTTCTCGACATCTATCATGACACTTTGAAGACATTCATATGATCGGTGATCTCGCGATCCGCCCGGTCCCTGTCGCTTGGAGGCCTCGCCCAGAATAATCCAGGGCCCTGTCATGATGCCATCGAATGCCCATGGAAGAGATAAAGATTTCTGGGCTGGGCATAGGGTAAGTGCAGCTATCCTTAAAGGGCGACGTGCTGGTTCCTTAAGGGGTCCAAAAGCCTGCCGCATTGCACAACCGCCGTGTGTATTGGATGTCCGTTGGATGGGACACAGAAAAGGACAGTGCTGAGAATTGCAAAAGGTGTGCTGTATGTACCAATCGCCTCCAACGATTGATCACAAGATTGTTTGCTCGCGAGTCGTGCGGAGAAGACAGTCAATCCTTAGAATGTTAGACAAGCTTTCCGTAAAAAGAAGGTCGAAAACGTTGACGCCACTCCCGCCCCCTGTTTTCGCGGAGCTGGAGGCCCTCCACGGGGCGTCGGGGCGGGCACCTATTTCGGGTAGGTAGCCTCAATAGCTTATAATGTGGAGTTTCCAAGAGTGCGGCAAAGGACGGCTTTGCGAATGCGATGACTTGGAGTCTTGGGACGGCATATGTTCCCCGGATGGATTCATATTTGGTAACTAGGTCTTGAGTCGACCGATTTTTCAAGGATCACAATGTTCTAGAAGTCTTCTACCCTCTACGAGAGGTGCACGTCCACGTTGCAGTGCATCAATGCGTGAAACAGAGAGTTCACATATCCACTTCCTGGCTAGCTTGCAATGTCTTGAACACAAGACTTTCAAGCCTAAGGCTGACAACAGGCTTAAAGAAAGCGCTAAGTAATCTTGGCTCTCTCCTCGAGATTGCGGAGCCTGTTTATGCCGACCTTCCTTTCAAGGGACAGCCATCAGGTATGAAGGTTCCTTGGCGAGAGGACGACTTGCTACGCTTGAACAGCCAGATCGCAAACTAATTGGAAACTCGTCAGGAGACGGAACTGCGTGTGTTGATATGGCTTGCATGTATGTCCAATTTTGCATCGCATTAGGCTTCTCAAAATCTGACTCGAGTGTGAAACTCCCAGGATGCCAGATAAATCATAACACAGAGTATCCTTGAACGACTGATAAGCGCTAAGCACTATAATTGGCCAGTGACTCCCAAACCACGTGAGGACTGCCATATGCATTTAAATCAGGGATGCATATGGTATATCAAACTCCAGCAAGTAGCATCTAAGCCACTTTCAGAGGAATTCAAGGGTTAGCAAGTCCCACAAGCCATTTTCGAGGTGTTGAAACATAGAATGCCCGATTGCATTCGACCCGAGAGGTCCCAACTGTTCGAGATCTTTGTCTGCATGTTTTGAACTGTGCGCTGGGAAGCGTGGTGAGGGGAAAGCAGGGAATGAACGATCTCTCTCTGTAGGAGATTCGCTGATCTACAGACAAACCTCATCGTGTCGCTGATGCGTACGTAAGATATCGCTACTCTTGGTCTTCGTCTTCACGAACCATCGAAGATATTGGGGAAAGATAGATCGAGATCACCAGAAAGAGCCGAGTCAATGGCAGCAAGATCGAAGTTCGGGTCAAAGTGACTGAAGAGGTCGAAATCTTGTGTGTTGTCGAAAAGCGGAGGTTCAAATGGTATCAATTCCGTGGAACCAACGTTATGCGTTTCGCCATGATGGGCGGGAGATAGATAAGGTCGTTCTTTGTACGAATCGTTAAAGTCTTCAGTACTACGCTCCACTGGATGTTCCTTCTCAGGACCCGGAATATTAGTAGTCGGTTGGTTATTGGTGTTGACGGATGCCGCGACACGTTCCATCTCACGGAATAAATGCTCTGCCATGTCTGCTCTCGTGGATGCTGACCAGAAGACAGTGCCAAGCTTTCTTAGGAGGTCCTTGTTTTCCTGCAGCTGCCGCCGCGCTCTTGCTTGGTACATTGCAACTTTGCTATACCGAAGCTCGCGATATGCAACGCTCAGTGAGAGCGTAAGAGCATATGGGACAATCGGAAGCAACGAGAGTTGGTCTTTAAATTCGTGCCCAGCAATTGCAGTGACCCTCCCAACTGACAAGTTTTGGCGAGAAAAAGATGCAGAGGAGCGATTATCTTCCTCCAGGGGCTTTTTGCGGTGCGAGAGGATCGAGACCGCATGATAGAAGAGCTCTATGGTCGCTAAGAGTGGCATACTGATACGTGCACCGTCGGATGCTATCACAAGATCCTCAAAGTCCGGAAAATCTTGATCCCAGCTTGCCAGGGCAGCACCGTTCGCCGGTCGGTAAAGTTCGATGACTTGATCAAACAATGAGATTGTTCGTAGAAAGACTTGAAAGCAGGGCTCTTGATGCTTTATCGCAGTGGCGATATTCCAAGTCCAGTCTCGTTCATGCATGAGCTCAGCTCGCCCATGGAAGGCAGCGTTCAGCCTGTCCAAGACCCATACGCATAAGAACAGTCTCTCAGACTGGGTAGTCTCCTCCGACGCTTCGTGTCCGGCGACGTGAATCCCAAGCGAGTGCACATGGCAGACGGCTCGGCTGCAAAACTGGGAAGGCAGGTCTCCGCCATCGGCATCCTGCGCAAATAGCGAGAGAAGAGCCAGAACTTGAATCAGTTCCCTCTTGTTGGCGACGAGGCCAAGATCAATAATCATCCTCATGGCAGCCGTCAACCTCTGAGAGAATTCTTCATGTTTCATGAGTCGAGTCTCCACTCCAAGCCGCAAATGTGGCTCAGAACTGCTGTGCATTGAGGCACCGAGACATATTGCTTGTCTCAGGAGGATTGCTCCTGCTTCCGAACCCTCTCTATCGAAGAGAGCATTCGTGTCGATGACGGGGAAGATTGGATGGATCTTCGCAAAGTATATAGCGCTCAAAGCTTTAAAATCAGAAGCTGGTGGAGCTAGTGATAAACACTGATCCTCGAGGTAGGGCAGAAGCAGCTTCTGGATGAGTGGGTCGGAAAAATGAAGTCCATCAGATCGAGGCTGTTTCAACGAAAGCTTGGAGTGTAATTTAGGTATTCCGTTATTTCGCGAATCGGTCATCCAGATACCGATATTGTCTCCCGCAGAGCTACTTGATGTATTCTCTGGGCTTGTGGCAGCAAGTAGAAGACCCTCTGGATTCAGATCACCAATAAAGCGGCGGCCTGGTGTCTCATGATCGTTGGTTGACGGAGTTCTCTCACTTGGAACCCGAGCGTTGAGCTGGTCCAAAACAGACGTGGAACTAGCGTCCGATGCAGCTGGTAGAACTGAAGGATCAACGAACCCATTTGTTCGCTCCGCTAGTGGGTCCACCGTTCCGGATTTGGATTTCTTCTGTGCGCCACTTCCCCTTGCACTGCTGGTCTCCGCAGAAGCAATCTCTGCATCATCTGCGGCCTCCTCATGAGTACAACGTCTCTGTAGTTAAATCAGATGGACTGTCAGAGATATCAAAATAAGAGCTGGAGTCTACCTTGCGCTTCCGGCATTGGTTGCAAGCCCGTTGCGTCTGCTTCCTCTTCTCCGGTAGCCCATTCGAGGCCTGGTTCACGAACTTGATCATCTCCACGTTGAAGCTGGCGCTGCAAGTCTTCGCAGATGTGCAAGAGCCATACTGTGAGTGATGGCCTCTACAAAGGGAAAAATAGTGGAGAGTGAGGATGGACATCGCATGCCGCTTCGTGAAGAAAGAACGACCGAGCGGAGCTGCTATTTCCGGTCTAGCTCCTGCTCGCTAAGTTACACCATTCAAGTGGGTGACAAAATAGTTGAGCCGTGCTGCAATGTCAAGACGCGAAAATGTATATGTATCCTTGTTAACTAATATAGGTTATGCACACTGAAGCTACATTTTCGATAAATACGCTCTGGAGTACATTTAATCGAGCTTTCAGGGACGCTCTCGCTCGTGCTGAAGAACAAAACTTGTTTTGCTGCAGCCATTCAGTTAATCAGGCGTAGCGTGACCATTCCGTGAATATGTCTCTTCAAACGATCCTTTTAAATGGGATCGAAATCTCATTAGTTCACATGTAACAAAGCTCACTTCCATGTTGGCTTTCCAAAGTCATAAATTCACCCAAGTATCAGATTGTCATCTACTGTTATTAGACCTGCGCCGATACCGAGCACCGGGTGTCCATGCTACATAAAACTGGGAGCATTCGAAATTTTAAACTACACTAGATAGTATTCTACATCCATCAGAGTATTCGCATTTGCAGACCGTTCGATGAGAGTTTCAGGACTTGTATAGAGCAAGCTCATGTTCAAGAGTTAGTCACGTTCTCAATGCGGAGGAATTGCACACGTAGCAAACTCGGAGGTTGCCATACTTCTATCATTCGAGGGATGCTTTACAAGCTTCGTAACCGTTCTGCATCCTCATTTACCGGGCGTCCACACCTCTTCTACAGGGTATGTATATGCTTGGTGTCAGCAAAGGATCTAGTGGGGGTTTAGGGCGGAGTTCAAGGATTCCTGTGTTAGCAGATACTCCATCTGTATGTTACTTTGAAGGAATTCCATCTTATAGAGCACAGGTGAATGCGAGGTTTGTTAACATCCCTCCTTATTGCAACTTCATCGTCTCTAGAAAACCGATACACGCGCCCCTAGCTTCGAAGTGTACGGCAGTTGTGGTTTACATAAAGCGGATCTTATTAGTGGATTGACCAGACTTCAAGAAATCCACCGACAGGCTCCTGGTCGGACGTGAAGCCGTTTGCGGCTTTCGGCGGTGGAGAATCTGTATTCTCAGGCAGGAGTAAATTGCATCATCTGCACTGACTGCTTCTGGCCAAAAGTCGGTGGGTGTAATATGAGACTAATATTGATCACTGGCGGCCGCCGTTCTTAGCATCAAGGTCTCGAGACCGTTCTGAATGCCCACAAGGCTCGTAAATGCTTACTCGGGCTCTCCATGCCGAGGATTGCGGTGAGTTGGAAGCCAGATACGTACAATGCGTTTAGGACTTTGATCGTGAGTAGGTGAAAAAGGGCAGTGCTTATGTAATAATCGGCGGAAACGGGAATTAAAAATGACATCATTCCGAGAATGCAGTGCTCGAGCCACCAGATCCATTGGCGCCACGAGATGAAGCTCTTCAGCCTCTTCTTCGTGCAACGCTTGCCACAACGACAAAATCGTGTCAGTAATCACGAAGCTTTTGCCATGATATAAATTTTTAGATGCAGTAAGAATGCCGCAGTCTCACGCTGACCGCCGCAACCTCGTAAATGGTCTTGTTGAATTCTTCACACTGTGCATTCCGTGACAATTCCATGTCTGAGGTGCCGCTCTCCCGGATTGAGAATTTCTCGGGCGGTTCGGACACGGCACCAACCTCAAGCTCCGGATTTAAACCCATACCGCCATTGTGCGAAGCGCGTGGCAATGCCAGTGACACAAAGCTTTACGGCTTCCAAGCGGTACCGGCAAAGAGCGACGAATAGCGACTCTTCGTTGCCTTTACAATGCCATTTTCCAGTGACGGTGGAGTTACGATTCCCACCTCCTTTCCTCGTAGACCGGCCCGGTAGGTATCCAGCGCAATGAGAGGATCGTTGCAATGCACGGAGTATTTAGCAAGACGGATGGACGGCAAAGGATGTTGTTTTCCCCTCCATATTCAACAGCAGTGCTCGAATCACCTTTCGCGTCGTCCACCTAGTTCAGCGTTGAAAATCATTCCAGTGCATTTGCATAACCGAGAACGCAGCAGGGACCTCCAACTACGTGCCGAGAAGGCCGAATTCGATCGCAAAAAGACCTTCCGGCCCTTATCTCGCTTCCATTTATCGCAATGACAGACTCTCGCGGCATCTCGAGGACGAGATCACTAGCGACTCCGCGTACTCGTTCGCGGTCAAGGCCAAGTAGGCGTGGTAGTGTGGATCTTCACCGCTTGTATTCTGCAAACTTTATGGATGACCAGTCCGTATTCAACCATGAGTTGGAGGCCAGGCTCCAGCAAGAGGAGGAGGAAGTGCTAGACAGGAGCGAGAGTGTCGGAGAGTCAACAAGTACAGATGAATCAACTCCCGAGGCCGTTGAGAAGGCGGAGCATGAAGATTTGGAGAAGAAAGAGTCAAGAAGGTCAAGAAGGTCAAGAAGGTCAAGGAGAAGCAGTGAAATATCAGACGAAGTCCGAATGGGCATCCCAAACGAAAGGGACATAGAACCTGGCGAACCTTTGGAGAAGAGACCGACAACAAGAGATCCCAACCTCGTACGTACCTTGTGTCTTGGTGTTTCTGGGGGAGAGCTTAGCTAATTCCTCCAGGTCTCTTGGGACGGACCGGACGATCCATTCAATCCAAAGAATTGGACCTTCAAGCAGAAATGGGCAGCGACCTTCGTTGTCTCAAGCTTTACGTTCATAAGTCCCGTGTCCAGTAGCATGGTGGCGCCAGCTCTCGGTGTCATATCACGCGATTTCGGGATCACAAGCGAGATTGAGGCTCAGCTTACCCTCTCCATCTTTGTCCTTGCCTACGCCATCGGTCCTCTCTTTTTGGGGCCGCTTTCGGAGATCTATGGCCGCACTAGGGTCCTTCAGCTCTCGAACCTGTTCTACTTTGCGTGGAATACGGGCTGTGGTTTCGCGCAGGACAAAGGCCAGCTCATTGCGTTTCGTTTCTTGGCCGGTCTTGGAGGCAGCGCGCCTCTTGCAATCGGTGGCGGCATCCTTAGTGACTGCTGGAAAGCTGAAGAGCGAGGGCGAGCTATCAGTATCTACAGTCTGGCACCTCTCCTCGGCCCTGCCGTCGGTCCCATAGCTGGCGGATTTATCGCCGAAAACACAACCTGGCGCTGGTGCTTCTGGTCTACCTCTATCGTCACGATTTTGATTCAGCTCTCAGGCATTTTCTTTCTTCGCGAGACATATGCGCCGAAACTCCTTAGGGAGAAAGCAGATCGTCTGCGCAAGGAGACTGGCAACTCGTCTCTGTACACGGAATGGGAAGCCGCCGGTACAGACATCATACCGCTCTTAAAAGTTAGTCTTGTTCGGCCCTTCCGTCTTCTCGGCACACAGCCTATTGTGCAAGTCCTCTCTCTTTACATGGCCTACATTTATGGTCTCATGTATCTTGTCCTTTCGACATTCCCTCCTCTCTGGGAGAACGTGTACCACGAGGGTGTCGGCATCGGCGGGCTGAACTACATTTCCATGGGCATTGGCTTCTTTCTCGGGGTGCAGGTCTGCGCTCCCATCAACGACGCTATCTATCGTCGCCTTAAGAAACGCAATAATGGCGTCGGGCGTCCAGAATTCCGTGTTCCCCTCATGCTTCCAGGCGCTATCTTCGTGCCGGTCGGCCTGTTCTGGTACGGCTGGAGCGCACAAGCTCACGTCCACTGGATCGTGCCGAACATCGGCGTTGCGATATTTTGTGCTGGCACAATCATGGGCTTCCAATGTATTCAGACCTATATTGTTGATGCGTACACGAGGTACGCGGCTTCCGCTGTTGGTGCTGCGACGGTGTTGAGGAGTTTGGCCGGCTTTGGCTTCCCTCTCTTTGCTCCGTATATGTATAATGCTCTCGACTATGGATGGGGTAATAGCCTGCTTGGTTTCGTTGCTATTGCCATTGGACTACCCGCTCCGTTCTTACTGTGGAAGTATGGCGAGAGATTGAGAGGAATTAGCAAGTTCGCTGCTGGTGGAGGGTATTGAGTGTCTTTATTAAAGCCGGAAGCGTTCTCAGAAATTATCAAAGCATTGGGTCTGGTATTGTCTTTGAGGGGGAGGCCGGATTTGGGAATCTCGAGGCTCTGTAATAATATAAGGCATGGCGATGGCGTTGGACTCGATTTATTGGAGCGCAGAGATACCTGAACGATCTGTACGCAAGTGCAGATAGATTACCATATATATCTATTTCACGGAGACTCCGGAAATGTTATTCGCCTATCTGAGACGATTTGCCGGTCTCCTTGTCCTTGCGTGTCAGAAAGTAAGACGCCGATGAGCAGCATTCCTGATTCGGCCAATGCAAATGTGGTCTGTGCTATCTGAGTCCAGGGTTGGATTATTAGACCATTGGAGTAATTGCTGCGTCGTCGAGGTTTTCTTTCAGACCATTTCTAGATATGGAGGTGATATGGAGGTGTTAAAGAAGTAGCTTGGATAAATTAGTGAGGTGGGAGAGGATGGCTGAAGCGTGCATACGTTGTTGACGCCTACTGCCAGCATCAATTCTCCTTCCGCAGCAAAAACCTCAGAAATATAAAATTAAGTACAAAAGCGATAGCGCTGAAGGTACACACGGTGGTAGATATAATATATCCCTTGCTATAACGGAGACATTAGATTCTTTCTCTCTAGAGCAAGTAAGAAGTATCCTAGCTATATAATTCCACTAAGTCCAGAGAGGCATGTCTTCCGTTTGAACTGTAGTGTATCGATGAGTTAGAGTAGAGGTGAGCTTTCGCAAAGATTGCAAGACATCCACTTGTGTCAACTATGAGCTATATCTAATCGACGTCGCCTTGGCCTTATATCGACTACCGATGCACACACTACATATCATCTCGTCAACTCCACGCCCCCCAAGGTGCAAACGTCGGATGGTTCGGAGAATAGTCACATTGGATGATGGAAGTATGAAATGACAGCTTTGATCCGGGCCGGTGATCATCGTTTAATTATGCCCAATGCCATGTCAATCGTCGTAGTACTTGCAAGATCGTTTATGTTTGGAGTTCCCTATTCGTCGGATAGGGTCATACGGTGCGAGACAAAGCCAGCAGAACTCGAATCCGCAGCCTCGTTTCCGGCCTATATAGCAAATCACAGTCAGCTTCAACTGATTCTCCATTCGAGGAGTTACAGAGACGCACATGTCATGTGGTCGCAGCCTTCATTTTTCTCAATCGGAGCATTACAACTTGGACAAGGTTTCGTTGTATCGTTGAGCGTCTTCGCAGTAGCCTTTTCTTCTTTCTTCTTCAATTTTGAGTCTGTCCGGTAGTCGTATTCTTTGCAGGTTTCGCCATCATGCCATTCGATGTTGTGGATTGTGCAGACTTTGAAACCGCATTCGTGGCATGTGAAGATTGGCCCGTCTTCTCCCGTCGAATGGATTTGACCAGAGTTACAACCCGGCCGGAGACAGCTGCGGAAGTCATCCATCGTGCTAAGAGCTGCCAGGATCGATAATTTGGAGTATCTACCGCAAAATAAGCACCTCTGGGGACTGAATATGATACTACTCCATGAGAGCCAAATAATTCCCACAACTTACGTCTCGTAAATCTGACCAGGCGCGAGCCTAAGTATATCTGCATCTTCGAGGACCCTCTTACACCTTGTATCTGGACATCTTATCTTATCCCATCCCTTGCTCTCTAGGTCGGAAGATATGGACTGGCGTAAGCAATCGCGGCAGTACTCTGGGTCGTGGAGACACTTTGAGGTCGGTAGAGTAAAATCTTCAGTCGGAAGATCTTCATTGCAGATGCTGCAGGTCTGTGTGCGCTTCGCTGGCGGTCCCGCAAAGGTTCCTAGATCATAACGCCCTACTCCGAATCTGCTAGCTTTCCATTAGCTTTGTCAAGACATATCCAATATAAAACATTCTCTTACCCAGCGTCTTCGGCGGAGCCAAGCTCGTACATCGGCATTTCAGGCTCATGAGAAAACCCAAACTCTAAGTAGCAAGACTGGCAAAGGACTATTTGGGTCCTGTCTACCGTCTCAACGGTGATGGCCTCATCGACTAACATCCTACAGCAAAGACAGGTAAATTGACTCTGGTGACGAATACTTGCGCGGTTGAAACCTCGAGTAAGAGATGCGCGGTACTCGAAACCTTTCTCTCCGATAAGGTTTGTTGCGGGATTGTGGCCATCATTGTTGATTTCTTGGTGTGGCACAGGCAGGCTGAGCATGAAATAAAGCGCTCTTCTCCTTGGCCTCTGATGTAATTTTGAATGCAATTGCTTATCCTCATCGCCCGGAATCTTTGACCCGTAGTCATCTGCAACTGGAGCTTTTCGAGGAATCGGTATGTTGCTCTCTTCGAGAAACTGCTTAGTTCTCGGATAAGCTGAAGTGGACGCGGACGACGTCGTCCACGGTAGTTTCAGCCCTTTGAACATCCTTTCGGACAGTAACCAGAGAACGGATAATACCAAGGTAAGGGTTAGTAGAATGAATATCAATGCTAGCTCTAGTGAATGCCATAGGTGATTAAGGAGAGCCACATATGAAAGAAGATAATCGCGAAGCTCGCCCAGACTTGAGATAGCTACACGAGGCTGGCAGTTAAGGCATCAACAACACTCAAGGATCCGGATCAAGTCTAGCTTTACTGCACGAGAGGATGATTCGTAGCCTCGCCGCCTGCAGTGGACGCGTACGGCTGAAGTTCTCGATTTCGTGACTCACTTGTCCGCATCGTCCATCTGTGAAAACAGCCTATGCTAGAGACTTGCCTCTCAACAAACAACATATTAAAAATGGCAGCACATGGCAGAGGAGGTGAGAGAAGGTTGATTTTGCGGAAGACGAAATGGATCTTTATTTGAGTAGCCCGAGCAGCTACATAACGCGTCGTCTTGCGCTATGCCACATTTGTCCTAGCAGAGTTCACACGTAACTGTACAACATCATCCCAATTCCTAAATCGTCTAGGAACAGGGTAAAAACATATTTGGAAGGGCAAACTTTGATACTTGAAAATTTGGCCCCCAACGCGTCCTTGCACACGATCCAGTATACCACCATCTGCAGATCGGATGCTTGTTGAGGAATATTTTTGTCTTTGCCTCTACAAGCAGGCTTTTACTCATTGGTGGCCCATTTTGTATGATGTAGTCTCTGATCGATAAATCATGTAGATTCATCTTTAGAGATTGGTCACTCATACCGTCTGGAGCCCCTTAATTATCGTTTTGTAAAATGGCTCCCAAGACATTGTTCGACGGGGTTGAAGTGTGCATGGTGTGCGGCAACCTCAAGCGAAACAACCCAGAACCTCGCGGCCCACATGCACCGCGATCAGAAAGTCTTTCTGAATGGAGAGCATCAGCATCTGAAGGATGCAACTCCTGCTCGATACTCGTTGACGGCTTGCAGAAGCTGGACAAGAGCTGGTGTGCTGAGGATGAATTGTGTGATGATGCACACCTCTTCTACTCGACGAATCCGCTGAATATACAACTCTCGCCGACGGACAAGAACCGAAGGCTTCCAACGCGACATTTTAGATGGTATCAGAAGCCAAGTGAGGCAATTCTACGTCAGTTTGACTTGAGAGCGCTAACCGACAGCTAAGGGCATGAAAAGACCGTGGAATCGATCAAGGCGCTGAAGTTTTCTTGTCTGCGGACTGGTGGCGCGCAAGAATGCCTCGAACACGTTCCGAAGCTCCTTGAAACGTGCATAAATGATCACATACATTGCAAAGGACCAAGTGAGGCTCCTCTACCAACTAGAGTCATCGCTGTTGGCGACCCCGAGCATGACGAAGACCCCTGTTTATATGAGACAAATGGAGAGATCGCACGCTATATTACTTTAAGTCACTGCTGGGGAGATTTGCAGCCTCTTACGGCCGAGAAAGCCACACTGGAGGAGAGGAAGCGGCGCATTCCCTTTTCAGCTCTCCCGAAAACTTTCCAGGACACCCTACTTGTTGCCCGAAAGCTCAAGGTGGAATATGTATGGATAGACTCACTGTGCATTGTCCAGGATGATGGCGAGGATTGGAAAAAGGAAGCAGCTCGCATGGCCAGCGTGTACGGGAACGCTTTCCTCTCCATCAACGCATCCTCCGCTCCCAACGCCAATGGCGGCCTCTTCTATGGCGAGCATCACGCTGGCACCGGGCCGTTCCAAATCGATAAAGACATCACTAGAGAGCTAGGTGACATCTACGTCCGTGAACTCCCCTATGGAGGAGAATATCCTGGCTTTTACCACTTCGGCGACGAGAGTGCACTCCCACTTTATAATCGAGCCTGGACGTACCAAGAATTCCTTCTTCCCCGACGAAATCTGCACTTTGGCAAATCTGAGCTTCTCTGGACATGCTACACCGATGCATGGTGTTGCTACGACTACGGTCTGGCCAATCGCGGATATTGGAAGAATTCGAGCAAGGTCCGTTTCATGAGTACGTTGCAGAGATGGGAGGGAGATGGAGAGCCAGTCTCACCGTGGGATAGCTGGACAGAGCAAGTCCAAGCATACAACGCGAAAAAGTTGACACGGGAAGGCGATAGGTTGCCAGCCTTCGCTGGCGTTGCGCGAAAGTTTTCTGAAATCTTGAAATGCCGCTACATTGGTGGCATCTGGGAATTAAACCTGTGGCGGCAATTATCATGGTTCCCAAAAACATCGGCGAGAAGGCCAGCTGGGAATGGCGCTCCGTCCTTCTCTTGGGCTTCGGTGGATACTGAAGTGCAGTTTATGGCCGATAATGACAATAGGAACACCAAATACAAAGATATCGACTTGCAACTTCTCGACGCCGGCGTCAAGCTGGACGGACCTGACCCGTTCTCCAAAACGACGGAAGGGTTCTTAACGATCAAGGCACCAGCGATTGATGTCGAGTACTGGCGTCTCGACAGGCGGGTTAAATCGACATTTTCATATTTGCAGCCCGACATGTATCGCAAGAGCCAGCATCTGATTTCCAATGGCAAGTCTATCTGGTTTTGGTATCCTGACGATGAGTCCGCCTTCGAGGGGAAGCATAGCAGTGACCACATACATGCGATGAACATTGGCACTGGCTGTCTAATACTGGAATCAATTCCGGACCGAGCAGGTTGCTTTGAGCGTGTCGGTATCTTGGAGCACTGGGGTGAAGAAGCGAATGCACTCTTGAAACAGATGAAGACGAAAGAGTTGACCATATTATAAAGCTGCAGGTGCGTCTTGATGACGGTTGTGCTCAAATTTCTATTGTATTCGTTTTAGCTATCTTTAGTCCCCGACATATGAAGACCTCTCCGGGGGTATAACCTTCCATTAGAGTACAACGCTGAATTTGTCTATTAGAATATGGGTACAAGTCTAGTCAAACGTCTTCGGCGCTCCATAACCTCTTCGAAGCCAGAACCTGGTAAAAGTTAGCAATTCCAAATCGTTTAGCAGGGGGAGGTAACCTCACCCTTCCATCTGTCCCTGGATTCTCCACCACTTTTCAACAAGTTGTTCGCTCAACCACTCTCTATTGGCCTTCTCCCAGAACTTGGTATGCATCGTAGCGACCTGGCCCTCCAAATCCTGCGGGCCCGGATAGTTCACACTCCACTTCCCTGGCTTGAAGCTCTTCCACGGCTGAGGACCGTCGGGTCTATGGGCATAATTAAGCAAGCCGGCGAGGTACCGGTTCATGTCGAACTTTCCAGGGTTCTTGAGCAGACTCTCATAATACCAGAAGAGCCTCCTGTTCGGCTTCAGCATGAAGAATCCATCGCCCATCCATGTCGTTTCCTTCGGAGGGAAAGGATGCTTCGAATCGCCAGTGTCGCTCACGCCCATCATGAAGTATTTGCTAGGTAGGTCCTCTTTATCTCCGCCCGAGGCTTCAATCTTGCCTAGGGTGCGCATGTCTGCGCTAACAAAGTCTGCGTCCCATATATCGTCGAGGCAGCGAGTGACCAAGGTAGCGCTGTCGATATACAAGATGCGGTCGTACTGCTTCATTTCCCACATGCGCAGCTTCGAAAACTCTACGCTTGCTCTGAGCCCCGACTCCGGCTGCCAGTCATCTGGGAGCTCCATCGGATCGATCTCGACGATCGTTGCGCCCTCATCTGTGAGAATGTCGAGTTTCCTGCGGCCGAGATAAGAAGGAACGAGAATGACCAAGGGAATGTTGCGGTTCGTTTTCGTCTTTGGATGGTGGAGCAGTTGATATGTTAGCGTCCGCGCCGCCGTGAAATAAGGGTCCTCGGGTTTATCGTCCTCTTTACACGCCAGAAACGTGACGTATGCCCATTTGCCGGTATGTCCCTCGCTCTCATCCGAATCTCCTTCGAGAGTGGACTGCAACTGAGAGGACTGTACTTCCGAATCATCGTCGTTGTAGTCTGAACCCTGCTTCAGCGCCGTATATTCCCCATGCGACTGCCCAGGGTGTCTGAATGCCCATGGTTTCACTGAATGGGCTCCAGAGACGTGATATAACGCTGCAAGAAGTAACAGCGCTGCAACAGCGCAGAAGCCGATGAAAGCTGGCCGTCTGTCTCGGACCATCATGGTGTCAGGAGGTGATCCATCGCAGCGCTCGTGGGAAGCGACGAGCTTATCACTGCCCCTCGGCCCTTACCTTTCGCACGATCTTGTCTTGTCTAGGCCTCAGCCCTTCTTCAGCCCAGTTCAGCTTCGGCTGCTTGGCGTTTGCGCACATGGGTTTTAGGACGGCTTTTTAGATGAAGCCCCTGATCCTCTATGCAAGGGGCATAGCGGCGATAAGCTAAATTTTAAGACCTCGGACGATCTCCCGGACCCTTACGCTATTTTGGGCTTACCGAGAAGCGCTCCTCGCTTGAAAAGGGAAATGGACTTTTCTTGGCAAATGATTTTTTTAATTTCATGGTAGATTTGCTTGGATTTTGCGAGGAAGCCGTTGGCTAGGTTGAAGTCAACGGTATTGCCGTTCCGTGGACCAATTACCGGGCAGTAGTCAGACGTCTCCATTGCCGTGATAGGTAATCTTGACGAAGTCACGAAATGCCATGGAAGCTCGTCACCTTCGAATGCGAGCATTCGACTGAGAGTTCGTCCCTAATTTACATACATAGGAGTAACTACGTTAAAGCTGGAAGAGATAGAAGACAGATCTTTGTTTCGAGTCATATATTCAATATGCGCCTTGCTGCATGGATCCAGCTTTGTTGGATCATAATCTTATGTTCTACTCCTATATGATAAGGTGCTGAGAGTTAAGCAATACTAAGCTTGCCGATCAAACAGGGCAATAAATAAAGCTGTTGTCAGAACTCCTTCGACGTGCATGTTCCGATGTGTAATCCCACTGTGAGTTTGAGTGGGCGTTATCGACCTTCGAGGGTGACCGCAAAAGGAGTTAGAGACTCATATGCTCTGCCTGGGACAAAGCCCTCTCTGCTGTGACCGGTTACCTAGTTCAATATATGCATGTTGGACCATGTACGGAAGCTCCTGAACACGCCGAGCCTTGCCGCACACCCAAAATTTGATTGTCAAGAAGTCAGAAAAGCACGCAATCGGTGGAACAGATACGAAAAAGCGGCGGAGCAAATTCCAAGATACAGAGACACCTGGAAAAGAATTGAACAATGGTGGGACTTGTTTCGATACTGCTAGTCTTGGAGGTCTTTGCCCCCTTTCGTACAACGCAAACGGACTGCTGGAAACCCATTGCTTTGGGAAGAGTTCGCTCAATGTAATCGCCTCTGAATGCTTAATGCTTCGTGCTTCATGCGTGTCCATGCGTCCTGTCGCTCATAAGTCCGCCCTGAAAACTGGGGGGATATCTTCAAATTGCTCTTGCCACTCATGACGGTGCGAATGTGTGCTCGTGATGCTAGCCTTCACTCTACTTCCATCTCATCGGTGTTCTTCTCCGGGTCCAGATAGGGCTTCTCCTGCTTCACCCACTCGACAAACTCATCAACCACGCCCGGCCACGCGCCATCCTCGCTCCAGAAGCCAACGCCACCTTCTTCCAGCACCTTCTCCGCGAAGACCAGAGTCTGGTCCCAGACGTCCTTGTTCACCGGGCGCTTGCTCTTTGTGCGCAGAAACTCGGTCCACAGCTCGAACCAGTCTGTCTCGGGGGCACCAGTCTCCGCGTTCGCGGGGGACTGCCAGTGCAGGGCTTGCGGGGAGAAGAGGACGGTCCAGAGGGCGATGGCGGTTTCGATGTCAAGGGAGCGCGCGGGTGGCTGGAGGAAGAGCTTGAAGGTGTGACGATAGACGCGCTTGAGGATGTCGCGCGAGCTGGGAGTGGAGATTTCCGAGGTGCGCACCTTGATGGCGGTGCTCTGGCGGTCCGTTGTTGGTGCGCTGTTGTATCATCTGAGTAACGGTAACCAGCATGCATCTTCCAGAAGTGTTTATGAGAAATATCGCCTACTTCAGAAGTCCCCATCCATCGACGAACCCATCGCGCTCGATCTCGCCCATGGACGTGCTCTGCACGATCTCCGATAATATGAAGAACGACACATCCTCAACTGACACTCCAATATCCTGGCAGTATCGCTGTGTGCCCTCCATGCCTATGCTGTTCGGGCTCTCTTTGGGGTTGTCTATACACTCGACTTTTTAGGAATCGCTCCACCATCGACGAGGTCTCTATTAGATTTAAGGTATTACAAACCTCGGTACTTGTCGAACAGCTTGCCCAGATCGGTTCTCGCTCCGCTTCCTGCCATGTTTGGAGCTTCGTTGAAGTAGGCATTGATTGCGGATTGCGAGTTCCAGTCGTTAGCTTTGCAAAACTATATAGAAGAATATGTGTGTTAGCCAAGTTACGCAAGGAGGCCCGTATGGGCGCTTAAGTCAGCAGTCCATTCACTAGACATGCTATTTACCTTTGCAGCAGTGCTCTTATCGGCCTTGGTGAAATTTACGAACTCTTGTATTGCCGCCCTCTGCGACGTGGTGTAAGGCGGCATTGCGCCGATGGGATCTTGCGTTTCAGTCGAATTATGAACACTAAAGATGGGTTTACAGGGTGAAGACAGACGATTTTGTTGGGGGACTCGGCAAGTGTCTTGAGGGTGTGTGAATGATGTTCTTGAATGGAGCTCGTGGTCAGAGTTAGGCGGCGGGACCTCGTTTGGTGACTGGCGTGGGGCAGACGCCGACGAAGAAGGAAGGCAGCAGAACAAGCGTTGGAGAAAGGCCATCGAGGTCAGGTCGATAACAATTCACTCATTAATTAAAAGCAACAAATAAGGACGAGACGTCTCATGTTCTGAAATGAACTATTGCATTGATTGCGCTCAAGAAACCACAGCCCGCTAACAGATATACTACATATGGAACACCTCCAACGGCCGGCAAACCCCACAGTAGTGAAGGCACCTCCACCTCCACAGCCTCGTCCCTGAAACCGTTCAGCCTAGTAAACTTGGCCAATGGCTCCTCAGGCGCCAGCCAAAGGAACAGTCCGTTTGTGCGCCGTGAATGAGACATCAAGTTGAAAAGAAGAGCCATCGCCAGAAGGACCGTCAATCCCCGAGCGGCATCCCCTCGACTTCTTCACTCAACTGCCGCCAGTTATCTGCCTGCATTTCCGCATACTTGACTCTCTCCTGACTCCAGTCCTGATGCAAGCGGCTGACGTGGTACTGGCTGCCTTGGAAGAAGAGAATCTCGTCGCGGATGCATTCCTTCACAAAGACCGATCGCGCGTGCTGCGACACGATAGATTGTTTGTCCTATGGCGAGTTAGCGACCTGTTAAGGACTATATTGGATCCATATAGAACGTACCTTGAAAATAGCTTCCTCCACCTTCTCCGCCTCGCCGGGTTTTACAGTTCCTTCTGGGCGCCCTCTAATGCCCGACAATTTCCGTTCGTTTGCCTCGATTCTCTTCTCCAGTTGTGGGATATTGTCCCTGTCATATCTGTCTCTTCGATCAAACATATCCCTCACGCTGACAAGGCAATCCCGCTGCCTCTTCAGATCTTCCAGCACGCCTTCGTCCCATGCCTTGGCCTCGTCCTCCAGCAATGCTTGACTCTGGCTCAGATGCTTTGCTGTCGCAATCATTCCGTCATTTAGAAGTGGAACATCGTTCACGTCAGCAGCATACGTGTCGGCAGACGCTTCGGTGAGGGACTGCAACGAGGATGAAAAGCGTGCATACTCCAGCGCGATACCTTCATTGCGTTTGCCAAGGCGCTCAAGGATGTTGCAGAGATTGATATACAACTCTGTAGAGCGCCTGACGCCCGATCGAACGGTGTCAAACATGTCTTGCAAGTCAGACGGTAGCGAATCTTCCAGTCCAGGGGGAAGAGATCGGCCAGCGAACTCCTCTTGGACGGAAATCGTCGCCTGCTTTCTCCACACGGCAAGTTCCTAGGACTATAGTTAGCATCATAAGAGGCGTTCGACGAGAGGAAGGACCAGAAACATTTACCGTTGGCACTGTCAAAAACATGATGACGAGCTGTTCCTGACTGAGCACAGGATGCCTGACCAACGCATTGGCGAATCTTGCTAGGCCCCTCCTTCGCTTTTCTATGAAAGTGTTGTCTGCTGCAATGTGGTTTCCGTTGACTTCAAATCATCAGCTTTTGCTATATCCTCACTTAAAGGGATGAAAAAGGAAACTTACTTGCAACTCTCTTCGGCGGTAGCAGTGGTAATTGCCTAAACGGGTACCTCTTGTGCAAGCAATCTAACAACCACACAAAGTCACTGTATCGCCGGATGACCTTGCTGTTCCTCCTCGTACTCGTAACCTCGTAGTTACGATGCTGAAACATGAACATGCCCTCCTTTTCTTGTATCGCCGATACCGTGATCACTTCCTCCACTCCATTATTGACAACTCGACTCGCACTCATGGATTGGCTCATCCCACCAGGCCCATTGTTGTCATCATCCCCACTCGGGGGAATACCAAAACCTTCACCACCAAGTCCAGAATCGCGGAACTGCTCAGTCGGCGCGGGATTGAAACTCCCCCAGCCACCAGTATCAGTTGTATTCGAGTTCATCCCTCCAGTTGTGTCTCGCTCCGGCTGATCTGATGCGCTCGTTGTGAACGTGCTCGTCGTCCTCGCGGGCATGCTGCTAACCCCATTGCTCGACGCCCCATTTGTCTGCAACCCGGCGGAAGGGGTGTGGTTATGGTTCTTGTGCATTTCCGGGCTAGCCCATGGGTCGGATTCAAGACCATATGACGTCTTCCTCACTGTTCTTGTTTTCGATGGCGATATCGACGACTGCGAAGGCGGCTGGGACACTTTCTGCGGGGTTTCTGCTGTTTGGGTTGGCTGCTCGCTGTTTGGAGGCTCGTTCGATTGCTTTGCAATGTTTGAGGTGAAGTTGCCCAAATTTAGACGCGGAAGATTTCTCCTCCTCTCGTCAACACCGTCTAGTGTGACGTCTTCCCCTTCTTGGGCGAGTCCAATGAGCGCCATAAGTACGTTGAATTCTCCTCTTCCTAGACTCTTCGACTGGTCATCTTTCAACCCTACGAGACTTAATATTTGTTCCCTAGCCGAAGCATTCACACCAGCCTCCGACATAAGTGTCCTGACGCCCTCAATGCTGATACCACCATCGACTGCATTTCCCGACTCCATGAGCTGGTCGAATGTATCGACATAGCCGTCCGGTACCTCTGCTCCCTGCAACAGATTCTTCACCAGATTTCCGCGCGCAGCTTTCTTCGGGGTCGGAAACGCCCATGGAGAATCGCCAGCTGCAGCGGTTGTATCATCGTCCGCAAAGAGGGAGTTTGACGAGGGGTTCGCTGTTTCCTCTTCGAAGAGGCCGGAAGATTTATTGGCGCGTGAACGCGAGGGTGTGAAGTCGTCATCCTCTCCGAACAACGACATGTTTTCCGTTCTGCTACAAGCACGGAGACGAGGTCGAGGAGAGACTCAGAGCTTGGAGGAAGCCCGAGCAGGCGGCAAGTTTGCGAAGCAGGAAGACGAAAATCGGGCGCCAATTGGAAAATTAGACGTGCTTATGCCTTGTAGAAGCAAAGTAATAGCTTGAATTACTTCAAATAGACGCTTGTACGACTGGGAAAGCTTGTTTGGGGACGTTATCTTGAGACGACGCCGCAAGCTCATGGACATTGCGTATCCAGCAAGCTTGATCGGAACTTGCCATCCAGGTGTCTGCGCTTATCCTTTTACGGAGTAATATCTCAGTTACTTCAGAACTAAGAGCCATTTATCTTACTCCTAAGACGGCACAATGCAGAGACACGATTTATCATTAGGCCTGTTCCTCGGAAAGGCAAGTACTATCTACCTACGTAGTAGAACCATTTCCCAGTCATCCCAACCCATGGAATCGCCAAGTTACACCCAAAAAGCATAGCCACACAAGAATGCAATCCTTCAAAAGACGCCATTGGCAATGCGAAAATGCAAAATGCTTCATGAAACCAGAAACTTCCAACTATCATAGCCGCCGAGCGGCCTCCCCCTGTTCTTTTCATTACAGCATCCACTAATAAGTGAATCCATGCTGCGAACCACGATTGTATGTCGATTGATGGTAAAGGCTGCTTGCATATTCCCCGTTGTCCATGTAAGCAGACGGGGGCCGCTCGTCTCCAGGCAGGAGTTCTTTGACCTCCCAGTTGTTGACCTTGGTGCCGACGCTGAACTCGAGATCTTCTTTGGTGATAGAGTCCCAGTACTGGCAATACTGTTAGCATCGACTGGGGTCCAAATGAATGCTTGAGGGTAAAACATACCTTGTAGACCATCATAACGCCCAGCAAATTGCAGATTGTTGCGAAGAAGAGACCATCCAAGTAGTGCTGCACGTTCTCACAGATCTTCTCGCTGAATACGTACAGCAGAACCTGGCCCATGACAAAGAAGAAGACGCCAAAGCCAATGTCGAACAGTGGCCAGTGGTCCTGCAGTGTGTTGACGACGAGTATGATCTGCATGACAATGTACACCAGCAGCTGTATGGCGTTCACGATGTACAGCACCACAAAGAGGCCGATCGTCTTTGTCGGGCTAAGACCAGCCCATCCCTTGAATGTCAGGAGCGAGACTGCTCCACATATGATGAACATGCCCAATGAGCAGAGGCGCAGCAACCAGATGGAAAGTGTCGTGCCATCTTCATATAATTGGAAGCCGACGAAGCCGTTGATCAAGAGACAAGTAACGAGTGCGGACACGAGGCCATTCTGTACCGCCGCGAAGTATGGGAAGGCTCCGGAGCCGGGAGGAACAACGCCAGCATCGAGGACGAGGGAGAAAGCGGTGAGGAGCATGTAGATGTAGAAGAACGTGATGATTTCCTTGCGGCCTAGAAATAGAAACGAGTCAGCCTACAGCCTTGCACAATCTTCCAAACTCGATTCCAACGATCAGAATGTCGTACCAACGGCAGTAAACTTCGAGCGCACATGCAGAATCATAATGGCTGCCATGATGAGCGCGAGAATGTGCATGAAGTCTGACGCGCCCTGGAAAATGACTGTATTCGCGACCTCAACGGTCCTCGAGTAGCATGTCGCCTGGATGCCGGTGCTCGTACCCAGACCAGACGGGCCTCCTACGAGCGAGCATAGCGGGACTGCCGTCTTCTGGCATATCGTCGTAAAGTCGCCGAAGCCCATTGTGCTGTGCTGTCGCTCGTGGTCGCGAGGCTGGACTGGAATGCAGTTGTTCGTGAACGAGTAGCGGACAAGGCGGCTCAAAGGCCGCTGTGGGAGTTGCGGGTTGGCAGTAGAAGAATTAACGATAGTTGCTGGGCAGCGAGTGTAAGTATGAAACGAAGAACGAGGGCTATTTTAGGGTGCGTATGGTGGTGGGAGACGTGAGCGATTGTGGTTGTCCTGCGGCCGTTCCTCACATCAGGCGGGAAAGGAGGCGTTTCAAGCCCGCGCCACGCAAAACAAAAGGCTTGGCGCTGATCCTGCTCCAGCAACGTCTCGCGCTAAGACTCGATTCACTTCAGTTCATCACCACGACGACGTGCACCTTGAAGAGAATCACCATTTCTATCAGTATCTTATTGTTGCAATTCTTGTTATGGAACGTTGTCATAATGCTCCAATTGCGGGCAGAAAACAATTCTTCTAGTCAAGTGCGGCTCAAAGGCCACATGCTACAGAAATATTGATTGCTTGATTGCTCGATTGACGTGATTGGTTTTGAAAGCAAATGTATTCCAACAACTTTTAGCAGTGTTCTTGCCGCCTAGAGGGCTACTCTCATCGACATTCTCCTACAGTCCTATACGGTGCGTCACTGTCAGGACCAATTGCATTGCAATTTTGGCCCCAACGAAGGCTTTGCCACCAAGACTCCCGGGAGGGTACTGGAAAAACGTGAGCGACTGGGCAATATTATTTGTCTACAAATATCAATGTTGCGGCATTGTCATGGGCGTAGGAGCGATACTCGGTGTATAAGTTCTTCATCTCGAATTTTCCCTCCCAAACTTCATCATCGTCGTCCAGGGTCAGAAAAGACATCGTAACTGTTTTGGCAACCGATTACAGCTGGAGTTGTTCAGTCTCCTTGGGAATGACATCATTACCAAGACCAGTGACGTCTGTCAAGCAAAGTGGATCGTCCATGTCATACGATTGAGGCTGTCGTCTGTTCTTCGCGGCGTACAGAATTGCTGGTGGTATCCGGACACTCCGAGTCATGGAGCCGATCCCCTTCTTCTTGTCCAATGGGCGCTTCAATCAGTACACTTCGATCATACACTTTCTTACTCGTTTCCCTTTCGATGCTGCTTCTCCTCTGTGGCTACCAAAGGCATACGAGAAGCAGGCCCCATACTGAAGACATGAGGTATTGAGAATGTGAGCAGAGACTCTGGGCTCGGACGATGAAGATGGGGAACTGTGCCGGATGCTTGAGAAATTTCAAATGAAAAGGCAGATCGGAGATATAACGAGTCCGATAAGATAGCCATCGGACGCCAAAGCCACATTTAATCCGGCTGACGATGTTGGTAGCAGGGGATGATGGAAAATGTACTTCCGTCCAAGAGTCCAACGAAAAAGGAAATGACCCTTCTCAGTGTAGTTAACTGCGCCTCTGTGCAACTTCCCACGTGGTTGCATTGAAATTGATAGACATGGAGAAATATACGTGAGAGGCATGGTGGACATGGATATCATGGAATTCAAGGTCGGTCCCGAAAGCTGACTCGGAGTATCGAATCGGAGAATTTAGCTGCTGCATCGCACTTGGAGGTCGATTCGTGCGAGGAGGAGTTGACAAAAACGAACTCCGAAGCACACGACACCATGCCCATGATATTGTGGCTCTCAGAGACACGCAATAGAGGCGTGCATAAGTGAGGCCAGGGAGCTGCAATATAGGGGAGAGAGGCTTTAGCGAGAAGCTTGGAAATCCAAATACGAGATTCCGGTACCGAGAACCAATTATGGATCCACAGATCGCTACAGGGGTAGCGGGGTGGAGAAAAGAGCGGAGGATATGTATGCGCGTGTTCATGCCCAAAGTGCCACAGCGAGCACTTGAAGATGGAGGTGCGAGCAGAGCATGAGAGGAGCTGAGGCCGCGCAGAACAGGAAGCAGCAGTAGATAAGGACGGGCCGTGGCGCGCTCGCAGGCAAATAGAGTTGCGGCACGGACTAAGGGTGCAGTTGGCTGTCTCTTGGGACTCATGCGTGTTCCTGCGTCCGGTGTCTGTTGGAGCGCGACACAGTGCAAACGTAGCCGAAGGGGCAATTCGGAAGGGCCAGCGTGCGCTTGCTTTTCACGCCCAGCGACCTATCCGGTGAATTTGGGCGCTCGATGGGGTTAGGCGCGTCAAAAGGAAATCGGCAAATTGGCAGCGAAATCAGGGAATAGCGCGTCGCCAGGCATGCCTTCCTCCAGCTGCAGGCTCGAAGGAAGGAGCTTTCCTGCCCTCCCCGCGCCTAGCGCCTGTTGTTGCGTTTGCGTGCAGGCCGGGCGGGCGAGCTGCCATTGCTTAGAAAAGCGCCGCAGCGGCCTTTGTTCACTGCACAATCACCAGCCCACAAGCGTCTGCACTCGACGACCGGCTTGCGCTACACTACGACAATTCAGCCAGAGCCCATCGGCGCCATCCTCCAGCCAGAGATCGCTTAACTGCTCCTCCCGTGTCTGACGCCGTCGATTGCGCGCGCTGCTGCTGGCAATTGGCTTTCTCGAACTATCGAAGAAGCCCAGTGCCTCCGTTTCCGCTCGGACCGCCCAGCAGCCTTTCCGCCTCTGGCCTCCGCGCCGCTCGCTCGCTCTCGCTCACACACGCTCAGCTCCTCTCACGCACCAGAGCTCCAACCACGCACGCACTCCATCAACACCACCGCTCCTCCGCCCGAACTCCTACGCAACCCACCTCTCCAACCCGCTCGCACGCTCCGCCAGACGTCGCTGATCACAAAGGTAACCGCAGCGCCTCTTTCACAGCGTCTGCTGCCCGTCTCTCGCACGCAGAGCCGGTGTTGACCGGTCGGTCGCTCCTCAAATTGTTTGCCCGGCCGTCCCCCTAGACCTGCTGCTCACTGCGACCGGGACCGCAAACCGCATCTCCACACTCTCTCGCCGCCGCCAACACGGCTTCCGTGCAAGTCAAGATGGCCGATATGAGTGCAGAAACAGTCCAGCAGAAGATCCAGCTTGCTCGCAGAGACGCCGAGGCTCTCAAGGACCGGATAAAGCGCAAGAAAGATGAGTTGGCCGACACAACGCGTACGTACACCCATATCCTGCTACTGCGAATTCATTCGCACATTCACTCCAATGCGCAATTGTCTCTTCAGGCTAACCTACAGACCAGTCCGCGATGTCGCCAAATCACGAGTCGAGCAGCTCCCGAGGCTGCAGATGAAGACCAAACGCACTCTCAAGGGCCATCTTGCCAAGATCTACGCCATGCACTGGTCTACGGACCGCAGACATCTTGTATCGGCATCGCAGGACGGCAAACTCATCATCTGGGACGCGTACACCACAAACAAAGTGCATGCGATCCCATTGCGCTCTTCGTGGGTCATGACCTGCGCCTACTCGCCCTCTGGCAACTACGTCGCTTGTGGTGGTCTGGATAACATCTGCTCGATCTACAACCTTGCGTCAAGAGATGGACCTACGCGTGTCGCGCGAGAGCTGTCAGGCCACTCAGGCTACCTATCCTGCTGTCGATTCATCAATGATCGCCGCATCCTCACTTCCTCCGGCGACATGACTTGCGTGCTCTGGGATGTGGAGACTGGCGCGAAGCTCCATGAGTTTGCGGATCACTTGGGCGACGTGATGAGCTTGAGCATCAATCCTCTCGACAACAATCAGTTTGTCTCTGGCGCATGTGACGCCTTCGCCAAGCTCTGGGATATTCGGCAACAGAAGTGTGTCCAGACGTTTGCTGCACACGACTCCGACATCAACGCCATCCAATTCTTCCCCAATGGCAATGCCTTTGGCACTGGCTCGGACGATGCGTCGTGCAGATTGTTCGATATCCGCGCCGATCGCGAGCTGCAGGCCTACACGGTAATTACCCATCTGCATGAACTGACTAGGTTGGAACAAATCTAATATATTCGCAGATTGGCGAACCGGTGTGCGGCATAACTTCCGTGGCCTTCTCCGTGTCAGGTCGCTTGCTGTTTGCTGGCTATGACGATTTCGAGTGCAAGGTAACGTATATCTATTCAAACATTTATAGGGCTGCCTTATGTACTAACAGTCCAGGTGTGGGACGTTCTACGTGGTGAGCGTGTTGGTACACTCCAGGGCCACGACAACCGAGTCAGTTGCTTGGGTGTCAGCAACGACGCCATGAGTCTGTGCACTGGATCCTGGGATTCGATGGTCAGTATATGCAAACATTCTGAGAAGTTCAAAGACTAATTAGTACTGAAACAGCTCCGCATCTGGGCGTGAGTCCCTCTTGAACCACGATGTTTCACATCGTTCATCTGCGATGTATACTGACCGATCAATGAATAGCCACTAATCGACTTATACCCTTCTTTTGGGTTTACCGCGAGTCCTTGTCCGAGACGGGGAGCGGTAAATCAAATTGCATGCAGATTACGACGAGGAAGGAAAAGAACTAAAAGAAGCGAACCTAATGCCGACTTCTTACCAACTGCTGCCGGTGCAGCTTTCCACCACCTACTTTCGATGAAGCAACTTTTCGAGAGCGGACGACCCAACTCTACCGATCATGCTCTGTTCGTGAGCGATCTGCTTCCGTTCGATCTTTGGACGGAATCGGAGCCTCTCACACTTCCCTTTGTTTTCAGATACCGCTCGGGCCGGCTTCTCTCTTCGAACATTCCCCTGATCGAGCGCTTTACGTCAGCCTGCTTCTTACTTTTGTGTGCCATACCTTTTCTGCTTTCTGGATTTTTCTCACCCCTTTTCCCGCTCATGTGCCACCAATGCGATGCGGCTCATACTCTGAAAAAGCTACTACCTCCTGTCATGCTCCTGCCGCGCACACGCATAGGCAAGGCACACTTTCCCCTTTCTGATTTGCACCCCCTCCGATATATCCAAACCTGTACCTTTCTTCGAAGCACGCACTCGGTTTTCTTGTATGTTGCAAGAGCGTAGCTGACTCAGGGGTGGAGTGGGGGTGATCCGGCGCAAACGTCTTCTCTTCCAAATTGTTTTTCTTTTCTTTTATCGTGGTGAGGGTATGTTGCGGTGGTGGTGGTTGTGGTAGTGGTAGTGATGGAGCTAGCGAGCAAACGCGAGGTGATGGATGTCTTGCGTATGGTTTGCGAGGAAGTACAGGTTGGGTCTATAGGAAAAAGGCTACGAAGAGACAGTACGGTTGACCAAGCATCTACCTACTTTTACAACTGCCAGCCCAAGTCTCAGTCAATCATAACAACGTGTCATCTTCATGCACTTCCTGATGCCACGACTCGTCGTTCTGCAGGCCATTTGATCCTTCTAATCTGTACACCTGATGCATTGCGGCCCTTAACGTGCTTGATATCGCCCCTGATATGGGCGCGACGTCGCTTATGGCATTGGTTTTGGTGCCTAGTTACATGACGATAGCATGCAACTGTGTTTACCAATAGCTATAGGGCTGTTCACAGCTTCCAGAAGATCTTTCCAGAATTACCTTCTGTCTGATAGAAGATTCCGTGCAGTGCATCTCCATGTAGCGTCTAAGGCTATAATCTATTACAGTGTTACCCCAGGTATTTGACTGTCGACGTAGCCAAAATCGCGGACTCCGGGAAATGCTGTCGTGTCAGCTTGCTAATTGGCGTCTATTGTGACCTCAAGATCGTACCATGTGTACATGCGTACAGCGTCGGACCTAGGAGGATGATCCTGGAGACTTTGAGAGACGTGTTCGTACATATGTGCTCCGTCCATCTTAACCGTCAAAGACTAAAAGCGGCGGAGATCTGACATGCATCGCTCCCCCCACAATACCCCGAACAAGCATCTTACAGGTTCAAATATAGCAAAGGGAGAGAACGTCAAGCCTGATCAATCTGAATCACAGAGGTGATGCCGAGCTCAACCACACTGTCAGTGTCTCGCAGCGCTTAAAAGAATTGCCCATGTCGATGCCCTTTTACCCTTGCACGATCTCCTGACAGTCACATCGTATTGCTCGCGAAACGGCCTGGCCCAGTGGCCGTCCGGTTCTTCGCGCCGAAAGGGGAGTGACAGGTGGGAAACGCCGAACAACCCAACCCTACAGCGCGACGCAACGGGCCAACGGTTCGACGCATCTCGCAACGGCAGGCGGAGCGCCAAGCTGTCAATCGCCCTGTCGGAGGCAGCCTTAAACCGCATCCAGCTTGCGCCAGCTCTACCGGTTGCCCTGCAGCGTGCAGATGGTCGACACGAACAGGGGTCGTCCACGTGCCACACTGCCAAAACGCATATGAAAAGCGCTGAAGTGAAACGCGCGATCAACGTGTCGTGTCAACCCCCCGACTTTCTCTCTTCGCGCGCAACCCCTCCCATCCTCGTAAGGAAAGTGTCAAATCATCCTCGTTTCGACCGGTCCGTCCTACCGGCCCTTGTTTCCGTCGCGTGGCAGCCGAATCCACCCACGCCGGCCACAGCTCCACGCACGGTGACGATCTGAGACCATTTTCTCTCCTCTTCGCCCTGTGTGCGCTGTCTTCTTTTTCCTATTGCACACTTGCCTTCTCAGCCTTGCACTGTCCGGGGCACGAGCACGCGTCTCCTGAGACAGAACGTTGTGAGACTTGGGGCTGGAACTGGTGTCTGTTCGCTCGCTGGTACCTGGGCCTTGTCGTCATATCATCTAATATTTGCATATTAAAGAACCACTCCCTGTGCTACCCGCGTGAGGGGTTTCCTCTCTTTCTTTCAATATGACCACACCCGCGCAAGACGAGTTCAACGCGCTGTTCGCAGAGGACAAAGGCGGCAAGCGACATCCTGAGGACGACCGGTCTTCCATTTCATCAGCACATTCGAAGGACGACCACTCCTACAATCCTTCCTCTGGAAAGGGCAGGTCGAGGGCCAAGCAGGGCACTCCTCCGGACAGCGAGGACGACGAGAACTCCGCCACCCCATCATCATCAAACATGCGGACGAAGTACTTCCTCCCACGCACACACCGCGAGAACGCCAACACCGGCCCAAAGGGCGTTATCGCCGACGCTTACGCCTTCGAGAATGCTAAGAAGAACGCACGCCGCATATCCTTCCTCCCATCGAGACAACCTAGTTTCCAGCCCACGCCGCCACCAGCGCAGTACCGCCGGGAACCTGAGAAATCAGATGGTAGCGAGGAGGACGACGAGGACGAGTTCATGCAGCGCTGGCGACAGTTTAGGCTGAAGGAGTTGCAGCAGGCGGCAATCCCTGGCGTTGGGAGTAGAAAGACGAGTCCGAGTGGAAGGAGATGGGGAAATCTGACGACGGTGGATGGGGAGGGCTACTTGGATGCTGTGGAGAGGAGCGCGAGGGGTTCGGTTGTTGTGGTGCTGATATATGATGATTCGGTACGTTCTTTGCTCGACATGATTATCACGAGGGTGAGGTGCTAATGCCGTGTCTCAGTCGGACGTCTCCACCCTTGTAGACTCGTCCCTACGACAGCTTGCGAGGGCACACGCGACGACAAGGTTTATACGCTTGAACTACGAAGAAGCTGAGATGGAGAGTATGGGCGTACCGGCGATACTGGCTTACCGCGATGGCGACAAGTTCGCGGGACTAGTGCCGGTAGTTGACGAGATCCCGGCGGAGCAGGAGTTGAATGCGGATAGTTTGGAGATGGCCATGAGGAAGTAAGCTATTCTCCCTGCCTTTCTTCATCAGAGCCCGCTAACAATCTGCCCAGACACCAAATCCTGTTGTAATGTGCTCGACGTCCCACGAATGACCCCATAATTGAAGAAGTCACGCACGGCGTCTCTGGTGTACTCGAATCTTTCGGATGAAGCGGTCATGGCATGGGTCAATCACGGAATGTTTATCCGGCTGCGGTGTTTGTGAACTGATTTAATTGGCGTATTTCGTTATTGTCATCATCCGTACGGAGTTGTTCGGACAGCAAAAGACTTCCACGTCTTATAATTCATACAGTTCATCCTCGAAATTATCCAGCCTTGCGCCAGACATTGCACCGTGATCCCGAAAGACAAACTCCTCCCTCTTGTACCATACTCTTCATATTTTCACTACCTATAACACATCTCCCAGCCCAGGCTTAATTCAGCACATTCTCATGCTTCTCAACAGCCTCATCCCCCTCCATCCCCGGAACAGCCTTCAACCAACCCTTCTCATTGAACGCAGCGACGCGTCGCCGCTCCTTCTCAGCATTACGTTTCGTTACCCGCTGCCAGACCACGCCGTACAGCACCATGCTGAGGATCATCGCGCCTGGTGGCTTTCCGATTAGCGATTGTGCATGCAGATTGTGGAAATGAACGCAAGACAGCCCCGCGGGATCGTACCAATGAACCCGAACATGACGCCAATCTCATGCCCCGTCGACGGTGGAGGCACGTAGCCTTGCGTCGGTTGGTCATTGCTCGACATATTTGCTTTGTGCTCGGGGCTTGCTGACGATCGTTATATTGCGGGAGATGAGAGGGCGTTCTGGGGTAAGATTAGCATCTCGGGTTGTTTAATTTCAAACCGGGACTTCCAATGCGGTGGCGCGTACCAAGAAGCCCAAATGTTCAAGCAAAAGTGTACAAGACATATAATGAAGTTTGTGAAGGCAGTCAAGACAGGTCAAGAGTGGACAGGACGCCGTTAAAGTATTGTGGGGCAGAACATGCGACCAAACTGCACACCCACGCTGACGGTTCGCCATCTGCAAATCGACGTCAGCCGCGCGCGCCAAGCATCGTTGGCGTTTTGCGGGGTCGGCGAATCAGCGCGCAGACGGCGTGTCGCGATCCATAGGGCAGTTCCGTCGAACGGGACGGAAGTGACTTCATGACTCGTGATTAAGACGGGAGCATGCGAGACTGAGCACGGATAGGTGTGCAATGTTCAGTACAATACATGTACCTACGGATCAACAAGTATCGAATACAACCAGCTACGACCAAGTGAGCATCGGAGCATCATCCACAAACTTGAGATCAGTTATCCCAGCCTCTCGCAAATTCTTCGCGTACCGCCCAAGTTCGACGACGTAGATATTGTCGAATGTGATGCGTGTCATCAATGCATTCTCATCCCAGCCGTTCACCCTCGCTGGAGTCGTTCCCAGCGTGTACAGCTTGATATTGCTCGTGTGCACATTTGCACACGGTCCCGCGCCCTCTCCAACGTCCAGCGAGAAAATCGCATACCAAGTCCTCGAGCCGTAATCGATCGGAGCCCTCAGATTCTCCACCTCGATGTCCTCGAATACAATGTTTGATAAGAGCGATTTGCCGTATCGGTGGTGTATGCCCATAGCAATTGCGGCATCGTATACGCAGACGTTACGGTAGGTAATGTTCGTTTGGGGATATTTGCTTCCCTCGCCGACTTTGACAGCAAAGCAGCCCGTCCAAGCTACGAGGTCCTGACAGAGAATATTCGTCTGGGGTCCTGTCGGCCCTGGAATCTTGTGGAACACACCGCCGCTGACACGTTGTGGCTCCCACGTCTTGGCCGAATATGGATCGTCCCATGCTATGGATATCGAGCGCTGGACGAGGATGTTCTGGCACGAGTTGAAGTCGATACCGTCATTATTGAGGATGTCGTGCCGACCAAGGATCTTCATGTCATAGAATTCTGCGTTCTGGACAATGATGACGTTGATGGTCCAGAAGCTGGCTTCTTTAACAACTGGACCAGTATAGAGGAAGTTCTGTGTGAGGATGGGTGCCAGAGGCGTCACGCCAATCAAATGCTGTTTCGAAAACGCGTATTTTCCGTTGCCGTCGATGGTGCCACGACCGTCGACATGGATGTTTGTGCTGTGGAATTCGGTCATGATCCAGAATGTGAAGGGTTTCCATCCGTTATGGATCCAATGTACCTTGTAAATGTCGGGGTCGGCGGTATAGCGGAGGTATGCACCACCAGCCAAGTAGAACCTCACGTTGCTCTTGAGGACCAGGTTTCCGCAGATATACTCCCCCGGCGGGATATAGACTGTGCCTCTCCCGGCTTTGCTGGTCTCGTCGATGGCTTTCTGAATAGCTTTGTGCGAATAGTGCCGTCCAGTTGGATCAGCTCCGAATTTCTTTGATGTGACATCGCGCACGTGTTGATCCTTTGGATCCGGTATGTTGTCCTCCGGAGGATCGATCAAAAGCACTGTTTCTGGACAGTCGTTCTTCTTGATGATCAGATACTTCGGCTCGTCAATTGTGAAAGTGAGAGTGTCGTTGGTAGCAGTGGCTTGAATGTTGTATTTCTTCGGTGATATGTTCCACGATCCGATAGCCTTCTTGTCTTTGGTAGTGATCTCGATTGTGGCCGAGCCCTTGCTCATGGTGAACTGTGCATAGTCATAGCGCCATCGTGTGCTATCCAAGAAAATGACTGGGACCTCTTTGCCGTTTACTTTAAGCGTAGTTTCTCTTGATCGCTCGTAGAAGGAGGGTAACGGGTATGTGACGATTTTTGACGCGTGTCCGTTCGATGACGTTGTCTCTGTAGGAAACTCCCCGCTTATGGCAATATCCCAAGCCTCGACTTTCTCCCAGTCTTCATCCATGACTGATAAATGCGAAGTATATGACAATGTATTGCGCGTATCAGACATATATTGAAAATGACATGTTACAGAAACGTGCAATGAAAGTCTCAAACCATGGACACTCAGGCAACGCGGGGAAAGCAGAAGCGGTTACACTGAACGAATGAAGCGGTTTGGTTAATGACAGCAGGGAACGGCTAACTCAAAGTCACGATGGGGTTTTGGAACATATGGTGAAGGACGGTGGGCAGTGAAGTAGAGTAATAAAGTACATGTAACGAGCGGTGGTGAAGAGCTTCCCCACGGTTACACAGTCAGGTCCCTGCATGGATGCACGTGGACGTCATTCTCGGTGGGTCTTGACATTTTGATATCCGCCAATTCCCTTCAACTTCAATCACATCACCACCATGAGAGGCATAATACCCCGTCGGCCGACTCTATGTACACGATGCCTCCTCTCCCTCCGTCGCGCCTACGGTACTACTCTTCCACCACAACCCCCAAGGTCTGGCATCGCGCGCCTCACAAATCGCCGACTCGTTTCCCTCCACGGCCCTGACGCACCGAAATTCCTCTTTGGCCTGACGACGAATAACCTACACCCATCATGGACAAGCGGATGGTATTCTGCATTCCTGACAGCGCAGGGAAGAGTATTGTGGGACGTGTTCATATATCCGACATCATGGTCTCGGCAATACAAAGGCTGGCTCGATTCTGGGAGCAGCACAGGGAAAGGGCGGGACGAGGGTGATTGGAGTTGCTTTATAGAAGTGGATGCTGGAGAAGTGGAGAGTCTGGTTAAACACTTGAAGCGGCACAAGCTGCGGAGCAAAGTCACCATCCGCGCGGTGGACGAAGGCGAATGGAGCGTCTTCGCTGCATGGGACGACTTTGCGCGAACGTCTCCCCTATCTCCAAGTAGCAGTACGACCCAAACTGTTCCAGATCCGACCCATCCAATCACCCTTGCCGACCCTCGCGTGCCAAACTTCGGCCATCGCATCCTCCTCCCTTCAACCACATCCAGACTCGAAGCGCTCGCGCAAACGGGCATGCCAGACTCCCTCACAGAAACTGACATCCCCACATACACGCTCCGGCGCTACCTCCATGGCATCCCAGAAGGCCAAGCTGAAATCCTACGCGAGTCTGCGCTTCCGCAAGAGAGCGATATTGACTTTATGAACGGCATCGATTTCAAGAAGGGGTGCTACGTTGGGCAGGAATTGACGATCCGGACACATCATACTGGCGTCGTGAGGAAGCGGATACTCCCTGTGCAGCTGTACGATGCTAGCGATGCAGCGCCGGAGGAGTTGGCGTATCGCGAGGACTGGGCAGGCGGCGTCGCTCTCACGGGCGCAAACATTAAGAAAGCGCAAGGAAAGGTGCGCAGTGCAGGAAAATTCTTAGCTGGCGTGGGGAACGTTGGGTTAGGTCTTTGCAGACTGGAGATGATGACAGACGTGCAGTTGACGGCTGAGGGCGGGACATACAAGCCCGGTGACGAGTTCGAGGTAGACGCTCAAGAGGGCGAGAAACGTATCAGGATAAAGCCGTTCATCCCGGGATGGATGAAAGATCGACTTCAGATTCGAGAGGCACCTAGACGAGTAGAATAAAATGACACGAAGTTGTTGAGTTATACCGTTTTCATCTCATTCCAGGAATTAGTGAGCCTAACACGCCTGAGCTACCTAAGCTACACAAACCCATCACCATCGTACAGAGTAAGATCTATTTGAAGTTTGGGCCAAGTGAAATTAAAAGGCAGTGCAAGAGCATTGATGGAACCGCAATACAATTCAGTATGAGGTTCTTCGCCATCGTGAATATACATCGTAGCCTCGTCCAAGTCGTAATTATCGCCAAACACCACTTTCCCGCTTGTGCAGGAACTGCCTTTCGCTGAAATACAAGGAAAGAAAACTCGGGACCAGAGTACCCAATTAAACACCCTTCAACCAATCGTTCGTCGCCCCCAAAGTGGAAGTTTCGAATTATCGACATGAATTTGGGAAAGAAAGAGTTTGTCCAAGCCATGGTGGGGTATTCGCGAGAAGGGAAGGAAACCAAAGGACATAGGAAATCAAACCGCAAGATTGTTCACTCATCGCCCGTCCAAGGGGAATGGGTGAAGCCAGGTTCTTCTCGGTTGCCACCGAACCAAGATACAAGCCGGACTGATATATAGCCAGAGCACGTCAGTAAGAAATCCGCCGGCCGACAGGAGGTAACGTCCGACAGTGTTGCTCCATTCTCGATGCGGATTATTGTCGGGGTGCCCGAAGGCAATATAATGATAATGTAGGGTATATACCTTGGTTAAGGCATTCCTCCGAATGGCCCTGCGCCCGGTTGACCCTGGAGCAAGACATCCAAGAGATCCACACCGCCGATGTCAGGACCATAAGTTGTCTGCGTCACATCCGTACCACGGTGTTCGACCAACGAATCCAGGGGGAGAGCGAGCCAGTACGGATTGGAGTCGTTGTCGAACCCGAAGCCGTCATTTGCGAGCTCGTAGTTGGTACTGCCGTCACCAAAAGTTGGTGGTGGCATAACAGTCATATTATTGGTATCCGGGTCATAGGTTTCTGTCGAGATGCCGTAAAGCGCAGGGTTGGCACCGCGTTGATCGTGGACCATCCGGTTAGAGGTTGCAGATATGTTGTTGGAGTACTGAGCCTGAGAGAAGCCGTTGCTAGGGGCGGTATAATAATTCTGTTGCCGCGGGAAAGTCCCATTTGTAGTTGTCCATTCACTGCTTGGAGCACCAGCCGCAGCTGTGGCCTGTGTCGTGGGTACAGACGGAGATTTTGAATGGCCGCGAGATCTACCGTTGCCATTCGCATGCATACGGACTAGTTGCGCCTTGGTGCGCTTCTGGAGCGTGTCGCAGAGGTCACAGAAGGACTTGATGACATGGATGTCATCAACGACTGAAGTGCGCATGCAATTGACTGCCTTCTCCAGCAGACTGAGGGAGAGGATAATGTCGTCCTCGAGGCCTCCAAACGCCAACGTCTGCGCTATGTTAGAGAAATACCTACATATTATAGTGGAGTCAGCTCTACACACTTTGAGAAGAATCATTACAATAGAGATGATTCTGAAGTACGTGCGCACAGGCACATGCTTCAAGTAGTCCTCCGGATACAACTTGTCCACAATGCGCAGAACGTTGCGGCACGCATCGATGATCTCCGCTATATATGGGCGATCGTTACCAATCCACTTTGTCAAAACCGACGCAGGGATTGTTTCCTTCTCCGCAGAGGCAGACGTGTCGACCGCATGCGGAAGGCCCAGCTGAGCGTGCACACGAGTGGGACTGTTGTGGATGCATCGCTCAATGACTGCTTGGAGTGCCAGACCATTGAGATATACGCGTGCATATTCGTATTCGATATTCATAATATGCTGCATGTGAATCGGGACTACACTGCGTTAACGAAGCTCCAAGCACGCGAAGATCTTATCCACTTACTTATCTTGCACCTGTCGAATTCACGACGCCAGTGCGCAAGCTGAGGTTGAAAATCCCTTATCAATTTCAGATACTCTCCTTTGCGGATGAGTTCCCGTGTCACTATACGGTTTGGAAACATGCGCTTGTTTCCGTCATGCATGATGGATGCAAGGTCGGTCCAGAAATGCAACACCATCTCCGTTGAGCTAAGTGGCATTGGCTGATGAACGGTAGCAGGCGAAGCGCCCTGAGAGCTCACAGTCGTGAAAGACTGTCTTCGGATTCGAGCCTGCAAACGCTCCTCCGGAGTCCCCTCGAAACAGTCTTCCAGATATTTGTGAGGGAGCATGGAGGTGAGGCCGAGACGACCGGCGGTTTGAGTGATATATATACCAAGCAGATCCTTGAGATGGCCTTTACGGGTATAGTAATCTTTGACTGCCTTGGGATCCATTTGTTGATTCTCCTGCTGGAACATCTTCTGACTTGTGTCGTCAAAGACACCAATCTCCATTGCAAGGGACATGGCATCTCCGAGAAGCATCCAACAGAGCCGGTCGCTGCGCCAGCATGGCTCGAGCCAATTATCAATTCTGAGAGTTCCACCAGTAGTTAGAGACGGAGCAGAGGATTGACGCAAGAATCCATTGGGAGCCATGAGCTCATTGTCATCGGCATCGGCGGGAAAATGCAAGTCACGCGGGTGCCACTCAGTCAACAACATCAAGCCCTCAATCGTACCTAGAGTGCGTAGGCCTTTTCGAGTGAGAGGATTGACATCAGACAGAGGTTGTGCGCCCGTTCCCACGAAGTTGGCACCGAACTTTTCTTGGCCCCAATGAATTCGATGGATCATGCCTTTCAGATAGGTCCAAATTTCATCGTGAATCTTTGGCGGGCGTGAGTCTGCTCCCGGGCCCTCCAGTTTCATGAAACGGGATGAGATCGAAAGGATTGTAAGTGCAAGAACTGGTTCAGTAGAGAGGAGACGGTCGTGCGACGCTGGGTCGCGGAAGTTCGGCAGAACAATAGGCGTCAGCGGTGCGACATACTTGTAAAAGTAGTCGATGTATGCAATGCCCTCTTGCGCTGTGAACCATCCACTTCGAACGAACTTGAAGGCATTCCACGCCTGGATCGCCTGCTCGACTCCAGACTCTTCGATGGCAGATCCGTTGATAGTTGCTGATGTAGAGGGGTCGGCATGAGGGCCGTGGTGAAATTCCGCCACATTGCGAGTAGCTGGGGGGAAACCTTGAGGGCTATTGAAGCTGGCGAAAGATGCAGGTGTGTGGCCCGCAGTGCCCGGACGAGCCATGCTACCAGAGCTTCCTGCACGGTGGAGAGGCATATCTCCATTTGAGCGCGCAGCACTAGCTAGGAGATTCAATGCGTCGTGGCCGCCGAAGATCTCTCCCTTCTGCAGATGCGAAATAGACTGGTCCACTGTCGCCTCGTCCTCCTCGACCTTAGGCTCCACCCTGGTGTGTGGCCGACGTAGTGGCTCGAAACGGCCGACAGATCCGTTTGGAGTGAGTGGTGGATGTCCACCACTATTCTCCTGTGCGCTATATCCATTCGGCTGTATCTGCGGGTGTCTCGTGGGAGTCACTTCCGACCGGGGCTCGGATCTCGCCAACTTTCTGCGATTGTTCTCCTCGTATTTCACATCAGCCTCCTCCTCCTGCTCATCACTGCCATCTGCCTGCTTGCGTTTTCTCCGAGTGGATGAGAAGTAGCAGTCTTTGCTCTCGCGGCGGCATCGCAGGCACGGGGGTTCGTGTGGTGCGTCGACCGGACCCATATCGCAGCGCACTTTCCGACGACGGCACGGGATGCTGCGGCTCAAGTTAGCAGAACTGCGTGAAGGATGGTCGGTGCAACAATGGATCTTGCCATACCAAGCTTGATAGGTGCGCGTGTGCTTCGAACCGTCGCCGCCAACAGCCGCTGGCGGCGGGGAAGCGACAACGGCCTCCATCGCGCCCTGTTCGCGCAAGTGTGAATAGAAGGACGGGACCTGTAGTCGCTGTGTGTAACTTGAAGCCGATTGTCAGTTGTCGGATGCAATGCTTTGGAAGAGATGTATTTACAATTGTGGAGAGATCGGTGTTGGGAGCTGTGTGGGGTGCTGATAGCGTCCGCGAGCCTCGAGTACTTTTGCGGGACCGTGGCCAATCGGAGGCCCGCCCCCCTCGATTTCCACATGGAGGCTGAGTGGCTTGAGCCAGCTGATTCCGACTTTCGTCCTCATGATACTCTTTTCACTCACGTAACTCCGCCATAACTTGGTCGATTGAAGTGCGTATGAGCACGAAGAAACTTTTATATATTAATGGCCGACGAGTGGAAGCGAAGCCACGTGGCTATTCCGAGTTCGCAATAGTATATTGAAAGTAGATGTCGTAGTTATATAAAGAGTTAGATGTCGCATTTTCAGAAATAAATATATAAAGCTGGATTGATCTGATATTTCGAGAAAGGTGCATTCAGTTGAACTTTGCAAAGGGCATCCTTATATGCGCTTCAGGTAACCAGCATAAACCAGCGTTCACAGCCAGTTCGAGAAATCTCTCATCATGCAGGTGCTGGCAGGCTTCCGACTCCGCAACGCCATGCCACCCCCTTATAAATGTCATACCCATCGTGCTTGATAGCAAGGGCCTCAAATCCAGTAGAATGCTTTACAGGTCGTCGGGATTGTGATCACTCTCTTCTTTTAAGACTTGTTTTCAGTAGCATTCCCAGTGCATGTGCTGCTATGGAGTCTTAAGACCCTATGGCGAGATTCAATTCCATTCGTTAGTGACTGGGTTCATTCTGCTCCTTATTCTTAACCACGCATAGGCATCTGTCGGCGCTTTCAGTGGATGTCGGATTCGCTAAAGTGTATTCGACACGTCACCAGTCTTTGCAGGCCTCCTTGACGATTGGCTGGCGCTTACACACTTCGTAGTCGTCAAGGAACTGTGAAGTGTTGAAAGATGATACAAACGTGTCGTGATTGAGGGCATTTGATGAATTGTGCCTGCCAAGATTACGTATGTTGTGCAACATGTGGACTCGAGAAATGCCATACGTGACTTTCAGCGCCTAGACATATGATCCACTTGCGGGGTTCCGGAATTGCGGAAATATTAGCAGTGAACAGAGTTTTGTAGAATTACGAGTCGAAGTGTAAATTCGGTATAAAGAGCATTCAAACAACGTTTTCGACGCAATATACTTCTCAAGGTAGCGCACCATGAATCAGAAAAATACATGTCATCGAGAAGTGACGCAAGGCTACGCTTCTGTTGTAATAGCCCTGCTCGGCGGTGACCGGAGGCATCGCGATATGGCGGCAAAATTCGATGTCTTAAAGGGTTAGCAAGGTTGCATAAACTGCAAGCTCCTTGCGAAGTCTTGCGAGAAACAAGTGTAGAGGGCAGCTAGAGAGAACTTTCTGACATAAGACACGGACCATACAAACTCGAGCCAAGTCGTATCTCGGGGTTCTATAGGTGAACACATGGATACTAATCTATGTCTTGATGTTACTAGAAATAGTAATAGTTATTTACGTATATTATATCCTTAGAGATCCTTAAGGCATGTTTTATACTATATATATACTAATATTATTTGTATATATATAGTATCTTACAATATAACAGTAAAGCTAAACCCGTCTTAACCCGGTTCGTTACGAGTACTACTCTAAGTTACGCTACCTTTCACATACCTAGGATGCTAATAACTAGGAGGTTACCTTTAAAGGTCTAGTAGATAGCATAGAGCTTTACGAGCTCGGTTATAGGCACGACTAAGCACTAAAACTTAAGCATGCGTCTCGACGCGAAATGAACACTAAATCTACTAAAATCGCTTTACGATACATCATGCTCATGGATTCGCAATATTAACAGCAACACCTTTTCGGCTCCAGTCAAAGTTTCTCATCGGAGGATTGGTTAAATCTTGGCTTATTCCTACGTCCTCGGGAGTCAGCAAAACCGTTTCAACAAGTCGGGAGTCTAAACATACCCATAGCGAAAAACATGTACGAGTCAGCGTTAAGCTTGGCTGTTGGAGCGGTCTTGTCAAATCGTCCGTTAATGCCAGGCGGCAGGACCTGGTTAGCCGCTGCAACACCTTTTTGCTCATCCGCACGCAGGTTGTTGGCTTGCCTCATGCCATAGCCATACCTCTGGTTCAAAAAGTCCAGCGTCCCGTACGCGTGTGTCAGCTCATGCAACATTAAGCCGGCAAACGACGTGCTAAAGTCATCCAAGGATGCGCCAGCCGTCGGGCTTCTAGAGCTGAGCGGGAAGTGAAATTTGCTTGAATCGGACCCGTCAAAAGTGGCAGGACAGACTATAATGGTATAGTCCTGCCGGAACCCTGACGCAATCAACTGGTCGAAGAATGGTGCGAGAGTGTTTGTCTTGTCCTTGTTTATAAACGTGCCATGGGCGAATCTGTTTCGGATTGCGCACTGGCTTTGCAGATCGTTGCAAGTAATGAAGATTTCGGAGCCACCATTAACAATATTGTCGTATATCTCTGTTTCATCACCATCAACTCGTGCCTATCGGACTAAACACCAAGTGGGCTTACTAGTTATGGCTGCTGTGTTGGTCTGCTGCCCGTCACCCCAAAAAAGGGCTCGGAGTGGTGTATAAAAGAATGGTGGCGGACCTGGGTTGTTGGGATCGGCGCCGTTTCCAAAAGGGTCAGGACTGGTTTTCAAGAGCGCGCTCGCTTGGCTGGCCAGCTCGATTGCTTCGTTGAGACCATCTTGCACCTCCGAGGGGCAAGATGGATCCAAGGTGTATGCACTTGGAACCGGAGTGAGGGCGCTGGAGCCGCCGAGTACGGCAGCGACTAGCGCGACGGTAGCACCAATGCGAACCATCTCGACCGACTTGACTGCTAACCGTGCAAGGAGAATGGTTCTGTGAGGGGAAACGTATATATCACAACAAGAATGAGCGTAAGAAGCAGCAGAATTAGACCAGAACGAGAGAGGAAGATGAGAATGAAATATGAAGGGCTTGAACAGAGGACGAAAGCAGGGCGATTGTCATAGTGAGTTCTCGTGCAAGAGTTCGAGCACGTTAAGGGGCAACGGTACCATATACTATCCACTGCTCACCGTATGGTAGCGTATCCATTTTGTCATCTCAAGAACTAAAATTAAGAAATTCTTGCGAGTCAGCGCGCTGATGTTCGAAGACAATGGATGGCTACCTTAGCTAAGACAACACCAGCGCACGTAGGACATCAGCGCACGTGGGACATCGGCGTAACGGATACGCCATAGAAACGTGACCCCCACTAGGTTTCCCACCGAAACGCACGCTGGAAATGGGACACTACGAGTGCTCTGACATGAGACAGTGAAATTTGAGTTTCAATATGGAGTTCGTTGAGCGAGCAGTCGCCGGAGCTGAGCCTGCATTTAGAGTGCTGCGCCCACTGAGATAAGGTTAAGCTCATACCTTGCTTGTACTCCGCGCGCATGTGCTTTCCTGATTTGGCAAAGGCAAAACGCAAGAGCAGCATCCCACTTCTACAAAAATAAAATTGGCCATCGCCATGAATCGCTTTGGATCCGACCGTGTCATTTGGAAGCGCAAGATCTCGGCCCAAAATGGGGTCCAGGTCTAAACTGTACTCAGGCAGTGAGATTCGAGAAGCGCACAAATAACCCACCTAACGTTCACCTGTTAGCCATGGACTATTTATTATTTCTGCTACACAACCCAATCTACTAACGCTCCAAAGTTCTTGCTTTCTTTCATATCTCCAAGCAATGCCGTACTTTCTCGCGGCATGATCCTTTTCACCATGATTCAAGCACTCTCCTTTTCTCTCGTATTTCTTCTACTGTGCCTCGGATCTCTTGTGCATGGCTCCCCGAGGACAGTCATCAGGCGGCAAATACCATTCTCGAATGTTACTTCGCAAGCACCATTCTCGAACGTTACTTCGCAACCACCATCTCTCACTACGCTCACTACCGTCTTCCAAGGCAGCACCATAACAGATGTTGTGAGTGGATGCTCCACATCCTCCTTCTAATCACCTTGCTGAACATACAAAGCTTTCAATAACGACGCTATCCGGCGTACCAGAAGGGACCACCTCGACAACTAGCGACGGGATCGTCATACCCATCATTGTTGGGCCAGGCGGCGCTGTTGCTGGTCCGTTTCCTTGGCGAAGTAGAGTTGCAATAGCTAATAAAATGCAGTCCCTCTTGATCCTGGAAGTCTTCCCATTGATTTCCCTCCGGTTCCACCTCCTGTCGGCGGAGGAGGAGGAGGAGGTGGTGGCGGCGGCGGCGGCGGCGGAGGAGGAGGAGGAGGAGGCGGAGGAGGAGGTGGTGGAGGAGGTGGAAACGACGACCCAAATTCCCAATCGGAATCCCAATCGTCGGAGACTTCATCCTCGAGCTGCTCCTCAGCCACTGTCACCGACGCCACAGTCTCGTGCTTCATTCTCTCTGGCGAAACGACGGAAACATGCACCACGACTTCCTTCACGACAGATGCTTGTTCCGCCTCTACAGCGACGACAACAACTACAATCCCATTCATCTTTGCAGACATCTTACTCAACAACGACAACCCTGAACCCGATGACCCAAGTCTCGCGACCATAACGACATCGTATCCTTCGCCTGTCGGCGGAGTCACCTCCATGACAGCATCGAATACCTCACCAATCTCACTGACAACCATCACAACGAATGGTGGAGTAGAGGTTTGCAGCGACGCAGGAGTTCCTGGCATCGGTCAAGTCTGTTCTGGCACAGCGGCCGCGCCAGACTCGTCCACGTTCATTACTACTCCGTCAACTACATCCTCTTCGCCCTTTGGCACTCCATTCACGAACAACTGCAACGTCTGTACGCCAGTCTTCGCCAACATGCCAGTGTGTACATCGCTGGCCGGCTGCACCCCTACCGAGGCAGCACCATCAACGACTGCCGAGCCACAGTCTTGTCCTGAGGGATGTTCGGGCACGCCGCCAGCATGTCTCTGTGATGGTCCCGGGGACGGCACAGGCGCAGTGAGCACAATTCCCGCAGATGGCGGCGATCCATGCGATGGAGCTACGTGTGTACCTATTCTTTCCAGTCTTGACCCGTGCTGTGGAATTTTGGGAATCCAGCGTATATGAGGGAGCAAGCTCTTAGATTGAGTCACGATATAGATAGCATGCACACCTACTCCTAGTAGAAAATGTTAAGTCTTTGGCAAGGTCGCTCTTCGTCGCTACTAGGTAGAAATTAATGAGACTAATAGAAGTCTATCTTTAGACATTTATTGTTATTATCTTAGCTATCTTAATTGCCTAAATAAGCATTAAATACGGTATAATACTCATTTTATATTGCCTGAGATAGTATAATAGTTCTATATTAAACCTTATATTAGGATTCGTTTTCGTTTTCGCCTTTATATTACTTAGAATTCTCGTATTTTCATTTAAGGAATTAAGCGTATATATATAGCAGCTAATAATTATCTAAAGGACATATTATAAGCTCGTAAAATAAAAATTACGTAGCTCTTAATAATCTAAGTAGCTAAATATTAACTTCCTTTAAAGTAGGTTTCTATAGACGCTAATAAAGATAAGCCTTTACACTTAATATATATCCAGTATAAGAGAAGAAGATCCTACGAAGAATTCATAGTATACTAGCTAACCACTAAATAGCGGGAAATAATGACTCAACCACATTTATTGGCAGGTCAGCATTGCACTCGGAGTTCAAAAGCTTTCAATGGTCTGGGATGTGGAGGAAGGATGAAGTCGATACAAAGATGCACGCTAACCGCTTACGTTCAGCATGCATAACACCCTGGTTCGGGCGTAATGCCTTTAGCAAAAGTTCAAGGCTGCCATCAAAATAACTTTATCTTCTACACCTAACATCCACATTTCCCTCGAAACACAGCCAAAATGCCTTCAGATGAACTCAAAGAGTATGCGACCAGCCAGGTCGACTTCTACGAGCTTCTTGGTGTCTCTCCCGCCAGCAACGAATCCGAAATCCGCCGCGCATATCGCCGCACCGCGCTCAAATACCATCCTGACAAGAACAAGGACAATCCTTCCGCTATTGAAAAGTTCCACCTTCTCCAGATTGCAAACGATGTACTCTCAGATGCGGAAGTCAGGTCGCTCTATGATAATGCGCGCACTGCGCGAGAGGCAAAGAGGCGGCAGCATGAGCTGTTTGAAGGCAAGCGGCGACAGATGAAAGAGGACCTGGAGAGGAGAGAGACCGGCGCGAAGAGGAAGAGGGATGAAATGGAAGACGAGCAGGAGAAGCTCGAGAGGGAGATAAGGAGACTGGCCGAGGATGGGAAGAGGAGGAGAAAGGAGAGAGAGGAGATGCTTTCGCGCGAGAAGCTAGAAGAGCAAGTCAAAGCGGACGAGGCGCAGACACAAACCTCAGTAAAATCGTACAGCAATGTCTCTGAGCTCGATCGGAGCGTGAAGATACGATGGGCGAAAGAGGGAGATGGAGAATCGATTGACAAGGAGCGGCTGTCATCGTTATTCTCGCAGTTTGGGGAAATCGACAGTGTATTCCTGCTGAAGGATAAGAAAAAAAAGGTCAACGGGAAGAAAAAGATGATGGCGACCGGGGTTGTCGTATTCAAATCGATTGTCGGAGCACATGCGGCCATCTCAGACATGGACAAGTTTAAAGCCGAGAAGCCCTGGGCGCTTTTCGAAGTCAACTGGGCAAACGAGCAAGAGCCAAACTTGGAGCGACCATCCACACCGCAGACTCCCCAAACACCACAGACACCGCCTTCATTTGGCCGCAAGTCATTTCCTGGCGTGGGTAGTCTACCAAATACGCCGATTGCATCATACAGTCCAGGGTTGTCCCTGGAGGAAGCCACACTCATACGGTTGAAGAACGCTGAGAAGAAACGTTTAGAGGAGCAAATTCGAAAACAGGAGGCTGCCGAGCAGGAACAAGAAGCTGCCTAAAACGTTTCCTCTCGGCCAGGAAGCAAAGCTCCTCTGCCTTCTTCAACTACATACACTGCTCACAATATGTACAGAGTCGTTCCAGCCATGCACTTCGAAACCCTTAGAAGCGAAGGGCTACTCTTCTCGGAGTCGACCGAAAGCGTAAGCGTTATGACTCTCGGTTAGATCGTCGGGCCGTGTGGATAACACCTGCATGTTTGATATTCGAATCATGAAGCTAGGAATCTCATCACGAAGAAACACGTGCTATACTGATTCAAACAGAATGCCATGATTGAAATGCTCCCTTTCGAGTTATTCCTTATTCTGGAGCTTAGTGAGCATATTCTGACGCCAACGTTACAAACTCTTGGCAGCAGTTCATCCAGTATCCTATCTTGTCGAAGTCAATAGCCACAATCAAGGAAATCGTCTTCATGTTCGGATCAAGGATCATGATCACTTGCATTGCACACCGTCGAGGTTGACTAAGCCATTACAGCTTGTCTCGGAACAGGATTCAACATGCGGTCAAGCTTTATTCGCAATTGAGTATCACCTACGCTTAGTCACGGATATCAAACCTGCAAATACCTGAACTTCTACTGGGGACTGAAGTGAACTTGTGCTTTGACGGGATCAGAGGGTTCCTCTCCGCCTCAAACTCAATAGGAACAATCGCTGTGCTCTTGACGACGTGCAGAGGTTTCGAGACGCGCTCTGGCAGAAACCATTGTTTTGCAAGTGCGGCTCTTCCTGGGAATAGTGGAGCTTATGTAAAACGTGGTGACATAAAACGTGACGAGCTGAAACCCTCCTCGGGCGTGATGGGTTCGGGACTGTTGCGCCCATTCGCGGAAGCGCTCCGTGCTCGTATGCACCCGAACCTTCAACCTGGCCATGCCCCCAGCCGAACAGCCCATTCCAGGCCGCGCGCCCTCACCCCTCGTATCTCAGCCTTCCCTCCTCGGCGACATCTTGGCTCCTCACCACCAAGCCTCTAACCGTTCTCAAGCATCAGCAAGCCTCTCCCACAGCACGTAGCCATGCTGCGCATATCACCCTACGGATAGCAACATCAACCACTTCTTCCTCCATCTTGGAGGCGAGAGCAGCTTGCGACAGCGGCGGGCGTGGGCCGGGCGCGGCACCCAACCGCCAGTCCTAATTCACGACCGAGCAGCACAACATGTCCGAATCCCCATTGCGGCGTCAGATCTGGCCCATGGCGACCGAGACTACGACGAGCGCGAGGCATCACTGTACTCCCTTTACGCTCCCTTCGAATGGCTTCATCAGCATCGACTCGACCAGCACCGTTACCCTCACCACCGATGTTGTGTTCATCCCCGACTGCAGTCCGACACCGCTCGCGAGCGGTAGTGCAGCTGCCGAGGGCATCTCGAGCATTACCGACTTTAAGGACCCCTTTCACGCGTCCGTGACGCCGCAGGCCTATGCGACTGGTGCCGCGACTGTCATTTCGTGGATGCTGGTCATCATGCTACTCATTACTCCACGAACCTTCTTCGTTGGAGGCGCAGGTGGTACAACTGGGTTGCGGGGCAGGAGAGGATTGATATCGGGTGCGTCGGGCGGTGCATCTGTTATTGGCGTTGGATCGAGACCGTGGCTGCAAAAGGTCGCTGCATTTTCGGTTGCGATATCGTTGACTATCGCGACTGCAGACACGTTTCGAGTCGCGGAGCGCCAGTACCTCTCTGGAGTCATGGACGCCGATGACCTTCGAGACGAAGTTGTCGGCAGTACGAGGATCAAAGTATCCCGCGTGGTATCCGACATTTTCCTTTGGCTCGCGCAAATCCAGACACTTATTCGACTATTCCCTCGGCATAAGGAGAAGGTGCTCATCAAGTGGATCGGTTTTGCAATGATCATTCTAGATGCGACTTTCAGCTGTCTCAACACATTCATGTCAACAAACTCGTCACACGATCGCCGATTCGTCGACGCCATCCCAGCGCTCAGCTATCTCTTCCAGCTCGCGCTCAGCATGCTGTACGCAGCATGGGTTCTTTACTACTCTGTAACGAAACGACGTTATGCCTTCTACCATAAGCTGATGTGGAATATTTCGCTAATTGCGTTGCTGTCTCTTATCGCGATTCTAACGCCAGTCGTCTTCTTTATAACCGACATATCGAACTCCTCAGTCGCTGGATGGGGAGACTACTTTAGATGGGTAGGCGCAGCAGCCGCCAGTGTGATTGTGTGGGAATGGGTTGAGCGCATCGAGGCGCTTGAGAGAGAGGAGAAGAAAGACGGGATCTTAGGAAGAGAAATCTTCGATGGCGATGAGATGCTTGATTCCACGCCGTCAGAGGAAGTCACATGGCCAGGAAGGAGATATGGTCCCAAAGATGATGAAGGAGGTGATGGCGCCTATGCATCTGGCATGAACAGGCATGGCTTCAATTTAATATCAAATCGACTTGGCAGATTACGCAACGCAGATTTCTTCCACCGAAACAACCACGAAAGAGAAGGACTAAGCGATACACGTCTAAACCCGCCGACGAATGAGCAACATGCTCAAACATCAACATTGAGCCAGAGACCGATAGTCATGCCGCACTCCAACGTTCCTGCGGCCCCTACACTCCCTGCGCCAGTTGCGTCCCCTGTTAGCAGGACGGACACAACAAGCGCTGCCAGCACCGTCTATGCCGTGCGATACTATCCCGCTGGCCAACCGTCCCCTCCTCTCATCCGACAATTCACGAGCCCTCCCCGCATGGAACAAGCGTCTCAACGTCCTCCACCGACACCAGCACCTCCACCAAATCCACGACCTCGTCCCACAATGAGCATCAGACCGCCTCAAGAGCTTGAGAAAGGTTCCGGAGAGACCTTCGAGGTCCATGTAGATCAGCCCAATGCTATCGACATCGGTGCCAACAGGCACTGGCATGTGCCCAACCCCTTCAAGCGCCGCAAAGCCCTTCCACCGCCAGAAGTCCGCGGTGGCCAAGTCATCGAGCCACTCTCGATCGGCGAGAAGGCCAAGCCCCCCGCCGTACACAACTACGCGCGATGGGACATCAAAGCGCGGCTGGGCGCTTTCGCCGCCGAGCAGGTGGACAGGATGCGCGATGGCAATGGCAACCGCCAGCCTGAGGATGTCGATTTGCCAGTCACGATCATACCCGCGCAGCCGAGGGGACGAACATGGAGTCCAGAGGATCCAAGCATGACCACTCACAGCTCGATTAGTACGTCAGGCACGGTGCAGAGGCCGAGTCCTCCGATTGGTACGATTGCGGAGAGCCTGTCGAGGGAAGTGAGTCAGACGTCTCAGGAACAGGTCCCTCCGCAGGGACAGACGTCAACAAATGCAACAGTGGATTTGGGAAGAGCGGAGCCTATTTCATCTGACGTCGGTGGCCCGTTGGGAAGCCTGCTAAGTCCACCTTCGCATAGACCCTCGGGTGAGTCTCCGCCGTCGAGTGCTGGCAGACCCTAGGCCGCTTTATGGGTTTGCTGCATATTGTCTTCCAAATTTCTCTTTCAATTTAAGTGGACATCTGCATTAGCGAAGGCGTCATGGGGCGGACGAAAGGGCATGGTTGACATGTGATGGGGTTCATCACGAAAGCCCACTCTGATTTTGATGTCATTCTAACGCCTGAGTGTGTCTGCGCGATGTTGTACTCGGTATGGAGTACAAGGAACCCAATATACCCGGATCTGGGAAGAAACGCATGTGTGTTTAGCAGCAAATGGATATCGCATTGTATGAAAAACTCCGCCGGTGCTTTCGTGTTACGCTGTCAGTGTGCAATTTACATACAACTCACCAGTCTACGTTTTGTGCACTCATGCTTTGTCGTCTTCCTGAAAAATAGGAGTCTTCCAATATACCTATGGCATGAGCATCCCAGATGCAGCCGGATCCTTCCTTCCCCACATCGGATCCACAGATGGAGATATTACCTAGACGGTCCATTTCCCCCGGATTTACATCTTTATGTACCTCTCTGGAGTGTCTCGGATTTCACATACACGCGACATGCGAGCTCTGTACAGTCAGCGGCACCGATAGAATATCCAGGGTCCGTAAAACTTCAATTTCTTGCCCTTCGTGCTCCTATCTGGAGCAAGGATTGCGTGGGGTCGCTATGAATGTGCACAGGGACCTTGCTGACGGTGCGACCGTCGGCTTCAGCGTACTCGCGAGTGCGATATCGTCGGCGGTGTGACTGCGGGGGAAATCCGAAAATGAGTTGGTGGCTATTATCCTATCCCAGCCTTGGGCTGAGCCCGGCGAATGCAGGTTGAAGGGCATTTGACTTGGGTAGACGCACGATACACTGAGAGGGTAGATCAAGTTTCAGCTTCCCTCTCTTTGCATAAACGTTATGGTCTCGTAGTAGCACTTGGAGGGGCGAGGCGGTTGTGTGATGTGGGTCTAGTTCAACCTCTCTGGTGAGACTGAATTTCTTCTCAGCCTCCTCCTCATCGCGGTTTCCAATTTACGAGACTCTACTCCGTATCGAATTGCTACTTCTTCTTGTTCTCTGCACCACTACTTATAGACTGGGCGCCTTCTTGTCGTCTAGTTGTTCTGCGCTTTCCCTGAGACTGCTGCATCAACTCAGCCGAACAATTGTACTACTCCTCGGCCTAGAAGATTTCACCTTTCCAATCTTTCAATTCGTAGGCACTACCGCGAACTAGCTAACGCCCTAGCAGGATCTTCTTCTTGGAGTAACCCAGCCCCCCACCTATCACAATGGCCGCGTTTCTCATAAAAGATGTCCGCATCTTCACCGGCGAGGACGAAATACCCAACGGCTTCGTCTACATTCAAAGTGGTCTCATCAGATCGTTTGGCAGCACCGTACCCGATAAACTAGATTCTGGGATCCTAGTAATCTCCAAACCGAACCATACTCTGCTGCCTGGCTTGATTGACTGCCATATCCATGCCTCCAAGGGCAACGAACAAGCACTGTACCAATCCATCAAGTTCGGCGTGACCACCGTTATGGACATGCACAATGAGGCAGTGAATGTCAACAAACTTAAGATTCTGGCCAAGGCGGATAAGGACTGCGCCGATTTCAAGAGCGCGGGGATGGCGGCGACCATTGACAATGGATGGCCCATACCTGTAGTCACAGCTCACGACAAGTCTGAGGAGGTGAGAAATTACTATATCGTCTACTGCGAAGTCTTTGAGGGCAAACGCTGAGGCAACTTACAGACAATGGCAGAAATCGCCACCTGGCCGAAGCTCAAGACCAAAGCTGATGTGGACGCTTATATGAAAACCAACGTAATGGAGACCGGAGCGGATTACATCAAGCTGATGCACGAGTCCGGTAAGGCCATGGGGTGGGAATTCACCGAACCAACGCAGGAGCTTCAAGCCATGGTCGTTGCGGCTGCACACAGCTACGGCAGAGTTGCTGTCGCCCATGCTACTGCCATGAAGGACCACTTGACTGTGCTGCGCGCTGGCGTCGATGGCCTCGCACACACGTTCTTCGACCAGCCTCCAACGCAGGAGCTCATCGACGCATACAAGGTGAACAACGCGTGGCTGAATCCGACACTCACGGCCATGGGGAGCTTGACGACCGAGGGAAAAGAAGTGCAAGAGAGGCTAGCGCATGATCCAAGGGTGCAGAAGCATCTGGGAGAGGAGGAGACAGCGCGACTTTGCCAGTGTATGGATTTCCATGCTGAAGGGTCAAAGCTCGAGTACGCGTATGAGAGTGTCAGACAGTTGAAGAACGCGGGCATCGATATTCTTTGCGGGTCGGATGCCGCGACGCCGGCGAGGGGGACGGCTTGGGGTGCTAGTCTACATCAAGAGCTCAGAATATTTGTCGATGAGTGTGGATTCACACCCGTGGAGGCGCTGAGGGCGGCGACTAGCTTGACGGCGAAGAGGTTTGGATTCAGAGACAGGGGGATGATTGCCGAAGACAAGAGAGCAGATCTGTTGTTAGTGGAAGGCAATCCGTTGGAGGACATTGATAACACGTTGAATATCAGGGGTGTGTGGAGGGATGGGAGGATGTGCAGTGAGTATGCGTGAAGCCACTGAGTGTGGTGAGAGAAGTCTTGTCCTTCGGGGAGAGATGCTAAGCCGTCCATACTCATATGACTAATACTCTAAAGACTACATAATCGCATGGGGAAAATGGAAAAGAGCGAAGAGATCAGAACGTTTCTTTTTCTGTAATGTGTATCCAAGGAAAAGACAACATATATCATAACTCCAATGAACCGCTAATGGTGGTCACATAGCTGTCGACCCACCCACACAGCCACTCGATTGTCCACCACTGTACGAATACACTGGCGCCCCAATACATTATTATGTCGTAATCGTCGAAGAAGGCTCCGGGGCGATGACCTGTCTGCGAACAGCACCAGTTACAGCGTGCTATTCTGGGGTTCGAGAGCAACGCTCGCAGCTTCGTAGCCTGGATTTGGGGATGGATTTGTGCTTGACGGTGCTGATGTGTACACTGTTGAAGTCCTGGTAGCTTTAATCGAGACGGTCGAACTCAAGCCCAGGTAGGTAGTTGAATGTGCAATTTTGCTACGCGATGTGCTGAGTTCAGATGTCGCTGCAGTCGAAGCTTTACGGGTCTCGCTCGGCCCAGAACTTGAGCTCGAGTCTTCTGCTGGAACTGCTGGAGCCCACAGGTCAAACCAGGAGCCCCAGAATACATTGGGCTGGCGCTTTCGCACTGCCATTCTCCTGGGGAGAGGCGGCACCGGATCATGTTCCCAAGGACCAGTCTTTGAAGACTGCGTTGGCACGGTTAAGCTTGTGTCAGTGTATTTGATGCTCTGAGATGGTTCTTCAGTGTTTCGCGGCACAGGAGAAGTCTGACTCTCGAATCTTCCTTTCATTGATGTTGCGATGCTATCGTGACGAGGTCTTCCACCATATGGCTTTGGAGGGGTGCGAAAGGGGCCAGAAATGCTAAGAGTCAATATTTGGGTATAGTCTGGACCAGGTGAAGCCAGGGGCGACATTGTCATAGTATCCTTGGAATCTCCGGGAGACACCGACCTTCGATAATTATGCAACGGTGTCATAGATGTAGCACATATTTTGTCCCACGGCCCACACGTTGAGGATGAAGAAGATTCTGAGGACAACATTATAGACGTAGCTGCTGTGGACGATGAAGTTTTCTTTGGTTTCGTAATGAATATGGTGGTCGTGATTGTTCTTTGAGGCGCAGCTGTGCCATGTCTCGGCATTGTTGTTACGACGCTCGATAGCATTGACGAAGATCCACCAGTGTGCAGTATAGTAGGCCCCTTTGATTTGTGAAGATGATGCGATGCAGATAGAGTCATGTTAAGACTGGGATGACTGATGGCTGTTGCAGAGGACTTCGTGGGCACTGACGCTGTGGTGGACCAAGATACTCTTCCCGTGGGGCCTCGTGAGCTGTTGATTGAATTGCTCCCATGCGTTCCGTAAGAGGGCAAGACGGAACTCGACTCCGTCACATTCTTTATTTTCGTAACAGTTCGCCGAGCTGTGCTAACTACCTCCAGAGTAGTGATCTTTTCGCTGAACGAAGCTGAGCTGCTTCCGGACTGCGCTGAGGCGAAACTTGTTGAGGGAATCAACCGCGTCGTGGTGTCCGCCGCAGTCACTGTTACAGTGAGTGTAGATATGAGAGCGGTGGGAGCTGAAGTGGGAGGAGACCCAGTCGTTGTGTAGGACGCATGGTCGGGTTGATAGAGAGACGACTGATATGTGGGTACTGGTTGCGAAGATGTTTCCGGACTCGCAGGTAGTGATGTATAGTCTTGAGGATTATTCGTCTGCGTAGCGGCTGAAACGACGGTTGTATGCCACGCGGAGCCAGGAGCCCGAGACCAGAAGACCAGCGTGTGACTAACTGTTTCTGTTACAGTTACGACATGAGTCACACTCGCAGTCGAAGTGAACATGGTTTGACTGCAGATAGGCGAGTTACTATTAAGAATCGATGTGGAAAGTGTCGTGAAGTTAGAAGCTGAGGTTGAGACCATGCCGGCGAGAGTTGGAAAGCTGGCACTTGCTGAGCTTGTAAGGGCCGAATTGAAGGCTAAGTGCGAAGCCATTGAGGGCTCGGACTGATCCACTGGAGCAGACCAAGCTCTGCCGAGTAGGGCAATGCCCACTGACAAGATGTGCTTAAGAGTGATTTTCGTCATCTTGAAGGTAAGAAAGACAAATGTTGAGTTGAATGCTTGACAAATATCCGAGATCGATGGCTAACGACAGTAGTATGGGAAAAGAGCGACACATGAGAGACAAGGAAAAGACAACATTTACGAACAGCGTGCGTGTGAGGTACAGAGATATACCATCTCTCACAAGGTTCCGTTGTTGCTGGGCTTTGCCGCCTGGTAAAGCGAGGGAGCCTTCGGAGGGTCATGAGGGGCCGAACTGTGCCTTGAAATGAGGGATGAAATGCAAGGCTGAGGCGTATGTAACCCTCCGTGCCTCTATGGGTATGATATCGGTGATTAAGTTGCATTTGGGGTCGATGAACGTATCATTGGGTCACCACAGCTTCAAAAATGAGAGAAGTACGATAGCGGCCGTAAAGTACGTAGCGTCAAAAGGAAATAGCTCTCAAGTTTAATGGATATACGATTGTCAGCGGCATGAAGAAACTGGGGAGGAGAGAGCGCGCAATTGTACTCATACAAATGAGCGACGACAACAGGACGTCCATCGCCATGGGTTGAGATGATCGGATGGAAGCAAGCAGCCCCGAAATCAAGATTGAGCGACGCGCATCAAGTCGGCGCGCCGATCCATGTATTGAGCATGTGTAACGGGATAGTTCAACGCCGTAGTGGGCCAAGAAATGGAGGGGGCGAGATGTCCTCTGTAGAGTAGAAAAGTCAGGTCGTGAAAAGGAGAGACGCCGCTTTTCGGCGCGTTTTTCTCACCACGCCGGAATCCGAACCTTGCCATCCGACATCAAGTCACCAATGGCGCGACTGCCAGTCCTCCATGCGAGCGTTACGGTCCTGAGTGGAATTCTGGCATTTGCCTGAAACTGGTTCATGGGCTGAGGGAGTTCAAGTGGAAGACTGATGAGGTCTTCTGTTCCTTATTAACTACAGAGTACATGAACCCGGAGATTTTCGACGGAGAATCCCCATTATCACACCCAAATTCAATGGGATTGCCTAATCATTGTGGAGTATATTTCTATAGCCAGTGGTTACCTGTTGACGAGCTGCTGTATCGTGCCTGGTTGTGCTACGTAGTACAGCCCAGCGATCGCTTGTCAACTCAGGGAAGCAGCGAACTGCTGAAGAATCATGCAGGATGCACTCCTCAAGTCTTCCATTGCTCTTGTTTCCTTTCACCTCTCCAGATTTCTAAAAAGCTCAGCAATAATTAATTCGTCATGTCTCCTCGTCTCTCGGGAAAGGTTGCCATCGTCACCGGCTCTTCGTCAGGCATTGGCCGTGCCATCGCTCTAGCTTTCCATCGCGAGGGTGCAAAAGTGGTCTGCGCGGATATCCACCATGGACTTCCGCTAGGTATAACAGACATTCAAGCCGGCGGTAACATTTCAACACTCAATATAATCCTGACGGCCGGCGGCAGTGCCATGTCTGTCCATGCGGACGTCACGAATGCGAAGGACATGGCGTATTTGGTGATGGCTGCTGTTGACAAATTTGGAAGGCTGGACATGTGTGTTGCTCAGTTCCTTTCTCTTACCCAATCATCTCCGAGTTTGGCCGCGTGGAGATCATACTAGAGAGATATGCTGACTGCACAGAATGGTCAACAACGCCGGCGTAGCCCCCGAGGCTCAAAACCCTCAACCGGTATGGTCATTGTCTGAATCAGCATGGGATCAATCTATGTCTGTCAACGCCAAGGGTGTCTTCTTCGGCTGCAAGTACGCATCTGCGCAGATGATGTCGCAAGAGCCGGGTCCCAGTGGCGATAGGGGTTGGATCGTGAATATAGGAAGTATGGTGGGTATTGTGGGCGCTCGCGGTGCAGGTATGGATTTGTGTCTCGAGGACGGATATTATACTGATGCTGATGAGTATGGTAGCCGGATACACAGCGTCGAAGCATGCCGTTGTTGGCCTCACGAAATCAGTTGCATTGGATTGTGCACCCCATCGCATCCACTGTAATGTTATATGTCCGGGCTGTAAGAGTCCCTTTCTTCCCATTGTTCGTTGACATTTGGTTAACACAGTGGGGTCATAAGGGACCAAAACTCCATTGACCGAAAAGGCCTTCAAGGAGGGCGGCGATGCGTTGAACAAAATTCATCCATTTCGAGGTTACGGACTGCCAGAAGATATTGCTAAAGCTGCAGTCTTCCTCGCTTCAGAAGACAACTCATGGATGACTGGGGCCATCATGTCAGTTGATGGCGGGTTTACTTGCCAGTAATCAGTTAGGGTGCTGGAATATTGAGTTCAGTCGATTCGGAGACATGACGTCGATGCTCTTTGGAGCCATTGCTAAAATCAATCAAGTTCACCGTACGTGTTCATAACTTGATATTGAATCGCTATGATGTAATTATCCGTAACCTACTTTTCTTGTGGACTTACTCAAACCCGAGGTATGCAGCGATGATGGCTCCCCAGCTGCCTGGATTGTCCGCAGACACAGCAGCTTGGAACGGAGCGGCCTGGCCATTTCCATCAAGTGTGATTAGGTTCTGTGTACCCCTAGTGTTAAGGTTGTATAGCTCCACTCCGTCACCTTTCTTCAAGTTCTCCAAATCAACGATGTTCTCTTGACAGAACGTGGAACCGCAGTCTTGAGTATAATTGTTGAAGAAGACCCAGAAGCCGCTGCCGTAGATGTTGATAGTTTTGGTCTCCTCGCCAATGATTCTCAGCGCCCATTGCATATGACACCTCGCACCGGTGGAGTCACGATCGCAGTCAGAGAAGTCGGGGTCGTGCCAGGCCGGGTTGGGCGTCCATGGTGTGGGCGCTTGAGGAATGGGTTGGTTGTATGGCGTTTCGACCTGCTGCATACTCACGAAGACGTTCTGTGCGTTGTAGAGCTGGTAAGCGTAAAGTACGTGGTGCTCGGATGCGGTGCCGACAAGCCAGACGCCCTTGGTGGACTCGATATACATGCCGCGGCCGGTGCCAATGACTTGATTATAGTCACCGTCAAGATCATGGTCGGCAGTCCAAAGCCAGGTATTCTCGATGTAGATTTGCGCCGTTGGCGCGATGTGGAACATCATGAAGGCCGCCTTACACGGCTTACCGTCGGTCTGGCACTCTGTCTCCGTATTCGAGTCGGCCGCACCTCCGGAGCGGAAATGTGAGTTGTGGAACGATACATCTCCTTTGTTCTTGCCAGCCATGTTGATTTGGACCATGATAGCACCGGGAAGGACATCAGCAACTGTGAAAAGCATGTCGGTGACTTCTGCAGTGCCGACTTCTCCAGGCTTTCCGACCTGGAACATGACATGTGGGTTGGATTCGTCTGCAAACTTGGAACCAGTCGCGGAAATAGTTGACCACACCTCTCCAACGATCCTAGATCCAGGCGGAACGTAGATCGTGTCGGTGACAAGGTAGACTCCATGTGGGAAGTATGTGATCTTGCAGTTGGCATTGGCTTTGAGAAGAGCATTGATCGCTACCGTGTCATCAGTTTGGCCATCACCTACAGCACCAGGTTAGCTGCTGTATCCACCAAGTATTGCACTTGGTGCAAGGAAATACATACCCTTCGCCCCGTGATCTTTAACGGAGACGAACGCGTCGGCACTGTACTCGGTATACTGCGGCTGCGGCTTCTGCAAGTAGAGGCCGTCCCCATCTGTCAACGCTCCTCTCTTCGTGTAAGGCACATATGTTCCCTTCGACGCAACTAGGTCGTCCTTGTTGTCATAGTAGAGATGGCCAACTACGTATGTCTTCTCATCCAAGCTGCCGGTCACCTTGTTCGTACCGTTTATGCGAAGCACTGGACCGGAATTCGTAACGTGTAGGTTCTCCAATACCAGGTTCGCAGATCCATTGACAACCGTGCCAACGTTGTCTGCCGTGCTGTCAATAAGGGCGACAGAGCCAGTATCATCAATACCGCCAACGTCAACGCCAATTCCACATCCTTCGAAATGCATGCCCTGGAACGTGCCAACAAACAGATGTTGAACAGCGATACCTGTTGCAACGTTGGTAAACTTGCAGTTCTTAAAGGCATATTGTTGATTGTTCAGATGGATTCCGATAAGGCCACCACTGAATGTAAGATCGCCCAAGTATGTAGCAGAGCCGCCTCCACCTGAGCCTCCGTCCATTATGATACCGCTGTGCTGGCTACCAACAGGCATAACGAAGTTGACATTGATCAGATTAGTCGCCTGCGAAACAGCCCAGTTAAGAAGAGAGACGGAAGCGTTCGCTGGTACGGCTCCCGAATCAATGACCAAGTTGCGGACTCCAATATAGAAGTTGGTCGTGCTACCCGTCCCGGGGTCGAAGCCAGCGATGATGCTCTCATTGTTGGGAGAAAATCTCGACGCTGCCTTTATCGTCGGAAGGTTTATCGCATCGCCAATGACTTGGGTGTCTACGTATAGCTGAATTGGCGATGAGACGACGTATTTTCCGGACGGCACATAGATCAAGGCTGGCTGTCCTGTTGTTCCGGTGCCACAAGCGCCACCTGAGCAGCGACCGCCGTCTGATAATGGTCAATGAAAAAGGTAATGACTGTAATAATGATGGGCATGAATACCGTTGATGGCCGCGTTGAAGGCGTCCGTATCGTCAGTAATGCCATCACCCTTCGCGCCGTAGTCCTTCACATTTCTGAAGACCTTGTATCCGTGACCTCTCACGAGGAAAGGACTCGTTCCTTCGTGGGGTGCGTCTTCAAGCCAGAACTTCTTCTGGGGGGAAGGATGGGTGATGTCACAATTGCCTCCTGGGTTGTATGGGGGAGGGCCGTGGGGAGGCTTGTGTGGCCTGAATGGCTGGACCGACTCATTTCGATTGGCAAAGTGCCCGGGCCTGCCGAAGATCAGCATATGCATAGAAGGGCACAATCGCTCGAATTGGCCGGCTAAATTGATTCCCAGGAATTAAAAGAGCTTGAACCATATGCCAATCGACCCAGTCTCCAGAAGGAGGGAGGAAGCATTGGAGTGGAAATCTTCGGTTTCTTTCTTCTATGATTTTAAGGGACCAGTGTGGATACCTGAGCTCTTGAGATATCAACGTGTTGGCCTGAGCGTACTCAGGTGAAAATCAAAGTGTTGAGCAATGTGGGGCAGAATGATAAAAGCAAAGCTCCTGTACTTACTGTGGGTGTGGAACCCAATCCTTAAAGAGCCACAGAGGCTGAGGATCTACTATGTATGCGGGGGCGCCATGTCGATATGCTTGTATCTGAATATCAGCGGCGAACGCTAACAGAAAGACTGCCAACTTCCACATCTTGAAGACCTGAAAACGAACGACTTGACAACTGCGAGCTCAGGAAAAAGGTATATATCCCCGCATTTAAATATTTTCCCCTCCCAGCTTAAGTCCTACCTTGTGGTACTACTGCGGGAGGGAACCGCAGGAACAAATGGCCCTTGCATATGATCTCACAGTGTCAAATCGATGTGCCAATCAAGCTTTCACGTTGCTTTGATGCCATGGCGGTCACCGGGCCATGGGGAAATTCTGCCAGATCAAAATAGGCACGATCTCCAGGGGAATGTTGGCAGCCATATGCGGAAGCTGGTGATGACCTGGAGTCTAAAGTGCGGAGAAATACGAAAGGTACTTCGAGCGGAGGTAACTTGGTCGAGCGGGGATGTCCGAGTGTAACGTAGTTACTTAACGAGCTATGAAATTTGCCGCAAAGGCAGCAGACATGATGCATTCAGTGAGACGCCGAATGGAAAATTCGCATCGTGACCGTGCGGAGAATCAGTGATATGACGAAAATGGGCTCCATTTCGGCTTGCATGAAATGCGCTTGAATTGAGGTTAAATCGCGAAAGAGCGAATTCCACGCAAGCGAATGCTTGGGCAATCCCAGGTGATCTTCGCTTGCGAGCAAGTGACTCTTTCGTGCGAAGTGCAGTAGTAAGATTGAAGAGTTGCGGTTCTGTATGACGGCTCGGCAAAATGCCGACAGGCGCGGCACATCAAAGCCCTTTGAATTTCCCCATCAAAAATCATTTTAGCCGATACCAGTTCTAGGTGGCTGGCACAAATAACTTTCAAATTGAGAAGTCCATGTCCACGATTAGTCATTTTTCTAGTCGAATCAACTGCATTTCCGATAGCCGAACAGTAACGTTGCTGGAGTACCTTTTCCCGGGGAGATACCCTAAATGGATGATTCCATTTTTGGATATGTCGTTGCCAATCGTTCAATGTGCCATCAGGACGTAGTGTAATATTCGACATTTAGAGAGGGGTTTAAATGGAGGGGGTCTATCTTGATCACAACCCAAGAGAAACCGCCCGTATATACTCGCATCGACGTCGGTCGTCGAGCGATCTTGATGGTCGTTTGATTACAATGTTTGTACATAGAGGTCTGCATAGCAAGCAGGGTGGCAGACTTAGGTCGGATTTGGACATTTGCAACAGAAAAGGCTTGTTTCCGAGCATAGTTGGCACCTACAGGCACAATCATACAATGCTTCAGCTCCGTCTATTGGTTTCTTCCTTTGCAACTGCCTGAAGGTTGCCATCCTTCTTCGCCTCCTCGATGCGTTCGTCGATGAGAGCGATTTCGACGTCAAGCTTGAGTATCTTCTCTTGCAACATAGCCTCATACTCTTCATCAGAGATTGCCTTCATCGGGCTCCATTTTGATTTAGCCATTCGCACCCATAGCTTTTCCTGAGGCCCTTTCGCGACTTGCTCCGTGTTCCGCGCGTCAAGCTTGTCATAGACGGTTTGGCCCAAATATCCTAGACCTGACATAACAATGATGCCCGGGAGAATATTTGAAGGGCCGCCTAGCGGATTGTAAGAAAACATAGAAGCGAGGAACAAATGTGCTGCGCGACTCACGTGTAACAGCTCCAACTGTCCCGCCAGCTACTGCTCCAGCAATTGCACTAGCCTTCCGACGGTCCGAATTTGTAAGGTTTCCAGTGTTCCACGCATTTAGGACGTTGGTCCTCGTAGCTATCAACTTCTCAGCCATAGACCATACGATGACGTGATGAACGGCGATTACCCCAGAATGTGGTGCCCAAAAGACTACATTGGATTCCCGAGGCAATTGCAAATAAAGCAGGAGTATTAGTTCTTATAATACCTGCAGTGCCGCCGACGAGAAGTCCAGCAGTGCCTGTAATTCGTCAGTTTCCGGCAGTCTGAGGAGCATTCGTTATGACTCAAGAGAAGACATTTACACGTGTGCTCTTTTCAAAATGAATCAAGGCGCCGGCACTGCCTTCGATTGCGAATTGGGCAACGAAATGATAGAGGTAAGGGGTTTAACACACTGACCTGCAAATGCACCTGCTTTCAAGGAAGGCCACAGCACCGGCTGAGCCATCTGTCGGTGCGACGGAAACTCGACGGCATTGCTACTCGAGTTTCCTTCCATCAACGACAGACTTGAGAAGGAAAACAGCGCTCACGGAGGTTCCGGCGTGCCAGCAGTTTCCGGTGAAAGAGTAGTTGTCTGATGCTGTAAAGCTGTCGAAGGGAAATTCGCCTGGGTTCAGGGGACCTTTCCTCTTGTAGTATAGCGTAAGATCCATTCCGCTCCTCCTAATGTAATACCGCAGCTGAACCGCTCTACTCCCTATAAAAGCCATGCCTTCCTCCCTTGCCCTCACCCTCGTCTCATTTTGATCACCGCTCGATAACGCCTTGCTTTCATGCTCAGTGTCACGATTCCCGCAGACAATCCCGCTGTGCCGTTTCGCGCTCGTCCTGACCTGTATGATGCATTTCCACTCGATCTCTATCTCTAATTCACACTCAACCCCTTCCCTCTACCTAAATACACTCCTGTCTCGATCTGTTTCAATCTCAATGTCAGCCCTTGGCTCCTCGTCTCGCCACACCTGCACCACGGTTCGTAGTTTCCCTTGCAGCTTCTCGATCTCTATCAATTTCCACACTCGTGAAGGAGTTGTACTTTCTGGCTCCAAGCCCGACTAGAGGGGCTGGACATTTTTTGACACTCCCAACGTGGAAAGGACTCACTATGAAGTCATCACGATGATTCCTGCCGCTAATGCATCCTCGTCTCTCCTTCTCCGGAGCATTTTATATTACGAGACGGCCCCAGGGACTTTTGCAGCAATCCATTATCACGGCTGCCTCAGGAGCGGACATGCTGTATGTTAGTGCTTGATGGTACAACGCGTGAAATTGCAGCTCGATCCGCTTTCATTGGCAGTCGTATAGATGGGGCGGGTCTGCAGGAGCTGTTGATACTTCCATGGGAGTGCGGGGCCATTGGCACTGTTCCCAAGCGGAGGGCAACAACGATTTAATATGTATTCTATTGTGATCGTGCTTAAACTATACCATCTAAAGGCGTCCGCATTTCAGCTGACTCATCAATCCATGCGCTGTATCGCCCACCATCCTAAGACAGCCTTTTGTCCAGCGCAATGCCTCATCGCACAATTATCATCGGTACACGGGTCCTGCTTGCATTGCCGACTGCCGTGCTCCTTATTGCAATGATCTCTTCTGCAGTCTACTCCATTGGGGCATAAAAATAAGGTTGGGTGTTCATAGAAACAGGAAAGGCTTCGACACTTGTCCCCTTGCTCACATAAGGGCGGGTGTTTGTTGGGACATCGACGTGTCATGCACTTGGCACCCCACTTGCAACGACCATCGGTGTGTATGCGCTTGATTATTGTGTTGGTTGTGGTGACGCTCGCGATATCTGATGGAGTAGGTGAGGTACCTCGGGAGGATCCTGGAGGTAGCTTCAGATGCGGTTTGCGTCCTGGGTCTGAAACGACACGTACAATTCGTGTTGGCTGTGGATTAAGTAGTCCATCATGAGGCCGCTGTTGAGGGCGTGTAATTGCTTGGGTCATTATGGCTTCGTATTTTTGAGTATCTGGAAGCGGCGCTCTAGATACTGGGAGTGGTATGGCCCGGGTTTTCTCCCGACCTGGCTCCGGGGACTTGCGGGCGTCGTACTGTGGTCTCAGATTTTCGGTTGAACGAGTTCGTGACGGGGGCCTGATGGGTCTGGTTTTACGAAGTTCAGCGTCGTCCTCCATGGCTCTGATGATTACCATGACGGTCTGCGTGGCGGAGTCATCCGCGCCAATCGACTCATACTCAACGACTCGACCAGCTACATAGACCCATCTTATGCTGCGACTGTTCTCGCGAACATTGCGCAGCTCCAGAATACGCCTGACTCGTTCATGTCTATCGCCGTCAGGAAGTCTGAAAGTACTGTTTTGAAACTCTTCTGCCATCTGCTGTAAGCGTATTTGGCTGCGCTCCTGCTTTTTTGGCATTCCGATCGTGCTGTCCCTGTTGTTTCGCGCGGTAACAGTGTCAATCGTCCAGCATTCTAGACGTTGTTGGATAGCAACTAGTGATATTGCATTCGGTTGTTCGCCGATGAGTCTTTCGTACTCTCTCATGTGGCGAGCATATTCAAGTAGCATGTTCCTATCGTCTTTGGAAACGCTCCTGCCGGACTTCGAAATAGCACTATCTGTGGCGATGTTCGCGTCCGTAGTTCTATCAAATTCCGGCTCTATGTCTTGCGGACTGACAAGCCCAAGCTGTTGGATCGGTTAGGTCCAAGCTCGTGAATCTATAGTTTGGATACTTACAATGTTCAAGAATGTGCTGAAGTTTTGCACGAGCTTATCAAGCTGTCCAACTTTGTCGTAGAGCTTCGCCCTGTCACTAAAGTGCCACGCTGCCCTTTGGCTCACAGTCATATTCCGGTTCGGATACTTCTTCTGCACCTCCCTAACCTGCGTAAGCAGCTGGTGACACATGCCAGATTGTGTCCTGACGTCTCGTCGAGTGCTTTCGTCCCTGTTAAGTATAGATCTTTTATCTTTCGAAGCGCGGGATATCGCGCTCACAGAGCACATTATAGAGCATACATTGATCTGTACGGCCGTGAACTCATCCGGTGCATTACGACATCCTACGTATATACTTTGAGCAAGATCGTAAAGAGCAAGAATGTCACCGATTGATGGAGACCATGCCATTGTTGCTGATGGCCTGAGATGGTCGCGATGGAAAAGAAGCTGAAACCTTCACGAGCTGAGATCTCGAGTCTCCGCGAGGCTCGGCCAGATCAACCAGCCTGTGCCAGCTCCTCACCGGCGACGGGAACTGTTCGGTTCTTGGCGCGCATATGAACTTCAAGGACTGTTAAATATATTAGAGTAGAATAGAGCCTTAAAATTGGGGGAAAACGCAGTAGAAAGTTTTGTCAGAATCTTCCATTTTCAGACGCTAAACTCACCAATAATCAACGCTGAGTAGTTGATAGCCTGAAAGGGACTGACATGTAGTTGGTTATTTAGAACTACATACTCTGCAAGTTAGAGAAATTTGACATTAGCTATTTGTCTTCGGTCCAGGGCGTCGGGTACTGACCACGATCACGTGATTGGTCTGCTCTGTAAAGTAAAAGTTAAGATGTAAATGCGCTAATCCTAATCAGGACATCAACCGCAGGTCTAACTGTAATTTTGACGGACCGAACCACATCGCTATTTTCCTTTCGAACGAAGAATCTCTCAACCACCACTTCACGCATCCAACGTGCTGTTCCTCGATCCACAACGAACCGGAGGGTTGAAGAGCCTCCGCACACTACTACCAAGGCAGCGCGCAGCTCTCTGTGGCGCGCTGACTTGAATTCGCAATCATGGGTGCGTAATTCCCTCGCGAGCGATCGGCGTCAGGCTGGCCTCCAGAAACGACGGCTCGAGGCCTTGAGACCGGAACTCATCTCGGGAAATGGACAATTACTGACATGTCTCTGCTGTATAGCTCCGAAGAAGAACCAGAAGATGTCCCTGGGAGACTTCCTAGGCGACCAATGTATGCGCTCCAATTGAATCCCGCGTCAGTGCTCTTATGGCTAACACGATCAAGCTCTGGGATCATGGGCCGATGAAATGGAAGATATGCCGGTGACAAGTAAGTAATAGTGCGACTCCCCTTACACGCTTTGAATTGACTTTTTATAGCTGGTTAGTAATTCCGAGAACTTCTCGTGCAACCGCCACGACACGCTTGCCGAGACAAACTCGAAGGAGTAATTAGTTGACATCACACTAGAATCACGCACGGGCTATGGAGGAGAACGTCGAACATTCACCGCCCCTGGAATGGGTGAGGGAAGTTTCAGCAGTATGCGTGCAGCCCTTGTATCGATATTCGGCAGGCTAACTTTCTTTCAGATCGCGGATTCGCCGTGCGTGAGCAACTGCCTCTCCCTTCGAAGCCTCCATATACAGCCCATCTTGGAAACCTCTCTTTCGATGCTACCGAAGGCGATGTCCACGATTTCTTCCAGGACTGCGGTGTCTCGCATGTCCGCATAGTCGAGGACAAGATGGAGCACAAGCCGAAGGGCTTCGGATACGTTGAGTTCAGTAGCCTTGATGGGCTCAAGAAGGCTTTGGAGAAAGATGGAACCCAATTCCAAGGCCGTAATATCAGACTCAGTGTGGCAGATCCACGTGCGTCGCTTCCCCCACTAGATTTCAAAAAGATGTTTGCTCACCAAAGGAACAGCAAAGGATCGCCCAGAAGCGCGCGAATTGAACGACTGGACTCGCAAAGGACCTCTCCCAGATCTCCCCAACCAGCAGCGTCGCCCATCTGAGCGTGGCTTCAATCGCGGCTACGAACCTGCTGCTGGTGACTCCAGCAGCGACAGAGGTGGCCGCAGACAGGCACCCTTCAATGATGACGGCAAGACCCGAGATTTCGGCAATTGGGAGAGAAAGGGTCCTCTTCCACCGGCGTCCCCACAAGCAGGTGCCCCTCCTGGACGTGAGGGTGGCCGTGTCCGCTCGCAGGAAGGGCAGGCTCCTCGTGAGAGAAAGCTGAGCCCAGCATGGGGTGAAGGGACGAACAGGAGCCAAGACGGATCTCGTCCACCGAGAGGTGAATTTCGCGAACGAGGTGAACGTGGTGAACGTGGCGAACGTGGCGAACGTCCACCACCTATTGAGCGGGCTCCGACTGCCGCCGACATGGACAATCAATGGCGTGCTAGAATGAGACCGGATCCTGCTTCGCAGAAGTCAACCTCGCCTACCCCAGAGCCAAGCGCACCATCTTCGCCTGCGCAGGCGGCCCCGCTCACCTCCAGGCCGAAGCTGAATCTTCAAAAGAGGACAGTCTCTGAGGCCGAGCCAAGCCCCATTGCGTCTGCAAGCGATTCCAAGGCCAGCCCATTCGGCGCTGCCAAGCCCATCGATACTGCTGGAAGGGAGCGTGAAATTGAAGAGAAGAGACAGCTTGCGCTGCGCCAGAAGAAGGAGGCCGATGACAAGGCTCGCGAGGAGCGCAAGGCCAAAGCAGAGAAGGAGAAAGCTGAAAAGGTTTCTAGTCCCAAGGAGAGCGTGGCCAGTCCGGTGCAGGAGAATGGAAGGGCTGATGCCCAGGAAGAGGGAGAAGAGAAGGCCCCTGCCGCAAACTATGAGATTCTTCGGCGTGTGACTGATGAAGACGGAGAGAATGATGCTGGAGAAGAGGGGAACGATGGAGAGGATGCGCCAGCGAATGGCAACATCGTCGAAGACAAGGCTGTGAAGCCGAAGCAGGTCACTCGCGATCCTCCACGAGGACCAAGCGGTTCTTGGAGAAAGGGTTCAGTCCCCCACTCTGCTGCTGCCGCTAACGCGAGTCCAACTGCTGAGACCATGGAAGATGATGGATGGAGCACTGTCCCAGCAAAGGGCCGCCAAAGCCGCGGACGAGGCGGTAACCCAGGTGCTCGAGCACTTGCATCGTGAAGTTGTCGAAGCAGTCTGCAAGCCATTCCCAGAGCATGGTGTGATCAGGGTGGCTTTCCAGTTCTCCATTCTTCGCATCACAGCTCACGGATCATGGAAACGGAGTCACGGAGGGGCGTTCAAGTTGTACGATCGATATCTCTCTTCTCATACTGATTTCCTTTCCTTTCACTTGGCGGTGCATAAATATGGGGCATCGTTAAGGTCTTCTGCACGCTGGCGACACTGATCGCTCTGCTGTTTTTGAGAAAATTGTTCGGCGGCCATCTCTCACAAACCGTGGCTCAGCTTGCCTTCCCTCCACCTCTCCCAGTGTTCAGTATTGAAATGGCTCTCCAAAAAGTTATGGTCTTGATCTGCTTTGGGATTAATCTTGCGGCCCTAGAGTAATGTGTACGCACTCATTGTTGGGGGGCTGTTCCATGACCAAGGGGCTGGGGCTAGAAGCATGGTTGAGCGCTCAGTGGGATATCTTCTGCCATAGATTGACAGGGCCGAGTGATCGGCTCATTTTGCAGTTGGTAGCCAATATAGATTTCCGTTGCTCGTTCAACACGCGTTCACGACTGAAAGTCTTAAATTTGCAGACGTATTGTCGCGACAAGGCTGGAGACGCGCAGGGGGCTTGTGGTGGAGGCGTCCAAAGAGAGCTTTCGAAGGACGTCTGCCCCTTTTCCTCCCAATTTCTCGACGCGACAGCAAACGCCAGCACAGGGATCGGTTCATCGGCCCAACCCTAACGGTTCGAAGATCTATAATTTGTTCCCCAGATCCTAACTAGCCGGCCTGTGGAGTTGTGCCTGGGGCCAAAATCGGACCGTTTCAGGGGACTTGTAACGCTTTTGACACATATTGAGAAGGAGCTCGGACGACACATGCGAGAAATGACGGGAATGGCGTTGAATCGACGGTTCCAATGATCCGTAGAGGCCTATAGACATCCTCAAGACAAGTTGTCTGTGGCATACAGAGGCACATGCAACTGTCAGGGTGGTGATGGCCAGCTTAGGATGCCCCGAGGCGGTTGATATTCGAGCCCCGCAAATGTCTGCTGATACTATTGCATGTCGAGGAGTACGGACAGTACCTACCTAGGTAGCCCTAGCAGCATTAACTACCGCTACAAATAAAAAGGATAAGACGCTCAAAAGGGCATGGAAGCCTGTTTGCAAAGGTGCTTTGACTCTCGGGCGGATCCCGCAGCTCCGCGCTCAATTGCACGGTGCACGGCAAATGCACCTATCCACTTTCTGGCTCCTGCGCTCTGGTTCGTAGCTGCTCCTTGACTGTATTCGCGGTGCTTGCAACGAACAGGAGTTAGCGCGAATCTTCTTCTTTGAGCTCGAAGCCACCGACTCGCAGAAGCTCAAGGGCCCATGGCGGCTACTCAGCCATACAGCTGCTAGACGCGACTGTCTGCATCCTGAACGACTCCGGCGCGTCTCCATACTCCAGCACACCACCTACGCACATTTCTGCTCACCTCGCGCAACGTGCTATTGTCTTCTCGCTCGCTCTGCTGCTGACGGACTCTCGACCTCGACGCTCTTTGTGCTGAACAGCCAGCTATACCGGAGTGGGACAGAGCCGAGCGAACATCCCTACCCCATTATCGCCAGGCAAGGTTCTTCTGCCATCGCCTGAATACTCGCGTCGAAATATCCCCAAGCACCAGCATCCCTATCCTACCGCCGTTGCGGCAGCCGGGTCACGAAAAGCTCTCTCCACCGCGAAAAGACGTTTGTGCAGCGCCCGCCTCGTCGTCTGGTTGTTTTCTCGCCCAGCCAATATTCCCGCCGACTATTATCAAAATACCCTTTCTTTTACCCTTCATTCTTCCCCGCGCCGCGCAAGCCGTGCTCCAAAGGGAAAAACTGGGCCCTGCAAGGGAGCTCTCGCGACCTCTATCTCATGTCCTTCAACATCTCCCTGTCAGCATAACGGACAACGCAAACGACAGAGTCTGTTCTGAGTTGCACGCCTGAAGCACGCTCGCCTGGGCCGGGCACAAAGGCCAAAATGAATGGCTATCCCGGTACCGTCGTGCCTCCTGGCGGCATGTATGTCCGCGCCCTCTACGACTACGATGCCGACGACCGCACCTCTCTTTCCTTCCGTCAGGGCGATATCATTCAGGTTATAACCCAATTGGAAAGTGGCTGGTGGGATGGCGTGATCAATGGGGTGAGAGGGTGGTTTCCAAGCAACTACTGCGCTGTGGTGCCTAGACCGAATATTGACGATGGGTATGACGAGCTTGGTGGGAGAAGAGAAGAGGAAGAGGAAGAGGAAGATGATGCGGAGATAAAGGGCGAATATGATGGTGACGAATATGAGGATGCGGACAGTGATGGCAATTTCAAGGATGACACAGAACTTCCTCTCGAAGGCATTGTCGGGCACAAAGGGCAGGAAGAAGCGGCTTTCTGGATCCCGCAGGCAATGCAAGACGGGCGATTGTTCTATTTCAACACTCTGACTGGCCAGAGTACAATGGAGCTACCTCTTGAGACGCCTACAAGCACTGCCGAGAACGGGCCTAGAGACCGTACGAACGTGTACATCCCAGACTCAACAAGACCACCACCTGAGCTTTTGGCAGGCGGCTATGAAAGGGAAGATGACACTGACTACGATACTTCTGCGTCAGATGCCGAAGGAAAGGTAGAGTCACGAGCCAAACTGCGCTTCAACGGCGTATCACCCGCGACCTCTGTCGACTCTCTAAATCAAAGTTCACCAACTTCACGCGCGCGAGGTGGCTTTACCGATACCAGCTTCTCGAAGACATTACCTACCCAAGACACATCAATGACTTCCTTCACAAGCGGTGCTCTGGGTGCGCAACCCACGATAACAAGGTCGCGCAAATTCTTTGATGATGTAAATCCTATACCGTTGACGTGGAACCGGCTTGTAGAGGATATGCGACGATCTGTGGAACGCTACAGGCAGACTATCAATACAGGCGACAAGTCCGAGTTCGTGAGGAGAGTCGAAGATATTTCAGATCACCTTCGACTCATCTTCGCTGCTGGCTCGGGTACTACAGACAATCACTCTGGCAATCCTTCCATCATCAACTCCAACAGAAGTCTCTACCCCCATTTCCGAGAAACGATGTCAAGGTTTTCGAAACTGGTTCTCTCATCACATATCGCCTCGACGGATTGGCCACCTCCAGACTCATACGCGAAATGTCTTCGAGAGGCTGAGGGTGTGCTAAATGGCATGTACGGCTTTGTTGAAGTTGCTAGGCGCCAGCGTGGAGAAGAAATTCCACGGCTGATTCCAGGCTTCGTCGCAGGCAGCTACAATGGTGGTAGCTGGCAGAATAACGGCGTCGCAGTGCAAGATGGAAGTTCAAGTTCTGGGACATCCTACCTCGACCAGGATGACTATGAGCCGTTGATAGAGCCGGTGAAGCGCTTGGATAACAAGATACTGGAGCGCCTCGAGGACTACAAGCGCATGATTGTTACCGCACTGCGAAGGCTTAACGAGCAATTAGTATTGCGAGACACACTCATCACTCCTCTGAAGCATCGTGCAATAGGCGATACAGTGTGCAAAGCTTGCAAAGCTGTACTCGACTATTACGCGCCGTGGATATCAACCGTCGAATCACTCAACCTCTCCGCACTTGGCTCTGGATTCCCCAGTGCCCAGCTCATGGACTTTAGCGTTCAGAAGCAGAAGGTTTATGACAGCATATCAGAGTTGGTGCTCTCGTGTCAAGCGGTCGCTGCGCCATTGGGCGATGAATGGTCAGATACTCGCGGCGATTCGCTCGAGGATCGCATGAACAACGTTCGCGCGATATCTCGTGAATTGGAAACATCAACATCACAAGTATTCTTCTCTTTGCAGCTGTTGTCCGAGATGGTCCCCGCAGTGGATCCAGCAGCTGCCAAAGACCAACCCAGAAATGGTAGCTACGACCATGGCCGTTCGAAGTCAATATCTGCGGAGCGCCCGCCCCCTTCTCAACCGAGTCATCCACAGCCTCCGGTCGATCCAGCGGCACAGAATTACCAGAATGGAGAGAACGAGAAACTCAAAAAGTTCTTTGGCGAGGTGCCTGCTCCTCCAGCAGTGCCGGTGGCCGAGGACATTCCAGATTTCTTGCGGCTGGACCATGAGGGAGAGATTGCATATGACATGAAGACGAACCCTCCCATACTACGAGGAGGGACATTGGCCGCTCTTGTCGAACAGCTTACTCGGCATGATCGTCTCGACTCTACTTTCAACAATACATTTCTCCTCACGTATCGGTCCTTCACCACAGGCGCAGAGCTTTTCGAGATGATCGTACAGCGATGGAAGATACAGCCGCGATATAGCCTGTCCTCAGAAGACTACCAGACCTGGGTTGACAAGAAGCAGAAGCCGACTAGATTCCGCGTTGTCAACATTCTCAAATCCTGGTTTGACACTTATTGGATGGAGGGAGACAACGACGAGGCTCATCAGCTCATCCAACGTGTGTTCACTTTCGCAAAGGATCACGTAGCAACAACAAATACTCCAGGCGCCACGCCACTCATACAGGCCGTCGAGCAACGAGCTCGAGGGCAAGATATCCCGACCAAGCGCCTCATCCTCACACTCAACCCCCAAACCCCTCAACCTATCCTGCCAAAGAACATGAAGAAGCTCAAGTTCCTGGACATCGACGAGACTGAGTTCGCAAGACAACTCACTATCATTGAAAGCAGGCTGTATGGCAAGATCAAGCCGACAGAATGCCTCAACAAGACTTGGCAGAAGAAACTGAATGCCGACGACGCGGATCCTGCCAAGAACGTGAAGGAGTTGATCTTACATAGTAATCAGCTCACCAACTGGGTAGCGCAAATGATTCTGGCGCAGCCTGCGGTGAAGAATCGTGTGGTGGTCATCAAACGGTTTGTTACAGTTGCTGATGTGCGCCTCCCGTGTGCTTTCCCCAAGCTTTCGTCCAGATACTCACGATCAAACAGCGTTGTCGACAGCTGAACAACTTCTCGACCCTTACATCCATTATCTCCGCCCTTGGCACAGCACCTATTCACCGTCTTCAGAGAACGTGGAACGGAGTGAACGCGAAGACGATGCACACTCTGGAACAGATGCGCAAGCTCATGGGCAGCACGAAGAACTTCAACGAGTACCGCGAGACGCTTACAAAAGCAAACCCTCCATGCATACCCTTCTTTGGTATATTCCCTTTTCTCTTGCGATTACACATCCCAGGCATACCGCTATTGATACCTCGTATCAGCTTCAGAGGCTAACTTGCGTTCCATCAGGTGTCTACCTTACCGACCTAACATTTATCGAAGACGGTATCCCCTCGATCATCAAGAAGACCAACCTCATCAACTTCGCCAAGCGTGCCAAAACTGCTGATGTCATTAGCGGTATTCAACAATACCAAAAAGTTCCGTATCCGCTGCAACCAGTTCCTGAGTTGCAAGAGTACATTCTGAATAACATGAGGACCGCGGGTGACGTACACGAGATGTACGAGATGAGTCTGCAGGTCGAGCCACGGGAGAGGGAGGATGAGAAAATTGCAAGGTTGGTCGACCATAGGCTCCAGAGCGCCTTTCCTCTCGCATAATCTACAAAATATCACCGCCAGACCCACCACATAACGCAGATCCCGTTCCTGGGCTGCAGGTGTGAAGTGAGCGTTGGACTGAAGCTGATCAATTGTTTTCCTTGATTAGGCTTCTGTCTGAATCCGGATTCCTTTGAGATACCCGAACGCACACGCGCAACCGCGAAATCTCTCTTCATGTTTCAGGTATATTCCACCTTATATGTTACAATTTGCAATTTTCAGCTAGCATCAGCAACCATACAACTTCTTCACGATTTCACGATCTTGCTCGCCCACGGTCCCCAAGGCGCCACCCACGATAAAGCAACGAACGCGCAAGCAATGGAGTTAATTCTGGGGCGAAGAGCGATTTTTAGGTTAAAGTTCGGCAGTGGGGGGCGCTGCTACCATTCAACGGCCTAATCCAGGACGTTCAGGAGGTTTCCTTAGTTGGTCAAGATCGGCGTTTTTGAAGGACTTGATGGGGCATGGGCATGGGTATGGGGTACGGGGGTTGGCGCTGAAATATGTTTGTGGGGTCTGCGACTGGGTTGGTTGGATTCGGCATCCCTTATGCGTCTTGTGGATCGAGGATGGGGAGATAAACGATGTTGTCTCGCGTCTGAGGGTAGCTGAGCCGGAGACATTTGGGCGGCGGTTGGCGAGGAAGATTGATACTGCGACTGACAGCATTGGTAATGAGATGACGAGTCGACGATTAGTTCAATGGCGATGATGCATTAGAAAGAGAGTTGGTTCTCAAATGACGACCGTTACTCAGCCGTTCTCCGATTGTAACAATGAGTTGGACTTGGAGTCGGCGAGCTCTCCTCGAATCGTCAATAGTCTCTGAGCAATGAGACTCTATTCCATTAAGACATCTCTTTTCTACGTTGTCTCATTGACGTGTTCCTCGCCTTGTCAACCGTCTCGCTATCACGGTCTACTTCATCCATTGAGTACGAAATGCTCTATTGTGCTCTCTTTAAATCAGCAAAAGCGGTGTGCAGGTCCCGAGAGTACGGAATGCCTCAGCTAGGTGCATTGGAGCCATGGTGTTCTGTGCTGTGGTGGGTCTTGATATTGTCGTTCGGGTCTTCACATTGCTGACTAGTATTATAGGATATATAATAAAGCGTTTACTTCCTAATCGAACACCTTATCCTAACGGCAGAGAAAGAAGACGGCTTGACCTAACCGTAGGTGCTAATACGCGGGGGGCACCAGGGCTTATACCACCTTGTTGGTTCCGTGAGTATGGCTCGGTGAATTAGCCTAAATCAGGAACGTCCATTGTGCATATACTGTGGGTTCGCGTCGCTTTTCTTTTTCTTTTGGAGCTCAAACTGCTCCTCACTGTCTGCAATTATTATTATTTTTGGGAACATTTTTTAAAGCAAAGATCTAAGCTGGAGAATTATTCTCATATATTTTGTGCACGGGTACCTGCATGAAACAATGTCGTGCATTTCCATTTCCATAACAGATGGTGTTGAGTCCCGCAACATCAGGCCTCTTCCAGATTAATTTCCAGGTTAATTTCCAGCGGCGACACCAAGCCTGAACAGGAGTTCAACCTCAACTTCTTTACGGCTCACGACGGAGAGCATCGAGAGCTACTCGCAAGCCCTTTGGTGGTTGCTCTTTCCGCATGAAGTACGCACGCGACCACGCGCTGCACACGCCGTTTCCTCACGGTTCGAGTTGCACTTGCCCATTACAGCTATGCGCTCTACCATATAAACAATCCAACATCTGGCCGACCAACTTGCCTAAAGCGCCGCAGCTCTTCTTTCCCTTCCTTTTCGCTGACGCAGGTGTTTGCAGCCCTTGACACGTCCCGTCACCACGACAACACTCCTTTGACCACTTCACTATTTCGAATCAAACACTCGCTCGCTCATTCAAGGTCTCTGGGATTCCAGTCATTCTACAAATTCCAACACCTTTAACCAACTTCCGCAACGCGATCAACTCCACCAACTCCACCAACTCTGAAGCCAAGCATTGCCTTTGGTCGTCGACTTGATCTTCGCTATCCAGCGATAGCATCATCATGAAAACTCATCTCTCGATTTTCGGCACGGCAGTGCTTGCTCTATCACTGCTCACACCTTTTGGTATGTTCTCACTCTACCTACAGTATATTGTTTTACGTTCGTAACAGTTTGAAGTGCGGGCCATATGCGAATGCGGTTACGCCGTAAACTCGACCAGCTCCTCAAGCTATGCATCGTTCACTGAAATTCAAGAAACCGACTTCCTTCACCTCGGCCAAGATGCGCTCAGCTACAACAATCGCGAAGAGACTGGCTGGGCAATGCAGGTCTACAACGTAACACCCAAGGCGGCCCGTGGTCCGTACGGCAAAGCGGCGATGGGGTCTAATGTCATTGTCAACCCGATGAAGAATCAATACGACTGGGCCGGTGAGAGCGTGCTCGGAGGAGACGCTGGATTGCAGGTTTGGGTGCGCAGCAAGACCGTTAACAGCGCTATTCCCATGGGCGAGATTACTAGCATGCGCTCGGACATGATGTACGGATCATACAGAATTGGCGTCAAGCTGACCGGCATTCCTGGAACATGCGGCGCGTTCTTCTGGTTTCGCAACGACAGCCAGGAGATCGACCTCGAGTATCTTTCGTGGCAGCAATCTCCGAATGCGACAAGCAAGAATGAGTATCATCCTCTCAACCTTGTCCTCCAGTCACCCGCGTCGGTCGCTGCAGACTACAATGCCGCTGGCACCCCCGATTTCATTGTGAAGTCTCTGCCGTTCACACCTTCCAATGCAGTGCATGAATACCGCTTCGATTGGACACCTAATCGAGTCTCATTCTATGCTGACGGTCAATGGCTTTCCGACATTACCGACTACATTCCCAAAGCCTCTGGTCAACTCTTCCTCAACCACTGGAGCAACGGCAACCCGAACTGGAGCGGCGGTCCGCCTAAGGAAGACGCAGTTATGATCGTCAGCTATGTCAAGGCATACTTCAACTCGACCGATTCGATGCGCCAGAAAGTCTACAACGACCAATGCCTGAGCAAATACCACGGACATGACAGGATCGATCACGTGTGCCAGATTCCTGACCAGACTGTGGCTCCAGACCCAAGCGCTGGCAACAATACGGCGAGGACATTCTTCTTCACGAAGGGTGACATTCCGCCTGGTACGAACACGACTGGCTCCAACGTCCCGTCGAACAACGGCACGCATCATAAGGGCGCTGGAGCGCATCTCATTCCCCCAGTGTGGAACGGCAGCGTCCTGTACTTGGTAATGGCGGCATTGCTAGTTGTCGGTCTGCTGGAATACGGTTTTGGCAGCGTGTGAAGCGAAGCAGCAGAAGTATTATGTAACTAGCACAAGGCATCAAATAACGTGACAATTGGACTTGGTTTGAAACCAGATACCCCCGACATACTTTGCATCCTGTTGTCCGGCGGAGGCAGAGGTGGTAGCTAAACCATAATTGGTATCTCTATATCTATAATTGTAACCAGTCGGGTAGATGCCGAAATACCAATGATGCAGCTGCTTTACACGTGCGGAAGTCATTATACGCTGCGCCTTGGGACATGCTCACCATCTCTTAGTGCCTATTACTTTTGTTGACGCCGACAGCGTACCGTGGATCACAAGGAAGGCTTGTCTTTGAGCTGAAAGTGGTTGTACACCACCTTGGTCTCATCCTTTCGAAGTTGAATATCTCGGTGGCCACGGCTTGTGTACACTCTTCGTGCTCTCGAACCTGCTTCGATTTATCAATTTAATCACGCTGGAGTTATTGAAAACCACGACTTGCGTTATAGTTTACATGGCATTCGACCGTGAGTTGACAGTCTTTGAGTGGTGGGATCTAGGGGCTGGATCTGCCATGTAGACAATGTCTCCGCCTCGACGCTCAGGGCTAGTGTATGGCAAAGGAAGTATATATAATCGTCTGCCATTCCTCTCATAACTCTGCACGATTCAACATTTCGCAGCATTTCGTCGTCAATTCAAGTGCCGCAGAGCCGCAGAGGACGTTAAAGGGGACCTCCAGTTATAATTACCGATGCAGCGGGCACCTTGCCCGACAAGGATTAGCAGCAGAGCCTCAGTGTGCAGAAATTAGCCAATTAGCATTCCCACGTCAGAAAGCATGCCTCTGACCCTTCATATCCTCGCCCTAGCTCCATCGGGCATGTGAAGGGGCGTCTGTTTGAGGGAGGTGGTCCGTGGAAGGGGTGCCGATGAGCGGAATTTGAATTGTCTACGCGTCCTCACTCCTTCTATCGTTTATCCCACAGTCGTTTGTCCATCGGAGGAACAAGAGCTCGTCGTCTTCATCAGCTAGAAGCTGCCCCTCCTGTCGCTTTGAATGCACAAACAACCACAGTCGCTCCTTTCAATTCGGTAATCTGACCCGGTGTTGGACGAACCAGCCAGTCCCTACTGCGAGAATACATAATTCGACACCGGCCTACAAGAATACGTTGTCTCGGCGACGAAGAGAATTACTCCCAGACGAAACGCCATTCGGGTGCGCGCACAGCAGCTGTACGACGGCCCCACGGATTACGCGTTTACAAGTTTGGCACGAGAAGCGAAAGGGAATCGAGCCGTTTGCAATCGCTCTAGCAACGGCTGCGTCTACCAGTGCCCTCTTCAACAGCAACATCCTTCGTACTCAGCGCTGCAAGAGGAGGCACAGTTAGGACCACAGCTTTGTAGCAGGCCTAATTACGGGCATCAACGCCTCGCCGTTTGGAAGCCATCGGGCAATCTCACCCTTCTACCTGCTCACGATGCGCGCCAATCTCTTCTCGGTGCTCCTCCTTCCATCCGCCGTCACGGCATCCTTCCTTGAAGCCATAATGGTGGACTCCGATGCCACCACAACACTCTCTACGCCGGCCAAGCCAACAGTCTCCAACCCGTCATTAAACGAGGCGTTTTCTCCACACGAAGCTCACTTAGAGTGCGTCTTCTCTATCTCATAGTCCGCGGAAGCTCCAGTATGCTCACCATTACTACAGTCTCCGAGCCGCTCAACCTCAACCCACCGCACCCATATTTGCCCTCCACGCTCCGAACATCCCACGCGCATACAACCCAGATCCAATCAATCTCGCGTTCAACGCTGGTCCAGAAGACATCGGCAAGCGAGAAGTCGTTACGGGTGCAGCGCAAGGCGTCGCAGCAACCGCGAACGTTGGGCCAACGCAGTATCCCACGGTGACTACGCAGTGGCCGGAAATGGCTGTCAATGGGGTGCCTACGTGGATTCCTGTCACATACACGCAGACATTCGCGCAGGTTCCGCAGCAGTTGCCAAGCCCTGGCGTCGGCAGCATCGGGTACGGAGACGAGACGAGCACCAAGGAGAAGCGACAAGAGAGCGGTGGAGCGACCAGGCCGACATGGAATATGTTAGGTGTGCTTTTCGGCACGTTCGGCTTCGGTGTGGTATGGCTGGGGTGAGACGGATACGGTGATGAGTGAGGATCTCTAATGACCTGTCATACGGGGGCCACGGAATCGGTATTCGGCCCATGGAAAAGAAGGAGCAGTAAGCATGAATGCGCGTCAGATCTTCCTTTTGGAGGTAATAAAGGAAAGCGAGGAGTTCATTGGCGGCATTTCGGTGTACTTTTTTCTTCTTCTAAGCACGTGCCTTCAATTCCCTTTCCTGTACATCTTCTGTGCTACACCAATACCCTCTAGATTACGTTCTATGAATCGTACAGCTCTAATCAAATTAAGACAAATAGCAAAGTACACTCTAATTATGGTATCGAATCCACCCTTGTCCCCAACGCGAATACGTTTGCGAAAAACCCGGCATGCTACGGCCTATCGGCCTCCATTGGTCCAGAGCTCGTAGCACCTCCCTCCACCGACAACCTCCCTCTCGACGACGCCCCAGTCTCCCTCCTCAACATTGGCATTTCCGACCTCCTTAACCGGCTTCCTCATGCTCTGCTCCATCCTCTTGATCCAATCAGCGCCCATGCTCCCCTTCACAGTCACCCGTCTCACTCCCCTGACTCCCGCGAACTTGCCCAGCACAGCTAGTGGATCCGCGCCTCCGTACATCGCCTGCCAGCACTCGACCTCCAGCTCTTCCGCGGCCGAGAACGCCTGCGTGACCTGGTCGCGGGAGTAGCGCGGGTCGCAGTCCAGACGCACTTGTACGTGCCACCGCCTAATCATGCACAGGACGCGCGAGCTGGTTATCGATTTCTGGAGCGGTGGCAGCGAGGGCAGGGAGGTTAGGAGGGATGGGTGTGCGGTGAAGGTGTTGCATTTGTAGAGGATCGGTATCGCTTCCTCGCAGCATTGGCGGCAGGTTGCGAGGATCTGGGGGTGGATGAGGGCATCGGCTGGGTTTGGATGGTCGGAGGACGAGGAGGAGAGCTTGTAGAGGTAGGACGAGAGATGGTTTCGACCTGCTAATGTTCGGAGGCTGGGTGGAAGGTCGGATGGTAGGATTAGGAGATGATAGTATATCTCCAGACGGATCTCTGTCGGGAGGGAGAGAAGGCGAGATTGAGGCTGGGGCTCGTAGTAGAGCTCATCGTAGGAGAGTATTGGCAGTTCCTCTGTGTTTGGCATCGTTTTTGGATAGTATATCAATGAACAAAAAGATAGAAGACGGTATCTAGGAACAGCGGGTGCAATTGAAGGCAGTTTTGGAGAAATGGAGAGCTTTTATTGTACAATCGAAGGTGTAAGTGGACCAGTCTGACTATTTATACACACCGCAACTTCAATGAGCAATGAACACACGCTGGCAATCACACCACACCACTGTAACGCGTCTGGGTGGCACGCGATAAAGTGGGATGGGTTGTGATTAAGCACATCGCTTGAGGTTCGTGCTTCTGTATCCGCCGTTTCCCCTTTTTGGTTAGGCTGCCGGTCAATTGGCGGCTGAGCTGAGAGCCAAATCTGACTTCGGAGTCCACTCGGTCTAGGGACTTTTACTGGATTTGACAGGATCTTTCGTTCGTATCGGGAAGATATTGAGGAGATCCCAAAATTTCGCTTCAAGTATTGATGGTGGTAAAGGCAATCCGATGCATTCTTTTGTACGGCTTCGTCACTAGTGGGGACTGCATATCCACAACTCCGTATTCCTGGATGCAGCAGTAGAAGGGGAGATTCGAAGGCCGAGTCACGGCCGGGTTAAAGTGGTCCTTGTGCTTGTCTTTCAGTTCTCCGACGTCGCCCCAGAGAGTCCAGAGGAGCTCCTTAAGCTTGCCCAACGTGTCCTTGTCACGCCGCAAACTGCGTCGCAAATTAGCCAATTGTGGTATAGAGAGCATTGAACAAGAAGACATACTCTGCCGCATCCAGCTTAAGCAAATAATCAGCTGTCTCTCCAGCAATGAGTAATTGCATATATTCCGGGGTTGTCGCGCCAGGATTCGGGTGGGCATCTTCGACAAGGAGCCTGAAGGACCACTCCCACCTGTTGCTCTGGCTCAGCTCCATGTCAAGCTCGGTAGAGATCTGACTGCTATTGTTGAGTTTCGAGACATTGTTGAACGCGGGGTCGTCGATTGATGAGGCAAAATCCTCGATGGCTGGTGGCCAGAAGTCGACGACGCGAACAAAGGAACGGCAATTCATGTTGATAAATGGCAACTCGAATGTTTCGCCGTCCTTTTCTGTAGCGGTACGATTCGGGTTGTGGAGAATGTCGTGAACCCGGACGAGGGGTTTGTCGTGGTGGCCACATTTCACTTCGGAGCATTAGTAGTTACATGAATAATGACTTGCTGTGAACTTACCACGAGGATTGCTCGGGCCTTGAATGCGCAGGGGCATCGTCCCCATATTGACAGCTCCCTCTGTGGCCATGGACGGCTTTGCTTCTGCTCTGCTTGAGTATTGAGCCAGCTTTCCTTCCTTTTCCCTCGCCTCCCTTGCCTTCTTCTCCTTCCTCTCCCTTTTCTTCTCGGCCTTCTCCCTCTTCTTCTCGGCCTTATCCATCTTCTTCTTCTGAAACTTTGCTTCATGCTCGTCCATCTGACTTTTTGCCCACTGATAACCCTCTGCCGCAAGCTTTTCCCAATAAGAACTCTTGCGGCTCCTCAAGGTTCCTGCCCGATAATCGTTGATCTTGTTGATACCCGGACGGTTAATGCTGTAGATATCAATTTGTTCAGGACGACCCTTATCCTGGTGAAGACGACCTTCAAGGTGCTGACTGTTGTTGCCCAATTTGATGTGAAGGTTGCGAATGTACACAATATCATCTACCTTTACGTTGGCATTTGTATGAGGATAGAACAGTGTCACGCAGAGAACGTGCTGTCCAAAAGGACCTGGCCAGTTTCGCTTTGCCGCGCCAATGTAATTGTATTCGTCTCCAGGGACACCATGAGTATCGTCTGTCGAGGCGTCTGGTACCGGGTAATTGTAGAATTTGGGGTTCTGAGTGTAGTCCGTGATGTAGATGTCCTTTCCAAGACTCGTAGGAAACTCTTTAACAACCTCTGCGACAACATCATAGAATTTGCTGTCTTCCACAGCTTGAAGCAATGAAAACTTCTCTCGGCGCGCTGGTCCTGTTGGCGCCACCGCTGGTCCTGTTGGCGCCGCCGGGACATTCGGAGGAAAGATGCCTTGGTTTTGGAGTGTCCACTCGCGCAGGGCGATCGCGTAGACCTGCTCCGCGACTGTTATCACGTATGTTCCAAGTGAGAGACGGTGCTCTATCCTCGTCGTTCCTGTGCTATATACCGGCATATAGAGAGGGTCCGGTATCGCGTCGCGCGGAAACACGACCGCCTCGGTCCTGATGGTGCTGAGCAAGAATGGTACCCCATTATATGAGGTCATTTTCATCTTCCTCAGTGAAATTACGTCGCCAACATCGGTAATCTTGGGTAATGCGTCCTTATTTGGCCTGAAGAACCGGACGTTCAACCCTTGGAGGATACCACTCGCGTCGTATGACATTGGATCTCGCAGTGTGAATGTCATTGTGAGGTCGGTACCTTGCGATTTCATGGGCGGGGCGAAGGAGACGACAACGCCCATTACCGAGACCTGGGCCTCTTTCGAGTCCTGGACGCGCTGCAGATCATAATAGCCAGCGGGGGGCGGCATGGTGTTTGGTGGAGGTTGTTGTGGAGAGAGTGGTTGAGCAAAGAAGAGATTACTTATATAGCGCAAAAAAGACGAGGGAAAAACTTTCTACCGCTGCTTTACGCGTCAATTGAAGCAAGTCATTTAGGAGTGTGGTGTTGATTGCGTGTTACACCTAGGTAGGTACGTCGCGGTACGGCGATAGACGGCGGCCAAAACATTAGACCAAGCCTTCAGGGTGCGATACTGGACAGTTACGAATTATGCACTCTGTTTTTATATAGCATGCACCCTTTTCAACAATGTGGAAGTTGTAGTATACACTCTAAAGAATATAGGATCGAACTTTTAGATATGCGCTCGCTTGCCTCGAAGAGCGGGAGATGCCCGCCTTTCCCACGTTACAACATAGCTAAATAGATAGAAACGCGACATAAACCTTAACTCCTACGTGTTGTCCGAGCTTCAATTCGCTTAAGTGGAGAGAATTAAATACTTATTCGCGCAGACTGCTTGAGCACCGATTTAAATATTACTAGGGTCCGCTTACGCCGCGCGGGGACATCAATGAGATATCACCACTTCCAAATCAGGCTAGCTACTTGGATTTCACCCTATGGCAGCACGATTCGTCACCTGTATCTCCCCGAGATATCACTGAAAATGCCTGTCTATACCTGCCTATGCAGCTTCCATCCAACTAAGTCAGAATTATTAAAGACTTATTCGCGCATACTCTCTGAGCATCGCTGTAAATATTGGTGGAGTCCACTCATACGCTGCGCGCGGACTTCGCGAAATATCACCATTTGTTGGCTACAAGACTGGCGAGCATCCTCTCCTCAACTTCGCTATTCCATTGGAAGCTGTACTTATATCTCGCTGCTCTTGGGGTGCCCAAGAAGCAAGGGCTAGTGGGAATCCGGACATGCAGGGCAGTAGCCGGAGACGACCAATTTGGAGCCCCGAATCCATGATTGGCGCGAGATCGAGATGTCTATGGGAGGGAGTGTGGAATCCGGCTCAAAGAATGGAGAGATACGAAAGAGCTTTTCGCTATGTGGGCCTTAAGTCGTGGAAGAGATCCCAAGCCCGGTGCAACTTCCGAGCGCGGCTCATTGGCTTTGGCGCATAACACTGAGACAAGCAATGGATGAGGAAACGCGGTCGCAGATCGAGGAGGCGAAAGCCGGAGCGAATTGGATCAATGAGAGGCGCACGCCGCAAGTGGTATTGCATACAGAGCATCAAGCTCGCTGTCCTCGTGGTCCTTCTCGAGTGTGACTTTGCGCTTGCGATTGCTGGATCGGAAAGTGATATTCGGATCAAGTTTAAATAGCAGTGTTCGAGTATTTGTCATCCTCAAAGCGTTACCCTCTCTCGGTGCGGACACGTTGTTGTCCTGGCTCGTCATGCACAGTATCGTCCTGGTCCACCAAATCTGTCTTCCTCACCACCTCCTCCGTACTATTGACAATACCGCTTCTATCTTCTTGCCTACCAATACCATTTCGGCACCTCCTGTGCACAGTTCCAAGGTTGGGTCCAGATATAGCCGACATCTTCTCTGGGCCCGTCTTCTGCGACTTGACCGGCTCCTGCCCCAAAATGGTCTTTGGAGGTGTTAAATACTTGCCCATTCTTCGCCTTGAATGATTCCCAAGCTCTTGATATATCGCAGAAGGTCCAACATTTCAGCCTTTTTGCTTGGTCTCGCAGGTGCGTCATAACTTTGATAGCAAGTTTCATAGAGAAAAGGGAGCGGCAGAAGTATACCCATAAGAGTTGACATTTGTATAGGGATGTTGAGAGGAGTGATACGAGAAGTATTTGTCAAGTCGCTCGAACCTGAGAAGGGAGAGCATCTACGGCCAAAGCTGATTGGCAACAAGGGTGAAGGTCCGGAAAAGAATGCAGATAAACTCAAAAGAGAAACGAGAATTCAAGGGCTTCAAGGATATATTATTTATATATAATCCAAATAGTGTCCCGCCGGGCTTTAGAGATAGTCTCACTTACCCTGAAGTGCAAGAGCTTCTCGCCCTCACGCGTCACGGCTTCACTGGTGGGAAAGTAGTTTGTCACATGGCAAGTGCGCGAATGCCGGAGGATCCCACGTGCTTGAAGAATTTCTTCAGGCAAGCAGGCACAAATCAACGTGAATTTTCCAGGCAGCAATGGTGTTGTGATGATGTTTGCGGCGCTTCACGCCCTCGCAAGCTTTCCATCGCGCTAAGAGTCACTGGCGGCCGAAAGCGGTAATGGTTCATCACTAGCGCCGCCCAGGCGAATTTCCACGCTCCACTGGGCGACGTCCACCCCACGAACCTCCGTCCTACACGCTCAAACCCACAACCAACACCTCAAAACATCCCCACCACTTCCTTTTTCTACCACCTTCGCGACTCTCGGATTCTTCATTCAACCATCAACCAGCTGCACTGTCAAAAAAGCCAACCCGCCAGCATGGCTGATCGTTACATCCCCGAGCATCGCCGCACGACTTTCAAGGCGAAAAACACCTTCAAGCCGGACGAGCTTCGTAGGCGTCGTGAGGAGCAGCAGGTCGAAATTCGGAAGGCCAAGCGAGAAGAGAATTTGGCCAAGCGCAGAGGTATCGCGAGGGATGGCGACGCTCCTGGCGCTTCGCTTGGAGCAGCTCCTGACAGTGACGACGAGGGCGTGAACACTGAAGCTCAGGTACGTGGCCCTCGATATCCACCAGCCCTATTGCATTGTATTTGCTGTTGAGATCAACTTGATCTCGAGAAATCACGCTTCACGTGGTGTTTTCGCGCACCGCAGTGTTTTCCCATCTGCTGTCTCCTAATTCACTAGTCCTCTCGTGTTCCCTGGAATACTCAAACTACTCACCCTATGTCTACTTGCAGCTCAATGAGGACCTCCCACAAATGGTGCAAGGCGTCTTCTCCGACCAAATCGATGAGCAGATCCAAGCGACCACGAAGTTCCGCAAGCTGCTCTCCAAAGAACGCAACCCCCCCATCGAGCGAGTAATTGAGACCGGTGTTGTCAGCCGCTTCGTCGAGTTCCTAAATTCGCCACACACCCTTGTCCAGTTCGAGGCTGCCTGGGCCCTCACAAACATTGCGTCGGGTTCTGCAGCGCAGACTCAGGTGGTCATTGAGGCGGGTGCCGTCCCAATCTTCGTGCAGCTGCTTAGCAGCCACGAGCCAGATGTTCGAGAGCAGGCTGTGTGGGCGCTTGGAAACATTGCCGGCGATAGCCCGACCTGTCGCGATTTCGTTCTTCAGCAAGGCGCTCTTCGCCCGCTGCTCGCGCTCCTCGGGGACAGCCGCAAGTTGAGCATGCTCAGGAATGCCACCTGGACTCTCAGCAACTTCTGTCGTGGCAAGACTCCGCAACCCGACTGGCAGACTGTAAGTGCAGTTCAAGTTCAAAAAGCGGCGGTAGCACAGCTCTTTGACGATCTCCAGATTGCCCCCGCTCTTCCGGTCTTGGCGAAGCTGGTCTACTCCCTCGATGACGAGGTCCTTATCGACGCTTGCTGGGCCATTTCCTATCTCTCTGATGGCGCCAATGACAAGATTCAAGCTGTCATTGAGGCCGGCATTCCGAGACGCCTTGTGGAGCTGCTGATGCATGCTTCTACTTCCGTTCAGACACCTGCTCTTCGATCTGTCGGTAATATCGTCACTGGAGATGATGTTCAGACCCAGGTGATCATCAATTGCGGCGCCCTTCCGGCTCTTCTTTCTCTTCTGAGCTCTACGAAGGATGGCATTCGCAAGGAGGCGTGCTGGACCATCTCCAACATCACTGCAGGCAACTCGAGCCAGATCCAGTCCGTGATTGATGCCAATATCATCCCACCGCTCATCCACCTTCTCCAGAATGGCGACTTCAAGACTCGCAAGGAAGCCTGCTGGGCTATCTCTAACGCCACGTCTGGTGGTCTGCAGAAGCCGGAGCAAATTCGCTATCTCGTATCTCAAGGTGCCATCAAGCCGCTGTGTGACCTTCTAGCCTGTCCAGACAACAAGATCATCCAGGTTGCCCTCGACGGTCTTGAGAATATCCTCAAGGTCGGTGAGATGGATAAGGAGGCTGCAGAAGCTGGAAATGCCGACCCGATCAATCGCTATGCCCTCTTCATCGAAGAAGTTGGCGGTATGGAGAAGATCCACGAATGCCAGAACAATGCCAACGAGGAGATCTACATGAAAGCCTACAACATCATCGAGAAGTACTTCTCTGATGACGAGGAGGCTGCCGGCGACATCAACGACTTGGCACCCCAGCAAGGCCAGGATGCATTTGGCTTTGGTGCTCAGCAGCAGCAAGGAGGCTTCAACTTCCAGAACGGCGGCGACTCTATGGACACTATGTAATTGTCCATAAGTGTCTCCACCAGAAGTCCTGTAGCACTGCGTTGACGTCCCATGGTCAGGGAAGTTACTTGCCGAACCCATCTTAGCTCCCTTATATGGATCAATCCGTCTATCCTCGACGGGTCATACGACAAGCTGGCACACGTTCGCCCAGATACGCCGATGCCGCCCCCTCCCGATGCAAGATCAAAGCGACCAATTCTCTTACAGAGTCACATTGCCGCTTACTACGAGCACTTTCGCACGCCTTGAACATCATCATTTGCAACGGCCGAATCGATGTCACGCATTCCCCGATTTGCAACACAACTGCGACTTGTTGCAAAAGCACCCCTCAACATCACCCAAATCCGCACCACCTCTCAGCACAACATTCACAATATCCGAATCCAACCCCTTCGTCATGACCGAAACATACAGCACGATCACGATAGAGATAAGATACACCATCATGTAATTTCTTCGAAGCGCTCTCGATTCACCTTCCCCTGTCTTCACTTTTCCTGATTTTTTGCTCTCCAACGGAAAGGGCATGGCATATTCCCCGGCGTTTTAATGGACTCTACGTTTGCTTTTCTGTGGAATTGTTTGAAGATGACACGGTTGCTATGGGCCAAGTGGATGGGTGGAAGGGAGATGAAGCAGATGAGGTTGAAAGGACAAAAATGAGTCGACGAGTTTGAGCGAGGGCAACCAACGATATCCAACGCCGGTAAGTAGGTAGTTGAATGGAAGAGCATGTTCTCTACTTCATGAACTCCCAGTGGTCTGTGGAATGTGAAATCGTGAAAAAAAAAGCCTTCATCCTGCCTTCCCAATTTATTTTCTGCCCTTCAGCTGTATGGAGTGCTCTTCGAAATCACGTCTCGTGAACCGCCCACAATCATAGCACGTGATCGTCACGTTCCAACTTCTGGGAGGTCAACGATCCTGATAGCACAGGGTGCCGTTATGAAATTAAACACTCAAAAACGATCTAAGATGCTACAGGTTGGAGTAGCCGTTCTTGAAACGAGAATGCTCAGACTCCCCTTATCTGCTGAACTACCAAACTGCTCGACGATAGAGTAGCATTATCCCAGCACTTCGCTTATATGCACGGACTCGAAAGAAATACCAGTTTAAGCCTCTACCCCTTTCAAAAGTCTATTTTGAACGTCATATATTGAACGGAGAGTGCAGGTGAGATGCACCTGCAGTGACATTGTGACTTGGGCGGATGCGTCTTTCCGCATATCACGTCTCCAAGTAATTACGTACCGCGGAGTCGAGATAAGGAGCGGCCAACTCCTATACACACAGAGAGCATCATGCACGAGAGATGGCCACATAATATTGTCCGAGGTCCTTCAATTGCTGTACTTTCTATCGGATCTGTTATCTAGCCTTTCGTATCTCTTCGTGGCATTGCGACTTGTGCCTTTCAGCAATTATGTTTTTGGTAGTATTGCAGTTTCTTGCGTTCGCCGCAGTTCCGCTCTTTATTACTCACTTGTTGGTACGATACTCTAAGTTAAGATCTGTCCCAGGGCCATTTCTCGCGGCATTTACAGACCTCTGGAGATGGCGTGCGCAGCAAAAGACGCTATTCTACGGCCCGACCTTGGTCAAATTGCACGAGCAATACGGCAAGCTGGTTCGCATCGGCCCCAATTTGGTGAGCATTAGCGATCCAGCTGCTGTCAATGTAGTGTATGGGACAAGTCCAGTGCTCGCGAAGGTAAGTTTATCAGCCCAAGACGTCTCGAGGCGGTAGCAGAGTTTGTCATAATTGAATTTGACAAGCAACGTAGGGACCTTCATATAAAGTCCTGGTGGGCCTCAGCCAAGGGAAATTAGTGCATAGCATGATGACCATGAATGAAGCGCAACAGAGCGCGGTCATGAAAGGCGTTGGCCCGGCGTTTACTCCCAACGCGGTGCTTGAGTACGAAGGATTCGTCGACGAGTCGGAAGCGCTGCTCCTTGCCGCGCTCAGGAAGCAGAAGACTATCGATATGAGCAAATGGTTTCAGTTGTTTGCCATGGACGTTCTTAATCGCAATGCGTTTAGCGAATCTCCGGGCTTCCTTGAGAAGGGAACAGATATCGGCGACATGCTTCAAACTGTCGAAAAGCGGTTCTCGTACTACAATACTTGGGGCGCGCTGCCTGACCTCGAGTTCTTCGTTCACAAGAACCCACTTCTGCGCTGGATGGGCAGTCCTATCAACAATCTCGCAAGTCTAGCAAGATCACAGTTCCAGAAGCGAAAAGCGGAGAAAGGATCGCAATCTCATAAGGACTTTCTGCAGAAATACCTGGATGGTCAAGCCAAATATCCAACGACCATTTCCGACACGAATGTAGTGGGCCTGGTCGTATCATCTATTGGAGCCGGTGCGGATACGACTTCAACGACGCTGACTGCTACTCTTTTCTTTTTGATGAAGAACCCAGCAGCTATGTCGAGGCTTAACGAGGAAATAGAAGCAGCTGTCAGAGACGGTCTGCTTTCTCAACAACCACGCGCATCGGAAGTATCCAAGCTCCGATATCTCGATGCCGTTATCAAGGAATCAATGCGGCTCTTTCCGATCGTTGCCTCTGGGCTAGATAGAATTATTCCAGCAGGCGGACGAGAAATTGCAGGTACGGTCTTGCCTGCTGGAACGATTGTGGCATGCCACCCCGAGTCTGTGCATCGCGACAAAGATCTATACGGCGAAGATGCGGACAAATTCCGACCGGAAAGATGGCTTGAGGGGGATGAAGAGAGAGTCAAGAAAATGGACAGAGCATTTCTGGGATTTGGCTGCGGAAAGCGGATCTGTCCAGGTCGATACGTCGCCCTGTTAGAGATGAAGAAGCTGATTCCGTTTTTGCTGATGAACTTCACTGTTAGTACTCCGGTACCGGAAAATTGACTGTAGAGCAACTGACTAAGAGATTTAGATGAAACTGGAGGATCCTGATGTGGAACTTGAAGACAGGGTAAAACTCAACAGCATAAAGTACACGCTCCCGATTATGGTCGCTCTTGACGAAAAGACTTCTAGTAAAGGTGGTTGAAACGAGACTGCGCGACAACCAGTCATTGATGGAACAAGATAAATTCGATACCATATACGATGCGAATCTTTGCATCCACTAGCTTTCCTCTCTTCTTCTGCAGTCTTCGTCAAAGTCCGCTCGGACTCGTGTGGCAAAGTCATCGTCCTGTAAGACCTTTAGTCCAACAATCGCCATTCCTTTCGCCGCTTCTAGAGTCGCCTGGAAAGCTTCCTCTGTCCCGGAGGCGGTAGCGAATCCAGGCGTGTGGTTGAAGTCGCCTTTGCCTGTTGGAATTGAGAACCCACCGTGGAAGGCAGGACAGACGTAGCTGACATTTCCTTGGTCGCCGGACGCAGGCACACGCGATACTGCGTCTTGGAATTTGCATGCTACAGGACTTCCTAGTCCCTCCATGGCCGCCGCGAACTCTGAACATATGACTTTGTTGATCCGCATTTCCGCATACGACAAGCCTTCTTTAATCTCTACTGAGCATCCAGTGGCTGTGGCAGCTCCATAGAAGCAGTTTTCAACGCGCTTCCGAAGAGCATCTACGGCTGGACGAGAGTCTGCACGAAACTGGTACTCCATGCATGCGGTTTCAGTGATGATATTCGTCCGCGTGCCGCCGTTACTGATGACGCCATGTATGCGCTCTGAAGGCCTTATCTGCTGCCGGAGCATTGAGATTGCGTTGTGTGAGAGAACGGCAGCATCAAGGGCATTCTTTCCCTGCCAAGGTGCCATGGTTGGATGTGCAGCTTTCCCGGTGAATGTGACTGAGACTTTAGTAGTAGCATCGGTAAGTGGATCGGCAATGCCGCTGTAACCCTGTACTGGACCCAGCGTAGCAGGAATCGGATGATTGAGGAAGCATGCGTTGACGCCGTCAAAAGCTCCTGCCGCGATCAATTTGATTTTACCTCCTCCACCCTCCTCCGCCGGAGTGCCAAGCAGCCGGACACGGCCTGGTGTTGTGCTCTCTCGGACGATGTACGCCACAGCTATGAAGGCGGCAACAGAGGCTGTAGCTAGAAGGTTGTGGCCGCATGCATGACCGATTCCCGGAAGGGCGTCGTACTCTGCGTTGAAAGTGACCAATCGACCACCGGAGCCGTAAATCGCCTCGAGAGAGGTCTCAATGCCATAGGCATGCCTCGTCACGTTGAATCCATGCTGCTCAAGGAGCGAGGAAATATTGTCATGTGCTTGAAACTCCTCGAAAGCCAGTTCAGGGCAGGAATGAATCTATCAGAGTCAGGCTTAGTTTAATAATGTTCTTCATAAAACAGACCTCGTGATTGAGACTCTTCAGATCCTCCGCAAAGTCCTCGATTGCTTGGAGAATCGTCCTGCCCGCTTGGATACAGCTGAGAACCTTGGCTGCTGGAGGTGCTTCCTCCGCCATTAGTTAAAGAGCGATCAGGCTCTATGGCATGAACGTGGGAGATAAAGGCGGGAGACACAGTATTGGCATATTCCAAACCATGAGCTAAAGGGACCCCTACCGACCTTCATTTAAATTTTGTCTTCTGTATTCGGGTACTGAGAGAGCTTCCCAATTTCTCCGAAGGGCTATGAGATCACTGTAGATCGGAGAGTATTGGGGCTGACACAATGCATAGATCCTCGTATTAGAATGTCATTCCCAAAAGAGACTCATGCATCTATCGGGGGTCTATATGCATATTACTTCCAGAGGTACGAGAAGCGAAGTGAAAGATTGATGATTGGGACAAAGGAATAGGTGAAGCGTCGAGCCAGGCTGCCTGACCGACCACTAACATTGCAGCCACTGCCAAATTGTGCAGCCTCTTATATTGTCGTAGGAGATCCCACCTTATAATTGCGAGAAGTTGAAATGTTTGTAGCAGTTTGCAGCAGTAGTGCGAGAGCCAACTCAACTGGGGTTGTTACACTCGCACTACTCTAACCAGCTTTGACTAGCGGCCGCCCCTGCTCGATTGAAATGCTGCCAAGCTTTCGTAGCTAGTATACAATTGGCTTGTTCGGTAACTTCTCCTTTCCGCCATTTTCTACCCAAACAAGTCGCTGAACCTTGCAACGCCCACGCCTGAAGCTCGTTGCACCACAGAATCGACGGCATCGCGACATCTGAGGCCAGGGCTGCCTTTTTAGACCCACAATGGCTAGAAGACCACTCCCTAATGGGTGTAAGTTGTTTCCGGCCCTACGGTCTGTTCATCCGCCACATCTACTGCTTATTCCTGGGATCGAATACAGTAAGTAGGCTACATATCAATTTTGTCGTTTGTTTGAATATCCCAGTCAGGCTTTGGAGTCTCTTTGTATCTTTATCTCCTCAATTAGTATCATTCTGTTGCGTTTCAAACTGCAAGCATAGACACTGGTCTAGCTGGCTGTTTGATGGATTAATAGCAGAAGAAATGAAAGGCCAAATTCGAAACCGCCGATGAAATTCCAGAGAAATTCCCTATGGAGACTTTTTCTATTATAGCTGCATCGGCAAGACGGCCACACGCAAGCACCAATACGATCTCGCTCATCAGCTCCTGGGATGGAGTGCCAATTCCCGGGTTATCCACTCTATGCCGCAATGGCATATGCAGCCCAGGCATGGTCTAAAGTAGACTGGGCTGGTTTATCGGCTTATAGAGTCGTAAGACAGCATCCAAAATTTTAAGTTCTGCCGCGGCGTACTTAATGTTATGCACTATCCACCATAGAGCTATCACATGCTGGCATCATTTAAAGATCGAATACCCCACGGCGCATTTAAGATAGCCTCAACTACAGCACAGGTTTAATCGGACGCCATTTGCAGGAGGTCGGCACCGAGCAATGTCTGATACCAAAGGTGATGCATTTTGAAGCTGCCAGCTAGCTCGATACTCTTTCAAACTAACGTTCAGCAGATGCGAATGATGAGAAGGCAGACTCTCCGATAATCTCAGACAACAATGACGGCGAAACTCTCGAAAAACAGGCCTCAGCAGTACCTGCTGAAGTGCCGTCGCAGGGCCCTCCCGCTCCAGCAGATGCTGGAGGCCAGGGGTGGGTTGTGATATTTGGCGGTTTCTGCTGCTTGTAAGGCATCCGGACATCGCTGCGCAGTCTACAGGGCCCATATATCTGACAGTGCGGCAGATTTGCATCTACCGGATGGATATACTGTGTGCCGTTTTCAAAGGATGCATCCATGAAGGAAGACTGACGAAAGGCTAGCAATCGGCGTACTTCAAGATTACTATCAGGAAAATCAGTTTCGACACCTTTCACCGAGTTCCATCGCATGGGCACAGTCTTTCGAAACCGGACTCGTGTGGTTCCTGGTTAGTCGCCCAGCAGCCTGACAGTATTGATCTAACATATGCGCAGGGTCCATTTGTTGGCGCACTGTTTAGCCGTTATGGCGCGTTCCCACTTCTTGTAGTGGGCACCTTATTCCACATATTCGGATTGATGATGCTCTCTTTAGCAAAGGAATTCTATCAGGTCTTTCTCTCGCAAGGCTTATGTTCGCCCATTGGTGCCGGCCTGATATACAACACAGGTATGCAGGCGGCGTTCTATTCCTCTGAACTGGGCTAACGGTCTTCATCAGCTTTGTTCGCTGCACCTCCATGGTTTCCCCAGAGGAAGGCGCTCGCGATGGGCATCGTCTTGCAGGGTGCTTCGCTTGGCTCCATCATCACGCCGATCCTTGTGCAACATGTCCTAGTGCTTCATGGCTTCCCATGGGCTGTGAGGACATTAGCATTTGTGTACCTGTTCTTTGCGGTATATCTGACTTATTTGTGAGGCAATCGCTGGAGACTGACTGTATGCAAAGGTCGTCGGATGCTTCACCGTAAAAGGGCGATTCCCTCCGAATCCACAACATATCTCCTTGAACGATTTGACCTCCCCATTCCGGGAGCGGACATATACCATAACATTAATAGCAGCGATACCGATCTGGATGGTTCTCTTTGTGCCGTACAATTTCATGGTTGTCCAAGCGAGGACAGCCGTGGGCATGTCAGCGAACCTCGCCAGCTATATTCTACCGATATGTAACGCGTGGAGCATACCCGGCCGTCTCATTATTTCCATGCTTGGTGACAAGTACGGAAGATTCAACATGATTACTCTCAACGTCCTCGCTGTTGCAATCGTCACCCTGGCATGCTGGATTCCTGCGCATTCAAACGCTGTGGTTCTAACCTATGCATCGCTTTATGGATTCTTTATTGGAGGCTACCCTGCCCTGGTAAGTCCATCCCATATCGACGATTTGAGCTTAGAGCGCCTGACGCACACATAGGCTGCGGCACTGGTTCCGCAGATAACTCCAACTCCCCAGGCGGTACCCGTCCGGCTCGGACTCATGTTCCTGGGCGTATCAGTCTTCATGATCATCGGCAATCCGATCGCCGGTGCCATCCTCAGTCATCATCATGGCACGTTCTGGGGCCTCCAGATCTTCGCGGGACTCTTCATGTTCCTGAGCGCAGTCTTGTATGGGGTTGTGCGGATTACCCTCGTGGGTTGGAAAGTCACGGCGAAAGTTTGAAGAACAAGACTACATCTGGCGAAATATGAGCTTGATGGATCTTTGAGGAATGCTAGACTGTTTCTTCTGAAGGAAACAATAATATAAATTATATCGTTTTTCGACCTTGACTCGCAATACGCATCAACCCAGCTGTATCCAATCACCACACGCGAGCCTTACGCGTGTAGTATTTCGACGCGCGCTGAAAATTTCGACTCGCCACAGTACTAAAGTCGATCACTTGCATTGATTACAGCGCCGTGCGTTCCCCAAATAGAAACGCCTGTCATCGTCTGAACGTTCGCTTGGAGAGAGAAAAAATCCTCCAGAGCCCATGTGATATGGCTTCTGGACCCAGCATCGCGGCTCAGTGCGGAGATGCCGCGCCACGAAAAGCGAGAGGGCAAGAGGCGTGGTATCATGAGCACGGCAATCACGCAATCAGGCTGTTCTTACATTTCTCTCACTTTGATGGTGCTCTCGTGCTTCTATTCTATTCGAATGTGTTGTTGATTCTTCAGGAGATTTGGTTCGTTCATGCATTTGTTCGTTTGTTGTTCGAGGCTATGCATTCCAGCTGGACTCTCTGCCCATCGGATGCCACCTGATGCGCCATTACATGCAAGAACCAACCTGTGGAACGTCTACTATACTCCACCCTTCACTGCTAGCCTTGAGATCTACGAGAACTTGCACAATGTAAGTAGTAATAATTGATCATCTTTACGAGTTCTATAGTGTCCATCCCAGTGTCGGACATCACGATGTCCCGCTGTTATACATAGAAGCGAAGCACCCTCAGCTTCAACGCGGCCATCTCTTCAGCGTACAAAGTCGACCCTCATCAGCCCAACGTGTGAGGTATCCGCAAATCCAACGCTATGCTTCCCATGTCCAGAACTCCCGCTATGCAGTAAAATAATCCACGGCTCTGTAGCCTGCAACTCTTGACAATGCCTGAACTCACGCGTCGTCGATGGCAACGCCAACCCACCTGACAGGAATCTTCTTCATGCCGCCTACAGCTTCTTCTTCCTGGCGCGCCGCCATGATCGCCTTCCGAGGAGGCAGCCATACCTTCGCTCTTCCAAGACCCTTCGCGTCCAGCTTGCCTTCACGCCGCATGTTCATCTCCAGCACGATAACCCTCAAGAAATCACTGTTTTCTCTAGGCTCTCGTTGTCTCAGCACCTCGTCCGATAGCAATCCAGCTTTTGCGATCCTTCCAGCCTCGGTATTCAAGTTCTTCGATGTCGGCGTTGGTGGCAACCTCTTGTTCCTCTTGCCACGTACAGAGCCTCGTGGACCAGGGCCATATGTCTGCATGGGGATCATCGGACCCTCGAATTCAATCGCTGCGTTCAGGCTGCTGGACGCGTTGACGGCAGCGGCGAAATCGGGTTCTTGGTGCAGGCTCAGGTCACTGATGTGCTGCTCTTCGAGGCTGAGGCGACGCTGGTGTGCTTGTCGTTCGCGTTCGGGCCGCGGTGTAGGGTTGAGATATCGTCGGAGTGCGGGATCAGGAATGCCGTCGGAGGACTTGGGGCGCATTTCAGTCGCAAAGCGCTGCGGTGAGGTTGGCGCGAAGAAAGAGCGAGACAGTAGATCGTCGGGTGGTATTGATGGAGCGGTAAAGTTTGAGAAAGACCGGAAGCTTGATGCAAAGGCGTTAAGAGAGGCTGTTAGGTTGGACTTGAAAGAGGACTTCGGCTGAGCCCGAGCAGAAGACTTGGAACGCTGTGCTGAGAGTAGCGATGCATTGAAGTCTAAGAAACCACCCATCGGGGACTCTTCCAGTGTTGGTGATGAGAGAAGTGGATGGTCATGGTGGCATTCCTCAGCCGCTGGGCTCGAGACAATCTTGTCTTTCCAGCTCCTGGACTCAGCACTACCTCCGACCCTTCGCGACCTGATGCTTGGCGTCCTTGGATCAATTAAGCTGGCTGGTGATCGATCCTCGTGGACTAGGTCGGGAATAGAAGGAATGGAATCGCTGGACACGGATCGTGATGATAGATAATCGCAATTATCGGCCATCGAGTTGTCCAGGAGCGACAGCGACCTCCCAGAGACGTCTTCAATATCCGACTCATCCGCGCGCTCGAGGAGTATGTCCATTGGCGAACCAGCACCGAGGGAGTTCGATGATGATCCATAATCGTCCTCACGCCATTCTTGAAGCAAGTCATCAATGGACGTCTTATGGAAGGCTCTCGTACCACTCGTTCGGCGTCGTTGAGAGGCATTTGGGTTGGGCGGAGGGATACTAGTAACGGCGAGGAGGGCAGCAACAGATGCCGGGATTGCTCGCGAATTATGACGATCATCGACAGGCCGAGAGCTTCGTCGGCTTCCTGAGTTGTTTCTTCGACGAGGGGACCCAGCAGCAGTCAATGAAGGGCTCCTGGGAGGGATGACGACCGGCTTCGAAGGCACCGACACAGGTTCACTCGCCATCCTCGTCGGAGTCGTCGGTCGCGACCTCCCGTCATCCTTATCGCCCCTTATCATCTTCTCTTCCTTCTGGACTTTCTTGGTGGTGACGACGACAGGTGCCGAGCGCGGTCGTGGAATCTCCAGGGCCGATCCAAAGCTTATACCCTTCTCGCTGACCTTCACATCACCTTTCGACTGTCTCCTTTGCAACGTATATGCTCGGGGGACCATCATTTTGATGAGTGGGACGAGATGCGCCTGGGCCCGTCGGCCTGGCAAATGCGGAGACGGCGATGGGTTTTGTGCAGGTTGTGGTAGGAGGATGCTCGGCCGGGCGGGCACAGAATAAATGGTGCGCCGAAGTTGAAGTGACGTGGTGGACCGTTATTGCCGGGGCGGTTTTCGTAATAGAAATGCGTGCGGTGTGAAACGCTGGGCAGGCGACATAGAGAGCGGCCGATGAAATATGGGAGGAGAACAAACGCTCGATGTGCTGGCAGAAAAGTAGAATAAGTCAGTAGGGAGAGAAAAGCAACGCAGACGACAGGCTTGATTTGCTGCGCGATTTGGGGCGTGGGCGAGCTGAGGCAGAAAGGGCGAGTGAGGCGTGGTGTTGGTCGCAGCGTGTGGGGTGCCTGCGCACACGCGACTGATAAGGCCAAGGTGGAAGTCGGGTCGCGGGCGCTGCCGAGCGCTCTACGTACCCCTAGCCAGCGCGCCAGGTACCCAGCTGCGCCTTTTACAGGTGGCACACGCACCCAAACGAGCACTGTTCATTCCCCTTCTGTATATGTGGATCTTGTTACTTGAGAAATGACGCTGCACGGCACACTTGAGCTACTCGGAACGCTCCCACTGCACGCCGATTCCACAAGTCCATACCAAACTCCTGCCGAATGAGTATCCATGACGTTGCCATTTGGACAAGCGAGTCCCTAGGAAATCGGACCGCTCTCCTCTTGCGACCTATTGGATACTCGCCAGCCATTGTAACAGGTACGTAACAAAAGCAAGGTCGCTCCCGTCCATCAGCCGACGCGAAGGCCACCTACCTGTTCCTCCCAAGGATCGTCATGCGCTTCAAATTCTTAACCTCTGAATAATCGCCTCCGCTATTGGCTGGGAATTCCGGCCGGGAGGACACGCGACTCACCGTCGATGCAAAATGGTCAGGTCTCCGCGGATTTGGGCCTCGTGTGCCATGAGTCACTTCGTCTCAGCATCTACATACTTCTTCAAGTCCTTCAGCGCCTTCGAACTCGAGAAATCCGCAAGGAAACGTCTCCCTCCGTATTTTACTGATTATGTCGCGCATACAGTCTACCGCCTCCCTTGTCCCAGCCGCGTATCTTCCGGTTGTGCCGCATGCACAGGGCGTATCCCTTTCGTCCCAAACCGCACACGCGCAGCTGTACCACCCTCCAATACAGCATTTATAACCTCTCACATCATCGAGCCTTATCTCTCAGGCGTCCTCACCTTCGTAAAGTCAACCACAGGCCCAAACGGTTGGCTTTGGCCCCGTCTAAGCATTCTGCACCCCACAACGATGGCCTGTAGACGGTGCAGCGTAGCTAGCACACTTTAAGAGATTTTACCCGTTCGGACGGGCTATTTGCTGGGGTTCCAAAGGTTAAGGCATGCACGTACGATTGGCGAGTTGACCTTCTAGAACATTTCTCGATCCGATATGAGTGAAGTCTGGATAGTATCAACATAGCGATGCCTCTACAATAAACGTCAGCGGTTTATTTCTGGATTATATACCACAGTATCCCGTTGCACTTCGCATATATACAGACGCAGCAGGCATTTCGGCGTGATGAAGCCAAGCGTCGACCGGCCCGCTGCAAGGCTGATCACTGCTCCTCAACTCCTCGGCTGGTTAGGTAACGATCAATTCCAACATTTCGCAGTCCAGATCCCGTCGTCCGTACCAACCCAACAAATGTATTGACGCTGTCATTGAGCTAGTCACTAGTATAGTTCGATATCCTTCTCTATGGTATCCAGCATTGATTTCCTAATGACACTACGATAATACGCTTTTTGGTCAGCCAGGATTTTCATTGAGACGGCTTTTCTGCGATATTCTGGAAATACGACCAACACAATCTAGTGCAATCATAAATTGAAGGCCCCTTCTTGCGGCTCTGTTTCTTCGATGTCTCCCATTGTGTGCCTCGTTGAAATATGTCATCGCACCTCAGCTCTTTAGAGGCTTCTCCCCACGTGTTCGGATCTCATGTTCGGTGAACTGTCTGGGGCGAAGCACTCTGCTGGCCAATATTGAAGGCCCCTTCTCAGCCTTGCGTTCCGTTCCAATATGCCTAGCTGAACGGCCCAATTAGTGACCAGCAACCTGCATGGTGTGCCTCTTTGCTTACGTCGAGAGGCTCCCCAGGAGTTGGAGGCCCCACCACAATGAAGGTCTTTTTAAACTACAGATCAACCCGATTACTTGACAAAGCTACGAAACAACGTTCCTCCTCGTCTTCCATAGCGAGGCTTTCACTCCCCGGTGGAGGATCCTCTGTCTCCAAGCATTGTTGAGACAGGAATCACTTCACAGCTTCTCACACATCTCTCACGCGCGTCCCGGGGTTTCGCCTGGAGTGTATCTAAAGCGCCCAAGCCGCAACTTTGTAAGTAGCTAATAGTGTAAATCCCAACTTCTATGGTTCGCTGATGTCTCTGAAGTGTTCCCTGCTGGGAGACACTTGATTGTCTCCCAACGTACAACAAAGTGTCACTATCTGACGACGATCCTAATTATGCCTGGTTAAAAGGGGACTTATGGGAACTCAGCCACGGATTCTCCGACTTTGGATCGTTAATCCAACCAGAGCCAACATACGCCTACGCCCCAGGTGGGCACTTATACGAGACCGTCCCTTTCACAAATTTAAGTACCGAAGACAATTTGAATGAAAATTACAAAAATATTTGTTTGTCCGAAGAAAAAAGCATCGAGAACCTTTATGGGCTTCATGCCAAATCCATTCCATCATTTCTGCATCACAATATTTACAAAAATTATACGTTTGTGCCCCACCCAGTCGCAGGAGATCGAGCTTTCAGCGCAGCTAGCTTGCAGCAATCAGTCTCAAGAGAGTCGAGTTCGGACTCGACGCCCTCAAACAACAACAAAACTGTTATTAAGGTTTACCCTACTTGCAATCGCACCCGGAGACGGCCGATTGCTAATCTGTGACAGGACAATCCCATCCACACCGAGCACAGTGTGCCGGACGTTTGGCCACGACATGAATCTCAAATTCCAGTCAGAGGTGGCAATTCCTCGCAGCTTTTCAGTGGAGAGGATAGCTTCCAAGCCTTTGGCGTATACAATGATGCCATTGACTCTATGAACGTATACAGCGGGTACAGCGAGGCTGACTACCAATCACTCAAGTGGCTACCAACAGGTTCCCTCCATCCCGCGGAGGATCTATTTACGGAAGCAAACATGGATCTTGACGCTTTCTTTCCTTCGGTAGCCATCGGCGAACATACGAACGGACAAGGCTTCACGGTAATTGAAAACGAAACTCTTGGAACGTTGTCATCATTCTCTGTTGCTGACCGGATCGAAAATATTACCGAGCCTGCTATGAGCATGTTGTCGTCAAGTAGCCGTGAATCGTCAACATCAAGCACCAGCGCCATATCCGGCGATGTAGGTAGTGGATACTGCTCACCATCGCATCAATTTCGATGTGAGGAATGCGGTAGAAGATTCGGGTATATGCATGCACTCAAGTAAGAATAAGACTCTTCGATAGCCAACTTCGGTACTAACAAGCTCAAGTCGCCATAATCGCAACCACGAGAAGCCATTCAAATGCTCACTTGACAGTTGTACCTTCGCATTTGCAACTCAGAAGGACTTGAATCGACATAGGCGAACCAAAAGGCACAGGGACTTCGAGCACAGTTCTCCTTCACGATATCGCTGCGACGAAGCAGGTTGCGAAACAGGCTTTGAGAGAAGTGATCACCTTCTCAGACATATCAGAAAGCGGCATGGGAGAGAGCCACTTAAGACTACAATGAGGCGGAAGGGCACATTCAAGTAGCGTTAATGAATTCAGTGGGAACGAAAGCACATTCATTCTAATAGATAAGGGTCACCAATCAGAGTTTCAGTTAGGCGTTTATTTGGGGATATCTTGCACGATAAGTAATGGAATGAAACGGCCGTTCAGTATTGTCATCAGTCTCTGCAACATTTCCTGCGTCTCATCGCTGTGGCGTAACAGTGTACGTCTGCGCAAAGAAGTCCAGTATCCCTTCCTCGCTGCGACTGTACGGATCCAAGTACACCATCCACTCCGGCTGGTGCTGAGCACCCTCCTCGAGCGCGTCCAGTCCGGAAACTCGAATGACCGCGTATATCTCAGAAGGCACAGCTGATGTGACCTGGAGCCGCCTCGCCTGGAATTCTCGTCAGTTATTCCAAGCACGTATCTTCTTTATCATCAGACAAGTATGTGCACGTACCAACGCGTATTGGTTTCCACTCATATAGAACTGAGTCGTAGGATCTTGCGACGTTGTGCTTTTCACCTCCAGCCTGTACAACGGTGCATTGCCGTTGTCGCAGGCAGTATTGAGCCAAGCTGGCGTCGGGTACGGATGTCGCATCTGTTGCATATAGCGCGTAAGCGCACCTTCTGTATCTCGATACGTGAAATCAGAGATCTCTCTTCCAAAAGCGCTAAAGCCGGCTCGAGTGCGCAAAGTGCTCGTCCAGTTGATGTCGCCAGAGAAGTTGGGTAGGCTAAGCCGATCGTGCAGCAATGTATATACCTGGTTGACATGTCAGTTTGCCGGACTTGCCGGGGTTCTGAGAGTAACTCACAAATTGCTCGCCGAGAAATCCGACTTCGAAATCTCGAGCTCTTTCGTCAGAGTTTCGGTCTGGAACCCACCTCAGCCTCCGCACTGGAGTCTCTTGCGTAACAACCGATGCTCGTGGAGCCACGATCGTTGGAGATCCGTCTCGCGCTCCATTCACGCCTGTCACGTTGGAAGTGGTATTGTGAGCTCGGAATGGCTGATCTTCTAGTGCAGCTCTCAGATCCGTAACATCAAAAGCGTCTTGCCGAGCATTCGATCGGCCATCGTGTGATCCGTTCGTGGGTTGTGTTGCGACATACGCTCGAGCATTAGTTGCCACATCAGCGGCCTGCGCGAAATGCTCCAGTCTATCCCTATTCTGGCTTCTATTTCCAAAATGGTAAATACCTGCTCTCACACTGGGTCCACGCGCCTGATTATCTGGTGTCGGCTGGGCATAAGTAATCTCTCCGCTGGAAAGCTGTCCTCCGAGTTGAACAGGTTGATCAGACAGTAGCTCGCGAGGAAATGGTGCCGGTTGAGGTGCGAGGGATCCGGAAGGTGCTCGCGTAGCCAAAGTTGCTTCAGACTCTGCGCGGGAATCCGTCAGAGGAGTATCTGGCCCGAGAGAAGAGGGCGTAAACAAGGCGTTTTCGGTTTGCTGCAGCCCTTCAGTCTCTCGAGCAGCTTCCCGTGCTTCTGAGATTTCTGCTTGATTCGATGCGGAAGAAGGCCCCCCGACGGCGCCTTTCTTAATGAGTAGCTCTTCTAACGACTCAACCGGTACATCAAGGAAATGATGAAGCTCATTATCGATGTTAATAAGCGAAATTCCAAGAGCAATGGCAAGTTGTCTAGGGAAGTCTGTCACCATTGCGCAATTTCGCCTATTTCTGTTGGATGAGAGGTAGATCTCGAGAGACCATTGAGAGCGTGCAGTCTCGCTCACGCGCACGCTAGAACCTCCCTCATCTTTTGTCGCCTCGACATACTCAGATTGCCCTGGAGTTCCCAAGGAATAGTGAGTTATAATGTTATGGGTTAACCACACAGTTGAATTCTCCAGCAGGATTCTCAAATCATATGGAGAATTCACATTTTTGTACTCGAGGTATCTAGCTTTAATTAGCCGGGGCTCTGACATGGGGGTACCTTATTTATTGATAGATACTTACTTGCACAGCGCATCAGCTCTTCTTCGATATCCTTGACCGAGGCCCTCATCAAGCTGAAGTGGCTCACAAGCTTCCGTCCCCACGGTGACCTTCTCTGACAAGAACAAGTCGCAGCCCAAATGGCGAAGCAAGGGGACGAAGTTCCGGGAGCCGTCAAAATCAAAATCGAGGAACGATCTTGAGTGGGAAAAGATCTCGAATACATCTTGACGGTCATTGACGTAGAATTCTCCAATGCCTAGATATGTTCGCCTTCCGGCTGAAGTTAGGCATGGCCAACACTTAGCCCGTCTAAGCCGGTCATTGCTGTTGAAAACATCTTCGTTGCCATTGATGTCGCGCAAAATCCGTTTACCATATTGAAACTGATCCTCGTTGGATGCGGCATTGTCTCCGAGAGCGGTGATGATGCAAAGTTCTGCAACCAACATCTCCAATGTGACGTTTGGGACATCCAACGTCTCACGAAAGAGTGTTTGATACTGGCTCAAGGTTCGGCTAAGGGCGTGCTTGCTGCGAAGGTTTGACCTATTCCAAATGCATTCGTTAAGTTGTAGCCATTGCCCACGACTTCCGCTGGAACCGCGGAGGAAAACCAGTGGTGAAGTCGTGAACGCAGCCCTGTTCGGTGTCAGCACAATTGTCTGAATCAGCCGGACCTAACCCTTACCTAATCTCGTTACGCGAACTACGACAATGTGCTGTGATCCTCTCATACAATCTGAAAATTGTAGATGCATCATCACTGTGCTCTTGCTGTAACAGCCGGAGGTCGCCCAAAAGGTCGTCAATCCCGGCATTGGGAATTCGCAAAATGCCGGTGAAGAAGGATACAGCGTCTGAAAGATATCGCTCCATGATATGTTGGAGCGAAATCCTGGACCGAAGATGAAGTCCATTCTGAGAGAATTCGTGGTCACCCCACACGCATTGAAAGGGCAACTTCCATGTCAAACTTCCTGAGTCCGACGGAACAGCAATGGAGAGCGACAAGCAAAAGTGATTATGGACGGTGCTAATGGCTGTTAGGTCACGTTTAGAGAGCTTGAGCTACGATTTGCTTACCTTTGTGTCCCATAGCTTTGGAGATACATGTAGACGTTCGCAACCGTTAACATAGTCGTACTTGGATCAGACCTTAACTGTTGCAGAAGCTCAAAAACTTCATGTTCGGTAGCAGATCGGATGTCCAGAACACGTTGGAATAGATCTGTAAGATCACTGCCATATATTGAGAAGAGGGAGGGCTTAGAGGAATATGCATGCGGAGCATGATAGACGCAGTTACTCGCGCTGACAAAATTGCCACTCGGTGTTGCGATTACATCCCGTTGAAATGCAGCACTGGGGTACTTTGTCAGCAATCAGGTACAGAGAAGACTTCTGATCCAGAAAAGCCTTGGGAAGAGTTTCTTACTTCACTTTATTCCTTTGATATTCCGCCCTTGACTGGATCTCAAGGTAAAGTCTCTTTGCGGACTGGACGGTAGCCCGGCTTCGAAAAGCATCCTGTCTAAGAACCCAAAGAAAAAAGTCCAAGTCTTCTTCTGAGCCCACTCCGAGCTGTGAAAGGAACATCCAGTCGTTACACGGCCCCGCCAAACTGAGAAACGGGCATGTAGCTCTGCCGCAGTAGTCCAGGCTCTTCTCCATCAACGCAGGGTGAGGCAAGAATGTCTCTCGTAATGGCAATCGACTGCCATTCGTGCAAGAGACAATATGGCGCTCGAGGTCTCCACGAATTGATAGGTTAGCTTGCGGCTGATATTTCCTCCAATGCTTACGGAGAAGGCCAATAATCTCGCTGCCTTTGTTGTCCATCAACCAGCGGAAATCACCGTGCATCTGCGATAAACCGTTTGTCGTCAAGCTGAGTCTGGGGATTGTTGCAAGAGAAGTGACACTACTTAGCCAGCGAGTAAAATCTGCCTTCTCTGAACTAGTGAGTCCTTGGAAATATTCGGCATGTAAAAAGAACACCCCTTCATAGCTGGAGAAGAGCTCGCGGAGGTTGCTGTCCGGTAAGTCTGGAATATACATATCCCAGCTGCGTCTAAACAGCCAGTTGCGTCCGATATCTTCAGGTGCAAACCGGATCCTGTCCATACTATTATTCCCCAGATGGTCTCTGGCGTGGAAAAGGTATTTGACATGTCCAATCATGTCTTGGCGGTCTGCTATGGAAAAGTTGTCATGATAATCGAAGATTCGCTCCACTACATCGCTGACACTACAATCCCGCACACCAAGGAGGCGTAAAAGGCTCATTGTATGAGGATACTCGCAAACGCCATTATGTACCAGAGTCAAGGGCAATCCGGACGGGATGGAGACACCTGAGCTCTGAGGGAAGTAAACAGGATTTCGCGGATTTGGTGCAGTAGTCCAACTGTTGTCCGCTAGCGGGACAAGATTGATCCTGCACAGTTCCCTTGTATAACTGGTGCCAGACCGTGCCTCAGGGGGAGCTAGAAGCACCTTGGCGAGATCAGAAAACCACTGCCAGGTACAACCCGCAACTATCAAATTTCTGGCATGGCCGATCACCCATTGCCAGTCCGGAACTTTGACATTGAGTGTACGCAGAGTCGGACGCACAGATTGAGGGTAGTCCGCGGAGACATAATCCTGCTTTTGGCCGAACATAGGTTCTCCATTACTGTCGCAGGCCCAATCCATAAATGCCAGCGAAGATGGGAAAGCATAACTTCCAGAACAAGTTTGCAAAATGTGTGAGCTTCGAAGCTCGTTCAAGATCCCTTCGTGAATATTTCGCCAATACCGGCTTTGAGAGTGATATGCAGAGTTGAGGAAAAGCGGCCACGTCTTTCCCAGGCCTGTGGGACTGGAGTGCCTTTCGTTGAAATGGCGGACAGCGCCGGCGAATGCACGAGGAATTGCGTTCGCAATGTTAATGTTCCAGCGATTATCCTCATCCACAGATTGGCGATTCGACGTTGTGAGGAAATCTGCTTGAATGATGAACTGTGAGAAGTTTTAGCCTCACAACTTGCCTATATGTGGGCGCAACATACTTTAAATCCAAAACTGCCCACTGGCAGGTACGCAAAAGTCAGCAGCTCCCGAGGCCTAGCGAGCCAGGAATCTCTAGATCGCTCGACTGGAAAAGAGAGCACAATTTGGTTGGAAACCAGACCGGGTCGACGTGGCTCACTCCCAGTCCAAACGTTCGGAAAATCCCATTTGTAATACGGGGAGCGTGCACCGGAACCCTCGTCTACCAGGGTTACAACATTATCGAAAGCGCCGTCGTCTACCCGAAAGTACTTCGAAAATGCGAGTCTGTCAGGAGAGAAATGGTCTGAGTCATAACGAGTGAGATATAACCGTTTGATTCGGCGAAGGAACAGAATGACCACGGGATCAAGGGTGCGTAAGTCTTGTTCCAAAGTTGCAGAGAAGTCAGTTGACGTGTCGCAGATCTGGTCGAGCACTATGGTAGTCTGGTACTCCACAGGGGAATTGAAGTAATCCTCGTCCCAGAGAGGAGTGACCATTCCAAGCTCACGGGTTTGATCCAACTGGAAGTAAAAAGGAGGCGAGCGGATGTGTGCTCGTTTCGCAATCTTGAAAACCGATTTGAACCCGATGCCCTTTTCCCCTATATAGCCCTGCCCAAGAGGCTTGGAGCTCCGCCCAGCGCGGCAGAGTGCTTCTATGTGTTGCTCAGTAAAGCCAACCTCATTGCACTCAATCTTCACGCGCTGTTTAGCGACGCTAATTCGAATTGTTGGAGTTGTGCCTGGCGGATATTGGGTGTCATCCGCATTTTGAATGACTTCCATTAGGAAACGGGCTTTGCTGGAGTATAGATCGGTCGATATTCTGTAGGATACACCATGATGCTTAGTATTGAGAGCCAGTGCAAACGCAACCAAAGCTGAATACAGACATCTGAAGTGACCTTGAAAAATCTGTTCGATTCTCTTCTGCCCCCTGAATGAACTGTAGCAATTCCTGATGACCTTGTGCCGCTTCAGTTTCGGCACGTGCTCTGAAAGCGTCACTAATTATTCCCCTCTTTCTAGCAATGCCTTCAATGGTCTCTCGCGCCGACTCTAGATCGCTGGTGGAATGGGTCGAAAAGAGCGACATCCCTTCGAACCATCTGTAGGACTTAGTGTTAAGGCAAAGGAAGTGGGTTTCTGGATCTATTACGCCGAGGGAGGAATGAAAGACCCCAACGGCGACTCTGGCAGCGTGGAAGAAGAGCGAAACCTGGAATATATCAAAAATCGCAAGGCCTACTTAAATAAAGAAATATCGGCCATGGTATGATAGCATTTATCAAGAGTCACACCAGGCCACCTCAAATAATAAGCAACTGCAGGGAGTAAAAACTGCAAGTGCAACAGGAAGCGCCTGTTCGAGGACTCCATTCCCGGCAGACTGAAGGCCCTTTGAGTGGTCATTTGTTCTCTTCCGAGTTGACGCCCTTGGCGGTTCTGCAACTGCTGCATTGTTATTATTGGCAACAATACGGTGGCTGAAACATATTTTGAATTGGGGACAAGATGCGGCACAGCAGCGGAGTAAATGGGGGCTAAGAAAAATCAATGCCACAATTGAAGCCGATGCAGAGCTTGCTCTTCCTGTGAGGAGGTCGTCCTTGTTGCTCGTGGGCATCATCATCATAGGATGCAGGAAGACGTCACTGTCTGCTTTCTTTCCCATATTGAGCGAATGTGTAGCGGAGGAGCAGTGGTGCGCAATGATACACTGGTCCATCTTCGCACTCTATCTTGATACTGGCTGCTTCGACCCCGTCAGGCATAGATTAAGGTTAGAACTGTTCAATAGATATAGCTGGTAGACGTGCTGTTTGGGCGAAGGTGAAAGTAAGACGCGAGGAGGTAGGCACCTGGACGAAGTCTCGCCAAGGCGGGCGGGCAGGTCAAGGTTGCCTCAGCAACAGCCGATGTCCACAACCCGCACGCGTACACTAACGACCTCATCGTCACCTCTCAACCTACCAAATATTCTCCGCGTACATGTTGCTGACCTTGCGACTGTCCAAAGCTTTCTATAGCTGAGCATCGGCTTCTGCTACATCCTTTACGATCGTTACGAATAGACGCAGCGCGTTCTTCGACCGCGACGCTTGCAGCTTCCCTTTCTGTTGTGTCCAAGCACGACTCCGACTCCGATTTCACGCCGCATATGACGTTTTGACAACGCGAAGCCGCTGGTTGGCATGACAGTCATGGACACGAGTTATCTGGAGCAGCAGGTTTCGACCATTATCGGAAAGCTTCATGAATTGTTCGATGAGATTGGCGTCCCTAGCCATGAGCGCGACACGCGAGAGTCAGAGGTTAGCATCGTAACCATCACAATAAAGGCTTGTCGGAACTAACGAAGACATGCAGCTCTTCTCAGCTCTATCTGAGACTCTTCACAATCAGTTGCGCCTAGTAGCAAAGTAGGTCATGAGCTTCTCGAACCAAATATGTCCGCGCGCTGATCTGAAACACAGTGAGAAACATGAAATGGCCGAAGAAGCCAACAACCTCATCACAACAATCAAACAGATGCAAATATCTCTAGACGGCGCAAAAGACGACCACAGCTATCATGTCGATGACGAGGACCTGAAAGTTACGTATCCGCTTACGCAATGCCTCCAAGCTCTGAAAGAGAAGCACAATGTTGTCAGCAAGCTCCATCGCGAGCGATACGAACAGGTCAGGAAACTTGTCGAAGCCCTCGAATCTTATTCATCCCATCTTGAACCATCCTTCGTGAAACTACAGCTACCGCCGACGTCCCCTGGGGCAAGGATATCTCCCACGTTCGACCTTTCACCGAAATACGTGACTGCGCTTGACAACGAGTTTACGCGAGTCTATGAAGAGTACATGCGACGTCGGGATGTGGTTAGCGCCCTCGCAGATGAGATTGTCATGCTGTGGGCAGAGTTAGGCACACCGCAGGCACAAACGGATAACGCCATCGTCGAATATGGACATGAGGCACCAGAGCAGCTCGGCTTGCATCAAGACGACGTCACACGTCTGAAGACCCGCCGTGACAAGTTGATTGACGAGAAGAAAGGACGAGAGAAGAAACTGAGAGACCTACGAGCAACGATCGAGGATCTGTGGGATCGTCTTGGCGTCGAGGAACGCGATCGCAGAGCTTTCCTCTCGAGTAACCGTGGATGCGGACTCCGTACAATCAACGAATTTGAGGATGAACTAGCACGTCTGAATGAGTTGAAGCACCAGAATCTTCATCTGTTCGTTGAGGATGCGCGCTTCAAATTGCAAGAGCTATGGGATAGCCTCTACTTCTCCGAAGAAGAAATGCTCGACTTTACACCTGCATTCTCCGATGTATACAGCGATGCACTTCTCTCTGCGCACGAAACCGAAATTGCCCGTCTAGAAGCACTGAGAGAGCAGCGCGCACCGATCCTAGCCATGGTCGACAAGTACCGCTCCCTCATCAAGGACCGCGACGACCTCGCAACGTCGAGCCAAGATGCATCTCGTCTTATGGCACGTGGACAGAAAGGTGAACGACGTGACCCTGGAAAATTGCTGCGAGAGGAGAAGATGCGAAAGCGCATCGCGAAAGAGCTACCAAAGGTGGAAGCGGATCTTCGAAACGTGTTGGACAACTGGGAGGATGAGTACGGCAGGCCGTTCCTCGTCCACGGCGAGCGATACCTTGATGAGCTTGATGCATCGAGTAAGAAAGCGCCTCCACCACGCTGCAAGACGCCAAATGCCCTCAATCCCCCTGCTCGACCTCCAACCTCAATGGCAAAGACTGTACCAACGAAGACGAAGGACGGTTCCGTTCGCGGTCCACCTCCACGCTCCAAGACTCCCACAGCGAATCCCACTCCAGGCACATTCTCAAAGTCTATATCTGCGTCTGCAGGCCGCACATCTCCGTCCAAGATCCCCTCTCGTGTACCACTCAGCACCATGCCCAACGGCAACAACTCTCCCGAGCGCCGCGCACCGCCCAACAGCACCGTCGCAAGCGGCCGCGACACAATTCGCAAGATGGGTCCACCACCCCCTCGTGCGCCTCCACCAAAGATGAAAGACCTGTTTATCCCTCCCACGCCCGCCGCAAGCAGCCACCAAAACGCGCAGCTCGAGCGCAGCGGCAGCATCGTCCGACACGTCGCTCCTGAAGATCCGTACGATGACCGTCGTTACGAGCGCCCTGCCTCCCGTCTCGAGAACATGCACAGCCAAAGCTACCTCGGCCACCGCGCTACGCCCTCCGCACCAGCAAGTCTAAACAGCAGCGTGGTACGTCCACACACGCGCGTCCAACCAGGCCAATACAACCCAGCGCACGAAGACCCTACGAATCTGCACCACTCTCGCTACGGCTCGGTCAATAGCTTCCACAACTACCCCGAACCCGTCGCAGCCGCATCGCGCCCCGAATCGCGCCAGATTTCCGGCACATCGAGCGTGTCGGCGCAATCGCAAGGATCTGGATATACGAACCCGACGACCGTGTCCGGCAGCGAGAACTGGGAGACGTATGAGTCTGCTTCTGAGGTTGGCGATGCAGAGCCTGATGGCGCGGACGTGTACTATGCGAAGCTGAGGGCGTCGCAGTATGCGCAACGTGTGGGTGGAAGTGGCGTGCTGGGTAAGAGACCTGGAACGTCATATGCAAGCCCACGGCTGGGGCCGGGAAAGAAGATGAGAGGCGAGGAGGTGATGGAGGTTCGTGGTGAGGATGGTAGAGTTGAGTTGGTGGCCGTCAGAGAGAGCGAGCAGAGTTGGGAGGACGAGGAGACCTATTGAGTGTGTTCTGGTTGCTTCGATGATGACCAGGTTGACTCGTTCATTTTGGATCCGTATCTTGAGTAAACCAGTCATGGGCGGGCATTCTCTTCGTCTGTTCATGTTGTAGGATGAGCTTCATCCTATGCAGCTTTCATTCTCTTCTTCTTGTCTGTATTTGGAGTCATAATCTCGTTTTTGGGGCACTTCGGAGTTGGAAACAACGAGTCAGGCAAAGGCGAAAGGGGAAGGTCGGACGGAAAACTACTGTTTAGAAGTCGAACATATGGTATTGTACCAAAAGGCGTGCTCGCTGCACAGCAACAAATCCAAGTCTCATGCAATGATACAACTTGCAAGCTACCCGAGCTTATCTATACCAATACTGACATGTGAAGCCAAGTTAACTAGAACAATGCTGCATTTATACAAGTCCGAACTTCCGCATTGGCTCGCTGTCCTTGACGGCCATCCACCACTCACCAGGGTCGTTCGACCAACTCACGCGATCGCTTCCATAGTGCATTTCTTTCACGAAGCGCAGCAGATTCTTCGGATCCCAGCTGTTGCGCTCGCTGATCTTGTGGTCCTTGGTGACGAACGGCTCCAGACTCACAATCTGGCACCCCTCCTTCAGGTCCAAGAACTTCATGACAAGCTTGTTATTCAGATCCGCCTCAAAAACGCGGTTGTTGACGAGTACTACATCCGCGCGCTTCAGCACGTTATCAATCTCCGGCGAAGCGAGGAAATCGCCTGTAACCAAATTCGCGGCGCCAGGTCTGATACCCCAGAGCTTGCACCGCGCTTCGAATTCGTGCTTCTGGTGCACTGCGTACATTGCTGGCTTCGGCATGATCTCAATGCCCCAGCTCTCTGCGCCCGTCTCGAGCGCCGCCTGCACAGCGACATTTCCTACGCCACTGCCAAGGTCGATGAAGACCTGTCCACTGCGCAACTTCGTCTCGCGGAAGATGTCGTGCGCAAAGCGCGGCTTGATCTCGCCGTAGACGTTGTTCTTGGTCTCTTTCAGGTCCTTCTTGGGAACCTTCAGTTCCGCCACATGCGGTGCGATTGTGCGCTCGTACGTCTGGCATTCGAGGATGCGCTCGATGAGGGTTATGGGGACTTGATGTAAAGTGGAGAGGTGCTTAATGATTGTACCGTCCTTAAGAGACGTTCTCATGAGTGTATTGAATTCGTCGACGACGGCGCGAAAGTCGGAGAGGTTGACAGCTTTGAATGCGACGCGTAAGCGCCGCGGGATGCCGGTGGACTCGTCGGTGAGTGTCGCGGATTGCGAGGGTGGGAAGTAGTGAGTGAGGATTGCCTCTATGGTGTCGACAATGTCATAGAGAGGGCGGTATTCGCTGCCATCTTTGGGATAAACGAGCTGGAAGCTGAAATATAGTCAGCTAATCGAGTCTAAAATATAGAGGCTGGACATCATACCGTTCTGGAGGAGCCGCGCTGGGATATTGCAGCTCCAAGACAGGTACTTCTTCTCCCTCTGCGATGCCGAACGCAGGGTTGAACAACTCTGGACCTATGCCAGTGGCGGCTTTGTGCTTCCCAGAGGTCAGATCAGCGCCGTGTATGAGCGCGCCTATATCCTCTGCCGAAACAAGAGTACTTGTCGTCCATATATCTCTCCGAGTGTCTGGCTCAAGGCTATCGACCTTGGGCGCTTGCTTTCTCCTCTTGACCTCGCCATCCGTGCTGAAGTCGTCATCTCCCTCGCTGTCTGAGCTTAGGACTTGCAGCGGTGTCCCTGGTCTTTTGCGCTTGAGCGGAGCTGGCGTCCTTACTGCTGGAGAGGGCTTGGAGCGCGGTTTAAGGCCGTTGGAATGACCGTTTGTCGTTGGTCGCGACTTAACGGCAGGGGACCGACGAGCTGCATCGCGGGCAAGTGCTTGTGCGGGGGTGGAGAGGCTTGGATGACGCTGAGGAAGCGGTTTCTTCTTTGGAGGCTCCTTGACAGGCTCGAGGACTTTTTTGATAACAGGCTTCTTGGCCTGCTTAACGTTGAACATGGTTCTTTTGCAATGCGCTGACCAGGCTCTGGTCGCGTGAGATGTAGATATGAAGATGTATGAGCGGATCGCTCAGGTATAAAGAGAATGAGTTTGTCCAGGAATGTAGTAAAGAGGAAAAGCGTGAGAACAATGAGTGAACGTGTGCGCGCGGTATACTATGTAGTATCAATAGGCTGTTATAGTAGGCAGAGGAAGATTCGGGGTAGGTGCAGGGTGAAATGCACGGCATCATCGCGGGCCTGCTCTTGCCTGCTTCTGCCCTGCAGCCTGCCGCCTTCCGAACACGGCCTGGGCCTTGGCATCAAACTTTTGCAGGCGCCCCTGAAAGCTGCACGTAGAGGCCTTTCATATCCATGCGCACTTGTGGACATCTCTCTTGGATGAGATATTCTTGAATGAGTTCCATTATATGACGTGCCACCTATTCTATCATGTCATCTCTAATTCCCTCATAACTCCATTGAACATGCTCAGCCACCTTCCCCGATGCTACAGCTTTGTAGCATTCTTCGGCACCTCTACCACCAAGCTCTCTCCCGTTGCGAGGATGACACCATTTCCATCTTCCAATGTGCCTCTGAGCCACTGCTTTCTTCCTGCTGATCTCCCTTCCATGATCACCCGCAGGAGAACCGTACAAGGCGTTGGGATAGGTTTCTTGTAGTCGACTTTTAGAAAGGCCGTATATCCTGACATCCCAGGCGAATTATGTCGACCTCCAAGGTAAGTGATGACTTCGTCCATTACTGCAGCCACCGTTCCTCCGTGAAGAAGTTTCGGATGTCCATTCAGGCCTGAACCGAATCCGAGAATAGTGATCGTTTCTCCGATTGGGCCATTCTTGTCACTGCTAGGTTTGTGATATCTGTAGAAAGTTTCCCAGGTATGGATCGTATCCTTGGATTTGAACGTCTCTGCGATCAAGCTGTCTTCTGTGCTCTCTTTCCGTTCGCGTGAATAGGTGTAGATGGAAATCAACGAGGGATCGTCGAGGATCTCTGCACACCAAGGGATCTTGCGCAAGCGCTGTGCGACGTCAGGTGGGACGTCAGCTCTCTGAAGCCGCTCTGGCTCCTGAGCTACCATATTTTTCGTATCATGGTTAGAAAAAACATTCTGAATGCGAGTCGGTGAATCTGATATGGATCAAAAAGTCAACCTCGGCACGTTGGAAAGTCATGCACTAGACCTATTACAGTGTAATATTTCAATACTTGGCGCCAAGCTTCGTCCCATCTTTCCTTAAAAGCGAGCATTTGAAGCCTGAAATTGACCCCCATTTGAACTCAGCCAATGATGCATCTACAGTAATTAAAAAACCTGCACTAAACAATTTTTTAAACTAGTTCCTATATCCAGTGTCAAAGGAGTATTATGAGTTGTAATGGTCCTGTTGTGCGATCCGGCCGTCTCGGGGTTTCTCATTGAGGAAAAGAACGCCAAGACATCGCTATGTTGTCCTCGGCTTCATTAAAGTTCGCCGCACTCGAGTACCTTAAAAATCTTTCATCTTGAGCTGAGAGTGGACTTCTCTATTCTTCTTACATGCGACATCGGGCATATGCATCGCCAAGGCGGAAAATCTAAAGTGTTAAAAGAGAGCTCTATTATCAGCCAGGTATAACCTAGAAAGTGCTCTGAAAAGCCAACTCCAAAGCCTTGGCGTGACACTCTCGTCAGGGGGATGACACCTTCCATACAGTGCTCATTCTTCAACAAATACCTCACATAGGGTGAACAGCAACTTCTGAATGTCTCTAGTACATATCAAGCATTTCTGGATCAAGCGGAATCACATCCTCTCTTAACATCAACAGGAAAATGGTATATCTCCCCGCGCAATGTTCTTGTCCGAGGAAGCATCTATCCATGCCTCTCCACCTGTTCTACAGCGTCGATCCCCGGCAGAACTCCTCACGATTTGTGCCTTGCATGGCGGAAAATACACCGAGCATCAGGAGCTCCCCTTAAGCTATAGCACGTTTACGAGAGCAAATGCAGCAACTTTGCTTGGAAAAGTACGTACCCCGCAGACAAGGTAAGCAAAGTGAAGTCATTCCGGATATTTCACAGCTTCGCTAGTTTAGTTTAAAGGGGAGCATTTCCGTTCAGCTGCAAAATGGATATCTACGGTAATTTTTCCACGTTCAATCTGTCCGCCATGATTTCCAGTGGCTCCAACATGCTGTGGAACCTCGCCTTTTTAGCTTTGCCTGCCGTCACGGCTCGACAGGTCTCTATCCAGGTAGATGTTGGACAGTCCATGGGACCATATGTACCGACAGCCCGATTCTTCGGCGCAGATGAGCCAGACTATGCCTTCTATCCTGACGGCTCGGCCACTTTGAACGATCTGGGTCACCTTGGGCCGCATCAGACATATTTCCGAACTCACAACTTGCTCACTACCGGTAATGGCTTGGAGACGACACTAAAGTTCGGGAGTACAAATATCTATACTGAAGATGCCGAAGGCAACCCAATCTACAACTATACCGTAGTTGACCGCATCTTTGATTCGTACCTGAAGAATAATGTCAAGCCCTATGTGCAAGCCGGATTCATGCCAGAGGCACTTGCTATCAATCCACTCCCTTACTTTTTCAACTTCACCCCAACGTCCGCATACAACGACATCTATACAGGCTGGTCTCATCCTCCGAAGAGCTACGAGAAGTGGGGTGAGCTGATCTACCAGTGGGCGAAGCACTGCCTCGAGAGATATGGTCTAGAGGAGGTAAACTCGTGGTACTGGGAGATCTGGAACGAACCGAACATTCCATACTGGAACGGCACTATTCCACAATTCTACAAGTTGCACGACTATGCTGTCAACGGCATCCGCAGAGCCATTCCAACGGCCAGAGTCGGCGGAGCAGAAGTTGCTGGTGGACCTTCTGGTGACTACCTTGGCAATTTCATCGAACATTGCTTGGATGGAACAAACTACGCGACTGGAGAGAAGGGCACGCCACTTGACTTTGTGTCCTTCCATGCCAAGGGTGCTCCCAATTACATCAACACCAGTAGCACATCCGGCTACGTGCAGATGGGCATCGCTGCACAGCTCCAGAACGTCAACGACGCTTTCAAAGTCATCGCATCCTATCCTCAGACAAAGTCCAAACCCATCGTCGTCGGCGAACAGGATCCCGACGGCTGTGCAGCTTGCATCACCCCACAGTATGGCTACCGAAACGGACTGCTCTACCCGTCCTTCATCGCCGCAGGCTTCACGCGGACAATGGACCTTTCCAAAAAGTACGGCGTCAACCACCAGGGCTCTCTCACGTGGGCGTTTGAGTACGATCATGACGAGTACTTCAGCGGCTTCCGCGTCGTCACGACGAACAGGATCGACAAGCCCGTCCTAAATGCGCATAGGATGCTCGTGAAGATGACGGGCACGCGCGTCAAGGCTATCAGCTCAGGCCAGCAGCCACTGGAAGATGTAGTTACAAATGGCGTTAGAAATGCGACGGACGTTGGCGCGATTTCCAGCGTCGACGGGGACAAGGCGTACGTCTTCATATGGCACTACCACGACGACGATCTGCCGAAGCCGGATGCGGAGATCGACGTCGCAGTTGAAGGCCTCTCGTGGAATGGTAATGCGAGGCTGACGCATTACCGCCTCGATAACGAGCACAGCAATTCATACACGAAGTGGATGTCCATGGGTTCGCCGCAGAATCCTACGGCCGAGCAGCACGCGGAGCTTAGGGCTGCCGGATTGCTTGCCACGCTTGGCAAGCCGACAGCTTTGAATGTGGAGGGGGGATGCGCGAAGGTGTCACTCAGCCTGCCAATTCATGCCTTGTCGCTGTTGGTCATTGAGAAGGAGGATTCGAATTGAACAGTCTGTATGGGGGTTGATAAAAACCGACAGGAACATCGACCGTAGAGCGCATCGCTAATTTGAAAAGTCACCACCCACACCATTTACCGAGTCTCTAATCCGTGAAGGTGACCCATACAGACCAAACCGCCCACCTGAACCCTTCCTCCATATATGCTTGACTTCTCTTCTGCTCTACTTCAATGTCGTTAAACCTTGTAGTAACGTCTCTTTTGTTGAGCTGCATCTCCACTTCAACACTGCAACCGGGGAGCTCCTTTGCAACATCTTTCCACAGCTGGGTCCAGCTCTCAAGGTTGTGCCTGTAGCGAACGGTGCCGCTTGTACGCGTGTAGAACCCAGACGTGATATTCGCCGTATCTGCACCTAAGACGAGGCACTTGCCCGCCTTGCGGTTCAGCAGACGCATGATGCGCTTGGCGGTGACGGTCTGGTTGTCGAGCTGAAAGAGATGGAACACGGCGCTGATGTGCACTATCGTTAACCTGCCGTCCATTCGTCTAAGTGGATCGTCTGGAGTGTCTTCAAGCAGGTTCGCCGGAGCGAGGAAATGGTCCCTTGGGAATCTGTCTGCGTCACGGAACATCTCATACCCAATGTCGATGAATGGGGGTAGGAGGTCAGCGCCGTATACGCGAGTCACTGGAGCGCCGTCGAGGATGAGCTTGCGGATGTCCTGGCCGACACAGCAGCCTAAATCGATGAAGAGCGGTTCCTTCTCATCGGATCCTGAGTCATTGGGTTGCTTCAGGATCTTCAAGACGTCGCTGTACTTTGGAAAGGAGGACAGTTCCAGTCCTGTAAATCGGAAGCGGCCAAGACACGGGTACGCATGGTGTTTGAATGCCTTGTTCCTGGTGCTGGTGATATGCTCGATTTGAGCATCTTTAGGGACGCCAGAGTATTTCTCCAGCAGCTCGCTAAAAGCAGGTGGAACATCAGATAACTTGGGGTTGAAGATATGCGATTTAACGGCTTCTCCGATATCTGATGCCATCGTGATGCCAAGAAGTTTTTACAGACTCCGAGATCATAAACAGTCGAAATGAGGGGCAGACAAGGTACGAAAAAGATAGAAGGAACGTCACATGGAAGTTACTTTATACCCGAAGCGGACCTTGCATGCACCATTCGATTCCAATTGAATGTCGACATCCTCCCCTTGGATCTGTGCTACCCGGTATCGGGAACGCTGTTTTCGCTAGTCTACGACTACGGGACGTTGAGTCATGGTACTGATAGAGACTATTCCGAGACTATTGCTGGTTGATTGCAACTCTCAAGAGGAAGCGGAAATTATCGATTCCGGTGTCTTTGCCCGGAGAAAACGCGACAAAAATGAATGGGTTGAGATCTGTAGAGTCGGAATTCGGCAATGACTAAGCAAGGTGATGCCAAGACATTTGGATACGCTAAAAAGTTCGCGAATGTCTGGGGTGCAATTCGAAGTTTACTCGTGAAATCAACAAGCTCCCCACACCGTCAGAATGCTTTGCGCGAGTATGCTAACCTCTTTGATTTCCTGAATGACCTCAGTGCTAACGATTTGGCAGTATCTGGCGAACAGCCACAAGTGCCTGTTGCCTCGCGCAAGAGCGGTGCGTCGAAATCGCAATCTCTCCCACGCGCGTAACTTAACTAATATTCCTCTAGGACATGTCTTCGAGAAGCGACTCATAGAGGACTACATATCGCAGCACGGCACCGATCCAGTCAATGGCGAGGAGCTTACGACCGACGATCTCATCGAGCTGAAAACGACACGCGCCGTGAATCCTCGTCCTCCAACACTCACCTCTATCCCTTCTCTCCTCTCAGCCTTTCAAAATGAATGGGACGCGATAGCGCTGGAAACGTACACGCTGAAGCAGCAGCTGGCGCAGACACGGCAAGAGTTGAGCACGGCGTTGTACGAATATGACGCAGCACTGAGGGTCATCGCGAGGCTCCAGGCGGAGAGAGGGGAGGCGAGAGATGCGCTGTCGCAAGTGACTGTGGGGGCAGTGGCAGAGAACGGGGATGAGATGGAAGTAGATGTTCCGGAGGAATTGCCGCAGGAGATCGCTGCCAAGGTGGAGGCGACACAGACAGAGTATGTGCTCCAAAGACACTGTGAATTAACCTGCTAACAGCATTGCAGGCTTTCGAAAACGCGGCGAAAGCGGCCTGTACCGGAGGGCTGGGCTACTGCAGACACCATCGAGTCATTCGACTCGGTACAGACTACAGAGGCAATCTATCCTGGTGCACGAGCGCTTGCGATCAATTCGACTGGCGCCATCGTTATCGTTGGGGGCACAGAAGGCGTTGCAGGCATATACTCCCTCATCGAGAAGAAGGTCATTCAAGCTCTCAAGGTTGGTGGTGGCTCAGTCACCTCCGCTCTTTGGTGGAACTCTCGACCAGTGGTGGCAACTTCTACTGGAGCCATCAAAGTCTTTGAGGATGTGCCGAGTAGCTCTGAAGGGTTACAGCTGGGATCACATGCTGGAGCAGTAACGGCAATAGCATTACACCCATCTGGCGACATTCTGGCCTCAGTCGGCGTCGACAAGGTGTACAGGCTCTACGATCTGACGACCATGAAGGTCGTTTCCCGAATCCTCACGGATTCCGGTAAGTCACCAACCATTCCGTTATCAGAAAATGCGATACTCTGTTTGCAGAAATCTTGTGCGGCGCTGACTCTGTGTTGGCAGAACTCTCGTGTGGCGAATTCCATCCAGACGGTCACCTGTTCGCAGCTGGATCTAAGGGCGGCCAGATTCGACTCTACGACGTCACTTCTGGAGAAGTGGCTGCTACATTTGAGGGAGAGGGTCCTATCCAGGCGTTGTCCTTCTCTGAAAACGGTATCTGGCTGGCATCCGCTTCCCGAGGCCAGACTGGCGTGTCTGTGTGGGATCTCCGGAAAGCTGCAGTCATTCACCAGGTCGAGATTGGAAGTCAAGTGATCTCCGCAAAGTGGGATTACACCGGACAATTCCTTGCAGTTGCGGGACCTGGCTGCGTCGCAGTGCAGCAATACGCCAAGTCGTCGAAGAAATGGTCAGAGCCTTTCCGAAAGGCCATCTCTGCGGTCTCACTTACTTGGGGCGCAAACGCCCAGTCCTTAGTGGCATTGACCGAGGAGGGGGCCCTAAACGTTCTCGGAGCAACATCATGAGGGCGTCGGATATGGTATGGGATTCTCTGGGGGCGATTCACTGATGTAAAATACTGCAGGTTGCATGGCGTCTTCTCAAGTCGGTAACATGCCTCTTTTCGGCCTTGGTTAAGCTTTGATTTCATATCTGCTGACGAAGCGCCCATGTTGGCTGGTTCTGGCAGGCGATGGAATCTTTGCGTTTCGCGTGTTAGCTTAGTTACAAGCGAAGCGTTCGGCATGTAGCAATACACTTTCTGTGGCTGCATCTCATGCGCAATGTGCTGTTTTATCCCTGCACAATTGAGACATGGACAACAAAGTCACAGGTCACGTGGCGGGGATAGGGAGTGAGATCGTGAAGTGTCCGTGAGGTTTTCCCAATCGGTGGGCGTGGCGTTTTCCCAAACCGGTTGAGAATGAAAAGCAAACTGCCATTGTCGCCCAGAAGAATGGCAAGCACTGCGCCGCCTTTTATTGAGCGGCCAGCCATTCGCTTTTCTTAAAGCCGCGGACAATAGGAAAAAGTAAATGTAGGTGGCGGGCCTATTGATGAAGTAGCTGCGGGCCGACCACCTCGATATCGTTTACGGAAAACCTGGACTGTGCGCGCCACCGCAGCACAACCCACTTCTCGTCGGCGCAACTCTCTCTCTTTCCTTCTCTACACTACGCCTTTCTTCCGCCTTCTTCCTTACACATCACTTCTCTTCAACCTCATCTCTCTTACACCTCTGCGTTGATCGCAAGCACTCCTCACCCATGTCTCTCAGCGAGACGGTCGATAGTTACGTTCGGTCTGCGAAGGTAAGGCAATTCACACGTCTAACTTCCACACTCCGCAACACCACTCCAAGCGTCACTGCGCGTTGCCTGCCTTTTCTAACTCCTTTACAGAGGTCTTACGAGGAAATGGAGCCCGGCGGCGAGGACCACAGGGACCCACCAGCACTTCGTGAACACTGGGCATTCAGACTCGCAGGTCGCAATCTCGACTACGAAGCCAACGAGCGCGCGGGAAGACGTACACTCTTGGAGAGGAGATTTGGCTCACAAGCTTCCGGTTCACAAGATTCTGGTTCAAAAGAGTCTGGTTCGCAAGAGTCTGGTTCACAAGATTCCGGTGCACAAGAATCCAACACCTCGCCCTCCCGCAGTGTGCCACGAGCACTATCGATCACCGCTCCGCAACAACCTGCCAGAAATCCAGAGTTCGTAGAAGGCAATCCCATTGCTGTCCAGGGAGCTCGCGAGCGCCCAGCATCACTCTCACCACACTATTCGCCTTCCTCGCCTCTCTACGCTCCCTCGCCCCTACCCGGTTCTTCACAAACACCATCGACTTCGGACTTCTTCGCGGAGTTTCTTCCACGCGACCCTCTAGAGTTCGCAGGAGGAGCTCCTTCGGCCACCCCCTTGCCCCGATATTCGCCTACTCGAGCAGAAAACGCTATGAGCGAATCACCACGCCCGCTCCGCCTGTCACCCGTGTTCAGCGATAGCTCATATCATGAGCCGACCACTCCTTGGTCTTCGGGTATGCCCAACGGTTGGACTGTGGGTACTGCCGATCGCAATGCTTCAAGTCTTCACTACGCTCGCAACAATCCTGTCCGGCATTATCGAAGCCGTTACGCAATAACACCGGAACCACGCCCGGCTCCGGTTATCGATCTGACTGGAGAATCTCCTGAGGCCGCACCGTCTCAGAACGATGCGCAACTCGACGGTCCACACAACTTGGTTGAGATTGAGGACGTCGGAGGAGGCATCGAGGAAGAGCGAGGAAGACCATTGGTGAGCGGTCGAGGAGCGCAGAGGCTCCCAAGATACGAGCGCGAAATCATCGATCTTTCGGAGGAGCAGCCGGAGCCTCCAAGAGTCCAGCAAGAGATCATCGACCTTTCGGAGACAGAGCAGAGGCATCGCGAGATCATCGGCCGCTCACAGGAGAGGCAAGCAAGAGAAGACCGCGAGTCAAGAGAACGCGAAGCGGCGAGGCGTTCTGACGGCCCAAGGAACGAGCGCGAGAGGCGAGAGCTCTCAGCGCGCAGTCGAGAACGTTCCACACACAGGCTTCCACGGTACGACCGCGAGATCATCGACCTTTCGGACGAAGACCCGCTGCTTCCCACCGCATTCGGTGATGGGGAGCGTCCAGACATTGAGTTCGTCTTCGAGCGCACTCTTCCAACCCCGGCCCTCCCACCACGACGCATCCGAGACGACTTCGCCGGACTCTTCCCCGCGCGCCGCGAGCCCATGGGTCCCAACAATCGCCATCAAGCGGCTCAAGCGGACGTAGCCAACATTCCGCCGGCCCGGCAACAGATCACCCCGTTGATCAACGAGCTCCTCCGAGCAAGTCACTTCGCACCCCTCTCACCCCTCATTACCCGCTTCGGTATTGAGATGGACTTTGCCACGGTCGGCTTCGACATGGGCATGGAGCAGGAGCAAGAGCGGGAACCCGCCTATCCGATCGCGATCGTGCCGCCGTCCCCAGCGCCGCAGGGCTTCACTCGGACGCCCAAGGAGGAGGAGGTGATGGTGTGCCCGAACTGCGACGATGAGCTGGGCGTGGGCAACACGGATGAGAAGAGACAGGTCTGGGTGGTGAAGAAGTGTGGCCATGTCTACTGCGGAGAGTGTACGAAGAGCCGCTCCATCATGTCGACGTCGCGCAAGCGGGACCGCGCAACCTACGACAAGGAGGAGCCTACGGTCGGACCACGGCCATTCAAGAAATGTTGCGTGGCTGGATGTGAGATCAAGACCACCGCCAAAGGCACGATGGTACAGTTGTACCTTTGAGTTGGGATACCAACATGGGACTATCAGTCCTGATTAGGGAATTGATATGAGCGAGTTGATTGCTGGGTGCATGGCACCCAGCCATAAATAGGGGTTATAGAAGATACCAAACTCCATGTCAGAAAACATTGACTTTCCCATCTCAACTTGAATGTGACTATGCCCCCTTGTCCTGAAGCCGCCGATCGCAGCCTGCCGTTGAAGTTGGTATACCTCTACTTGACTACAGGCCACGACGCAAATATGCGAGCCTTCAGTAACAATACACCTCGTGCAGAAGAAGGGTATTTGAGTTAGATGGCAGGGTATCGGGCACGCCGTCCATTGTGAGAAGAGCGAGCGCTAATTTAGGTATACAGGCTTTGGGAGATGCGGCATTTCTGTTAGAATAGTGGGCTCTGAAACAGATCAACTACCTTATTGGAACTGTGTATTCTGCTTGATCACAAGCGATAGTATAGGTCATCGAACCTTCAGAGACAGTGGCTTTTATTTGGAAGAAAGGTTCCTGACTGGGATTGCAGACTTTCGGGCATGCCATCCTTTGTGAGAAGAACGAACACTAAGAGAGATATACTGGCTTTCGAGCATGCCGCCTCTCCGCTAGAATAGCGAGTGCTGAAATAGGCCATCTACCTTATGGGAACTGCGTATTCTGCTCGATCACAGGCGACAGGATAGATAATCGAACCTCCGGCGGCCGTCCCTTTTAGTTGGAAGAAGGTTTTCTGACTTAAGCCGCGGGTTTCGAGCGTGCCATCCTTTGTAGAGAAGAACGGACGCCGAGATAGATACGGGGTTTCGGGCATGCGGCACTTCGTGAGAAGGGCGGATAGAGAGATAGATATACAAGCTGCGAGCATTCAGCCCTTGTGGCTGATTACGGGCTATGGCGTAGATAATGGAGCCTCCAGCAGCGCTCTCTTCTGTTTGGAAGAAAGGTTTCTGAGAGAAATGATGAGCTTTCGTGCATGCCGTCTTCTACGAGGAGAATGATTACGGGGATAGAGATACAGACGATCGAGCTCGCTGCAAGAGAAGGATATCCGAAGCGTTGGACGACTCTGCCCGTGACCCGCATGAGGACATAGTACTGTCAGTTCGCACTAACCATAAAGTATGAGAAGGATGATTTCTGGGCTTGTGACATCTGGTAGTAGACAGAAGCCCTGACAGCGCAGAGGCTTACACTTGCTCCACCAAATGTATATAAACGGCTCTATTCTCCCTCCAGGTCACCTCACGAAAAGCACGAAGACCAAGACCACGGCGAAGGGCAGGATGCAACAGCTCGACCTGTTAGCACTGCTGGTCCAGATTCACAGCAGAAGCCGCGGGTCGCAGCGCAGATGCTGAAGCTGTACACATTTCCATGACTACGGACGGCAGCATAAATAATCGAGCCTCCAGTAACAGTGCCTTTTGTTTGGAAGAAAGGTTTCTGATATAGCTTGGGAACTTTCGGGCATGCGGCCTTTCCATCAGAGCAGCCGATCCCGAAACAGATGACGAGCTTGACTGGAGCTGTACACTCCCTTCGAGTACGGATGTTAGCACAAATATACGAGCCTCCAGCAACAGTCCTCTCTACGCGGAAGAAGCATTTCTGATATCGAGAACGAGCCTTCGGGCATGCGCGAAGTTGAAATCGAAAGGAGCATCTACGACTCCAAACCAACGTCGACCGTGACGAAATTGAACAGAACGGTAGCATGCAAGCGGATGTAGTGTTCCACGCCGATCCAAAATAGTGTCGACCGGTTCGTGCCTGGAATGCAGCGAAGAGCCGCACCGGAGGCCGCCGAAAAGCAAACAAGGGAATCGCCTGCATAAGCCTGGCGCGCTCCGATTGATTCTTCTAGAAGCATAGCCTCCGTTTCGCCTATAGTATGTTGGGACCGTACCCTCATGTGAGATCGAGTAACAATTACTCGATAAATTGCCGGTTCAAGGCATATAGAGAGCAGAAAATGTGGTGCTTCGGGAGAAAATACGGGAATAAGTACAAGCACATGGAAAATTTTCCTGCACCCCCATTCGCCGACATGGCCGCAGCCACGTGCGGCGCTGGTGTGGCTCCGCTGTGTGACTGTGCCTTCACATGAATCGGCGAGACCATGATGGCCATGGGAATTTTCTCCAAAATCGTTATGGGAAAACTGGGCTCGGCCTTCTTCGGGAAAGAGGGCTAGGAAAAAATTGTTGGTGATGTCTTGGCGCGTGAGTTTTACCTAACATTAATCGTGTACCATGGCGCCCCTGTGGGCGAGACGCGTCGCAAACATGCTGTGCGACGTGCGCAGAGCATTCTGTACCTTTGTACCGCACAGATAGCCTTTCTTCAGGACGTTGAACCGTGGCGAATCCGCGGGGCGCGGAGAAAGCAGCGGATCTCTGGACTTGCGCTGATCTCCCGGTGTAACGAATGCTTGGTTTGGGTGTGAGGTCAGGGCGGATGCCGCTCCCTGCGGCACACCCGTCCAGGTTCACGGCTGAGGTCACACGTCAGGACGTACGTGGACTGCACCTCTATTGAAATCTTGCTCGTGAAAATTGCGGGGAACAATGGCTGTAGGACACACGTCGAAACTGGCACATTGGCGATTCAAAGTAGCTAATTTTTTCATGCCCGCCGGCCGGGAAGGCGGCACGATGAGGTGCGTTTGGAGGAAGTCATAGGACGTGAAAAAAGGAGTTGGGAAGACGCCGGAGTTGTAATAGGCATTCGAAGCGCCGACAACGCTACGACGGTACCTGAGCAAGATGAGTAAGTATGGCGCGAGGACTGCAAGAGTCATTGGCGGAGGGCATTTCGCCATGTTGGGCGAATGAGGTTCCATCGCGCCAGACGTCAGCGCGACGTAGGTTCGAGTTCGGAGTTGCATCGCCCTGTCGGCAGCCGTAATGCATTTAGGCGGTGAAAGATGGAAAACCTCTTTTAGTTACTCCTGGCTGATGGTCAGCAATGACAGCAAACGGGTAAACAGGCTCAGCCAGGAGCGATGGATGCTGTAGTTCGTCAGGCAAGAGCGAGCTGTGGCAGCTGATCATGGGGCGTCGACGTATTGCGGAGAAGACGACGACAAAGCTGTACGGCTGGGAGCGGCTGTATGGACGAGCTCGTCGCTTCGCACGCAGTCAACACGCCACAGAGTCAACGACGCATGAATACAGGCAACGCAGGGCAGCAGGGCCGAGCAGCTGCGGGGACAGGCGGTGCGGTAATGGACGCGCGATTTGACGTGACGAGCGTGTGCTTTGTTGAAGAGAGAGCACACCGAATCTGAGGTTTCTGTTAGTCAAGGCCTGCCCAATAGAGGCACGCCATGCCGGTGCCCGGTGTCATTTGCTTTAAATTCTTTTCCCTGGCCACGAGCCTGGACGGCGTCTTTTATTTGTGTCATTCCCTCTCCCAATTCCTTCTGCCCTCTGCTATCGCTGTTATCTGCCTCTGCACGCTCAGTTGCTCTCGTCCTGAATTGCGTGAAGCATCGCGGCACACAGACGAATCACGCGGCTTGCCCCTTCCACAAGCGGCATAGCAGCATCTGCTTTCTGCACGCCAGCTGCCACCCCACGATCTGGTGTGCTGTGACGCAGTGACGAGATGCCCGCCCGCCTGCTCGCTTTCCTCGACAAGCCTGCGCCTGCCGCCACATTCAAGAGCTCATTCGCCCCCGATGTTGCGTCGGCAAAAAGCACCACCTCCCTCTCCATTGAGCGGGACAAGGGCCCCAGGATCAAGGTGAAGGAAAAGAAAGACAAGAAAGAGAAGGACGGCGATTCGCGCCGCAACAGCCTGAACAAAATGGACGCGCTCAAGCACAGCCTTACCCCAGCATCGCGCAGGGGGTCTGGCGAGCACAAGCGCAAACAAAGCCCACGACCAGGCGCAAAATCAGAACCACAGAGCGCCGCAACAATCGATTTGAAAGTCGAATCTCCACCTCTACTTTTCATTGGACCACCGTCAGATCCCAATGGAGAAGACTCGACCGGCGCACTTTTCTCATCCCAATTGCAATTGAACGTCCTGGTCCCCAACGTCAATCTCATGTCCTACGAGACGCGTCTCATCTGCATTGTCAAGCACATCCATCCCGTCGAAAAGAACTGCCCGGACTGCCTCTCCAAGACCACCGAGCTCAAGAAATGGACGCACCTCTCCGAGCCGCGAACCTACAAGCGCGGCGAGCACTCCCTGCCACTCCAGTACCTCTTCCCAGGCCATCTCCCTGCAACAGTCCACGGGGGTGCCGCTCTCGCGACAGTTGAATACCGCCTCATCTCCATCGCAAAGACGTCCACTGGCGAGGAAATCAAGCACGACTCTGAAATCGACATCAGGCGCGCCATCCCGCCCGGATCGGACAAGCACTCGGTGCGCATCTTCCCTCCAACCAATCTAACCGTCAACGTCACTCTCCAACCCATCGTGCACCCCATCGGCGAAATCCCCGTGAGCATGCGCATAGACGGTGTCACGGATTTCACCAAGAAGGACGCCTTCCTGCGCTGGCGCCTGCGCAAGCTCAATTGGAAGATCGAGGAGACACACAAGATGGTCTCTCCGCCGTGCGCCAAGCACGCTGGCAAAGTCGGCGGACCCGGAAAGGGCGTCCACCACGAGGATATCCGAACCGTCGGACAAGCAGAGCTCAAGGACGGCTGGAAGAGCGACTTTGACCAAGGCCGCATCGAGCTCGAGTTCAAAGCGGCCGTCAACCCGAACCTCAAGCCCACGTGTGACGTCGACGCGCCGAACGGGCTGAGCGTCACGCACGCGCTGGTCTTGGAGCTCGTCGTCGCGGAAGAGTGGGCGCCGAAGAACCACCCCAAGTCGCACACGCCCACCGGCGCGGCGAGGATCCTGCGCACGCAGTTCGCGCTGACGCTGACGGAGCGCATGGGCATGGGCATCGCGTGGGACCAGGAGATGCCGCCGATGTACGAGGACGTGCCGCCCAGCCCGCCGACCTACAACACCGGCACCGTTGGCGATCTGGATGCTGCCAGCCTGCGCGAGCTGGACGAGGAGCTTGGCGATCTGGACCTCGAGAGGCCGCTCGTGCCGCCTCCCGCATTTCTCGAGGAGAGGGCAAGGTTCAGTGCGGACGACCTCGAGACCGCGGAAGCCTCGAGTTCAACGAGAAACGGGGAGGATCAAACGGACGGGGTGGAAGCGCCTCCGGATGTCGAGGCAGGTACTTCGACATGAGACTGGATGGTTCGAAATGAGCACGATGACGACTGAACGAAACATTCTTACTGGTTTTTGCTTGGTGGCTGGGCCCTGCATTTGGGTGGTTCTTATCACGGTATACCCAGAGTTTGCCTTTCTGGTTGTTTCAACAGGCTTGAAAAGCATTTGGCATTAGCGCAGCGTTGCCCTAGAGGGACTGGGAGCTTCCAAGGTGTTTCGGGTATTGTGATCCGGGGTTGACTGTTTGTTTAGGATTGTAATTTCTAGTTAAATAACTACTCTTTGCTCCATCTTTTCTTCCATCTTGCTGTCTAAGCGTGACTTGAAATCATCCTCAGCCAATATCGAAAATGAAATCACGCTGTCCACCTCTAGGTCCAGCATACACTGTCATACTAACGTACTTGTGTGACTGGATGATGAGAACGTTTCGAGAGCTCCTTCTGCCTCATCGGTGGTTCCAGCGGGAGCCTCCTGGTTCCGACTTCATCTTCCGCTTTGTCCGAATCCCCAGGTCCTTTTCACCGCAGAACTATAGCTTGCATATCAATCAGTTCCAAGACCTGCTTGATGCCAACGCGTCATTGGAAGCACACATGGAAGAGGAGGACTGTCTTACCATGATACTTTACCGCTCTCCCACGCCAAACAGTGTTTCGTCATCCTCGCTGGAGCCAGCTGTGGAGGTGGAAGACCACTGAGGAGCCAGGTAGATATTGCGACGTAATGTAACGAAGTAAGTTTGAACACTGGGATAACTCTCCGTCAAGACACTTAGCTTCCAATGCTATTGAAAGTCATTGACTACGGACGCTGGAATTGACGAGGCTTCTGCTGCCGGTCAGCGCATTGATACAGCCAAGTTCGCGCCAAACAAGAGCCTCTTCGAACTTTACGGAACTGTACGGCAACTTCCTTGGTTACTCGACGAAGGCGCTGAAAGTCCACAAGTCTAGGCACGGTGTAGCGGCTCTCGAAGTCCGTTTTCCATTACAACTACCGTCTGGTATAAGTACCGAAAACTACTGCGTCTTCTTCTCGTCCTTCTTCCCCTCCCTGTCCTTCTTCATGACCTTATTCCGCTGCCGAATCATGTGCGTGTACAGGACAATCGTCCCCGGCACATACGCGGCCAAAACCGCTTTCAGCGCCAGCCCGTAGTTCTCATCCACCTTGCTCGCCAACGGAATGGTCTTGTAAATCAGGTAGCACTCGCTCGCGATCCCAATGGGGTACAGCGCGAAGAAGGTGTTGTACCGCGCCCACTTGAGATACGGCAGCAGCGCGGGCATCTCGTCCAGCCCGCCGAGGATGCTGAAGAAGTAGGTGTAGCGGATGACCTCGGTCGTCGACCAGGCGAAGAGCATGGTGCTGTTCTGCCAGTGCTGCGCGGGGACGGATGGGAAGTTGGGGTAGATGCCCCAGACGATGATGATGCGCGACGCGACTTGTATTAACGTTGTGAAGAGCGGCGCGCGGACAAGACCTGTTGCATTGTCAGCCCGACTGCCATCCTCTCCTCTCACCCCATCTCATCCCATCCGAGAAAGAGACGAGAACCCCTACCGAACAGCGAGTGAAATATCTCCGCAACAGCCATCGTCTGTACCCACTGCACCCACCCGCCCGTCGTCCGGTTCAGGTCGTAATTGCCGTAGAACGGCGCGACGGAAACGACGCGCCCGAGCATGAGGCCCCACATGAGCGCGCTGATCAGGTTGTAGAAGGCCAGGTACATGCGCTTGACGACGGTGTTGAAGTCCTCGTAGTGCTTCTCCTCCAGCGGCGGGCCCTTGACGGGCATCTCCATCTTCGGCTTGCGCGCGGGTTCGGCCATTGTGGTGAGGCTGGAGGGTCTACACGGCGGAACTGAGCTCGTTTGATGAAGATGGCGAGAAGGTGCACTTGTGAGGCCACGTCTTAGGAAGTTTTTTGGGATGGAAAAAAGTAAAGATGTGCACAGACCCCCGCGAGGGTGACAAAGTAGGCAGGGGCAGACGGGATGACGGAGTGTCGACTCCGGGAAAAGCAAGCGGTACCGAGCAGATGGCGCTCTGCGATCGGCGGCTTCAGGTACCAACTGTTAGAAGTCCCCTTTTCTCCCATCTCATATATATCAATGTTGCTGCAAGTTGGAAGTCGCAAGAGTGAGGATGCTCCAGCTCTAGTCGGACGCGTTAGGTAGATGACTTTAGTTCTTTAAACGTACTCCATATCAATATAGCATCTGCTCGGCGCGGGAGGAACGCGTTCTTCTCTCAGCATTCTCAATATGAGAATTGACAATACTTTCATCATCTTCAACTCAAATTATATTTCATTCGTTTCTCTCTCGCAATAGTGATCGACCGTTATTCCTCGTCAGGGGGTATCTCAAAACAGCTTCGAGATCTGAAAGGAAGCGAAACGCAAATCGCCCATGCCCGAAACTTCTCCCCGCAATGCGATACGCAAACGCCCTATAAACAAATCTTCCATATTATACGTCCCCCTCACACCAAACGGCTTCGCTCATCAACATCGCACCTTGACTCAGCTGAATCGGACGCTGCGTCTACCTTGAGAAAGTGGTAAGTCAATAGCCCATATAAGAGCAAATACAACGAAGTAGAGGAGTGCGATGAGTGCTTCCACAGATCATGCATCAATAACACCCTTACCCCATTTCTCTTCTCTAATGTCATCTTCCTCATCATCTTCTTTCTGCTCCCAGTCGACGCTGTACTTTTCAGGCTTGTGTATCCGCACACACCACAAGAAGTAGTCCTCCACAAATAGCAGGTTCAGCAGAACCTTGTTTCCCATCCACGCGACGCCGCACACGCATGCGCCGGCAACGGCATCGAGGGTGAAGTGGTTGGCAGTGGCGATGATGGCGAGTAGGATGGTCAGCGGATATGCGATGCCGATACTGAGGAGTGCAAGACGTTTTGGTGACGGCAGGCGGATGGAAAGGCGGAACGGTAGCGAGATGGTGAGGCGGCGATTTTGGCGTTGTGGCAAGGGAATGGTGAGAATGGTGAGGCCAATGAGGAGGGAGTAGCCGAAGTGCAGGGAGGGCATTGCCGCTGCGTTGGGGTGTCAGCATTCGTCGCTATACATATTTGGAAAGCTTGAAGTCGGGGCGCAAGGGTATTTGCAAATGCAATGCGCGAGATGCGTGTGGCAGGGAGGAATATATAATATATGGAATAAAAGGAAGCAAGAATATAAGACTTACCGTACTGGTTGCAGAATTTGTTCTGCGTCCACACACTGCTTTCTCCACCCTCTCCATGCACTGTATCGACGAAGCCATAACTACGCGACTCTTCTCCAATATCACCCGGCACATCCTTGTCGCTCAGAAGCCTGGGAGGCATGCATGGCCAAAGAGTAAAGACGACAAATGCAATCAGATTGCACACCGCCATGGTACGTCTTCTTGCCTCATAAAGCGCCGGACCAGCGGGACTACCATCGACCTCTCCTCTCGGTTTGCCACTCTGTCTCTCTAGCAGCCGGTTGCGGGTGGTCGTGTGGTAATACAGCCACACTAGGAACGCAATGGTACCGGGGATATGGATGAAGCTATATATCCGATTCGTCCAGGTCATCAATAGCGGATGCGCCATAAAAGCTTTCTGAATTGGCACTTCCCAAAAGATGTGCAGCTTCTGTTCGATGTGAATCAGCTGCAGCGCATGCTGTCTCGCGACGTCGACGGTGCTCTCGACCAGCGTGACGGCGGTGAAGGCCCGTCCCAACTGGTACACCCAGTAGATAAGCGCCCAGTACCATGCCTCGACCAAGAACGGGAACTTTCGTAACAATCGGGACAGCAGACAGCCTTTGAAGACGCGAGTATTGGGGCTGGTCAGTTCTCTCCGCCAACCCCAAAGATTCACCTCGCGCTTCCGCCATGTGGGTTCTTGCGCTGGAAGTAAAGACGGTGAGCTCGGGCCACTACCGCTATTTTCGCCGAGGCCATGGACTGGTGGTGGAGGAGAGCCAATGTCGTCTTCCATGCGGTCCAGAGGATCTTTGCGCCATCGAGAGGAGCGGCTGGAATTGTACATGCTATACGACGTATTGCGATTGATCCATGTGCCGCCGAAGAGGAGGCCGATGACCACGGCCGGTTCAACGAGTCCGCCTACCCCCATGATGATTGTTGTCGTGCGCAGTGGTATAAAGCCGCTGGGTTGTGGCGGGAGGCTGAGAAAAAAGAAGAGAGATAAGGCGCGGGGCTAACGCGGAGATATCGCGTGGAGAGAGACGGCAAGAAGTTTTACGATATTAGGCGGGATCTCCTAATAATTATGCCAACGTAAGGTGGAACTTTGCGGAAACAGTGGGAGGCGACGAAAGAGCACAGTAAAAACAGCGGAAGCTCTGGAAGTGTCAGTAATGGTCGTGGAGGGAGCATTTAAAGAGTACTGACGAGACTGATAGTCGCTGAACGCTCTGGAAGGGATTAAAACCCGATCCCAAGCGTCGGAGAGCCTGCGGAGAGAAATAAGAAAGTCTTGATCTCTCGATCGGAGCAGGCGCGAGGGCCTATATGGCTTCCGCCCTAGTGTTTACATGCAAAGGTGGCTGATCCTTGTTTCGTAGTGCCAGGGTCGCTTGAGGAGCACGCGAGCACGATAGAAAGAGGAGAAGAAGAGACGATGGAAGCAGCAGATGACGGAGAAGTGAGGTATGAAGACGAGTAAAGTGAGGAATGCGCACCTGTAGCACAACGCATGCACGAAGCACGTTAGTTTGCTGTACATGTGCCTTGACGCTCCCACCAGTCGGCTTCGGTCGCCGGCCGAGATACTGTATTACTGTGATTACAAGGCATGTAGGCGATAGGCTTGCGGTCAAGGCGGCTGCGCGACGTCATTTGCGAGCAATTTGTCCGTAGCACCATCCTCAAAAACCTACACGCAATGTCCGACAGCATCCGCTGGCTTCCTCCCCCAACATCGGAAGCATGCCGTGGCCTGTCCCCGGCGAATTGGTGAGCTTACTGGCTTGGGCGTTCGTGAACTGTCGGGCAGGGAGGAGTCATGTCGTTCTGGTCATTCAATTCCTCACAGTTCTGCAGCGGACGTGGGATTTGCTTGCTCACACGACCAGGTTAGGCTGCCGGCTGCAAGCGGTAAGGGCTCGTGTGAGGCCAAGGAAGAGCGCCTGGCGTGCATGTGGCGCTGACGCTATTGCTGATTCAGACTGCTGCAAACCAACCTCACTCATCCAGCACTGTTGCGCGCTACTGTCGGAATTACTGAATTCACATATTCCTTAAAGCTTTGAAGATTCTCGGAATGTTCCAGAGAATTGAGACACAGTAGATACCGGAAACGCCTCATTCGCGTCGGAATTCTGGTGGATGCTTCACTCTCGTGGCGCGGCCTTCGTGCGGCTCCGAGGCCGAAGAGGAAAACGGCCGCCGTTAGGGCCGAACTCGCCCATTCCACTTTGGGATATGGATAGCTTCCCCTTCCCACCACCTCCGCGACTCCGCTCTTGCAGACGCTTCCACATATTAGGAAGCTATCTCCCCTATATTGACTGCTCTGTAAGCCTCGAACGTGCCTACAGCAATCAGTTCGATTATTAAATAGCGGAGTGATGACCACTGAACCAATGCGGAAATTCCAATTTCACATCTCTACAGCAGAAAATCCTTTCCGTTGAACTGGCTTCGAAGATGCGGTTCGATTGACATGAAACACAGAATTGTTATTTCCAAACAGTCTTCGAAAATACTGTTCAGTTGCTCTGTAGCATAAGACGAGAACTATCAAAAGAGAGACACAGCGACAACTTGGTTACCCTCTCGCGGACAATCACGACTGTCAACCTGGGCTCAGAAATACAGTTCGAGCGCCCGTTTACCGACAATCTCGCCCATCGAACCAGAGTCGGGAACACAGTTATACCATACTTGGACGGTCCTTTCCCAGCGGTGAACGTAGACCAGTTACACACTTCAAGCACACACAACCAGAGAAAATTCTGCGCTCGAATTGACATGGAATGGATTTTGGGACGCCACAAGTCTCACGAAATGTCATCCTCGAATTGCCGTCAAAATGCACTTCGACTGCCCCAGGCCAAAGAGCTGCTGCCGTCGAACAAAGTAGGAGGATGAAGAGATTGAGGCTTGGAGTGGTCTTCTTGCGCAGTCACATCGTTCGTGGAGGCAAAAGGATTTCTGCTTTCAGCCCTATTCACGCACTAGCATAACTAATTCTGGCGAAGGCTGCTCATATATGGAAACCGTGGACGTAGCAATTGACAGCGCAGCGGCTCTTGGAGACATAATAAGACACGCCGTCTGGAGGGAACCGCAGGTAGGCAGCTGGAACGAATCAGCAATCCAGCGGTGAAACCGCGAAAATTCTACCCACCGGAGCGGGACGACAGTAACTACCCGGAGAAGCATGCACAGAGAGGTTTTGCCCTCGAGTTCTGACCACTTAGGACGAGCTTGAACGAAACCTCAGAGTGCCCCTTCTCCGCCGTCGCGGTTTCACAACGGTCGGCATGGAGCGAAATGAGTTCAGAGGGAGGGGAGAGGACCGAAGGCCCTCTTTGAGAGAGCAAGGCGAGTATGGAGGAGGTGAAGTGGACCGAAAGCCCTCTTGGAGGAGCGAAATGAGTTTGGAGGAGGTGAAGAGGCCCGAGAGCCCTCTTAGGGGAGCGATATGAGTTTGCAGGGGGTGAAGAGAGTAGATAGCCTCTCTGTGCGCGCGTTCCGATGTTGGTGCAACCTCGAAAAGCTCCCTTCTACCACCTCCGGCACAAGGTGCTAAGTAACTTGGAATATCGTCGGTTCTGTAGCTGAGCTGGGGCTTATAGATTCAAATCCAGTTTGAATATGTACGGAATCTCCGGCATCGCCTCAGCACTATATGCATAGGGCGTGTTTCGACCTCCGTCAAGTCCAGTCGAACGAGGCGAGCCGTGCGGAAAGCCAGCGACTTCGATCGAGTTCCTGTGTATTCAATGAATGTGCGAGTAGTCGCCAAGCGCCAATTGAATTAACATCGAAATCTTGTGTCCAAGGCCGAGGGCATGCCAGATGATACTGCCGTAGCTCGCTAATCGGCGTGATTTTCCTTTTCGGTTATCGGGCTCTCTTTCATCTCTGATGTGTTCCGGCATGTTGAAGTAACAGTAGAAGACCTAGCTACTCTTTATACAGTCTTTCCCAGTGAGCTGTACATCGTTCACATAGACGTTTACCGTCATCACCTTTCGGGAAAGATATCCACTCGTCGCTCTCTAACTCAACTCTTCAGGCGCCATCACAGTCATGGTTAATACAGATCTTGTTATTCGCGAGCATACCTTAAGAATCGGTCGAATCAGAAGCGGGATTTCTAAAAGAACTTAGGACTTGGCTAACAAGCATAGCGGCTGCCTCCTTGCTCGGCTTGGCCTTCACACTCATTGTTGCCAATTGCAGCAACTTCAGCCCTTTACGCTGGCTCTCCACAAGGGCCACCTCCTCCCATGGCTCCCTCCAGCTTGTCCATCCTCGTCAGCTTCCTTCCACGGCACTCGTGCACCAGCCAGCACACTACCAGGTGCGGGTACAACCGCCGTACCTTCCGCAGCAGGGGCCTGCAGCCAGTCCCGGCATCCAGATGCATCGCCGGTGGTCCATGGGCGAGCACGATGTGGACCCCGACTGGGATACACCTATGCCAGGATTCCACGCTGCGAAGTTGCCCGTCCTGGGAGTGTACTGTCCGCCGAAGATGCCGATCTACTCGGGTGGCAGGATGTTGAGCCAGTCGAGGGTCTCTGGGTCGACGCTGCAATGTCCTCTTTCCACCTATATCCATAATATTGATCCAAATCTGAGTTGCTACTAATCAGATACATTATGTAATACCGTTCTTTAATTTCTCATGTGGTTTTCCACAAAGTCTGGTATATGTAGTTGCAACAAACTCTACCGGCCTGATAGAAAATAGTATGGACCCCCAATATTATAGCGCCTTATGAGACGTTATTAATTTATAGAATTAATTCGCTTTCGTGCGATCATTAAACGCTCCTCTAGCCCCCGTCAGGAGATATGCTTAGGACCAAGAGACAGATACGGAGGAATGAAGGATGAGGATTAGAAGAAAGTAGAAGCGATGTCGACTAATGGGCTGCTGAGATGGTCGTATCTGGTTCGGCATTGAAGATGCTCAGAGGAAACGGGGGTCAGCTATTCACGAGGTAATTGCGAAGCCATTCCAGAGGGTAGGTCCTTCGCGCACATTGAAAGCGTAACATGAGAGGTTATTTCGCAAAGAGATGGAGGAAACGAACGAGTGGCTGATAGCTTGAGAGCGATAAATTACTTAGCCTTTCTCTAACAATGAATGATTTCCCATTTTAATAGACCAGTGAACATTACCTCAACCTATCTGCGTTCTCCGTTCGTTCTGTCGTGAAAACTGGCTCTGATATTGCCAAGCGGCCTATACCTTTTTAGGCATAGCGCCCCCGTCCCCAGGCTACGAAATTTTGGAGTACAAGAGCTTAAGCTCCGCCGCACAACACTTTTTCGAATCAACATTGAATTGTCTGCCCGACGTGTTTGTGCGCACAATTCGTTCAAGATGGCCAAGGAGCATTCGGAGAAGAAAGAGAAGAAGGAGAAGAAGGATAAGAAGTCAAAGCGATCTGAAACCGATGGAGTCCACAAGAAGTCCAAGAAGGACAAACACCGCGCAACCGATGTCCCTGCCGACGTGCCAGAAGATATGGATCGTGAGTGAGCCGAGCCAATGCTACTGAGCACAATTAACTCTTAGGTCAACCAGTTTCGGCTTTGAATGGAACGGTGGCGAAGGTAGAAGACGACGAAGAATTGGAGGAGGAGAAAGCGGCGGAGAAGAAGTCGGAGGATAAGGAGTTGGCGTTCGCGCTGAAGGGTGCGCTGCTGCCATTTGCCAATCCATTGGCAGATGAGAAGCAGACGAAGAAGGTCCTGAGGAGTGTGAAGAAAGGTACTCCCAACTCCCACCGTCGAGCGACTTTGACGCGCTGACAGTCTCGTTTCTCAGGTTCCAAAAACAAGACTCTCAAGCGTGGTGTGAAAGAAGTTGTCAAGTCACTCCGCAAGACTCCCAACACCGGTCCTGCATCATCCTCCCCAGCGTCTCCCATTGCCGTTGTCATTATCGCAGCAGACGTCTGGCCAATGGACGTCATATCACACATACCCGTCATGTGTGAGGATGTGAACGTCCCGTACATCTATGTCAGGTCGAGAGTCGAGTTGGGCACGGCTGGCAACACGAAGAGGCCGACGAGTGTGGTGATGGTGATGAAGGAGCCGCCCAAGAAAAAAGGAGAAGATGCAAAAAAAGAAGAAGAGGTCGTCGAGGACTGGGAAGAGGTGTTTGCGGGCCTGGTCAAGGTCGCCCAGAAGGCAGGAGAGAGTGTGAAGTTCTGAGAGGACGTCCAGGACACTATTGAGACTACTGTCAACAAGCATGGAATGATGAACTTCAAGTCCCTAGGGGTATGGGCACGGGGCATAGGCACGGTTCGGCGTTAGAGGGAGCACTGGGTTTTATGCTGCTGAAGCAGTTTGTGTATATCCATGAAGGCGACCCAATGCCCTCCGCCAAAGTATCATGAATACCTCGCGTCGGAAGAGGTCGAACTCAAATCACGCAATCTCTTCGAGTCCAAAGTTGCCTTTCCCACGTTCCTGTACATCCCCAGATTCAAAATTGCACTTCCTGAACCTCCGCCAGGCTATTACCAAGCGCTGGGTCGATCGTGACTGCTGCTCCGATCCTCCGATAGTCGTGCGTGGGGACGTAGTACTGTCTGGATTTGCTTATTTAATGGCTCTGAGGGTCTTGCATGGTATGGTTTCTACATCATGATTGGTATACCGGCCACTCCTTTAACTAAAAGACGTGGGTTTCCTGCATCAGCAATAGGGTGCTCTGGGTAAAACAGTTCTGATAACGTTTATACTTTATTGTTTTTCTGTAGAAAACCCTACAAAATCTATGTATTTCTCTCTTCGTAACCAGTTCGCTTCTTTCGAAAAGTGATATGATATTTGAGGGCGCTTGAGGATGTTTCCAGCCGAGCAGACAGGGTCAATCTTGGTAGTCAAAGGCTCTCACAAGTACTTGTTCAATCTGAAACTTCGCTGCGCCGGACCGAGACGTAGAGCGGTCGGCGAATGGATTTCCGGCTATCGACCTCCTCTCATGACTTGTAAGTTGTGTATTCCACATCAAGCGAACTCAAGACCGCCTGCTTCGATGAAGAGACCATTTCCTCCGAGCTATCGTCTTCCGACTGAGGGTATATTCTTTACGAGGGACGCGTAACACAACTTGCAGAGGAACATATGTACAAATATCAGCCAATGGGTTCTCCTAAGCACCGTGCCATCGAGAATAGCTATTGTTCCTCTGCACCAGGAGTCAGCTCGGATACAATTTCACCGGTCCTCCTGTGACCGACTCGAATGCATACTTCATGCTCATCGCACCGAGTCGGATCGGCAATTGGTCAAACAATCCTTGTATCTCACCAACGAGCCACGATTGCTGTTCCGGTGGGGAGACTCCATAGGCGACAGCAACCGTCAAGGTGGTCCAGAGAACCCCGAAAGGCTTGAAAGCCCGTAAATAGCGCGTCGAATTTGATATGTTCCTCGCCGCTTCCTGGGTCTCGTTCGATACCGCAGAATCTCCTGCGCCAAGCCGAGTGAGGAGCGTGTTGGCTATGATTATCGCTGCCCAGCTAAGGTGGAATCGGAAGGCATACTTTTGGTCTTTGTGTGTTGCAGCAGCAATATCTGTAGGCGACTCTCCAGCGTTCATGAGTTTGTTTAGAGTCAGAAGTGCGTTGGCGTCTACCAGAAGCTCGTGGCATTGTTGCGCGATCTCTGCTTTGAACAGTCGTGCTTTGAGCGATAGTATTCGCCTTTGATCTGAAGTGAAACCGTGACCCTCGGTGCTAAGAACGCGGACATCTCGAACTAGTGAAGGCAAAGATGCCAGTGCTGTCAGGAGACGAAAACTGTAAGGTTCAATATTTGTGGTATAGCGGAGGCATTTGTCGCGCAGCGGTTCCCATTCCGGGGACAGTAGAAAGCAATCCTCTTCCCGGAGAATTGAAGTAATAATCTTTTAGGTATCAGCTTCGATTACACTAGTCTAAGAGATCACTTACAATAGAGCCATAATGAGAAGCGAATATCGACAGATCGAATTCAGTGGCAATGTGATCCGGGCCCCATGATTTGATAAGCGCAGATACTCCCCCAGCGTGCGCCACCCACGCTTTCTTCCTGACGTCTTCGTTGAATAGCTGTAAAGCACTTAGTCTCCGTTGTCCGTTTCGCGTTAGACGTTGAGCAATGCTCACATACCTCGTAGAGTGCCAATATTAAAGCAGCACACACAGTCTCGGAGGGCGTCTTGCTTCGGAGTTCATCAAGATCGTTTCGAATGTACGTAAGAGCTTGTGCGTAGTGACGCACGTCTTTTGTCTGATATGCGGTCTTATGAAGAAGCATGAGACGGTGCGATTCCAAAAGCGCACGAACGGCAGCGTCAAGGGCGGCATTGATCCCAATGCGAGCAGGAAGGTACGTAAATAATGCGCCAAATTGTGTCAACTTGTATCCCTCTTGTGTGACATTCCTCATGCGTTCGACCAGTTCCAATTGAAGAAGCTCAGAGGACGAGGAGGAGGGAAACTCCACGAACTGCGTCTGCACCATGTGCATTTCTGCGCCGGGTTTGACAAATTGCACAAAACGGGACTTGGGGCCTGGGCAATCGCGATTACCTCGTTCGCAATTCAGACATATCGGGAAGCGTTCATCACACTGGGTAACATTAGTCATCGGCTCCAATATAAATATATGTACATTGTCACGAACCTTGATTTTGCGCTTTTTGCAAGTCGCACAACCCAAGCTTTTGGCGCCTACCATGATTGAGATGAACGGAGAAAGCTACAGAGACATAGAGTGGAGCACTGGCATGAAACAGCGCTGTGGCAGTTATATCTCCCAAGCTCAAAGGGGGCCGTTCGGTGAATGAGTACGCATGCGGACCGCAGCAGTCGAAATGGCACAATTGACTTGAGTTGCTTACCCAGTGGCCTTGCTGGAGCGTCTTGCTAGTGCATGGCTTTTCTGCCCATTTCATCATGATACGAGGTAGTCAAGAGGAACTTTACTGGTTCAAGGGGCATCGTTTGGCAGTTGTGCATCGGGCAAAGCCCTACAGCGTTAGACGCCTGGTTGGCGATCGGCATGAGGCTATGGAGAGCCTCAAGGCTAAATTGAGAGCCTGTGCCATAATGCCAACAACTCAATGCTCCATCCGTTAGGGCTGTTCAGGTTCTACAAGGAACGCGAGCCAAACAGGCGGAAGTTTTGAACAGTTGAAAGTGGGAGAGGTGTGACGGTGACGATGCTCCTGCTCTGCACGCTAGATATGCGCCTCGCAAAATGCCCTAAAATGGACTAGCGTGGAGACACTAAGCTTCTCTACTACCAGCATTTCATCCTTCCGACTGTCGTCACATCTTCAGCCACAGAACGGTGCAGTCTTCGTTCTCCCCGGCATTCTGTCATAAATACCCTCTTTGGAAGCAACGGGCGAAGGAGAAAGATCTGGAGAAAGGCCCGCCAGCTCGTGTTCCCCATACCATGCCATGGAGGACACTGCTGCGTCTTTATCCAATCTCTTTCTGTCCAAATGGTCACTGCAACAAGCCTCATGACGTATCTAACTATTTCCCATCTTCCTCCTCATGGAAGGTTTGCGTTTCGAAGACAAGAAATGTCAACAGGAACTGTGGCTATGGAGTTGACAACAATAGACTTGTAGGTATCTGATAGAGATGTTCGGCATGCTCATCTCTCCGGCGAGCATAATCGCGGCGATTTTTGGGCTTCGGTTTTTACAGTCTTCAGTTTATAAATGTTCTCGAACGTCACCAGGTACTTCCTCAATTCACACCTGCACCATCGATCTTTCACCAGTCACTCAACATGTATCGTACACTGTTTCTCACATATGTTTTCACGTTCTTCTCCTTATCAATTGGTCAGACACTACCTCCTCTGCCCTGTACAATCAATCCGACGTCCTTTTTCGACCAAACTCTTAATCATGACGCGAACAGCGGATCCGCCTCAGCGGGGAATGGGGCATTCAAACAGAAGTACCAGCTGAACACTACACATTTCAAACCCGGCGGTCCCATCTTATTCTATCAAGGCGCCGAGACATCCTCGATCAATTGCATTGAAAATACCGTTCTCCAAGATTGGGCTGAAGAAATGGGAGCTATGTTGGCAGGCCTTGAGCATAGATTCTTTGGCGACTCTCTGCCAGCAGGCTTCAATCAAACCGCAGCCGCACCGGAGCAATACGACCCTTTGACGCTAAACAATACTCTTCTCGACTCAGTCAATTTTATTGAGTGAATTAAGAGAACTGTACCTCACGCAAAAGACAGCAGGGTCTTTGTATTGGGAGGTATGTTACGAGGGAGCTACGCAGGTCGTCCGTGGACTGACCTTTGGATACCATAGGATCATACGGCGGTACCCTGACCACTCTCTTACGGCTCTTCCATCCGGACACGTTTTACGGCGCTATCCCATCGGCACCACTTATCAAGTCTTTTGGTTTGGACGCCCAAGACCCAGATCGTTTTGAGTGGTTCAAATGGGTATGGTCTATCCTCCTGAATATCTACGAAGGACTGGATTGACATAAGAATTAGGTATCTCAGGTCTACCGTGATGAGTCTGCAGAGGCTGCAGCCAAGATCAAAGAGGCAATGCTCGATTTTAGCCAGTCCCTATCATCACGTAAGTCTCGACCTACTCGCTCATTAACTTAGTTGAGTGCCTAACGTAGTATCCAGCGAGCAAATTAAGCAAGATTGCCGACGACGCTCGCCTTTGCAAGCCGTATCCAACGAATGTGACGGAATGGACCACGTTTTACACCAGTGCAGTCATTATGTCATACTGGTACGCTGCTCAATTTAACTACCATTACGACAATCCAGCCACATTCAATGTGTCTCGCCCGCTTGACATAATCGTCAATCAAACGCTCTCCGCAGCCAATAACACTGGCGAAGTTATTCGGATTGCGCCGCAATTATACGACATGCGTTCCCAAGATCTGTGTCTCAATTGGACCAGCGATCGCTTCGGCAGCGATACCGTCCTAGATCAGGAGGTATTTAGTGTTATAACTTGCAAATACCTCCCGGCAAACACGATTGACATCGCTCCTGGTGGCATCTTTCCCCCAAGAGATGGCTACGGCAATAGCGCGAGGAACTGCGTGAATTTGGGCCAGAGCCCAACGTTTGCGAACAAGACGAACGCAGAAATCATCAAAATCTATCGCTTCACGGTACCAGACTTGGTCAAGGCGAAGAGAATCCTTTTCACACAAGGTTCATACGACCCCACGACGGCGGTTGGTCCGCCAGTATTTCCAGTCTCAAACGATCGTGATGCAACTCGCACAGTTCTCTTCCATGGACTTGCACACACAGAAGAGCTCAACTCCGGGTTGCGCGGACCGGGCACGGTGGGCGGCGGACACTCAGAAGCGTTGAAACTGGTGCGTATATTGGTTCTCCAGCAGAATGTTGTAGCTAACGTAAAACAGGCTCACATTGTAATGAAAGGTACTGTAATGGACTGGGCAGGATTAGCGCAGGGCGATTGATGTTAATATCTTGACGAACTTTTCGGGTTCGCTCATAGTTATCCTGAAGGGTGTGCCTTATCGTAGTTGGCTGGTTTCATTCCCACGACCATCACGCTGTGACCATACTCTCAGATAGACCGATTTCGGTACATAGACAACAAGATAGAGAAGCATTCGAACAGACTATCCCCCATCCCTTCTTTTCAAGACAGATTTAGGTGGAAATACCCCTGCAAGATTCCGTCAGCCACACAGCGCACGGTGCCTGTGACGTTGACGCGACTCGTAGGAGCTCCGCCTCGTGCCTCGTCCCATCTCTTCCAACATTCCCCACGTTGCGGCAATGCAACAACAGCCTCCGATTTACGTTCCACATCTTGGGTGAATTACGCTAGCACTGCTGCTAGCATCAATTGCGGACATATTGTCTCTTATTGTGTACCTATCGCCCTTGTCTGCCGTTTCGTTCAAATGGAAGAGCCTCCTCTCCAGCGTCCCACCTTCCCCCTTTCACATTCCACGCGCAAGAAGCCTCGACGGTGGCCTCTCGTGCTGCGAGTATGGAAAGGCTCGATTCACTGGGAAATCCTTCCTGCTGTTCTCCTGCACGCTGCATTCACCACGCTGATTGTATGGCTCGAAGAACACCGCAATGCACATTTAAGTCTTCCAGGAACCATCGTACCAAGTCTTAGCATTGTCGTTGGTCTCATGCTAGTTTTCAGAAATGGCACAAGCTATGACAGATTCTGGTAGGCCCCATATCCTTATATCATCCATCAGAAGGAACAATCTCTTATCCTAATTTTTAGGGCCGGACGAAACCACCTCACCACAATCGTGACCTCCGTTCGCAACCTCTCACGCACCTTCCTAGTCTGCTCTGCTCCTTTCGCTTGTGGCGAAGATGAAGACGAGCATGAGCACGAAGTCGAGCGGCAAGATACAGAAACCACCGTGCGGATCCTCATCGCGATACTTTACGCCGTAAAGCACAACTTGCGGGCGGAATGGCGGTCTCACAGCCCCCCACCACCTTCTCGCGCTTCAACAATAACTTCCAATCCAGGAGGCGGGACACCGCGACATCACTCGCGAAACCCAAGCGGCGGGGTCAAGAGGCCAAAGTTGTTCAGAAACGAAAGTGGAATGAGTATATTTCATGGCGCCGGACTGCCTCAGAGCTTCTACACGGACGAAGAGAACACCTCTTCCCCAAAGCTAACCAACTTCAACCCCTTTCGACGAGGCGACCAGACGCCTCGCTCCCCAGGCGATGACCTGCGTCGTAGCGCTCTTCTGCATCATGCTGATAGCGGTCTCGGAAACATGTCTTCTAGCGCCTCTACACTCTTCAATATAAATACTTCAATCCCACAAGCACAGCGACCATATCGCTACGGCGGTCTTCTTCCTGAAGGACTCGGCGACTTCGAAGATCGCGGCCTGTCACTCCCAATACAGCTCTCCGTACTCGTCGAGTCGTACATACACCGGCAGGTGCGCCGAGGGAGGCTCACACCACCACAAGCGGCGTCGCAACTAGGCCCGCAACTGAATACTCTTGTCGATGCATTCGCGCGCATGGAGACGATTCGCACCACCCCTCTGCCCGTTGCGCATCTCATCCACACGAAACAAGTCCTTACTCTGTACCTCATCGTTCTTCCCTTCACGATGGTTGCTGACATGAGTTGGTGGGCCATCCCGATTGTCGCTCTTGTCGCATTTACACTCTACGGGATTGAGGGCATTGGGAGACAGTTGGAGGACCCGTTTGGATACGACAGGAATGATATCAAGTTGGATGGAATCGTGGAGGACGCAAGGGTGGAAGGGATGGTGCTGTTAGGAGAATGGAGAAGAGGAGGGGAGATGTTTGCGCAGCCTTGGTGATTTCGAGCATGTTTTGCATTGGACAGATTGGAGAGCCTTGGTACATACGGAGTCTGGCCCGCATTGCATGATACCCAGTGGTGTATTTTAAGTTCGGTAAGCAATTGGTCTGTGTTTCGTTGAGATAGAGCTGTCAGACGAAGATTGCATATTGATACCCAATACCGTAAGCTCCATTTGAGGCTAATTAATGGCATAAGCCGGTATTTCCTGTTTAAGTAGTTATTGACTCGTCCATATAGACCAGCATATCACTTCTAGGAAATTGCAAGATTGGAGACATCAATACACAGACGCCACAACTCAAATTGCTCCGCTGCTCAGCTCTGATGCCCTGTAGTAAACCTCCAGGAGCACCGGAAGCTATTCGATTCCTTTCGTTCAGTAGTCCCCAGGGGCCAGAACCGTAAATGGATTATGCCCCGTCTGCGTTCCAATCTCGTTTGAGCCACCACCGCAAACCGATACCGAGGAAAAACATTTCCAGTGACATTCATGCTCTTGAGGAGTTTTCCTGCCTGTCTTGTGTAGCCGTCTGCTGGGACTTAGTCCTTTGCCGACATCCAGAGCCGTGACGAAACGAATATCGTCCACAGTCGTCAATGGCTGCGCAAACCGCGTCACTGAGACACAACAAGGTGTAGCTCACACTCTATGAAGGTAGGCTCTGGCAGATGGTGTTCGCAGGTAGAATGGTGGCGCTGTTACTCTACGCGTAGAGATTCCGAGAAAATTCTGTCACAGTAGCCCTCGGATTGCGATGCGAGACGAGAGATGGCAGAGTTGCTGCGAGAGTCAGTGATCGCTTTTACGGCTACTCCCCATCCGTTTGCTGTGAAGAGGGGAAGCTGAAATTAGGGCCGAAAGCTATGCCTCTGTCATAGGCTGGCCAAACATCCCGTCAGCCGCATGTGTGAGAACGATTATTAGCTTTTGCTAAAATCTATCGCCAAAAAGTATTGATCTAAAAGTTTTTTGTCAGCATAAGTAGAAAATGTGGTAAGTGCACGCTATTTGCATCTTCCCCGAGCCGTAGGAAGTTGTGCGGGACCAGAGGTCTTTAGCGTACCGATCTCTATACTCATCTAACCGAAGGATACGTAATTGCTCCAAAGGTACAACCACATCTGATTTCAGCCACGTCTAGATTCCACTGCTAGACGAAGCTTACATTCGTTCATGGCGTCGAATTGATATTATCGGATAGCCCGCAAAGCACAGCTGCCTTTCGGTCGACCATTTGTTAGCCAGCCTGCTGTACCACATCTCGAGTCTGCGCGCGGTTGGCCTTCAGGATAGCTCCGAGGATCGGGTCTCGATGCCCAGCGATCTGGATAGAAAGAGAAGTAGAGGAAGTGGGCGATTTCGGAGCACATGTTTGCTGGGGGAGGCTGCTCCGGTGCGCAGCCTCGAAGCAGGATAGGCCTTCATACAGACTCAGTATTGCTAGTTGCAAAATAAGACTGTCGTCTGAGAGTTTGTACCATACTCAGGCTCTTGCTGGGTCGGAGAAGATGGCCTGATTAGGAGAAAGAGGAAGAAGAGGGGCGCAGTAGAGCGTTTCTCAGTAGAAGCAAAAAGATGGGTGTTTGCCTGAGTATCTGGAATAGGAGCAAGAAGCAGGCGATCTAAATATGAATGTTATCAGCAAAGGAAGGGAAGAAGAAGTGTATGAGACCCAAACAAGGAAAGTGAGGAAATCAATATTACGGAAAGTTTGTGATGTAGCTCTCTGCTTGATTTCAATATTCGATCGGTCTGTCCAACTCTTCTCGTACTTACTCTACCAACACTAAGGGACGAAGACGGTGCTTTATCAGACCTACTTCGCACCGACATTGTCGCTTGGTCGTAATCATAATACACGGTTCGGAACTCTAGGTATTGTTGCCTCTAGAATTCCTGGCTGTAGAGCAGCTGGAAGGCCTGCAAAAGCTTTGTGGTGCCATTAAGCTCCTGAGAGACATTGAGATTGTAGACCAAAGGATTGTATGAGCATAGGGAAGTAGAAAAGGGCTCCATGGCACAGGGAGAGCAAACGAAAGCTGGCAACTAGCACAACCCAGATGATCGTCTCAAGAGACCAACTTCTTGATCTCTACACGATTCCGTGTGAGGGCGACGATCCGTAACGACTTATGCCGGTGCGGAGCTTGACACAAAGCGAGGGCGTTTCGCAGGCCAGAGTGCAGCCATAGCACGGGCATCGATTTCTGAGCGCCGATCTGATGAAGTGTCCACTATAATGTGACACGATCACTGAGGCAATATGCCGTGGCCACGATCGCAGCGGCGTAATGTTGGCCGAGTCTTCCAGCTTGTTCAACGTTCAGGACCAAGCAGATTTGAAGGCTGCGGAGGCGAAATGTAAAGGGTTCTCGCTTAGAAAGAATTAGTATGAAGAGAACCAGAAGGGTTTGCACGTGTCGGTTGATTTGACACGAATTTGTCCACCGTTCCGTATGCAGTTGTGGTCTGAAAAGGAGGTGGCCACCCAGCCTCTCTGCTCAGCCATAACGATCGCATCGACGCCAAGGCCCACGGATTCTCCTCCTGCCAACATCGCTTAGTTGAATCAGTACGTCGGTAAACCGAATGGCGCTGAAGATTTACTCTGAGAGGCTGGATTCGGTGTGACAAACTTGCTTTCGCGTCCTCGAACACTGGATTCTGCATTCAGCCATGGCCTTGAGGATGCAAATGGGACGACATTCAGCACCACGGCAAGGGTATCAACTGCAACCCATGGCTGAGTTGGTTCCTGAATGCTCCCACACAGAACCTTGGATGAATGCTACGCATTATTATTGTGAATAAGTGGCAAGCTGCAAGCTGCTTTGCTGCACCGGCGAGCATACGAACTCTGTCGCCTCGTTCCAAACGTGGTTGAAATGCTTGGACAGAACTCAATTATTAAGACCAATGAAACAAAAAGCGGGTACGGTTTCCGTGAATAGCTGTCATACGAGAATTTTGCCAGATTTGTTTCCGAAATCCAAGTTGAAGCCAAGTTGGCTCTCATGTCCTGGCGTGAGAGTCATCAAGTCACGTTGTTGACATGCAAGTAAAAGTCCACAGTTATGCAGGCCAAGGACCAGCTCTCTCGCAGCGTGGAGAACTGCAGCGACAGGCAAATAGGCGATGACTCGCGAATTAGGCGAGGAAACTCATTACTCCACACTGCATTCGGCCACTTCACTGACATGGGGGGCACTTCCCCGGTGATGTGTACATTCATGACTGGGATGCAAACGCCAACTGCCTCGCTAGTGTCTCTCTTCGCAATTGCCCAAAATCGAGCAAATGCTCTCTTGTGATTGCCTTGGTATCAGTGCAACCTCGTTCTATCTGTAGGTACGAGATCCTTATCAGCAAATCTGAGTCTCACACGTCAGACAATGGTCCATCTGTTAAATCGGTACCGAGCAAGGGCGCGTATAGGCCCGGATGTCAGATCCAATTATCGCTAATCGCCTACCTAGGCATCCACGATGTTTGGAGACTCTTGTGGGCGAAATTATTCTCATCGGTGGGCCGCGGAACAATGCATACTGTAGCAACGTCAACCGTGGAATGATGTCCATCCCTCCGGAGCGTCTCTGACCGGCGGCTAGAAAAATTAACTCGTCGAACAACGATGGCAAGGATGGCATAGACAGAAATTGAGGCCGTTTTCCAATCGAGGAGGCGCAGTCTCCACTCGGTTGGCGGCCAGACTGGAGAGGCTGGGACGGCAGAGGTTGACCGGACGGAAATCGTTTAATCCGTTCCGGGGTCACCGTCACGTGAAAGCCTAACTTAGAATAGGCTACAAAGAGCAACCTTGGAGAAACTCTCGTCCTGCTCATCTTCAACAGACCAGGGGCGGCCGGAGACATCCTTCGTGCTGAGGAGAACTGCACGAGTTTCTTTTCTGAGCAGCATTAAAGCAGGGACGACGCGATCCATCGAGGAAAACGAGCGGTGCAAAGCGGCACTTCCTCACAGTGGTCAATCACGATGAGAAAATCCACTGAAGTGGCCGAACTCGGCAGCCCCGGCAAGCGCTCCACAAGCCATGGGCTTATTACCGCTTGCAGTCGTTTACGGCCTGAAGAGGTTGATCGACGCGCGCTCTAGGTTGAGGCAGGGAATATCAAGGAACAGCAAACATTGTTCGAATCGAAATACGATCCGATTTTTGTTGCCTGCCTCTCCTCACCTGTGCCGCTGCGTGGATGCTTGTTTTTCGGTGCTCACCGTTGCCATTGGTCCTTGCACAAACGGAGGGAACTGCGTGGGCCAGTGAAGGCTTTCACTTCTCGTACTGCTCTGTGCACAGCCTGCAGCAGTGGCGATTACGGTAGGAAGGCAAAGGATGGAAGAGGCTCAACGTGCATAGTACGTACTGATCACGCGCAGGCCTTGTCCAGTCAGCCTGTGAAAATCGATCTTGTCTCTAGGTGAAATGGCACATCCTAGTAATATCAATAGTTTGTGCATTGGGCACACCCGCCCTTTCTAGAAAACGTTGCCGAAAAGAGGCGGCCTTCTCTGCTGGGATTCCCCGCGCGCCAGGAGCGCTGTCAAGCGGGTGGCTTTCCTAAAATTAGTCTGTGGGGCAGAAAGAGTTTTTTGACAGCTGAGGAAAGGCTCCGTCCTCGACTTCACATTCAACCGCCAGCAGCACCTCTCGCGCCTAGAAGCACCTCTGCAACTGCATGCGGCTTCACACGTCATAATTGCAGCATGTCAATGATTTGGTTCGGTCCTGCGTGCCGGTCAAAGTTTCCATGACTAGATGCACGCCGAGGACCGGGTGCTGCGCTTTACTCAGAACTCTCTTTCAGACCCTCGATGACACTTTCACGAGGTTGTGTGGGATGAAAAGTCCTTTGCGCGAGTAGGTAAGGTTCTCACCCGCCGATATTCCAATATATTCCGCTTGGCAGAGTGGAGGATGCCTCTACTTTGTAGTATCACGTTCAACAAAAATCCTGCAAAGGAAGGAGAACCAGGGCTATTTTTACAACCCAGACCCCTTCCGCCTCTTCCGCTCGTGGTCGATCTGCCATACGAGGGGTAGCCTGGTAACCATTCGCTGGATCATGATCTTGTACACCTCTCAGCGTTTCTTTTGACATCACCCACTACTTCGTGACAAGCTCAGGCCACTAAGTCAGCAAAGTAAACCACGCTATTGTGGACCTTTCAATAGGTTTTCCCTTTTCCCCATCTGCATCCGGTTATACTTAGAGCACTACCATTGGTTCGGTCAGATTTACATCATGGGTCTTTTGCATGCAAGCTGCCGAGCACTAGGATCCAGAGGATTGCTCACGCTAACCCGAGCCTAGTCTCTCGTACTCCCTCGCGCACGTGGTTCGATGGCAAAAATCACTGACACTCAACAGGAACCTGGGACCGTTCCTACGCTAGTTTGCCAATGCACGAGGCTGAACTTGCTTACCATCCACTCAGCCCGCGCGCCTCCTGCGGATCAGGTCTGATCTGATAGGTCTTGGCACGTACCTTGTGCATAGTGCCCATAGTGCCCACCAAGTTAAACGACTTGACCGTATTCGCTGTTTTGCCTTGTCCCGATTTGGAGAATCTGTAAGGTAATTCCTCTTGTTGAAGCCCTTGCTCTCCGCTCTCGCGGGCGCTGAACCGCAGCCGCCTGCATGTAGTATTGATAGATCATCGAGCACGAGCGGTCGAGCGCTGGCATGGAGCTCGGCAAACAACGAAGTCTAGACAGTGGAGGGGCATGACGGGGCGAGAGTTGCTGAATAGTTAGCGTGGGTGCGGAATCATACGAGAGGGACAATTGGCACAATGGGTATAAAGACGGGCCTTCTGCTCGAACAATTCTGGATTCATCCTGCAAGCACTTCAGCAGTTCAATCAAAGATCAAAAGGCTATTGCCATAATTCTCTCGCTTCAAGACTAATCGTTACTCTATATCATCTTCATCTTAATCCCTAATCACCAAAATGTACTTCGCTACTGCATTTGTGGCCCTTCTGGCCTCGACGTATGTGCCCACGTGGATCGTATGCCTCAATGTACAACATGCTAACAACATTCCAGCTTCGCCGTTGCCTCTCCTGGTGGCGCCCCTGGCTATGGCAAATCTACCTCTACCAAGCCATCCAAGTCGTACAAGACCGAGTGCTCGACGAAAACCATCGAGACCTACAGCTACACCACGATCCCCAAGACAATCCTAGAGACCAAGACAGTTTGTACGGATCACCCTTCGATGCGAATCAGTACGATCGAAGCTAACATCCAGCAGGGGTTCCCGTGACCAAGACCAAGGAGGTCCCAACTTACTTCCTCTCGACCTGCTACGAGACCAAGACCAAGGTCAAGGAAGAGAAGAAGTCCAAGATCGTCAAGAAGCCATACACCAAGGTCTTCTACTACACCTCGACCCAGTACTACGAGGTTCCCTACACCTTCTACAGCACTGAGACCGAAGTCAAGAAGATCCCCACCAAGACCGAATCATCCTACGTTACCAAAACCGAATCTAAGGTGAGCAGATCTGACCCAGTGCTATACTAGTGGAGCATTGTCTAACTCTTTTCCTAGTCTGTCTGCACGGAGACTGAGTACAAGACCGAGAAGGAGAAGTGCTATGAGACCTCCACCTACTGCACGACCAAGACTGCCGGCAGCTACGGCTGGTAAAGCACTGACTCGATCTCAAGTCGAGGTGTTGGTTCGGGGGCTATTCATGAGCGGGAAAATTGGACACCACTACGGCATTTGAATGGGTTGCGACTATTTTTTGTAATGAGCAATACTCACATTATCCCGGGCGATGCATCAAAAACTTTTCTTATGGGGATTTATCTATCTGAGACATGAGAGATGATAACGATGAGAATATAAAACCCAAATTTCTCGAAATAAGACTGTGCACCAAACTGGAATCATGTTTTTCTGTGAATGTCAATTTTAACATTGGGGCCGAAGGAGCCGCAAGTTCAGCTGCGGGTGCGGAGGAGCTTTATATTAATGTTCCATCGTCAGCAGCACGTCAGACAGAAAGTTTTCGGAATGTTCCTGTAGTTTGGAGACAGTCGAGCGATTGCTGAATTGCTGCGCTAGGCATGCAGGTTAGATGTTGCCAAAGTGGGAAAATGCAAATATCGCGATTGGAGTTATCGGGCTTTGTGCTCAATTTGAGCACAGCAAGCAGGAAATAGAAACTCCTGATCCTTCGTGAAACCAGTTCGACAATTTTAACAGTGGGGGGAAAAATTGTAAAAGCGAGAACACTCAACACAACGTTTAACACGTAAAGGCAATTGTGCAATTGACTAATGAATGTCTTGGAATCCAGGGTATGTGAGAGCGCTTTTTCGTTTTTGCTATTTTAGTATATAGATTTCTTCGGGATTTTTCGAGTGAAATTTTCAGTCGGGCTGGCGCAATGGTAGCGCGCCAGACTTCTAAGCCGGAATCTGGAGGCTGCGGGTGTAAGTTCATTGGACAGTCATTATTATTTGCCAAGTTGCTGACTTGGTACCTCAGTCGAGTCCCGCGTCCGATGCACTCAATTTTTTTTTTCTTCAATTTCTTTGCAATGAATCCATAAATGGCACCCCAGTTTATCAAAACATTGACTAGAACAAGGGCAAAAGATAATCATAATGGCCTTCCACCAGATAGAGAGGATATGAGCCGTATGGGCTCTTAGAAGCTGCCTTTGCCCCGATCCCTCTCCTTTCCATACACCATCGCCCACATACCGGCGAATGGAAGAACATTCTATTGCCACGCTTTTTTTTTTAAATCTTATTACCATGGCACAGTGTATGTCTCCATGGCATTCCTTCCTTCATTTGTAATGTTAGGAGGGGAGACTGTTGTTCATCATAAACCCTATTCTTTGCAGCAAGGAACTATTTTCCCAAATAGGCGATATCAAGTCGGTTCATCGGCAAGCTTTGGTGACGTATAATTGTTTATCTTCTGATATTGACGGAGTCTCTATGCCTGGATTCGCTATACATTTGGTTTATAATCCATCTCTCTATCAATTCAATGTCCTCGGACTCTTCCTGCCTCACTTGTAGTTCAATGCCAAACTAGAATCGCCTCTATCAAACGTCAAAATATAATCAGAAAACAATGGCTCACCAAAGGGACAGTAGCACTGGTGTTGCCCACGTCTTCCGCTATGTATGGTCTTAAACCTCTGCTCATTTCAGTCCCTCAGACTGACCAGGTCTACAAAGGTGATCTACGACACGATGACCGATAGGCCTTACTCCGGCAATTCCACGCCAATTTTCATTCTCGATGACTCTAAACCATGGCCCGAAGACTCCATCCTCCAGACGGTCTCTTCGTGCGTCCATCTCTATTGCATTTCGCATCAACACGACGCCAGTTAATGTTTCTCGTACTAACACGCTCAACAGCGAGATGAACCAAGCAGAGCACAGCTTCGTCCGCCGCGATTCAGGAAATACCTACACAGCGCGATGGTTTACTCCCATCGCTGAAGAACGCTTTTGTGGCCATGGTACCGTGGGAATAGCCTTGGCCCTGGCAGAGCACACGCGGTCCACATCCTTCACTATCAAGACAAAGATTGGGATCACCATCTCGATCGAGGTAGCGCCGCCCTCGAACAAAGGCGGTCCCTTCACTCCTGCACATGTCACGATGCAGTTCCCCGAGGACGCTGTCACCCCCGGCAGCGTGACAGACAGCACCAAGCGCGCTTTCGCGGAAGCGTTGGGCATCAGCGTGAATGACATCGTGGCGATTGCCGAGAACGAAATCAAGGATATCATCGTCGAGTTGCCTCCGCATCGAGACTTTTCCGCGCGTGCAATGGCAATCGATCCGAAAGCCATGCTGAAGGCCAGTCCGCCTGGCACGAGAAGCCAGGTGATAACCAGCGCAGGACGAGGGACGCGCGGCGCCGACTTCTTCAAGAGGGTATTCGCGTTCGGCGGTGAAGGTGAGTGTGTCTCTTGAGTTTGTTGTGTTCTGGCGGGGCATCTTTCTGATACTCGATCTGCGATACAGATCAAGCAACTGGCTCGACGTATGCCTCCCTTGCGCCGTACTGGGGAGCGAAGCTGGGGAAGAGCAATTTGGTGGCAGAGCAGATCTCGTTGCGAGGCGGAGGAGCCGAGATGCACTGGGATGCGGAGAAGAAGACTGTTAGCGTCGTGGCGAAAGGAGTCAAAGTTGGCCAGGGCGAATTCTGGGTTCCACTTCGTCCACCTAATGCTGGCAGTGGCTTCCAGGCAAAGCTGTGAAAGATTAAGCTCCCATGCGTTGCTTAGAGCCGCTTGGCAGAGACCAGCTTCCACTTAAACAGCGAATGCTTCTCCTGCGAGACTCCCTGAAGGTTTGAAAGAATATTGTCCCCAAAAGTGGACCCATTCTGTACAGATTTGCGCAGATAAAAAAGCGAACCAATCGTACATAACTCAGACATGTTTGATTCGAGATTAGGGTGTGTATCTGCAAAAAGAGCAAGCCTTCAAGAACGGTACTCCGCCGACCGCTTCAAAGGTATAAACACGCTGTTGAATCCATCTGCCAGATTCGGACCCGTGAACACACTTCGTCGTGTGTGTGGTCCGCAACGCTCCTTTGGCAGACCCGAAAAAGGAAATTTTGACGACATGAGAAGGGAAGAGGGGGAAATAAAGGCACGAAACGAATGCTGAGAGGAAAACGCCGCACAACGCCCCCGACCATGCTCTGCGAAGAGATCTCGCATCACTCGGTACGTCCCAAACAAACCGAGCACAAATGCCCACGCTCTTCTGACGACCAGTGGTGTGCCGCAGCACCAAAATTCTTCGATCGCTCAGCAAATTCAGGAAACCAGACCACGTATTCCCAAGTTCCCTTGATGACTAGCAGTGCAACAAAACACTGTGTCATCTGCGAAGCGTCCAATCCCAGACTGTACGATCTTATTTCCCCGATCCGATTTCCCACACCCCTCTCATCACACTATCCCCTCCCTGCACTCCCATCCAAAATGAACGGACCTGCATCATTCCTCGGCGTCATCGGGCAATCTGGTCCACCAATCTCCGCAGCAGAGCCTCGCCTTCCATCCTCATGCGAATTATGAACTGTCGTTGGGCTAAGCACATTTGGAGTATTGGCTCGATTAATCCCATTCCTGATACTCACTGGAATCGCAGAGGCCAGAATCGTGGCCTCTCCCTCGTCCGGATCTGGAGAATCGGCCAGTCTGCTGGTCTCGTTTGGATTGTTGCTACTGACGCCGCGCAGTGAGACTGGACTAGACATGGGAGGCACGCTGCCACTGCGTCGCGGCTCTTCCACTGGGGGAACTTGCCTGCTGCTCTTTCGACTCACTTCGCTGCTGGCTCTGCCTGCTCCCGCCCCCGAGATCGGAATGGGAAGGCTTGGGCCTGCTCCCGTCGAGGAAGGTGGTGGAGGCGGCGTGCGCGCTGGCGCAGCAAAGTTCATGCCTGCGACCAAGGCTGCAAGCTCGGCGTCTCCGTCAAATATGGCAGTGTTCTCGCGCTCATGGCGCGCCGAGCTTTGGGAGGTCGATGAGACATTACGGAAGGAGCGTTGTGGTCGAGGCGTTCGGATGTTGTCGCTTGCACCTTGGCCATAGCTATGCGCAGAGTGGTCTCTGCTCCTGCTGCCGCTGCCGTTGGTTGCAGCAGCTGACATTTTGTCCAGCTCAGGGGGAGGAGCGAGTCCAACGGTTCCAGATTGTGTATCTCTTGCGTCGGTAACATCGAGACTTCTGATCGGTTCGCCTTCTCCGTCTGTCCTTGCAGCACCATTAGTCTTTCCGTTATCGATGAGGCTCTCTTCTATCGCACGCTTCATATCTGGATCTTTGTCCACATCTTCGTCTTCACTCCAGTCTATGTCCTCTTCTTCCACATCGGCTTCGAGATCGGCAACAGCGCGGCAGTTGGGACAGAGGAAGTTGGGCCAAGTCGAGCCGTTGAGGATTGGGCGGATGCACTTATAGTGCCAAACGTGCGAGCACGGAGCTACGAAGAGAGACTGGCAGGGCTGTTGATATCATTAGCGTTGCATAATTGAATTTCCACATATCCACTTACAGCTATTGACATGAGGCAAATTGAGCACTCTGAAGTGTGGGTCGAAGCAGCGTCACTGTCCTTTTTGGGCTGCGACTTTGCCAGGTTGCGCAGGCGTTTATGCGTGGATTTGCTGTGTGAAGAGAGGTCATGAGCGAAAAAGAATCTCTTGCATCCAGAAACGGAGTAGTAACTAGGGTTAAAAGGGTAACAGATATGAAAAGAAAATGACCATGACATACTTGAATGTATTTAGGCCTTTCTGCCAGCCTCTATTGCACTCGACGCGGATCTTGACGCATCGGAATATCATCTCTTCACCTCCCCTGAAATCGATACCCAGCTGTACGACGTCGCCATCGTTCACGGCATATGGCTTGCTCTCTACACCTGGCTGGCTGAGACGGATATGGTTGAGAAATGTTCCACTGCTACTTCCAACATCTTTAATGTACCACTGGGAAGCAGTGCACCAGAACTCGCAGTGTCTTCTGCTCACCACCTTGCTCTTGAATCCCACTGGTGCAGACGACGGTGTGCCAGGGTTCGGCTCATTCTGATAGCCAGAAGTCGAGTCACGCTCAGAATATCGACCGACGCGGATCACCGAGGCAGGCGAAGGCAGTGTGCGTGAAATGGAAGGAAAGACGAGAGAAGGCCGGTTCGCGCGCGTGTCTTGGTGCGGAATGAGGCGTATGGTGGGGAGCTGCGAGTTCGGTGTGGATGAGGCAGGGGGAGGTTCTTGCACATGAACATCGGGTGTAGGTGCAGATATAGTTCGAGTCGCCGGAGGTTGTGCAGCTGAGGAAGCTCGAGCAACCAGTGGCAGCACTGGTGCTGCGGTTTCGGCGCGGTTGCGCGTCATTTTGCGCATCGAGGTGTCGTTGGAAGTCGCAGGTGGTGCTTGTTCACGTCTACTGCTTTCGCGAGAAGATGTAGATTCAAGCTCCGTCGAGAGGCGGGAGAGGCCGTTGCGGAGGCTAACTGCGGGAAGCCAACCGCCTGTTGAACCGGGGCTCGCGCTTCGTTGGATAGAGGAAGCTTCTGGTGTTGGCAAATGTGTAGCTGGTGATTGGTCACGCACTACACTCCTCACCGAGTTGCTTCGCTGTGTTAGGTTCGCTTCACTTGGCGTACTTCGTGATCGTGTGACTGGAGGGAGGCTCCCGTTCAGAGGGGTAGAGCTAGTAGAGTGGGAGTGAAGGTGGTTGTGCGTATAACTCCGGAGGTACTGTAGACCGCGGAGCCTGCTCGCTCGAGTAGGAGAGCTTGGAGACGCGGCGGACGTATTTGTGGAAAGCGTTGGTGCTGCTGGGGCAGGCGTCGTGAACATGACCGGACGACGGCCTCACCTCTCGTCGCTGGCACAAGCAAATGCCCAGCGAGCGGTGATGGCCAAGTCGAGCCAGTGGTGAAGCTTGAGGAGTCTTGTTCTCGTCTATGTCGAGCAGTGCGACATGGACATAGTGCGGCGTCTGAGGGTGTGCGGCGTTGGCGGTGCTGTTGGCAGTATGCAGGGATGGACGCTCTGCAGTCGAGAGCGTTTCAAGCCCTTTTCAATACTGCTCCTTGTGCCTCGCCGGCCCCGTGTCCGACGATGGGTTCCTGAGGAGTGGTGAGGCCGTCCCTGCTTGCTAGCGGATCGAAGGTAAACGGCGTCAGAGCGGTCGGGAAGGCTGCCAACGTCGGCTTGGCTGGTCAGCGCCGATGCCTCGTCGTGAATCAGGTGTCTGCGTGAATTCGGCCTCCGGTGAGTGAATGGTGGTGATCGAAGGGGATCACGAATGGAAGAGAGGGACAGTGACGCGATCGAGCAAGGTATCCAGTCGTCAGCAGACGATAACCCCTCCACGCAGGTTCGAAGGGAGGACTTGTCTCGATCACTGGTTCGCCTGGCCGGGGGCGGATTTGGGGGAGGCCGCAGGTGGAGCTGCATCCCATCGATCAGGGCAACATGCACTTGGGCACAGACGAGTCTCGGGGGCTCGGAAGAACTGCGGAGGGACTGCGGCCGAGCCCTGCAGCATCCTCAGTCTGATCTTTCATCGCCGCAAGCTCCCGCCTTGCATCTGCCATCCCTCGAACATGTCGCAAGGAGTGCCAGCCAGGGCGCTCACTCGGTCTCTGAGAAATGTCTCAAGGCTAGCCAGAGGCCCTCCAAAGGCATTGTCGCGCCCAGTCAGGCAATATGCGACTGTGCAGCCGGAGGAGAAGGTATGCGCGTGCCCATCAAGACCTGTCACGAGCGAGTACTGAGACACTGTTTAACAGGATCCAGTCGAGCTGGACCAGATAACTACTCTCTCGAATGGCATTCGCGTTGCCACCGAGGCTCTACCTGGCCATTTCTCAGGCGTAGGTGTCTTCGTCGATGCCGGCTCTAGATACGAAAATGACTACCTTCGAGGTGTATCGCATATTATAGACAGGCTGGCCTTCAAGTCGACCTCGTCCCGCGATGCGGATCAAATGCTCGAGGCCATCGAGTCATTAGGCGGCAACGTACAATGCGCTTCGTCGCGCGAGTCGCTCATGTACCAAGCTGCTACTTTCAACTCCGCCGTTCCAGACGTTCTCGGTTTACTGGCGGAGACAATCAGAGACCCACTAATAACGGACGAGGAAGTCGCAGCACAGCTCGAAACAGCTGACTACGAGATCAAGGAGATATGGAGCAAGCCGGAGCTGATACTGCCAGAGCTTGTACACCTAGCTGCATATAAGGACAACACTCTGGGAAATCCTCTCCTGTGTCCAAAGGAGCGATTGGAAGAAATCGACAGGACAACAGTCGAGGCCTACCGACAAGCGCTTTACAAACCAGAGCGCATGGTCGTGGCATTTGCCGGAGTCAACCATGCAGACGCCGTCAAACTCACAGAGCAGTACTTCGGTGACATGCGAGCAAATGAAGGACCCTCATTATACGGCTACGGTAGCACGACCACTTTGACTACTGACCCATCATCCTCTCCCTCTCCATCGACCGCAAAAGTCTCCCCTGCTCAGCAACAATCTCGACTCTTTAAACAAATCCCTCACCTCGCGAATCTCTCTACATCCGCATCCTCCAACGCCTCCGTTACTACGATACCCGAATTCGATCCTGCACTCTATACTCAAGCATCCTACTATACTGGCGGCTTCGTCCACCCAGCCGCTGCGCCTCCACCACTGAACGCCGCTCTCCCACGTCTCACCCACATGCATCTCGCCTTCGAATCACTTCCAATCTCACACCCAGACATCTACGCACTCGCAACATTACAAACTCTACTGGGCGGTGGAGGAAGCTTCAGCGCCGGCGGCCCCGGCAAAGGCATGTACTCCCGTCTGTACACCAACGTACTGAACCAGCACGGCTGGGTGGAGAGCTGCATCAGTTTCAACCACGCGTACACCGACAGCGGGCTGTTCGGCATCAGCGCGTCGTGCGCGCCGCATAGCGCGGAGAGGATGCTGGATGTTATGTGCAGGGAGCTGAATGCGTTGACGCTGGATACCGGGCTTGGGAGGTTACAAGAAGGAGAGGTCAGAAGGGCGAAGAATCAGCTTAAGAGCAGCTTGTTGATGAACTTGGAGAGTCGGATGGTTGAGCTTGAGGATCTGGGACGGCAGGTGCAGGTACATGGCAGAAAGGTCGGGGTGAAGGAGATGTGCGCGAATATTGAGGCCTTGACGGTTGAGGAGTTGAGGAGAGTAGCGAGAGATGTGTTACAAGGGTGTGTGAAGAATAATGGTGAAGGAAGCGGGGCGCCTACGTTGGTGGTGCAAGAGACGGAAGGCATGGAGGAGATCAGTCGCGGACAGAGTGGTGGGTTGAGCTTTGGGAAGAGCAGGAAGGAGTTCGGATGGCAGGAGATTCAGAGACGGATTGCGGGCTGGAAATTGGGCAGGACTCTGTAAATTAAGAGGAAAGCATAGCATGTGTATAAATAGACGAAAGTTCTGCTCAGTGTCATACGGGAAATAATGCAATTGAATCTGCTAAGTCCAGTCCTGTGTACTTGGTGAGACTCTGCTGATACTCCAATTGAAGTTCTAAAGTCAAGCGGTATCTATTTGATGAGATTCGGCTCGTGATCAAATTGAGTGCTCGTAGACAGTGTGCGTGTTAAAAGATTCTAACGCTTGACTTCGACATTTCAAAGCTCCATCAGATAAAGTGACGCGCTAAATATGATAAAGCAACCCCTATGTGTAGACGCGCGGTTAGATTATCAACGGGACCTCTGTGTACAGCCCCAGAGCAACCTGGCAGTTTGTTACGTTGCTCCACAACTACTTCTTGGCCTTGAGGCTATGGGACAAAGCCATCTAATCAGCCACAGATAATCTGCGGACGATCTACTGACGTTCATCATAGCAAAGTGGCGACAATCGGTCCAATTGAGATAATCCCGACCTACTCCGTACAAGAGCCAAGGCTTCCGCTGGCAAACAAGGGACGCGACACAGCGCATTCCACCGTTGCTGGCACCTCTAAATTCGGAAACATGAGTTCAGCTCCTAACCCCTCATTTCCTCCTATGGCGGCCACTAAGTTCACTATGCAACGTGGAGTAGGGGGTAGTACTTGTACTGTCTTGCTAATTGGCTCCAACGAGTTGGCCAAAACTCTTCTCTGAAGAGCGATTCTATCAACTCAATTAGCATATGACGCGGATAGTCTTGGCACTGATGCTCTAAATATGTCTCAACAGCGATGATATGTTGACTACTGCGGAGTACAGACCATAGTAAGCAGACAGTCGACTAGAGACCGACTTATGTATAAAGCAACGGCGCAATGCTCAGTATGTTGATTCATTACACTCAGCGACAAAGACTCCGCTTGTATCTGTTTCCTGATCATTCCAATCCAAAGATTTCCCCTGTCTCATCCTCTTCACAATCAATTCTCAAACAAACTCTTCGGATCGTCCGTCTAACTTAAACAAAATGCAATTCTCAACCATCGTCCTCACAACCCTCCTCGCGGCATCTTCCACCTTCGCCGACACAACGACTCCAAGCCGACGAAGTCTACAAGGCCACCAGCACTGCCACGTCGAGCAAGTGCCCATCAGCGAGGGCCACTACACCGTCAAAGTGGGCGTACCGTTCAACTCCGGAACCTGCGACGACGTGAAGACCGACATCAGAGGCCAGCTCTTCGCCGACGACGTCCAATGCTCGCTGATGCCCAACCGCTTCACGCTCGTCACGTTCACGACCGCGCTGACGCAGGCGAAGAAGATCAACAAGATCCTCGAGTTCCACTTCCCTGGTGTCAATGGCTTCAACTGTCCGGGGGAATAGACGCGACTTGAGGCCTCAAAACCTCCAAGTCCCTCGCTAAATTGGCTAGCGGATTCCGGTGCCAGCTTGTGTGCTGAGGCGTGATTGGATTACGGGAGGCATCCGCTCCGGCATGAGTGGATTGACTTAGGAGATTTACTGTTGCATGAGCGAGGCTTTGTTAGACTCTAGATTTACTGGCATTTTGTATCAAACTAGTTAAGCACGGTTTGTTAGGCGTATTCCGGTATCCTGTATGAGTATCTTCACTCCGGTCCTAAAGCGGCTTCCTTTAACGCAAAGTGTACTAGTATAGTTCATTCGTTTCTACTTTCTTCAAGTCAACGCTAGACACAGGCCCTCGAATCCCGTGCTCACACTTACTGCTGCTCTGCAAACGGGTTATAGAGCAGCTCATTTGAGAGCGGCAGTGTTGCTGCTGTCGCGGCTTCGTCTGGTACTTCTGCGTCTATCGCCCACGACAGGTTGACAAGGAGAGTTAGCTAGGTTTATATATAGAAAGCACTGTACGAGCCGGAAATTCTACATCTGATCTAATAGCCGTCTCTCGCCAGGCGACTAGACTATCCAGTGGAGTCCGCTACTACACGTTAAGGCGGAATTAGATTATTCGTGAAATCTGCTCAAGTACGAGTGGATTAACCCAGGAATTTCAATTTAATATTTACGAGGGCTTTCTCGAACGTAAAGTTCTTATTGGTTTTACTGAGCTAGTTACACACCATTTGTTAGGCGTATAGTCGGTACTAGATGTGAAATGTCTGCAAACCAATAACTGTACATTTTGTTTAGTTTAGTTCTCTCAAAGCCGAAAACACCAACTTTTCACCGAGTCGCTCGCGGAATTCCAAGGACAGCCTGCAGCTTACAGCCACACCATATATTAACGGGCGATTAGATTATTAGAAGGATCTCCTCATATACTTGTAGATCGAAGTCGACACAACTCACCAAGTCCCTTGCTTGGTAAAGCCCGTTACCACCCTCAACTGCGTGTTTACCCCTGGTTAGACTATCAGTTGGGCCTGATCGAACACACGTGACTTGATTCAGGAGTTTCACTGGTGTAAAGGTGAGACGATATTGGACTTGAAGTGTACTATCATTTGGTACCGAGCTATTTACATGTAGACAGCTAGGCGTACCAGAGGTACCTTATGTGAAAAATCTCAAAGAAACATGCTGTGGCCGTTAAGCGACCAATACGTACGCGGCGGCGTCCCCAGGCACGCCGTCCGCAGAGACGTAGACACGGGCCGGGCCCGGAGGGACGATGCTGCTGTTCGGGGGCATCCGAACATTCAACGAGACGGCTGGCAGTGTGCCCGGAGCGCGCGTCCAGTCCAAGAAGATGGCCCGCTCCCCCATGTGGAGGGAGTGTGTAACGAAGCCGGGCGTCATCAATGCCACCAGCAGTGTCTTTGGCTCCTGGACTAAGTTGAACGTTACCGTGAACGACATGCCGTTCGCTCTCAGGGTTCCCGCGCTCACAGTCACGTCCGTCGGGCGCTTAGACAGATCTCCATACGGCGGCGTGTATATCTCGACACGGAATTCTGTTGGGAAGGGGTACTCGGCGTTGGGCGTGAGGACGGGCATCTCGTTCGGGTTCGAGCCGGCGATGAGGACGCGACCGTCAGACAGGAGCAGGCAGACAGAGTGGTATAGCCTATGAATCGGAGATGTCCCGAGTGTGTGCCATCGTTTGCCAAGTGGGGCGTCTGGGTCGTACAGTAGCGCTTGTGTCGTTGGGTTTGTGGCCAACCCAAAACCTTGTGCGCCTTGACCAGCTCCATTCAACAACAACATCATGCCATTCGGCAGCAGTTGAAATTCACCCATCACACGGCCATATGGCATCGAGTCCATTTCCCACTGTGGGTTGCTTGCCAGCGGATTGATCCTGCCACAGGATGGGTCTGTCGGAGATGTAATATCCTGATAAGCGCCGCCACCGCACACGATGAATGATGGCTGGTAGTTGTTCTTTGACGACAAGGGTAGCAGTTGGCCAGCGCCAGTGTTCGGATACGTGCGATAGAGGCCGGGAAGATCAGGCAGCTCGCGAACAACCTTGTTGGCCGAGAGATCAAAGACCTGAGAAGACTTGGCAACGAAGACGAAGAGGTTGCCGTTGGGAAGCAGTGCGAGGAAGGGGTACATGTAGTAAGGCTGGTTCTTGACGAGGAGCTCCATGGAAATACTGCTGCTGATTGAACGGCCTTGAGCATCGAGCAGCTCGTACGTGGGATTGTTGTTCGTGTTGACAGCAGGATCAAGCCCGTTGAGACTTCCGGAGCACACAAACACCCGACCGTCAGGAAGGACTTGTGCACTGGGGTACCAACGGTCACTGTTGAGCTTGTTGGTGTTCTCTACCCAGAACTGGCCGTCCATGGAGCCGTTCGGAGTACGAGTTAAGTAGCGGATGGCGTTGAAGCCATCACCGACAGTAGGATCCAGCCATGTGAGAGGGGCATTGCCGCCAACGCTGATGAGAGCACCGTTTGGTAGGAAGGCCCCGCCCGCACAGAAGGCATTTGTCTTGTATCCAAGTGGGACGTATGTGCCAGTCGTGGGATTATACTCGGTCGAATAAGCGAGTTGACCGTCGGGCAAGTGTACTTGCGTGTAATTCTCGACCTTGTCAAGGAAGACGCAGAGATCGTTGGCCTCAAGAGCAGCGTGCATGACAGGAACGCCCGACTGGCCAGTCTGGTTGAAATAGCCAGGGTTGGGATTCGCCGGTGCGCTCTTCGCGCTGGGGGCTGGTTTGCTCGGAGGATTCAGGCAAGGTCCAGACTGGCAACCGTCACCGCAATGAGCAGTACTAGAACTCGTTAACGAAGAAGTTCTGCATAGAGGTTGACTTGGATAAGTTGAGGGAGACAGTTTGAATAAGGGTCGGAGACTTAATTGTGCCAACAATTTAAGAAAGAGCCCGGGAGTATAGAAGCCATGTGATGACGGTAGTGCAGCTGTGCCTCACTCAAGTTTGCGTGACGACGTTTGAGGGAACAAGCAAGACTTACCTATTTCCACACCAGCCGTATTCGGAACAACAAGCTCCATTCGGCCAGTCTCCACAAACGCTCTCGCCAAACTGCGATCCGCAAGTTCCATCAGTGGTGGTGGGCTGCGAGGCAGCAACACCAGCTGCACCAATTGTAGGTTCTCCAGTAGTTGTGGCTGTTGCGCGAGACACAAGAGCTTGGACGGTATCGAAGGTGTACGAGGCCGCGAAGATATCGTCTGTCCTTGAGCTGACCAACGCGCGGAGCGGCTCCCCGGGTATGCCAAATGTCGATGCAAAACGAGTAGCGGAGAGGCCAGAGCTCTCAGCCGGATGGGTGTTGGAGTATACCAGGCCAGAAGAGTGGACATGCTTGGTCTTATAGAATTTGGCTAGTTCGATGATAGACCAGATGGCGATCAGGATGAAGGTTACTCCCCAGAGGAAGTATATAACCTTGCCATAAAAGGAGTCTAACAATTCTTCCACGCATGCGTACGCCCGAGCAGCGTAGCGCCTGATGGTCGCGAACACCATGGCAGTGAACGTGTCGATGATTGTTATAGTCCCTTAATGAACAAGCCTTGGTAAGTTGGTTTTGATTGCGAAAGGTGGGAGGGACTCAGGGAAGTCTGTGGTGGGATGTTGCGAAAGAGAGGAGAGAAAGGTGGTGGTGGTGGTGGTGGGATTTATACTTCCAAGGCTTGGATGGTGGGAAAGATGTGCGCCGGTACCTAGTGCATCGCCCTCCACGGCAACCAGATGATTCAACTGGGTTATCGCTTGTTTCTACGTCCAGGGAACCAAGATCTTGGGGAGGAAGCGGCAATGAATTCGACAGCGCAATATATTCAGCTCTTAGCAAGTGCAAGACGCTACGAGGTTGGCGGAGAGACGACAAGAAGTTAGGCGCAAATGGCGGTTTTGAGGGCGAGAACCACGAGATGGGAGAGGCGAGATGACGAGGAGTTCAGGGGTAGCAAATATAACTCTTTAGCCAGAGGAATTCGCTCTCTTGAACCAAGTCCGGTGGCTCTCGTTGAAGCTGTCGTCGGCGCGGCGTCACCAGTGGGAATCTATAGTTTACCGCAGTTGTAGCCCAATCCATCTTGAACACAACCATCCAAATTCTCAGCCTCTCCATCGTCTCCACTCCATACATTTATTTCCCATACTCTGGATAACTATTGCCTCGGTTGGTGCAGAAAGGGACAGTTTAGCTGCGATAAATAATAAGTTCCTAGGAGAAACCTCAGTCATCAGCCAGTCCAGACATAACAACTGAGAAAAATAGCAGAAAGGTCTGCCAGAGCCACCCAGCGCAGCCTATTACCAATCCACGAGGAACTTGGAGACATACAACGTCTTGCTATTATAAAGAGGGAATGAAAGGGTCAGGGGAAAGGCCAAGAGTGTCAGTCTTAACAAAGGAGGCCATGGAAATGCAAGACGCCAAATGTACACATACCGTTGCGAAACGCCCCTACCAGACACTACGGAGCGAGAGGAGACCTTTCGTCCTCGGCTATGGCGAGCATATACCCCCTTTACCTCCAGACCCATCGGAACCAACTCATCTAAGTAGGATTGTGGCACGAATGGGAGGCTGGAAAGGTCTTTGGTGGCAAATCGCGCCTGGATAGGTTGTTCGATGTCATCCAACGGCAGCTCAGGCAGTATATACGGCGGTTTCGGAAATATAACAGAGCCTCTATCAGCAATGATCAGTTTTCAGTCGAAGGCCTGAAAAATTGGAACTGGTAACAACAGCAAAGGGAAGCCGCATCTCTGGCAATACGGTAGAAGCGAGAAGTCAAAGGTGAAAGACAGCAAACTTACTTGTAGCAATCTGCTAACAGCTGCTTTCATCTCCAGATCCAAAGGGATGCCATTGCCAACCTCTACAAGCTTTGGCTATCCAAGACTATCCAAGACGCCAGATTCCTCTCTTTGACAACCTGGACGAAAAGCTCTCAGTAGTCTTGGTGAGCATCTACCCCGTTGAGCTCCCAAAGGTCGAATCGATCTCGCGAAGAGGGCATTGTGGTACAACTGAGCGGCTCGAGAGGCCTGCGACGGGAGATCAGTCTGAATGGGCGCTTTGCTATGAACCAGCAGCAGACTGGAAGGCCCATACAATGGTCTGGAACATACAACAAACCCTCTGTTTCTAGGAGTGATCAGATACCCGCTAAATATCTAGAGAAAGAGCTGTAGTGACAGGGAACGAAGGGGAACAACATCTCTGGCAGTAAAGGGGGGCAGGACCTAAAGGCAAGATACAGCGAACTCACCTCTGGCAGCCAAGCTGATAGCCGATCCGACCTCAAGATTCAGAAAACCTTTGTCTCCCCAGACAGTTCCTCCTCTTTGGCAGATCACCGCCATAGAGAAGAAAATATAGGCGAACTTGGCTGTGTACTTCGACCAGAACCAGGAAAAGAGAAGAAAGTGTTGTCGAAAAGATAGGACAGACAGGAAATATTGAGCTGCATGAACATCATCAAGAGGACTTGGGACGATGAGACGACGAGATGGTTGCGATGACCATGACCGCTCTTTGCGAGAGATTAATGGGGACCACCATGTTTCAGTGACAACAGAAGCATCTCCGCGTGGCCTTTTGGGACTATGGGAGTAGTGGAAGAAGAAGAAGAGTCGGCATTTCAACAGCGACTTGTTCCTGCTGCTGGATGTACCCGCATGGTCGTCGTCCCCCCGCCTTCACAAGCGCAGGCCCTGGCGTGGTGGTTACAGATGGCCGTAGCTGGCTTATATGGGCCACGGAGCAGTAAGGTATGGGATCAACTGATGAATTGAGCATGCTAAGTTGCTCCAGCAATACTATCACGAGTGAGTAAGATCGAGCGAAGTTCAGACGGAAGCGGAGATCTCCCCTACACTTTGGGCAAGCGCCGCTTGGACGAAGTGGAACGAATCCGATTGGGCTGTGGTTTCAACGTTTTCTGATCGCCGGCAGGCCCAAGAGCACAGTCTAAACCTACGTTCTAATGGCATAAAATATCGGATTCAGGTCGAGCATGGAACCAGGCACTGTACAGACCCAAGTTACGCCTGGTTCGCCTTCAATTTTGACATTAGCGATACGATACTGTCACCATGCGGACGGACGCCCTCCCAAGAATCAAGTTTGTCCTACCGAGATCAACACGCACAATTCTTGTTCGAGAACTTGGAGTCTGATTTAGAACGATACCAATAACACGGAAGGCGATTATCAATTCGTGATATCAGCCTCACCCCCTGTAAACTCTAGAAAAGGCATTCCTGTCATCCGTGGTGAGCTAGCCAAGCGACTCCGAGAGAACTTTCAACCAAGAATCTGAAATAGGATGATTATACCCTGAAACCGGAGAGCTTTTGGCACCCGATTACGAGAACGAGAACTTATTCATTCCTTGTTTTCGTTTGAAGTAACCGAAACGGCGTTGCGAAGTGTGCTCGTCGCATCGCCGACTCCAGTTCCTCCCTTAACCTGATGATATTCAAAGTTTGCTAAATTCAGCCAATGATTCCCAGAGTTTCATGCAGAGAAAATCAAAAGCCCAACATGCAACAAAGGAGTGAGCACCCGATAAATGCAGCAAAACATCGTTCGTAAATCATGCATGAACCCATGAGAGCACATAGTACCGGCATCAGCAGAACAAGTCATAAGGCAGACGAACATAAGAGAAAGAATGTGGTCAAAAGCGGTTGTGTACAGCTCAAGAGAGCCCCGCTCAACCAGCGAAACAACACAACACTTTCTTCCACCCGCCGCCTTTTCTACCCCTCCATCGTCCCATCAGACCCGCTCGTTCAATGCCGTCCTCATCGTCATACCACCCGCTCGTTTGACCAGGAGAGCAGCTCGCTTGCTGTATCTCGATCATCTTCTGGGCTGAAATGACGGTCGTCGGTGTTGCTGGCGGGTCACATACGTCGCCTTCGGTCGTGCCTACCAGAGTTGAGCCAGAGCGCAGCGAGCTTGGAGGTGAATCATTGGACAGAGTTCCATTTCCGCTAACAGTAGACGAGGGAAGGGACGACGGAAAGAGTGAAAGTGCTGCCGGCTTTGAACCTGGTCTCGTTTTGGGAATCGGTGGTGGTTTGCGGGGAATACGGAAGTCCTGGAGCGGTGGTGTCGGAGCCCGATGCATCGCTATTGGCGCTGGTGGAACATCTTGAGATATGGACGCGATCGTCGGGAGGGGTGGCAGCGGATGCGAAGGGGGAGTCAATGATGCTTCTACCCATGCACTGGGTATGCGACGTCGTTTGCCGGTGGGTTTATCGTTTGCAAGATGGTCGGCGATCGGTATTGCTGGTTCCAATGGATGTCGTAATGGAGAATGTTGTAACACCTTCGGCTTGCAAGGCGTCACATCCGTTCTTAGCGCATCCGGACTCTGCACCGGCGTAACGTATCTGGATCTGGGTGGAGTTGGATAGAGTGGAGGCGAGCAACGCCGTGGCCTAGGTAAGTGGCCGAGAGGAGAGTCGGATAGTAAGTCCAATATCTGATCTTGCGGCATAGACTCTGTCTCGTTTGTGTAGGATGGAGTCGAATTGTTTTCCTTGATTGGAATTCGAAGCAGTCTATGATCCAGTACAACGTCGGCCATCTGCTGTGATGACGGGAGTGCCTGGGCTTCGGCAGCATCGATGCGCTCCTGCGACTGCTCGGTTTCCATATCCCGTCTCCGTGGAGTTACGTAGCGAGGTCCTCTACTCGCGTTGAAGTTAATTCGAACAGGAGGCCCAGGTTGTTGCCGTCTACCTGGCCTTACGTAGCGCGCAGGAAGGTTCGCATGCTGCGTATTTCTAGCTGGGTATATTGGAACCTCCATATTGTGTTTGCGAACGACAGGAGAGTCGTCTGACCTTTAGGTCTAAGACAATCACTTTCAGTGGCGCAGAGCACAGCCTACGCAGGCAATCGATAACCTAGATAAGCTTGATAACGGCTGAGAAGGTCAGTGCTATGATATATGCGGAGGTGGCGGCAGGCTTGTGAATCAAGGGGGCTTGAGTTGCGTTTGTTTGTGGGGAAGGGGCCGTCAACAATCGCGTAAATTAACCTGGCAAAGTCGAAGACCAGATTCCTTTGGTGGAGACGTGACTTAGCTTAGGTGAGTGGCCAGTTATTTTCAAGCATGCGGCTGGAATGGCAAGTGGCAGTGAAGGGGTGGGTAACACATGTGTCCCAGATGTCTTCTGCAAGGGGGAATGTCGATGCAGAAACGTTGCGGAGGCTGGGGCACTCGCCAGATGCAGCTCGAGCGAGTTCGGACCGTCCTATTCGTTCTCAAACCCAAGGATGTGAGGGTTGACAGTGTGCTCGTTCAGGACACAACAAAGTACGAACTGTACGCAATGGCTACGTAGGTGATGTTACTTTGCATGAATATCTGCAACCTAGGTGAAGCCGTGTCTCCATCGGCGATGCATGACTTCCGAAACTGGCGACGCATGTCGGAAAGGACGTAAAGAATGGAAAATCTTGCAGAGTGTAAACAAGTAAATTCAAATTCTCGAATGGAGGCGTACGACAACCGATAATCAACAGCAACACCAGTCCGCTTTAAATAGCCACGAGTGATGGACAGTTTTCTTTTATGAGAGGAAGTAGCTGAAAAGGTGTTCAGGTGAAGAACTCATTTGGACTGTTAGTCGTACAAGCAGCGGGGGCCGTGGAGTACAAGGGAAGGACCAGGAGTACTTCTCCGTACGGTCCAGTCCAATTTCTCCACCTTGCGCGAGTAGACCATGTAGCTCATAGGTCCTCTGTTCGATGACTTAAGCCATGGGATCAAATCACAAATCACTGCGCAAAGCGTGTTTCCATGATTTGCATGAATTGAATCCTGCACGGGGTGTTAGACTTGCGTCGAAGGTCAACGGAAGGCTCTTACATCAAAGACCTTCCTTCGCAGTAAAAAATATGATTGTTAAGAATGAATTATATCTTAACCTAATTTCAAGGGATAAGATATCTCATACGAGGTTGCTTGACGAAAATGTCGAGTGTTGGTGTCGCGTGCTCCGGGAGCGTAGAAGTTTCGCGTTGCCTCAAAGCTGACACCCGTCCGAATTTCTCAGCACTCACATCGAACTTACCCCGGATTCTCCGAAGGAGAGAGAGCCACCGGACAAGCCTCACCGGCCCTGAAACCTAAAATAAGAGCCTCATCAGGCCATATTTGTGATAGCAGCTTCCATTTCCTCCACCGGTTCACGAGACCGGCGAACGGGGAGGAGACCCGACCCGAAAAGTGCACCACCGTCCACCGGCTCCTCGTGGTATGCCAACCGCGCTGCACATATCAGAACGCTCGAGTAGTATGTATTATGTATGCCGCAGCTTCTGTGTGATCTTTTCGCTAGCTTCGTACTCTTGTCGGCCTTTTTGTTCGGTTGAAATTCGTTCTCGCGTTCTAGCGTCTGGTCCTTCCTTCCGTTGTGTCTACATACTACATACTTCCTTCCGTTGCGTCTACATACTTTGTTGCTTTCGGGTGATTCTACCCGACTTCTTGCCTTCCTGTCCTCCACCATCCTCGCCATTTAAAATGCCTCAAGACGACGGCAAGAAGGGCAGTGGAAGCTCGTCACCAGATTGGTTTTGGACCTGGGTTGTCAACTCCACGACGGTGAACTGTTCTCTGCGATCTTAATGTCTAAATAATCTCTCTGCCTCACGATGCCACTCCTCCGCCTAAAGAATCTCCACGAGCTCGACGCTACCGAAGGAACGGTCCAGCTCCGCAAGACAAACGACCCCCATGGCATTGGAGAACTTATCCTGGTTCCTCATCCGTCTGAAAACGATCCTAATGACCCCCTCCGCTGGCCACGATGGAAAAAGCATGTCTGCTTCATGAGCATCTGTGCCTTCACTTTCCTTACCAACTTCGCCATCGGAGGACTCGCACCGGCATTCTACATCCTGAGTATCCAGTTCAACAAGTCCCTGACCGAAACATCTGATCTACTTCTCTGGCCCATTCTCGTCCTCGGTGTGTTCAACTTCTTCTGGGTGCCAATGGCCAACTATTTCGGGAAGCGACCAATCTTCTGCTTCGCGAGCTTGCTACTTTGCCTATGCGACATTTGGGGTGCCGTAGCTACGTCTTTCCGCTCCCTGCTATGGTCGACCATCATCGCCGCATTTGCGGGCAGCTCCACTGAGGCGCTCGGTGCTGCAATGGTCAACGACTTATACTTCCTCCACGAGAGATCTTCCAAGATGGGAATCTACATGAACTTCATCAGCGGCGGAAACACCATTGGCCCCCTCATCTGTGGTTTCGTCATTACCGGCGCGACCTGGAGATGGCACAAGTGGATTTCTGTGATTCTGACGGCAATAAATTTCGTTGCTGTGGTCCTCTTCGTGCCCGAGACGCGTTATGATCGAAGCAGCATGCCCTTGGCGACCACGGAATCCGATCTAGCACTTCCTAGCGCTTTAGACAAAGAGGTATATAAAGAGAAGACCACCACCACCACTACCACAAAGCTAATTTCGAAACTCAGGTTGACCAACTGCCCAAGAAGACCTGGCTACAAGAGCTCAGCCTGTGGTCTGGCACTGCAAAGGACACAAACCTGTTCGAGATGTTTGTGCGACCTTTGCCAATGCTTGCGTACCCAGCAGTCATGTTTGCGTTCTTGGGTTATGCTGTGAGCCTTGCTTGGGTAGCGGCTATCAACATCCTCAACTCTTTCATCCTCCAAGCGCCGCCGTACAACTGGAAACCGAGCATTAATGGGCTGATCAACATCCCGGGATTGCTTGGAAACCTGTTTGGCGCCTTCACCAGCGGCTGGGTTGTCGATCGCTACTCCGACTGGCGCGCAAAGAAGAACAATGGTGTCTTTCAACCTGAGACCCGCCTATTCATGTTGATCATCCCGACGATCATAGTGCCTGCAGGATGCATACTGTTCGGCTATGGTGTTGAGAGGACATTGCACTGGACGTCACTGTTCTTCGGCTATGGGATGGTGTCGGTTGGTCTTACAGCGGTATGTCATTTCCAACTCCGACTCTAAATGCTCTAGATCTAAGCTTATATACAATCCAGGTCCCAGTCATAGGCATGACGTATGTGAGCGACTCTTACTTCCCTGTCGCTCCCGACGCGCTCCTCTTGGTAAACGGCTTGAAGAACATCGTCGCTTTCGGATTCTTGTGGGGAGTAGTGCCGTGGGTGACAGAGGTCGGCTATGTAGCCAGCTTCTGGACGCAGGCGGCAATCTTCCTCTTCATCATGGCGCTGGCCATTCCGCTGAGTATCTTCGGTGAGAAGATAAGGCATACTAGTGCCCAATGGCGTATCATATTGTAATTTCCGGAACGGTTGCTTCGCTGATGTTAGGGGTATCGAGAAGATACGGCATACCAGTGCTCAATGGCGTATCATATTGTAATTGCCGGAACAGTTGCTTCGCCGATGTTACTGGGGGTATCGACAGGTTAACAAAGTAATCGTAATGTATATAGTCGGATACTCATAACTCCATTCACGCCGGTGTATTCGATCATGTGCGCTTGCTCATAGTTGCGCGCCCGCTCTCCATGAGGTTCCGGTGCATTTCTGCGATCTGCGGGATGATCAAGCTCTCGATCTCGATCGCTGGTTCTCCGTGAAAGTCATGATCATGGTCTCCCTCGTCCTGCTCATGGCTCTCCTCATCTTCCACTGCTGTCTCAGCCTCCTTCTTGTGCCCCTCGGCCCATCCAACAAGATTGAGTTTTCCACTAATACTCTTGGTCCGTCTCGCCTTGGGCACGCGAATCCACTTGTCCTCGTCCGCGCTCACGAACACAACCTCCCACTTTCTTGTAGTGAGGAGATTCCCGATAACCAAGTGGTGTGCATATTTCTTGAGCGCGTGCTTTGCCTTCCTGACCAGTAGCGAAGGGTCTGTTTCAAGCTTAAAGCTCACAATCATGCCTTCCGGCGCCCATCCATCAACCAATTGCTTCAGGAATTTCGGCACAGGCTCGAGATCAATGACCAAGCTCTTGCCCTCGGTTCTTGCCGCAGGCTTCTTCACTGCTCCATTGCCGTCTGCGTCGGCCTTCTCCTGAAACTCCTCGCCGCTCTGGATCTTGTGCTCTACCATACGATCTGCGGGCACAAAGAAGTCGCTCACTGCCGCCGCGAGGTAGAACAGTGCTCGACTACCCAGTGGACGCATAAGCTTTGCTACTTCTCGGAGCTCCCACAGATACTCTGTGATGGTCACGAAGCTGAGAATCAAGAGTTTGTTCTCCCGCTTCGCTTTGTTGTACTGCCTCAGCCGCTCGCGCATCAGCTCCTGGTGTTCCGGCTCCACGACCACCTCCCCATTATCGTCTTCTCGCATGTAATCCAGAAAGCTCCGCGTGTTATGGGAATAATGTCGCGAGTACGGAAGCAAGCTGAACTGCCGATGCAAGAAGATCACCGCATATCCGGCTTCGAGGAAATACTCTGCCGAACAGGCACCACGCGTACCGGCGGAGAAGTTGTCGATGTAGCGGACCGTTTGGTTCTCCAGAGGGACCGTGGTGCCGCCGGAGGTGACGAGGACGAGGCGCGTCGAAGGGTTGGAGACATGGGCGGAGATGAAGGCACGAGTAAGGGTGAGGTGTGAGGCTAGCCCGGAGGGTGGAGGGTTGCCGGTGAAATACTCGTTCTCTGCTTCTTGCATCTCTGATACAGTGTTATCTGATGTTGGACGTGATACGCCGTTGGACGTTGTAGAAGAGCCGTTCATGACGGACATGGCGGGGAAGCTATATTAGAGCGGGGCAGTGGAGTAGTGGCTTGACCAGCAAGGCAGATAAAGACTTAGACGATATGAGGAAACTAGCCAGAAGGCAATTGATTGTTTATATATGAGCTGAACTCGATCCGAGGCATGCCTCGGGCAAACGGCGTCACAGGCATTTTTTATGAGAAGTTGACGTGGGGTGCATGATTGATCTTCAGGGACCACAGCTACTCAAGTACTTATGAGAACGGCAAGATGGTTGTGAGTATCATGTGCTCGGCTCGCAAAGGGAGGCAAATCGTCATACATTGGCTGTGCTACGCAGCCAAGTAAGATGTAACAAAGGCCATACGGCGCAATTTGCAGCCTATATTCCAGAATAGCTCGATTCTTCCGCGTGTAGTCTGAAGAAGGGGGAAGCCTTGAAGTAGTCGCGCGAATGCCTTCGGAACTTGCCGGCAACGCGTCAAGCTCACAGGGAATTTTCTGAGGCAACAAGCTGTATTTAAATCCTTCGACGCCCCAAGTCTTACTCTCCCATATTCCCGACAACACTCTTGAATAGACCTCCAGCGAATCTAACCTGGAATACAAGAGAAAACCGCAGCAATGAACCCTCCAGATATCCCTATCAACGTTCCAGTCGATGACCCCAACGCAGACACTGAATGGTAGTTCCCTCTCTTCCCCAGCATGACGCCAGGCAAGAATTAGAAAACTGAGTCTCGGATTTCAGGAACGATATCCTTCGCAAGCACAAAATTATTCCAGAGAAACCCCCCTCGCCAACACCCATTATCGAGGAAGCTCTCACTGAAGCTCGAAGACTTGCGCATGAGAACAGACTTGAGGGGAAAGACCTCGACGAACTTGCAGAGCTCGAAGATGAAGAGGATGAGGAGTTTTTGAACGAGTACAAAAAGAAGCGCTTCGCTGAACTATCGCACATCTCACAGGCGAGCGTCTTCAATCAGGTCTACCACCTGCAGAAGCCAGACTATTCGCGCGACGTGACCGAGGCTTCACAGAAGGCGTTTATCTTCGTGCTGCTCACGGCTCCGTCGGATGGGAACACTGAATCGCATGTGGCGATCGAGGCCTGGCGTCAGCTTGCGGCAAAATTTGGAGATGTCAAATTCTGTCAGATGAGGGCCGACCTGTGCATTGAAGGCTATCCGGAGCGAAACTGTCCGACAATACTCGTCTATAAAGACGGAGACATCAAGAAGCAAATTGTCACTCTGAAGGAGCTCAATGGTGTCGGAACCAAAGTAGAGGGTAGGTCGCCTCATGACTTTTGCTTACGTCGCACTTTCGTATTGTATCGGCCGAGACAAGCCACACATCTGATAATCTTTCCGTTTATCACCTCGTTGCACCCCCCTTCGCTTCGCCAAGCTGCATTCACGCCTGAGTCTAACTGGTTGCAGATTTCTCAAAAATTCTAGTCGAAGTCGGAGCCATTCAGAGTACCGATTCTCGTCTCTCGCGTCCATCAGGCCATGATGATATAAGGCCGAACCGCTCCATACGAGAAGGAACCGTCGGGCGGGCCGTCTCTGGGGACGACGAAGACAGCGATTGGGATTGAAGCGCCTCATTCGGGCGTCAATTGCAAGAAAGACAACTCAACTCTGGACAGGCGAGCCGACATGGGCTTTGGGCAATAATCTACAGCATCTCGCAATCGAGCCCTGCCTCGCCTTGCCTCGCCCTGATTTGCAACGCAATGCAACGGACCGTGCTCCACTCCTGCATGTGTCGTATCTTTATTGCCGACGTTACACGAATATCCACGCGGACATATGGGTAGGGACTCGGGCGCATATTCAGGAGAACAGATGTCGCCCAGCGAAAAGAGCCGCAAGTGCCCTGGAAACTCACAACGTCCTTGACATGGGCATTCGGTTTCGCCACCGAAATCTCGTCGAGATCTGACGTGCAGCATCGACTTGTGTATATCTACCACGGAAAGTAAGCGCCACGATTCCAGCTGCCCGGCTCTGGCCGCCTCCACAGCCGCCTTCAGGACCCTTTCTTGGACGCCTGGTGTGGCGGCCCCGAATTCGGGAGCATCGGACCCTGAACGGCTCCCACTTGCATGTGGGGCAAGCCTCGTTGAACATTAAAGCGAGATGGGCAGGGATTCCATACTTATCCCGAGCCTGTTCCCTCGTCGAGTTGGAACGGGATGAGTCGTGTCAATTGCAGCGTCTAGGAAATCAGCCCATTAAGTCTCAATGTGTCTTTTCCAGAATAAGGTTCATCGTGGGACAGGCTATACGATATCTCCACAGACACATGCCAATGCCATCAGTAAGCACGCTGTCACAGACTTCGCAGCCGTAGCACCGGCTCTTTTTCCTATATTAATTGCTCTGTGGAAACGGCACCGGGATACGGCGACTTTGCAGTTCAGCTCGTTCTCTTTACTGTTTTCAACCTCTTTCCTCTTCCTCGCGCCCATTCGTCGTCCACATCTCAAATGCCCAAAAGCCTACATTACCCCTCCTTCCAAAGCTCCACCAATCAGCCGGAGTATCTCCGATTTTTCGCCAGTTAATACCCCTGCACCCTGCTCACCGGCAAAAGCTTGCTTTGCCCCACATTTTCTGCAGATGGCGGGCAGAGGCCGCTTACTCAAGGCATTTTGCCAGTTATCTAATCCCCTCATACACTTTTTCGCAGTGCTGACACTTGGCTACCCCGTCTGCCCAGCCAAAGGCCGCCGCCCATGTCAGCAACGTCACGCCTTTAGCTGCATGTACCCTGGATCATCACTACTGCATTCTCCTCTTTTGATTGCGACCAATCTTGCGCAATCCTCCTTAGGCGCTGGAAGCTAATCACCAGACGCTAGGCACCGATAACCAGCACAGCTTTTGGGATGCACATGGATAGCACATATCGATACATTCGGCGTTAGAATGGTCTCAGATGGCTTCATCGATGGCTCAAAGCTTCAACTGAGTATACGGCGTCATTCTACATAAGACCAACCGACTCTAAAGTGAGTTACAGCCGTAGCGGACTTTGGGCTTCAGTAAATCTCCGATCCGCATCCGCATCGCCTCTGAGGTAGCATTCGAGTGGAGCTTTGTCCGGCCAACGTTACCAGTTTGTCTTCCGTTGAGGCCTTTACGAACTCTCATATTGTCGTATCTGCTCGAACGGATTCTCTTCGTTCCAGGCTCATGGAATTCATCGATTTATGATCTATCCGCCGGTTGAAGGTGAAACAAGCCACAATATTGTTATCACAATTGCCGGATTCCTTTTACCTAGCGGTGGTGCTCTTCTTGTCACCGCTAGAACCAACAAAGGTTGTTGCCGGGTTTGGACTCCTTTGGATGAATTGTCTCGATGGCCGTGCTGCTTCAGGTGAACCGCGAGTATGGATCATTGTTTTAAGTTCCCGATTGAATTTGCTCTCTTTTACCCGCAGATCGGATTTGCCTTTTTCTCATGTTAAAGCTGTCACCTCGCCTCTGCCCTACGAGGCTAGAATAGACCCACTTTCACCCGCCCCCCGCTGTTCAAAATGGTCTCGACGTGGTTCAAAGCTTACGCCGCTGGGACCGTTATGTAGTATATCACGTACGAACTCATTCTCGTTCAATGAGTGTCCAAGTCATGACGAAATATCAAATTCGTAGTTCCTCGCCAATGGAAAATAGCTCGCTCTTATCCATGCCCGCAATCGTCTTGCGTCCTAAAAGTCGGACTTTAGACAGATTAGCGGCCCGCGATCTTCGTTGGCCAGCGCGTGCAAAGGTGTTGCATTAGCAGCCATTTGCGCTTTCCTGAACGAAGATACAGCGCTGTCCTCGGTGGCGGATGTCACAGGTCCCTTTCCCCGGCTGTCAGTGGTCGCGCCGGCACGACTACTTGGACGGACCGTGGTCTGGGCCAGGGCCGGACGAGCCAATCCTTTGAGGCGTCATCGGGCGCCGGTTGGCGCTGGGGTTGGTTTTGTACCGGTCGGATAGGGCCTTGGGGATTGGAGATTGGATAGAGGCGGGAAAGGGTTCAGCAGGGTGGTGGTGGATGGAGGGGGAGGGGCACGGCGCGTCGAGCAGAGCAGATGCAGCTTCTGCACGGCGACGTATGCAGTATGTGTATCGTCGATCTGGTACTTCGCGGGAATAAAGTGGCTTTCTTCTACATCTCTGTACGGGCCCGGGGCAAGGAGGGGCATCCTTCGTACAGCGGTCATATGGGACTGCGAGCTACTAATGCTCCAAGTTTCAAAAACCGAGTTTGGTGATTACTTCTTTCGGCCGCGTCGCCAAGTCTGCTCGAGGTACGAAGCATCACCATATCACAATATGGATATGGGATTGCGCGACGCAAAGCGGACATAGCCGCTCTGGCGGGCGTTGACAAGTCATGTCGAGAAATTTGATAAACACAAGGGCCCCGGACTAGGTACAGGGCAGATGTATCTATGCCAGCGCGGAGCGAAGCGCGTAGAAGGACTTTAGAAAGTTCCTTGGAGCGCGCTAGTGAGACGGTGCATGGGATGGCATATGTGTAAGCCCAGGTTGACGAAGATTTGCGGTGTACGGCTATAGCGTCCTTCCTCTCTGAGAGGGGAAGTGGAGATCTTATCTGGATCTGATTTTGGGAGTGTGCATGATGAAGATTGAGAGAAGAAAATGAGGGGACAAGATGAGGTGAGGAGGAGCAGAAGAAGAATCGGCACGAGTTTGGGTCGGCTGTGGGCGAGCAATTTTACCACACCGTTCGGAAGGCGTGCCGATACCGGTACGACTCGCGGTCCGGGAAGGCACGTACGGAGAATTCGACGTCTAATCGTTCAGCGGGTCTGAGGCTAGAAGAAGCATATTTGAAGCGCCAGCAAATGGAGTTTCCGGGTCTGCAGCATGCCAAATGCTGATTGACGACCATAATTGCAGGATTACAGGTTGTGTGTGCGGACGAGCAAGACAACGTGCGCGAAGGATTCCATGAGAAACATGGCGCTGGAAGCAGAAGAAACGGTTCGGCGCTTTGGGAGTGGGGATGCTTTTTGCATTAGATTCGTCGTTATACGGAAGTTGCCATCGCGAGGGTAAGCCGGCTCAACTCTCAACTGCCAACTCCAGGTGGAGCTGCGTTGCTGTCGAACGACAATTAATCAATCTGATTCCAAAATGCCACGATCTAGTGAGAGGCTAGTTGCTACGTCATCATTAGAGGCGGAATAAAGGGGCGTGAGAGCGGGTCTTGTCTTGGAGCACTTGAGACTGCAGTGGAGTGGACGACGGACGTACAGTGTCCGCTGGTTATAGCGAAGCACGAGTCTGCGAGAATTAGGAGCGAAGATGGGGGGCGGATTTCCACTGAACGGGGCAGCAGCAGAGTGCGCCCTGTCGTATTGGTAGAAGCAGGTAAGACACATGACTACCATAAATCGTACATCTCAAACGGCTGTGCCTGTCTGGACAACAGCTCTGTCATCCTTCGTGAGAATCAGAAGATATGCGTGCGAAGACCGCTCGGTGCATCTGCCAGCGGTAATTGGTCCCCATTCTGAGCCCAATGCGCGAAAAAGATTGATCCTCCAACTCCGTGGCTATACATGCAATTGACAATATGTTCTCTGATTCACCCTTCGCGAACCAATAGATGTTGGAACTTCGTAGTCTAATCCCAAAAGGGACTAAATGAGCTCGTCGCCTCCCCCTCGCCGTGCGCCTTCAACCGCTCTCCATACGCTCTCTTCTCTGAAGACAGGGCCGTGACCATCGCACCGCGCAGTTCCTCGAAGAGCTTCGCAGACATCAGCAATGTCGACGACCCCTTGCTTCACTAGTGGGTGCGCTTGGATGAGGTCCCATGTCTGAGCAGCGTGTAAAAGTGCGGAGCTTCTTTGAGCCGCGGTGGGTGAGTAGTGGTTGACAGGGTTACCGTTGAGAAGTGGGTTGGTCGGAATTGCCCCTGTTCCGAGGTTGGATGGGTCGATGGAACCATTCTCGAGTGATGATGACGTATCGTGGTTTGCGTCGCCAGAGTTGGGCCCAGAAGTGGACTCGCTGCGCGCAAGTAATGCTTGTGCGGCCGCTACCGCATTGCCTGCGCTAGTCTCAGACTGTAGTCCCATGCCAGCACCGACAACGCCGCCAAGAGTTCGCATGTTGCTCTCTGAGCCGTCCATGCTGCCCAGTGATAGACGATGCGCGTTTGACGTAGTAGCTCGTAGGATTTCGTTTTCAGTGGTCGCACGTTGAAGTGCAAGTTTGAGACGCTCGTTGTCGGTAGCCAGAGAAGTTGCAGAGGATTCGAGGGCAGAAAGTTTTGCTTCCAGGTCCCGTACATGACGTTCTTTTCGCTCTCGGAAAGCCCGTTGCCTGAGGTGTATATCAGGAAAAGCCATGTCGATATAGCTAGGAGAAGACTTACGCTGCTCTGTTCTGTGCCTTGCGTCTGCTTTGTGCGGGGGTCAGGGTCTCCTTCTCTTCGCTACTACTTCTCGTGCGACCTTGATTATCGGGATCTGTGCCCATACCGCCCAGACTGTCCATCCCCAGTCCACTGTCGACACTGCCGACAGGAGGCATAACAGACGGCCCGAGAGACGTAGGTGAGGCATCTGGCGCGCCGGTCGTGCCCGCGGAGGTGGTGATTAAGGGTGACGTCTGAGTGTGGGGTGTGTGGTTTTGCGCTTGCGCGGGTATTGACGAGAAGCGGAAAGTATCGTATGGGGGGAAGAACGCAGAGTCGACCGAGTCCTGTGAAAGGCGAATTAGCATACAGTGCGAAGCAGGTTTTGCAGAGGCCAGGCAAGACATTTCGGAGTCAGCTTGTTTGGATGGAGGGGTGGAGGACTTACCACTGCTGAATCTGGAAGCTTGCCATCATCCACGTACGAAGGTGTCGGTGGCAGGCCGAAAAAAGATAATGCTTGCGGCGTGGCCGCGAAATATGAGGTGTAGTCCATTGTCTCGTGTGATTTCGGGAGTGGTGAGAGGGGTGGAGTGCACACAACGAGTGACGCAGTAAGTAGGGGCCTAGCTCAGCCAGATGCTCGAGTGTAGCAACGCTGCAGCTATCAAGCTTAAGTTGCTGCGCAGCGTGAAGATAATGGCTCCAGGCAAAGCTTCAGTGGTAGGGCGTTTAGGGCTGAGGGTTTGGAGCTCTGATTGAAGGTTGGTTGGGCTGAACAGAGTGCTTATTAGAGGTTCCCACGGACGGTGAGACGTGGGGCCTGGGGCTACAATGGACGGGAGCGAGCAGTCGAGAATCCTAGAAACCTCAGCGCTGGGTCGTCAGGGTCCTGTCAGCCAAAACGACTGGTGCAGTGGTGCCAACGGCTCGCGAGATCGCCTAGGCACCGTTGAGCGACTTCGTGGCGCCGGTAATTGTTGTATGCCACCGAATGCTACGGTACCCTGATGAGGAGTCCGATGTGAGCGTAATGATGTGCACGATGGCGCTTTCGAGGCTTGCCAGGAATACGGGCGTGTCGTCGAGATCCTGACTCGCTATGGTACTTCCGTGACCTTGGGCGTGATGTGTGGATGAGAGGGTGCGGTGGTCAAGCTTGTGAGCCGAGGCGAAGTGATGATGATGCGCAACGCTCAAACTTATAGTTGCACGGTCCCTCCTGTGCCAGCAGCGTCCAACCCGGAAAATGGAGATGGACACGCCCCAGGAAAGGCTTCATAGGCGAGCGGACAAGGCGGGAGTAGGCAGTTGCAGCGACAACCAGGACGGTGACTGACTGAGCGAGCAAGGGCACGAGATGCACATGAAGGTTAAGGCGAGACGAAGGGGCAAAATGGGAATGAAGCGGCATTGCTCTGCTTCGCAGACGTGCCGCACGAAGCAGATGCTGTGATGTACCTTTAGTGGCAGCGTTAGAGACTTTCGAGATGCCAGCTCAACCCTACGAGGCACGCGGGAGAGCAGATGGTGATGCGCAGGGCTGCCATGCTGGGGATGCCCGGCCACAGCGCAGTGGAGCGTGTAAGTAATGGCGAATACGGGGAGGCTGCTGCTCGCGCTACTCCGTAACGTGCGCGGTACAGGAGATTTGCGGTCGACATGTACTCGCCCTCCGTCGTATGAGGGCCTTTGGTGCTCCATGCCCTCCATGCGCCGCCCGTTCGCCATCATGCACACGCAATGCCCGCCCGGATACCTCCCCTCAGGGAGCACAGTACATACGGCAACAGCACTCGTCGCGCGCGCTCCCATGCTCGCACGCGCTCAAACTGCCTCGTGCGCACCCGGCTGCGTTTCGGCCTCCTCTGATGTCCATGGCTGCTGTCTGGTCCCCCGACCATGGCACTCCCCTCGCTCCCTGGTACGTACATCCACGACATCCCAGGACACAGGTCTCGGCTGAAGTCTTTCGAGCCGCCGTACATTTCGCAGGCAGACCAGAGTGGCAGCACCCCTATCAGCCTTGTGCCGCGTCGAGCAGGAATTGAGTTGACGGCGCATCTCGCAGGAGCACGACCTTGCACGCCTCGCTTGTCGCTGGCTGTGACAAAGAGCGGCCAGTCCCAGAAGAGCAGCAGGGTGCGTGAGTACATGCGATTGCGAAGTGCTTTTCGGGGCGCAACTTGCAAACGGCCACAATCGGCCAGCACGCGTGCCCTTCGTCGCTACATCGGGTTCGGGAGAGGGCACAGCGCATTGTGTCGGATTAGCATCCGCCAATTGCACAGAGGCGCGGGCGGAGGGCGCGCCGAAGAGTGCAAGACGGTCGTCCAACTCCAGATGTGCATCAGATACGAGCGGCAGTTCGGGTAGAGACGAATGGGGCGGCAGCACAGCGGGCATCAAAAAGGCGGTGGATGGTCGTGCGCCATTGGAGAATGGAGAGGCTCCACGAGAGTGGAAGCTCTCTGGACGGCGCCACAAAAGCGGTTACCTGGATAGCAGGGTAGGTGGTGATGGAGGGGGTCGGGTTCATGTCGTTGTTCTAACGGCCCGGCGTCGAGCTCTCGGCGTGCCAATAACACAGCACTGCTGTCGCCCCCATCGTGGGGCCAAAAGACCAGGGCGCGATTTCACAAGACGCTCACACGCTCGCCCACTGCCTTTTCGCCTCTGCAGCATGGGCTTCTGGAGTTCGCCGTGTCCATCGCTGCTGTATCGACGGCTGATCTGCTGCAGGAGCGTCGCTTGAGCGAGATTCATGCCTCTCGCCCACTCGAAACGCTTGTGATGCAGACGATATTTCCCGAAAGCGCTCGTCAGCCCCCAAAAGAAGGGGGATGTTACCGTGGTGATGCTGCATGTCTCGTGCCACGATCAATTCGACGTTGATGGCCGTCGAGAAGCCTGCTTTCTGTACGCTGCTAAGTCAGATTTTAGTGCCCGCAATAAGGCACAGACTACCAATCTTTACGCATCACGGCAGTGTATTCCCGGCCAAGAAGGGCTAGAGAACGGTGCGCTCTCTAACCATATTCGAATTTCTGCTCCGTCGCGAATCTGTCATTCTCAATCATCGTGGTTGTGCGACTCGTCGTCTTCGAGCCTCAAGAACGTCCTTCCGATCAGATGTTTTGCGGATTCTTTTCCAAACTAGCACATACTATATCGTCCAAATCCTAATCTTTGTCTCTGAATGACTCGCACCCCACCTTCCGTCTCTGGAGCGCGTTGTGAAGGGCGCGGTGGCGATTGTCACCAGATTGCATCGGCAATCTTGTCACTTAGCTAATATCCAGATCTCTTACCTACGCACACGGAAATAAGGCCTCTCTGGGCCCCAAGCCGCGCGTTACCTGCCCGTTGAAGAAGAGACAACTCACTCAACCTCAGATCTGTCTCAACGCACCTGCCGAATTGCCACGGCGCCAGTGTTCGGCCTATCTCCCCGCGACAGTACTACCTTGCGCTGACTCGACATCTGTCACCACTTCCACGACGGACAATGGCCGCCGTTGTCTCGACTCCTGCCGGCCTGGCCTGTCGCAGGCTTGGATCCAGGGATCATTTCCCACACCCGGGGCGCTACCCTCCTCATTCGCCAAATTAGCCGCGAAATTCGCTGCTCTCTTGTGCCTCGACTGCATGTGGCTTAATGAGCCGCATGCAGGGTCCAAATGCCCCCCATATTATCCTATACTCAAAATGTACTCCGACATGAGCGCTGATCACCTGCCTCGAGCCTGCTCTTGCGGTTAGGTCTTTTGAGACATTTTAGCGCGCACGCTGACGGGCCGGTCCCGTTGAACACACGCTCCTGGCGTCTTGTTTGGTCGGAATGGCAGTCCGTCTTCGCGCCGTCTCGGGCTCAGCTCCTTAGGCTCGGGATCTACGGATCTACTTCAACGGTCTCATTATTTGCATTATGCGGAAAACTATTCTTTCTCCATTGTGTCTAGAACGTTTGGTACTGTGTGCTGCCTCAGGGTAAACCCGGTCACAGCAAATGGACAGCTTCAATGAAGATCGGCTACGATGATAAAAGATGACTCGCCCAAGCCACACCGAATGAGGGGCTTTGTTTTATGAACATTCGCTGCTCAAGCCTGAGGATCTCGTTCGGCTCTCAAACGAATGGATCTTGTTCGTTGCTTTAACTCGGGGATTGTTGCTCGGGCCGAGTGAGGTAAAGGATCTCAGAGGAGTTTATGCTCAGGTGGCAACTTTCCCCGAACTTCAACTGCCGTACTACATACGGAAAGTTCCGTACAGAGGGAACATTCGCTACCAGGAAATTGGAGCGCATCTCAAACATCGACCCCAATAATTCAATTCTGTCGAACTTCGCCACACTCATGTAGCCTGTATGCAGGTGGAAATAGTTCAGGTAGTTCTCCACACATCACGATTCCCTTACTACTTCTGTACCTTCGGCGGGTTTTTGTGGATCTGACAGACACGTGGGAAAACGCAAATCATACGATCGACAAAGTTTTTAGATGTAGATAGAACATCTCATCTTGAAAAATAGACAAATCGATGCAGCCACCGCCGACTTATGGCTTAAGTAATTGGGCAGCCTAGAACGACAAGATGCGAAGGAATGTATCATGTTGAAGGGGATCATTTCCATATTGGTCTTCATCTTCGTGGTAGATCGTACAACACAAAGTTGGGGATACTCAAATACTGAGGGATTGATCGTCGATCGGGGCGTGTCAAGCTTTATAAGGCCATTATATAAAGCAGAACCCTATATCAGTGTAACCCTCCGCGGACGCAAAAGAGGAAGCTTGAGCCAATGCCTGAGGCCGAAATCGCAGATAGAAAATTATCTCCCGATATTTGAATTTCTTCCATCATTATCAAGCCATTTGGTCGAGCCTGTCCGGTACGAACTGCCAATTCATCAATTGAGGAATTCGTTTTGTTCTTGCGCCCTACGTATTGCGCTCAGTCTACCGACGCAGGGTATCCGGCGCTACTTCGAGCATCTGCATATCCTCACGGCCATGCCCAGCATCGGAGACCTCTATTGACTCAGTCAACTTGGATGTCCACGATGAGGATGAGGGGTTGAGAGGATTAGTCACTGGGAGGAAAACGTGCTGACCCTGACGATAAGGTCTTGGCCGTGAACCCAACTCCATGGTCACGTATTTCGACGCGCACGCGCTTGTGTTATCGGATCGGCGATCTTGAAAGTATAACATATCATTCCCTCGCTGTCTGCTCTTGCGTGTCCCATTGTAGCCTGCCGATTTAGACTTCCGCATGAACGGAGATTTCGTTTCTGCACTTCTCATGCGATTTCTCGCAAGCTCCTGCTTCGTCGCGCACATGCAACTGCCTGGAAACTCTGCCGAGACGTGCGTAATCCTCGCGGCGTAACCTTAAACTAACATTCAGTCTCCAGCCTTATACCAGGGCGAGGACCGGCGCGTCCCGATGTCGTTGCGTCCGTCCATTGCTCCAGCGCACTGCTCAGTCCTTGAATGTCAATAGTCGTCATTTGCGCCCGCATAATACTCGCTGACACCTCAGTCTGAGGCGCACAGATTTCAGCCCTCGAGCTGCAACCACGACTCCAACCCCCTACCACATGCACCCCACCATCTCCCCTTGCCCTCCAACTCATCCATCCCGCCGCCCTCCCTCCTCTTTCTAGCTTCCCTTGCCGCCGTGACAGCGCCCATCTTTTGCGCCTCCAGGGGCCGCAGTTCCTTCCCTAGCTTTTCCAACTCGGATCCCGCCTGCGGCACCTGGCGACGCAGGGTCTCCAGCTCCATGTCGAGCGCGTCGATTTCCGCCTCTTTCCGTACAAGGAGCTCACGCGTTTCCTCAAGTGGGAGGCTCAGATGCGGCTCCTTAGCTGCATCATGCACGTCGCGTGATTCCGACGCCTCGCTTTCCCTGAGTAGTTTAACCTCCTCTTCTAACTGGGCGACTTGCGTCGGTAGGGTCTCCAGTTCTTCTCGCTGCGCGTGCAGCGCATCATATCGCGCTACTAGCTGCTTGGCTTTATCCTCGAGTTGCTTGATTTGAGTCGCGACGTCGGCTTTCTGCTGCTGAAGGGCCGCCTTCTGCTCCGCGAGCTGTTGTTCGAGCAGCGCATTATCCGCTGGGTCGATGAACAGCGGAGTTGAGAATGTAATGGCGCGTAGAAATTTCTCCTTGGTGACTTGCTCGATGTAGGAGAAGCGAAGCTTGGAGAAGAGGTCCTGTGTTTCCGTAAGCTACTATGTCGCGATGCGCCGAATAATTTCAATGGTTGTGTAAGGCACATGCATGCGTAATGTGAAAGAAATACCCTATAGTGTGCCAAATCTGCCTCTAGTGACGCAGGAGTGGCATTCTCATATCCATCCTCCGTTGTCGAGATGTCGGAGTTGCGCTTGTTCGGGCTTGAAGTGGAGTCCTCGAAGATAGAGTCGCGAATGCGGAGAATAGAGAGGTTTTCCGTGGCATCGAGTCGCGACAGCAATTCCGAGGGCGAATGATCATTTACTGACATGATTACGATAGTAAATGTTTATAATAGCGACGTGTAGCGTGGAAGCATGGATAGACGTGAAGTTGTTCGATTGTTGACGTTGATGTTTAGATTTGCCTCGAAGCGGGAAAGCGCAAGACCAGCGCGCACCCAGCGCGGATCGCGGGGAACGGGGCGGCGAAACAAAACGCCATTCATGAAGTTTGCCGTCGATTGGAAGCGAGTTCCATTGGAAGTTACGGATTCTCATTCGCAACCTCCACGCCTCTTACACACCTCTGGGGAGTGTTGGATATACTGGAATATTTCTTCTTAAGTATGGGTTAAATCTCAGAACTCCCTCTGCTTCCAACGAGAAGCTGTCTTTTACAATGGCAGACGACCTCTCCGACGATTACGTCGCAAGTCTCTTGAAAAAGGACGCCAAAGCGAAGTCGAAAGACTACTCATTCGTTGGCCTGTCTGCTTTCCTGCCGAAGAGGCCGACATCTCACGCACCAAAACCGAACCTGAAGTTTCTCCGGAACATTTTGAAAGATACCGACAGTCACAATACGGCGCTAAAGGAAAAAGAGCAAAGCGACTCACGGGCAAGACTCAGGGAATTGCGCAAGGAGAACAGCGGTGAAAACAGACGAGGGGATGAGCGAAGACGTGACAAGAGAGAGGAGGACCGTCCATCAAAGAGGAGGCGTCAGGAGGAGAGCGACTCGGAAGATGGGCGCGAGCGGCGGCATCGCAGAAGGCGAGAGGAGGTTCGGTCAGAGCATAGACATCGGGATGATAGACATCGGGACGATAGACACTCGAAGCGCATGAAGAGGGAAGATTATGATTCTGGGGATGAAGACAATGAGCGACGCCGACAAAAGATCTCGCACGTACGACCCATCCGACCCGTCATGAGGACCCACAGAGAACCCAGCTTCTCTGAGGATGATTACCCAAACACGACGAATCCGCGCAGGCCACGCAAAAGGCATAGATCAACCAGCCGGTCACGATCACCTCTTCCATCATCGAAACACTCACATCGAAAAGAGCATCGGAGGAGGCGCTCTCCCTCCCATGAAAGGAAGGAGGATAAGAAAAAATCTGAATCAGCCAGAAATCAATCTCATGGTGAGCGCTCATCCGCCACCTTAGGAGCCGATCAAGGCTCAGACTCCGACCCACTCGAGGCCATCGTAGGACCACTACCCCCTCGAGCGTACCCACAGCCGCGCCGTCGCGGTCGTGGTGCTGGAACGTCTTCTTCGGCTATGGATGCACGCTTTGCCGCTTCATATGACCCTTCAGCTGATGTTCAGCCGGATTCGGATCACGAGCAGGATGATTGGGACCTTGCTTTAGAGAGATTAAGGGACCAGGCTCAATGGAAGGCGCAGGGAGCTGAGAGACTGAGAGCAGCGGGCTTCTCCGAAGCAGAGGTGAAGAAATGGGAAAAGGGCGGAAAAGGCAAGGAGATGGAGGATGAGGATGTCACGTGGGCGAAGAAGGGAGAGGGAAGGGAATGGGACCGTGGGAAAGTGGTAGATGGGGAAACTGGGGAGACAGAACTGCGCGCCGAGTGGGCAAAGAATGGAGAAGGAAGGGAATGGGACCGTGGCAAAATAGTAGACGGAGAAAGTGAGGAGACAGAACTGCGCGCCGACTGGGTGAAGTCGAGATGATTGGGTGCGCGAATGCATGAAATGCAGGGATATTATTGATAGACGCTTCAAGGAGCTCCGGACTCTTGTGAGGTATAGTCTCCGCAACATGTTGCGCTGTCAAATTCACACTAACATAAATACCGACTCCTTCGTTGACAATCTGCTTGCGTTCTTTTGCTAAACTTGTCTTCGATGCTTTCAACTGTGAATTGCAGAGATTTTCTACACGTCAAGAGACCGAGGAATGATTAGTGTAAGAGAATGGCAATGATGAGATACTTCCATTGCTTTCGTACTACTACAATCTAGTCAAACCGTTGCTCTCCTTGTCTCTAGCATACATTCATAAACAGCCCGATCGGACTAGAGCTGTCGCTTCCCGAATCCTCAAACCACGAGCATGCCAGACTTCCTGTTGCACTAAGGAGGTATGCCACCTTCTGTCCAGCCAATGCCGAACAGCTTCCGCTCGAAACTACATAGCTTGAACCCGGAGTCACTGTATCCACGCTTCCGACGCCACCGTTCTTGGTGACGGAGTTGTAAGTGCTGCCCTCCGTGGCTGGCGCAACCTGTGAGATGCTAATGCCTCCGCTACCCGAGAGCGTAAATGATGACGTCGTCAAGTCATCTTGAGATGGAAGAAGGAACAACAGCGTGCAGGTCTTGTCGGAATCTCCAGGCGGGATGTCGAAGTTGAATATAGAAGAGATGGTGCCTGATACCTTGCCGTTGTAGGAGTTGCCGAGTGCTGTATCCGGATTTGAGCTGTCGACCGGGACGATGAGGTGCGGGAATTCATAGTCTTTGGTCAGAGTTGTCGGACAAGCGTCGCTGATTGAGGCGGACGAGGGTTTCGTGGAGGTCTTCAGTGTGGTCGTTTTGCTAGCGACGTATGACTGCGTCCCGACAATGGTGTAGGTTGCCAGAGTAATCGGAGTTGAGGTGACCTTTCCATTGGTCGTGTAGGTCGAGTAGCTCACAGGACATGTCGTTGTGCTGTAGGTGTAGACGAGCGTCGTAGCGGGAACTTTGGTCACCAGTCCGGAAGAGTTGCCCGTTGTGATATTGTTGAGGCCGTTCGACGGAATAGGTAGTGGTGCCGTTGCAGGAGTCGCAGAGGCGTTCGTAATTGTGAAGGGGGGAGTCGTTGCAGACGACACAGATGACACTGGTGGCGCGCTCGACGAGGGGACAGATTTGCCTGATGTGCCATTGGGACAGGTCAGGTCGAAAAGCGGAGGATTTGTGAGACTGGAGCCAACGATGCCGAAGGAGGGTACAGCTCCTGCGTCTTCCAAGGTGTACCACCACACATTTGTTTTTCCAAACAGCGCGCACCCAACTTCGTCCCAGTATCGCTTCGCGTTTGCGATATTAGCGACGGCCGCGTTCTCGGTAGGCCCATCAACAGCCCAGCCCGTCTCCGTGACCCAGACTGGTTTGCCGCTTGCGGCATCGACAGTGGCATCGTACGAGTCAAAGAACAACTGCTTAGCGTTTGATATGTCATTGTCGTTCACCGTCTGCCAGTAGGGATACCCGTCAACGCCAATCCAGTCGCATGCGACGACAACCGCTTGGTTACTATTGTTTACCCAAGCAGTCCATGTGTCAACGTGTCCGATCGGCACACCCGCAGCACTAGTGCCTGCAATAGCTGCCTTGAGCTGATTGATGTATTCGACCAAGGTGTCAGGGTCCGCACCGGGGTCAGAATGATTCTCTAATCCGGTAGGAGAGATGCGGTAGAGGTCTTCGCTGCCCACAGAGATGCCATCAAGGAGGTCGGTGAGGTCGCTACCGTACTGTTGGAGTGCACTAACAAATGCATCGATCTCGTTTGTGACGGCGGCTTGGCCTGCAGAGCACCATATTCCCAGCAGTAGCCTTGTCTTGGTAGCAATGGCAGCTGCAAAGGCAGAGATGGGTGTGTTCACTGTTCCGTCTTCAATCATGGTGTACAGCCTAGCAGCGCTGAAACGACTCCCCGTGTTATCCAGATTTTGAGCAAGCTGGAAGCGCTGTACGAATGTTTCTTGGTTCATGCCTTGTGAGCCATAGTTAAAGCCTTGAATTGTAGCGGAAAGGACTGAGGGGATGGCCGCGAGGGCCCAAAGAAACTTTGCAGGCATTAGGTTATTATAAAGGTTGAAGTAATTAGGTTATTGAGAAGCAAGGCAGCGAGATACTGTGTAGGATTTCAGGCTATAAAAGTATGTGGGATTATGCGGGAATGAAGGAAAGGAAGAGAAGTTGTTACAACATAAATGAGGGCGTCATAAACTGGATCGAGAGCAGCCGCAACTTGAAGGAAGGTGCAATTCAGAAATTCGAAGGCTCCAGCAAGAAAGGAATCTACACTCGGAACCCCGGCTCCAAATAAACAATGTAACAAGCACTCTATATACTGCTATAATTCTTCTCCGTCTGCTACGACTCGATGATCATTTAGAACAACTCAAAACATGAGAGATCAAAGTTTACCTGCTTCTCAGGTAGAAGGACGGGAGATAGTCGTCTCATACGTGAGGGTAAGAAGCACTTCATGGTGACAAAAAGTTTTCTGCCGCTTTCAAGACACTGAACAGCAGCAGTGTGTAGCCTCTGTAATTAGTAAAGCGTGTAAGAGTTTGTTTATGGTTCGCTGTTCTTTAATACACTCTAAAGGACGCACAATCGAGCTTTCAGAGATAGTCTCGCTCACCTCGAAGTGCAGGAGCTGCTCGTCCTCATGGTGTACAGCTTGTCAGGGAGGAGCGGTTCATGACCGCTGATGCCCGTGTGTTGTCCGGGCTTCAATTCGCTCAACCTAGAGAATCGAACACTTATTCGCACATGTTGCTTGAGCATTGATGTAAATATCCGCGGAATTCACTCATAACGCGTGAGAAGGAAATACGTATTATGTACATACGGGAAAACTTCGGAAGTGGGAGAATTAGGATACGGGAACTGCCAAAGAATAGCCGAAATTCCGCCTGCTATTTCTGTACGAGCTGGAAACACGAGAGATGTCGCTTCGCTTTCGAGGCCAATACATTGCTATAACTTCGCCGGGCAGATGAAGCTTTTCATCACCATCATATTACAACACCGTTCTTGAAGTCTTCGACCGAAATGCTTAAGCTGGATTGGATCACCGATCCAAGCGCCATTTCTTGACCGTCGGACCCTGAGCATCGCCACAAGAGGCGTGATGATATAACCCAGCCAAATGGTAATGTGTCAGACGAATGATTAGCGGAGCTGACGGTGGCTTTTCTTAATCATGTCGCCAATTTCTACAGAGGATTTACAAGCAAAAGAGCATGGAACAGCTGAATCAGGCCTTTGCAACTATTGCATGGACATTGATTTAGATAAGCTAGAGAAAGGCTATTGTTACGGTCCGACTCTTCACGAAGTTTTGAGGACATGCCGCGATTGCCGCTTCTGCAAAGCCATCTTGGATGCCGTTGCTGTAGACCGCGATGGGAATCATAAGGCGCTGGCAGAGTGGGTCAAGGGGAGGAGAGTGTTCCTCCAGGGCGTCGTCCTCGACGGCGTCCTAGACCGTGCTGCACAACCGAGATACTCGAGCGTTGCTGCCGAACGTGAGAGGAGAACCAAACTTGGCGAAGCTCATCCGCCCGCTCGGTTGACGTGCATTATCGTTTCCCTTGATCGGACTGCTGCAGGCAACTATCACGCTTCGGAGGCTTCGGGTTCTGCTGTATATACAGGAGTTCTTAGAGTTTTTGCGACTAAAGGTACCCACAGCATCTCCGTTCTATTCCCCGCTAAAACTGATGACAAACGTGCAGACTCTCCTCCCGCAGCCAAGTCTCGCCTTCCTGGGCGGCCAATAGTACCACCAAATTCACAACTCGCGTTTAAGCGCGGCAGAGCATGGCTAAAGAACTGCATGGAGAACCACCTGAGCTGTCGGCTCGCGCTTTCGGGTGCTAAAATCGACGACAGTTCACGGCCTGCTTTGCTTCCGACCCGCGTGATTGACGTGGGCACAGAGCCTGGCGCGAGGCCGCTTCTCTTCATATCAAGCGGAGAAAGACGCCCGTACGTAACCTTGAGCTATTGTTGGGGATCAGCACTGAGCGATCCTACGAAAAAAGCACTGAGGACAACTCGTGACACACTAGGGCAATTCCGCGAAGAAATACCTGGAAATAGCCTGCCTCAGACAGTCCAGGATGCCATACTTGTAACCCAGAACTTGGGCATGCGCTATTTGTGGGTAGATGCGCTCTGCATTGTTCAAGACGATCCGGACGACTGGAGAAGAGAGTCGCAGAACATGGGTCGAATATTTCAGAATGCAGTATGCACAATCGCTGCAACTTCTGCCCAAAGCAGTGACGAGGGTCTATTCCATCGCCCAGATCCTGATATTTTCGCCGCTCCCGCGGGTGCATGTGGCGAAAACTTTCTCAGGATTCCGTGCAATGAGAAGGGCCGAAGAATCGGGGATATCGGAGTCTCTGGAATAGCTTGCCCTGAGCCACCGATGAGCTTGAGCGGGTTCAACAAGGAATTAGAGATTAGTAAGTGGTACCATCGTGGATGGGTGGTACAGGAGAGTCTCTTGTCTCGTCGCATCATACATTTCGCTCATCAGAAGCTGTATTTCGAATGCCAGCACGGTCTCTACCCTGAGACATCCTCCCATGAGATCCTCGGAGACACGGGAGTACATTCCAAGCGAGCAATCTTTGACCGCCTCAATCGAGAGACAACATTGGCGAACTCCCTGACGGCGTCCTCACGTCAACTTCGGTCTCTCCGAGCCATTGCCTACTTGACCTGGGATAAGTTGAAGGATGCGACGGGCATTGGCATAGGTACACCTGTCGTTGAGGCGCAATACCGTTTCTGGAACCGAGTAGTATCTCGATACAATGTTGCAGATCTAACGGAGGAGAGTGACAAGTTGATTGCAATCCTTGGTCTCGCCAAGTTGTTTGAAGCGCGAACCAGACTAACCTACTGTGCCGGCCTATGGATAGAGGACATCGCCCGATATCTGTTCTGGTACGCGTCATCGGACGACCTTAGAAGGCAACCTGCATCAGGAGGTATTGCCACAGTGAGCTGATGTCGGCTATTGAATTATCGCTAACTGATCACGTAGCACCATCATGGAGCTGGGCAGCCTGGAAAGGACCTGTCGAATTTGCAACCTTCATCAGTGAGTACGACAACGCTCGACCACATGTCCTTGAGTGGGCAGACAGAACCCAGGACCTGTCGATCACACGGACAATGATCAGAGTTGCTGCACACATGTGGCCCGCTCGCATCAACAAGCGTAGAGACAACGACGAATACTGGAATAGTATGCGAGAACTCAAAACAAGGCACTGGTGGACGCCAACTGAGTTCGTTGAGCCTCTGGATAACCTGCCAACATTCAACATTTGTGAGATGACAGTTCGACCGTCTGGGAAGCCTCACGTAGACTTGCCCGGCCACATTCACTTCGACGACAAAGACTGGGAGCCGGAAGACAACGGCGAGTGTCTTTGTCTCGTCTTGCATTCGATACCAGTATTCAGAGAAGATGCTTCAGGCCGAGAGACGGGGCAAACTGGAGTAGGATATTATCTTCTCGTAGTTGAGAATTCAGCGACGGTCCCTGGCACATACGAGAGGATCGGTGTGGGGCTTTGCGTCGCTGAAAGGGACTGTCTTCCTCAATCCTGGTTGGGACATACGCAGCCAGCAGAAGAAATTACACTGATATGATTTGATAATTCAGATACCCATTTTAGTTACCTCAAGTTACAACATTCGCCGCATACCAAATATTGGCCACGGCATTGTGCAAGGACTTATCTGCTTCACTATCTGGGTCTGCCAACCAAATCATCTATCAGCCGCATGACAACTTGCGAAACCTCTTCGCTCCATGCCATCATCCTTGGGTTTGTTCCGATCGCCAAGTTTTGACTGCGTGGAACCGGGATCGTACGTAACAGTTCGACTGCACATTCAATCCAATCGTATGTTGCAAACATGCAAAGGGTAGGTTCGTATTCAAACAGGACATCAGGCTTAAAGCTCAAACCTCCACACTAAGAAGCCTATGCACATGTTGGTGGCATAACCTTGATGTACTCCATCTCCTCTTTCTCAAGGCCAGGACTCCAGTTTTCGAAGAACATCTGATGAGTCCAGTATGATGGGGTCTCAAAGTTGTGTCCAGCACGGAGATCGAGCAGACGTCTTCCTGTATGAACAGTCATGTCAGTGATTATGTTGAACAGGACATAAGACTGAGAGAAAACAGAGATTTACCTTCGTTCCGAGCATTAACCTGTATCTTGTTCATAAAGGTGGCCTGCTCGGTGCCTAGCTTCGCTATTTCATGAGCATTGGGTGAGCGCCAGTCGAAGGATGATGCCATAGCATGATTACATGCATAATGGAAATGCGCAATCATCATCTTGCACGCGTGGAAGTACATCATCGCTCGTTCTGGAGAATTGTAACGGCCAGGAGCACCATGTCTGACAGCGTTGCGGCGCGAATGTGCGAGAAGCTGCTCAGCGTTTGCGAGCAGGATGAAGATGGTCAAGAAAATCTCGAAGAATTTCTCTCGCCGAGCAGTGTCGATGTTCTCTTTGAGTTCCTTCAGCAGGTCCTCCCGCAAGGGTTGAAGGAAGCCTTGGATGACGAGCTGGTCGAGCTGGCAGTCCATCATTGGGGTAATAGGTCTTTTCTCGTACCATGGACTTGCCGGGTCGGATACGACGTCAATGATTGCTGTGCCTTGGTCGATATGCCAGTCACGCTCAATTATCCGGCTCGCGGCGACTAGATCAAGTGCCTTGCGGACCGTGGAGTCCTTGGACTTTATCAGCAATTTCTCTTCAAATTTGCTCTTGGACACACACCTCGTGAAGCGCCGCAAACTTCCGAGCTTCCTCGATGACAGCAAATGTAATCTCGTTTCCGCCTTTCAGATGCTTGATATATCTGTCCCGAGACCGACTGATGTATTCCAACATACTGAGTTTGGCATGCTCGAGATTCGCAATGCAGTACGGCCGCATCATAATCTTTTTAGTCGTGCCGTCGCGGTCTTTCCACACTTGCTCAGTCTTGTCCCCGCTCCGAGGTACGAATTCTGCTACATGTATTGGAAGGATTATTTCACCAACTCCCTGAGTGAGTTGGACTAGATACGTGCCACCTGTCCTTGAATCCAAGTCTTCCAAAGAATACACGCTCCTGTTGAGTGTTTCGAGAGGGTGGCCAGTTGAAGCTCGAGGTCGAAACAGCTGGGCGTCAATCAAATGCTCCAAGAAGCATGGCAGCTTCACAATGGAAGGTTTTGAGCACCCCTCGCACATATATGGTGCGTCTTCTTGGAAAACACATTTGGTTTTCAACTTCTTGCATCGTCTACAGGCACCTCGTCTCCGAGTCGAAGCGATCGCAAGCCGCTCCGCTTCATCCGGACGTCTCCTGGTCCGATTTGGATTCCCGAAAACGAATCCTCCAGTTGCACCCTTGACGCCCTTGATCGGCATGTGGGAGCCTTTTTTCAAGCATATTTGAGAGTTTCTCTCCTTCCTGCACTTGTTCACTTTGTACTTGCTGAGATTCCTTGGAGGAGCTTGCTCGAAGGCTGGTGTAGGGGACTTTGTCTCTAAGAGGACCGTTTCAAGCAAGTCTGCATTAGGTTCACAGCGCTCGAGAGTTGAGCCGGATGTAACTGGAGTTGGCGGGGCACTTGGAGCATATTGCGGCTTGTCCGGTGCGAGGATTCCGGTGATGTTGAAGGCATGCTGAGCAGAAGTATTAAGATGTTGGAGAACGGGACTATTGAAGCTGAAAGAGAAGCTGTCCGAATATAGATTGGGTTGAAATATCCGGACCTCATCAATACTTGATGCTTCGATACCGTCGAGAGGTCCTCCAGTGGTTCCGACCGGCCACGGCTCTAGGAGAGACTGATATTCCTACAGAATTATTGGCAATAGAAGAGAAAAGATGGAGAGGAATACCGACGTTACCAAATTGGAAGTCAAAATTCCCATTCCCGAAAGGAAAAGACTCCGGGACGTTGGAATAAAGATTGTTAGGATCCATTTCGAACAAGGAAGGGTAGGAGTGATCGCAAATCTTTTACAATTTGAACTGTTTCATTTCAAGGATGGAATTGGTTGCCGACTGCTCGACTTTAGATCTGGCAAAGCTTGCAGCATCTCACGCATCGACATCCCCGGATGTCGATACATGTATGTGCCCTGCAGAAGCCAGATGTTGCCACCGCGCATTATCCGCAGCGTTCCTGGGGACATCAGCTGAGACATTGGGGCGTATCCTCTCTCCGGTTCCTGAAACGACAATGGCATGCGAGTGACTTGATGACGAACAGGAGGGTGCTGGCCGTTGGATGGCGTTGTCGCGGGCGGCTGAGCCTTTCTGGCTGCAAGCTACGTCGGCGGCGTCGATCTCTGTTGGCCTCGGCGCTGGGCACAAAGGGGGCTGGCGACGCGGCGTGCCCTTTTTCTCACTCTCGCCGACTACCCAATTTGTCCAAGATTTGCCACAACACTTTCGTGTGGGCAGATTTCACTTGAGCGTTCGTATACATACGAGAGCTGAGAGTGCGTAAGACCTTTTGACATTTCGCTCGCTACAAATATGCCTTGACCGGCTTTCCATTAACCGCGACAGATCTGCGCCCTTTAAGCAATTTGCCTCCGTTCACTGTTTGCATGATCTCATTCAGAAGTTGTTATGCCCTCTTTACGTATTTCTCACTCAGTCAGCATCTCATTACCCGCTTCTCGAACCTCAGGCCATGAGATCTCTGTTCGCAAGGCAACGACGGCGGACCTTGAGCCCATGCTGGACATTGCGCTGGCCGCAATGCCGATGGACCCTCAATGGAACTACAGATACCCACTGTCGCCTAGTTTTCCTGCCGATACAAGATCATTCACGCGCGCCAAATATTCGGAATTCCTGAACAGCCCTGCTCAGTGGCAAGTCCTGATAGCGGACTTGTGTGGAGAGTGTGAAGAATATCCACCTCGGCCAATTGCTTTCGCTGTCTGGGAAGTCTCAAATATCGGAACCACATGTGCTGACTGTACGTTATCGTCAAATAATATTCCCTCTCGTGGGACACAGAAGAGACGGGACGGCAACCAGCAGCGCATGCAAGCCTGGAGACAAGCTATGAGTAGCGCAAAGAAAGAGAAGTTCGACGATGTTTTCGGGAGACATCATATTCATCTTCAAATACTTGCCACGCATCCCAAATACCAAAGACTTGGTGCTGGAAGTGCGCTCTGTAACTGCGGCGTTAAAATAGCTTCCGACAGAGGCATGGCTACTTCTGTCTTTGCAAGTCCAATGGGCCGACGACTTTACCAGCGACTGGGATTCCGTGAATTTGACCAAGTTAGAGTCCAGGTGCCACATGAGGAAGAGTACATTGAAGTTACGGCTCTTGCCTATATTCCTCAGAACGTATATTCGAGAAGCGCGTGGCCGGAGCCTACGATTGCGCAACTTATAAGCGAAGGAAGATCTTTCCAGAGCATCTCAGTAATTAATTGACGATCATGACAAGCATATCGCATTTTCAAAAGTTGTTCTGTTTGAAATCTGGCCATTTTCTTCCATCAGAGCGTCTCACTGTCTCGTGATAATTTCGTATCGTCTGAAGCTCGCCGTTTTCCTGTCTCAGGCAAGATCAACGCTTTGTGGGCGGAATACGTGTTTCCACTGGCGCTAACTGCTTTTAACAACGGCCAGTGGTTCGAAGCGCGGCTCTGGGCAATCACAGGGGAGCCGCTTCGAACTCGTGCTGGACAAGGGGGCCGTACACGTGAATACTGCGTGTGGCAAATACCTTCCCCGACTTACCCAAAATGGCACTCGGCCAGAGAAGACATTGACTCCTGTTGAATGTCTGCGGTATATGTATATGTCCCCGACATTCACAATGTACTCATCGTCAGTCATCCGTTCCTCATCCGCCGTCCAACGCTTCCGGCGCCTGCCAAACCAACAAAGTTTTAATTCATCATGGCTCAAGATACCATAGTCGCGAAGCATAGTCCGAAGATGCCGGCGTCAGGCTGCGATACACGGCAACAGCACGAGCATTGTCATTACCGTACAGGTAACAGTTCGCACCAGATGCTCTCGAGGCCGGCATCGGCCGATCTACGGCCGCGCAGTTTTCATGTTAGTGCTACCCAACAAACTTTGGGAACAGATGTAACGGGAGAGGAGTCGCAAATTCAATTGTATGTCTTGCTTTGTAGGCGATTCGGAATCATGCTAAGAGAAGAACAGTGAGGAGAGTCAAACGCTTCCGGGTACATCACGATCTCGAGAGCGCACCGTCGATCTTCCAACGATGTCGTGGTTGCAAAGCAGTTGCTCGGTGCATCAAAGCGAGTCCCACCTGCATCAAAGAGGATCAGACTATCGGGACTACTTGCTGCTAGGCATCTCAGAAACTGTACCTTGTTGTGAAGGCCCAGGCGGCTACAACCCAAGTTCGCCAACCAGGACTCTGCAGATCGATACATTGCAACAGCCCCTGTCACCACCAGGGACAGATGCAGGATCAGATCCAATGGATCGCTTCATGCTCGGGATCGGCCCTTGGTCACCCTACAATCTTCGAGACGACCATGGCACATCAGCGCCCAACTGCAACACGCATTTAAACAGGCGAGCTGTGACAATTTGATATCCATCATCATTCTGTAACGCTACAATCAGCATTCTTAACCCAATTAACAGCATCGTTATGAGCAACTGTGGCTTCGGGACAGGATCCTCTCCCGCGTCGCCCCCGCGTATGCATTCCATTTGGCAATCTTCCTGCGCTCCGAGTCACCGTACTTCTCGAACCACGTCCTTTGCAAGCCTTCGGGTGTCTGCCAGGCCAATTCCTCGTTTCGCAGCCACAAGCGCATGATGTGCCGCTTCTGCATCGGCGTGTCCCTAAATCCACTGCGGGCATGGAAAACGGCAAGGTTATTGATGAGTTGGATATCTCCACGTTGCAACTGCATTGTCAACTTATGCTCGACTGCGGTGAAGTGCACCATATCAAGAGCTTCGGCTTGCACTTCGGTCATCGGCGGCACTCCAGGACTTCGTGGAGACGCTGGGGACCCTGTGATAGGTCGTCGGGAGAAGCAAAAACCAGGTCCATGGTCTTTGAAATTGAAAAGTAACTGTCTTCTATTCCAATACGCTGGTTTTTGGTGTCTTGAACTTCTGTCAGCCTTTCATTCTTGGAAGATGGTTCTCGACGCGAAAGATTACTTGTCAAAGATCCAGTTGGGCTCCGCTAGTGTATGAATAACATCCGGTCTGGTGCGGGCGATGTCGTTGTAGATCTTCCCGCAGGATGCAAGATGGCTTTCGCCTCCCTCTGGAGCTTGATTCTGGACATACATGGCGAGGATATCGCACACGTCAGTGTGAAAAGGCTGCAGAGTATTAGCTCAAGAGCACCTTTCTCTCTTTCCCAATCTCCGCACCTGTGCATTGCGTGCATAGGGAGCCTGTCGCAACTCAGAGTTTGGTCTTTCGTCTCCCAGATCTTTGATGTGAACTTGTGATAGGTCAGAAATCATCACTTTTTGCTTGTGTATAAGCGCATCAAAGCTTACTCAACATGTTGCCTTCCGAGTCCTGACAGCCTCTCTGCTCAGCAACGTAAGATGTGATGCCCAAATAGATGATTACATTGTCGAAAGCGGAGTATCTTCGCGGATCAAGACCGCGAATCACCGAAAATCCAATACCGAAGTGGAGATTTCTGCTAATGTTCTTGAGTTTGAGTTTGAGCGTTGGTAATGGGAACATTTGCCGCGACACTTCATCTAGACCCAATCTTGGTCGCCGAGCTGTTCAGACAAATCAGCCTAGTACTATCCACAATTACTCTTTTCAAAGTACTTTTGAAGTACGACAATGCTCTGTCGATCTCAAGTACTTGCGCTTCATCAAGACGCATTACGAACTTTGCCTCGTCTCCAAAGTCTGCACCTGTCCACACACGTGACGATTCTATAGATTCCGGGAATCCACCTGGCAAAGTGGTTGGTCGCTCGATATCCAGCTTCGATAGAGCTTCCACTCGCGCCTGATACGTCTCAAAAGATGGGTTCCATTGGATATCAGGGCCTGGGGTCGTCTCTATAGCTGTTCGTTTGGACTTTGGGGCCTCGTCGCGTCCAATAGCATGACGCGCGTCTTCCAAGTACCTCTTGCGCAAGCCACCCAACGTCTGGTGGGATGATGCAGGGGTTACTAAGTTTGACGGAGCAGCGGCGATAGCAATGTTGGCCATATCGTATTCTGAGATGCCTCGCTATACGAGGAAAGCGTGTACGATCTGCATCGCAATCGCCACCACCTGTCAGCCTTTTTATGCTGCCTGAGGCCTCAGCTGAGCGTCCGCAGAGCCGCATCGGCAGGGTTCCTATCTCCTCGTTGCGGCTGCAAGGATGCTGTGCTGTGCATTGCAGGAGATGCATGATTTTCGATCTTCGTCGCCAATGGGTCCTACCACGGGCCGAGGATGCATATCGAGACCACAACAGGCTGCTGCGTGGCGTTCTCAAACAACCTTGTGGCTCAAGCCCGCGACCGTCCCGTCTTTCCGCCATCCTTGGAATGCTCCTCTGCTTCGCAGTCCATCATTTGGAAATACGTAGAGACGTTCCTAAAGTGCTACTCCACATGTGATAAACTCCGAGACCTTCTATATCGTTGGAGTTTTCAGATATGGGCTTTTCTGATGTACAACTGGTGGCCATGCTATTGCTGTCCTACCGATGACCGTCAGTTTTCGTAACGAGATATGAGCACAGTCGACCTGGTGCTTTGTCACCTTGATAGCTTAATTCGGAACCACTTCAGAAATTTTACATAGAGAATCGCTATAAATGCTGAAAGCGATTCGTGGCAGGCTCGAAATCATTGCGATGGCGAAGTTTTTGCGTCCCCGCATCTTTTGTCCCTAACTTGTTCTCCTTGCTGACTGAGACTATCAACTGCTGTGATGACCGTGAAAGGCCGAGGAGTTCCATAGTTTCGAAGAGGATGTACGTTGTTGCTAGCACGTAGTGACATATCGTCTCCTTTTCGATTCATTTCGGCCCTTTCTCGGGATGCGCTTAGAATTTACCGAATATTTACCAGGCTACGATACAAGTACGAAAACCTCCGTCTCCTTTCGCCACGCTTTCTCGCCTGCATCTTTCTTTCTCCTCGCCATGCCCAGTCATCAATCTCTTCCCAGCGAAGATGTGCGGTGGCTAGATTGACTTGGTTGGCTACCACGAAATTGGTTCACTCGTTCGTGTGGTTGGCCAGCTTCCACTAACTCAACAGCGGCCACAACTGTGTTTGCAGACTTGCAGTGCTCAGAATCTAGACTCAGCTTTCAAATGCGCAGCTCAACACCATGCGCCTAGGCTTGATGGAGGAATGTTACTCTTTTATCAAACACCCGCTACTGGAACTCCATTTGCATAAGCCTTTTTTAAATTTAGAAGATCAAACTTTGACCGAACACTTTGCTGTAGTCATCCTCTGGTCGAGCCTTGAGCTCTCGGAGACTTCCAGTCGCTACTTTTTTGTTGACTCGGCGCCCTTTTCTCTTGTCTACCGGTTTTTGCAATTGCTTTTTACCCTCTGAGTAAAACCTAAAGTCTAGTCGTATTCTGAACTTTTGGCTCAAACATAAATGGCATCAACGACATATTAGCATCATTCCGGCTATTCTGGTTTCCTACGCAACTACCTCCGAAGTTCCATATCCTCTTTTCAGCTGTTTCGACCGTGCCGCGGCAAAGGCTCGAGCAACATGGGGCGCTGAGAGGAAGGCCATACAAACATGGCTTCTATGGCACCAGTTATCGCCTTTATAACGCATCCACTGGACAAGCTAAGGGGTTCTAAAAGCCTGTCGACGCTCGCTTTGGGATAGCAACATAGACTTTCGAACCTCGACTATTGTCAAGGAAGAGCCGAGGAACATTGCTATTGCCTGCTGGATGAATATTCTCTCAGGAGTAATGGAAGAGAAATCTTAGACTTCTTCGAAAGACTTCTAACTCCCAAACATTTGTCCGCCCTGCGCAGCATTTTGACCAAGCTCCATGCGGCCCGGTCGATGCTTTTCGATTCCAATCTGAGACCGCGGGCTGCTCTCACCGTTGATCCAGCAAGAATTGCTCGGATCACTTTTTGCTTCGACGTTGAGACTCAGTTAAGCTAGTACGTTGTCGTATGAAATGCGTATGCTCTAGTTAGCGGTATGCGACTTATTTTAGACGTCGAGTCCTCTTTTCGCGCTCAAAAATCGAACATCGAGTAAACATCGTATTCGGGCGTCGCCGAGTGGTCGGTTCCATACTTCCAGGGGCAAGTCCACGCAATACAAGTAAGCTACAGTACATACGAAAGGATAGCCACACAACTTTGGTCCACTAATGGTCCGCCCCCCGGAAGGAGTCGAAGCCGACCGTAACAGACGGTCAAATATCATCTAAGCGACATAGACATGAAGCAAAGTTGAACAGGAGGCTGCGCAGAAGAGAAAATGAAATTATAGGGATGTATCTTAATACGAACTGAATGTTAGGAATACACTTTAGTAAGACATCCCAACACATGGAAGGTTTGTAATCTGAGCTCCAGCCCTCACCACCTGCTTGCGAGGGCGGCTACTGATTTGGATTCCGCGGTCACATTGCGCGCTGAGTTCGCAACGTCCTCCTATGCAGATTTGCGGAAAAACTCGAGCATTTCTTTCTGATAGTATGCAGTCTCTCGCGCGAGATGGGTGCATCCGAAGTGCACTATCTCTCTCCCTTATCCCCGGGAATCGGGTCGTGAAATGCGCCAGATACAGAAGAAGAACTAGAAGGTCGCGCTCTGAGATGGTCGTTCATGGCCGTTTTGCAGAATAAAAGCAGATACGCGATGATCACGGACCATTCAGCTAAGGTGTGGCGTGTGAGATTTGAATGTTTCGCACCCAGAGACTCTCAAAGCGAAAGTTTTGCGGAGGCGCAGTGCATCGTCGCTTGCCGGAGATGGCACTCCATGACGTCGCCCACGCTGTCATTGGCTTTCGGATGCGAGCGACATGGGACCGAACTTTCTCCCGCATCGCATTGTGGCATCCTTCGCTCTTCCATTTGAGGAAACCCCCACCGACGCGTCTCGCTGGAAACGTGGAAATATAGCTTATAATCCCCATCACCCTCCAATTGCTCTCACGATGAAGACCAGAAATCAAACAACTGACTTACTCTACCTTCAACGCCAAAATGTCGACAGACAACAGCGTCTTCTCAGAACCTTTCGGCGTCCTCTGGCGCTCCGCCCTGGTTAAGCTTCCACGATACGTCCCATCTCAGATCATCCACTTGACCTCCCCCGAAGGCCCTCATCCGTTCATGCTGAGCCTACCATCTCGTGGAAAGGCTCTGATTCCCAACTACGTCTTCGTTCCGACCGACTTGACCCCTGACGAGGCCTCTAGCCTCCCCGTGGTCATCGACTTTCACGGCGGCGGCTTCTATCTAGGCTCGACTCTCGAACAAGCACCTTTCTGCGCGAAGATGGCAAGAGAGCTCCGCGCCGCAGTCATCACCGTCGATTACCGTCTTGGTCCTATCGAAAAGTACCCCGCCGCCATCGAGGACGCCGAAGACGTGCTCCGGTCCGTCCTCGACGAGACCTTCAAGGGGTATCATGTGCTACGCGACGCGGTGGCAGCGAAAGTCAAGGAGAATTACAAGCACACAGATGGCACAGTCGAGATACCCATGAAGGTACGACTTGACCGGCAACGTATAGCAATCTCAGGATTCAGCAGCGGAGGCAATTTGGCGCTCAATATGGCGCTCTCGATTGGCAAAACGGAAAACAGTCCTGCCTGGCCGAGTGCTATTCCAAATGACTTTCCGGCGAGAGTACCGCTCCTTCTCTACTACCCTTCTCTCGACGCGCGCCAGCTCCCGTCCGAACGAACTTGTCCAGTTGGGCTTCACATGTCGCACGGCTTCTTTTCCGAGCTTTCGGATCTCCTCGCCCCAACATACCTCCCACGCAATAAGGCTGCTGAGCCTCGTGCCTCTCCTGGTCTCGCAGATCTTGAGGGCTTGCACGCGAAGGCACGCATGCTCCTCGTGCTGTCTGGTCTGGACTCGCTTGCCGAACAAAGCGAGACGTGGGTTAAGAAAGTTCAAGACGGTGGACGTGGAGATGATTTGAAAGTTGAACGATACCCGGACATGAAGCATGGTTGGACCCAGATGCCAGAGAGCTGGTTGAATGAGGAAGAGAAGCGCACAAGGAGACAAATCTTCACCAAGACCGTCAGATTCACAAAGGATATCTGGGCTGGCAAAGATACCGCGGACGCTGGCGAATTGAAATTGACGGAGCCGCCTGCGGTTGAATGACTATATGGCCGGAAAGACAAAGAGCAACTCCTTCTGCGTGAAATGGAAATACAGAAGAAGCACTTCAACCTGAGCAGCACTATACGACCGTTCAGCAGACACGGACTACGAAGACCAAAGTCGGTTCAATTTTCGTTATCGGGAATCGATTGAAGCCATATCGAGAGATGCTACAATAAAACTTCTGGTATCTAATAAATCCATGCTCGACACCGTCCAGCAAACGCCGAAAGGATCCCAGGTGCATAACAATCATCTCATGCGGTCATAACCCGACACATCATAGCTCGGTTGGACAGTCCGGTCCCGCTAGTACGCACATCACATTCATGACACCACTGTGGAAAGAAGTGATGCTCCTGTCTACAGACTTGTAGACGGCACCCATATGTCCCGTCGACTGCATCGCCAACACGAACACCAAAAAGATCAGCGCGACCAGCGCGACCAGCGCCAACATCACCGCTGCAAAAGCCATCCAAGATTCCATCGGCTTGTTCGACAGGTGCCATAGTGTTCTTTGGTACCATCCTCTCGATCTGAGCCGTGGCAGTGTGTGCTTAGACTTCTGCTCTAAATCAAGTTCGTCGTATGGGTCGTCATATGATGGAGGAAGAGATCGTGAGGATTGCCGTCGTGCATATGGGCTGGCAGTGGTTATGATAGCGTTGTCAATGTCCGCCAGACATGCCACGGAAGCAAATTCGCCGTCGGTGTAAGCGAAGTCTGGGGCGTGGGCCATCAGGGGTTCTGTCTCCGTTTGACTCGAAGTGGAGGAGCGAGAAGCGGTGTTGATGGTGGAGAGGGTACGAGAAGGGAGAGGATAGTAGACTGGTGACGAAAAGAAAGATTCCATATTGAAGGAGAGAATCGTATGATAGAGATTTAGATGTTATGAGATATTGTTCAAATAATCAGCTTTGTCGATCATCAACGTGTCGTGCGTGTGAAAGGAACCCTTTCCATTCGCATGATGGTGAGCTGTGAGCTTGTGGCCTCCAAAAAGTCTCCAGATCGTCCCGACCGCGAGCATCTTATGGCCTTGGGATTAGGCTTCAAGGGCGTCTCAGCTGCAAGGGCTGGAATGCCTCTGGATTAACTGGTCGAGAGGGAATGCCATGCCTGGTTTAGTGCCATACTAATGATACACATACCTACAGTAGAATGCGTCTGGAGTGCTCGTTTCGTCGAACCTGACTACTGTCAGCTTATATTTGGCGAGGCAGGGGCGCAGCTTATGCATGATGAAGCCGTGGGGTGGTTGGGTTTGTAAGGCTGTCCAATTGGACGAGCATTCTCCAAGAAACGCGAGGGGATGAATCAAAAGAGATGACAGGAGAGCAAAACAATAAATTGCGGATCTATCGTTCTTGAGACACATTCATAGGCTTCACATTATCAAATTTTAAGATGGTGCTTCACCAGGAAGCCTGACCCTGAGGCCATTCGGGTTCGCAAGAAGAAGCTGATTCCAGGAACCAACGATGACATCTCATTCTGATTACAGCGCATACCAACAGGATGGGTGCCCGCTCTTACCCGCCCGCATCTGGTCTGGTTTCCGGCAAGTGAGGAGTTGGTGGTGAACGTTTCAGGACTTTGAAGTCGCAATTTTTGGCACAGCCACGGTCATCGAATGCACCGTGCCTGCGTCACATGTAACTACTGTAGCACTGAGATATGTGGCTAGCGCAAGATCGCATTCTTGACTTCTTTTGCGATCATCTGATGGTCTTCCGATATTTAGTTTCTTTGTTCATGTGTTACACTTGGGACCCGTTGATCTGAGAGCCCAGGGCCATCTACTGCGTTCCTGAGCCCGGTGTGCATTGCGAATATCCCATTCGTGAACTAGACCATACAGCTTAGCAGCGGACCTACTGGGACCTGAGCGCTCTATGCTGCCGAGAAATTTCAAGAGGGGTTCCTAGAGAACCGTAGCTCTTCGCCATGATTGAAGGATATTGTCGAGCGCCAAACGCCATGCAATACTCTAATTGCCCATGCAAATGCTCGCAAGCCAGATTTCGTTCACTCGTCCACGTCCATATTCTCCGGCCCATGGCCAACAATTAGCCGTTGCTTCTTTTGCTTCAGTATGCTCTTCGGCCTCTTCTCCACAAGCTGCTCCTCCTCCTCCTGGACATCGACCTCTGCATCCATCTTCGCCGCCTCGAGCTCCTGCTGTGCCAAGATATGCTCCGGTACAACATCTCTCTCCTCCGGAGGCAACAGGTGCTGATTCTCCTCCACCAACTTGCGATTCGCTGCCCGCTGTTTCTCTTTGTTACCCTTCATGCGCTCCTTGTAGAACTGCCTCTCCCTCTTCGATCTAATCTCCGCAACTCTCTGCATCGCCTTGAGCGTCGTGGCCACCCTGTCACGATCGTATCGCACGGGCACGTTGCGCCGCGCCGCGAACTGCAGTGTGGAGTCGACGACCATTTCCTTGCCATGCGCGCGCCTGAACGCCTTCGTCCAGCCGAGCTTGCGCGGGTTGCGGTGCATCTTGAAGTTCTTGTGGCATTTCGAGCGGCAGAAGCGGAAGAGTTTCGCGTCGTTGCGGACGAATGTGATACCTGAAAAGACATCACTGGTTAAATTGCTGATCTGAAGCATGCTTCGAGGGATATCGCGTACCTTTGGAGGGGTAGACTGGGCGAGAACAGAAGGTACAAGTCTCGATCCTGTAGGATATCAGCTTCAAGTGAAAGTAACGCAGTCGTGTACAACAGACCTCATTGCGATTTGCCTGCGCCGTATGGGCGACTTGAAGAACAGCGGTGATGACTACCGAACAACTTTGGTGCCGACTATGGAAATTTTGGAGACGGCCGGCAGAACTTTTCACTCACCGCCTTCAGCCTTATGGTAACAAATTTATTACGTACTAATCTAAGTGTGGTGTTTTATTTCAAGACTTGGCGCCGGATAATCTTCGGCGCCGTCCCAACACTTCCTTCAAATCGACGCCTCAAAAACCTCTCAAGGTACCACCTTGAACATCACCAAGAAGATTCATAAAGAAGTCTAAGCACCTTAACTGATTTAATATGCTTATGAAATTTCAGCCTTAGTTGCTCTTCTTGTTTCAATTCGTTGGTCAATCTGCTATGCTTAAGCTATAATAGGCAGAAAGAAGTAGAAAGAAATTGATGTCAAATCCACCGAACTATTGTAAAGATCTTTCCATCAAATCTCTTCTCATTACTGTTGCTGTTCAAGTGTACTCCATCTCTTAGTTCAACGCGCAGCGATGTTCCCAACCTTTTGAATTTCGACGACACCGAAATATCCAGGAGTACTCCGTACGAAGTTTGCCTTTCGGTCTGCAATGTCAACCCTCATCTGTCTCGATGATTCTTCGGCCTTGAATCAGCTGACGTAGCATTCTGCTTTGCCTTACGTTCCTCAGCATGCTTCTCACAGATGCCTTATCAGCTTTGAAGTTCAAGGCCGCTACAATGGCCTGCGATGTGGAAGTGAGTAGCAAAATCACTGCGACGGCTATCCTCAAATACATACCTCACGAAAAACTGTCATGATATCCTCGCCGCTTCCAAGATCACATTGTACTATCTTGACCGCTCCAAGAGAAAGAGGTCCGGGATTTTTCCAAGGGGATTCGGATTCCGAGCTCTTTCTGTTATTCCCTTCATCGCTCGATGATGGCTGCGTTGGATCGTTCGCTGGATCTTTGGCCCGAACAATCAAGTACGGGGTGTTGTAATAGCGGCTTCGAATATCATACTCCCATTTCGTCGCATTGTCCATTGATGCATGCCGACCTCTAGCACCTGTCGTTGCCGTGGCGGCCGGAGTTGCATTGGCCGGAGTCACAATCAAGAAAACATCAGTGTTTTCGTAGTGCATTCGGCGAAGCTTATCATATTCCTCCAGGCCAGAAGTGTCGAACAGGCTCATCCGAACCCGCCGATCCTCCCACCAGTCCCCTTCTCTGGTGGACTTCAACCTGGTGAAGAGATTAGTAGGTGTGTGCTCCGGTTGTGAAGCAAATTGGACCGCCTTACCTAATTGTTAGTGCAGAGTCCTTGAATGTCCTCGGGGTATAAGCCTCCGGAGGTTTGCCATGTATGAACGACCAGAGTAATCTTGTTTTGGGAGAGCTGCCCTCGCCTATGACGGTACATCTGCGGTCATGAGTTTTTCAGGACAATTAACCGGATGTGATTTCACGGTTACGTACTTGATTTTAGGAACACCTTTGAATGTTGGCATTCTGCCCATTGATATCATCATTGCTATTTCCACCGGCACAACCCGATTTTGTACCTTAGGGTACGGCGCTCCATGATTGTCAAGTCGCCTATTAAGAGATCCGTACATTGCGGTCGACGGCCGCGCTGGATCAGAGGATTTTACGCGATCAGGAATGTCATCTTCCAATATCGAGTAATAAATGGACTGGTCTTCCGCGTCGAGAATCGTCTCTGCAGCAACGTCGCCCAGATAGTCAAGCGCTGCATAATATGCAGAGACCGTCCAATCCGAGCACCATTCTAATGACTCTACACCGGCCATCAGAATATTTCCTACCGGTGCACCAACCAGCTTCTTGACTCGCTTCCGAAACACTGCTCGATATGCACGCAAGTTCAAAGCCTCGGCGTCAAATAGGAACGATGTTTCGGAGACGATGCTACTGCGGGTGGAGTCGATGCTTAATCAAGAAGGGTTAGCAACATACAGGCCTGTATGTAGGCTCGTCTGGGAATTGTTCGCATTGGAATTGGCGAGGGTAGAGAGTCTGGCGCTCAAGTCGGGAGCGCTCGAGGAGTCTTCAGCTCTTGTGCGCACGAGATGAGCAGTGATCGCTTCATCATCGAAAAGAGACAATGTGCTTCGGTTTCCGTATATCGATCTCCGGGCGTCTTTACGCTCTGTATTGGTATCCATCTGACTCGAGGAGTGTAGGTTGGATCGCATGAATCGCGAGTGCATCGCGACCAGCATGCTACCTTGCACTTCGATCAGCTGCCGAAGATTCTCATCTGATTCTCTGTTGATCCATCAGCGTGAGCATAGCCAGCCCAAGAGTTCTTGGTATCTCACAGCCTCAACAGGGAGAGCGACAATATGAGATTAGTCTGATAGCCCCGAAGACGGTCTAGCAACACCAGAAGCTCTCTCTCGTTCCATGCCGTTCGTCCTTTCCCCCTCCTACTCAATCGACGCACCGGTGGAATAATGATACCGCCATTGCTAGAAATCTCTTCGGAACCTTTCAAGCATTCGTCGATCGAGGTGAGAGCGGTTATACAGCCTTCGCAAAGGCTACACACGGAAGACTGAAATCGCTGTTGGCGTTCTGAATCCAGGTAGGGAAGCGCTCGCTCCGCGAAGCTTTCGATCTCCGGAAGTGAAGGCTGGATGGAATTGCATTCGGCGATAATGCTTACAACGGTTGTTGGTGCGGATTGGTATCTCTCTTTGACATCGTTGCACGCGTTTGCTGTCTGTGTGCATTGCACTACAAGAGACGCTACTGGCAGAGCAATACCTACCGCTCCCATGATGCCTAGCGAGAGTTGAAGAGAATACGCGAGGAAAATGTGAATATGTACTCATCTTCACGGGTGATGGTTATGTGCTGCGCCTCACGATGCGTCGCCAGGCTAGAAGATGCACCATGCATAACTTCGAAACGATAGCGTCGCATTCCCGACTGACGAATGGGAATGGATCAACCCTCCGTGGGATCCTACGCTTTCAAAGCACTGCCAGTGCATGTGATTATACCGAGTCATTTTCTTGTACAGAAGTGTATGTAGGATCGAAAAAAACATCCAAGACGTCAAGGCCAGTTTTGAGGCGAGTTCCACATTCGGACTAGCGCAGGGGTACTCTACCTGTATGTCTCAGGGATACGAAACTTTGCGAGCTTTCTATTTACAAATCCCATGCCTAGATATTCGCCCTCGAGGACAGAAATGGCTTTGTATCTTCTGCATCTGCAGTGGTCTTATCTTTGCTCTCAGTTGAACCTCTATTTGGACCGCTCGTCATCTTCCGTGTTTAGATGCCATGGGATCTCGGACAAACGACGTCTTGCCAGACCGACACATGTAATTGCGAGTAGCCAATTGCGTGAGACACAGCCTCGAAGAGCCTTGTCGACGTAGGCCCGTTCATTTTCTGGCGTGATTCAGTGCTCTCCGAAATACAGCTTCGTGATGCTCAGGCAACAGCGAACACGCTAACCACAATGTGTGGCAAAACTGTTGATGTACAGCGGCGACGTTGTCTCTCACGGAACATAAAGGACAAACTTGGATCTATTTGATTCTTCGGCATTTTGGGAGGCGATTCTCATCGGAACAGCGAGGCTCTCGGTCCGTTTTCTAGATTTTTAAGTGTTCCAGGCGACAGATCGACAGCAATCGGTGTCAATTCAGAAACTCGACCGTGGGCACCAAAAAACAATTCTAATATCTACCATCAAAATTACGAAGCATACTAATTTGCTGATTCGGCATCAGCCGCACAAACGTCTTGTTGAGTTGTGCGAGCAACTGGGATCAGGTGTGTGGGAGTACAACACCTGCATCTGCTTTCTCCAAGGGTTGCCATTTCCACGGCTACCTCAAGTCAAACATGTCGAGACTGCACTTCTCGTCTGCTTCTCATGATGGACACTATTCTAAATAACTTTCGCCGAAAATTAGAATGCAAGGGCAGTGCAAACGTAGCATCTCAAAAATACATCAAGAGCTATTACCGGGTATAAATGGAAGCCTAAGCGGAAATCTTGTCGTCCTTCTCTAGATCACCACCTTCTGACCCCTTCAAATATTCGGCTTTCCTTATCAGGTTCTGCCTCCGGATCCAAAGCTGCCAGATGAGCAGCGTTAAAATCGTGAGAGGAATCACCGTGACCCAGTATATCCAAAAATTGTCATTAACACCATTGCGATCCCAGTCAAAGAAAGGCATGGCGAAGATCGATGCAACTGCAGTGCTAGGGAGGAAGATCATCGAGACTAATGATAAAGATTTCATGGAGTCTGAGTCGCGCTTTGCTGCCTCAGCCAGAGCCTTGGACTCTTGAGCGATTGCGAGACTAGCTTTTGTGTCTTCCTGGGTTATCAGGTGAAAGAGCTGGAGTATATGTCAATGGTTTTCACTTCTCTACGGAGCGGTGGCCGTACTGCTGTGAGCTGATTATCTGCTCTCTTGACGTACTCGTCCAGCCTATCATGAACGCAGTCCAGTCGATCCTTCGTCGCTTCACAGCTAGCCATCAGCGCTTTCTTGCCCGCGTCAAATGCCGCAAGTTGCGGCGATCCATCTGGAGCATTGCTGTAGTCTTGTAAGTTTTCCCAGATGAAGCGATTTAATCTCTTATTGAATGCCAATCCAACATCGCTCGCAGCTAGGTTCACCTTTACTCCACTCATTTGCGCTGATAACTCGCTAAGCGCCTTCTGGGCAGGAGGATGTTTTCTCATTGCCCCGCCAAATCCGGTTCGTGCCTCCGCTGGTCGGATATCTCGCTCTGCAGCTGAGAGCCAAAAGTCATGATGTGAATTGAGAACCATGGAGGCAACTTCGGCGAGAAACATTGGGTGGTGCAGAGTGGAACCGTTGACACACTCTAGCAGGTGGGACATTTGGTGGCGAAGCCAAGGGTCTGCCACGAATATGCCGCGGTTCCTTCCCAGACTCTTGTCGTACGACCAAATCAGGCAAAGGAGAGGTGATCTAACCAAGTAGCTCTTCGTGCTGTCTGAAGACCCTGTTCGTTCCTCAAACCTTGCGAAAGAGTATCGCGTCACTCCAGCATAATGCTTTGCGGCTGTCAGATTAAAGCTGTTGAGTATCTGTTCCTCCCAATCTTTCCGAATATGCATGAGCGAATTATTACACCAATTGACCCAGACGAGCTGTAAAGCTGGTATAATCCGATTATCATTCTTGTCTTGGTTTTCATTCTGAAGCCATACACCAATGTCCGTTCCAGCAATTATGCGTGATTTCGCCTCGTATGAGTTCGACTGCTGGTCGCAGAGGACCTCCCGGACAAGAATCTCCGGTGCCTCTTCGTCATATTCATATTTGATATCGACAGGGAGTTGTGATGCTCCAATTTTCTCATAGTATTGACTCCACGACTCCATGCCAGGCACGGTAGTTCGACCGATTCTTAGAGTTTGCTTGAGAGCACGAAGTCGAGAGTTTACCCGATGTAGGTAAAAAAAATTCAGAGATACTAAAAGAAAATAAACCTGGGGAGAACCAGTACAAATTGCGACGTGCAAGAGACTCGATGGGAATATTCTCTCTTGACTAGGAAATCGGCACATTCATGTAACGTATTGATGTACGCTTGATATGTACGCGCGGCCGCACACGGTCGGTCTAAGTATCAGCGATCGACATTGCATCCTTAAGAGGCAAAAGGTGAGCTATGAGCTGTGTCTTTTGAAAGACACAACTTTCTGCCATAGAAGCTGTCTGGAGGGGAAATTTCGTCGTGGAAATCAGAAGAATCAGGCTGGCGGAACCATGCTCAGGGGGTGACAAAATACCGAACGAGTGATACCTAGAGTTATTGACAGCCAGGTAAGACACATACCGAGGTCAATTAGCTTTAAACTTCATAGTAGGTTAGACTATCTCTTCCACAGCCATCGAAATGAAAGACAGTATCAGCGGCCGCACACGCCTGTGGCATATTATTCGAATCCTGCAGCCGCATGGGGCTCAAGCAAGGACAGATCACATCACTAGCGAAGCCGTCTAAGCTGCTCATCCATTATGCATAGCGAAATGTGATACAGGGACATCGAGCTCATGTCGATATCAGCGAGTTCAGCGTCCCGAATGTGAAAGGATTTATGAATCCGTGGAAATGCGAAGAGATTAGGCAGAACCCCGTGATTTCGCGTCAGTGGCGCGCGCCGTACGCGGGGTTAAAGTTAAAATCATGCAAGGCTTCTCGACACTTCAATTGCTCTGCAAATTGGCGTCCTGAATCAATTGACTCAATGCCTAGTTTCCAAGCTCAGAATAGGCACCAGCTTGATCTTCAGAGTTTGTGTGGCGCTCTCACCGTCACTTGAAACCGAACTGCACCTACGACGTTCTCCCACATATCTCGGGCTCCTGCACTCTAACAAGTGCATCCATACCACTGAAAAGGTTCCGTGATACGCATTGCAGCCTTAGATACGAGGCGCAATTGATTTCAGATTACTGATCTCTCATACCTTCTTGCTTCTCAATTGCTCTATAAATATGGTACAGGGTTGACCTCCAGCTGCTCATCAGCGCATAGCACAATCAAACGCTCCAGTCCTCGCTCCCAATTCTCTATTCAGAATCAGTTTATCAGTATCATCAGAAGAATAATACTTTGCTTCAGCCGAGATGCCTGGTCCAATTCACATCGAACGCTATCCCGCTGGTGCCAGCGAGGAGTACAAGCAGGCTCGTGCCGATCTCCTCAAAGCCGAGTGGGACCTCCGCAATCAAGTCGAGCGCGTCGCTGAGATGCGTCGAGCTCTTCCACCAGGTGCTCCCATGAAGGAATATACCTTCATCGAAGGACCACGCGACCTCAACGAAGATGGCCCATTCACCAAGACGACGCTAGCCGATCTCGCCGCGGACGGCCGCAGCCTCATCATCTACCACATGATGTTTGGCGAAGACGCCGAAGAAGCCTGTTCCATGTGCAGCTGCGCCATCGACAGCATCAATGGCGCTGCCAAGCACATTGAGCAGCGCGCCAACCTCGCGATCATTGGCAAGGGCGATATTCGCAAGCTGCGTGCGTGGGCGCGTAAACGCGGGTGGCACAATCTGCGCATCCTGTCCAGCCTAGAGAGCACATTCAATAATGACATGCACTTGGAGCACCCGCCGTGGATGCCCGACTTCAAGGATGTTCCGTCAATGAGTGTCTTTAAAAAGGAGAAGGAGGGCATTGTCAGACACGTGTACACTGTGAATGCCCACTTTGACAAGGAGAACGAAGACCAGGAGCGGTTCCCGGAGCGTGGCGGTGATTTATTCACCGCAGTGTGGATGATACTGGACTTGATTCCTGAGGGCCGGGGAGACTGGTATGCGCAGAATGACTATATCTGAAGCGCCGGCTTTGTGACACGATCTCGCAATGTTTCTCGATTCCTTGAAGGCCGTCTCTCGCTCGTTTATGAACATTCTGTGCAGATTTGCAAGCTGGCGTCATTTGCTGAGTTTGTTGGGCGTCAATGTCTGTCGCTGTAGTTATGACGGCTCTTCGTAGCCGCACTAGTCTCTCAAACACCTAGGGGTTAATATATAAGCCCTCTCTTAAACCCACTCTTTCTTGAAACGCTTCAATAACGAATCTTCTTCCTTGATAGCTCTTATGCCTACTCTTTGAGAACCCTCTAATTTCGATGGTAATTTGGATCAAGACATTGCCGATGACGGCCGTCAGACCAACGTCGGCAACAGCCATCAAATCATCGTCAGGCACAGCCACGACTCTTCTCGACCTCAATGAGGATTGTCTCCACGAAATCTTTAGGATCCTTTACGATAAACGTCATTACAAAACACTCCACAATCTCTGCCTCGTCCACAGCAGGCTCTGTCATCTCGCTCAAGAGTGGCTTGTCCGTGATGTCCACTTTGAAGTGAGGAGGGAGATGAGGGGCGAGCCGACCGTGAATGCCTTTGAACCTTTCAAGACAGCTCTTCTAGAGCGACCCCTTCTCGCGAGAAGGGTTCGCGAGTTCAACTTTTGCATTTGTGAACTCATGGACCCTGCCTGGCATCTTGAACTCGAGACAATGCTTGCGAAATTGCCTGGCCTGAAAGTTCTGCGTCTTACACTGGATCGATTTTATCGTAGCGATGAAGAGAAACGCGATGACCCAACGCATATAGCGAAAGAGTCGGCTTCCGGCTTCATCGGGTTGGATCGGCGAATGGATTTTGCGACGTGCTTGGATATCGGAGTGCTCCACACAGTTATTCTCGAGGGTTCAGCCACAGTAACAGAAATCGTGGACTTGATGTCAATCCCATCAGTTACTACGATCGAGGCGTCTGGAGTGCTTACGCTCCAAAAACTGGATTGGAAAGACGTGCGGCCCAAATCGTCAAATGTAAAGGTCCTTGGGTTGGCCATTGGCAAAAGAAATGGACCTGGAATCTACGATATCGAAATCGGTATCCTCCGGCAGTTGCTATCGATCCCAAAGGCTCTCAAAGACCTCCGTGTCGTAGCACCTCTACAAAAGATGAATTCGCGACATCTTCATCACCTTGCTGGAGGACGGCGAACAGCCGAGCCTCTCTCGCCCCAGGAGCTAGTTGAGGCCTTTAAGGAAGTAAAAGATTCGCTGGTGTATTTGACGCTAGAGGTTTCGATATCCGCCTTTTGGAAGGCCGACCCTAATCGTGTAACCCACGACAGGACAGTTCTAGATCTCTCGAGCTTCAAGCAGCTCAAACACCTTGCCACCGATGCGGTGTGTTTTTGGCCTGCAGACACCTCTTCAACAGCACTATTGGGACTGCAGAACCACCTCCTAGCTACACCGGAGGCCCTTGACGTAAGTAGCACGCTAGTTAGAAAATCGTATCCTGTTCGTTAGCTGATGAAAGTCTAGCTGTCCACTCTGATCCTACAATGGAACGGAAATTTCCCCAACGATAGCAATCTGCGAGCGGCGGACACTGAGAGCTACATAGCGAACAAACACCTTGGCTGGCTCGCGGACTTCCTCAGAAGTGTGCCAGTCGCTCTACCGCGGCTACGACGCTTCAAGCTCTCAACGGGACGACTAGGAAGGGTAATAAAAGTGAGGTATTCTTGCTTAGAAAGGATGGAGAGACGATGTACTTGTTTCTCCCAGAAGGCGCGCACGGGAGCCTCTGTGTGCTACGCATCAACCTGGAACCATTGCAGATAGAGGATCTAGACCATTTCGTGAGCTCGGAGCCAGAGCATGACGGATGGCATTGGCCATTGGGGAATGCCACTGTCGAAGCCGGGAAATGTTTCATCCCGATACAAGGAAGCATGTGAAGCGAAGTTAACAGAGACAACATCTCGGTACATGCAATGCCTGAATCAAGGTTGAGGGTGATATGCATTACCGAGACACTGCGAAGTCATTGGACTTGGCCGCCATGAAGGGATTGCATGCTGAATTGATGGGCCTTCGGGATAGCTCTGGACCTTCGTGATCATAGTGATAATGCAGGACATGGAATGACCAATGATCAATAATACCTCGCAGTATTCATAAGACCTTTTCTTTCTTCAGATCGTTCAAGATCATATATCTCCCTAGTGCGATCCAACCCCAGCGAAACCACACCATCTGACTCTTATGACCGCGCACCATTGCACTCCTAGCTGCAACATATTCTCGTAGGCCGCTGACGTACAGAAGTGGAGTCGGAAAGGCGCTCTGCTCCTTTTTTCTGAATATCAAGTTGAAGATGGTAGCCGGCGCATCTAACACGCTGCTGTATTTACGCACAATGTTGACAGAGGTGAGTGTATAGAGGGCAATCGGACACTCCCAGCCCGTGTGTCGGTGCATAAGAGACTTGATGAACGTAGTAGCGCCGTGATATAATGAGCGATGGTTCGGATGGTGCGAGATGCCATGCTCGTCGAAGGTTATGACAATGTCAACCGTGGTCTGCGGTGCGCTCGTGGCAGCTATTGAGGCCATCTTCGGTGCGAATGTCGTGGTTAAAAGGTTCGAAATGAGACGTGGATTCCAGGTCACAGACATTGAGTCTGGAAAGTTACGGTCTTCGAAGACGAAGATGTCATCGGAGGAGCGTAGGCCGAGCATTAGGCCACTGGTGATGAGCTCTTTTTTGCGCGTTTCGCCCAAGCCATTTGCGTCGCCTGTGGTGGTGAGAATGCTTTCCTAACTATACGAGAAAAAGAAACATACCACTGCTCAGACACAGAATCTTGACATGATTTCCCAGCTCTGGTTTGGTTAATGCAAGCACTGTAGGCGCAAAGAACATGGCTTCATCGTCTGGATGCGCTATAAGGAAGCATATCCGCTTTCCGCGAATCGCAGGGAAGCCACGCGACAGTTGCGCTGTGTAGAGCCATAGGCCGAAGACAAGAAGGGGGATTGAGGCTATAGAGAGCCAGTGCATCTTCGGAAACTGCGAGAAGAAGATGAGTTGCAGAGGTCCAAGAAATACATGATGGGTGGAGTTCGGAGGTGATCGACAGGGGGGTTGAGCTCCTCCGCAGAGCCGCAAAAATTCAGACGTCACTTCAGCTGCTCACGCGTCTTCTTCACTATCTACGCGTTCAAACCCTCGAGATGGCATCGACTCAACAGCCAAAGAACCGAAAAGAGCGCCGGGCTGCTGAACGCAGCGGCAAGTCCAAAGATCCGGATAAAATACAGACGATCGATGACATCGCAATGGAGCTACCGACACGAAAGCGCCCTGACGGCAAGACGCTCTTCGAGCTCGCAGACGAACGGCAAGCTGAACTTGATAAAGATAAGCCTCCTGAAGAGAGGCGCGGCCCTGTAAGAGACAAGGATGGTGACTGGGAGTTCATGAGCGACGAGCCGTTAGGTGCATTCGGTGACGCAGTGCTGTACGGCTCAAGCCTCTCGATGCTTCATTTTACCCTCGACGTCCTAGTGTACAATCAATACCGGCAAGAAATTGAGTGGAAGGAGATCGCCGCACGGTGGGCAGTCGCAGTGCCGATATTAATGTTACTGGTGTACATGCTTCACGGAACACCCTCGAATCGATACCTTGCGATCGGGAAACAAGTCCTGTTCATGGGAACCTCAGTGGTCGCAGGGTGCTACTTGGTCTTCTCTGGCAACAAGCATGGATATTACGCTGTGATGAAGAGGGCGCCTCCAGTGGGGACATTGTGGGTCTGGAGTGTGATCGAAATGCAATTAGGTTACGCAGTACCAAGCTTGCTTGCAGTTGGTTGCTACATGTGGTGGCATGGCCTCAGCGCCTTCTGAAGCAATGCTTCGGTTAGCGCTCGTCATTCACTTCCATGATTCACAAAAGTCGAAGCTTTGCTTGCGAATACCCCTACCAAAATTGTGAGAGGCTGCCTATAAATACTTCTACTCCGGCTGCGACCTTTCAACTGTCCCACATCGCTACATGCCTTCGGAATCACACAGCAGTCCACTGCTTTAATACAACTATCGATCCCAGGATGTTGCCAAACGTTCCGAGCGACATTTTCCCCCTCATCTTCGAGCGGCTCCAGGATGAGAAAGATCTTAAGGCGCTGTCATTCGTATCACGTGGAGTTAACCAATGGGTCACTCCAGAACTCTACAAGAGGTATCAAAACTTTGATATGTATCAACCCAAACCATTTTGGCCCTTCGCGCGGACTCTTCTCGAGAATCCTGAGCTTGGGCTTCTGGTCCGCTCTCTTAACCTCCGCCAGTGGCTCCCGCCTCAATTTCCTACAACATTATCTGAAGAAGATATGACGCTCTACAAGAAAATGCTCGAGCAGGCTCCTCTTAGCAAAGAGCAACTGGCGCTCCCGACCACTGTCACAAGTCGCATTCCGCTCGATTTAAGCGAAATGCCTCATACCGACCTATATCCTTGCGAAGTTGCCGAGATCCACACCCTACTGGCGCGCACTCCAAATCTCGAGGAGCTAAAACTCAATGAGCTCGCCCCCGACAAACTTCACAACGATGAAATTCACTACCCGCTATCTCTAATCGAGCTGGTAGCGAAAGTCGGACATAGCATGTCGAAGCTCAAAAGTATAAGGCTGATAGCTAGCGACAAATCTCCCATCGACCTGCAGGGACTGACAATTCTCTTCTCCATGCCAAACCTTTCTACTTTCATGTGCGTAGACCTCGGCGACAAACCTGATTTAGATCTGTCTCTGTGGACATGCCTTCCGCGATCGTCGGCGGTGCAGACAATCAGCTGGATTGGGACCAAGCAGCCCGGCTTTATCGACCTTCTCGTGTCGTCATGCAAGGCTCTGACCCGTCTCGAATATATCGAAATTCCACCGCACAACAAGAGTGGCGATAGCTCTTTGGCCCCTTTCACTCTTACTAAATTGGCCGCTGCTCATGCAACTACCCTCGAGTCTCTACATGTAAATACACTGTATCAGGTTCATTTCGTCACTGCTGGTGGGCTTCGCGTCCTCGATAAGCTCAAGCACTTAGTTGTCCGGGGTCCGACAATCTTTGGCCGCAGCTCTGCTGCGACTGGCAGTGCAACTGTCAAGGTGACCAGTCAGAGTATCATCCAGTTGCTTCCCGCAAGTCTTGAAACTTTCAAAGTGGACTATTGTGGACGAGACCATGAAGAGCCACTTCTGGCATTTGCAAAGGTCGTCGATAGCCAGTCACTCCCAAACATGCGCCGCTTCGAATTAACCATATGTCCACTCAGGTTTTGTCCTTCCGCCGAAGAAGAAGAAAAGCGGATGGCTGCTCGCAAGCTTGAGAGTGAGGTACAGGACGCCGGATTTGTATACAAATGGGTCAACAAAGGAGCTGATATTTTTGATGACTGGTGGAGCGTGGAAGCATGGAAGGAGCTAAAATAGTTAGGCAATGGCTACGAGATGTCAGATAAAAGCCTGTACACTCTCTTGTTTTCACAGAACTAATGCTCGGTGGAGCTTCGTATTACTAAGAAACAATACTCAACACTGAAGACATTGAAACAGGTTTTTCGAGATGTTCTCGGTAGCTTTGAGGAGGAACACTCGTTTACATCCAGCCTTGAGGGGGAAATGCTTCTTGAACCTGGTATGAGCAATGACTACGCGATCTCGATAACACATGATTCTACTGGACTTTCTTCTAGACTAACAACTTCCTGTGCTGCTCTAGTAGAATAGGCTAGAGTTAGCAGGATTTCGAGAAGTAGCTGACTTTCATGATATACTATCAGTACATTGTCTGGCTGAAAGAGCTCACATGGGGGAACGGTGAGTCCGTGCGGGGAGATATCAGTCCTTGTTCTTGAAATCCAAGCCGGCCAGCGCAACAGAAGTGATAAAAGCATTGTGCTAGACCCAATCTTTGCGCGCGTCAGACTCAATAGTCTGTGAAGACATACATCGTCCCTGAAGGGTCGAGACATGTCGTCGTCTCTTCTCACGTCGCAAACTTCGGCTTGATAGGCCATCCGCCCTGAACTTATGTAAGACCCCTACTTCCAAAAGTCGAAATACCCTGAATAGGACGCAATCTTCAAGGCTGAGGACATGGCTGCTTCTTTAACAAAACGAAGTTAATGGACATCTGCGGTCCAAGAAGATGGAGGTCTGGACAACATCTTAGGCGAGATTCGAGATGGATCTAGTAGAAGGTCGTGACTCGCATAAAGCCGCCCCTTGACCGCCTTACGATCCGATGAGGAGGAAGAGAAGAGATTAACTATAGCCCAAAATAGTTAGAGGGCAGATCAAACCGTGTGTGTTCATTCTCATTTCCGTGATAGCTATGCCACAATCTATATTCTATAGAGTCCGGTTGCTGGAGCGGTCTGCGGTCTACGTGAGCGGTTAGTGCTGAATGATTTTGGTACTCGTGCGTTGTTCTTGTTCCTGATAAATTGCTTTGTCAAACGTAAGATCTCTAACACCGTCTGCCGCTGGTCGCCAATCGCCATCAAATCTTCATGATATTTCTGCTGCACAGAGGCTATACATATGTTGGCTGCCGTTCGGTGCCTCGCTAAATCTCTGACCTGATCTTTTGCGTTTCTTCAAAAGGGTATGAGATGCGAGTGGATTAATCTGACAGGCGGCTTACATGTGCGTAGCGACTCTTCAAAAACGAATAATACCACGTTTGAACTCGGGAAACACTCAGCTTTCAATGTCTCTGGTCAAGCAGCTATGACTAAGCTATTATCGCCAACGATACCTCACAGGCCCTCTGCAGACTTTTGGCAACTTCCACGTTGCAGTCTCAAAATCCTTCGGCACCTACAACAGTAAGTACAGCAGCACCAGGGGCGGCCGCGGTGGTGAGCGTGGGCCACGTGGTCCGTCGTACGATGAGTTTGAGCACTCCCAATACGTTATTTCGACAAATCATTTCTACGCCTATGAGTAGGTATGTAAATGAACCCCGCAAGCCACCAGCAAGCGTGCGCAATGCTGACCACGGCGTGGTCGTCTACAGTGGTGTTTTACCCTTGGCGGAAGACACTCCGCTCAGGTTGACGCAAAATAAACTGAAATCATTCCGTATTCACCCTTGCGGTACGTAGACTCAAGGCGTTCAGGATGTGGTACGTACCTAAGCCTCTCAAGGAACAGGACAAGAGCCCGACGGTCGAGAATTCAGCTGGCGCGGGCCGAAGCATGGATCGTTTGGCTGACATTATGGCTTCGGCCAGTTATCCAAGCCTTAAGGATTTGAGCAGAGTCCCCTTTTAGATATTGTTTCGAGCTCAGCTCAGCGCCTCGTCTTCACTTCTCCCACAAGGATGCCATTAGTCCATGGATCCCATAACCAGTATGCCAATCTCCACGCATGGAAAGGGCAGCAGGTAGCTGCTGATTACTCGGTAGAGGCTCTTCCTAAAATTTACTCGAACATTTCTCCGGCACGATGAAGAGTAGTTCGCCGCGCTGAAAGGGAGTATCAAGATAAGCGATGCACATTTTCAAAAATAAGTACATACCTCCAAAACCCAAATCTTCATAAGCATTCTCACTCTCTTTTCCTATTCTTTCGGTGTTGCCTCTCGATTGACCACAGCGGTCAATATGTTGCGCCTTAACCTATTTCTTGTTCTTAGTGCTCTTCCTCTGATAGTTTTTGCTTTCGTCCAAGGCCTCTCTGGATGGAGCGCACGAACCCAGCAAACACTTTCGAACATCTTCAGTAGCAAAGATGCCGGCAAATGTCCCGCAAGCAACCCGTCTGGAAAGCCACCCGTTCTTATGGCTGCTATGCCTGCCTGGTCTCACGTTGAGAAAGTGGCCACACTCGCAGAAGGTCTCGTCAAACTCGGCTACCCAGTGACTTTCATGTCGAACGAAGCATTCAAGGATCAAGTCGAAAGAACTGGCGCTAAGTATGTCCAGCTGGAAGGACATCAGACCGAGTTGATGGCGCCCGAGGATATGGCGAAGATGATGGAGATCGAAGACGAGGAGGAGAGGGAGACGTTTGCGATCAATGTCATCTTCGCTAAGGCACTCGCAGGCTGGCGCCGAACCTTCCAACGGACCCTACGAGATTTGAACGACATCCGGACGATTTACCTCCATGATTCCTCGTTTCTCGCGGGTGGTCCATCTTACCTCGGTGCGCCTGGCTTTCGCCCGCATGTCGATATGGCGATAGGTATTCATCCTATCCTCCGCGCAAGCAATTACACGTACCCGTTCCGTTCGGGAAAGAATCCGGACACAGGACCAGATGCGTTTGAGAAACATTGGGCCGCCCAACAGGAACAAGATAAAGAGTATATGTTCAGGACCTTGAAGTATGAGGTTGGCAAGGTGTATCAACAACTCGGAGCGATAGCCTCTCCTGGCAGATGGGGTGATCTTATTTCTGACTTCAACGATATTTGGTTGGCCATGGCGATTCCAGAGTTTGAATATGACAGGCCTGACTGGGATCATCGTGTCGAATTCATCGGCATGACCACAACAGTTGGGGTTGAGAACCAATCTCTGCCAGTATGGTGGGACGACGTCCTCGAAGCGAAGAAATCTGGCAAGACCATTATCGCTGCGTCAGCCAGCAGCATGGACTTCGACCCGACGAGCTTGGTTCTACCTACTATAGAGGCGTTTCGGAACCGTGATGATGTCTTCGTGGTCGCTGCCCTTGTCAACTTTGATCCGAGTACCCTCAACTTCGAAATCCCCTCAAATGCTCGCGTGGCGAAATTCATTCCAATGAATGAGTTCCTACCACACGTAAGTCTCACTTCCATTTTCTACCTCCAGTCTTGACCCCGACAACATCTAGTGCATTTCAACATGCTGATTTTGCTTGCAGGTCGACGTTTTGGTGAGCAGTGCCGGCTATGGCACCGTACAGCATGCTCTACGCAACGGTGTCCCAATGGTCCTTGCCGGCGAGGCCCAAGATAAACAGCATACCGGGCCAATCGCTGAGTGGTCCGGCATCGGTATCTATATCGGGAAGACAGCTGTCCCCCCGAATGAGATCCAGGAAGCAGTCGATAAAATTATATTGACACCGAGTTACAAGGAGACGGGGGCGAAGCTGGCGACGTCGTACAAGAAGTACGAACCGATTGAGAGGATCGACGGGTTGATCAAAGAGAGCCTGGCTAAACTGGAGGCGATGTAGAATCCACTGGAAGCCTAACCGAGATCAGAGCTGAAAGAGCATAGAGACACTGGGAAGTAACGCACTGGCATCGTTACACAGGCGATAGACACCAGCGCACTGTCACAGATAAAGAGTATCTGCGGTTGATGTATCACGTTGATCTTGTCAATGTCCCTTGCCGTTCGCATTATGTTGGCGTTCTCTGAAGGTTTTTGGTCGCGTGGCCTTCTCCTTTAGCGATTCTTCGGTCACCTGTGTTAATATCTTCTTGCGAACCGTCACCATCGCAGTTTATTTAGATCCATTCTTGTACTGCGATTGGGTCTTGTCTAAGTTAGTGTATTCCTGAATCAGCTTCGAAGCCTCAGAGTCGTACAATCGAATGCGGAGGGGTTAGTTGTGGCACAGTAGTACGCAGCGCCTCTTAACGACGTCGTGCTAGCTTCGGTTCCTTGTTCTAATCACCGGAAAGCCCTGGATCGTATGATTTCAACAAGCTGTCACGCCGGGGCCTTGACAGGCTAAGCTTCGAAAATGTTTGCTTTGGTCTTCCAGTCACCTCAGAAGTTCCTACCCCGTCGGCTATATATTCTCACCAATCTCCCTCAGCACAAGTCCTTAACTGCCAGTGTGGATCCGATAGAGCATCTAGAGAGCCCTCCAGCAAGAAAGTGATATCATTGTACCTCAGTTCATCGAGGTTGGGAGACCTGAATAGCCCATCAGGCCTAGGTCCCCAGTGTCAGCCAGATTTGCGAGCCATTCCGCTATGGGATACTGTCAAGATTAATTCTTTTGTCCAAATGGAGGACGTAGACCTATTTCATAACGTAAGACATACAGCAGTCTTTATGTTCGTCGCCGAAACGCTAACATTGATCAAAAGAGCAATGAAAGCAGCACAGACTACGACATCGGTGAGCATACTGGTATCAAGTATACCGATATCCTGCCCGAGGACCCTCGCTACCCGAAGAGCTTTGAGGACTTGACAATAATGAACATCAAGTGGCTTGAAGGACATATTGAACACATTGCTACTTGGGGTGGTCGTATGAAGGTTGACGAAAAACCACTTACCCAACTCTTGGTTGTCCTAAACAAAGCCGGGCTCTTGACTCGTGATGCGTCTCCCTCGGTTACTCGGGTTGAATCTGCAAGTGAGGGAAAAGGACAAAAGTGGGAATATGAGCCATACCTTGAGGCGTATTGCAAGGAAGACGTCTACTTGAAACTGGCGGGATACAGATGGCCAAGCTCTATCGACTTCGACGGCGAGCCGGTCATTTGCGGCGGATTGCATGGGCCACTCAAACAGGAGGTGGAGGAGTGCCACGAAGTTAGTTTTATGGGACGTTCGGATTGTGTTGCAGAGTTTTGGCCCACCATATGCGAGGCTGTTGGAATCGACAGGCGCACCGGCACCGACGCCGCAATCGAGCTTGAGAAGTGGCAGCGCACAGAAGAAGGCAAGCGGTTCTACAAAGACGATCAAGCATGGAGAGATGCGATGTATCAGATCGGGGAAAAGCTTTCGATAGAGACAATAGCTGAATTTCGACGAACCCGTAAATGATGATAAAAAGATTGCGATGAGTGGACGATCGCAAGGAGAAGACAGGACGACTATGGGAGATATCCTGAAAGACACGATTCCCATGAAATGGCTTTCCTTTGTATGCATTTGCATTCCGTATTGTAGTTGAAATACCTTGGTTTTCTGACTAGCGCATTGAGCGGCCGCACACACAGTAGATTGTGATCATACTCTGTGACTCCATAGAGGCCTAGGCCACCAAATAGTACTAGGGCTCACAGCGATTAGCTTAGCTTGAGGGCTACTTACTACTTTAGGTTAGCTATATTTAGCGCCACTAAAGCCTCAGAACGTCCGTACCAGCAAGAGGATCTCTCAGCAGTACAAGACGGGTGGCTCCATGATCGCAATCTGTTATACAGAGTAGTTCAATCAAAGCTGGACCTTCGTGCGCAAGCTAGGAGTAGACAAAATTTAATGAATTGAGGCAAAGTCCAGTCTGTGTGCGCAAGTCGCAAGTTGCAAGTTGACCTTCCGCGAATAATTAAATGAAAGCTCAACCTTCACGCGTAGGCTAATAAGCTTGATACCGCGGACATATTTAAATGGGTCTTAATTGAACAAACCATGCATACATGTAACATACCTCTCCGTACAAGTTCCTTAAACAGGGGCGCGGGATGTTGTGAAGATGGCTGGGAATACGAGAAAACGCGCTTTGCTGCCTCGCGACGCGCCGAAAGCGCAATGGCGTCACGTCCGTTCACGTCCGCGCACGTGATACCGCCCACCCATTAAAAACGACGCGTCTGCAGGTACATCTCTATTTTCCCAAACAACAGCTCTCTACACCACTCTCTTAACCACTACATCCCCCCTCCACGCGTTCATCTTGCGAGCACTGCATTGCTTAGCAATTGAACGTTCTACCACACAATGACTACCCAAATCACGCCGTCGAAAAAGGTTCGTTGCCGTCGTCGCCACGCGCATCAGACGCGCTTTGTACTGACTGGTACTCTTCTATCCAGGCTGCAGCTGCCATTGAGGGCCTCAAGATGAACGACTCACCTGCAAAGAAGCTTGACTTCAGCCCTGCGAACAAGGAGAACTGCGAGGTCGCTGTCCCTATCGTGGGGATTCCCGAGTTCGATGTCCCCGAACCAGAGGTGTGCGTGTCGAAGCCGAATGTCGCATCAACGATCAAGGAAGAAGAGGCAGATGAGCCATTGCTGCAAGAGAATCCTCAACGCTTCGTTCTCTTCCCAATAAAGTATCACGAGGTTTGTTATTTCAATCCTCGACGCGTCACGAAGAACGCGTAAAGTGGGTCCAAGCGCTAACCACTTGTATAGATATGGCAGATGTACAAGAAGGCTGAAGCATCGTTCTGGACTGCTGAGGAGATCGACTTGTCGAAGGACCTTCACGACTGGAACAGACGCCTCAACAACGACGAGCGATTCTTCGTCTCCCACATCCTTGCCTTCTTTGCCGCGTCGGATGGTATCGTCAACGAGAATCTGGTGGAGAGATTCAGCGGCGAGGTGCAGATACCAGAGGCGCGCTGCTTCTATGGCTTCCAGATCATGATGGAGAACATCCATTCGGAAACATACTCGCTGCTGATCGACACTTATATAAGTGAACCGAAGCAAAGAAATTACCTCTTCAATGCCATCGATAACAGTACGTCTGTTCCCATGACGGTTCATAATGTCCACTAACACACCATAGTCCCATGTATCCGAAAGAAGGCTGATTGGGCTCTGCGTTGGATAACTGACGATAATTCAACATTCGCGATGCGTCTGGTTGCGTTCGCTGTCGTCGAAGGAGTCTTCTTCAGTGGCTCTTTCGCTTCCATCTTCTGGCTGAAGAAACGTGGACTCATGCCTGGCCTTACCTTCTCGAATGAACTCATCTCTCGTGACGAGGGCATGCATACAGACTTCGCCTGCCTGTTGTACTCCCACATTAAGAGCAAGCCATCGGAAGAGGCAGTCAAGAAGATCGTCACAGAGGCCGTCACAATAGAGCAAGAGTTCCTGACAGAAGCATTGCCAGTAAAGCTGCTCGGCATGAACTCGGATCTCATGTGCCAGTACATTGAGTTTGTTGCCGACCGCCTGCTCCTTGCGCTGGGCTTGAGCAAGGTTTACCACGCCACCAACCCCTTCGACTTCATGGAGAACATCTCCCTGGCAGGCAAGACGAACTTTTTTGAGAAGCGTGTTGGCGACTACCAGAAAGCCGGCGTCATGGCTAGCGTTAAGAAGCAGGACGGTGACAAGAGTGAGGCAACATCAAAGCCTGAATCTCCGAAGCTCAACGGCGGCGATTTCAACTTCAATGAGGACTTTTAGGTGGTTTGCATATCATTTCAATTTCCTCTGTAACGTGCATGGTTGGGCGGCGTTCATCATTCTTCTCTCATCCGGATGAAGACGGGAGTACGATATTGGTTCCATTTCACATTCAACTCATGAGACGGCAAAAGGATACCACAACGAGACTCGGAGTCTTTGTAAATGCGTTAGTGTTGGTTAGGCATTAGGATAATGGTCTGCACGCAATTGAAGCATACATCACCCTGTACCATTGCGTGCTCGATGTTTGGCTATCTGCCGACGCTGAGGAATGACTCGCATGCTGAGCTCCTACGCACGGTTGTTTAGCATAGAGAGAATCGTAGATAACAGTAAAACAACCCCAATGTGAGAAGTTCAGGACAATATTCGAGGGAAACCAGTAATGCGAGTGATAGTAAGAGCCTTTCTTATTGTTCTTTCGTTGTGCTGGATTGTCGCTGTGTCTGCTGCCAGAAATGTGGATGGGACGATTGCCGTTAACGGCCAACCTTAAATTTATCGGGAAGCGCAGAGTGACGTTCTCCTCATGCCGATCTCACTGCACGCTCCAAGGCACCACCAGCTCAAGCATTCTATTATTACCGATCGCTTGGGGCCTTGAACACCAGTCCCACACTCATTGCGCCTTGGAAACTTTCCTTATAACCAAAAAATACCAAGCGCGGGCAATCGCATCCAGTCGCATGCTAAAGTCCGCCCTCGATGGACACCTCTCCTTAGATCCGCGACTTGCGCGACACCCTAAATACGAGCCATACCAGCCCGAGCTTACCTCGAACACATAGAACCCCTATCCCGAAGCTGAAGACAGTGCAACACTTTCATGCGAACATAGAGCCGAGCCCTCAGGGCGAAATGCGCGCAACGCCGGCGACTCCGAAATAACACTGTACAATGCACGCGTGATGGTCACAACGCGCCATTTCACCACGAACTTGAACCTCCACCAAACGAAACTTGAAGAAGAGAGATACACACAATCATGAGATCATTCCTGAGCAATAGCTCGCAGGCTCAAAGCCAGGTACCGACCGCGAAGCGCGAGTCTGGAGAGCAAGGTGCGGAAGGAGCAGACACTGAGGAGAAGAAGCCGCAGGTAGGTCATCCTGAACTTGATACTTTGTCGGGCTGCCACTGATCCTCCTGCGCATTTCATAGATGATACAACGCACGACCACGCTCCAATCATCATCTCAGAAACTTCGGTCCCCTACAGAACCCTCGCCAACAATTGCGCCGGTCCCGACGAACGAGTCTGCCGCGCCTGACGCGAAGGATTCGCTGCAACGGCAATGGACAGAAACGTCCACATCAAGCAAACAGGAGAAGAAGTGCGTAGTTTGCGAAGTCATTTCCATTCCAATGCCGCGTACACTCCAATATCGCCCCCATCTCATGTCACTCTCTTATTTGGGTCTGGGTAATCCTTTCCTCCGGCTGACTCCGCAATTTGAAAATCAGAAAAGGTGTGTCGTTCCTGAGCCGCATCCTCGCGCCCAATAAATCGAAAAATCGGAGCGACCTTGCGATTGACGAAGACGACGATGAGACTGCGGACTTCAGACCCGAGGGGATGGACGCTCAGTTGTTCTCCCACTCGGCGGATAATGTTGGCTTCAGCCCGAGACACCCTCAACCGCCTGGATATATCAAGTTCAGGGCGAAGTTCAAGAAGGACAGGGACTTTGACCGAGTCTTTCTTGCGCAAGAGCTGAGGAAGGGGCGAATACGACCGAAGAGCGCTGGTGGCGACACCATTATAGAGAGAACAAAGAGCAGCGATCTTGGGAACGTTGCGACAGTGGACTCTGCGAAAAGTGGCCTGGGCAGGATAAAGTCTGACGCTGACTCCGGAACCGATGCGATTTGGGCATTGGAGTTTAGCAAGGACGGGAAATATCTCGCGGCCGCGGGCCAGGACAAGATTGTGCGCGTCTGGGGCGTTCTTTCGTCACGCGAGGAGAGGCGAATGCATGAGAAAGACGAGGAGGCAGCCAACGGGAATACTGATGGAAACGCTGCTCAACACCTGAGCGCACCAGTCTTCAGAAGGAACCCGCTGCGAGAGTATGAGGGGCACACATCCACGGTCATCGACATTAGCTGGAGCAAGAACAACTTCTTGCTCTCGTCATCCTTTGACAAGACCGTGAGATTATGGCACGTTTCTCGGAACGAATGTCTGGTCACTTTCAAACACGCCGAGTACTGCCCCAGTATCCAGTTCCATCCGCGCGATGACCGCTTCTTTCTTGCGGGGAGCCTCGACACGAAACTGAGATTATGGAGCATTCCGGATAAGTCTGTGGCATACTGGAATCAGCTGACGGAAATCATCACTGCCGTCGCATTCACTCCAGATGGCAAGACCGCCATTGCTGGGACAATGGGTGGTACATGTTCCTTCTATGATACCGATGGGCTGAAGTTTAAAACTCAGATCAATATCAAGTCCTCCGGACGCAATGCGAAACCAGCAAAAATCACAAGTATCCAGGCCACCAATTGGGGAGACGATCGGTTTGGAAGCAGCTCGAGTAAGGGTAGCGGACACAACCTTCCTTACTCACCGACAAGCAGCTTAAGACGAGACGTCAAGTTGCTTATATCAAGTAACGACTCACGAATACGGCTCTACAACTTCCGGGACAAGAGCCTAGAAATGAAGTTCAAGGGCCACAAGAACATGGCGTCGCAAATACGCGCCAGCTTCTCCGACGACTCGCGATTTGTTATCAGCGGATCGGAAGATCGCAAAACGTACATATGGAGCACTGGTGCGACACAGGAAGGGGAGAAGCAAAGACCTATGGAGGTATTTGAAGCCCACAACACTATGACGACGGGAGCAATCCTGGCACCAAGGAAGACACGTATGGTACTCAGCGCAAGTGAAGACCCGGTGTTCGATCTCTGCAACCCACCCCCGGTCACGCTGATCTCACGCTCTGAATCGATAAGAACAGGATCCAATGCTTCTGGCCCTGCACCAAGTGGTGAACCTCCAGATCGCAATGGGGACAGCAGTGTTCAACCAACGCCTGCTACTGCCGAAGGCAATGGTACGTTCAAGCGTGCAGAAGAAAGCCCCGCGTATCTGGCCAGGACGGCGCACATGGGTGGAAACATCATTGTTACCGCTGATTATGCAGGGAACATCAAAGTCTTCAGACAGGACTGCGCATACGGCAAACGCAAGTCTGACTTATGGAGCGACGCGGCCTCCGTATTCTCCCGCACCTCGCGTCGTCTAACGAGCAGCGTTGGCGGTGGCCGAATCGGTCGCTCTGCAACAGTCGCAAGTCGAAATAGCGTCGCAGGCAGCGTGGCAAGCAGCCGTTCAAGAGCTAACAGCACGACAACACAGCCTCCTGGTGAGCGGATTCTTAGCTGGCGACAGAGCATCGCCGGCACGGGATCTGCAGCTGCGAGTACAGGGAGCCTGGAGACCAGCTCCCTCGCCTTGCGTGCGGCAGTCGCCAAGGGGAATCGAAATCGTAGCATGAGTCCGCGGAAGTCATTCGGTAATGGAAGTGTGTCAACCAGCGCCCTCGGGCAAGTCGAGAGTAAAAGCAGCCTCCGCAACGCATTGAGCATAAACCGTTCTGGCACGCCGCCGCCCACGATCATGAGCTCCCCAGATCTCAGCATCACCGCACCGACGCCGACATCACCGCAGATGCGTGGTGGCAGAGGGTTCGAGCCTGCACCACTGTCAGCTAGCTTAATGAGCTCCGATGCCACGACGCCAACGGCGCTATCACCGCTCGCCACTTCTGTCCCCCTCACACTCACAGAGTCACCGGAGATGGTGAGTCACGAAGACCTAAATTCCACAAACGGCAACGGCGGTGATGGCGCAGAGCAGCGTCCACAACCGGTGAAAGGCGACTCTAATCCTTTGTGGCTCCAATCTGGCCATTCGTACATCTTCTGGAACACATCGGGCAGCCGTACCGCCTCCCCATCCGCCGATGTCCCTGATCCGGCCACCGGCCAGCCAACAAGCTTCGGCGGTGGACACCTACTCAAGCCGTCGTCACACCCGCCAACTCCAGGGACGGAGTTGATGCCATCACTCAGCGCGGTGAGCCAGCTGAGCAGCGAAAGAGAGAGCAGTGGGGAAGCAAGCGGCGGGACCAGTGGCGCGGAGGACGGCGCGGGCGATCCCAAAAAGAAGAAAGGCGAAGGCCACAGCGAAGGCGAAGGCGAATTGAAGTGCAAGAGGTGCGGGAGCGTGAGTTTCCGGGCCAGGGTGGTACATGGCGGCCATCATTTGGTTTGCACACGGTGTGGGTCACCGGCTTGATTGTGCGCTGTACAGCATATATTCCCTTTCGTTCATGCATATTGTGATATCAGACGTTTGGAGACACACGATACCAACTTTATAGTTATCCCATGCGCAAGCTGCAAACTCATACACCGATAGTCTGGATGTCATTGAAGTGTATGGTGCTGTACGACAAACTGTTGAAATGCCTGGACTCTCTCGCCATGTATCTTACGACTGTTTCTAGGCCTTTGCTCTCTGCTCGGAAGATTCCATTATCGCTGTAGGTTTGTCCGACTCTGGCTTACGACTTCATAGAAGATCCGCATTGTGGGCTTCGGGTTTAATTTTGATGACTGAGTATTGACAACTCCATGTCAACCAGACACGCATCCCCGAATGGCTTCGCAGCAATATCGAAGGTTCGATTGGGGCCCTTCGAACAGGATAGTCAACGTCTCCACCACCATCAATCACGTTGAAGCAGTAACAATTTGAATCTGTGAAGAAGTTCCGTTTATCTAAGCCCTAAATTGGGCCATTGCAAGCGCCAGACGCGCTTGCTATGATTCCGAGGTATTCAAACCGTGCATGTCCCGTGAAAGTCATTGAAATCATCACCGTGTTTCCGCAATTCGGAAAGAAGCTAGCCTCTCTGGGACTAGGTACTACCACAGCGGACGTACTTGTACTTGCGTGACCAGTTACGCCACTGCCTATCGTTTCTCAACGCTTCCCAGCCCTCCTCCGCGTTCTTGGAGATTGGTTCCGCCGCACTATCAGCAGGAGCAGTAAGATGGTACAAGTAGAGGGGGGGTGCGCAAGTTAGACAGACTGATAGAGTAAGAGAGGCTCGCCGACGTGCTCGATCTCCGGGATGGTGCAGCGGAGGTCGAAGGCCTTGGACAGCACGATCTTGAAGATCTACGACGTTGTCAGAAAGATGGTTCAATTGGTTTGAGGGCGAAAGCGGACTGACCTTCTGCACGTTGATGCTGTGCGACGTGCTGCTGAAGATGAGAGAGGCCTTCATAGCCTTAGCGAAACGCTTCGCCTGGACAGCGACGTTAGCATGCACACACGGAGGTCACTGTGGCAGTGGAGTCACGTACCTGGTGAGAGATCTCCTCCTGCTCCTCGCGCGGGAAGTTGATGAAGTGGTCGTATTTGGTGCCAACGAGGAAGGGGATGGCAGTCTTGTTGAAGCCACGGCCCTGACGGTACCACTCCTTGACGCTGTTGAGCGTGCTCTTGCGCGTGAGGTCGAACATGAAGAGGATGGCGACGGCGTCGTTGCACACGAGCGGCAGCATGTTGACGAACTCGCGCTGGCCGCCGAGATCCCAGATGGAGAAGGTGACCTCGGTATTGCGGATAGTGATGGTCTTCTCCATGAAGTTCACACCTTTAGGATCATCAACGACAACGTACTCGTCACCTTCAACAACAAATAGGCTAAGAGTAGTACACGTTCACTGCAGGAGCCAGAGTACCAACTTACCAAGTGTCTGGATGTAGTCCTCGTCCCAACTTCCCTCCACGTACTTGACCATCAAGCTCGTCTTGCCAATCTGAGCGTCGCCAACCATGCCGACCTTGAGGACGACAGACTCCTTTGTGCGCTGGGCCTCAGCCTGCTGCAACAACATCTGCTGTTGAGCAGTGTAGTTCTGGCCGTCGCCGTGCATGCCGAGCCCCGAGCTGGGGCGCGAAGTGGACTTGCCGCCGGCATAGCCATTCTCGACGTCGCTGTGAGAGGCATAGGAGCGAGAGAACGCGCCGGTAGTGTCGGAGTAGGAAGTCTGAGGGCGGTGTTCGTGATGGCCGTTGCTGGTGTATGCAGTGCCAGGAGTGATGGTAGCGTCCATGCTGTCATCGTTCGGGCCAATGCTGCGGCGGTACTGCTCGTTCACGATGGTGATGTCCTGCTCTCCGTGAGAGGAGGAGGCGGCGGAGTCGAGGTCCATCTCCATGGTTGCGATATTGTGGGAATGTTGTGCTTGATAGAAGTTGAGATGGAGAGGCTGCGGGCCGCCGATTGCGCCTATGCGTGCAAGAGGTGGAATTGAAGCGCAAGATCAAATGCAAGGTCGACTTCAAGTGAAAGCTCCAAGAGGTGCGTGAAGTCGCGAAGTGTGCTCGATATAGGAGAGCGCAAGCCTCAGTCGATGGTCAGCAAGCGCCAGCCAATCGATCCGAGGTCGCGTTGACGGGAGCAAGCTAAGTCGCGGGCTAGAGCGGTGTTAGGTGGAGGAGGGAGAGACCCATAGCAGAGGGCGGCGTTGTTTATGTAGCGGCGAAGCGAGCGAGGTTGACGGTGGGTGACCAGTTGCGACTTTACGTGCGTGTTGATGGAAATGAAGCGGAAAATACAGTGCACGCCCACAGTAAACTCGCCGTGCTGCCACTCGCCGCAAACTCAGGTCGCACCGCGCTAAATCGGCGCTAATGCAAGGCGCGTTAGCGCGAATCACTGGGGTGGCACGCCCCATCGCGAGTCGAGCGTGATCTGGGCGAGTGAGATGCTTTGGCACAGGAGCTCTCGGCCCTCAGTGTATTATCTTAGAGATTCGATCCAGATAGATCCACTTGACATATAGTGAACTACGGGTGTATAACTCCCTAGTGAAAGATCAATTGGTTGCAGATCGTAGATCCACTACTTCGCACTTTGTACATTCCTCCAACCTTGGCTGGCGGCCCACAATCTTATCTTATCAAGCCTCGTGGCTTAGTCGGCAGAAGTTCGGAACTGCCCCGCGAAATTTCGCAAGTGGCAGTGACGCGCAGTCAAAAAATTTCCATGTGCGCGTTATAGATTCATTGCCCGTGATATACCCCATAATACATCTCATCAACCTTCTCACGCCGGCAAAATGAGCAAACGACCAGCTGACCAGTCGGAAGACAGCCCTGGCGCCCTCAAGTCTGGAGAGCGGCCATTGCAGGAAAATGGTGAAGAGGCTTTGGAGTTCGAGGACGAGTTTGAAGATGAATTCGAAAGTGAAGATGACGAGATATTAGAGGCTGGCGTTGACGGCCGGCCGGATGAGGAGCGAGAAGCTGAAGAGCGTGAAGGTCTGTGCGCATCATAACAATTGTCAATTTGAACACCAAAACTCACACATGGACAGGTGCAATGGACGTAGACCAAGACACATTCATACCCGGCCGACACAAGCTCGCTGCTGGCGAGACGCTCATAGCGGACCCTTCCACCTACCACATGCAGCATAACCTCAGTTCCGAATGGCCATGTCTGTCACTAGACATAATAAGAGATGGCCTGGGAGATAATCGAAAATCTTACCCCGCAACAATGTATGCTGTGGCTGGCACACAGGCAGAGGTGCGGAGGGAGAAGGAGAACAAACTCATGGTGATGAAGCTGAGCGGCCTCTCGAGAACGGACAAAGATCAAGAGGGATCAGAATCCGAGTCAGAGTCAGAAGACGAAGATGCGGATCCTATATTGGAACATAAAGCAATCCCGCTCTCGTCCACTACAAATCGTATACGAGCACACCAATGTCCACAAGCATCCTCTTCACAACCTCCAACTACTCTCACAGCGTCTATGCTGGAAAATGGCCAAGTGCTCATCCACGACATTACCTCACACCTCACCTCCTTCGACACGCCTGGGACCAGTATACCTCCGTCCGCGAACAAACCAGTTTCTACAATGCGAGCTCATAAGAACGTCGAGGGATATGCACTCGACTGGTCGCCACACCAAGCTCACGCGTCTGGCACCCTTTTGACTGGCGACAATTCCGGAAGCATCTTCAAGACTACCAGACACGAAGCTGGTAGCTTCGCAACCGACTCAACTCCGTATACTGGACATGCCGGCTCCGTAGAAGAAATACAGTGGTCTCGCAGCGAGCCAAACGTCTTTGCATCATGTGGGACTGACGGATGCGTCAAGATTTTTGACACTCGAAGTAAAAGCAAGAAGCCAGCACTGAGCGTCCAGGTATCAGACACCGATGTAAACGTCATGAGCTGGAGCCATCTAACGGACTATCTACTTGCTTCTGGTCAGGACGATGGAGAATGGGCAGTATGGGATCTACGACAATGGAAACCGAGTGCAGCGAACAAAACCAAGGGCGCGACTGCCAGCGTAGCGAATCCAAAATCCACAGCAGTTGCTTCGTTCTCATTCCACAAGGAGCAAATAACGTGCCTGGAGTGGCATCCCACAGATGACAGTATCATCATGGCAGCATCGGGGGATAATACTCTGACGCTCTGGGATTTGGCTGTTGAGCTCGACGATGAGGAGAGCAGAGACACTGCAGGGGTACAAGATGTACCTCCACAGTTGCTGTTCGTGCATTATATGGAAGGAGTCAAGGAGGGACATTGGCATCCTCAAATACCCGGAGCGGTGATGGCTACGGGTAGTAGCGGGTTTGGGTAAGCCTCCATTGCGACTCGAATCCCTCAGAAACCTCCAACTGACATGAGAAATAGTGTATTCAAGACGATCTCCGTATGACATTTTAGACGCACGAAGAGAAGATACCCAATGCCTCTTGTTTGTTTGACCGCACTCTCAGATCATTTTCAGCTTCTTCGAAGCAAGAAGCTCTTGATCACAATTCAACTCCAACACTTTGACCTTCTTTCAAGTCACATTTACTTCTTTGATGCTTCTACTTCCAAAACGTTTCCCTTCTCCGGAACAGTACTATCTCCCCTGTCTTACACTCGTCAGCCTACATCATCCATTTGCTCCACTCATCCACAGCCCAGCAGCCGCTTCCTCCATCCGCCTGTGCCTCCGCTGGCTTATAGAGCGCACATCGCCAACATAACTCCCTTCCAAAAAGAGTATTGCAGGGGCATCACTCACCCCTTCATCCTCCACTTCTTCTACGACCTCGACAACCTCCACCTCCGGGTTTGCAAGCATCAACTTCTTCCTCCGCTTTATCTTCGCGCCCGGCGGCGCAGGGACGTGGCGCCAGCTCGGCGCGCTCCCTTCATGAGGCACGACGACGACGTGAGGATCGACTACGTAAGGATGCGCACTCTTTTTGTCTTTGCGCTTTTTCTTTTCGACGACGAGCCCTTCAGAATCGGAGCCAGACCCGGAACTGGAGGTGGTGGTATCGGAGCCTCCGCTGTCGCTTCCTAAGTTATTCAGTCATATAAACTGCACTGGTGGGCGTGGTTTGAAACTCACCTTCAGATTTGGGTCCTGGTTTTTTGCCTTCACCCCCTGAGGGTTCTTCGTCGTCTTCGTCATCAGAGAGGGCCTTATTAAGCGCGGCGCGAAGAGTTTTGTTCTGCTGCTTCAACTTCCTGATTTCTTTCTGCATAGCCTTTTTGCCGTCGTCTTCTCCTTTGCCCTCTGCCTCGGCGCTCTTTTTCTTCTTCTCCTCTCCCTTCTCTTTCTTCTCCTCCTTGTCCTTCTTCGCCTCCTCCGCGAAGGCCTTCTGCACCCTACTCACAACCTTTATCCTATCAGCCTCCATCTGGAGCCTTCGCACGCCCATCGGGAACAGCAACGTCAAGTCCTCGCGCCAGCCACATCCGCGCTTCTCCTTCGGAACATGTTCCTTCTCGTACAAGGACCAATCCCCCTTCTCCATCTGCTCGAACTGCTTAAATGTCGGAGCGGGGCCGTCGCCGCCGCACTGGAGCCAGAGGGTTGCGGGTACTTTGAGCGCTGGCAATGCTGATTTGTGCTTTGTCATGATAAGGGTCTATGAGAACTCATAAGAGGGTAGCAGACTGGGCGATTAAAGAACTGCTTAGCAGATTCAAGACACAACTCGAGATGTGACCACGTTTGCCCCTGGTGGAGGGCTGTGGGGGAGTCTTATATGCGGATCCGGGCGCAAATCGCCCTTCCTGGAGAGCGCGCTTGTGCTACCGCGTGGCTTCGAGTGGTACACATGGCTGGGCGCATCTTCACGTCGACCCGAAGCGCTCGATCGAGGCGGCGAGTATAAGCGCTTATGTGACAGTCTGTAATTCTCGCAAATGGCCTGGCGGCCGCTGGCGAATTATCCTTGGGAACTCTCTCGGCGGAGTAAGCTCTGTTCGCTCATATGCTTGCGAACTAGCCTGGTATCGATCGTGCTCGTCCTCGCCAAGGGAGTTAATTCAATCTGGCTGGAATATGCTACAGGAGTATCCGGTGATACTGCGCTGTACTTGGCTCGTGATTGCGGCGCGCAGCCCTCGCAGTATCCTGCACCTGGTATCCTTCTGAGGAAGAAGTGGTCAACGACCAGTCGGAAGACGATCCACAGCGCTTGAAGAAATACCAGATCGGCTATGAATATAGCGACAATTAGCATGCCTGCGGACTTTCGTTGTGGGACCTGGCAGATGTATTCGGTACTGATCACTGATGGCGTAACTGTGAGAGGGCCAGTTGTGTCTTTGAGGCTCTCGTACGGCTTGGTAGCAGGTCCAGGGAGCATGTTTGCGTGAAGTGAGGTAGGAAACCCGGAAGTGAAATCTCTCAGAGCGGAAGCATTCGTTAGAATATTCGGCACCTCAGAGGCTTGGCCCAAGTCGACCAGAACGGTAGATTGAGCTGATTTTGCGAGAGAATCCGCCGATTTCCAGATATTTGGATACGCCTTTTGGGCAACTAGGCCTGCAACCGTTGCGCTGTCTTTGTTTTCGAAATAATTCCCGGGAGCGATTATATCGTATAACCCAGAGCCTTCGTCCACAATGAATCGAAAATCAATGTCCAGGAAGCCAGAGTTTTCAATATCCGAGCTTGATTTATCATTCGGCGTGAAGGATATGGTCCCTTTGCGTATCGCCGATCCCCCGGTGTCGGTTTGATTCTGTCGATTGAGCTGCATTTGCCAGGACAACTCGCAGTAGTATGTTGAGAGGAGCGACTCGCCCCACCAGAGGCACGCCTTTGACTGCTTGTCTCTATCCAAGAAGTTGGTGCCGAGAAACGAGTCGTTGAGTGGCGGGAAGCCGATCGTTGTGGGGATGTAGTCATACTCTTGCGTCAAGTTCAGCATTGCTGTGCGATTTCGGCCTTGCACTGCACAAGTGATGAACGATCGTACGACTGCGCCCCATTCGGCGTATCCGAACTGGTTTGCATTCCGGTCCATGGCCGAAAGGTCGATCTCAACAGCTGTGACGGAGCAGTTCTCAAGCACGTTGTTGTGATATTCCAATGACGGTAACACGGTCCCTCCGCCGGATGGAGCATGATCGGGTAGCCACACAGCGGCGATTGTATACGTTAGAGCTGTTTGGTTCGTAAATATTTGACTCCCCACTGGCAGACTGACGGGTTGACATGTCGGTTGAGTTCTGCTCGTCAGGAAGGAAGGCCAGCGTTTAAACCAGTCGTTACTCGTGACCGTTACATTCGGATTTGAAACAAGCACAACAGTGAGACTGTAGCCGTTGGAAACGAAGTTGATGACGGAGAATAGCGTAGCGAAGACGAGAAAGCCGATTGCGACCACTGGGGTGAACCATCGGAATGGATATGGCTTAGAGATACTATAAGTGAATAGGGACGAGTGTGGTGTTGAAGCCATCGTCGTCAAACTCCGATGTGGAAATGCTGGAAGGAATCGAGGTTGATATACTTATATATGTTTCAGCCTCGTCGATACACTGCCACGACTGCGTGAGTAACGGCCCCTACCCATACGATAACCAACACACAAGATGCAGCAGTTCTTCCCTTTCACTTCCATGTTGTATGTGGCTGCGTGGCACAGCTTAGGGCTATGAGTTCTCAGCCCAAAGCTCTCGGACCACTATCGAACTGCACGAACAGTATCATGGATTCAAGAACCTTTTACTAGTTGGTCTATTGAACGTGATATAATCCATAGGCTAACAGCATCAGATGCAAGTTCGAAACTAATCATCACGGCGCCTCCATTTTAGCCCCTGAATGTGCGACACAGCCGCTATCGTAACCTCATTAGGCTAGCGCACGGATATATAACACCTCCGCTTTGCAGGCCAACCTCACCAGTAGAGACAGCATTTTCCTGCGCAACTCCATCCCTCCAACCATAACTGGTCTACATTGACTTTGGTGTCGCTACGCTAATTGTCCTTCCCGCTCATGGTTAGGTATCCTTATGTGAGACTGCGCAAGTAGGTAATCGATAGATTACGGTCCGCCCTCCTTGGAGCCCTTAATGCCTCGTTATTGCAGAAGAACCCGAACCAGTTCCAAGGATTCTCCGGTGGCTATATTTCAGGTCGAGTCCAATCCGGCTCCCTAAGCCTTTTCGGGACTGTCAAACTTTCGGCTTGTTTGATAACCCTCCGTCTCAAATTCCATTGTTGTTCTACAGGGCACTGGTGTCACCAATAATTCGAGTTCCTTGGCCCGAGAGCGACTCGGAACGTTGGAAAACTACTGGTGTAGTCGGATGGGGATCAACCTGTCTAAACAGGTACGAAGGGTCGTCCGCTGCTCCTTGGACTATCGCTTGAAGCCTGTCATGCAACTGTTGGGCGGAATAGCGGCTTTCCGCCTTGATCTGGAGAAGGTGCTTATCAATGAGATTGATCAGATCTTCCAGCGCAGTCCCGCCTTTGCATCGTGGATCCTCTCGTACAGCCTCCATAGCTTCAGAGACCTTTGGATGGACAATCGCCCGCCCCCCTTCCGTGCGCTTGTAGAAGCTGTGGTCTGGCGCTTCTCTGTTTCGTTCAAAGCAAGAGATTGCCTTGTTATCGTACAGGAGCCAGATTGAAAACTCTAAAAATATACAGCCGATAGACCAGATATCGAATCTGCGCCTCCTCGGTAGGTCCTCACTGTCAGACTCGAAAACCTCGGGGCTCTCGTATGCGCGCGTGGTAGCTGTTGTTCTCGTTGGATCTTTTCTTAAGTCGGTTGCAACTGCATGAATCTTCGACACGCCAAGGTCTGCAACCACCAAGACATCCTCCCCATGACCATTCTTAAAGTTGAGAATGTTGTCAGGTTTAAGATCGCCGTGGCGGCAATTCAACTCGTGAAGAGCTTGGAGGGCACTGGAGAGGCCAAGCATTTGACGGAAAGACCACGAGAAGAGCTCTGTGTTTCGTGGTCGAGAATCCTCATTCTTCCAGAAGTCCGAGAGGGCTCCGCCTTCAGCCAGCGGAAACAAAACAAAGGAATGAGGCTTGCCCTGACAGATTGTGATGTGTTTGATGAGATGTTCATGGTGGAGCTTTTGGACCCTTTCCAAGTTGTCCCTTTCTTGGTTGAAGCTCTCTACTTCCTTTTCGCCCAGACAATTGAGCATTTTTACGGCAACTGGAACTTCCGTTCCTTGGGTCTTCGGGAATTAGCTCCGGTAAGATTGGGTAGGGAAAATAATACTCACGGCGAATCTCTGATGATTTTTATGGAGCACTGCCTTGTAAACTGCACTAGCTTGCCCACCACCTATTTGTTTGAAATTTTCGAGTAATGGTAAAGCACACTCTGGATCGAGGACAATATGATTGCCCTCGAGGTCAAACACCGGCGCCTGAACAATCCATTGCTTCTCGAGGAAGGCATTAACTTTGAAGGGGTTCCAATGCCGGAACGAGTGAAACTCTCTACCGCTCTCAGATACCAGAACGCTGTCGTCTTCCTTTCTCGTTTTGAGTGGGAGATGCTCATCCCTGAGTCCTTCTTCAAACAAGGCTAGGAAGTCGTTGATGAAAGGAGACTCTTTCATGAGCACGAGGATCGCAAAAATCTTTCTCGTTTGCTGCACTATTTTTCCGGGTAGACCACTGTTTAACCAGCGAGTACGTTTTCGGAGATTGGCCTTAACCGCCTCTGTGGTGATCATCTCGTCCAGGGCATCCAGTGGTAGAAACTTCTTTCCACGTAGAGGGCATTCCAGCACGCGATCCTTGACCTTTTCGAACAAAGACATCGTGTACTCCACGCGCCTTGATTAGGAACACAGCGAATGTTGATCTAAAGGTAACCAAAGATAGTACTAGTGGTCATGCAAGAGACGACTAACCATTCGGATCGTAATCAATTCATAAGGCTCTCTTACGCCACTTTGGTGCAGAGCAGAAGAAGCAGTTAAGCCATTCAATCCCTTCCAAAGGCACTGGTATATATCCAATGGCAGTATTTGACCGCTCGCCTAGCGGCTGGGATAATGTACGTTGCCAAAGCCGGCCACTCGTATTGACGGCATTGAGAAGCAGGCTGTGTTGACCGGAAACCCCGCACCATTGTCCATCTCCTTGTAGAGCTCTCATTTTCGATTGGAGCGGGTTCGAGATGCTTGTAACACCATCTAAGAAGCGACTGTTGCCTGTTTTGATGACGAATAAAGTCTGCTTGTAGCCACACCAAAATCAAGAGCGGTGCCAGCCGGCCACTGAAGGCTGAAGGACGCCTTGAAGTCTCATGGATCAGAGTTCAAAAACCGCCAAATGTGCGGGAGAACTGGTCAAACTTTCCCTCGCCGCCTCTGTCGCGCTGCTCCACTTGCTGCTGTCATTTGCACCCGTGGCCCTTGAGCTTCTTAGTCCCTATGAGAGTTCTATCACAGCAAGAGATCACTGGCACCGTAACAAAGGGAAGAGGAATGATATAAATTTGCTGCCGAAGTTGAGGTGAATATTTTGCGATCGGCGCAATTAGTTTCCCTCAAACTGAAGTTCTTCTTTTAGGAAAGATCTCGTCATTCTGATTTGCGAAATTATAATTATGCGACAGAACACTGTAGGAGTTTCTAATCTTCCCGGATATACCTACAAGCCAAGTGTTAGCAGCTCTCAAATCTGGATAAGAGGTTCGTTTTCACCTCTACCAATGGCTCCGTCAATGAGTTGAGCCCGTATGCTGTTCCATTACGGATATCGTTGTCATAATAAGCAATTTGGAGATAACCGTCAGAAGAAAACTCTCTCGATGCACCGTGCAAGGGTCGTCACGTTTGTCAAAGGCTTTTTGTTGTCGACGCCATCCTGCCATGTGCCGTCGCAGAAGACAAAATGGCTTTTTTTCACCTGGCCCGCATCTTGGGAGGATGTAGACATTTGACAACACGGTAGATTATCATGTTCCTTTCTTGAGAAGGGGAAGTGTTAACTCTGTTAAATGCCTGAACTGTTTCACTAAATCATCGCGCACGACGGACAACTAGTCAACGGCAACACTCCCAAGTCGAGCTCCATCTCGGTATCTATTGCCAATCGTGAAACATCCTTGAGGGAGGATTGGACCATAAAAGTATTACCATGAAGTCAATGTCACATATATGCTTAGCATGCTTTGAACAGACCATCTAGGAGGTCAATAGTGAAATAGAAAGAACAAGGGTCCGTATCTTGCGGCTCAAAAGCTCTCGGGAAGGACGGGTCGTCTCGAAAGATGTACTGAACCGAGACAAGTGTCAAGTGTTTCGTGACAGCCAGCCACAGAACAGGTATGATGACTGTTGGTGGGGAGCCCTCTATGAATACTGGTGCATGTGGTAGCTGGCGTTAACCTTCGACTAGGATTCTAGCTGCAATGCCCGAACTCGGTTGACCGGTGACTGCGAGGTCTAAATTTCGCCGCAAACGGCTGCTTGCACAAGTATCTACATCTTAACTTGATCAATGAGAGACCGACTTGCCGACCGAAAATGTGGGCCCGGAGTGGTAATTGCCTGCAGAAATATGTGGATCCGGTGAGCTTCCAGGCCAATATTGGTTTCAAGAGTTTCGATGAGCTGGGTTTTGTGTCCTCAGTGAATGACAGTGCCAAGAAGTCGGTTGACGACCAACGACATCGTTCAACTGCTTCGTTTGCTCCATTCACTCGTCATGTGCTGCAGCTTCGCCGTCACCCTTGTTCCCAGCTCCTGCATCTTCTCCCTAGCAAGATGAGTCGAGAACAACATGTCAACGTGGCCCACCCGAGTTGGCAAGAAACCCACAGACGCTTGGTTCTCTTGACAAAAGACAATGGGACCTCCATCTGAGCGAGACAATGGAGTTTATTCTAAACTACAGGTACACCTCAGTCGTCTTATCTTAGACTATATGGCTTCTGCTTTGTTCTGAAACCTGAAGAGTCTCACACTAAACGTGGATCGCAGGCGTTAAAGAAGTGGTTCCGACAACGCAAAGGCCAGGACGACCTTTTCACTCCGAAGTTGATGGTGAAGACAAACAAGAGCAGAATCAAGAACTCAATAGCCTTCCCTGGCTACGAAGAAATTCCACCGGCGGCTCACGAGTCACTGTATTCGGCCGATCACTGTCGTGGACAACGACAACGACGTTATTTAGTCGTAGGAACACTAACAATTCCGATATGGATCCAATGCAACGATTGAGAGACAAGATCCAGGACATTCTTGAACCATCATGTGATGACGATGGACTCTTGCCTCCTCCTGGCATCATTCCAGAGAAGAGCTTGCGAGATGTCCTGTCAGAACCAGCCGTGAAGGAGGTCTTAGAGTCATTCGAATCGAAAGCGTCATACAAGTCGAAAGAACAGTGCGAAAAGAAATCAACGATTGGAGATCTGATGGAGTTCATTTGCGGGAAGGCGACCAAGATATTCGCAACCATCGTCTTGGCTGAATGCAGTCTGGAGTTGATCCATTGGTTCCACAAACGAGGAATAGATGACAGCACACTACCCATTAGCCTGAAATGGGACAAGGAAAATCAGACTTCGACTGCTGAATCTGAGTGTACCAACGACCCCCTTGGTACTTTAAGCTTAGATTCATTGACGTCGGGCCGGGGCCAGCAATTCATGCGCTATCAACACCTATTCTTGGCACCAGTATTCCAGAAAGAGAAATTCGAGTACAGTTTTTCTAAGAACACTCGCCTCCCATTCGTAGATACCAGGGATAACATCACTGCCAGCACACAGTTCAGCGAGGTGAAGGAACGCAGGATACATCGAGATTATCTTCAACATGATATTATTGTATGAAACCTTTTGGGGGGGGGGGGGTAAATTGATGGTGGTAAAAGATAAGCTAATGGCTTCCAGTTTAATCTAGCCGAATCTGAGGGACACCCGCGCGTTGCAGTCAAGATATTGAAACCGCAAATGAATAAGGAAGAGCTTAACGACCAAGCTGGAAAGGAAGTGGAAATGCTCAAACTGATGAAAGAGTTAGAATATCCGCACTTGATCAGGACAATTGCGTACTACAGATTGAACGAAACTCACCATTTTGTGTTTCCATGGGCTGAAAATGGTAGTCTCCGGAATGTGTGGAGAGGGGATCCTCCAAGATTGGAGAAGAGCTATCTCGAGTGGGTTTTCAACCAACTCTATGGCCTGGCTATGGCTCTCGATCTTTTACATCATACAAAGAAATGTCGTCATGGTGATCTGAAACCGGAAAATATTCTCTGTTTCAAAGATGGGAGCAACAACGATATCCTTGTCGTTGCAGATCTCGGACTCGCTACTGTTCATCAAATCGTTACCGAGATGCGTAAGCATACGAATCCCACCGGCGGAACTTTGGTATACCTGGCTCCTGAGGCAGCACCGAATCCATTGAATCCATTGCAGCCAAGACCACGGCGGTACGACGTATGGGCCATGGGCTGCATATACCTGGAATTCGTCATTTGGCTGTTATATGGCGTAGAAGGTTTGGCGCGGTTCACGGGACCTCTCGAAGCGTACTATGTCAGAGACAACAAGACCGTAGATGTTCATGGCGACGTCAAAAGGTGGACAGACTATATCAAGGAGGAAGATTGCTGTCCAGAGAGCTCAGCAATCAGACGTTTGATTGACCTCATTTCTGCAAAGCTTCTGACGGTCAATGTTAAGGACTACGACATGGAGGACCCCGGCTACGTGTTTGAGCGAAATGGCAACAACCTTGATCCTCCTCCGAACTCTGAGCCACTTCTTGGCACTGGGGCTGATACGCCTCATGTGATTGTCCGGGCAGACACAGAGACACTCACAGGAAGATTTAGCTCGGCCTACAATCCATCAGTTCAACCCCGTTGGACATCTCGAGGGATGCGAGTAACTCTACGCAAAATCATTGACGATGTGACTTCAGGCAAATGCAAGTGGATGAATTTTGACGCAAAACCATCCGCAGGACCACCGGCTGGATCAGGGGACAGTACTCTCAAGGTACCTTTGGGCCAACCTCATCGGGTACGGTAATTCGTATCGAAGTGGACAAATGATTACTTTATGCTAAAAGTACGTTGTAGAATGTGAGTGTTCCAGCATGACGCGCCCAGCAACGTGATATCTAACTGTCGTCATTTTCACGGAGAAAGGAAGTAGGTTTGTTACCATCCATATGAATTGTTAAATACTGAGTATCTTTCAGTACGTAGGTCAGCCTTAGTCCATATGTCAGAGCACTTGGAAATGCAAATAACGAAGACGTCAATTCATTTTTTTTTAATAGATGGTAAGCTTTGCCCCCCGGAGCCAAACACACTAGAGACAAATCTGCTAACATTTAATCTGTGATAGTTTGTAAGTCAGAGAAATTGAGACTAAGATTTACACACTTTGCCTTACACTAGTTGTGCAGACGGTACGTTGGTTGAACCAGCTTCAGCTCTCTGATTATTAAAACTGTTGCTCACTGAGTACAATGCCTGACACCCTCTTGCTAATATTTTCTAGCCAGTAAGTACGGACAAAAGGCTCTGCATCTTCAATTGGTGCGAATGCGATAACTGACAGCCAGCAGCTGAACGACAGTTGGGAGTATACTCCCGATCACGACGCTGCATATGCATATTTCGACCATTTTGATTCGAGTGCCATTTCATCAGCGACTAAGAAGATTTCCGATCTATGTCAACGATGCAGCTGCCTCCGACTTTGGAATTTGAGGGAGACATTCTCTGATACTCTGGCAGGGTTGGTCAAGAAGGCTGGCTACTGTGCTCTTTGTCGATTGCTGTCAAGGCTCATGAAAGAACGTGTGCCTGGACCTGATTATCCTATCCAGTTCTCTAGAGTCGCTTCGTATTTGACTTTTGGCGACAACCGTGGTCAACCAATTGCTTCCCTTTATACATTGCCAGGCAAGTTATACACATTCTGAGTGGTATGTCATAATTCTAATGCTCGCGAAGGACCCCAAACTTTGTCTTCGCACAGTACCCAGATCGGATTTCCAATACTGCCTCCCGCTGGTAGTACACCACATATCAAGATCCTGGCAGAGTGGATCCACAGCTGCGACAGAATGCACCAATGTTATCCTCAAAACCTCAGATTTGTCCCAACCCGCCTCCTGGATGTTGGAGACGAAGACCAGGCAGTCATCCGTCTATCAAGCGAATCTAACGGTCAGACTACACCGATAAAATACATGGCCTTGTCACATCAATGGGGCCCGCCAGGACAGCATCGAAAGTTCTGCACCTACAAATCCAACATTGAAGAGCTGAAGAAAAACATTAGCATCGCCGCTCTCCCCAGGACATTTCAAGACGCTGTCCACATTACCCGCAGCCTGGGGGTTCGATACCTCTGGGTTGATTCTCTCTGCATCATCCAAAATGACCCGTGTGACTGGGAACGAGAATCGAAGTTTATGGAACAGGTCTTCAGCTCGGCATACTGCACTCTTGCCGCTAGCTGTGCCCGAGGAGTCGACGATTCCTTCCTTAAGGCCCCACCGGCGAGGCATGGTGTGACCCTGGTAAACCCTCACAGCTCCTCTTTGTATTATCTTTACGAATCGATCGACGACTTTCATAACCATGTTGACCAAGGCGAGCTGAATATGAGAGGATGGGTGTTACAAGAGCGAGCTCTTTCCCGAAGGACAATCTATTTCACTGAAACCCAGTCGTATTGGGAGTGTGGAGGGGGTGTGAGGTGCGAAACTTTGACAAAGTCCAAAAAGTATGTACTCCGGTGTCTGCAATGCAGCTATAGCTGCAGTCCCTCAAGCTGCGCTGACTTGAAGCATCAAAGCCGGAAAGCATCTTTTCTCGGGGACTCGAACTTCCCTCATTCCGTCGATGCATACGTCAAGGGGATGAAAATAGAGCTGTATCAGGACCTCTATGAGCGGTACTCCAAGCTCGCACTTTCATTTTCGGCGGACAGGCCGGTCGCAATCAGGGGGCTGGAGTCGAGACTGAGCCAAACCTTCCGCACGGCGGGCGGCTATGGCGTCTTTGAGCTCTACTTGCATCGCTGCCTACTCTGGCAGCGAACAGGAGATAGGGTAAAGCGCATTGGCGAGTTCCACGGCATGCGAGTTCCCTCTTGGTCTTGGATGGCGTACGACGGCGGCATTCGATACATGGACGTACCTTATGGCGGAGTTTCGTGGCGGGAAGACATCGTTTCACCGTTTGCTAAAGCCAAAAAGCTAGATAGATCTAATGAAACGGTGATGGAGGGAAGTGAGGGGACGATAGGGCTCGAGATTGAAGCACCGGCATACGATCTTCTGGAGCCGCACAGCGAAAAGATTCTCCTGGATGAGCCTGGCCGCAAACTTCCTCGATTTCTCAAGTGCGTGATTGTTGGAGAGGACAAGTCTCCAACACGCGGAGATAGCCGTGTGTGTTACGTTTTGATTATTGTGTTTTTTGCTTTTGTCGACGGTGTCGAAGTCTGGGAGAGAGTCGGAGTGGGCGCTTTGGTAAGACGACACATCATTCTGGATGGAGTACAAACCAAAGTCCATATTCAATGATTTGGAGTCAGGATTTCGTCCACATAAAACCCTAATTCCAACGAAATAGATATAAAGTATAGCTTCAGTTTACTCACGAAAAGATCCCTGAGGCCGCAGTTTGCCTCCGACATTTTTTGAACGATGCTAGTTTGTCTTCACTCCATGTCCGTAAGGGAAAAGAAAAAAAGATCGCACCCCCTTCGTGTTCAGAAGATGACGCCACCGCGATTGAAGTGCCCATGCCATCGCTACTTCAAGAGATGGCAAGCAAAATTACTCCCCGAACTGAAACGATCAGTCGTGAGTTGAAGTGCCAGCAGCGCATCAAAGAGCAAACACGAACACTTGCACGATCTTCAGACACATCAGCCAACAGTGGGACATATACTCTCGACGCAGAGCGCAAGGAGATACGCATATCTGGTTTTCCATCTTCGCCCAGAAATTGCCCATAGAGAAGAAAGACGCCCAGAGTGACTTTTACTTCTTTCTTTCTAAACGAGCGAACGGGCGGCATGCAATCCTGGATGCTTACGAAGCTCTCGACTCTGACCCAGAAGGCAACCATCAGCACAATCATTTGTGGTATCCTATCATAGAGCAATTCTATAATCGCGTGGAAGTTCAAGTGGGTGACAAAATAGTTGAGTCGTGGCTGTAACATATAGAACCGCGAGGACGTATATACTCAATAATTAACGCAGGTTATTCACTCTAAAGTAAAGTGTTATAGATAAATAAACTCTGGTATATATTTAATATACCTTTCAGAGATGCTCCCGCTAGCGTTGAAGAAGAAACCTCGCTTCTGCTACATATATTCAAACTTCACGGGACTCCACTATTTCGTCACCCTCGTGACTGCGTACCTACCCTACCTCGGATTGGGGACATAGATAAAGCTAAGCTCACCCGAGTTTAGGTGCAACTTTCACCTAGCTTTCGGTGCGACCCACCCAGCACTTGTAGTATCTTCCAACAAGTCTCTTCTCCGCATTGCAAAGTTGAGCAGGTCGTGGAACGACGGAAATGGTACACGGCACCACACTACTTAGATACTCGTCCACTTCACACCTGGCCATTACAAGATTGCTCGTCCCTCCTTTGGTTTTTCAGTCATTGCTCAGTCATTTCGAATACTTCCATCCTGGCTTGTAGCAAGCGCACGTCCGGATCAATTCTCTTCAGTGTGCTCTCTTACAACTTCCAAATACTGAAATTATGGAATCGACTCGAACTCACCGCCTTGTTAAATTGGACGAAGTTGCGGAGGTAGTTGGGATAAGCGTATAAAGAGGCGTTAGACTTTCTTACTAAGCTCAGTGTCGCTAGCGGTGTTAGAAACCGTCCAAACGTTCGCATGGGAGACCCCACAAACTACGATATCCGAAGAACTCGAATCGCACATTTCCCATCTCTGACCTCTCTTGCCATATCCAGTCAACCTACGTAACCGTATCGCAAGCGTCCGTTTTGAGTTACAGTGCATCAACCCCTCACCCGCCCGCGACGCCGAGCGGCATATTATTTGCGGGTCCTTTCCGCGATTGCCTGGGTTGTTCAACGCTTTCACACTTTGGATGCAAAGTTCCGTCACCCTTATCTGCGAACAGTGAAACAATCCCACGAGTGCGTCGATCTCCGGCCAGATAAGCCTCTCGAAGCATTTCAACCTTGCATGAAACGGTTTAAGCGGAAAATGCCTGGTTTTGATTGTATAATGGCGTCAAACGCCGCCGCCGAGGTCCTGGGTGATCGGCAGTTGATATGTATTTCAATTCTAGAACTTGGTCGCATTTCGATTTCACGCTGATTACCTCCAATTCTCCTGCATTCACGTCGTTCAGTTAGAGGAGTGGGAAGCCGATCGACAATTCCAAGATGGCGACGAACTTGGAGCAGCAAGCTGCTATACTGCACGGACATATTGACGATTCTATCGTTCCAGGAACCGTACATTTGGTTGACACGGACCACACGAGCAGGGCAAGGCACTCCAAAGCGCATCAAGATATCATTTTGGTGCCAACGCCCTCGAACGATCCAAATGACCCTCTGAACTGGAGCCCGAGGAGGAAGTATATGTCTCTCGCGTGCATGTGTGTATACGTTTGGTTCACAGGTGAGAGATTCGAGGCAAGGACCTGCGTTAAACAGGACTAAATCCGTCGCAGGTATCGCAAACTCGGTCGTCTACTCCGTACTCGTGCCTCTATCGGAGAGTACAGGATTGACCATCGCGGATCTCAATGCTGGCACTGGATATCTGTTTCTTCTTGCAGGATGGGGACTCCTCTTCTTTCAGCCCTTTGCGTTGCAGTACGGCAAGCGGCCGACGTATCTCATCTCCACAATTGCTACTATGTGCTTCACGATCTGGGGAGCTCACGCTAAAGGAAATGGTCAATGGATCGCTAAGAATGTTCTCGGTGGTTTCTTTGCATCTCCAATTGAGGCGCTACCAGAGATATCAGTCGCTGATGGTAAGCCCTGATACAATTTTGAAGGTTGCACGCAACTCACTAGCACAGTGTTTTTCGCCCATGAACGCGGAACCTACATGGGTGTATACTCGTTCATGTTAGCGGGCAGCAACTTCTTCGCGCCCATCATTTGTGGCTTTATCAACGACGGCCAAGGCTACAAATGGGTGTTTTATTGGCCTGCAATCTTCTGCGCAGGCTCCTTCATATTTCTATTCATCTTTATGGAAGAGACGAATTATGATCGAAAATCCGTAGGCATAGTCGAAGATGGGTCTCCTACGCGGAGCAGCGAACAGCTCGACGCCGAAAAGGGCGCCGCTATTGATACCGCCACTGCTGCAGAGAAAGACAAGGAAACTGAAATAGCACCCGCCGCGACGCAAGAGTCTACAGCACCTGGTGACTTGTACCCGAAAGAGAAGAGCTTCGTGCAGAAGATGTCCGTTATAGACGCCAGTCGGCCGCAGAGGATGCCATATCGCATCTTCCTTTCGCTGAAGCTTGTTAGTTGGCCTGTCGTCTTTTATGCCGGCTTCTCATACGGCTCATATCTTATCTGGTTCAACGTCCTTAATGCCACAGCTTCCGTTCTTCTCGGTGGGCCGCCATACAACTTCAGGCCTAGCATGGTCGGTCTCAGCTACGTATCGTGCATGATTGGAGTTACGGCTGCGAGCTACTTCACTGGATTCTTCTCGGATTGGCTCACTATTCGACTTGCCAGAAGGAACAACGGCGTTATGGAGCCGGAGCAACGACTCTGGCTATTTGCGGTGACAACAGTCGTTCTTCCCGCAAGCTTGATCTTGTGGGGCGTTGGTGCGGCACATCATGTCCATTGGTTCGGTCTAATCGTTGCCATGTGCACGACAGCCTTCTGCAATACCTGTGGAATCACTCTGAGTGTCAACTACTTGGTTGATAGCTACAGAGACATCAGCGGCGACGGAATGACAACCGTGATAATAATCCGTAAGACACATTCAATGGAGCAGCAGATTCTCGATTAGAAAAAGCTAACTACCTCTGCAGGTAATACAATGTCTTTCGCAATTGGCTATGGTATCAGTAAGTCCTCACACGATTGAAAGAAAACTTGTAGAACTGGGCTGATCTGATGTGCGTGATATAGCTCCGTGGCTCGACAACCTTGGAACGCAGAACTGCTTCATCAGCGCCGCTTGCATTGGCCTCATTGTGAGCGCTGTATTTCTCCCTGTGATCAAGTGGGGTAAGGGCTGGCGCGAAGCATATCGTCTCAAGTACTGGAATCTCGTCAAGAAGCATATTGGAATGGGAATGGTTCATTAGCTAGACCTGAACTTGGAGGCTTGCATATTTTGAGCAGCATCAGTGGAGTCAGCTTTGGGATTGCATTGTGCACGCATGTATAGACTGGCAGCTCAAAGGCATAGATGTGGATGTAGATGAATTGCGACGTCAAGTCGCGTCTTTCATAGTGGAGCTCCCGAGCCTGGTCCTCTACAAGTCCGATCTGTGACCCCCAAATCCGGAAGCCAGGGTGCTTTAGAATCACAATACTGCTCCTTCATGGGTTTCCATGCCTGCTGATCGTTCAACGTCCCAGCAAAGACGCTGACAATCTCGTCCCATAGTGGAGTCGTAGCAAATATCGGACTTCCGCAGAATTGGCAGAAGTGCCTCATAAGCTTCGTGCCCGAGTCTGTGTGCATGTCCTCGAAACAGCGTAGGGCATCGTCTTTCGATTGCTGCCATTTCAGGTCCTTCGAAATGTGAGGTGTTGTCTCCAGCGAAAGCCCGGGATTGCAATTCCGAGCAGCAGTACTTACTTTCTTGAGAAAGATGGTATTTGTGACGAACGATGTGCCCGTAGACCTGCGACAATTGCAGCAGTGACAAACCACGCTGTAGATTGGTTCGCCACTGATCATGTATTGGACAGTGCCACAGAGGCATTGACCAGTCCCTTTGAAATCCTCCGACCCAGCATCGACTTGCATTGATTCAGCCATGATAGACGAGATCGGACTCGTACCAAACCGTCCCCACAGGGCCAAGAGGTTTTGAAACACCCGCCTTAGCGCAGAACTTTGCCGCTTTGATATCGGTTACTCCTGTTGGCCGGTCAAGGGTACTTCATGCATTGTCACCAATTGTGCGGTTCTTGGGACGCCGATCGGCACAGCAGAAATAGAAACAGGAAAAGCATGCGAGAGCCCCATCCTACCGTATCCACGTGGAGGGATTCACTTAGTGAGCGCCGCTGCTTGGTGCTGCGAAGTGGAGACCCGGCAAGGGTAGAGAAAGGTCGTTAGATAATATAGGCATTTTCGGTAACGCAAGCTCTGATGGAGCTCAGTGTCGCTCAGTCTTAATCAGATACATCAATGCATCAATTTTCCACTGATTCCAATGAAACCTCGTAGTCACATCCCCAATGAGACTTTTCCCAGTCACTCTGCGATGCCTTCCTAAACACCAGCACCAAGCCGTTCTCATCCAGAGTAATCACCAATTAAGGGACATCGTTCCCAATGGTTCCCTTGCACCACTGGCGCCAAACCTTGCCCGATCATCTCCAATCTTTCTCTTGAAGATGCCCAGCTCCTTCAAGCATTCCTCTGCCTCCGCCTGCAGCTCTTGCGCCCATGCGAGATCCGAAAGCCTCGAATCCTCAACCGCCGTCTCCTCACCGGAGTCGCCCTCTCCATAATCACTTTGCGCCACATTCTCTTTGTTGTCGAGGCTTTCTCGGGCCGATGGAGCCTCCTTTAGCCCTGCGACACCTTCGTCCTCGTCGCTTAGCACATCCAAGCATGGAACATCCTTCTCCTCTGGGATCGGTTCCGGCAGCACAATCGGATTCCTAAGCTCCCCGAGCACAAGACCTAGATGGCGTCGTAAATTCTCGTTCTCACTCCTCAGCGACGGAACCAGACCTCTGAGCTCTTCCACCTCCCTACTAAGTGCTCTGATTCTTGCATCTGATACAGTCCTGCCTTCCTCCATAAGCCGCTGCATCTTCTCCACTTGCATCTGGTAATCTGCCATCGCCTCTTGCTCCTCCCTCTCCGTCTTCTCGCGCTTCTCCTTCACATAAGCTTCGTGCCGCTCCTGCTCGCGGTGACGTGCGGTTTGAGAGTTGATCATAGACTGCAATTGAGCAATTGTCGCAGCCATAGAGGCGATTTGAGCATCTCGCTGAGCCGCCGAGACGGATGTAAGATTGGTGTGTGCTCTTGTGCGAATCTTCTTGGCCTGGTCCGCATATCGCAACGTTGACAGCGTCTCGTCGTAATCGGAGGGTGATATGCAAGCCACCATTGCTGTCTTCGAGTTTCCACCCAGGGAGTCCTTCAGCAGCCATGTGAGAACTGAGTCACGATACGGCACCACCTCCGCCTTTGCACTTGCTCCTCCCTTGCGCGGTGTGCCTGTCGGAGTACCGGCGCGACTATTTGGAGTTCCTGGACGACCGTGACGACGAGGGTCCGCAAGCGCAGCGATGACCCGTCCAAGGGTCGTGAGAGACTTGTTGATCTTGCCGCCCTCTACAAGGCGCTGTCCGGTAGCCTCAGTCGCCTTTGCACGCTCCGAGCCCGCCAGGTCAACGAGGCGCATGCGTGACGAGCGCTCGATTGTGTCGGACGTTGTTGCACTATGTTGAATCGACTTCAGATGTATTGTGAAGACGGCGTGTGAGCGAGAGGATGTGTCGTTCATCTTCGTCGCAGCAGTTGTTCGATTGATATCTCCAATCTTCATGAGGTTTCTAATCTCCTCATACGACTTGACCGGCGCGTCGGTCAGGCCTTGGACGTACACGCCATCTGCAGGAGATTCGCGAATCTTGAGGTAGGTAGGAGGATCGGTTCGCGGCATGAGGAGGTCGCGCACGTGTTCGTTGTACACTTCGAAGTATGAGACGTGCACATTGTATGTTGTGTTTTCCTCAGCCTCGTCATCTATCCGCCTGAACATTGCCTCGCAAGTGCGCGGGATGAGGCCAGGCTGCTCAGGAGTTCCCATCATTGTGTAGGATTTGCCAGAGCCAGTCTGGCCGTATGCGAAAATGCAAGTATGATATCCATTGAAGTTGTGGTCGAGGAACTCTTCGCCGAAGGAGCAATAGACATCTTCTTGATGCGCATAGTCGGGCGAACTTTCATCGAAGGAACAGAAAGATTTGTCGAAGGTAAACAACTTCTCTTCGACGATTTTACGGGACTTTGTTTGTGAATTTGCCGGATCGACATGATCGGGGGCGAGGAGAGTCGTTGATTGTGTGACCGGATCCATTCTTATAAGACATTTTGCACCGCGTTTCTCCTCTGTGACTCAATTAGTCTGGGATAGCCTTTGCAATTGTTAAGAATTAATCTTACCTCTGGGCAGAAACTTCCTAACTCTCACCACCACCTTCACATTCGCGCTGTCTTGGTCCCCCATTGTTCCAGATGGCGGTGGGGTTGGAGGTGCTTGCAAGACCTCTGGTTGAGCAGCACGTAGAGAAGGACTCGAGGCTGTCGATCCATACACTCCACGGGAGGAAGGATCGTATGATAGTCCGCGGAAGCCTCGTGCATCCAGCGCCATGTCTTCGAGCAAAATTTCGACGGTATGTACAACTTCTCTGGAACGAAGGCGACGATGACAATGCATCAGACGGAAGGAACCAGGGTCATGTTGATATAGCGCGGTCGCATGGACATTGCGATTGCCAGCGTGGCAGCGTGTTAAGCACAAGTGATGCGTATTGATTTCCCAAAGCAAGCGCTGTTGGTTGATTTAGCGCTAGACCTGATACAGTTAGAAATAAACAATCGGATCTGTTATGCCGAGTTCCGGGGCTACGTCACGCGCCATGGAGGAAGCGAAAAATTATTTCTCCCATCTCGAGTCCAATGCGGAAGCATGCCTCAAACTTCCAACAACGAAACGAACGATGTCGAAGGTCTTGTTGAAAAGCTCTCGAGTCAGGCCTTGGTGGATGGGCATGTCAATTCTGCCTCTGCAACATTCAAATCAGCTTGGCAACAGATTCAAGGATCCGTGAACGACAACCCCTCGCAACAGAACGCGCCTGCATTTGCTGCATGGGTCAAATGGCTTCACCAATTCTCAAATTCCAGCGATGCTGGCGACATCTTTCGTGACGACAAGTACTGGAAACTCGTCCAACAAGGCCTCCGAGCAAACAGTGCTGAACAACGCAAATATTGCTTGTATATCTTGAGCAGATCGCTGGCACTACTTGATCAGGATGTCAATACTCCACGCATGGCTTTCGCAGCCGGGAATGGTCAGCGGGAATACTTCCTCGATGCTTATGGAAAATATTGCATCTTATTCCAAACCCTCGTACTGGACCGCTATATCAACCAGGTTGAGGAGTGCCTCCCTGAGTTGAAAGAGCTTGCCACACCTTATGGAGCCGTTGATCCAAGCTGGATCATCATTCTATTGGATGCTGCTCTGCGCAGTGGTATACAAGACTCTGTGCGAAAGGCCGTTGGTATCAACTTCCTGGACTGGGATCTAATGACATATCCAGCGACGGATGTGTGGTCGGAATTTCTTGTACAGTCATTCCTACCGTGGGCATGCCAAGGATCCCTGTTCACCTCTAGCATCATGAGAAATGGCGCTCACGTTATCTGTGAACATGGTGATAAGCTCTCGTCCTTCATTGACAGGCTAGTCTGCTTATGCGAGGATGAGGACGCTTTACTACTATTGTGCCGCCAGATTCTGGATTACATTGTTGACACAGGTGCCAAGCAATTCTCTTTCTCTGGACCGTACCTTTTGGAAGGCTTGCTTAAAGGTCTTGGTTCCGTCATAGATGATGCGCCTATCTCCCTTGGTCCCCAAGAACGCGAACTTGTGAGAAAAATAGTATCGATACCGGGACTGCCACCAATCGCGCGAGCCCTGCAAGAAGCACAGTGCTTGAAACTGTGTGCACTAACTCGGACGGACGAAATTAAAGATCCAAATAGTGCCTTAGAACCGCTTCGTCAGGATATATCATCAGATTCATCAAACTTCCAAGCTTCGTTAGAAACGGATGTCTCGTCCATCCATGATTTAATGGAGACGGTTGAGGCGACTGGTCACCGCTCGCTTCATGGACCAGGGCTTGTCAAAGCACTAAAAAGGATTACCAAAAGTTTCAATGTAGAAACCGGCCTTCCAGCAGAAACAATTTTCGAGGCCTTGACGACAATATGGGAAGCAATCGTAACACAGGACTACCCAAGGCCTGTCCTCTTGGTAGCACCTGGAGCGTTCTTTCATCCGCAATGTATTTCCGCGTCTTCAGATCATCCTGAATTAAACTCATTTTTATTACGTGTTCTTTCTGAGTTGCAAGGCCTCTGTAATGGTCGTGTCTACGTTCTTGCTTCGCTCACAAAAGCTTTGCGCTACTCGTATGGTGTATCTTTTGCAATTCTCCAGGAAATCCAGATATCAAACTTCATTGTCTCATTTGCAGACAAACCTCCGGTTCCAAAGCCTGAATTCTTTATGGAAGCTGCAGTCTCTTCCATCCTTGAACGAGATCGTCCAAATCACGCCTACATGTACTACTACGGACACCGCGAGGGCGTGGGCTACGCGAATCTGTTTGACATGGTTAATCGACTCCGTGCCGACGACTGGGTGTACGGCCGCCAGGTACTGGACCGCCTCCTTGAACCGTGGGAGCAACAAACGTTACCAGTTCCAATGGTCAGCAAATGGAAGACGACGCCCCAATTGCAGCTGATGGTAATACTCTGCCATCGCTGTTTCGTTCACCGCAGTCCAGACGTTGCCCACTATTTCAAGCGCTTCTTGACAGTCCTCTCTATGGAGCCTCTCCCGCGTTTTCGCTACCTCCTGGAGTGGATTAGCCTTTCGCTCCTGGAGAAGGATGGGATCTCTCGGGAGGAAGTCTTAACACCACTTTGTTCGCCAAATCATGATAACCCGAAATTTATGGCAGCTCTTCTGAAGATCGTAGTGCAGGCCTGTATACTGGATGAGTGTCCCGAAGATTTTGGACTCCGCATAATGACTGCCATGGTTGCCTTGTGCGCTAGCCCCAAAATCGTTGTGCGGCATGAAGCACAGTGGTCTTTCTTGGGGCTCTGGGATGTTGCAGAGCGGAAGTGTTGGCAGAGTCTCACCGGCAACATTGCATTCAGGGCGCTCAACGACTACATTCGCACACTAGATCGATACACGAATCCACCGCCACAACGAGCTCTAGAGAAATTTGATATTCGTCATGACAGGACGCTGACAAACCTGTTTGAGGGCCACTATTTGAGGATCGAACCTTGGGAAGACGCGATTGTTCGGCGGGAAGATTTCGAAATAGTTTGGAAACAAGAACAAGAGAGGTTTTCATTGCCAGGAGATGCAATTCCACTTGGCGATCCAAAGCCAACCGTAAATGTTTCGAGTCCCCTTTCAACCACGGAGGCAGAGACCTCGACTGAAGCTACTTCAACCGCTGGTCCTCTGCAAACGAAATCAAGCGCGTGGCAAAACATCCTGAATCTCTCCGACACGTCACTGTCTACCTCACAACGAGTCGTTCGTCCCATTACCGTCTTCGCGTCACACATCGCGTTTGCACACAACCTGGGCGGCATATCCCGTGCCGCGGAGATCTTTGGTGCAGAGGCACTGATTGTCGGAAAGGCAGAGGTGGTGAAAGATCGCGCATTCCTTGGAGTCAGCGTCAATTCGCATATGCATCTCCCGATTGAGGAGGTGAAGAGCGACGAGAAGATCGTACGAGAGTGGTTGCAGTCCAAGCGAGGCTTGGGCTATGGGATTGTGGGCGTGGAGCAGACGGACAAGAGCATTGTCTTAGGACGCGAACGTCCAAGCGGAAGAGGAGATGCCCGAGCTAATGGATCAGAGGGGAGTAAGGTCTTGCCGAAGAAGTGTGTCCTCGTTCTTGGAAGCGAGAAGGAAGGCATTCCGGGCTGGCTGCTCGCGGAATGTGATCTCTGCGTAGAGATTCCGCAGGTAGGAGTCACGAGGAGTTTGAATGTGCAAACCGCTGCCGCGGTCGTACTTTATGAGTATGGGAGGGAATGGGGTTGAGTTTAACCCGGCGAGGTTTGCGCCGATCACCCATGTTGGGTGTTGACTACAGCGTTATCGACTTCAGTAGTATATAAACAGCTTTCCCATCGGAAATGTCAATATGCTATCGCTGACCGTAATTGGAAACCTCCGGTATCTTTTTCTCCCGAACGATAGTGCTTTTGAGTTAAGGCTGATTTTCACATAGAAAACCAATTCCAGACCGACTCATTTCCATTTTCGAACTACCAAACCAAACATCCGTATACCAGGAGCACCAGAAGAAGTCAAAGTCTGGCTCCCAGCACTGATTGCTACTGTCCTCAGTCGGTGAAGACTCTTCATATCTGTTCACGGAACGGACCCTGGGCCAGGTTCTTATGGAACATACATACCCAAGGTCGGATCTGAAGTTCACAGACCAGTGGTGGAGGCAGTCTCACGACTAGGAGGCGACCCAGTGGGGACATTGTAGTCCTCTATGTCAGACCGAGCCACCTGATCTTGCGTATTCTGTTCGCTGCCTTGACCGCTGGCATTCATGACTTGTTGAAGTTCGATACCGCTCAGGCTATTTGGCTGAGACTGAGCATCTTGGATGGTGGGTGTCGGCAGCGGAGAAGCTCCGACGGCGTCGTGCTCTATGTCAGCTCGATCTGGGAAAAGCAGAACGGTCAAATGATATCCTCTCAAATCATGGGCCGTTTGCTTAGAGCAAGACATACCACCTTGGCGACGTGCTGCGGCATGCCCATAGTACATCCGCTGAGCTTGCCAGATGGTAATTGTAGCCAGGAGAGCTGATAAAATGCCGAATACAGTGTTGGTTATGATGTCTCCCCATACATTGGGTTTATTGCTAGCGTTCGACAGTGTCGACAGTGAAGCATAAGAGTGTATAGCTGCCATGAAAGGACTACAATATGTGACGAATGCAATAAGGAGGCGCAAAGGTGAAAGCGTTGGAAATGGGGATGTGCTGCTAATAGGTTGTCTGGGACAAAGTGATGGCCATGACAGATGCGGAAGATTTGCTTTTATACTGAAGTCAATTGGAGCGCGGCTTAGGGGAAGCATGTCCCATATCCAAAATCATAAGAAAAGGGAGAGAGAGAAAGTGCAGGCAGAGAAGCGGTGACAAAGTTCAACGAGGCTGGGCATTCTACTTTTTGATTCCAGAGAGACTTCTAGGTATATCACCGACGGTGTGAGTGGCGGGGCGATCCGGATATTCTATGCAGGCACGGCAAGTCTAGCGAAGTTGGCTTAGAACTACTAGCTTTGGCATATATGCATTCAGATTTTGGATATCTAATGACATTGGCGTTCAGGAGGATTTGCGGTACGAGGCCTTGTCCGATTCGTGAAGATTCTGAGCTAACCGCGGCAAGATTTCGGACAGCAAATAGGAGTGAAGAAGATTAAGAGTTCAAGCGTAAGATTTTGGCAGCCGTGTCACAGTGTCCTTGGTGTCAAGTCTTTCCGCCTTATCCCTTCTGCGGAAACATTCCTGCACCAAGATTTTGGTTGCCGTGCATCAAGATTCTAGTCGTCCAATCGACCCAAGCATGGAGCTCCGCTTTTCAAAGAGGCGTGGCGACCTTGAGTACTGTGCTTTTTGCTGATTTGTGGCTGCTTCGGTACGTAAAGGGTATGCTGCAGCAGAAGACGTCAACCCCTTGCAACAATGCAAACTAGGGGTCGAGGCACTGATTCGATGGACTAATAAGGCATCTATCCTAAGCCTCGCGTGGAAATGTGGGGAAGACATGCATGTGGCTTTGAGAGTCGAAATCTTAAGATTGCGGTCAACCATGCCTCATCAACGTTTAGACAAATAAAGCTCCATGGAAGAAGCATTCTAAGAGACGTACTATCATATCTGCTATTGGAGGGCCGACGCATGTCAGACGCCACATTCTTATTTCTTTATCTCAGCCTTGTCAAGCCCTCGAACATATTTGAACAATTTCTCACCCAAATCTCCAGTACCAGAGCCCTTCACACGACTTGAGGTCAAAGATCTCTTCCACAAAATCCACGTCAAAAGCAATCCAGAAAAAAGACTAACTACACAATGGGCTCCCTTTCTAGCGAGGAATGGGAAGTCCATAAACCACAAATATGGGAGCTGTACATGGAACATGATCGGAAACTCGGGGACGTGATTCAAATCATGCGATCCGATCACCACTTTCGAGCAAGGTTGGTTTACTGTAAATTTTAAACAAAATCCATACGAATCCTAGCTAACAGATATCTTTGCTTGAAGCAAAAACCAGTACGAAACCCATTTCAAGAAATGGCGATGGCGGAAGAATCTTTCACCGCAAGAATGGAAGTGGGTAGAGAGTAAACTGGCAGACGATAGAGACGGTCATGAGGTGTTGCTTTGCTGTGTCGCGCTTAACAAAAAGAGAATATCAAAGGAATTGAAACGCCATTCCAAGTGTGGTACGTGATGTTGCGGCCTTGAAGTGTTCTTCTATCCTAACCGTTTTAAGTCGTCGATCACAGCCAGACTGTTTCGAAAGGAAGCGCATTCACGGAGGGTCTCGAAATCCGCAGAATCTCCAAGGAAAACTCAACATCCTTGCCGCTGGAGGAGAGGACTTCTGTGTTGAATCTTCCTCTATCCCGGTCACTCACAATTGCCGAATTGATGGATTGTTTGGAGACTTATGACGCGAGTCCCAGAATCCCTTGGATGGTGTTTACAGAACTGATCCCAGGTTTGCCAATATGGTCCTGTGTAGACAAAGAACGCAGAGGCTTCCATGAGAGCCTGGTCGAGATTTATCACGCTCTATGCCAGCATCACAGCGCCCCCTTCACTGATCAACTTGATCTCCCTCTAAGCATAATCAACACTTTGCGGGTAGTCTTCAGAGAAGAGAGAATGGAAAGTTTGGCTGGTCGAATAAAACTACTGAACCGTCAAATGCAAAGACTAGCATGTGCTATTGCTATTGAAAACCGAGACTTTGCAATACTGAAGGTGTTTCAGGAAGTTGGGGGCATTATCAACGTCATGAAAGAGAGCAACACGACATTCCTTCACGACGCAATACCTGCAGGCATATTTGACGCCGTAAATATGCTCGTCGATATGTCCGATCTGACTCAGTATTGTTGCAAGTGCGGCGAATCGCCGATACAGTGCGTTATAAACCTCAAGATGTACCTATTACTTCGATTCGAGGAGCAGCAAGTCTTGGAAATTATTCAACGACTTTCGGAGAAAGACCGCGATGTCGACGAAAGAAGTCACGTCGGAGAGACCCTTCTTATGTGCTTTGCTCACCGACCGAAAATCATCGCCTTCCTCCTGGACTCTGGTGCTGACCCACGCATCACTGATAAATGGGGGTGGAATGCATTGGTGGGTATATGAGGAAATTGAATGGAATAGACGCTAATTTGTGGTTAGCACGTATGGGCTACTGATACTTTCCATTTAGATTCAGATGATGCAATTGCATCTTTACAGCATCTTCTTCGCACAAATGTTGACATCAACGCTACAACCACGGATATTACAGTACGTCATTTCGTAGTTCCAGCCGGTGCGACGGCATACTGTATCTTCAAAAAAGCATCCCTTGAACGACGGAGGCACGGCTTTCGGAGTACCGGCCGTTTGGAAAGGGTGGAGATGTTACTATTGGAGAGCGGCGCTCTTGAATAGATGCTGATCGAAGAGCGGTTCGAATGACTCTAGCCCGTCTTGTTTGAATGGTCATTATGGGTACACTTTCAAGCCGAAACTCCTTTGCTGGCACTGAAAGCAATCCGGCCACTATTTCGGTTTCCCATAACGACGAATCCCGATTGTAATATCGTAGAAACTTATCGTTTGCAAGACTCATAACGGCTTCGCAACCTTCCTCTTCTCCGTCTTCCCTGTGTCCGGATCCTTCATCGTTTGCCACGACAAGGGCGCCATAAGGCTGCCTCCGCCAATTGTTCCCGTGTCATCCATCGACCAAGCTAGTATCACGCCATAGTCGTTGCCTGCCGTACTCAAGTAGAAGTCTCTTTGGTCGCCTAAGCTGATGACAACCGCCCGCACAACGTCTCCGACGCGAAACGCCTCGCTCATGACAACCTTGTCCTTCTCAGTCGCTCGGACATCTTGCGCTCGTATCTGTCCGGAGAACTGTGACTGTTGAGGTACAGGTATTGGCTCAACGTGGGACGGTGGCGGAGGTAGCGTAGCGGCATTTGAAGTGGACGTGGAGTTGTTCGAAGATGGGTAGATGGCGAGGATGGAGCAGGCGGCGGAGCGTGGTGTTAGTCGCGTTATGCGAGCGAGGACGGCATTGTTGACTTCGGGGAGGAGAGGTGCATTCCTCGGTCTTGATATTGATATTGAAGAGTGAGCCAGAGCTTTGGAGCTTGTGGAGGCGGCTTTCCTTTTTGCGGAGCCATGTGATCGGTGAACTGGACCACAAATGGAGGCGCACAAGTGCGCTCCGTATTTATGAGTCCCTGAACCTGGCGAGTGTTCATCGCTTTTGAGACTGTCACCTGGGAGCAATAGCGCTGAAGTCATGCTGCGCTAGGTCAGAACGCAAATTCAAGATTGAAAAGTGATGCCTGCGACTGAAGGTTGCGAATTGCCTGGAGCAAAAGGGCAACAGCCGTCAATGGTCGCAATATGAGAAAAGTATGAAGTGAGACGCCTAATGTCAGGTGTTGGCTCTGAAGTGGAGTGTGGGAGGAAGTGCGAAACGAAAAGGTGCACCTAATTGAGTTGCCTGTACGGAGCAGTACCGCGGTTTTCGTGTTTATTAGAATGGCGCTAGAAGATTTTAGTAAGCGCTATGTGAGCCACTACCCAAATACAGTTAAATTTAGATAGCATTCAAGAATTCAATTCAAGTATGTGCATGCTCGTACACTTGAAATAAAAAGTTATTGTTGTGGTAATGTAGTTCTGCTGTACTGTTATTCATTTCCTTCTTTTTTTCGGCTAGGTTGTACTCTAAGGCATACGATACGCCTTTCGTTTCTGCTTCTGTGTTGTCCTCCATAAGCGGCGAGGGTTCTCAAAACAGCTAAAGCCACCGAGATGAGATTTCTCCGCCTCCCCTGACTTCGGCCAACTTCAAAACTCTGATAGGTCAAAAATTCAGTATCACTTCTCTGCAGAATGGCAGCTTCCGAGATGAATGGCACGTTCAAATGGTAAAGTCACCAGCTTCCGTCCAACAGGACCATATCAGCTAGCTCTTAGCTTCGGATATGTTCATCCCGGCGTAGTCTTATCGAACTCTTCAGTCTCTCAAGCATCTGCTCAGTCTTCGGATATCTAGAGACATTGTCAGACGTTTGCATTATTGTAGTTTTATTCGGATCTATACCTGTTTCTCTTAAATCTTTCTCGTCTTGCTTCTCTCTTCAGACGCAGCAGGATGCATACCAACGTGAACATCTTGATGTGTATGTACTTTGATAGTCACTTAAGGCGCCCAGTTCATGTATTCTAAGCATCCTGCAGACATCAGGCGGAACCCTGAACTCACCAGAGAATCGTTCTACGAATATTGGGCTGTGAGTATCCGATGAATAATCTCAGACAAAGACCTACGTCCAGTCTCATGAAGACTCATGTAAATGACCATTAGGGAGTACACGGTCCACTATGCGTGCCTTGGGCTGAGGCTTGTGGAATTCAAGGGTACCGCCAGGTAGGTGTCTAGCTTTGGTTCTATCGAGCTCAACTGAATACCAGCTTCAGATGCATGTTTCCGGAGAAATTAACGGAAAAGAATTCGATGGCATAGCCGCTTTCGAGGCCGAGAGCCTGGACAAATTTCACGAGGCCTTTCAACATCATTACTATAAGGAAGTGATTGATCTAGACGAATTCAATCTAATCGACAAGAAGAGTGCCGATGGCGGAATCACTGCTGTCTACTCCGGAAAGACCGTGGTCAATATTAGCAGCGGCGAATCTACGCTTGGAGACGAGGACGCGGAATATCGGCTACAATGGGAGGAACACCACAAGAGAATAGGCAAATTATTGATATAAGCGTAAGGTGTAGAGATTTCTGAATCGAGGACTGTCGATATATATTCTCTCGTTCATGTGTAAAATTGGTATTGGATGGGCTGATTGCAAGCTGTAATCCATTGAGAGACGCTTGTTATTGAGTCCCCCCCAAAGGAACAAGACTCATCTCTACTTGGTTTGTCCCTGTAACCCATCGTTCATATCTTCGAGGCTGCGCTTGCATCTTTCAGAAGTTGCGCTCCGCCCTGTGCGATGCAAGCACCGTCGGATCCAACGCTGAACCAGGTAAACCCGAATTTCTTGTTCCTTTCCACAGCGGCGCTATGGGGCACCCAAGCTCCAACAGGCAGGCCGTATTTCTTCCCCGTGTCTGCAATTTTCTGCAGCGCCGAGAGAAAAACCTCCTCCGTTCCATCAGGGCCCATCAGGCCGAGAGAGAGTCGAAGATCAGAGCTGCCCACGAACACACCAGAAATTCCTTTTACGCTGAGGATCTCGTCGCAGTTCTCCACCCCTTGTGCTGACTCAATCATTGGAATTATCGCAACATCTTTCGCTCTGAGTTATCTGTCAGCGGAATGCGAAGCAAGTGTCTTGTGAACGTTGACTTGCTGTTTTGTGAAGTACTTCATCATGCTGGCGTCCTCTGACACATCGGCAAACTGTGCATGGAAACTGTAGATGCCTCTTAGCTGACTCTTTGACGCCAAACAGAGAACTTACGGGCCGAAGCTTCTCTGACCCAGCGGCGGATATCTTCCATATCTGACGACTGACTCCATTTCTGCCCTCGTTTGGACCATTGGGATAACAATCCCCGCCGCACCAGAGTCCAGTCCCCATTTTACCTGCCTGCGTTAGCTTACATGAGTCTATCGCGGTATGTAGATCGCTTTACATATTCAACTCCGGGTGCTGGAATCCGAACCAGCGGGACGACGCGGCCATGAGAAGCACTCGCAACTGCGTGAACAATATGTGTCCAATCTTGCGGCGAAAGGGGGTTATGCTCGCCATCAACTATCAGGAATGCGAATCCGAGCTGGCTCATTACTTGAGCGCTACAAGAGAGTATCTCAGTTCATTGCTACATACAAGTCATTAATATTAGTCCAAAGCTCACCTGTGAACGCTCGGAAATGTGAGAAACGTCCCGATCTGCACCTCATTCTTCGTAAACAATTCAGGAAAATTCGGCATTTTGACTTCAAGGGCTCAAAGATGTCAAATAAGGGTATAATGGATACAGACACCTTTACGGATTATGAAAGCAGGAAGAATGAATTGTATGAACGAGCGGAGTCTCTCACAACTCAGCTATTAATCTTCCCACATCCTACACGAGCGAGACGAACGATCTCCAAGCTATATGCCTCGGGACCCGCTTACGAGATCTCCTCAATTGAGAAAATCCACTTGTAGCGCTGTCGCGGCAACCCTTTCCGGGCATCGCATCAACTCGCCGTTTTCGGAGTTTGCGGCCGTCAGCGAGGATTTGGAATTGTTATGTTGTTCTTCGAACCACCTTAAGCAAGATTCCTCAAATATGAAGATAGTTCTTTCCGCCATTGATTTCCTTCATAGAGTCAGTTCATTGCAAGAGACAATTTAGACCTTCGAGTTCTTCCTGGAGGTGTCGTATCTGGATTCCAAAAAGAGGCGGTAATCCACCGAAATTCCGATTCTTTTCACTATCATTCACCCCCTGAGACACATGTGCATTTCCATCACACATCATTTGTCGGAATATTCAGGCAATCTCTCATATAATGCTCTCTTGAGTCGGTGAAGTTCTAGCAATCAAATCTCTCACTCGACAAGATGTCGGCCCGAGACAATCAAGAGCACGAACAACTTCGCATACAGCAACTCTCCGAGATGTGTAATACGACATACTCTACGAGTACCCCTTTAAGATACATCACCGACGGATTCGTCATCGTGTGAGATTCAAGCTTACTGCGAATTTTTGCTGCTGGGATTTTGCTACTCCCGAACTTGTCCAATGCATCTGCGGTCTACTCTGTACATATCAGATATATCATTTTAGTAGACCACCATATTCAAAAGCATCCTCTAACCTATTTCACAGTTCTTCTGTACTGGTTCATATTGAACCCTGAACACAATCATTCCTGATATTCTCTCATCGAGACGACATATCGAACACGGATCCTCATGTGCAGTTTGTCCTTCCTTAACATATCTGGCCCCCGTCAATCGTATAAGTAGCACCCGTTATGAAGCTGCTCAAATCACTCAGCAGAAAGCCAATCAGATTCGCCACTTCCTTGGCCTCCGCCATCCTGTGCAACGCCTGACCATACTGGAGCGTTCTTGCATGAGACTCCAGAAAGTGCGGCGGCAGCGAGCGAACCATCCTCGTGTCGATGATTCCAGGAGCGATACAGTTCACTCTGATACCATTCTCGCCTACTTCTTTCGCGCACGAGCTTGACATGCCGATAACACCGTGCTTCGCTGCGGAGTAATCCGACGACGTCTCTTTGCCCGAGATGCCGTAGATCGAGGATGTGTTGACGATGCTAGCAGCTTCCATCTTGAGGCTTTCCATAGCTTTGACTTGTGCGCGGGTAGCGTAGAACGTCCCGGTGAGATTGACTCTCTACAAACCGTGTCAGAAGTTCGGCGCGATATGTCTTTGAGAGGAGAAATGAGAAATACCATCATTCGATCCCAATCCTCGTCCGTGATATCAACAACCTTCTTCTTCCCCGACGTGATGCCCGCGAGATTCGCTGCCCCATCCAATCGCCCGAACTTCTTCACCGTGGCCTCGGTCCACGCATTGACTTGGGCGGAAGAGCTAACATCAACCTCCAGCGCAATGATGCGGTCGTCTTCGTGTACCGCATCCTTAGTCTCAGAAGGCGGCGAGACTTTACCGCCCGTAATATCGGGGAGAGCCGCGACGATGGCCTCGCGCCGATTGTCGACTATTGAAATGTTGGCTCCGCATTCGTATAAAAGTTTCGCGGTAGCCAGTCCCATCCCAGAACCAGCGCCTGAGACAACGAAAACTTTGCCCTTGAAGTCGAACGCCATGATGTTTGCTGACTTGAGGATGGATTGCACGTAGGTAGTACCAAGACTCTGAATGAAGGACGAATAATGAGAGCAAGACGAGAAAAATCAATCCGTCCTACCTATTTGCTGCACATGTGACTTGCACGTACAATCTACGCATATCTAGAGCGGGTGCTCAGTTGATAAAGGTGGAGTAAAGGGAGAGGAAGAGGCTAAGGAATGCAATGCCGACTCCCCGCTCAACTTCGCTCTCCTCCGCTAGAAAGTCGGACTTAGGCGAGTTTAGTAGAAAACCACACATCATAATTATGAGTTCACATGGAAATTGTACTTACGCACATGACAGTAGTCATTTTCATGTAATTCCATTGAAAAGTCTATCTGTGTCCCTCAGCATGCCCGAATGGATCCTGTCCACCCATCCCTGGTATTTGGGACGAACTAGAAAATCAAGCCATGCTCGACACATTATGCAGAACGGAAAATACGGTGCTTCTTCCCTCTGCCCACCTTCATCCATTCACATTCTCGCCAAAACAACAGGGAAGAAGTTCGAAAAAGAGGTAACCATCGGATGCTCGCTCGGTATCAGTGCTGAGAGGCGACCAGTGAAACGCTTGAACGCCGTGCCCGTCCATACCAAGAGACAATAGTAACGCCAGAAGTAAACCGGTGAGTGTTGAAAGAATGCCATCAAAGCTCGCCACTTAGGCAATTCAACCCTCGACAAGCCCTTTCCCTTCTCCAACTCCAAGCAATTCTGCACATTTTCTTGCTAGGCCTACAACCTCACCTTCTCCGCCATCTGTACCATCGTCACCCTCACCATCTTCTCCCTCCCCACTTTCGTCAATATTCTTCTCTGCAATCATCTTGACCATCTTGACAATATCGTCGGTCTTCCGTATCGCGTCAAGTAACCTCTTGTCTTCGCTCTCGAGTAGTTGAAGTAGTGTCCAAATTGCAATATGTTGGAACGTCGCGTCGCCGGATGCGAGGAAGCGGCTGAGGTACCCAGAAATGCCGCCTTGGGGCTCATTCCATTTCTTGAGGAAGGGGGTGTAGTCGCCAACTAGTATAATATCTAGGTTAGTAAAACCGTACCCAATAAGGCAGAAGGAAGTGAAACATGCCTTTACTGCTTAGATTACCCAAGGCTGCTGCGCTGTTCCCCTGCACTTCCACGCTTTCGCTTTCCGTGAGAGGAATTAAGACGTCGAAGACGCCCAAATCTAGCAACTTCGGTTTTAGCTCGTCGCTTAAAGCCAACACTGCAATTGCCGCAGTCATCTCGCTCTGGACGCTTAACGGCACATGGAGTACGAGCTCCGTGCACTTGCTCACTGCTCCTGCTTGTAGTACCAGCTCCTTGTTCCTGTCGCTCGATGCAGCGAGATTCCGTAGCGTAGAGATCGCATGGCATTGAATTTCTTCGTTTTCGGTCGCGCCTAGCAGGTCCACAAGTGGGTTGAGGAAGCCTGCATCTATGATCGGAGATTCATTGGCGGGATGTATGCTAATGTTCCTGATGCACGCAACAGCGCTTAAGATTAGAGGTAGGTATGTGCTCTTAAGCAACTTTAAGAGTGGTGGGAGTCCTCTGGCCCGCACGATGTCTAATTGATACTTCTCGTCCGACGCAAGATTGCGGAGCGCGAGCGCTGCTTGGCACTGTACTTTTGGGCTATCCGACTCCATGAGGTGTACGAGTGACTGTATGAGTCGTGGTTCCTGGTTGGCGAGTCTTTTACGGTTCGAAGCATCGACGGCAATGTTTGACAGGGCGGTTGTACAGTAGTATTGCACGTCGACGTCGGTGGAGGAGAGGAGCTGTACGAGGACGGGAATGGCACCGGCATTTACTAGTTGCTGGCGATTCTCATCTGTGGATATCATGGACTGTATCAGTGTATCTGATCCAACCATATTGGGGTCCAAGTTAATCTTACCTGAATGTGTCATGTTCAATAAGGCGCCAGTAGCATTTCTCTGGACGCGCATATCCTTTGACCTCGCCAACTTTGTAAGAGGGGCCAGAGCTCCAGAGCGTGCTATCTTTGCTTTGTTCTCTTCGTGTGTGGCTAGGTTTGTGATGCATCCTACCGCGTTGCATTGGACCTCGACATTAGGTGAGTTCATTTGCTTGATGAGCGGCCCAAGTCCGCCAAGCTCGACGATTTTAACTTTGTTCTCGGCTAAAGCATGTCAAATATTGACCTTCACAGAACAGTAGTATAGACATACTGTTAACCGCCAGATTGCCCAGCGCAGCGCTTGCGGCTCGTTGCACTTCGATGTCATTGTTCTGCAGCAAGAAGAGGATTGGATCGAGGGTTTCGCGGTCGACTTCTCGGACATCTGCTTTGCGGCATGCTTTTAGTATAGGATTTATGTTTACTGTGTATATCAGAGGTTGCATACCTCGTTCGGTGATCTCAGCAAACGTCAAGCTTGCGCTCCGCTGGAGGTCGATATTCTCTGAGTAAACAAGGGTGCTCAGAGCTTGCAGTGGTGGTCCGGAGAAGAAGTCTGTGTCTGCCCTCTGTGTAGGAGGAAGTCAGCGGTGGACCAATCAGGCCGTTGTTGCGGTGGAAGGAGAGATGTACGTTTTCAAGGTAACCCAGCAAGTCGCTGACAGCTTCGCGTTCAGAGTCTGCGAGGATCGGATCATAGAGGCTGTCCTTGGACCGACCTGGCGAAACAGTAATCAGCTTAGCTCGTCTTCAAAGGCGAAAGGATGGGTTAAAGGCGACGTACCACCGCAGCAGAAAGCTATCAGCCTCTGGCAGAGGAAGGCCATTGCAGGCCGGGAGCTGTCTTAGCAGCCAGCAGAGCGATGTTTGGACGAGCACGAGGCGGACAGGCACGTCGATAATATCGCTGGCTGTGGTGCTGCACGCGAATTAGACTGTCATGAGGCGCAGCGGGAATCACGCGCCTCGACAACGAGGATGTGTTGAAGGGCCGTTGCGAAGTGGTTGCGAGGCGTGCTGTGGTGCATCCATGTGCAGGCGTGCGAGAGCCGGTTGCTAGCTTAGTGCACCACTTTGGGATTAGCGCCGCTCTGCCCAGTGACGCAAAGTGCATCTCCAGCCTGGCTCGGGCCGCAGCCATTCACAGCGTTTGATTCGGCACGGAGCATCCTGCGCGAACCCAATCCAAATTCTGATACGTACAAGAGCAGGAGATCATGCATGTCTTTACTAGTGTATGTTTTGCAAGACTAGAGACTCCGGCGGCGTCGATTATTGAGCGCCAAACTATGCAAGCTATGATACAACCTCAACCCACAACGCCCTTTTCCCTTATTGTACAATTCTTAAAGACTCTGCTGCCCTCTTGTCTCTATGGGCAAGAAAACAGTGGCTACAAATGAAACAAGATATATTGCACCAGCCGCCAGAATTGGAGCGAGAGGATCCTTGATCCCGCTGTTCGCAGCAACGATAGGTGCGCAGATGCCGGTGATACGATTCAGAAGAGACGCAATGCCAGTGGCTGTCCCGCGGTTCGGAGCAGGAAATACTTCGGGCGTATATGCATACAGTACGCCATACATGATGTTCTGGAAAGCTGTCAGCATCAAAGTGCAATCGGGTGATGAAGTGCGTCACCACTCACCTGCCAAAATGCCTCCGCGGCAGAACAGAACGTTTGGTATGCCGGGGTCGTCGAGGCGGTGAACAAGTACAGGAAAATGGCACTGAACAAGGTGGAAATAGCCATTGTGCCTTTACGGCCAACATACTTGATGTCGACGGTCCAGCAAGCTATGATACTTCCGGGTACACCAGCCGCTGAGGTGATGAAATAGTTCCGATAGACGGTCTGGGTCGATACAGGAGCCTGATCTTTGCCAGATTTTGCCAGATACTGCGGCAAGAATGCATTAAATAATGGGTATGCCATTCCGATCCTATGATTGTCAGTTGTGGTTGCAGAAAATTGACGACAAGACATACGTCGCCCAAATGATCCATATCAGAATAGTCGTCACTGCGAGTCTCCATCCTTGAAACAGCGGCTTCATAACTTGCCACGAAAGTGCGTTCGTCTTGCTCTTGGCAATCTCCGCGGCAGTCTGAGTCAATGATTGGGCTTCTGGGTGGCCTCCAACAGCGTTGAGAATTTCTTCGGTAAGCCATGTCTTTGCTTTATTGTGATGAGCAATCCCATGCACAACGGCCACTGCCTCGTCCTGTCGACCACGGGAAAGGAGGAGCTTCGGAGACTCGTAGAGTCTGAATAGAAAGAATCTACAGATGAACATTAAAAATGTCATGATTCCCAGGATGCCGATGAAATAACGCCAGCCGCGATTGTCTTCTCTGGCACAGCAAGGTTGTTCGCCATTGGTCAAGACGCAAGATTCGAGCTTCGTATCGCACGAGAATGGTGGAATAACCGCCCAAGCAACTACGTCACGTTAGCAACGGTACTTTCCATTGGCAGAAGAACGGACCAAGAGATGCAATGAGTTGTCCGACCGGCCACCAAACGGACAATAGGGTGAGGAGGTTGTTGGATTCGAAAGGCAAGAATTCGAGAAACAATGCACCATCCACAGGAAGATTGCCGCCGACTCCGAGGCCCATACAAAGAAACAAAGCTGCTGTCCCAGGCCAGTTTGGACCGAAAGCAGCAGCGAATCCAAAAGCACCGCATAGGAAAAGCGTCATGTTAAAGGCTGGACGGCGGCCTATCAAATCTGAAGCGATGCCCCAGAACGTCGATCCGATAGAAAGACCGATGAAAGTGATCATAGTGGTGTAACGAACATCATTTTCGCTCACCCCAAAGTCGACTGCAAGACGAGGTAGAACTAGCGCCAGTCCCTCCAGCTGCTGTTAGTGACACGTGACCAAATATATCTTCCTCAAACCTACCTGCATCCATAGACTTCTGATAGTTAGCTTGACCGTCCGAGGGGTGGCGTTGAGAGGTACTCACTTGTCTGCTAGCCAACCCATGCCGCATAACGTAAAAAGCTCCCACTGATATCGTCCCATCCCCACATCTTGAATGGCTCTGTTTATAACTCTTGACTTTCCTACAAATGGTCAACAAGGTTAACCAAATGAGTATGGAAGGAGCTAACATACTTTCATAAGGCGAATCCTTCCCAGATTCCGCCAGCTCTTTCTCAATCTCGGCTTTCAAGCTTCCCAAATCCCACGTGTCACCCGGGAGCAGTGGCTGGTCATCTTCATCATCTGCAGCACCGTCGTCAGGTTTGACTTCCGGTTCAGAGTCTACCGGTTGGTACCGCTGAACCTGTTGCAAAGGAATTAGTACTCCAGGATAATTTGCGGTCTCTTTGGTATGGACCAGCTTAAGGAACCACGACATTTTCTCTTCTATGGATCGGCAACCCTGGCCCCTGCCCAGTTAATCTTCGTATGGATAGAAACGTCGAGTAATTTCTCATCTGCACAAATCTTGAGGGCTCCGAGGTAAGGTTGGCAATAGATAGGCCGAGAGATGAGAAGATACTGTCAATGAGGTTCGAAAGTCGTAAGTTGAGAGTTGAGCAACGTTCTCCAGAGTCTCAAAGTCGAAGATCCACGCTTGGAGTCCAGTGGAGGTCTGCGTGAACGGTTTTGTACTGGTGCCGCCCCAGCCGACCGTGGCACAGGTGCAATACGCAGCTAAAAATGATTAGATATCAGGGATCGGGGGACCTTGATAAGCGTGTCCTTTGAGCCGCTGACAAGGCAGCACTGGATGAGGCTGCTATGGCTGCATGCGGAGGCATCAGATGATTGCGCGATAGATGGGAGGTGTGAGCTCATGCAGGAAAGATGTCCAGGGTCGAGGTAGCGTCCGCTTCGTGTTCGAATGCAGGGTCCAGCGGAACGCCAGTCAAGGTGCGAGTGGGTGACTGTTCTAGATAACAGTCTCCGAGGACGCAGAATCACGTCTGGTAAGCGTTGAGAGAGTCGGAAATCGTCATGGAGAAGTGGTTTTGTCGGTGGATGACACCTGTCTCTCCCTCCCATCGGAGTGAGATGTGACCCACCCCTGTTCCACGCGTCGGAGCGTGTCTCGGCACGCGCCGATCAACTTTCCGCCCCACCCGCCGAGGAATATATTTCATCTCGAATTACACACATGCACTTCACTATTTCCTATTCTAGTCACAATAATGTCGATGACGTAGAGTTCTAATATTAGAGGTAGAGTGGAGAAGACGTTAGAGTAGCTCTCATATCCATTCTTTAAACTCACTCTCCAGCAACTCCCACAATCGCTTGCCTGTGCCTTGTTTCTCCATCCCTTCTTTGATCGCAGGGTCACATTCGCCCCAGGTCCCAAACGGTGCGACAAACCCTCCATTCTTCTCAGGCTCAACATCAACGAAACCCGCGAACAACTCGCTGTACGCACCAAACTTTGGTGGCTGTCTCCTCAGGGAGAATATCTTGTCTATCAGCCATGGCAGATCCTTCTGTAGACCGGAACTCAAGGCCCCAGGATGCACTGACAAGCTCGCGATTCCTTTGTCGCCATATCGTCTCGCAAACTCGTAGGCCAGAATATTGTTCATCGCCTTGCTCTGACTATACTTCTTTAGCCGTCCGATAAATCCTGTGTGGCCGGTCAGTTCGATATTGTCCCAGTCGACTCCGTCGGGTTTCGGTGCGCCGGTATGCGCATTACTCGTCAGCCAGATGACACGTACGTCGTTCTTCTTTACGTCTGAGCGAGCTGCCGTGGAAAGAGTAAGTGGGTTCAGGAAGTGCTGCAGCAAGAAAGGGCCGAGGACGTTCGTGGCCAACTGGATATCGTGCCCTTGAGGCGTAGCTGGCGTATCATCCGGTGGAACCATAACGGCAGCGTTGTGCCATACGATATCCAGGCGGGAGGAGTTGCTAAGCAACTCCTGAGCAGCTCCCTTGATGGTGCTCAGGTCGGCAAGATCTAGGTGGAGAAATTTCACTTCTCCGGGCGCATTCCTTGCATCCGCTTGCTCTCCAGAATGATTTGACGTATCATTGTTCTCCATCATGGCTTCAATGGCGGCTTCTGCTTTGTCTCTGCTGCGTCCTGCAATCCAAACCATACCGCCTGCCGAATACAGAATTTTCGCAAGCTCATAGCCAATTCCAGCGTATCCACCCGTCACAAGATAGACACGGCCATTTAGTGATGGCAAGTCTTTTTCTGTCAGTGCGGGCGATGAAGGCATTGTTGTGGTGCTCTGCGCTTCCACTGTCAAAAGCGGAATGAGTGCTTCGCCTGAGAATTTGGAAATTCAAATGAGAGGAGGGTACATAAGGGCGTTCCAAGAGGAATATAAACTCATATCTAGAACTTCAAGGACGTTACATAAACTAGAAAGTTCCTTTATTTTATAACTTTACTCGAACCTTGCACGTGATGTCTAACGCAAAGAGGAATCCTTGCGAGAGCTGCGGTAGAACACGGTGCCCGGTACTGCGACAATGGAGAAAGTACGAAGTGCGGATAAGAAGAGGAGAAGCAGGAAAGATGGCGAAAGAGTTGATGGTGAATTGTATGGCTTTCTATTATCGGATATTCTCTAAACTTCTTCGCTTTTCTCTGGCAAGCCTCGTAACATCGGGCTGCCCTTTACTAATGGAGGTCGGGCCAGACGTATTCATGGATGTTGCTGTAAGAGTCGACCATAACCTCATCGTCTTCTGATAAATCGTAGAGATAGTCGATGCACTTGTGCTTAATCTCAGGCCAAGTCATGCTCCATCCACGCAGATCTTGCCACCCGTACAGAGACTCGTCTCGGTCCATGGTATCTACAGAACGGCCACGTTTCGCAATGAACAGTACTTCCTTCATCCCCTCCTGCGCCGTCAATAAATTGTCGTCTGCTGCGACCTCAAAGGTCTCTAGATCTTTTGGAGTCGATACAGTTTGCTCGAAGATTTGACGTGTGAGCGGATCCATGACCGAACCGGGAGAATTAGATCGAGTGGAACGGTAGCTGACGATGTTTGCGCCAGAGTTGGCGCCATCGCGCTGTAGCAATATTTCATTCCAAGTTATTGGCTGGGGCTTATGCCAGGGCCATCCCTCTATATTCACATGCTTCTTCGCAAAACCGAGCAATGCGGAGTTCCGCACGACGAAATAGAGTTCTTTCCATCCCGTTCCATGCTTTATGAATCCATCAAGGGTTTTATACCCGTCTTGGCCGCCCAGAGAGCCAAGGACAGTGAGCGTGTGAAGGTTTAGCGATGGTAGCAGCTTGAGTACGGAAGCGGCACGGTAAGGAACTTCTTCATCATCGCCGGGTAGCATTATGAACAGGGTGTCGCCATGTGTACGAACATGTCGGATCTTTGTAAGCGTAGTCGGAGGCAAAGGCCAGAACTTGTCAAGCAGTGCATCAATATTTTCGAAGCTGAATAGAACTTGTCCGAGCCAAACGGATCCAGCTTCCTCATTGATCTGACGACAAGTACGAAGTATGGCCAAGGCGTTCGGAGCAGGCTTAACGGTGACTGGTTCCACTATGCCCATACGCCTGATATATCTCTTGCCAAAAGCCAGCCGAGTTGAGGTGAAAAGGCAGGTGTAGATCATGTCGCGCAATTCGCGCGGAAGTTGCAAAAACTTGCACGGGCTTGCGAGAGAAGCGAGCATATGTGGACTCTCATTTGCCTCTCTCTCCTTTATCTTCGTCTTCTTATTCCTCTTCTTTGAGTCGGCCATTTGTGATTGATTCTCAATAACCAGCGGGAACCGGTCCTTGGCCGAGATTCAACTGAACGCTGGACGCAATAACGTGTTGCAAAATCCTGTTTCGCTCAGCTGCTGTAACTGGAATTCAAGGAACAAAGTAGTGAGGCTCACGACAATAATTTCACCATCAATTGAAGTATTTACTGCTCTAAAAGCACGACGTCGCTCTGTGAAATTGTCTGGGGGGTGTTGTTAAGGAGGGAGTGCAAGGAGGACGTGTATTTAAACATCACTAGCGTGCCTGCCATCAACGCGGCTGACTATATTGAGCTAGCCGTAAACCGCATAGTACGTATGTTGCCAAAATTGCCAAGAACTGTTCAGTATTAAGTCTATACCTATTCCGGGTAGTAATACGATCGATTGCCTTCTGGCTCTAGTCTACTTATTTATACGCACATGACCTGATAAGTACTATTGGCGGACGTTGGTGATAACGAACAGCGAACACTGCGATAGGACAGGCAATAATCTCCATCATCTTCCTGAGAACAAGTACATTTCTCTAACTGCATATCTAATTCAGGGTAACACTCTTAGCACATTGCTCTTAGACGAAAATCCTGACTCCTCGAATTATCGGGAACTTCGGTGTTGAAGATGTAAAGCGACCAGTGCGGGGAGGGTCTAAAGCACGGGGCCGTGGGGTTCAATTTTTCAAAGTTCCCTGTCGTCATAATATCCCACAGCGCGGCAGCAGCATTTTCCTTGAGGCTCGGCGGGGCGTGCAACCTCACTTCCCCAAACTCCACCAGCACAAACCGTTGCATCTACTCCGCACGTCGACGACAACTCCAGCGCCAATCAACAGATTCAAAAACATCTCAACTGAGACGTATCCAATCCAGTCGTCGCGGCGATCGTATCGTCTGCCGGCACTCGCCTACCTGGCGGTGCCCGGTGAGGGCTCTACATCATCCGGCCGCGTCCCGCAAATTTTAAGCTCACGCGCCTCTGACCATTCTTATACACGCGCCCGAACCAGCGCACACACGTCAAGCTATCCTCTGCCCTCATCTTATCCTAATCGAAGGCGGTTGAATGGCACCTCCACAGGAGGCCCTCTTTGCTAAGCTCAAACTCGATACAAAGCCCTCACATCGAAATCCGCCTTCTCCTCTGACAGCGCAACTCGCAGAAGAGGTCAGGGATGCCGAACAAGAAGATGCTGGCGGACCTGTCCGTGATGGGACACCCCCCATCAACATACCATCAGGCGCTGCTTCCAGAAGGTCGACCCCATCAAACGCCCTGAATGATTCGAATTTCGATGACGCCGTCTTCATCTCCCCAGAGGCATCTTTAGCCCAACGTGGCTCGACGTCTTTCCTAGCGGATGATAGACCAATCCGACCACGTGGAAGCTCCATTAGTTTCCACCCCCATGTCAAGAGCGATACTGGCCTCTGTTTGCCGCTTGCAGCGGCAGACAACAGCGAGTCAACACCAACACCTCCTGCACGCGATCGTTCGAGTTCTCCACCCGGGCCTGATCAAGACCTCTACATGAGACAACGTATTCGAATCAGACAATCACCGGAGCCATTCGCACAGCTTTCGATGATGGGCGACCAACTGGAGCAACGCGCGCATAAGCCAGCCCCAAGGAGCAATGAAGTACGCAATATACTGCTTCGGACACCCGATAATGGCCTGTCAAACGACTCGGACTTCCTCGACCAAGAAAAGGTACTTTCATTAACGTCCGCAACCACGACGCCCAGCGTAGACGAAGCGCGGACGCCACTTGAGCCCGTCAACGAATATTTCATGTCACCGGTCGGCGCTACGCATCCTATAGACTTTACCACATCACCACAAGAGAACGCAATCGAATCGTGGCCGAACAGATCGGCCTCGCAACGCACTCGGAGCTATCGTACGGAACGGTCGACCGGAAGTCTGCGCAAGGCTAGCCGTCGCCCCTCCAGACAATCCAGCATGACGTCTGTATCTCCAGCTAGCGCATTTCTTTCGCAGTGGGGTCGAACACATGCGACGGAAGATTCCGGGCCTCCAGCTCCACAGGAGCCTGACGCGGAAGGCATGGAGATTGGGGATCACAGCCAATATATCATTGGAAAAGAGGTCGGCCGGGGCGGTTTCAGCGTCGTCAAGGAGGTCCACACGTTTGAAGACAATGTAAAGGTCATTCGAGCCGTGAAAATAGTGCGAAAGAACATAGATGGGAAGAGTGAGCTAGAGAATGAGAAGCTGCAGTCCGACTTTGAGCGCGAAGTGGAGATCTGGCGATACCTGAAGCACCCTTACATACTGCCGTTACTTGCAGTGTACGACACTCCATTTGCAACATTTTGTATCACGCAGCTAAATGTTGGAGGGACACTGTTTGACCTCGTCAGAGCAAATCGACGACGTGCACGAATGAACACAGCATCATTGACCTCGTCGCCAGAGATCCAGGCAAAATCAACTGAGCGCAACAGTACAGAGTCTGACGCTCGCCCAAAAGCTGGCCTTCCCTTGCATCTCGCGAAGCGATACATCTATCAGCTAGCCTCTGCCTTGCGGTATTTGCACGAGGATCTTCATGTCGTCCATCGCGATGTCAAGCTCGAAAATTGTCTACTGGACATGTCCCGTCCAGACGCGGCAACAGAAGGCGGCAATATTCTCTTATGCGACTTCGGAATGGCGGACTGGGCTTCTAAAGAAGGACGATCATCTCCGGACCCTCTTGATCATGCCGATAGTGCTATGAGCAATTCCGTAATGAGCACTACCCTCGCGGGCAGCTTGAATTACGCTGCACCGGAGATGATCAATGAAGGTGGCCAGCTCTATTCTACCGCGGTAGACGTTTGGGCCTTCGGTGTGGTGTCTTACGCGCTTCTCACCGGCGAACTACCATTCTCTCACTCGTTCGAACCGAGAGTCGTTATGGCCATTTCCAAAGGCGAATACAACATCGACTTGCTCCGCGACGCACCCGCAGTCCAGGAGGCCTCACAGGATATTGTGGAGATGGTTATGGGTTGTCTGGAAATGGATGCTGGGCTAAGGCTGACCATCTCTGACGTTCTTGAGTCTAAGTGGTTAGAGGGATGCAGGGAGCTATTTGAGGAAGTTAATTGTCCTTGGACGTGAATCTTTGATGTTGATCTTATGCGATGTTTACGAGCTTGCCGACTGGTGCACCATGGTCTGTTTATGGTATCGGCTTCGGCGTTTTTGGGGAGCGCAGCATTCATTGGAAAGGACTGACGATTGCTATCGCTTTGATACCCCCCTTTCCGGCACATTGTCATTGTTTCATGTATCATAGCGACTCATCGAGATGTATTCTTTCACTTTGGAATTTTATTAGTGGAAAGAATATGTGGAATGAGACCGGACAAGTAATGAGCGAAATAGAGATGCGAGTCACTTTCCCGGTTCTAGACACCGTCGACCCGGCTTTGCAAAATGCAAGGCTACGTTCGAATTGAAACAATTAGTGTAAATAAGAACACAACACGGGATTATACATATAACAGCTAGTCTTTATAATGGTCGCCGAGACGACGCAGACCTTTCTACGAACATGATCTGCTATTATTTGTTATGAACCGATCCACAAGTAGAATCGATCCAAGTTAGGGTTAATCTGGCGCGGGTAAACACTGATATGTATTGCCAGTCCTGGAGAAGGCAGGCACGTCTCGTAGGCAATAGCTCAAATATATCGGCTGCTAAGCTAACGAAGTTAGCTATGAAATTAGTTATGAAAGTCCTATCTATCTAGTAATGAGTGTGGTATATACAATCCTTCCTTTACTCCCTCCTTCGACTATTCTTCCTTTTCGAGCGATACAGCGGCCGCATAGATCGTGTTGTCGTAACATATAGCCTTGTCAACGAGTCTGATATTGTCACAGCACCTTCCTGCTTCCTTGCGAGATTCTGCGGTCACATCTACCTAATTTGTGGCTTGTGAAACCTCTTTAAAAGCCTCTACAATCCGGAATGCCGCCAGCGCACCACCCGTCGTTTTGAGGGCAGCACTTAAACGACGAAGTGCATCTTTCGAAATGTATATTGCCATCGGGTTGATTTGGAAAAGCTCCTGCACACACGTCCACAAGCGGTTGATTGCCTTGGATACGGTTGCTATGTCCTCCATGGCAACCTCCATTCCTTTTTGAACATTAGCAAACTTCCAGCGAATCTGGCTTCAAATGTAGCATGAACATACTGCCAAACAACACATTGAACCCCAAGTGGGATCTGCATTTCTTGGACATTATCATTAAACGATTGAATCATATCTCCACCTCCAGTAAGGGAGACTAACAATGCGTGTTAGCGTTTACCAAACTCGAGAACTATAGAGATGGGTCCTTACAACAAGAGTCCTTGGAGCCATCAGTATTCACTGAAACGGGTAAAGCGTTATTTTGGTTGTCGATTAAAGTAACGGTGACCTGCGCAGTGGCATGTCCAATAAAGACCACTGCAGGGAGTAATTTGATTGCTTTGCCGAACATAATGGTTGTAGATACGTCGCATAAGTTAAGCTAGTAGCAGATTGGATATTGAATGCTCGAAGGGAAGTTGTTCGTGTTTATATAGTATAGAAAGAGTGGTAGGCAAACTGCCCCCTTCCTCTTACAGTTATCCTTCCCATGTCTAGTTTCGCGTTTTGTGGCTAATTCGAGTGCTTCTTTCTAATGGCTGTCGCAAGAAAATTTGTAAGGTCAACCTTCGAAGCCCCTTATTTAAATTTTTAGATTAATACAGCTTACAGGAGAAATTGGGTACGAATACGACGTTCAACAAGCACGTTTTGGACCTCTAACAACATGATAATTCAAGTAATCGAGAATGCTCTCAAGAGCTCTAGAAATGCTCTCTTATAGGATGTCTCCCCCTTTTTGATGGGAATTCGATAAACTTTTAGTCGCTGAATCCTTCGAGGTAGAAGAAGTGCGGATCAGAGTATTGCAAAATGTCGGAGCACGAATAATTAATACGAGTTGATGAAGGAGGGAAGCTCATCAGGAGAAGTGTACAGTTAGATAGAGCGCTAAGGCGCACTAATCACCTCCTGACACAAACTGATGCCCAGTTCGGATAATCCTAGCTTACTGTTTCAGAAGTAGCTTAAGGAACTAAGGCTATGTCTGGTCGCTCTGGTTTCTAGTCCTAGATACAACGCGCGTTGCTTCGTGTAGTCGGGGTCACGTGATATGCTTCGTCATAAGACACGCGACGTGAACAGGATATTGAATTCATTATGGCTGGTGCGCGAGCGCAGGGAGCGCGCAGATTGCGACCGTACAGATTTCAGTGGTTGCGCACGCAACAAGCCGCACAGCTCAGCCGCGCACAGCCACATAAAGTCACGTGACCCAATTTCAATGGAAATACTTAGATTTTATGCGGCATAGCGCATGGACCTTCGTACTTTTAGTTATTGATTGATTGGTTGATTGATTGATAGGGTACGTAACCAATTGGGCAAACTGAGATCCTACCAATGCCGTCGAATGTCCCTGATGTGAGCATTGCGGCCGCCGAGACTGCGGCCGCATCGACATATTAACAATTTTTCAATTTCTCTTCTATCTCCAACGCAGAACGGCAGTTCGGACTTGGCCAGCGAAAAGCGAGCGACGGGAAGTTTATGGCCGACGGACATCATCTGGACAGTTCTGTGGCACTTGGTGGTCTTTTTGCGCGCGGAAAGTTTCCGCATACTAACTTCAACTCTCGCCCATAACACAATGAAAATGGAATTTGAGAAAGCTCCACGCTCATCATTCATCCATCTCAGGAGAGAAAATTGTGGCCCCCGATCATTCCGCATAGCCGGAAAGCCTTTCAATTTTCATTTAAAATGGTCTTGACGGGCATGAAGTCCACATTGAACTTTTAGGTGGTACTTTCTCGCGTCTCGAGGTCCGCTTTACCCGTTACGTCAACCATGCTGCTCCAACTTCTTCTCTGGCTTCTGCCGCTCTTCCCAATAATCATTCTAATCAGAAATTATTTCCTTCTCCCAACCTCGGTACCTGGACCATTTATTGCGCGGTTCAGTAATGTCTATCGCGCATGGCTTGTGTGGGGCCGACGCGCCCACGAAGTCCAACTCGACCTCCATGTAAGCTATCCCTGTCCATACATATACCGATAACATACTCATGAATACATTTTAGAGAAAGTATGGAGACGTCGTTCGACTAGGACCAGACAATATCAGTGTTTCTGGGCCGGGATACCTATCGATCTATGCTATCGGCAAGGGCTTCATCAAGTCCGACTTTTACCGCGTCTTTCAAAACATCGTCAACGGCAAACGAGCAGCCTCACTGGTTGCAATGACCGATGAATCTGAGCATTCAAAGACTAAGCGGCTGGTAGCCCACGCATATTCTCTATCGACGCTGGTGGAATTCGAACCGTTAGTGGATTCGACTACTTCCGTGTTTCTGGATACGCTGGAGAAGCGGTTTGCGGCAACCGGAGCGACATGCAATCTGGGCGAGTATCTGCAGTTCTACGCCTTCGATGTCATTGGAGAACTTACATTCTCGAAACGCCTTGGATTCATCGAAACAGGTGAAGATGCCGAAGGTATTCTCAGCTCCATTGGCTCCAACTTCTCATACTTTAGCGTGCTTGGACAAATACCATGGCTTGATGAATGGCTCGGCAAGAATCCTCTTTACATCAAGTATCTTGCGAGACCAGTCGCATCGCCCATAATCCAGTTTGGCCAAAAACTACTCTCTGAACGCCTCGCCGAACAACAACAAGGAAAAGTGGAGAGCAATGCTCACCCTGACTTCCTCTCGCGTTTCCTGCAAATACGGAAGGAGACCGAGGAGCCGATGACAGATAGACAAATCCTTTCATTCCTCTTCGTAAGTCGTTTTCTCCTGATGCTAACGTGGAGCGGGGCTCTAACACAAGCAGATGAATATTAACGCTGGATCTGACACTATCGCATCAACCGTGCGTGCCGTCTTCTACCACCTCCTGCGCAACCCCTCAAGTCTCTCCGAGCTCGTATCCGAACTCGATGAAGCCAAAGCGCAAAACAAACTCACCACTCCGTGTCCTTCTTGGCACGAGACCCAATCTCTCCCTTACCTCTGTGCCGCAATTAAAGAAGGCCTCCGTATGAATCCCGCCCTCTCCCTGCCTCTCGAGCGCGTAGTCCCACCTGAGGGCTTCACCCTCCAGGACCCGCAGAACACGTACCTTCCAAAAGGTTCCATCATAGGAATCAACCCATATGTCTTTCATCGCGATCCACGTGTATTTGGTAGCGATGCGGACCAGTGGAATCCGGCCCGCTGGCTGAGCGAGCAGGAGAAGGAGTCGCGGACGATGGATCACAGCCTGTTGCAGTTTGGTGCGGGGAAGAGGTCTTGCCTGGGGAAGAACATTGCTATGCTGGAGTTGCATAAGCTCGTTGCTGCAATATTGTTGAAGTTCAGACTGGAGTTGGCGGACCCGGCGAAAGAGTGGGTGGTGAAGAACGCTTGGGTTCTCAATCAGACTGGTCTGGAGGTCAAAGTCGCTGTTCGATGAACGGGCAGGAACATCATCTCGAAGAGTTGAACAAGAGGCAGCGGCATCACCACTAGCGCAAACGGTGAAGAATCCCAAGTTCGAGGCGAGAGATACATTCATCGGCCTCTACTAGAAGTCTCTCATCTTCCATACCCGTGGAGTCAGGATATCATGCGAGGGAGTATGCATTGGAATAGCCGGTGGCATGCACGGATGATCCCTCCCCTTGGGAGAGACCCTCCAGCTCCAGACCGCTGAATTCGGTAGTATCCTGTACTGTACTTCTAGGTCACTTGGTAACGACTAGCCTTAAATGGAAGGACGAGCACTTTTGAATGCCATTTTGGACAAGTGTGTGAGTTAGAGAGGGGAGGTCGACCCCAGCGTCCGGATCGACCGCAAGGATGAATACGAATAAGAGCGGAAAACGCGCATTTCGAACGCGTCTGAAGACGCGCCAAAGGTGAGCTTGATCGAATGCGGCTTATCATGAACAAGCCCTGAACAAGGGGCATGCCGTACTGTTGTCTGTAGAAGCATTGGCGACTGTGACATGGGGTCTGTATCTATCAATCCTTAGGGTTAGGGTTTTCTTAGGGGCGCCAAAGAATATACGGTGCCTATGCGGTAATGAACATTCCACGAGGACGTTGTTTGATTTGAGCAATCTAAAATTTGCCATATAAGTAAAATCTAGTCTTTCAAATACCTTGAAATTGAGTTAGCAGCAAGGTTTTGTCGTCCGTCATTGGCTTCTCTTCATCATTCTCTCACACAGCACAGCGGAGCATCACTCAACTGAACTAGGATGGCGAAAGATTCCTAAAGGCCGGGATTATTTAGGAACCCTGGAGCCGTTTGCTTCTGATGTTTCGCGCTTTCTATTTGCCACCGGACGATATCTTTCAAAAGCGCTGGCGCCAACTTGACGGCCGGTTCCCGATACCTTCCGAGGGCAAGGTGAAGCGGTGACGGAACGCATGAAGAAGACTGCTTCGGAGACGTCTCGCACGGGAAACAATCGCAAACAAGCAATCCAACGGTTTCCGGTCAGTTTGATGCCTGGGACATTCTGTGTCTGAGGTCTGAACTCGAGTTTGGCCAAAGCTGAAGTTGCTAATCCATCAATTAGAGACACAGTTTGCAAGATTCTGATTTCTCGGCCCTTGTGCTGCGATTCAGTAGCAGAGACTTGCGGTCAAGCTCCTGATAATAGCCGCAGAGACTATGTTCCGACAGTTTGGGCGGTGGTGGCAGACAATTTCGGAGGTCTGTTCGCACGCTGTCGACGATTGGCGCCGGTCCAGAAGATAGAGCCCTCAGGGTCCGAAACCTTCACGCAGCGCTTGTCGCTGCGATATAGCGCTGAGAACGGTGAAATTACTCGGAGACGGCAGGCAACAGGAATATATCAAGTACCACTGGACAACGGTCGCCAGATCTCACGAAGTTTCACAGGAGCTGTCTGAGATCTGTCTGAGAGCGGCTCTTTTCTGACGCACACCCTGGCCGCCCGCTCTGCCATGCAGCTAGCGAGTCACAAACGTTTGTGGGGGAATTCGTCGAGCCAATTGATCCCATGTAAGAGCACGAGCCGAACACAAAAGAGGCATGCCAAAGACGCCTCTACTGCACCGTGCGACGCTTTACCTGTTTCGCTTTCTTTGTTCTTGATGCTAGGCAGGGAGGTCGGCATGGGATGAAGCATCTCCATTATCGCACCTGTCTCCCCTTCTTGCGCTTTTGTTTCCTTGCGACTCCACTTGCACACTCTCACCTCCGATTGACAGCTGTTGACGTTTTGCCATCGTTCAAATTTCAGAAGTAATCCTTAATCTGCCTCGAAGGTCTCGATACGAACGAATTACCCTTGCGACGCTTTTGTGGACGAGGGTCCATCCGTTCATTTGCCTGGAGACCAACCAATACAACCCCTTCATACCCGGGCGTCTCGATACAACCTTGACATCGAACAATTTTCGAATAATCTATCTGAAAGCGTTGCCCACCAGTGGTCGCCCTGTCAGTCATTTGCGCTCCGCACGAACCCAATTTCTGGTGGCTTGTATACATCGACGTCCCGCGCACGACAGCACACATCGCTGTCGATGCGATTGCGATTCTCGACATAGAGAGCGCGGCCTGTGAGCGGGTATCACAGGTATGGCGTTCGCAGGAAGGCCACAGAGCTCCCTGCCAACAATAAAATGTTCAACATGCGGAGATGATATTGACATGACCGCACTGGCGGATCATGTATGCGGCGACGCTGCATCATGTATGCATCCATCTGAAGTCTCTTTACAATCTCTAGGTCTCGGCTGACTTGAGACCTTCTAGCACTGCCAAAGAAATCACTTGCAATGAATTTCTTTGATCGCCTGGCTGGTACTGCTAATGCGGCGCCGACGCCAAAGGTCGAACTCGTCGCAAAGCCTGCAAGATCAATGCCACCTCCAAGGATAGATGCAGCAGCAGCAAGTGAGTTCAATTGCATACATTAGGCTCGGAATAATATACTGACTGATACAGACCGTCCATTCCTTCAACCACCTCAAGCGACGCCGATGAGCAGTTACAGCAGTAACTATGCTAATTCGCCTCAAACCCCTTCCCACGACCCAAAGTCTCCTGCTGCGAGGTCATACAGCTCATTCAAACGAAATCCACATGGCCCTCCATCCCCAGACATGACCCTTGGTTATGACAATCCTTTCCCACCGTTTCCATCAAATTCTTATCGCGACACCGCGAGCACAAAATCTCCACGAGCCAGGGAGCCAATGAGTCCCAATCCTCCTCGAAATCCAAGATTATATGACAACGTAAAGGCGGACTTGCCTCTCATGAGTCCAGGAGAGAGCGTCATGCGACGGGCAAAGTCCATCAAGCCTGGACCATTTGATTCTCGGAGGGCGTTTGAGGATAATAAGGCCGATACTTCAACAGAGTCAACTGCAGGACATCGAAGAAGCAAGACGACCGAGAGCGTAAAGGACATCCGGAATCGTAGCGGCCAGGATATCCTCAGGCGACCTTCAACAGCCAATTCTCAAAAAGATCAGGGATCGATATACTCCGAGCTCTCAAAGAGCAATCCGTACGACGACCAGCCACCTGTTCCTGAACTGCCACGAGCACAACCCGCGGTGGCTCAACGGTCGATGCGACCGACTGAACAGATCGATCGTTTCTTGGAGCAGCTACAGAGTGATGGAACTTACGAGCCAGCTCTGCCACCTCCAAGTCCTATGCGGTCACAAACTGATCCCCTACCAAGAGCTCCTACCTCCAACCCCTATTTCGATGAGCCAAGCACGCTCGGCGCTGGTCCGAGTGCGCCATTGCCGGAACCTCCTTCGCTTCGACCCCAAGCAAGCCGCAGTCGCTCCAGAACCGATGGGCGCATCAATGGTGCCCCACCAGTACCAATTATGCCAGACATTCAGAAGCAGTTCCCAGGCATTGGGGCGCACTCACCCACTGAATCGGCGAGTTCTGACGGCTCGATGTTCAGCTCCCATACAAGTCAGAGCAGCCGATCAAGCCCTCCAAATTCAGATGCTGGCTGGTCTCGGAGACCGAGCGATGCTTCTAATGCCGCTCCGGTCGAGCGCGATCCTTATACGCACAACAGAGGGAGAAGTGGAACTGTGACAGGCCGCCCGCCTCCTTCGGCCCCTGAGCCACCGCTGCCGCAGTCCCGAGAGAGGTCTCGCACTATGAACGGAAACGCCCCTCCGCCGTTCAGAAAACCAAGCCGAGATATCGATGAGTCTGTCATTACCGACCCGGCCGTCCAGATGGCAGATGGAGCATTCGGGTCAAGTCGTCCTCCACTTCGCCCATCGAACACATCTCCGACCATTCCAACGTTCGCAGCCAACGTGAACGCATCGCCACCACGAACCAAACCTGACCCTGTATTCCGCCCACCAAACCGAAGTGCTACAGAGCCCATATCGGCACTTGCAGACCTTCGCCGGAAACCTACCGGCACTGCCCGCTCACCATGTCGAGGTTGTGGCGCACTAATCATAGGCCGCGCGATCAAAGCTGCTGATGGCCGCTTGACGGGACGCTGGCACAAAGAATGCTTCACCTGCACGACGTGCGATTCGCCTTTCCCGAATTCTGACTTTTATGTCATTAAAGACCAGCCGTATTGCCAGCTCCACTATCACCAGCTGAACAATTCCCTCTGCGGCACGTGCGACACCGGGATCGAGGGTCAATATCTGGAGACGGACAAGGGCAAGAAATACCACAAGACTTGCTTCACTTGCACCGTCTGCGATTTGCCCCTGCGTGATGAATATTACGAAGTCAAAGAGAAGCAGTACTGCGAAAGACATGCCTGGGCAGTCGCGCAGCGGAACGCAGGCCTTGATCCGAACAACATGGGCATTGGAGGGAGGTTCAGAGGCGGCGGGTTAGGAACGGGTACGGGAACGGGCATGATGGAAAAGAGAACGACGCGGATGCTGTTCATGTGATTTTCCTACTGTTTCCGAGATCGGCCCTTTGGTTTTATGTGATACCACTATCGCTCGATTGGCGAGCTGTCACGTTTTTCGATTCTTTCTCCAGAATGCTGGGCGGGCTTGAAGTTGAACTTCTTCACAATCACCTTACTCTTTTCATTTGTCGAATATACCCCTTGAACGGCCTTGACATGGTGCCTTCAAGAAAAGGCACCCTCAGTTTAGAATGTTAACTGATAGCAGTAATAAGTAGCTGCGCATAATGTATTAGCATTGGCAAATCCAACGCGGAATGAAACATACAGCACTCCAGTACTGAGAGAATCGACAATGTGATCGTTTTTAAACAGTTGGAAGTTCTCATCACTTTTGGGGAGCCTCCCGCGACGATGCGGCGGAGGGAGCATAGGATCTGGCTTCATATACGCCACTGCAGCACGAGAAGAGTCAGCATTACCGATTTCCAGTATATAACTTAATGTTTGATGCCTTACAAGAGATGGAATTCTCGCTAACATCGAAGACGGTGTAGAAGCTCTTGAGAACCAGCCCCTGAGTCGGCTTGTGGCAACGACGTTTCCTGGTTGTTGACGGTGCTCTGGTCTTGCTCTGAGAAGCATCATAGCTCTCTACCGGTATTGCAGAAGGTGGTCCTTGAGGCAACAAGGCTGCGTTTGACAAACATAGGTATATGATTGAGAGCAGGGCAGACGCAAGACAGACTCCTGTATCTACTTTCATGGCATTTGTAAGCTGAAAAGTAATTGCTCCGAAGATTGAATTCGAGTATCTTTCGCTGCATCGGTATGACGGATCTTCACACAACTGCGTGACTGACGGAATCATGCAGGAAGCACCTGCGGAGTACCGAAAATTGGTTGGTGTGCACCTAGACTTCGGTCGGTGATGCTCCCAAGCTCGGTCCTCTCCGGGTCCGCTCTGACTTTGGACATGTCACACTTGAATGGCAACCTAAAGGAAAGGAAAGTTGTGCTTTCTGCATACAGCAGTGTCAAGAGCGGTTCAGGCAGTGTGGGCAACTCGTAACGAGTGTAATCAGAAGTAATTATTCATGAAGGGGGTATCATTCTTTAAGATGCAATCATTACCGAAGGTCCTCATCGCCTTGACAGACTCTCGCTCTGGCCTGCCACGGGCGACACCATGCGTGCCTCACTCATCCCATGCGGCGCTTCCAGTTCAGCAGGATCTGTAATCGCCGCCGACATCTCATATCTATTCCCGTCGCCCACCTCATTGACATGTCCACTGTTGAGCATGTTGGGCTTGTAGTACTCCTGGGTATTAGCTCCTGCTCCTTGTACTGTCGTGCCGTCAATCTCCCTCGGCGGTATTGACGTATCAGCCAGCTCAGGTTTGAAGTTCGCATTCGCGCCTTGATCCTTCTCGCTCTTGGAAGGCGCAGTACCGGCGTTCTTCTTACGCTGTCGCCATAGTAGGAACGCTAGAACTGCGATGATGATGACCGCAGCCGCGACACCGATCCCTATTCCTGCCTTTGCGCCAGTGCTTAGACCGGATGAATTATTTTGGACAGTACTCCCCGTTAAAGTTCCCGTGGGTTGAGAGTTACTGCCTGAAGTGCTATTGCCTTTACCTCCAGAGCTCGCATCCGTTGCGGCTGCAGACGAAAGTGTTGGTGTGGACGTAATGGTGCCTGTGCCTGCGGCGCCGGCCTGGTGCAGCAGGTCGCTGCAGTCTGATGCTAGATTCTTCACTGGGCTCTGTATCACTCCTCCGACCTTGCTGCACGCTGTTTCAGACGACGATTGAGAGAGGTAGTACTGGTTGTAGGCCCAGGAAACCAGCTCTGAAGAATTGCATACAGTATATGCACCGTACTGGCCTTTCAGTGGCGATGTCTCTGCACCTAAGCACAAATCTGCAGAAGTTTGGCAGATGTATGAGAGCGACTGGCCGATTGAAGGATCCGTTGATTGATTGGATGGGACAACGCAGGTGAGTGATTGCATCATGCAAGTGCATAGACGAGCGTATGGAATCGGCGGCAGAGTGGGCGATGCGGACCAAGAAGTGCCTGTCGCTGGGCAACTTTGCGGAGAATTCGAGGGACTGTAGGCGGAGATAGCAGTCGATGAAGGCGTCGCCTTAGCAAGTTGCTTGGAGAGATTGGAGAAGTCGGCGGAGGTTGAGACGGAGTCGCCCTCAATGGACACGAGACCTGCAGTTTAGCTATTAACAATGCGTGCCTTAAGACGGAAAGGCAAAGACAATACCAAAGTCAGCCTCATCTTGATAATACTGATAGACAATCCCGCCTGAGAATACCTTTGTCATTTCGTTCCCATAGATTGCCGAAACTTCAGTGAAGTTACGCGGGGAAGGCGTATTGCACCCGTATTCAGACAGGAAAAGTGGAATGGAGTAGTTTTGGAAGTCGTCTATGCGCTGGTCGTAGCCCGACTCGGTGAGTGATGAATCTCCGCACCAGGAATACAGGTTCATTCCGAGCATGTCGATCGAGTCATCTTGGTCTCCACAGTTGAGATAGTCTGCTATCAACATCCGCACATCGGCATCATCACCCGACGAGTAACCCACCGGGATGGTCCGATAATTCTTCTTCTTGATATATGCTTTGATGTCACGCGTCGCGGCCTTGATGGCCGCAGCAGCGTTGGAGGTGCCTGTCGTATTCACAATCTCATTGCCCACGAAGAAACCCAGAATATTGGTGTAGTTCTGAAATGCATCAACAACGCTCGTAAATTGGTCGTACAGCGGGTAGTTCCATTGAGGGTCTTGCTGGCTGATGGGATTGTTACCGCCCAGATCTGTGATGACATAGATTCCAGCATCTGCCAGATATTGCATGCACTCCGAGTGATCTTGCGACGCATCAACCGCATATGCGCGCACCGTATTCAATCCAAGCTTCTGAAAATATGCGATATCGCGCTGGCAGGTCGGTCCATCGCCGAAGGGATCGATGATCTGGGTTGACTCGGAGGCGAAATGGCCATTGTCTTGATATGCAACGCCGCGGATGAAAAACTCGGATCCATTGGTTTTATAGAAGAAGTGTGAACCCTATGAGACGTCAGTAGAAGCTTGTTAAAACCGGTCAACTAGCACACCTTGATCACAATTGGGTCAACAGCTCCCCGCACAAGGGCAGCAAACGCGAATATCAAAAGCGCGTTGAGACACGCGCTCAGGGGGTTGAGCACCCCGTGAAATGGCATGCCGCCTCGAATGCTCCGCGACAACAAACGAAGCGCCAGACATGATGAATTCTGGGGAACAGGGCAGTTTATCTTGGGCTTCCTATAGGAAATAGTGCATCCCAGGTTGAGAATCCCACAATGCGCTAACACCGGTGTTTCGGCCCTATGTGGCTGCGACTGCTGCTGCCAAGGACCTGGACGACGCCATCGGCATCAATCCGGAATTGTGAAATGAGAGTCGGACTAGAAAATAGAAAATATTACGAGACGTTACTGACGAAGTGATGAACTGACATTCGGATTTAATAAGGAACAGAATATGCAAGAGCTTGTCATTTCATTAAAAGGTCTGAAACACCCGTAGAATGGGGACAAGTCGTCTTGACCCCGCTACGGATGGAACTTAAATGACTCGCTGGAGAGGAGGTATCCTAAGAGATTGCCTATTCGTACATCCAGAGAGCAAAACGCCTTTAAACCTCGGGCCTCATCGCGACCCACGCACCCAGCGCAGCATAAACGGAATTGAACACCCAGTGTGCATATCCGGATGCCTTTTGACTTTCCACTCGCTCCCTCTCACGCTTCAGATCTTCGCCGTCATTGCTCTTGATAGGATCGAGGTAGTTGAGAAGCACCCATCCATCAATTCCTCCCGCCACAACTCCAGTCATCATGAGGAGACCCAGTGCTCGATCACATTTGAAATAGGCGCAGGCCAACAGACCAAGGCCTCCGGCGATTTGGCGTCCTCCGGCCACGATGATGAAGGGGTTGGAGTCAGCAGATGTCACGGCTGAGGTCGATTGTGGGAATCCGAAAGTTGTTGCGAATGCTGAAGGAGAAGTGATTGCGCGGATGCCACCGAATATACCAAGGGCGCTCAAGAGTGTTGCCGTGCCTCGCGCCAGCAACACAAGGTTGATGTTGAGTCCGCCGAAAGAGGTCATTTTCGAATTAATCCAGGAATGAAGCGATTGATTGTGTGTGATCGATGATGCAGATGGAGTGACAATTCACTCAATATATCCTCCTTCAGCTGTGTGACGGGGAGGATTCTCTTTGAAGTCAAAGGGATAGTGTACGATCCACGCGAGCGATACTTGTGCTTGGTTCAAGGTCCGACGATCGTACGTCGTGTTGTGGCTTGAAAGGATGCGACCCTTTCGATCACGATCTACACTTTGCCTTAAGGTAACAGGACAAATGCTTCAGGCTTCAATATTCAGTTTCATCATGCTTTTTCCATAGCATTGGCTTTCAAATTCATGTTCAAATTCGTGGAACTTCTTTCTTCACGATTTCAGGGCATGAGTCTCTCGCAATATTTGCTGGCAACGTAACTGCATAGGCTCGAATTATCTTTAAGCCATATTATAATGCAGAAGTTCTCATCATCCAGTCTCCCTGTTATATCTTCAGATCTGGAAGTGACTATGACTGGCAAGGTCGTAACACCATTATATCCCAGTTAAACTTCCCCTGCTCCTCCGAACTGCTACTTCCCTCCATTGAGCCCTTTGCGAGTCTATTCACGGTGATAGAACTAGTTTGGCCTCTAAGATTCAACATCATCGTCACCTCCCACGACTGCTCAATCCGTTACGAGGGCGGCTTTGTCGGAATCATCCTCAAATTGGCCCGTAACTGTACTACAAGTCATTTTGCTAATTCCATCAGCATTCATCTATCAGAGTTGCAAAGTTAAACTTTAGAGAGGTTGTTTCGGGTATCAACACATACAAAACTCGATTCGCTCAAGTCATGTCTCTGCTCGGAGCCTTCTGCTCTTACGGCTGCTCCTCCTTCGGCTTCCGGATCATGCAGTACAGCTTGATCTTATCGCCCTCATCATCACAATCCATCTCCCTCACCAACTCGAACCCAAACTTCTCATAAATCGCTACATTCGGCACATCCCTACTGCTCTCAAGATAGCAGTCAATCCCCCTCTCATCTGCCTCCCTCAGCACCTCCTCCATCAGTGCCCTGCCAACGCCCTTTCCCTGCGCCTCAGGCAACACAGTCACAATGTTGCAGAAGTAGTAACCCGTCTTGCTCGTCCAGAGTTCCTTTTGCGCCTGGGCTTGCGCGGCTTTCCAGATCCAGTAACGCTTAGTGATCAGCCCTCCTCGGCCAAAGGTCAGGTTCATGTAGACTTGGTTGAAGTAAAGCCACCATGAAGAGAAGTAGAGCGACCAAGATTGTGGCTCCGATGGAGGTGTGGGCGGCATCCACATTGCGGTTCCCAGAACCTTTGGAGAATCAGAGGAGCGGCAGACATAGAAGAGACCATGGGATATGCCCCAGAGACAGCGCAGGCGGAGAGAATAGCGGTTTCGTTTTGGATTAAACTGGCTATATTAGCGACGTTGACGTTGAGCACGCGATCAAGTGTGAGAGAGATGTAAAAGACACTCGCGAAAGTCAAAGTCATTTTGGGATCAATGGTTTGACAGGAATTCATACTCACCTTTGAATGATCATATACCCACTCATTGTATGGGTCGCCCTTGAAAGCTTGGTGAATTGTGTCGATTGCCCCGTCAATGTCTGCCTCGGTCATGCGTGTCACCTTGAGCGACATTATGGATGGAAAGCAAGATATATTCTCAAGTTACGAAAGAGTACGACAATTGTGGCGCCAAATTGATGCTTTATTGAATAAAATAGAGAGTAACAAATGCACAATGGCGAAAGGCAAAGCTATTCGACGGACTTGGTCTAAAGGATAGGTGCACGAAGACTGATAATGGTGGGGCAATGGTGGGGCCGGGACGCATGGCACACGATAAATGAACCAAAGAATATTCATAAGATCTCCTTGTACACAGTTCAATGCTATGTAATAGGTGACTTTGTGGAATTTAGGTGCTACTTGTCAATCAGGCGCCGCAATTGATTCAACGCTAATGGCGCCAGACCTTCATACCAACTTCATCTATCAGCTGGAGCGATATGTCTTCCTGCAGGACATGGACAGTACGGCATCACTTCATTTCCATGGAGGATAGAGAATATCAAACTCGCATAGATATCGCGACCGATGTGTGCGCTCTTCGCTCGCCTGCTCTTCCATCGCCGGGCACTCGCACGATTCATGGGATATCAACTCTTTTCTCCACGCGACCTTCGACGAACATAGGTGATATCTTGCGTGACAGGAAGAGTCGTCGACAGCCTGGAACCATAGCGGCGTATTCGGCTTCCACTACACTCCACAGTTAGTGGATATGAAGCTCAACTCTTCTTATCTTCCTCTTTAACGCTGAGCTCCAGCTTCTCAAGATCAGCAGCCAACGGATCACTTTCAGCGGTGGCCTCCCTCGGCCCTTCTCTCCCTGGAGGTGGCAAAGCCCAGTCTGGCAATGGAGTTTCATAGCTCCATTTGCCCTCTGCGCACGCATACTTGAGCGCATGCAAGTATATTCCCAGCTCATGTACTCCTGGATCACTGTACAATGGCGTATCGCACACCTCGCAAAGCTGGCCCGTCATCCGCTCCGCTTTCCGCTTATTGTATTCGTCCACCATTTCATCGTGATATGCAACGGCTTCTGCAACTTCGTCCTTGCCCATGCGGGAGAGCCGCGCAATGATGTCGTCGTCATTATCGGACTCGGCGGAACCGGCTGCCAGATCAGGGCCAAAGACGCGCTGATTGGCGTAGATAGGGTCGTTGGCAATGGGGTGTCCAAGGAATTGAAGATGTACGCGGAGCTGGTGAGTGCGGCCTGTCAGAGGAAGGCAGCGCACGATGGAGTACCCTTTGAAATTCTTCCACGCCATGCCGTTGCTCTGCTTCCCAATTTCTCCATCAGCCCTTCGCTCTTTTTCGTTGACTTCCGTACCATTCTTGTCGAGCGGAGGATAATAAGCCAGTCGCCTGAATACTGTCTTTGCAACCCTGCCGTTCGCTCGCACCATGTTCAGTCCTAGTTTGGGTGATATCTGTAAGATCGGCTTCTCGCATACTACTTCGCTTTCCGGGAACTCGCCTACGACCCGTGCCACATACTCCTTCCTGATCGTGCGCTCCTGTAATTGTATGCTTATCTCCTCCGCAGCCTTCTTGTCTTTCCCCACAAACATAATTCCACTCGTTAGCCTGTCCAGCCGGTTACAAGGCAGCGGATTGAAGCTGTTGTTTCTGTCGGCCCTCATAATCTCAATCACGGAGTTGTAGTTATATCGTCCTGCAGGATGTACAGGCACTCCAGCGGGCTTGTTGATGACAATCATACCGTCATCTTCATATACGATACCGATAGGTTGCGCTGTGACAGGAGGCTCATGTCTGTGCATCGTATGGGAGATGACATCGCCATTATTTACGATGGTGGAAGGAGAAGGAATGGGCTGTCCGTTAAGGACGATGCTCCCGTTTTCTATTGCGGCTTTCTATTACAGCTGTGAGATTATGAGCTTCAAGAAGATATAATGCACTTGTGGCGTACATACGTAGTATTCCAATGGACGATCACGAAATTCGCTGGAAAAGATGTCAAGAATCTCACGTCCTCTCCATCGCTGTTTACAATACGTGTTGTAAGTGAAATGATATGGAGACACCCGGCGAAGATCATTTTCTAGGTAGTAAGGTCGCGGCCATGGGTCGCAAGGCGTTGTCACTACTGCTGGCGGAGGTTTGAATGTCTCGTGCTCGGGGACACGAAATTGATGGTCAACGGTCGTGAGCGCCATTTGGTGTGGAGGAATGCGCCCACGGCTCGCCAAGTAGGCAAGCACGCGTGGTGAAGGCGCCAGTTGTTCGGAGAGATATGACAGGAAGAGAGATGCTGAAGACTTAATGCCAAAGAGACAATTTTAAGTGATGGAAACCTTCCCGCAAGACCAATATCCTTGACTTCGGCAAATCTTCGGATCCGCCTCAACTTTCCCAAAAATGGTACTGCTCGGAAGGGAGAATGATACCCCTTTGAATTCCATCAACGTCAGTTTGCAGATGATCGAAAGCTGTTAACTGAGTAAATCAAAGTTTGAATTATTCAAATCTGGCATCAATTTAATTTTATCGGCAATATTGCAGGTGCACGAGGTTCGGTAAACAAGAAGAGTATCGCCTCCTTTTACCACGGAACAAATTGTCAGAAAGATAATTCACAAGTTTATATAAGAGAAAAAGTAGGTCATCGATTTGAAATCTATATTTGAAAAAACTCTTTGATGCTGTACTAATTGCCTGCCTGCAGCATGAGTGCAATGCCCTCTAAGACTGGCTCAGAATTCGCTGATACCAATTACACCCAATTCCTGAGAGGTCGAGCTTGGCAGCATTCTTTAGGTGATTTTTGTCGGTAGTCGTGATGACCCTCAAGTTGTTGCCATCGCCAGCGATGCACTTGACGCTGGTTACTGTTTTGCCGGCCCAAGCGATGATTCCGATCACCCATCCTTCGCCCTGGACGATGTCGTAAAGCTGATCCTTGGTGGGGTCGTACGTGGCCTGGCTTTCATTATAACCGTACTCATACTCAACTTCGCACTTAGCCTTCGCGTTGAGGTCCTTCAAACAGTGCTTGCTGTACTTCTGAGAGTGGAGGCGGGGTTGATCATAGCCGGTATGATGTACATGTTCGAGGAACAGTGACAGATTCTTGTCCTTGAGGATCCGAGGATCCGGATTCTTCGGGTGGAACATAACGCAGTTCTTGCCGTTGGTTTCGCACCACTGCGGGTACTGTGCGAGCGTACCGCCGTGGGCACTGAGGAAGACAGCACCCTCAGGCTTCATCTGATAGTAGATGTAGCCAGGATCGAACGTGGAGGTGGTGTCCCGCTTGTTTGGCAGGGCGGAGGCAAGGGTCGCTGCCGCTAGCGTGAGGAGAGTAAGAGGTTGCATGATAATAGAATCTTTTGATAATCGCAATGTACTCTAGAAATGAATTTCCCGACTTGGGAACAAATAGTAGTTACCACTAGGGTGAGATGATGCACGACAAAACAACCAGACAAAACACAAAGACACATTCTGGATACGACGTGAATGAAAATGCCCCTCCTTTGTTCATTGTTTATAACAATTCATGAGGATGAAAACTGGTTCTAGAGTGTGAAAGACCGAAAGGCCTGGAAAATATACCTTTAGCAGACAGAGGCGCGTATGGTTATTAGCATGATAATGGAGATATTAGATTCTGTGTTATGTTGCGAGAACAATATGAAGCGTACGCTCGATCAAGCTTTCGTCCACCCGGTTTCCTCAGACTTTGCATGATGACAAAGAAGATTAAGGATATCTAGGCGTATGATGTAGATTCTCAGAAAGCAAAGCTTTCAAGTTTCGAATTCGAGGTTTGAGCTTGGACCATTCCTGAGGTATCACATACCTCGGCACTGGTGGCTAGGCACCTTCACTATGGTCCATCATCGACGGATGCAATGATTTTCACCTCGAGAGCTGGCCTCCGGGGGAGAGTTTGTAGACTGATACGTACCGGTGTCCAGTTCTGCAACTCCAGCCAGTTTCAGTTCCGTCGTTCATTCAATGCAATGGCGCAAGCGGAGCTGAAGAAGCGCCTGAGGAGTGACTACAAGTTCTTCTTGGAATACCGGACACGATGGTAAGAATGATTCTTTTAGATCTACGATGTACTCCTTCAACCTTTGATCGTCACATAAGACAGTAAGACGGCATGCTAAACCCCTTGTAGGAGCGATAACGACATGTACGACCACATGAACAACTCCATCTACTACTTCCTCTTCGACTCTCTCGTGAACTCCTATCTGATCCAGCACTGCTCACTTCATCCGCCCACTTCTTCACAAGTCGGCCTTGTCGTGTACTCCCACTGCAACTACTTCGCGCCGCTTGCATTCCCCGCTGTCGTCGACCTCGCGCTCCGCGTCAACAAGCTCGGCAGGAGCAGTGTGACGTACGAGATTGGGGTGTTCGAGCAAGGGCGGGAGGAGGTGTGTGCAGTGGGACAATTCGTACACGTATTCGTGGAGAGGCAGACAATGAAACCTGGTGCCAAGGGCATGGGTGAGAGCATGCGGGAGGGTTTGGAGAGGATAAAGGCGGCTGGAGAGGATGACAAGGCAAAGTTATAAACGAATATAATAGAAATGGTTTCGATGAAATGAAGTCTCTGCGCAGAATTGCATAGATAGAAACAACTGATACCCTCGTCCTTTGAGATAGATCCCTTTGTGGATGAAACCAAAGATTGCATGAAACCAAAGCCGATTGGTAGATGCGGTTCAGGAATAACAGCATGAATAATACTTGCACGCATTGTTAGTTACTCGCTTTCGTGACAATTAAGGGCATATAAGATAGCGTTTCAGGAAATTGTTAAAATGTATATTGCATGTATAACGTCGAATCGAAGCGTACGTATCTGACAGAACGAAACAGATTGGCTAAGTTTAAGGAAGAATGGCATATGTGCGAAACATTGGCATGAAGCACGATATGCTTCAATATCACGGAAAGTGTGCGAGAGACTAAACGGTAGATTGATAGTCTTGATTCATTTGAGACCGCTTCATTAGGGCCTTTATCGATCTCAACCCAAAGCCACCCCAGAAGATCCTCCAAACCAATGACGCCGAAACCATGCCAATGAAGGCAATACGCCCAATATCAATTAACACAAGCATGAAACCGTGAGTTAAAGTCCAAGCCCATCATCCCACTTCCGAAATAGGAGAATCGTAAAAGGCAGTTTCACGATCGCTCGCTACTCCCACTCTACCACTTGCCACCCCAGGAGCTACCGCCCTGGCTGTTGCCATCTTGGTTGTGCTTCCTGTCCTTGAACTTGTCCTCGAGTGCTGAGCCCATAACTGCGCCGGCAATCGTTCCGATGATGCCGTGACCGAGCTTGTGGCCTCCGAATCCACCAGCGGCGCCACCGGCAAGAGCACCCATCAGACCACGATCACCCTCAGCCTGTGCGTTGGGATCTGTGGAGCCATACTGTTGCGGGTAACTGGGCTCTTGTCCATAAGGGCCTTGCTGCGGAAATTGACCCTGGGGAGATTGTTGACCGTAGCCTCGGTTGTCTTGGTAGCCAGAATACTGCTGCTGCTGATTTTGGTCGCTTCCGTATGGCTGTTGCCCGTGCTGAAAGCCGCCCTCCGCTGGGGGGCCATAACCTCCCTGCTGATAGCCCTGGCTGCTCTGGCTGTAGTTGTCCCCGTACTGCGGCGCTGCGGGGGCACTGTACTGACCCTGCTGCTGATTGTAGCCGCCGTAGTTCTGTTGCTGGTCTTGAGGAGGATAGCCACTATATCCTTGTTGCTGGCCGTGTTGCTGCCCTCCGTGTTGCTGTGGATAACCGCCGTAGCCCTGCTGGCCTTGGGGATACTGGTTGTACGGGTCGGACATTTTGAGTGTGATTGAAGTGAAGTGAGGTCGCGAAGAGTGGCGGGATTGAATGAACTTCGAAGTTTAAATGGAACTTGAGTTGAGTTGTAGGATGGTAGAAGGAAAGAGCTGATGGCAGCGCAGTGATGTTGCGATATATACCCCGCTAAGCTGGCTCGTACTTCCTTACCTAACTGACCTGCATACGTAGTGTGTGATCAAATGGGCTGAACATGTGCCGTAACGCCGGTCCAGCCGAGAGGCCCAAGGCTGTGAGTGATCACAGCCTCCAGAAGACGGTGGCTTAGCCCCCAACAGCCAATCGCGACTGGTACTCCCGCACTTCGTCATCGAATGGCGGTGCGAGTTGTTGGGCGGAAAGAAGCGGAATCCGCTCGAACGCTTTCCTTTCTGTAGACTCTTTGCGAGGTTCAGACGAAGCATTGTGGCTTGACGCCTGCCACGAGCTACAGCAAATTGGGAAAGATCCAGCGCCCGCCACGTGATTCACACGCACGTGATTGTTCAATTTAGGCTTTTCCGGTTTGAGAATCTCTCTTCAACGCAACACGCTCGCAATATGGACGAGATATTCCAAATTCGCGGGTCTAACATTTGGCATTGTTCGTGATAGCCTGAAGGATCGACTTATGAAAGCATTGCGCTCTGGTGGCGGCCAGTATTTGAGAGTCCTTCTCATTCCCCCGATCGCAAACATACAGCCGTGGAGGACCTGAAACGCGAACTGCTTGAGCCTCACCCACCCGAGACTACGCCAGACCACTTTCAGCAGCAATGCATCCCCTTTCGTATGGGCTCAGTGTTTCTTCAGGTTGGCGACGAGTCCCTGGCCGCGTCTCCAGAAGTTCAGCCCCTTTCGCCATTGGAAGCCCCTCTTGACATGTTTCGCTCGCTTCTAATGTTGGTGGTGTCCCTCTCAGACGAGCAGGGTCTTGCTGGACTCTTTGTTTTGAGGCGCCGAAAACTCACTCATCTCTAAAAGAGGCCTTGGCCTGGCTGTGTGCGAGACAGGTTTTTGCTCATTCTGAAACCCAATGGCACAGCAGAGCTGACACTCTATTGTCCTCCACATCTCCGCCTGTCTTCCTTTCTTTCAAGTCTTTTTACTTATCCTCAGAGCTGCAGCTGGCCTGTTGGTTTGTCTCTAATTATCACTCATTTTTCTTTGACGAAATCTAGCCGACCTAACGCCTTTAACGCCTTTTAATCTACATACATCCTCTCTCCATCTGCAATAAGAGCGGAGAAAATAAATCGGGACATTGGAGAGTCGGAACGTTACCGCGCTCCTTGAGAACAGCGAAGGAATTTGATGGAATATCGAAATGCGACTCGTTGGGTCGCCTGATCGCCAGCGCGCAACTCGTAATGCCAACTTGAACACCAACGTCGTACGATCGCTGCTGAGAAGTAGCCCGTTGCGAAAGAGGAATCCGATAGAACACGCGGACAACTCAGCTACCCAAGCATATCTGCAACCGCGATTACCTTCAGCCATGACAGAGACACAAGCTTCTTCCACAACGCAACCAACTGTCTTCGTTACTCTGCAGCCAACTCCTCTTGGACCGAGTCCCTCAGGAATGAAATATGGTGGGATGTCGGAGGGTACAGAACACACGCTGATTGCTGTTGGCTCAATAGGTTCGAGGAATTGCAGAAGCGTCTGACATTCTCTCAATGCTGACTTATTCATAGGAGCAACATTACTAGTCATATTTGCGGTTTGGATAGTGATTCGGATGAGACAAGGGATGTGCCTGACGGAAGCTTGCATGTTTAAGAAGCGGAGTCGTTATAAGACAATAGGGGAGGTTACACCACCTTTGGGTCGATGGAGCGCTGCTGGAACAGAATGGGATCGGAAGATTCCACTTCAAGCACAGGATATCCACGAGCGGACGATGACTGGTTTGGCAACGCTTCCTCCGAGACCTTCGGCCACCTTGACGCGAAACAATTCGGCAAATTCGCAGCGATCTTTACAAAGGTCACAGCAGCGAAGACCATCTGATTCTGGCGCTGGAAACTGGCCAATTCGGAAAAGTCCTGCTGATAGTGCTGTCGCAAGATCACCTGCAATGCCATCAAATGCGCGCATCGTCACGGATGCAGACACACCATACGATGACGAAGAGGCAGATTCCCCGACATCATTGCCATCATACCTGAAAGGCGCGAGAAACCTCCCCACTCGCCGTCCTCCACACGAGACATCGCGTTTCTCCTGGACAAACTCGCAGGCCCCTCGGACCCCCGCGACAGTGACGAATGACACAGTGCCGAACCAACGCTACAGCGTCGCCACTGCCCGCTCGTCGATCGCGCGCTTTCGCACAGTGGAATCTTGGGTTGGCAACCAAGCCGGCCGGATAGACGAAGAATCCTTTCAGAGACATATGAAGCAGACCAACCCTGAGGAGCCTGATATGCCGAAGGATGCTGGACCGAGACACCGAACAAACCTGAGCGAGGCAACCGTCTTTCGACACCATCCGGGAACGGAGGTGTTAATCGACAGGGGCAGTTTGGTTCCAAGTGAGATTTTGGATGGACATGTCACTGATAAGAGGCTGGGAGACGACCGTCCTATTTGAGAGCAGCACTTGTCTCCCTGATGAGATGATGGATATGAGAAGGACATGCGCCAGTGGACATGATTGTGACCTCCTTTGCACTCTGTGAATATACTGCATCTATCATCAGCGTGTTTTATATCTGTATATGCGCTTGAATATATCATGTACTAGTCCTGCGAAGCATATTGTTCTGTTTACAGAATCTTCCCATTGCTGTGTTGCCACCCACAATAATTCCCCCTGACATTCAAACCCTCTTGGTAGAGGAAGCCTCTTCTAAATAATCTAGTCTCTAGGCATCTAATCGAAGCCATAGATATGAAGTGGCTTAAACTCGAAAAGGGCCTATATAAATTTACCATTTAGAGTATAGCTTAATTTCTCTAGATCTTTAAAAGCCTATATCAAATTTTTAGTAGGCTCTTTTTGTACTCTTCGCGTTTTAGCCACTTCATATCTACTGATGAGTATGGACTTCTGATCTGATCGGCCCGAGTGAAGCTAATGCCGGGCTTCCGCTTCGAAGCCGGAACTGCTCCGCGTCCTCCATTCTTCGCACGTTGATATCGCCAGCCCCGCTTGACGCGTGACGGGGAAACTTCCCTTCAACCCACCTGCACGTCGTTGATATCCATGCCGGAGCTTATCTGACGCATCTAATTACCCAATCCTCTTTAGCGCTATGTATAATGACTTCCGCAAGCTAGGATAAGTAGACCATTGCCGATATCTTGAATTGTCATTCAACCTCACTTTCAGCTTCTTCTGAGGAAGCAAGGAGCCGTTCAAGTCAATTGGGTCAAGTTGGAACTTTCAAGTGTCGTTCAGGATGGCCGAGATATCAGATTTGAAGTCTTTCAATCTGTCAGGTCCTCAATTGACCTATATCGCTCTCAGCCTTCTCCCATTCTTGATCATTGCGCTCTGGCGAGTAAGCTGTCTTCAAATCTCTTCGTGCCAAACACATTCAAACCTGTAGTATTGTGACTTATAAAGTTCTAGTATTTTACCTACACCGACATCCCCTTCATCTACAACCTCCCAGAAGCGCCCGGCGCACTCCCAATCGTCGGCCATCTTCTCTCCCTCGGCGAGGACCACGCCACCGTATGCGAAAAATGGTGGAAGCAATACAAGCACTCCGTCTTCCAAATCCGACTAGGCAACACGCGCGCCGTGGTCGTCAACTCCTTCGACGACTGCAAGCGCATGCTGACCGAGCGGGGAAATCAGTCTGCCATCATCGATCGGCCGAAGCTTTACACATTCCACGGCGTTATCAGTAGTACGCAGGGCTTCACGATTGGAAGCAGCCCGTGGGACGAGAGCTGCAAGAATAAGAGGAAGGCGACAGGGCAAGCGCTGGGACGGCCGGCGATCAAGACGTATTTCCCGATGTTTGATCTCGAGAGCTACTGTATTCTGAGAGATCTTGCGCGCGATGGAGGGGATGGCGTCACGGAGTTGAATATTCGGCCGTATTTTCAACGGTATGCGCTGAATACGACGTTGACGCTTTGCTATGGAATCAGGATGGACAGTGTCTGGGATGAGATGCTCCGCGAGATCCTTGAAGTTGGTTCTGCGATCAGTCTGCTGCGAAGCGCGAGCGAGAATTACCAAGACTATATCCCGCTGCTGCGATGGATGCCGAACAACGAGAAGACGGCACGCAGTAAAAATTTGCGAGATAGGCGCGACAAGTACTTGAACGAGCTGCTAGATCGCGTGAGGGACATGATCAAGCGTGGCACCGACAAGCCATGCATTTCTGCAGCAATCTTAAAAGATGAAGAGACGAAGCTGACAGGCGTGGAAGTAAGCAGCATTTGTCTAAGTCTCGTGAGCGGTGGATTCGAGACCATTCCTGGTACTCTGACATCGTGCATTGGATCTTTGTGTACGACGGAGGGCCAGAAATTCCAAGACGAGGCGTATGAGGACATCAAGAGATATTATCCTGATGTGAAAGATGCATGGCGCACGAGCTTCATAGAGGAGAAGATCCCGTATGTGAATGCGATCGTAAAGGAGGCCGCAAGGTTCTACACTGTATCGGCGATGAGCCTGCCGAGGAAGACGGTCACGGATGTCGAATGGGACGGCGCCATCATTCCGGCGAAGACGATGGTGTTGATAAATGCTCAGGCTGCGAACCATGGTATGGCTCCAACCCCTCCAAACTCTGCCTAATTCAGGGCACTGACATTTACAAGATGTATCACACTTCGGCCCGTCCGCATCCACATTCAACCCCGAGCGCTGGTTCGACTCTCTCGACCCGCCCACGGAAACGCCGTCCACTGGCATCCAGCACTTCTCCTTTGGCGCTGGCTCGCGCGCCTGCTCGGGCATCTACATCGCGCATCGCCTGCTCTACACGGCGTTGGTGCGTCTACTGACGGTGTACCGGATTGAGGCGAGCGAAACGGAGCCGCCGAACACGGACTATGTGGAATACAACAAGTTCAAGACGGCACTGGTGGCCATTCCACGGGACTTTAAAGTGAGGCTTGTGCCTCGAATTCCGAAGGAAGAATTGGACGATCTGCTAGAGGAAGCAAGAGCGAGAACCGCGGATGCGTATAAAGAGACTTAATGCTGACTCGTAGGTGAGGAAAAATAGTTGCAAGACGTGATAGCGAGTGTCATCACATTAACAGCGAATGTAGAGCATTAAGTGATACCATTTTGATTGAACTACCCGAAGTGTTTAATTATCGAGGTTGCCATAAAATCATGTTCTTTTTTGAGTCAAAACTCCGGATTCGCAAGAATTGTCTTGCAAATCATTGCCCCAGATAGAAGAGTGTCCCTAGCTCACTACTAACCCTACTCCAGCTACTTTCTGTCATGTAGCAGCCATGTCGAGGACCCAGTGAGACTTTGTCTTTCCAAGCCATTTCCAGTGTGAAATTCAATCTCCTCGAATCCCCGCATTTGTTGCTCTCGCCGCACAGACGTTCTCAGTAGCCACGGCCGGAACCGGGATAGCCTTGGCCTTGAGGAGCGTAGGAGCCTTGTTGCGGCGGAAAACCACGCCCTGCGCCACCTTGCGGCGGGTAGCCTTGTTGGCCATATCCTTGACTCTGAGGAGGAGCTCCGTAGCCTGGTTGGCCATATCCCTGACTCTGAGGAGGAGCTCCGTAGCCTGGTTGTCCGGTCTGGGGCGCGGCGCCGTACCCTGGTGGAGCTCCAAATCCGCCGGGTGCACTGTAGCCACCGCCACCACCTGCACCTGCATGACGAGCTCTGCGCTCATCCTTTGAGTCATAAGTCGAATCAACGGCGCCGAGGAGAAGTTTCATGAGGTACAGTTCGGGCGTGAGATCGATAGGCTGTGCCGATCGTGAGGCCTCTTCTTGCTCGGTCTCGTAGTCTATGAGAAAGTCAGAACATTGTGCCCAAATCTAAATGCTTCTGGATGTAAAATTTCAAGGGGAGACAGACCCGAGACACAGTCGATCAAGTTTCCAACCTCCGGATCTTCGTCGAGCTTGTTAAGGAATGCCTGTGCGGCCTTGTCCTTGCCAACTTGTGCGAACTGGAAGGCGATACCCTTCGGACCAAACTGGGTGCGGCTCATTTCACGGCTGGCATACTTGACAGTTTCATTGACGGCGTCCTTTGGCTCTCCACCAGGCTGACCGTCCGTGATCATGATTACGAGGACGGGCTTCCTCAATTGGCCGGCTCTTGCCTTGGAAAGCACGAGTGGATCGACGATTTTACGGCGAAGTTCAGTACCCATAGGTGTCAAGCCTCTGAACTGGACGCTCTGCATCAACTGCGCGATCTGTTGCTCGCTGCGGATGTTGTCAATGAGCTGTTGTGGTGGCTGAGAGTTCATGAACCGAACGGAGATGCCGTCCTCATCGAAGAGAGTCGCGGCGTAGGCAACACGTTCGAGTGTGACGCGCAAGTCCTGGATACGCTCACCGCCTTCCTCGAACTGCATGGAGCCACTGTCATCTGCTCATTGTAAGTTATATGTTCCGTCACACCGACACATCCCTCGACAAAGAGCAAGAATACAATGAGTTGGTCTGACATACCGATGTAGAGAATGATGTCGTACAATCCAAGTTGCAAGACATCATTTCCAACCTCCTTGGGCATGCGCCACTTCTGGCAGATTTGGTCAATCTTCGGGCCCGCAGTACTGGCGATCTGATCCAAGAGCGGATGATTTGGTGGGTAAATGTGTCCTAGACCTTCCCTCTGAATGAATTGAAGCAGAAGGTTCTTGTACGCGCTAGGTGGTTGAGATGGTCCACCAGAGGGAGCACTGCCATAGCCGCCGGCGGTTGGTTGCCCTTGGGGAGGGTATTGGCCTGGAGCGCCCTGTGGGGCGTATCCTTGAGCACCCTGCGGAGGGCCACCTTGTCCCTGTTGCACAAACTACGTTAGCGTATATTCAAAACACCTTTGTGTGAAAAGTGCTCAGTGTGCCACCAACATAGCCGAATTGTGGAGGCGGAGACTGATACGATGGCTGCCCACCGTAGCCTTGGGGTTGAGGAGAGTATTGGCTTTGTGGTGCTTGGTAGCCAAATTGCTGCTGCTGCTGTGGTGCATATTGCTGATTTGGATAAGCAGATCCTGGAGGAGGTGGAGCGGGTCGATTGTAGTTCTGGCCGTAGGGCTGAGGGGAAGATGAGGGTTGGTTATAGCCTTGGCCGTAGGGCTGCGGAGAGGGTTGTCCTGGATATTGCGATTGCTGTTGCGAATGCCCAGGCTGGAGCGCCTGCGGATGCGGTGAGGAGGTTGCGGGATAGGGAGGGTTCTGATTTGTCCGGCCGTACATCGTGAACGGTATGCCAGAGATCCAAAAGCACGAGTAGTTTGTATGTAGCGGATTTGTGGAAGGGAGACAACGTCGTGGATGTTTGCTCAAGCGTGTGGCGGGGGTTGGGGGTGATGACGAAGCGGCAGGAAACTAGTAGCTCAAGGGAAAGCGGGATGTGCTTACCTGCGCAGGGTAGGCTTGGTACGCTGGCTGCCCGGGCTAGAGAACGAAAGTTAGCTGTGTCTAGGCAGCGATCCAAGGCACATTCACTCACATAGCCACCGGCGCCTGGCTTCTGTCCCTGAGGAGGCCCAGGCGGGTATTGTTGAGGCGCGGCTCCTCCGTATGGAGCCGACGGGGCGCCTCCTTGAGAGGCAGCAAGTTTGCTAGCAAGCTGTTGCAAAATCCTGTCAGTGAGGGGCACTATGACGTTGGCGGGGTATGCGGCTGATGGCGAGCAATTGAGACTCAGAGGCCGCTTGAGCGAGACTTACACCCATGGCGAGATGTTCAAGCTGTAGAAGAGGAAGTTAAAGGTTGGGTGCAATATGCAGAAGGTTGAAGTGAGGGAAAGGAAGAGCGGTGGTTCTGAAGCTCGAGAAAGCAAGCTGCCCAAGCTGAGCGCCGAGAGTTCACTCAATCCTGGTTGGCGGGGCGCAGCTGACGGTGGCTGTGTTTGGAGAGCCACCTCAATTATTATTTGCTCAAAAAGTCATGTTTGCTATGAGGTCATTGTCCCTTATCCGCTTTATTGCTCCTCCGTGGCTAGTTGTTCCCTATTTACTTCACAAATTATTGCATCATACGAATTGCACACGGTGGCTGTGGTGGCTGGTGTGTTACAAAACGGGTAATTTCGCGCGACAACAAACTGCGACAATTTCCACACTCGGAGCGCATCTGAGAAAGTAATGATACGTTTTTGAATTCCAGATATGATGATAAATGCTTCACGGTTGATCTAGCTGACATCTGGCGACCGCCTTCGGGTTCAATTCAAGCATCGACCATTCGGTGAAGCAAAGCATTCGTGAAGTTCCAGAGCTCCCCAGAATTATGGCTTTCAACCGCAGCCCCTGTGTACCAGGTCTTCCTCTTCCCCTGGAGTGCAAAGAGCTTGTCATAGAAACGGTCCTGGATGTCCTCTGCGGATACCTCAAGTTTGAAGGGAGAATGAGAGGCAAAGGCGACAAATTCGGGCACCTCGTCGGATGAATTGGTAAGTCGGCGAACTGTAGCAATCATCTCGGCCTCGATTTCCTTTTGGGACAGCTCTTTGGGGCTCCCGAACCAATAGTAGAATATGCCTGTTTCTCGTTAAGTAACTTGTTCAAAACTCCAGAGTTATAAGGTACGTACCCTCGACAGCAGTTGGAGTGATATCGTATGCGCCAGGAAGGTTGGGAATGTGGTATTCAGTGTCGAGATCAATATTAACATATCTAGTGCCTTTAGAGAGGCCAGTGTTCTTGAAAATACCAGTGTAGTATCCGCTGTAATGAAACTTTTCGAATAGAGCCCGCTCATCGTTATCGAGGTCAAAAGGCGCCATGTTAGGAATTGTCAAAGGAATGCTAACAAGCAATTGCGATGCGACGACGAGTTTCCAGCCGTGCGGCGTTTTGACGACGAGACTGACACAGGAATCATCTGATGGCCGATGGGCGGCGATGACGGTCGAAGAAAGAAGCGCGTTCGAACCGAGTTCTTCTTGGGCTGCCGCGTACAAGGCACCGTTGTCGTGGTTTGCGGTCACCAGATCTGGGTGCAAAAGGAATATCAGCATATGTTCAAGGTGTTCCAGCGCTCTGTCGACATCAGCCCACGTACCGCCGCCTTCCTGAAGTCCTTGAAGATACGACTCGTCCGTAATCTTGAGGACATTTACTGTCAGTTGCTCTAGAAATGGGGGATTGGCGGCGCCCTGCGGATTCGAGAAGACGGAAAATGCGAGATCCTCCAAATGGTATTTCTTCACGAAGTCCCCGAATGGAAGAAGGAGATCCTTCGGAACAGGCGTCGATATATTCCAACTCCACGCAAGATCGGGATACTTTGTAAGCTGCTGGACGTACGGGGCGAAGTTGATTCCTGGCGAAAACCTCGGAAGCACGTGTCCGCTCTTGAAGTCTGCATAGACTGTGGTTCCGGCCGGGAAAGTGAAATTGGTGACGGGAATGTTGAACCTGGCGAAGAAGTCCCGACTAACAGAGATGTTGGCATACGTTTGCACGCCATAGTCGATGTGAGTGCCGGTGACAGGATCTGTATACGTATTCTCGTGGCCCCCAAGCCTCTTTTCTCGCTCCACGAGCACTACACTCTTGCCCATATCACCCAGTGTGATGGCCCCGTAAGTTCCTGACGCACCGCCTCCAATGACTGCCACGTCTCGACGAATGATGTCTTCTTCCTTGTAGCTCCTTTGGTCGAGTATGGAGCCGTACGCCGCGCCATCTCTGCCCATCGCTGTCGCCAAACCAAAGGCGACTGATATCCAGAAGAAATACATGACAGATGAGACCTTTAGTCCCAAAGGAGGCAACTGAAAAAAGTAGGACGAAGAGGTAAGCGTAAAAATGAAATTCTGAACCCACAGCCTTTACATTCGCTCCCCTTTATCGATTTCATGACTCTGCCGCACGTTCGTCACGACGCGTCGGGCCCTGAGCATTGCGTTGGCGTTGGTCTGATGTCGGCGTTTCTATCTTTCAGCTGGAATATCGAAAGAGCTCTTACCACTTGCCTACTTGAGTTCGTGATCGGAGACTTTGGTTGAGGGCTCATGGCTGATGTCGCGACCATGCGCGACCTATCTACTAACTTACTTTCGTATGTTGCCAAACACTTTGCCAAATTGGGATTAGCTCCATCTTTCCATGAGACGACAACACCAATTACACATAGTTTTGGATATTCCCTTGTATTTCAATTCAGCCCCGTTCTTCGGACATAAGAAATTGCTGACGGAGATTATAATTACTGCCGGACAGGTAGATGAACACAGGGGAGCGGCGTAACTTTAAGTTGAAGCTTATGCATCCTTGGGCGCGAACACTCACGGCATGAAAGTATCAAACGTTCGACGTAGAACATGAGCCTGGGGATAAAAGTATTCGAATAAATCCGGTCCACGGTTGACCATAAAGGAAGCCAGCCGTACATGGTGTCTAGAGCGAGACTGCCAACAGTTGGTCCCCCAAGTCGCCTTAGTAGTACCTGGTTCCCTTATGTATCTGTGACGGCTTCAATCACTATCTCTGAATTCAAGAGTCTTCACTGTAAAGTCAATTGAAGAAACTGTAAATATTCCTTTTAAGAGTCTTGTTTCCGTCGAATAGCACTTTGTGGAACGGAAATTTTCACTGGCCGTCTCCGTCACTCAGAGCTTCCAGCAATGCAGCTTCTCAGTCAGCCGCTCGAGGCGTAATAAAGTGCGTCAGCGAAAGGTCTGCCATGTGGGATGGAAAGAAATAGGCGGATTTATCGTCATCACAGTCACGAATCTATTTCAATACCATATCTGCCATGGTGAAGTGAAAAGGAATGAGAAGAATACACACATATTCCTGTTTCGAACTAACTCCGAGGCATAAGCTCGACCATGCTAGCCTAGACATGCAATTTATTTCTGTTTACCCTCATCCGGAAGATCACTGCTCCACAGCTTGTGAGCCTCCTCGTCGAAATGATCTGCCTTCTCATCCTCATCCTCAACATCATCATCCTCCGGAAACGCCTCAGCGTCATAGAACACATCGTCATCCTCGCTCTCCTCGTTTTCGGCAACATCTACAGCGAGCTTCGGGCCCTTAGCCGCCGACTTCTTTACCTTACTCGCGTTCGTTGTCGTGCTCACACCTGGTGGTGCGAAGAAATGGTGATCTTCGTGAAGAGGCTTGTGCTGCACCAAGAATCCCATGGGTGTTTGCTTGCTTTCTTGTCCCCTGCGACGTATGGCCAGCCACTCTCCAAGAAACACAGTTGGCTTTGCCGTGAAGGTCAACTTTGGCTGTGCGTCGCTGGCTGCGACGACACCGTCTGTCCTTGTTGCACCGGCGTCACCGTCTTCCTCTGAATCCGACGACTGTAGCGTATCCTTGTTCAGACCCAAAATCTCCAGTAGAGCTTCATACTCTTCGTAAGAGAAGTACGAAGCTCCCGCGAACAAGCCAACCTGAATCTTGAGCCAAAGAGGAGCTTTCCAGCCATCTGGCAGCGGAGGAGTGGCATAGTAGTTCAGATTGTTGAACTGCATGGTCTTCCTAGTCGTTGGCGCAGAATAGGCAAGGAGGTGCGTCTGCGGGTTCTTCCACTCCTTTAACAGGCGCATGATAACTTCCGTTTCCTCCGGAACCAGGAGCAACGCAGTCTGAGAAATTTCGCTCCAGAGAATCCAGTGGGTAGAGCGCAAAAAGTCGTCATTTAGGCGATCGCCGGGGATCTTGACGGTCTGCATGAATTCGCGAGACACAAAGAGCCTAGACTTATCCGCAGCGATGTTAATCCCATGCTTGACACCGAGAGCTGTACCTCGACGGAGAGCTTCTAGACACCTGTCATAGGATTGTGAGTTAGCAACGAGATAGCCGGTCTTGCAGAATTCTAAGATATCCTTGTGCACTCCACCGAAACCGTGAGGAGCAAAAGGAACCGGCCTCTGCACTTCGCGGACAGCCTCTGTCTCACGCTCCTCCTCGCGTTCTTGTTCCACTTCTTGCAATGCGGAACTCTGGACAGTATTTCCAGAATCATGGAACCCTTTGCGTCGAACGTGCAGTTCATCCATGAAACTTTTAAGGTCAGCGTCGGTAATGGCAAGATCTTTTGTGGCCTTTTTGGTAGTCTTCGGCTGATAAAGCTTCTGAATGGTCTGGCGCTCTGGTTGGCGTAAGATAGCTAAATAAGCTTCACGATCACTCTCGTCGTCCAGGAACGCGGCGAAGTCCTTCGCCGCTTGCATGCGCTGACAGTAGTCTGAGCCTTGCGCAAAGAAAAGAGGTTGAAGTGACTCAATTCCAACGCATGACTGCTCCAACAACCAATGCACCACGTCAGCCGAGTCGATCCAGTCACTGCGAGACTTCTTGCAGACGTCCAGAATGCTCTGATGAACTTCAGGGGGCACCAGGAAGGAGAGAGATTGCGTCGTACCAAGTTGTCGAAGGCGCATCGCGGCTTGTACGGCGGAATCCTTACTCAGTCCGATCCCCAGTGTTAAAGCACCTTTCGCATTCGCAGGAAGCCTCAAATCCGTGCCTCGGCAATGCGATTCGTCTAGATAGATGAGACAATCGCTCAGATTCTCTGCGAATGGTGTTGCAGCAAGTGGACATATATTCCCGCCACGATAGTATACATATAGCTTGTTCTCCGAATTGAAGTATACGGCTGCCGGTGGCTCAGTGTCGACCTTCAACCAGTTTCGTACGAGAGTCACGTTGTCCATCTCCAGTATTTGAGCGCCCGCATCGATGAGGACTCGGATTCTCTCGTTTTTGAGAACTGCGAGGAGCTCTATTTCGCTCAGTCGTTTTCCCAAGCGCGAGGAGGCAAGCATATATCCCCGATTCCTCGGCTCAAATAGATACTGCAAGAAAAGAAAATTGTTAGAAGAACTGTTATATAAGTTAAGAGAAATACATGTACGTACCGACAAAACCTCAGCATTTGTATGTGACAAGCCCTTCAGGTCACGCTGGGCGACCGTCATTGGTAGTAGCAAACGAGCGTCATTCGTTCCGCTGAAGCCAGTGGTTAGCGGTCCTGAGGAGCCATTTTGCTGTTTGTCCAGTGGCCGAAGAATGATGTCCCAGCCTGAGGCTTGAATCTTGACGGCGAATTGTTTGGCGTGGACTGGAAACACATATTCGTTCAAAAAACAGTTGATAGCTGGAACATTGTAGCGGAAATGAGTCCAAAGAGCTTTAAGTTGCGCCTCGTCGTCGAGATTTAGCAGATTAAAGTCGCGAAGAGACTCGGGAAGGTGTGGGGAGCTCTGCGTCCACATGTCGTACTCTGATGCGGGATCGTCCAGCTGCAATATGTGGGTAAGGCTTTGGCGCAGCTGATTGCTACTGAGCCCTCCATAGTAGAAGCTAAGGCAGGTGAAGAGAATGCCGACATCAGGATGGCCCCACTCTGCCTGGTCTGAGGGAACTCCTTTAGCGTGGAAGGGCACGGCGACAGGGTCACGGCGCGGGTCAATGCCATACTGGACATTATAGCGCTTTTTCAATGCCAGCAAGAGAATGCGGTGAATAAGCAGGCCACGAACCAAGTACACAGATTGCTTGATAGAAGGCTTGTCTGGGAACAGATTGCGAACCCGCTCAGCGTCGACGGGAGCTACGACTGGGTTCGAGATAATACGGCGAATTGAGGATCTCTGTTCCCTCGAACATTGCTGGATTGGGATGGTGGGAACCTGGCCGGAGAGTACATCGTTTATTAAGCGACCGAGAAGAGCTTGCTCCGCATCGGGCCGCAGGAAGTAAGCCATAGGGAATGCGTTCCGCCGCTCTATGACCTCCATGCTGAAAGGAAATGCCTTTTTCAAGTTGAAATAGTGCCCTGCTACGAGTCCCAGCAACGATTGTACCGTCTCCCAGCGGTGGGGGTGTCCATCGAGAGTCTTTTGCGAGCCTGAAGGGTAGATCAACTGCGTTCGAGCAGAGAGTATATGGTCGGATTCATCTAATACGTCTCGGGCCCATCGTCTCATCCATGATTCGACACCAATTAAGGTTCTCGCTTCGTTAACTCGGCCATCCGCCAGTCTTTGAAGCCCGCTGAGCATAAAACTCAGTAGATGCTCGGGTAAACCAATGATTGCTCCAGACTTTGCGCGAATATCGCGATGGATCTCAAAGAATGATTTGATGGTATTGTTGTCGTTGGAAGTCTTGCGAGAGAATGGGACATGTCGAATTTCACGGCCAAGAAGACACCCAAGCCGGACGGAAAGGAGCTGCGACGTTTGCTGAAGTAGTGCCTTTGGCACTATAAGCCGCAGAAGACGCTTTGAATCAGCAAGCACAGCGGCAACCATTGGCATAATGACAGAAGTCTTTCCTTGCCCCATGTTCATTTGGAGAAGCGAGGCATCTCCGCTTTCAGGACTGATTGTGGCAATTGCCACTTCAACTTGCTCTGGGCGTATCATCATATCAGCGTCAATTTCTAAAAGAACCCAGTCAGGCTTCTCCATAGGTTTCCAATTTGTATGGCCTTTGTTTTTCTGTTCTTCTTCAATTCTCTGGCGATTCTTCTTCAGGTTCGCATCTTCCAGTCGCAATGCTCGCTGCAGCTGAGTAACCGTAACAGCAAGATCAGTCACCGCATTTTTCATGTTCGAGCCGAAGGAGCATTTCCAGGTGCTTCGAAGAGTTTCAAGGATAGAGATTAGACTAAGCGGTGGCCAGAGCAGACCAGGCTTCAGCCATTTGGCTCTCGGGTCGTTGGCTTCGAATGCCATGTTAATGTCTCTGAAACGGCTTACGAGTCTTTGCTGCAATTGGCGAAAGTCTAGATCTGTCTGCTGGGAAGTGACCTTCGGTACTATGTGTATAGCCTTGAGGTCTTCGAGACTTTGCAGAAGGTCTTCCCCATACTGCTGTCGGATGCTGGAAGGTGAGTTCATTACCTTCAGAATAATCGTCTTCAACTCATCCCAATTCTGCCTGGTCTGGAAAGAAGGTCCATTGAGAATTTCGTTTGCCTTCGGCTTGATCTGGACCGGGAACGACAAGACAGGTGGGTCATTCTCTTTTGGTATGCCAGTCTTATGAATGGCCAAAGCCGTTGTGCGTGAATGACCGTTCGATGGAGATGAGAATGGCTTTCGAACGAGCTCTACTGAAAGCTTTGGGATGTCTTGCCCTTCCAAATGACTCGGGAAAACCTCTGGGTCAGTCGTCTCGAACATGGGGAAGCTCAGTTGCTCCTCTGTCCGAAACTTGTCCAGGGATTTCTGAATGTGCTGTACATAATTCGAAAGCTGTCGATTGTGGAAGAGTCGGGTCCACTCGGGCTGAACAACGTCTTTAATTCGAGAAACATCAAGCGTAGACATCCGAGGAACGCTCGAACTGTCGATTTCGGCGCTGGGCCATTGCTGGAGAAAAGCTTTGGCGAGCGTTTCACATTCTTGCTGCACAAGAGTCTCATGTTGTTCCCTCTCCTTCCGAAGTCTCTTCTTCGTCTTCTGGTCAAGAAACTCGCCCAAACCGCCGGTATCGCCAGCATACTGAGCTGCAGATGGTTTCATCATCTGAACAAGATAATCAAAGGAAGGGCCACTGTCTGCCCGGAAGTGCGTGTACGAAGACCACGGCGGGGGAATTACATCCTTGAGGTCTTGGAAGATCGCAAAGGCAATGAATGTTCGCATAACGTCCATGTCCACGTCATTACGGAAAGATAACAGTGCCGTTAAAAACATCAGTCTGTAGACATCAGAGATGCCGCAGCTGCGGCACAGTTCGACTAATTCTCCGAAACGGATGCCATGTTGGGCTTCCAAAGTGTCCGAAAGCAAAACTGGCGAAAATGGGGCGACAAATCCACCTATCGTGGGATATCGCTGAAGGATACCCGCGAAATCAGTGGGAGTTAGCAAGGCCGAGGGCCAGCTGCGCAGAATTGACACGACTTCATAGACATTTTTGCGTGCCTGCGTGGCTGTGCGGCGTCCCCTCGAAACGTATTCCATGTCTGGGGGTTTCCCAAATCCAGGGTCAAAAGCAGAGTCAATACGCTCGAAAAGTCGACGTCGAAAACCAGCCCGTCGAGTTAGATGCGCTTCTGAAGGTGAGTTCGGGTTGGAATATTCGACTTGGCCTAGATGAAATCTGGACAAAGTCTCAGATTTCTTCACGATGTCTTGCACCAGGAAGCTGAGTTCGTCACGCTGCACCGCAGTGCTCAGATATTGATTCCATTCAACAACTTGCATTGTGCGCCTATCGCGTGGGTAGTACTGGCGCTTCGGGCTCAGACTTCTGATTTCGTTCAAAATAGTCAGGCAAGTTGGAGAGAGGGGCGCCCATGGCTGGAACTGTCCGCTCTGTAGGTCCCGGAAGGCCATTTCGCTTCCAGTGAAACCAGTCAAGGGGTCAGGCAAGATGAAGGAGGTAACGGCATGAAGATATGCCTTGTGGTATAATAAGCGCGGCTCCGGTGCACACTCAAGACGTCCGAGAGATTGATTGATTGTGTAGATCCCGTAGGACCCACGATTTGACAAAATAACCGAAACATGATCCCCTCGGCGAGTGCAACCGTCCGGAGGACCGAGCGGCGTGAGGATACTTCTTCGATTTTTATTGACGATGCTCTGCCCATGGCCGCGAACTACCTCTCTGAGGACCAGCATGGACATCAGTCCATAGAATGTACCAGCGTCTTGATCTTCATCAATCTCTGCGCTCAACTGACGGCATTCTAAGAGATTTCTTTCGTTGACAAAGAACTGCAATTCTAGACGTCGTAGTTCGACAGACAGTCTCGATTTGGGCATGAAGACAGTGAGCTGATAGCGGTCTTCGAAATGTTTGAACGCGGATGCGACTCTATCGAATGTCCTGCTTCGTGGATCGACGAGAATGCTTTCTCGGCGTTGTGCGACACGCTTGTGAACATCCAGCTTCCAATTTCCAGCCTTGGGTTTCCAGTGCTCGGGGCCTTGACGAATTTCAATAACGCCAGTGTGGAGGTCTAGCCAGTGATGGCAGTTCGAAATCAAATTCTCCGGAAGATCAAAGTCCGTCGGCGTGCCAAATTTGTCTGCTTGAATGAATTCCAGAAGCGACCCATAGTGCTGTGCCCTAAGAACAAGATCTCCGTTACGGAAGCCCAGATGTATCTGGTGTCCATGATTGTCCAAGGCAAGCATGTGGCTCATACCATGCAGGCTTGAGGGATAAATCATCAAATTCTGGTCTCCGAAGAGCTGCTTCACGACTGGCGCATTGCGGATATCCGGCGGGAGTTTTCCCAACGGCATACCGTCAATGAGAAGTGTTCCATGAAGCAAATGGTAATGCACCAATTGCGCGCGTGTCCGAGAAGTCGCCTTGATCGTGGCATGGACCCACCATTCCTGTGGTGAATCCAGAAAACTGAGGCTCGAATAGGTGCGCTCTGCGTTTGAACGATCTCGGGGCCATATGCTATCAACTGCTTCCGAAAGAGCGGTGAGGCTATTTCCAAGAGATCGTCTGAGCAGGTTCCGCATCCGGAAGGTCGTTTTGAGGTCTCGAACGAGTGCGTGCTTAGAGAAAGAGGGCAGATTGTCTGGATCTGCGGTGAGGTTGTCTTGAAGGGCGATTGAGCATTCGAAATACTGGCAGAGTTCCTCATGTTCGATAATTTCGTGACCGACGTATACCGAAAATGTCCTCTTGCAGAGTAAAGCTGCCCAGAACCCATAGGAGGAGCATGATTGAGAAGACTTCATATCCGTACACATTTGGATTTCTTTCCGCAGAAGGCGTGCCCATTCAAGTGTGGTGCTGCGTACGCTGAGCAACAAACGCATTGCGTCTGTCATTACAGAGGTAGGCCCAAGGTGGACCGTTCTCAGCAGGATCGAAATGATAAGTTCCATTTGCTGGTATTCTCGCCAGTTGGATGAAATGTTCTCAAGACGGAGACGGAGCTGTTCCAAGAGCCGGTTGCAGAAATTTGCGTCTTTGAAAACATGGTGGACCTTACGGCGCAGGTCGTCATGCCATTCTGGGCCAGCCTGATCCACAAGCATGTTAGTCACCGATACGCAGGCCTCGTTACTGAAATTTATGTTTTGGCAGCCGAGTTCGATGAGAAGATAGACCCAGCGCCGAAATTTTCCACTCTGCAGAGATTGAAATGTGGTAAACTCATGCGTGCTCATAGTCGCTGGACACTCAGTTTGGCTCGCAATGATTTCGTTGGACGTTCGACCATTTGAATCCGGCGCAAACTGAGGCAAGGTGTACAAGGCCCTGAAGGGAGACTTTCCGGGCAGCTTGACAGCAACGTGATGAGAGAGCTTAGCGAAGTCAATAAAATTGGCTGTCCAAACTTTGGTTTTCGAGTCATAAAGACCAAACTCGAATCTGTTTGGCAAGCAAACTTCGGACAATGGAACGGGAAAGTTGACTTGTCTGTAGTGAGAGTCGATCCATGATTTTTTCACGGACGCAAGACAGATGCCATCCATCGAAGACTCTTTGAGATCTTTTAGTGCAGAGTAATCTCGAAGGAAATAGACTTGACGATCGGTGACAGATTGTAGTTCTCTCGTGAGTGTGCCAAAGATCCGCCAAGTTGTGTTTCGGTATGCTTGAAATGCCTCCGGGGCGCACATTTCGAAAATCACAGCTTTCGCCTCCGTAGGGCGAGAGGGTAGAGGATGTTCATGGACATTGATCCTCATGCGTCTAGCCTGGGCTTCGAGACCACATTTCACACAGCCATAAGAGTGTGGTAAGCAGGTGCAGCTTGCGAATTGACTTTGTGCCATAATTGAGTTGTATTCGTCATTCATGGCTCGCCACTCTTGCTCTTTGCGTACTCGTCCAGCATCGCCCAGTGCAGTGATTTCAGCGAACAGTGATTGAAGCTTGGGTGCGCTAGGGGAGCAATCAAAATAGCGCTCTGCAAAAGAGAGGCTGTCGAAGATAGTTTCGTTCGGATATTTGCATTGTTTCAGGCGCTCTTTGATGTAGTTCTGAATTGCTTGAAGTCGATGCATATCCTGGCGATGTGGTGCCAGAAGAACGTCGAAGAGTGACGGGACGCAACCAGGGTTGAACTCAAGAAGCAGTTCATACAATCCAGTCGCGATTTGGTCCAGGATGACCCACAGTTGCATGACAGTGAGAAGCATCGCACTCTTTTGCAAAGGATCGTAATTGTACGCCTCGCCCACATCGTCCAGGTATTGCTCAATTTGATCAGCAAGAGCAATACAATTCTCCTCCGTAACCTCCATCGGCGCTATGACGTCGACTTCTATTTCCATCTCTTGTGCGGTGAGCTCAAAGTAACGATGTGCGAATTTTGTAGCTGCAGTTGTCGTCGCCTTCGTTAAGTTGACGGGATGGACCCGAAGTTGATCAAATTCGGGAGCCCATGAGAAAATGGCCCGGATATACGGCATACTATTGTGGAGCGTCAAAGTGAGGTCTCTCGTGTCCGCACGGCGTGGTAGGTAACTTGGAGGGCGAACGATGCCCCGAATGCTCGACCAGATCGTCTCTAAATCGTTGCGTGTTCGGCCCAGCACCTCTTGGAAGAAATTTCCAAGCTCTGAGAAAAGCGATTCATACACAGGCTTGAAGCAGAGGGGAGCATTGTCTTTGTCCACCTCGATTTTCGCAAGCCGCCGCGCAAGCTTAACGTTGAGCAAGGCCCGAAGCTCTGTTCTGAGACGGCGACCATCGTTTGCAAGAAGATGGGCCAATGCACCGCAGATAAGGAACTTGTAGTAAGCATGACCATGGCCACCACCGAATCTCTGGTAACAGAATCTTTGAATGCCAACTTTCAAGACTAGCCAGTAAGGACTTCGACGCCACGGCTTGCCCATGCCTTTCTTCCAGAAGACTTCGTCTCGAACACGCTTCCGCAACAATGGGGATGTTCTCTGATGACCGAGGGCTTCGAGCAGGGTCATCAAGAGGTTTGTGATAAGGGAAGGATCCGTAGTATCACGTATTTCCGACACCCAGGCTGTTGAGTTGCCGGTATGCGCAGCAAATCTATTGATGGATTCTAGACTCGCATGTTCGAGAAATGTCGCAAGTTGATCTTGGAACTCGTCGTCGTCGAATGTTTTGCTTGGAATTGAGACGCTGTAAGTCGGGAAATCCCACTTCAGAGCATTTTCGGCCGCTAAAACTGGCTCGCAAGGTGCAGCCGCTTCGAAACCTTCGAAGGTGACTTCGTCCGGATTCCTGCACCGTGAATGTTAGACAAAGTTAAAGCTCAGGTCTGATGGTCACTAACTCGAAGTCTCGGTAAACCAGCAATCCTGCATTTTGCTCGGTAACATGTAGTATAAGAAACCGTCCATGATCTAGACTGCGGAATTTCTTCAAGAGCGCGTCCTTTTGCAGTCGGCCGTTAGAAATGACATCTTTGGCGTCTTGGACCACGGCATGGATTTGTTCCCAGACGCTACGCAAGTGATTCGGCCGAAGCGCTTGAAGCTGAGCAGTTGAACCAAGCATATAGTCGACGAGCAGGCGTTTGATCGTGTTGGGGCTTCCATCTTCTTTCCCAGGCAAGATAGGCGGAAGAGCGATATGGTTGACTGCAGCCTCGACGATGCCTGTATCCACGACAGGCCGTGAAGCCATCGCGATCGAGGTGTGGATGACTATGATCGTGACAGTAGTCAGAAAGAATCGTCGTCAAGGCCTCAATGAAGGCGATGATATGTATTGAAGCGAAGATTGATTGAAGTGTTTTGTTGAGATGTAGAGGAGGAGGGTGTAGAAAAAGAGGCCGCCTTTTGGGCGACGGATGACTGGCCGCCGTAGCGAATCCAGCCTCCAGCGGTCGAAACCGCGAAGATATACCCACCGAAGTGGGACAACACAACTGCCCGGAGAGACAGTGCACTTGAGAGTTTTGAGCCCTCGATATCAGACCAGTTCGTGTGAGCAAGACCCGAACTGCGCGCGATATATTGAAATTTCAGCCTGGGTCAAGAGTCGCCAGGTGAAAGTGTGCGTTTGCGGTGGAGAGAAAGAAAACAAGTGAGATGCGCGTGGCGCGGCGAAATATAGTCGAAAAACGTTTGCCAAGACCAACACGGGACTATTCCTCTTTCGCCCATGCCTGAGGTCACTAACACCAAGCAGTTGACCACTGAGAACATTGCTAGGCTGTCGTATGGCCTGCCAGTCTCATCCTCCTCCTGGGCTACTCTTGTTTGTCCAATCGCAGAACATTTGCGCGTCACTCTGTCCGTGACGCTTAACAAAAACACCAGACGGAGCAAGAGACTCTTAGCTGCTTTTCACTCCCAGGCTTACCTCTGAGGTTCTCTTCCTGAGTAGCAGCCTTGAATCCGAAACTAAACAATCACCTCTTTTTCTATCGCAGCGTCGCTTGACATATTATGATAGTCGGAGAATGGTTGAAGAAAACAAAACATTTCCAACTCCTGGACCATCTTGACTGGCTTTCTGACAATCCTCGCGACAGGAAACAAGACTTGATCCACCTACTCCTCTTACCCGCGATCTTTTTCATCGATGCGCCTCTTCCACACACAAACAGAACTTGCTCGTCAAGAGTGAGACCTTTGGTTAGAAAGTGAAATACTAAAAGGCGTCCTTATGAGACCCGACAAATATGGGAGATAGATCCTACTTTTCGATACGACACGTTCCGGCCAGTCCACACATTCAGTTCTGCAGCATTCGCGTTTTCGGATAAATCACGCTGCAGCTTTGCCTATTACATGTAAAGGCGCTGGCCTTCACAGAGCGGAACGTAGTTTGATGATCCCCGCGCAAGCCGTCAAAGACCGAACGCTGTAATGCGGCCAATGTCATCTATGAACTATCGGCATGGAACAGCGCGAGTCAATGGTCCAAGGTCCGCTTGTGGCATTAATTCAACGCATGGAAATTGAAACAGCTGACCGTTGGCCATTGTGGCTTATCCCGGCGGTTGGGGGCATGATCCAATGGTCTCATGTGCATACTGATGCCCAAAGGGACATGCTCCCCCTCGTGTCTCCAACATCAAGTATATTGTACCAATACGAGCTACGTTATATCAGTCTCACGCCTACATGTGTCTTAATCCTGATAGGACTAGAGGAACAGCCAGATTGTCCATTGCAATCCAACTGGCCTCGAGGGCGACAAAATAGCTGGGCGGAGGACAAGATGTAACGCGGAGGTGCGAGCAATTATCGCATTTCGAGGCTATCTCGTAAAGCTTAGTCTCATGCTCTTCCGGATGTATGTGATAATGACAGACCTTTGCAAAACTTGTACGATTTGTTCGTTGTAGAGACTATCGATTTAGCTATTGGTATCTTGAAAGCTACGACCAACCTTTTACCACTGTTGATTTGACTTCGGGGTATGGAGAATGTGCTTGGATGGGCGAAAGCGTTCAATGATGGATATTTCAGTTCTCAATTTCCATCACTCCGTCCTTAGCTATGCGGTGTGGAGGCGCTCTTGGGCCCATATTTTCCAAAACGGCGTCGAGGGCCAGCCTTTCGCAAGCACAGCATTTGCTCGATCGAAGAGATAGGTGGGTAGACAGCGAGGATAGTATTGTGAAGGATTGGGGGTTAGAGTGCTCTTCGTGAGACTCCGTGAGGCATAGACCATGTCTTGAGTCTTTATACAATCTTCAAAGCTGCCATTATGCACGTAACTAACTGAACATTGATCTTTCCATAGCTTATTTAGATTTCAGTCTTGCGATGACGTTGAGTCGAAATGCCAAGACCAGATTCCGCACTTTCCTCTATTCAGTTACCCCAGGGCCCGACGGGAGAGGACGAAGACACGTGAAGCTTGGGAGGTTTGCGGCGCGTCCTTCCAGTTGCGCAACCCTTCCTTCTTCTCTCCACCGCACAACAATGATGCTATGACTCTCCTGATCAGTGCCGCATTTTCGTGCGCGCGGTAGAGCCAGCATCGATTCGCCGTTCCTAGTGCCCTGTCGGGCCCCTATCGTAAAGTCGGCATCCATCAAGCCGTTTCTCTGTACTTTCGACAATCTTCTCCAGAAAACTTCACACATGATGGCTTCGATGGCTGAGAGCAGAAAGCCGCTAAAGCTCTCCGACTTGCCACTCTCGCCTACGAAGCGTGCAGCCGTCGAAGGGCTGATGGAACGACTCAAGAAACGAGGTCACTTTGATGGTTTGAGGAAAGCAGCCTACTTGAAGTTCGAACATGGCGTAAGTACAGTGAAAAGACATTAATTTTAACACTATTTAACATTGCTATCTTCTAGGACGCAAAAACAGCGCTACTTGCCTCGCTCGAAGGCATCGTAGAAAGCGAAACTGACCGCGACCCTTCCCTCCTTGCCAAAGACCGTCGCATTGCCGCCCCTCTAATCGAAGGTAGCGCAGAGCGCAGCGACATCTACCGTGTTGTTGAAGACAAAGTCAACCAATTCGTGCAGGAGCTGCTCGTCGATGCTGAACAACAACTGCGCGCAATTCGAAGGCAGGACGTTGGCGAAGAAACTGCAGCAAATGAGCAGCGAATAGGTAGCAAGACCGAGGAAGAGTGGGCGCAAGAAGCGGAAGCTCGACGAAACGAGCGGGTGGAAGCACTCGAAGAAGAGAAGGAGAAAGAGAGGAGAAGGGATCGTGAGGAGCGCAAGAAAGTGGAGGACGAGCGCCGGAAACGCCGAGAGGAGGAGGAAGCTCGCGAAAAGGAGAGAAAAGAACGAGAAGACAGACGCAGAGCTGAGAGGGAAGCGGAGAGAGAGCGCGAGAAAGAGCGAGAGCGCAAGCGACAGGAGGAATATGAACGAGAACAAGAACAGTATGAGCGCGAGAGGGAGGAGAGGCGAGAGCGACGCCGTCGCGAAGAGCGTGAGAGAGAGGAATACGAACGAGAGCGAACTCGGGGAAGAGAACGACGCAGGCAGAGCATAGATCAAGGCGCCAAGTCTATCCCTCCAGAGCAGGAGAAGGATCTCGAGGAGGTAGCTCTGATGGAACTTCTCAAAGAAGGACAAAAAGCAGCAAAGTCTCGCCAACGTCCGGAACTTGAACGCTCTGAGGATCTTGAACCGCCTGCGCGGAAGATGCTAGTGCCGAAGTCCATCGTTCCTCGTGATCCAGCTGCTGCTCGACTGGCCAAGCTTGAAAAATCCCCCGTTAAGTCGGATACATCTGAAAGCAAAACCGAAGTTGGCAAAATCACTTCGGTGAAGCCTGCAAGCTCTACAAAACCGGTACTTGAGACACCAGAGCTGGTACCTGCTGTCAAAGATGAAATTCTGAAACAAGAGCCGCGCGAAGTCGCTACGAAGTCCCCAGTCGTACGTTCCATAGAGACAAACGAGAAGCGCATGAAAGATGGCATGTCCGCAAGTGCCCGTCCACCAAGTCGTCAAGAGGAGAAGAGAGACCGCTCGCCGCACGAGAAACTCAAGGAGAGAAGTCATGAACCTTCTCGACGCGTATCCGGCCGGCATGAGGAAATCCGAGAATCTGATAGAGGCTCATACAAGGAGAGAAGCCGCTCGCGGGAAAGCCGATCGTACCGTGATAGTCGAGAGCTTCGTCGCAGTGCTCGCGAGCGCTCACGTGAGCGAAGTAGAAGTGCGCCTCGTTATAGACGCGATAGATCGAGAAGTAGATCTCTTCCAAGACGATCTTTTCGTGATCGCAGCTTGTCGCCTCCTCGACGACGGCGTTCTCGCTCACGCAGCCCACCAGACATTGACCGCTATGTTCCTTCATCTAGCGTTCGCAACAAGAGAGACGATCGTGATCGTGGGGATCGTGGGGATCGTGGGGATCGAGACCGAGACAGAGACAGAGATAGGGATAGGGACAGGGATAGGGATAGGGACGAGAGGGATAATCGACGAGATTCATATGGACGGGATCGAGATGGACGGGACAGAGAAGAGAGACATCGATACACCGAGATTGATCGATATGTGCCAGGCGGCTCCACTCGTGATCGCTCAAGAGATCGCGATAGGGACCGAGATCGTGAACGTGAACGGGGAGGTGATAGAGACAAAGAACGGGAGCGAGAACGAGAGCGCCGTCGCGAAAGGAGCCGTAGCAGGAGTAGAAGTAGACGTCGGGACAGGGACTAGTGGGGATTCAAGCGCAATTCCGCTCTGCTACATGGCCTAAACAGTAATGGCCGATGCACTACTTTCCATCACGGATGATTTGGAGTATTTGGTGGGGAGGTTCCTTGGGATTCCGAGATACCCACCTGTTTTATCTGCAATTAAGGGCCTTTCTTGCTATGAATTAATCTTCAGTTTATGCGAATACTTTTTATCTCTTGAAATATTGAGAGCCCAGGTCAATGGGGGTAAGATAATCACGTTGACACGTGACCATTGCTATTTTGAGATAAAAAGGGACCCACACTTTTTGCGCGTTCAAGTCGCGTCATATCCGAGTACCGCCTCTGCCTCAGCACCTCTCATTCGCAACGCATTTTGTACAGCCTGCTGTCTCTGAAAATGAGCTATGCAGACTTCCAGGAACCACCGCCGAAAAAGCGAAGATTCTTCGTCGACGATCCTGTAGACGACGAAACTTTACACCATGAATCCTCACTTCCAGACGAGCTCGACGCGTTGCCGGACGCCGATTACGAGTCCCAGCGGGAACATTTTGAGCAAGTTGATGATGGCCAAGCATCAGCACAGGCGACGAATAGTATAGATCATAATGGCTTCGACTTGGAGCTCTTCTCGAGCATTATTGGAGAGCAATTGCCGCCGTCGTCTTTGCAAATTTTGCGGGAGCAAAGTGGCAATGACTTACAACGCGGTATGCTTGATAGAGGCCTGAATCATTTGCAGTTCAGCTGACCCTCATAGCTATAAATCTGTATCTTGATGGATCTTGGAAAGCCCATGAACCTCCAAGCCCTGCAGTCCAGGTTCCATCGACTTCTTTGGCAGGAGACAGCTTTTCGCCTTCGGCACGACAATCTCCTCCAAGTATTAGCAGACCACAGCGTCGCCCTTCTGGACAGTCTGACATGCCCGAGGAGCGATACATAGGCGCATTTGGCGTCACGGGTTGGGCAACCAGGAGTGGATCAGATCTTCTCAAACACGCCGAGCGCGTGGGGATAGAGCGTACCAAGACCCAGCCAACCACGAAACGTGGTCGTGGTGGGAAGATAGTGTCGGTCTCCAGCAAGCGACAGGATGTGGTGGTCCGGTTCACAAACCCCAGAGGCGAAGAAGTTGGCAGGCTTGAGAATGAGGCTGCTGCTTGGGTCTCAACCCTCCTCGATCAGCAGATCTGCAAATTTGAAGGAACCTGCGTCTTTGCTCCTGATAGAGTGCGAACGAATGACACGATCTATCTACAGTTGCGATGTTTCATGCTGAAGGTTGCTTTTGATTCTGGCGGCTTCATCAAGCCATCGGAAAGCAATAGGCAGGCTGGCATATTCGAAACTAAGGAAACGCAAGATGAACGAAACCTTCGACTCCGACAAGTCGCGCTAGTAAAGCTGTTCGATGAGATCAATTTGCATCCTAGCAAAGTGAACTCGACTACTGAAAAGCACAAGCGTCAAGGATTACTCCAAGCTGCTGAAGTTGCTGAACAGTATGAGAAGCAGGGAGCAACTCAGGGGACGAAGCCGCAGTCTGGAGATGGCAGTTCCACTCCACCTTCAGATGACGCGGAAGAAGGCGAGGAGCTCGAACAAGACCAGCTGGACACGCTTTATAAAAAAGCGCAATCTTTCGACTTTGATACACCGGAAGCGGAGCCTCCTGAGACCTTTGCAATGGAGTTGCGCAAGTATCAGAAGCAGGCATTATACTGGATGATGGGCAAGGAGAAAGACGAGAAGGCTGAGCACAAGCAAATGTCCATGCATCCTCTGTGGGAAGAGTATATCTGGCCAACGAAAGATGTTGACGACAATGATCTGCCAGAAGTCACAGATCAACCAACGTTCTACGTCAATCCTTATTCTGGCGAATTGTCCTTGTCATTCCCAGTCCAGGAACAGAATTGTCTGGGTGGTATACTCGCGGACGAGATGGGCTTGGGTAAAACAATCGAGATGCTCAGTCTGATACACTCCCATGGATTAGAATCAGAGAGCTCAGATCCGCTCAATGGAGCATCGGTTCTCGACTTGCCTAGGCTACCAAGGAATTCTTCATCCGTGGAGCCTGCGCCTCGTACGACTTTAGTCGTTGCACCAATGTCATTGCTCGCCCAATGGCAGAGTGAAGCGGAGAAGGCTTCGAAATCCGGCACTCTTAAGGTCATGGTGTACTATGGAACTGACAAGAAAGTCGATTTGCAGCAACTTTGTTGTGAAGCGAACGCGGCTAATGCACCAAATGTCCTAATCACCAGCTATGGCGTTGTGCTCTCCGAGTTCAACCAAGTTGCTGCAAATGGGGGAAATCGCGCAACTCATGGTGGTCTGTTCTCTCTGGATTATTTCAGAGTCATCCTGGACGAGGCGCACTTCATCAAAAATAGACAATCAAAAACAGCGAAGGCTTGCTACGAGATCAACGCCACCCATCGTTGGGTCTTGACCGGAACCCCGATTGTCAACCGTCTCGAGGATCTGTTCAGTTTGGTCCATTTTCTGCGAGTCGAGCCATGGAGTAACTTCTCCTTCTGGAAGACATTTATTACTGTACCTTTCGAATCGAAAGATTTCATCCGCGCATTGGACGTGGTCCAAACAGTTCTGGAACCTCTAGTACTTCGACGTACAAAGGATATGAAAACACCAGATGGAGAAGCGCTCGTGCCGCTTCCTCCACGAATTATTGAAATCGATCGTTTAGAGCTCTCGTCTGCCGAGCGGGATGTTTACGACCATATCTTCACTCGCGCAAAACGTACCTTTAACGCAAACGTTGAAGCTGGTACTGTCATGAGATCTTATACCACAATATTCGCACAGATTCTGCGGTTACGTCAATCCTGCTGCCATCCAGTCCTTACACGGAACAAAAACATAGTTGCAGACGAAGAGGAAGCTGCTGAAGCCGCTGACGCCGCCAACGGCCTTGCTGATGATATGGATTTACAAACTCTCATTGCACGTTTCACAGCAGATGAGGAAGATGCAAACAACTTCGGCGCCCACGTCCTCACGCAGATTCAGAGCGAGAAAAATGATGAATGCCCAATCTGCTCCGAAGAGCCGATGAATGAGCAAGCTGTTACAGGATGCTGGCACAGTGCTTGCAAGCAGTGCCTGCTTGACTACATCGAACACCAGAGGGGCAAGGGTGAGGTCCCCCGCTGCTTCAACTGTCGGGAGCCGATCAACTCGCGCGATGTATTTGAAGTCATTCGCCACGACCACATCAATGAGCCTGATTCTCCAACTATCTTCCGGTCAGACGCCTCATCGGGAACGCAGTCGCCTTCCATCTCGCTCCGCCGGATTAGTTGCAACCAATCTGCGAAGATTGACGGGTTGGTCACGCATCTTAAGCGCCTCCGCCGAGAAGATCCTGGAGCCAAATCTGTCATCTTCTCTCAATTCACTTCCTTCTTGGATCTCATCGAGCCGGCTCTCACGCGTGATCGCGTCCGATTCCTGCGCTTCGACGGCACCATGCAGCAGAAGCAGCGCGCTGCCGTCTTGTCCGAGTTCACCAATCGGAAGAAAGGCGTCGTGCTGCTTCTGAGTCTGCGCGCGGGAGGTGTTGGACTCAACTTGACGTGCGCAAAGAGGGTGTTCATGATGGATCCGTGGTGGAGCTTCGCGGTTGAAGCGCAGGCTATTGATCGAGTTCATAGGATGGGACAGGAAAGCGAAGTCAAAGTTGTCAGGTTTATTGTCAGTGGCAGCATCGAGGAAAAGATGTTGAAGATTCAAGACAGGAAGAAGTTCATGTGAGTTTCACCACCCCACAGTAATCGTTCTTGTGCAAAATTTGTGATCTGGTGCATTTGCTGACGACTACTTGACGCAGAGCGAGCTCGCTTGGAATGATGAGTGACGTGGAGAAGAAGCTACAGCGTCTCGAGGATATCAAGGAGCTGCTAAGTTAAGATCATGATAGAGGTGACGCGCCAGAGAAGCAGCTACAGTATTCAAATTAAAGTATTGTACAAGTACATTGAAAACATAGACGTAGACATGCCCAACCTTACCCCTAATAAGTATGCTACGCACGCTATGCAGGCAAATAGCAATCAACAACCAACGCTATTTTCGCATCGATTTTAATCTCTCCTTACACCTAGCTAGGCTAGTGGCCTGCGCTTTATAGGGCTCTAGCTTAGGGACATAGAGATGTAGCCTATCTAGAACGTTGTGACAATCACATCAATCCAATAGTATACATCCTTAAGCAGACTACTGCCCCTCCACGTCGCCTGTCGATTTAGCTTCCCGCAGATAGTAAACGAGCTCCAGAGACGAGGGACACTAGTGACTACGATCGATTCTCACGGCCGTACTCCTTTAGATGATTTTCTTGAGTGGACCCGTCTGGACTGGGAAGAGGAAGCGATTCTCGCCCTTGACCTATTAGAGGGAACTTATAACCGCTGTGCGAGAGTATCTCATCGTGTCACGACCGAGATATGGATGATAGCGTGGGCGTGGAATGCCACAAACTCGACATGGTCTACGCACAACGTCTCGTGGCCGGCGCCGGACCTTCCTTAGCTGCAGCGTAGCAGCGTCCGACGCTAGTCAATACTGGTAATTAAACCTAGGAGGTGGCGTAACAGCCCTCGAATAGTGATGCAGTGGTCGCTAGTCCAAGTAAATGGGCATTGCCCCAATACGGCAATTGGTAGCTCTGATATCGCGAGCAACTCGAGTTTTGGGGTGCTGCCGGATCTAGAGAATGGTCAGCCCTCGAGGTTAACCCTTAAGTGGCAATCGAGTTCCGTTGCAATGAAGAGGTTGTCTTATGAGAACTCGGATCATGGTGAAGCGTCTCTCCTTTTTCGAGAGCTCTGGCATAATATCCTCAATCTCCGTCACGTCAGCTAACTTGAGGCCCAAGGGCTGGATGCAATCGTGTTCTCCGGCTTGCTACCTCTAGCATCGAGACTACAATTCCCTATGACAGCGTTCAGAGCCTGGACGAATGTTCTAGTAATGCCTCAACGGCTAGGCTACTCAGCCCAAAAGACAAGGATATCCGCTAAAATTAGGAAGTATAGGGATATCAGGTATATATGCGTTAATGACAGTTCCGTTCCCTCTTATAACAAAATTATGCTGAGAAAAAAATATGTAATGGAGGCTGTAAGGATGTTTAAGGGCTCCTAGATTAAAGAGGAGATCCATTTGAATGAGCATTACGAAGGATTGATGGGAGCCTGCTTGCCGTGATGAAGCGATTAGGATGGTATGATCTGCTGTCTCAGGGCCAAGGCGGTCTTACAGCAGGGTTTGAGTAGGTTTTTAAGGTTTGGTTGGGTTGAACTTACGTCTCCTCACCACGGTTGATACATTGTCGTGGAAAAGTATTAGATACCTCACGGTGATGGATGCTGACAGCGTTGGTCCTTCATGTCATAAGAACAACTACCGACAGCGCTAGGCATAGGCAGCGCCTTGCCATGGTTCTGTAGAATGTACTCTCCGATAGCAGCTACTGTCCGTCTACTGCTCACCCACCTCTCCTGTACGCCTTTCAATCTCCGTCACTTCATATTGTCCAGCTCTTCATTAGACGACCGATGCCATTTCCTTCATTAGACGACTTTCCTCGTGTGACGAAGACGAGAGTTGACTGGCTCAACATTTGCCGAGATGGGTGTTGGCTAGAAGAGACGGTATCCTTTCCTGACGGATTGAATCTTCCGGTATACTGTGTTCGTTTTGTGACCTCGCTGTGAGAATATGAAAACAAGTAGACCGAAGATCTCCAGTATCACCACGGCGACGGAAGCATAGAAAGTGTAGGTCTGAATTCAGCCAAAAGGAGTCAGTAGTCATACTCTTTAATCAAGAAGGTTGGGGGTTAATGGTAGAAGAAGACTTCCCAGTCGCACAAAGCCTGCTTATATTTGACTCACATTTTCAATACACAGAGCCGACCAGGGTATTGTGCTATGCAGTGACTTGCGGTGGCAGGCCCATGACCAGAGATCCCAATTATTCTTCTTGTCGCCCTGAGAGTCCACGACCTTGAAGTAAACAAGTGCTGCAATCCAGGCAGCTACAAGCAGGAAGGAGCTCAGGTATGCGCTCCAGGTGTGCCATGTACTTTCACGCATGCCTTGGCCCTAGATATAGGAATATAACGATTAGCTCAGTCTCATAAGGCCAAACTAGAGAAAATTAGGAGGGTAGAGCTCTCCTACAACGCACATAAGCACATAGAGTCATAAAGGAGACCAAATGGACCAAAACTGCAAGTAGGCTGACTCCAAGCATTGTCCAAGTTGGCCAGGGGTCAAGAACCGCCCATAGCCTGGTTTTGAAACGTGTCGTGGGGTTCATCCATGTATTCCGACGCGTTTTCAGCCAGATGTACGTCGAGTGAGCCTGCATAGCTAATATAGTGATAGCGACGCTAAGGGCGAGGACACGCAGAGCGACCCGGACAGAATTGGGTGCAGCTCGATTGTTCAGGACGCGAGGCTGCTGTTGACGAGCCGGTATTTGCCTGTCCGATTCCGGCACCAGAGGCTTCTCTGAATCATCAGGCTCTTGCGAGTGTCTGTATGGCTCGAAGCTGGAGGACGGGCGAGGATCCATCTTTCGGATGGTATAATCTGAGCAGTGGCAAACAGTGCGGAATTCGACGAGATGTGTTGAGCGTCGCGACACGTTGACTTGGGCAGTATTTCGACTGACATCAGAAAATCAACCATCGAGGAATCACTAGATGTTATACCAACCTCTTGCTCCTCCCCTATTCAGCATACAAGGCGCGAAATATTTCTCTACCTAAATCTGATAATGCCGACCAGGCCAGAAAGGGGAAATGGTAGCGGTCTGCTTCGTCTCAGGGCCTGTTTGGTCCCCAGAAAATCAGACTGTAGATTGGGATCGTGATGACTTAATAATCGCTCAGATTTTGTTAGATTCTGTTAGATTCCTGTTCTTTATACTAAAAGCGAAAATATCGCTCTCAGCTATAGGATACTTAGCTGCGCTCAGCTCCTCTTTTAGCTCTGTATTAAGAGATTAAGTTTAACCGATATAGTCCCGTAAAATACCCTATTAGCTAGAAAGCTGATTTTTCTTGATTTCCTCTACATCATGTTGGGGGGTGGTGAACGGAAATCAGATCACAGATCCGGTAGAACCTCGCGGGCACCTCGTGTAACTTTTGATCTCCCAATCTGACAATTTCCTGGGAACCAAACAGGCCCTCACTCGCATGGACGCCTCCCAGCTGCCCGACGGAAGGTCAAGGTGGTTAGAACTCTTATCTAGCCACATAATTGAAGCTAGCGTTATGCCCTCTTGAACATTAACGATTTTAGTTAAATGCTGCCTCAGTACATCCAAGAATACTAGGATGGTCGTGGAAATAAGCATTCCAAACGAACGATAGCTCTTTACAGCTAATGTAAGTAGTGTTACGATGCCGCTCTAGGCGGGGAAAGCGATGTCGAGGCAGACGGCCAGCTAGTCGACTGCTCCTCAGTTTACGAGATTGAAAAGGGGCTCCGCTTCCCGACCCGTGGATCGTATAAATAAGACACTCGTCGAAGTCCCTTCTAGAAGGCAGCATCGGCCCTCAAATCCAGAGATCACATTCCAAGTACTCAAGGGATCTAGAGCAAACATGAACAGCTGGGCAGTTCCTTTTCTCCTTGGCCTTGAGCAATTAGCCCTTGTATCCGGCGAGATCTCTCTTAACTTGTTTACCGACCCGGATTGTGGTGGAGACGGAGGGACTCTTGTCGGTGGTAACATCCAGGACAACCCAGGAAATCCACTCGACAACAGTAATTGCGTCGCCCAGGGCGACTTTAGTTCCATCAACATCCTCAAAGCTGATCCAGGCTTCCAGTGTAATGTAAGATGTCCTTATCCTCCGTTCTTTGGATTAGACCGAAGGTCGTCCTAATGATACAATGCTTCAGATGACCATTCTTGTTTGAATACATACACGTTCTAACTTCTTCACAGGTCTTTAATGACCCTCAATGCCCTCTATCAAGCTTACTCGCATCCTTCACTGAGGTAGGCTGCACCAACATAATCGGCCAGGCCGCCTCATGCTTTAACCACGCATTGCTCGACAATCCATTTGCCGAAGGAAATGCCACGGTCTCAATCGGCCGCAACCCAGTCCAGGTTGTCGGACTTGGCAGCGGGGACACTCTGCAGAACGAGCTCAACAATGCGGTTGGCCAGGCATGCAGTAGCGGCACTACCTGCGATCCCACCAACACGCTCGTCCTCAAACAAACCTTCGGACCCACCAACCCGGCGTGTAACGAAGGGCTCGGTGATATTCCCGCCGCAAAAGCTGCGTGTAGCTCGGAAGACTGCACGACCACGATCGCGTTGTCGGGGCAATTTGGTAACGGCAACGAAAGAGACTACATGAAGAGCTTGATGCAAGGGACCATGAACGTACTGCCATCGCTAGTCTCTTTCCTCGCGGTGGACGTCACTGCCCCGAACAATGACCAATTGGCGAACATACAAGTCACTGTCACGACTCAATGCACCACGGTCCCGCCTCCGTCCAGTTTTACGTGTGATGGTGATTTGGCGGGCGCCATATCAGCTGTGGTGGGTGCGATCCCGGAAGTTGGAGGAATCATAGCCGCCGGATTTGTGGTTAGTTGTAACGCGGCTGATGCAGCGGGTGGTGGTTCTTAATCACACTCAGTAAAGTTCAATACTTCAATCCATAGAGGTCCTCGAAATGGAACCGAGCACGACTGCGCCGAACGATCGGTAGCTGTGCTAGAATGAGTGAGGTTAAGGCGATGTTGAACTAACATTGAGCCGGGCGTAATTTTCCTTAGTCAACTGGGAGGGCGTATCGAGAGATTAAAATGGATGCGAGAATAGCGAGGCGTCATTGAGCTGAATTTGTCCTGCTATTGACTACGCTCCTTCTAATCTAGGGGTCCCAGAAGCAGGACCGGTGAGAACACGAGGCGATAGATCCCTGTAAGCTCTTGAGCCTGATTCTAGGAACTACAGTCCCTTATGTATTACACCCCTGCGTAGCTCACGGCTCAGAACAGAAGTGGCCATATGTGAGATTACTTTCCACGCAAGAATATTCCGTTATCACCGCGCCAGTATGTGGAACGAAAAACTAAATCATGTTGAAAATTGCCGTGTCGTTCATAAGAATGTTGAAACTTAGCGTCCTTCACAAACCCCCTAATAGTTGCCCATAAATCAAAATGTATTCACCAATCCAATCCCATTCCTTGCAAGTTGTGCATTGGCACTGGCACCCATTTCCCCTGGTAGTTTGACCACATCATCCGTGTGTTGGCAACCATAGGTATCCCATTCATATCCCTTCCCATGGCCGAGAAGGCAGGCGGGGAGGCAGGCGGGCTCTGTACTGGCATAAAGCCTCTTGGGTAAGTCGCGATGTTCATGCTGTGCATCGCCTGTGCCAGCAACTGATCTTTCGTCAGCCAGTCGCTGAGGGGCATGTGATCGTGTATCTGCTTCTCCGCATTGACATTGGGGCCCCAGCCGCCGACAATGCCATTGTTTGTGCTGGTATTGGCACGAGTGCTAGAAGAAGGAAGGCTTGGAGTGTTGTCGCCCAAGATGAACTCCGTCTTCGCGCGGCGGATGTCCTCCTCTAGAGCGGGGATCTGCTTCTCGAGCAGCCGCAGGAACTGCGGCCTGAACTCGTAGTCCTTGCCCTGCATCAGGCGGTGGATGTTGGAGGACTCGTGCGGCTCTTCATTGAGCATGAGGCTGGCGTGTGGAGAGTTGCGCTTGAAGAAGGCGCGGGCGAATGCGCGAAGCTCCTCGTCGGGCGTGGATGACGAGGATGAACCATCCTTGCTGCCTTCCTTGGACTTCTTGGACTTTGACTTTGAATCGTCTTTTTCCTTGGAAGGAGATGGCAAGTATATCTCCTCCAAGGCGCTGACGACATTCTCGTGAGTGAAATGCAGCGATTCGAGGCGCTTGAGTGCCGACTGGCAGAGCTCGTCGAATTTGAGCGCTCTACCGAGCTTGTACATCTTGATGTCAATCACCATGTAGGCCGGGAAGTCCTTCTTGAACTCTCGCATCAGTGGCGCGGAGAATTGGCTGGCGTTGCTGTCTTTCTCCTGCGCCTTCTTCAGTTCTGGACTGTAGGTGCCATCGGTAAGGAAACTGAACAGCGCCTTGAAAACGTCTTTCTTGACCCAACCTGGCAGCTTGACGACGCGCTTGTCATTGAACTGACTGCCCAGAGTGGAGCTGTACTGGGCGACTGCGCTCCGGGGAATGTAGATATGTTTCTTATCCCAGACGAATTCGAAATAGTCGTTGTCGTGGTGGGCTAGGTGGCGGCGCTCGAGCTGTTGGAGCTCGCTGTCAGGATTCATCTTGTAGATGTAGACTTCGTCGAGAAGCGGTTGGCATTTCTCATTGTACCATTTCTGACAGTCGTCTTTCGAGATGGGCTGCACGTCAGACCCACATCCGGTGCAGTTCATCTGGTTGTGGCCGTATGGCACCCCTGGGTATGGAGATGTCCCATTAAATCGATCCCAGTATGGCACATTGAGTGAAGCTCTGTTCTGAAGATCGTGACCGAATGAGAGTGGGAGAGGTTGGTTCTTGTCGTTCTTGTCTCCAGCAGAAACATCCTTCAGGGCGTACAAGATGCTGCCAAAAGCGTTGCCGTGCGCATATCGGTCTTCACCATCAGAGGCTTTTCCGGGATGAGTATGGCACAGCAGGAACCCGTGAATCATGTGATGGAGCAATATCGCGAGCCTGTCATCGGTCGACGCATTACAAAGGACGGTGCCGTTCAGCACAGTGAGAGCTCCGAGGAAACCACGATCATCCGAAATTTCCAAGGTCTCGCCGGTATCTTGCGAATCGCTGTACTTCCAATTTGCTCGCATCTCAACATCCCAGGGGCTCTCAAAGACGTGTTTCCGGAAATAATGAAAGGCTTTGCCGAAGAGGAAGTCACTGTTTATGCGTGGCCTATTTCGCAGCGTTTGAATAAGAGTCGTGATGTCTTTCTTGCGTTGGAGAATTTGATCGACAAGAAAGGCTGTCGCGCCTTCAATGCTGCCATCAAGAAGATCGCGCCGCGTTTTGACTGAAGGGCCAGAGTGCATGCATCCATGGTGATGAACGTGAGGCGACATATGATATTGGAAGGGCGGCGGAGAAGGTGGAGGAGATTCCCATCGGTTGTAGTACATATGCACAGGACGATCTCCCACTGCAAAGCGAGCCATTGCTCCTGGGAGATTACGAAGTTGAACGGCCAAATTATTCATCAAGAAAAAGACTATGCAAAAGATGGTATTAAGAGTGACTGTCAGTCGCAAGTAATGAGAAGAGAATGGTCGGGAACAGCGAGAGGGAAACCATCGCGCAAGTTTATAAACTTCTGTAAATGCAGCTCTACAAGAAATCTTTGGGCTGCAGGTTGCCGCCTCGACGTGGCAAATTGGACTGCAGTGACTTTGGGGAGTCGTCATATGATCATGAGCGCCAAAGTCACGATGGTGTTTGTGGTTTCTGTCCAAGCCAGGTTTTCGTGTTGTTGTGCGACTCTTGGTGGCGTTTGAGATCAAAAGGTGATACAAGATTGTTTGTCGTCCTCTGAGCAGCTCCGACCTCAGGCTTTCCTTTGTTGGTAGCATGATAGAAGATACCTTATCGGCTAATGCAAGTCATGACAGTAGTGTGGCGTAACTGCATCTTGTATCGCCTTTGGGTCGCTGTAATTGTCGGATCGAGGGAGTTTGGATCCAGGAACAAGAGCAGCTATGGTCACGTCAGTAGTTCCGTCATAAGGTGTATACTTTGGGAGAGTTTCAGATCTCCCAGAATATTCATGGATGCTCGTATAGACCTTGGGGGCAGAAGACGAAAGCAATGCGGCAATTGGGCTGCAAACTCATTAGATCAAAGATGACCAATCCAGAACCTTATGTGTGAAACGACAGGCCGGAATTTGCGATAGATACGCAAGTTTTCTGCAATGCTTGGACTCCACTTCCCATTCCAGGCCGACTAAAGGATATCGTATGTACAGCATTATTGACAAAAGAGACGGTTGGCAAATCCTATCGCAAAAGTCAAAAGTGGCAACCTCATCGATACTGCTTCTTGCAAAGTTTTCTGTGAGCTCTTAGGCTTAGCAATCACGCTATCCCATTTGCACTCATTATAACTTGTGACATAAGGCCTCAGCAGTTGCTCCTAAGATGCTGCAGATTATGCTCTGCCTCCAAGGCCATATCCATATGCGAATCTAGCCGTCCTCGTACCGCATAGGCTAAACTAATAGCCAGGACGGCTCTCAGGATAGTCTGGACGGTCTGGACGGTCGGGGCGATCTAAGCGCTCACTTGTGGATCGTCCGTCTCCGTAGTGCTTCCTCCTTAGGGCTGCAAGCCTCTTCTTCTTGGTATGTGTGTTGATGTAGGTACCGATGCAGAATGCAACAATGTTGAAGAACGGGACCCACGTCTCCTGGGGGAGGAACTTCTGCGCAAACGCCAGGCAGATGGGAGAGGTGATCCAGCTGACCTTCATGACGGGCATGAAGCCAGCCTTTACGGTTGCGCGAATCTGGTGGAAAGTTCGGGCTCCGGCGATTACAGCCATTGATGCCAAGTAGACTGTGTTCTGGATTGGCGCTACCTGCTCTATATGTTAGACTGCACTATACATTTCATAAAATAGTCAAGCCAACGGATGCGACTTACGATGAGGTTGCTGACGAGAATCTGAAGGATCTTGGCCTTCAAACTGGTACGTCCAGCAAACAGCTTCTGTAGGATGCCAATCATGACATGGCCCATAGGCGCGCTGATGAACGCGCCGTAGATGGCCATCTTCGGCACGCGAGAAGTGAAGTAGTGTCCATCCCTGTTCTTATCATGCGCCAGCCATGACGCGAGGAACTCTTGAAGTGCCGACAGAGCGCCGGATGTGAGCATTTTGGTGCGCAGAGGGTTCTCCTGGAGCTGCTTGAGGTAGGCCTGGGAGCACGCGGCACAGGTTAGCAAGTTACGACGCCATCTCAATTGTCGTGGATGGGCATACATACAGCAAGATAGCCTTGCGGGCCAGCTCCACGCGTCAATGCTGCGCCCACTTCATGGGCAAGACCCTCATGATGGTGCTTGCCGCCATCTTGAGCATCAGGGCCACGAAAGTCGCCGCCGCGGATATCAGAGGTCCTCGTGGTGGTTTGTTGGAACTTCACGTCCGACATGGTGTGAATGCCTCTTCAGGTGGGTATGAATCGAAGTCAAGTGTCGACACGTTCTTTGCGACGGCAATGTTCAGCCTGGATAGCGCACTGGGAGAGCGACCGAGGGCAGCGTTGGGATGAGTATTTGGTGGCCGGTAAGCTCTGGTTTGTTGTTCCCTCGGCGCTCGCCAACGAAGCGCGACTAGCCAGCCCAGGGGATCCTTGGGGAGCTGAACTTTGAAGGGTGTTGTGGCCGCTCCTTTAATATGCCTCGCCGTCATTATATACAGCGAACTATAGTGCACATGTTGACTTTCAGGCGCACGACGGCGATGGCCGGGGGACTCAAATTTTCATGATCCGTTCATACTGAGCGCTATCAAGGAATAATTTTCAAAGACGAAGGCACAGGTGCTACACATTTTCACCTCATCTTCGCCCTCTTACTTTTTCCTGGCCGCTTTGCTCCCGCCTTTGCTCCACCGCCAAATGGCGCCTTCATCTTCTTCGTCGAAAAGTCTCTCATATCGGCACTGCTGATTGCATCTCCACTCTTCTTGTGCCGCTTCTTGCCTCCAAAGCCATACTTTTCGTCGCGTTTCTGTCTCTTCGGGTTCGGCTTGCCACCGGCATCCCTCTTCTGCCTTCGCGCAGCTTTGTCGGCCTTCTCCGCCGTTGCAGCATCTTCGAGCGCGACATCGAATATGTCTTCCTCATTCGTGTTAGTGAGGTCTGCGCCTGAGCGTTCTGCAGAATAGTCGTTAGCATAGATCCAACACAACCATAGATTCCAGATGCACGTACTCCGCTTAAGAGAACTGATCTTCTCCATAGTTTCCCGCTTCGCCCTATCCCTTTCCCTCTGCTTCTCCACTTGAACTGCCTTGCCGAATTTCTTCAAATCTCTTTGCTTTCTAGCCTCCGCAGCCGCCTTCTTGCTTGCCGCCGCATCCACTAACTTCTTCTTGACCCTGCCCATGTGTTCATCGCTCTTGACCATCTCTGCAAAATAGTCTGTCGGCCGACTGAACGGCACACCTTCCTTCTTCAGTAATGTTCGCGCATCCTTAACCGCATTGAGCGATTGTTGGTAGAAAGCCAATTCACGATTGAGGTCATCTTCGATATCCGGTATTGACACAGGTTCGGTGGTTGTGATTGACTGGTGTTCTGAGAAGGGAAGGGAAGATGTTGGGAGAGCAATGCGTTTCAATGCGGAAAGAAGGGCGGTAGTATTGTTGATGGTTAGGCGTTGATGTGGGATGAGGTCGCCCTTCTCTTCCGAAGCGACAGAGGAGAGGTCGGATAAAGGAATATCTTCTTCTTCATCTGCATCCTCGTTATCATCTTCGCCATCCTCTTCGGGCGCTGCGCCATTGACGGGTTTGCCGTTCGGTCTCGCTTCTACGATGTCGTCTTCTGATGCGTCCGAATCACTGTCTTCTAGCCTTGATAAATCAAACTAGACCCGATGTCAGTCTTTCGCACATTGATTCCAAAGATTAACGCTAAGAGACCAAACGTACTCCTAGTCTCTCTTCTTCCTCGTCTCCTTCGTCCTCAGTCTCCCATTCCGCACCCACTTCTACTTGCTCTTCATCTTCAACATTCTCCAGCATCTCTGTCTCTAGTGCTCCCTCGGCTTCATCATCTTCGGTTACTTCCTGCGCCTTCCCTTTCTTCCTCTTCCCTGCGGCTTTCTCCAACTTTCGCTGCTTCTCGAGCTTGAAATTTCGTCCTTGCAATCGATCGAGCGCAGGTCGCAATTTACCGCTCTTTGCCATATTATCGATCAACGCGGGTCGAAATTATTCGTCTCAATTGCAAAGTTGATTTGCGCAAATCATGACAGAGTTGTGAAAAGCAGCAGGTCGAAGTGTCCGCAGAAAAGTTATGGCAAAATCGCAAGAATCTTGGCGCTTCGGCTCACCGCCCGCGCTTATCCTACCGTAAGCGCGACTAGCGCGTCCAACTAAGACATCGTCAACCACTTCAAGTAGGAGTGGAACAAGAAGGAGATATGTACCCACAGACTTCTCCATCACGTCAGCGCTTATCCTGAGCGAACGTTCAACAAAATTCATTTCCAAACACAAACAATGGCCGACCGCACCGATTCTGCAGCGTCAACGCGATTAGACGACCAGGGGCTGGTATGTATATCTCCATATTACGGCTGATTACTTGCTCTATGTTTACCCGCAAGCCTATGTTCTACCCTGAGACATGGTAGAGTTGGACGAATGCGTTCTAACATGCTACAGTCCGATAGTTCAACTCAAGAGCTCAGCCAAGTTGTCGACGACCTCCTGACTCAGCTCTCGTCCAAGTTCTCATCAATATCATCGGAGCTTTTAACGAAGAGTATGTAACATCCGGAATAGTCCCAATGACAACCTTACAATTCCATCTTACGTTTGATCTGGGTTTTGAGCAATTTCCTCCTTTCATTTTCGAGCGGCTCTTTGACACATTACTGACACTCTCCAGTGGACGACATGTCTCGCAGACTTGACAACCTGGAAGCCAGAATCCAAGGAGGCAACGAACGGAGTAGTGGGGAGCAAGGGAAATGAACTGTTTGAGATTGCTTGTCATCTGCAAAGCTGGGCGCTGGGGCGTTGTGTATACATATTTCTCGGCGACTCTGCGTGACCTCTTGGCTCGCGAGTTTCCAAGGATTCCGATTCATGTTCTAGATTTTCATATGCGATGAGATTCATTTCTCACAGAGATTTAAAGCTTGATTTAGCCCAAAAATGTGACGCCTGTGTGACAGGTAATGGCCCATGGTCGACAAGAAAGAGACAAAAAGAAGAACAAAAGAAACAGAAAAGGAAGGCTATCCAGATTTGTGACATACTTATCTCTCGACTTACAGGACTTACCATTTCAAGTTAGGTTGAATTCATTTCAGAGCTCTGGCATAGTGACCAGTGCCTCTGCCAGTTGACCAGTTGGAATACCCTATGTGGAAGCCTGCAATATCGGTGCCTCAAATCTTGTTCATTATATAAACCTAGAATTCATATTTCGAGAATTATCTTCTACCTGCGGGCGGTCTGGCATCTACGCACCTCCCACGCTCGGCGCCTTCCCACTAGGGTCGGCGCGCCAATTTGGATCACGCAATTTGGGGGCAGAGATTAAGACTGTAGGGGAAGATTGGAAACTAGTTAAGCAAAACGGCGAAATGTATTTTCGCTATGCATGAGACTACAGTACAGAACGTGGCAGGAACCTGTAGTGTCTTCCAAGCAACATGCTGGCCCGCTCAGTCGTTGCCAACCTTTCAAAGGCCACAACGCCATCCATATCCAGTAAACCAACGGTGACGTTCAGGAATACTGCTTGTGAAAAACAGCCCCAGAAAGTCTTGCCAGCTAGGTACAACATGACGCAGCGGATCCAAGAAGTCCGCCATTCTAGCACGACGAACCACCTTCTCATATTCTTCTTGGGCTTCCTCTGGGCGCATATTTCTTTGGAGTATATCCAAAGTCTACAGTAGTTGGTTTGCGAAGAAATCGGTGGTTCTGAGGTTTGCGCAACATGTCAATCGCCTGGTCGATCCTATCTCTCTTTTCCGGCTGCTCCCTAAACGCCGAAATCCAAATCAGCATGAATGAAAAACAAAGAGTCCGACGATTCCCTAAATCCCATCCCCGTGTAATTCATTGTTGTGTTTAGAGCTCCTCCTTGACGGCATCGGCAGCCTCGTCCTTAGCGGCAATAAACTTCCTCAGAATGTTGCTCCTGCTCGTCAGATCGTCCTGCTTCTCCGGTGCCAGGCCACCCTTGGCCAACAGGCCCTGGAGCCTCTTCAGCTCCTTTTCAACATACCCCTTGTTTGTACCCATCTTCTCGGTGACCTTGACATAGTAGTCCGCAAATTTGTTGCTCGCATCGGCGCTCGCGCTCTTTGCAGCCTTCTTGACATCCTCGACACCAGAAGCAAAGTCCTCGCCGCTAGCCAGGATCTTGTCAACCACAGTATCCATAGCAGCGATGGTACCACCAGTAGCGTCGAGCCCACCACCAACAGCGCGGTGAGTGCCAGCCTTTTCGTTGATGAAGGCAATGAAGTCCTTCTCCGTGCGGCCGCCCTCGTACTTCTCAGCCTCGGTGGAGCCAGCCGGGAAGTATTTGATTGTGGGGTAGCTTGAAACACCTTGATCTTGAGCAGTCTGCTTAGCGTCTGGAGATTCAGCGTCAACCTTAGCGATGACGACGGATGGCTCAGAGGCGAAGTCTTCGGCGAGGGTTTCCCAGGTAGGTGCGAGGTTCTTGCAGTCTGCAGCAATACAGTTAGCTTTCCACACCGTGAAGCTGAAATGAACACGACGTACGGCCACACCACGGTGCAGTGAAAGCAACGAGGACGTTTTTGTCACTGCCAACCTGCTGCTTGAACTTGGAATCACTGAGCATCTCAACCTTGCTTGGTGCCTTCTTGGCACCTTTGGGCTTGATGCCAGTCTTATCCGTAATGAAGGATTGGAGACTCTCGAGATCCCTTCCCGAGCTGTAGTCCTCTGGCTTGTCACTCTTGCCATCGAACCATTTCAGCGTCGGGAAACCTTGGACGCCAAACCTCTTGCCCAGATCCTTGTGGTTGTCCGCATCGACCTTGGCGACGGTGACCTTGTTCTCAGCAAAGGCGAAGGTGCTGGCGAGCTCGTCATAGACCGGAGCGAGGTTCTTGCAATGGCCGCACCTAAAATGTATTTATCAGTACATTGCTAACGTACAAGGAAATGAAGATTCCTTACCATGGTGCAAAGAATTCGACAAGAGCAGGCTTGCCCGAGTTGAGGACTATGGAATCGAAGTTCGAGCCGTCGAGGTCCTTAACTGCAGATGCAGCTGCGGCGCCGAGCACTGAGAGCGCGGAGACGAGAAGATAGCTTAATCTAGCCATTGTGGAATAATGTAAGCGCCTCTCCTATTGCAGCGATAAGTGAGAAGCAGGATGAGACAATGTGTGGTGTTGGTGGTTGAAGATGCAAGATGCTGTTGCAGAAGTGAACAGCTTTAGTTTTAATAGCAGGGGCTCCCGCGCTAGCGTTGAGAGTTGCTGTTGAATAATCGAAAGGACACGCTGCAACTTCACCACCAATCTCTGCTGCGGAAGGCGAATGAACGCTGAGAAATACAAGTCCCATATTTAGAAGTCTCCATCTACTTTCATTAATCCCTACCATATCTCTTTCCGCACATGCTAAATCACCTGCAAGCACATCCTGTCGTTCACCCCCTGATTGCCACCCCCACGATGCGCTTTGTACAATGATAGAGAAGCCTCACACCTTCTGTACCAGACCAACTCTACCACCTTTGAGTGGCTGTCATCACATTTCCATGGATGCTCGGCTGCCGTGGTGATTCTTCGTCCCTTTTCATCACAGGTGCCTCTTGTGCCTGGCCATGTGCCTCCTGCGTTCGCTGACCCTTTTCGTTCACTACTGCGTGCTTCGCTGTTCTCCCATTTCTACTGACAGCAGCTCTGTTTTCTCTTTTTCTTGTATGTGCACTGTTGTCATCATCGTCTCCGCCATCGTTGCTGTCATGGTCCTCACTCCGCTTGCGTTTAGGACTATCAACTCTTTGGTCTCTCCTGCCTCCTCTGCGGCGGCCACTATTATAACCATTGTCGTGGTCGTCGTTCTCAGAGTCTGCATCGTCCATCAGCCGCAGCGTCCGTCGTGCGACTTCATCAACAAACTGGATCAACGCCTTATGCACGGTGGGACACCAACGTGTTTCCAGTAGACGACGTGGCCTCCCCGGGTTCCTCTCGGTCCCTCGACGTGCAAGCAAAACAACTTTACGCCGTGAGCGTCCATATTCGGTGTCCAAGCTGGCCCTGTCGTCCTCGCTGTGGTCCGACTTGTCTCCTTCCGCATGTTCTTCCGTGCTTGGTACAGGAGCGAATCCTCCATTCTCCCCTTCATCTGACTCTCCCAAATCCGGTGAAATGGGCGTGTATTCGTAGTCCGCCATTTCTGATTCGTCCTTCTCAGATCGATCGCTGGGAATCAGGAGGTATAAATCATCCAAGGCGTAGTGCGGCCATAGCTTGTCGATATTCACTGTGCCGAAAGTCAGTGTCCTCGTAAGATCTGAAATTCCTGTACTTGGTTGCAAGAAAGCTTTTTTCATACCGCAAAATGCATACTGTTCCGTGTGATCAAAGTCCCAGTCATTTGGCAAAAGATGTCTTCCTTCTGAAAGTATCCGATGCCACTCCGTCTGCTCTTTTCGTGGCATGGCTGCAGCAGTAACGGTGAAAATGAGACCGGAAGTGTACAGATGAAATTAACTGGCCATCAAACCACCCCTCCTAGGTGCAAACCGTCCTGCAGGTAGTCCTACAATGCGTTCAGTCCTCAGTCCTCAGTCCTCCAAATCCTCTACGAAAGGAAACCAGTCATTGGGAATAGATACGGCGAGGTCTATGCTGCACGTTGCAAAATCTCAATTCAAGCTGGAACATTCATCACGATTACATTGGACTTTTTACAGGCCGCAATAGAAACGAATGCTGAATTGGCTTCATCCTGCGTTGACAGGAAATTCTGCGGAGTATGTTCAAATCTCATTCTGACGAAAGCAACAGGGCTGAACCTCTCGGCACTTACGAAGACTAGAGCGGCCGCGTTGTATAGAAGAATAGTGGACGTAAGCACTCTTACTATGGTCGCGCAAAATATCACTCAAGACAGTTATGAAGGACCGCCCGACAACGTTGAATGTGTATATTTGTAGCATGGAACCAGTATGGACAGGACCGAGTACATATGTACCTGGCGATATCAAATGACTGGGATGTTTAATGTGGCGAGTAGAACGACAGTATGCTCCCGTCGAGAAACTTTAAAGAGCCAATCGTTCCTCCAGAATGTGTGGCTGCTTATGTGCATATGTTTAAGGCTGCTTATTATTCCCGGAAGTTTCCACCTTGCATAACAAACTGCACAGCTATCATTCATAAGCTTTCAGGATGCGGGACGGTGCCAAGTGGCTGGGATGCGGCCGCAGGGGCCCGAAGCTCGACGATATGATATATCTTCTGGGCTTGTAGCCTTATCCGTTTAAGGGAATTTGCGCCAGAAAAATTGCACGCGACCCTGACCTTCATGCACTCTCGGCAATATGAACAGGGAAACGCCTCTTGAAGTCACAATTAAGCCTGGATAAGTAATCCTTGCGTCTCACTCAGCACGGAGCCGTTTGCTCCACACGCGCACCAGGGGGCCAGGAACTCCTTATGGGACCCATACGGATATTCACGATGTTGGAGAAGTTGTGTCGCGACAGGTACTGCGATAACTGGCTTGTATACAGAGCCAGATCGTTAAGAAATCGCTTTGGCCAGTATTGTCGTGCCTCTGCGATCAAAGTAGGACACTGACTCGGTATCCTTAGTAGTGTAACTGCATGGCGTTCCTAGCTAGCCGAAGAGCCTGGATGGTGAGATGCACCAAGCTTTAGAATTTGGTGATCAGCGATAATGCGCACGACAGTCTCGTATCATTACTCCGGAAACCCTACACAAACCAGAGGACTAGCGGGTTCTCCCCCGGCTTCACTAAGACGCTATATCATGAGCCTAAGTTCCACTTGGAATCTTCCCAGATCGTTCTCGCTTGGCTTCTTTGCTTCGCACAGTTGCGACACGAAGGCGCTTTCCATTGTCTCCCGATCCCTCCTTCGGCCGAGATGGCACAGTGTACGGATGATTCGATACCTCTGAACATTGACATGTTTGACTCTTGGGCCGAGGCTTCCGCTCTTGTGTCCAAAGCGATTCGCGTCAACGTCGGAACTCCAGGCCAGCAAGTCGTTGTGTATCCAGCAAATACTCAAGATGACTTTTTCGTGTACAACGATACCAATACCATCAAATACGAGGGCCCCTCGCCACTGCAACCTTTGGATCTTGCTGCGCTCGGCCACTACAATTGGAATAAATCCTCCACTTACAAACCCACTTCATTGGCAGATTGGAATGGAACGGACCGATATTATGATCCCTCCCAATTTAATTTCTTCCACGACACGCTTCGAGTCGGGAATAATCTAACCCTTGAAGGTGCCCCAATGTACACCGGCAAAACCTTAGAGGGTATTTGTAAGTGATTCATTCAAAGGAGAGGTATATGCTACTGACGACGCAAAGTGATAAACACTATTCCCTTGAGTTCCACCTCTGTCATACTGAACGCACTCAAGGAAAGTGGTCAAATCCTTTCCCGCGTTGTAGGGTATTGGCCTGTAAGTCTACACCATTTCGATAGTGAGCAGATAGTACGTCCAGAGCGGTTCCAATGTTCTGAATCAAACTACAGGGTAGTAGAGGCTCACCGCCTGCAAACGCTTCACTGGTACTGGGTGGCTATGATGCGAGTCGGGCAAACCAGAACGAGTTGGCCGTGACATTGAAAAACCCCCCAGGGTGTCCAGAATGTACGAACGTGACGCGATTGTCTTATAACGGACCAAACGGAACCGTCAATCTCATGGAAGGCTATACGGATCCATTTACGATAGCATTCGAAATGTACGCCCCAACGCTACAATTAGTGGACCAATCCTACGACAACTTGGCAAAGGCTACGGGAGGGATCTACAATGAGACTCTTGGACGCTTGGTGTATCCGTCACGTCCAGAAGGAAATATAACCGTCACCCTGGCGAATAACTACACAACTGTGATACCAACCGAGGAGTTCTTCATACCCTTGCCGACGTTATCTGATAGCGGCACAATCGGAGAGAATCCGGACATTTATACTGCACTGATCTCGAACATTACAACACCGGGACAGCCGATGCTCTGGGGCCGACCTTACCTGAGCATGAATTACATCGTATTCGATTGGTCTCGAACGGAGACCTCTCTTTATACGGCCCGGAGAGTGCTATCATTTAATGAGGGCGAGGGCTCGCAGTTGTACCCAGTTTGCGAACCACAGAAGAACTCACCATCAAATCATACAACCGGCCCCCAAACTTCCAGTGGCAGCAGCCACCATAGCAGTCATACCGGTGCAATCGCAGGAGGTGTCGTGGGTGGCGTAGTCGGTCTAGCGCTCATCCTTGCGCTTGCATTCTTCTTGTTCCGAAGGCACAAGCGAAACAATCGACAATCGGCCTACAAAGACAAGCCCGAGTTAGAAGATACGCAGGTGTCTGGAATGATGAAGAAAACGGGACCTTCGGCAGAGCTGGACGGCACGGAGTACAATGAGCTGCCCACGACAATGCCGAATGAGCTTGATAACTCGACAGCTGTGCAAGAAATGGAAGAGGTGAGAGCTGGATGAAGAATTTTGAGAATTGGAGCTGATGAAATACTTCGCAGAACAAAGCAGCGGCTGAGCTTCCATCGCCCGAGAGTCCGGCTTACGAAATGGAGGGAGACATTTATCACACTCCCATCTCGCCTCACCCCGATACTCGACCACCCGAGAAAATGCCGATCGATGGTGCAGAGTGATCGCGTTGCTCCCATTCCCATTTCCGTTCCTCCTATATCCTCTTCACCCGCTGCGAAGGCAGGGTGCTGAGGATCGACCAATGCAGTGCCTATTGACGAATGTTCAACCCGGGGCTATTCTGGGGATGCTTCACTACCTAATGTGCACTAATCGATGCTGTTTGATATCGGAGAAGATGGAGTGTATCAATTGCTGATGAGAGAGCATCTTTCGCGAGATACGAACCTTCGCAATGCTAGAAGACTCTCTGCAGACTCGTCAGGAGCCTAGAGCTGTACGGCTCATTTTCTCGGCAAATTCTCATCCAAATCAGAGGGATATTCGAAAGAGCAGATGCACTGCAGTGAGTAGTCGCTTGAAACATTTGACAAGAAAGAAGCGCATAGAGATTTGGCTATTGTAACGAACGACGTTTTGATTTTTAGATACCCTGATAATGCTTATTGCTATCATAATGAACAAAACAACTCTTCTCGCCGGCAGATGACGACTGGCTGTGCTGAATCTCGAATTCTCCATCTAATATCAGTGGAGGACAATCCAGCATGAAGAGCAGTCCCTTTCAATTGGCAAAAACGACAATGGACACAATATCGCAGTTAAAGAAACACTATGTCGGCGAAACAAAGGACGCGCGGAGTTCTAAACAATGCTATGCGCCTAGAATTCGATCGAATCCCCTTCTCTCTTGCTGCCAACAAAGAAACCGTCAACCATCCAACACGGCCACTGTTGCACGACGCGTTTTTATGTCCAACTCTTTATAATTCTACATTCTCCCTTTCTCTAACCCCCATCATTCACATATCAGTACGACAATTGCTACTAAATAGCCTATCATGTTCCTTGCACTACCTACATATATCTTCTCCCTTTTGGCTCTCGCTAGCCTGAATGGACTCACATCTGCACATCCACATGAACACACCGAAGCAATTGGTATGAGGCATTCGTCGTCAACCGGGGCAGTGGTTCGTGCCCAAGCAGCCGCTGGATCAAGTAAGCGTAGTCTCCACAGCGTAAGCCACTATCTCTCCATACCAAAGCAAGACGCTGCTGACTGAATTTGACTGTTAGGTACGTATCTGCACCGAGCCCGATTTCAAGGGTACATGCTCACACAACTATGTTTACGAGAAAGTCTGCTATTATATTTGGAACGCACCATTCTTGCAGAATATCAGCTCTTTCAGGCCGAATAAAGGCTTGTGGTGCACGGCGTTTGGAAATCAAAATTGCAACGCCACCGGACAACCATCCCCGCCAGGGGATTACAGAACCTGTCATTATCCCGGCTGGAACAGGATGGACTGGTTTTCCATGGACAACAAGATCGCCTCCTTCATGTGTCTGACTTCCAGCCCTGGTCCCATTCCGCAAGAGCCTGTTGGGAATTATGGAGGGAACGTGAACCTGGCACCCTTTCCATTCTATTGAGATATATGGCTATTTCAAACAACACTAGCTGGGACGCAATTCAAAATCTGGTCGTGTCGTGTGATGTCAAAATACACGTTTAATAATTGTGAAGTCGGCGACAAGCGGAAAGACTGATGATTGTAAATTCAGATTACGTACATAGCAGCAGCACTTTCTCCTAGCAGCCACGCTTTATGCAGAGGTCCTTACACGTCAAATTCCTGTCCGACCAGCTTCTCACTCAACTTCCACAAACGTTCCGCACCAACTGGGTCTTTTGCGTACGGATTGAGGGGTTCTGCGATCTTGCAATCGGCAAGATATGCTCCGCTGCGGTCTGTTCGCAAGAATTAGCGTTTGTTATTTATATCTTCCGATTAACCTGACCAGCAATCCTAGGATCAAAAGCTGCGACTATTGTTGTTGACGCGCCCTCTCCGATACTCTTCCATGTTATTGCCGCAGAGTTCACGGGGTTGCCATCTTTGTCGTAATATCCCATTTCGATCATTGTATCCCGGGGGATGTGGCGGCCCAAATTTGTGTTGATGCCGCCGGGGTGGACACTGAATGCCTGGATGCCCTTCGGCTTTAGCTTCTCGGCGAGCGAAATGGCATAGAGCATGTTTGCTGTCTTCGATTGGCCATACGCCATCCATGGATCGTATGCCTTGCCGTTCTATATACGTTGGAAGATTAGCGTAATGTTTCTTAATAAATAGAAGCAAATCCACATACCTCGAAGTTTATATCATCCCAGCGAATATCACTGAACCTGTGGCCAGTAGAGCTGACGTTGACAATTCTAGAGCCTGGTCCTGCAGCAATAATCTTGTGCATGACAAGTTGGGTGAATAGGAAATGACCAAGGTGGTTCGTGGCGAACTGCAGCTCTCCGTCCTCTGTCATTTTAAATGGGCACGCCATGACAGCAGCATTCGCGATGAGCACATCGAGTTTCGGAATATCAGTACAATTGTTGAACTCTTCGGCAGCCTGTCGTACTTTCGAAAGCGAACTTAGATCGAGTTCTAGCAAGCGCGTTGGTGTATTTGGAGCCGACTTCTTAATCTCGCGTTCGGCATCTTCCAGCTTTGATATAGAGCGACCAGCAAGTATTACCACTTTCGGGTTCTGCAATGCGATCGAGCGGGCTGTCTCGAAACCAATGCCGCCGAGAGAGGGTCCTGTAACGAGTACTGCAAGCCGTGGTTAACTTGTAACGTTCATGTACAACTTATTTTGACCTCCCACCTGTCCGTCCACGGATGTGAGAAGAGAGCGCTGTCGCAGCCTCCTCGGCAGTAGTGTGAAATCCAAATTCCATGATAGCAAAAGTCTTTACACCTTGCTGAATGTAGGAACTGGTCGTAATTAAATAATATCAAAGGCTGCGAACGATTCAACGTTGTCTAAGGGACACTGCAAACGACTCGTACATGCGGTTGTTCTTCTCCGTGCTAAGTCCGGAAGACCGTCCATTCGTCCTTAACCGATGTCTACAGCAAACAACACGGACAAAAACCGGCACGTTTCCTCGTAACTGAGGCTGCGCTAGGTTTGCATTAGGCAGAAGTGCGAGTGCCTTCAATACTTCAGGAAAGTCTGCGAAGGTCATTAAAGGAGGATGAATAGTGGGAACGATTCCACATTGAACATCATAAAGAATGCATAAAACTCCGGTAACTCCGCACATCAAACTCCGACCATGTTAGAGGACAGACGCATTATCGAGGCTAAAAGGGAAAGAGAAGGCTATGTGCTCTACAAGCCATTTACGAGCACAATAGGTGTGCCGATGGTTCGGAAGCAAGGAAATCCCGTCGAATTATAGAATCAATGAGATACGTAAGCAAATGAGAAGAAAGAAAGCGCTCTTATGAGGCTCCCATATCGTACTTAGTTATGCTTGTAGATATATGGAATTTTGCGCAACCCCATGTGCGCGCGCGGACTCGCGAAGGAAGAGTGGTGAGAATGGGGAGCCGGGCGACAATTCTTTCAAAAAAGGCAACTATCTCACAGCGTCATTTACAGAGTCATACGTTCTAAAGGAGCTGTTAGGAAGAAAAGAAGAAAGGAGCAAGAAGACTGAATTGTATGGTGAGATATAAGACGTCGAGGAACGGCGATGCAGATCTTGAAGTCTTGTCAGCCTCGGCAAGTCGGGTTCTTCAAATTTCCGATTCGTAGAGCAAGAGGACCACCTGCCAGGCTGCTTCAATCCACCCTACTCCATACCGGATTCACGCACTGCCACACGTCTGCTCTATCATCGTACCTCGCTTCAAAAATTGATAACTTCCCTTCGTTCCGACCCTTCGCGTTTCTTGATTATGCTGATTCGAGACTTCAACAATGACGCCTCATCTTCCCTCAGAAATCATACACTTGATCATTGAATTACTGGACGGCTCCGACGACGACGACAACAATAATGACCAGCATTCCATGCGGCTTCATCCTCTGACGCTCGTGTCTCGACAATGGAACAAAGTCGCCAACGATCAGCTCTATCGTATTTACAAGAATGTGTCTGACAAGCCTCCACGAGCGATCCGGCCGTTTCTCCGTACAATCATCCAGCGACCCGATCTCGCAGCAAAGGTGAAGTCTGTTGAGGTACGACCGTGGCTCACGACAGAGCAATTAGAAGAGGCGAGGTCGCAAGATCCCTACGCGCGAGTCACCATCAAATTCTATGGGCGTGCCTATGTGCCAGAAGTGTTATCATCCTCGGATTGGCGAACTTTTGTCCTGGCTTCTCAAGAAGAAAATATTATTCGTCCACAAATTGACGTAAACTCGGTCCGTCAGGATGCTTTTTGCCACTCATTGCGTCAGGGCTGTGAAGACGCGGAAATCATCCTTCTCATATCCAAGCTCAAAAATTTGGAGCAGCTGAATCTGTGGAGAATTCCAGGTGCATCAGAGCGACCGCTAAACTGGACAACCCACCTTCCCGAGATAGTGCGCAGCTTTTCCAAGTTGAGAAGCTTTTCAACTGGAAATGGGTGTTTGAGTAATGCCAGTGGAGTACTTCCGCTAGAAAGATTCCGTTTTTTGTTCTTACTTCCACAACTCGAGCATCTCGACACTGGATTCTGGACATTGCAAGATGACAACGAGGAATGGGAGAGGGTTGAAAGACCGTCGGGCTTGAGACACCTCACAATGAACTCTGCAAGAGTGTCAGACTCTACGTTCGACTCCCTGATGTCGCCCTTTCGAGCTCTCGAAATTCTAGAGTATCGCCTCCCATCGATGAAGGAGATGCCATCTGTGATGTCTGCAATTATCAAGTACCAGGCGTCATCACTCACACATTTAGCCTTATCGGGTTGGCCGGACGGGGACAGTCCTTATTATAGGATCGGACCGGGAATCTTGAAGAATCTTTTCGTTCTCCGAAACCTGAAGGCTAAGGCCCCTGCACGCGCTTCAGAGAAACCCCTGGCGCATATATTACCTAGAACCCTCCAGAAACTTCATCTTTCCTATTGCCAGAAGTCGACGATAGGTTGGTTTTGTCGATTCGGGCAAGAATGGCATACAGAGCTTCCGCATTTACGCTGCATCCAAATGTCATTCAAAAACTCAGACCGGCCCGCGACAGATAAAGCGAAGGAACTGGACGAAAGTTTCAGGAGACCGGGATATTGCGTTGATATGACAAGCCATGCGTCAAGCACATTTTTCTTCGCCTGCCACAAAATTGGGGAGGAAGCCCATGACTGGAATTCGATGACATTTATGGATCTTGCAAGAACCTGATTTCTATATCGAGAAGATTGATTTTCATATCTTCGGCTATCTAAGAAGGATTTATCTCTTCAAAGTCTTCTGCTTCTCAGCGTCGACCAACTTCCGGCCGGTAACCACCAACCCTTTCCGTCTCCGAACAGAATCCATATACTTTCTCGCCACGTTTTCTCTGTCCGCCCTATATTTAGCAGAGTATATTAGCATCGTTCCAGATTCTTCTTTACATCCCAGGACAGCTTACTGGATGCCGAGATCCTCTACCTCCTCCTCAGTGGTTGGTACCCAGAATGGATCTTCGTCAAGAGCTTCAAAACCAGAGAAAATGAGCTGCGGCGAGGCAGCGCCAGAAGTGCGCTTTCGCATCTCATCGCTAAATCCGAATGACTCTGCAATGGGAAGCAGAGCAATGATTGTAAAGAAGGGCGTGCCTTCCTTCATGGATTCGGAGAGAATGCGTCCACGTCGACGGGTGATGACGCCGTACACACGGCCGAGGACTTCGGTTGAGGCTTGAATTTCGCAGCTGTACATCGCAAGCATGATGCGCGGGCTCCATTCGAGCATTCCTATTTCCATTGCTCAGATTAGCCGATATTAAACACGCAAAGACATTACAGATAGCTATTATGACTCATATGGTCAAACAATGAGTCGCTTCACCCCCTACAATTCAGAAATATTGAAAGTATAGCATGACGTAACTTACCTTGACGAATTGAATCGCGGACGGTTTTGATAACCTCTCCAGTGAGACGGCCTACATTGTCTCGAGCTGATACGCTCTCGCCTGATGGAAGCGATACCGTTACCTCCTCCAAGAATACCCCAACGCCTTGCATTGGCTCATGACACAGAGGACCTTGTGCGGTTGCCAGCTGAAAAGCGTAGTAGATCTTGTCTGAGAAAGCTCGGGCCGAAAGTGCCTCGTCCGTAGATCTGCGCTCTTCGGCCTCCCCATCGCCTTCTTGCAGCCTGGCAGACTGTTAGTACACATTCACATTGTCTCCAAGGCATACCAGGGTATACTCACACTCGTTCAAATGCGCCACTAGTTGTCTTATCAACCAAGATATTCGGCCCAGCTCTTCTTGGTCCAAACGCCGCGATGCTCTCAATGCAGTCCTTCCAGACCTCTCTTTCACCCTTTGCCTCCGCAAAGGCCTCCCGAAGCTTTGTGTTGAAGTCTTGTAGTGTCATCCTGCTGTCAGGTTCAATCACCTCTTCGTCCTCAACTGTGGCTTGCTCTTCGCTAACCCCGTTCGATGACTGGCCATTTTCTTCAAAATGCCCTTCCTTTGCTCTCCTCTCCGCGTACAGTCGTCTTATGACGCCAGGGTTCCGCTCCAGGAACTCCGTTACTGCTGCCGGTAGAGGTCTTACTCTCAGTCGTACGGTCACTTGCTTGCTCGTCGTGGCGCCGACAACAGTCCCTCTCGGCAAGTCTTTGTCTCTCGTGCGTAGTTCTCCATCCAATCCGACGTCCACGCTCGCCGGCGCGTTCACAATGGTTTCGCGATATGGCACTATTGGCTCTCCAGCTTGTATCTCACACTTGGCGAACCTCTCTCTCAGATCTTTTAGGCACCTCTCCAAGTGCAGTTCGCCAGCTGTCAGAATGACATGCTCGCCGTTCTCAAGGACTTCGTACTCCGCGCACGGATCCGACTGGACCAGCATCTTCAAGCCTCTGATCATTTTATCCAGATCTCCGGGCCAAGCAGGCTCCAAAGCAACTCTGACGATAGGGGCTCCACCCATGTTCATGCCAGCTAGATTCACAGATCCATCAAGTTGGCTGCACAGTGTGCCAGACTTGAGAATCGCGCCTTCAAGGCCCGCAATGCCGAAGACGACACCTGCAGGGACGGACTGCAACGCCTCGAGGCTTCGGCCCATAAGCAGGTATAGCGCCGTCACAGTCACCTTCTTCGGCGTCGGCGACATATCCGGATAGGCAGGATTCCACTTCGGGGGCAAGACATATACCTCATCACCCACGCTCAGCGTCCCGCTATAAAGCCTCGAAAACCCAATGAGATGCTCCGGATCATCCTTCTCCTGTGGTTCTTCTCGCTCAACCTCCTCGTCCAGACTCGCCTGGGCCAGCGCACCACTCAACCCATCCGCATCCTGCTGCGCCCTCGCAAACTCCGCTCTCTTCTTGCGCGCCAGCTCGCGCGCCTCGTCCGCCGTCATGCTGCCGCCTGCCTGTCGCTTGTTGTGCGGCAGCTCGCTCTCCTTGACACTCACCATCTTCGACACAAACGCGACAACGGGATCGGCTTTGCTGCTTTTAAATTCTGTCATGGCGGATTTGATCTTCGGGTCGACGGCGCTGCCGCCGGGAGACGCTTCGACGATGTCGTCCATTCGTGCAGCCTGTGCAGACGGCGGGGAGGGCAGATGCTCGATTACGGAGACGAGGATCGCGGTGGGGAGGGGGAGCCAGGCGCCGAAGAGGGCGGTCAGGAGAGCGCGTGGGTCGCGGGAGCGGAGGACGTGTGTGGGGAGAGTAATAAAGAGAGATTTTGTGATTTTCTCGACCATGGCGGGATCACTATAGGAAAAGAAGTATCATAAGTATTTGTATTTGAAGTGCAGTATGTACACAACTTCTGCCAGGCATGAAAAGGGGTGGTATAATGAAGAGAGGAAAGGAAATCCACGCACCCCTTCCCGTTCGGCCCACCTGTCGTGGCTTCGTATACCGCCCATATATTGTCCAGGACCAATTGCACGAACATTGGTTTCAGATTGCGTCCTTTAAGATGTTTTGAGCTTAGGACGCGCTTGGTCTTTGGGTCAAGATAGAAGTCGCCCCACAGCACCTTCTCTAATACTGTACGCTTAATGCCTAGCTTTTTCTCGTATAGGCCTGCGAATTGTTTTATTGTAAAGGCCCAGCCGTCGATTGCACTGCTGAATATTACGTTATTATTCTCCGGTGCGAAGTAGAGGTCTTCGTCGTCCTTCTCTTCATAGCCTTCTGTCGTCTCGGTATTCACGCTCTCTGCGTCGGCAACTTTAGAGTCTCTGTCGCGGTCATTCTCTCTATCTTGCTGTTTTTCTTTGACTCGCTCTTCGATGCGCTCTCGCCACTTCAGATCGTCTTCCATCCGCTCGCCTTGATAGAAACTGCCCATTACAGCATTAACCTGCTCCAGCAGCTGGCTTAAGTGTGTATACGCCTCCGCGCTCGACATGCGCAACTCCGTGACCAATCTATCCATTTTGTTAATCACCAGCAGCGGCTTTAGCTTCTCAGTCCATGTCTGCCTTAGCACCGTGACTGTCTGGCTGCATACACCCTCTACTGCATCGACTAGCACGACAGCGCCATCGCACAGTCTGCTGGCCGTGCTAACTTCTGACGAGAAGTCGATGTGGCCGGGTGAGTCAATCAAATTGATCAGGTATTCGGCCAGTGCGGGGTCTGCGCTCGGGCTTTGTCGTCGAAGGAGGGAGAAGTACAGCGATATTGCGGAAGATTCCATCGTGATGCCTCGCAGCTGCTCATCTGGACGGGAGTCGAGGTAGCGGATCTTTCCGGCGAGCTTGGGCGAGATAATGCCATTTGTGGCGAGGAGAGCGTCTGTGAGCGAGGTCTTGCCATGGTCCTATGGTGCCAGCGGGCATTAGTTTCGAGATGCGAGGCGACTTCAGGCAAGAGGAAGCTTACGACGTGTGCGAGGATGCAGATCTACTCAAAAGGTCAGCGCACATTGTCCGATTGGGGAAGTTGTGATACGATATGATACGATATGGGCGAGTGGAGAATTCGTGGCTGTGCTTCTTACATTGCGGACGTTCTCCGAGGCTTGCTGGAGAGCAACAAGCTTCTGTGGGGTTACTACTGGCATCTTGATTATTATTTCTGCCGGAAGGCAACGGTAAGGTGTCGCGCCACGCGTTTACGCGTTCGAAAGATGGTGGTGTGAAATTCTACTAGTGCGTTGGAGTATCAACGGGCCTATTGGTGTGAGACTAGCCGGGGGCAGCAGGTTTTCTGGCTGCCACGTTGTGGATCATGCGTCTCATGTTCGGCAGAGCCTCAGGAAGCCATTGCGTACGCCTCTTCAAAGGCGACATAGGCAGTGATTGAGGGGTTGTGGCTGTGTCGGTGCCTTTGTGTGAGGTTCCACACTGGCATGTGCCGTGGAATGCGAGGCGATCTCGGTGCTTTTCCGCAATCGTGCTGAGTGCTTGCCCTCGCTAATGGCCCCTGCAATGGGCCCGACGTCAGAGCTTTCCCACCCCGGATTCCAGTAGCGAATGCGTCGATCGCTCCCAACCCGCTCTAATCTGCGTCTTCTCCCTTTTACTTCTTTGCCCACGGCATTCCGACTACCACACCCGCTTCCATTGCCTCTGCCGCCTGAAAAACTCTCACTCCATCGAGGCTGTGCACAGACTTCTCAATTGACTGCTCTATGCAATTTCCCCTATATCTCACCTTCGTTCCTAGCGCGCTTTATGCGCGGTGTCAAAACCACTGACTCGAGCTCGACTCGCCTCTGATACAGGTCATAGCTTTTCCAACCGCACACCAACCTCTCGCGACGATGTTATAGTACAGCTCTCTGTTCGGAGCTGTACTTGACGGTTTTGGACACCTCTCGGCCTATGCATTCAGTCGCAATGGGCCTTCCTGCAACGACAGAACGGCCGCCCCCGGCGCAAGGGCAAGCGTCAACGGAGAACCCCAAGTCTGACGGCAGAACAGCTCTTGCTCAGAACATGAAGATCGAAATGCCACCAAAGACTCCACCGGTCCGTAAATGCCAGCTAAGCTTGGACATGTTCTCTCCAGTCAACCAGAATGGAAGCTTTGAATTCGACCGCGTTATCAAGTCAGGACAGGTTCTGAAACGGACACGAAAGACAAAGGTAATCGCGCCTCTAGTCTTCACCGCTTCATGAGAGCATAACTAAAACTTATTTAGCATTGGAAACCCATTCAACTCGTCCTTCGTCCAAATCTCCTATCCATTTACCATGACACTGCAGAAACGAAACTACGGCATCAAGTCATCCTCTCCGACCTCACAGCTGTTGCGCGCCAAAAAGACCCCAAGCACAAAGCACGCTATGTATTTGGCCTATTCTCGCCTTCACGAAACTTCCACTTATCAGCTTCATCAGAAAAGGAGGCGCAGGAATGGGTGGAGTTGATCCGAAGAGAAGCAAGGATAGACGAGGAAGATGAGGAGATGATCTTGATGAGCCCATCGGCGACAAAGGAGCTCGGAGAACCATTTGGTGTTATAGACAGGAATGCAGGAGTGGCAGGATCAAGCTCAGAGGACCGCGAGGCTACTGCTACCAAGACCAGACCACACAGAGCTGCAACTGGACCGAGCAATATGCACAGCGCGAGAAGGCCATCACATACAGTTGTGAATTACTCTGGGAACGAGCAGGGATCATACTCAGATTTTTCGGACCCTGGTGGCCTCGGATCAGTGACGTCTTTGTCAAAAGAGCTCACCAAAGTTGCCGACGAGAACAAGGTCTACGGCGCCTCACCACGACCAACGAATAAGCGGAATGCCAGCAACACGACTGGCGCGGGAGACAGCAGCCCGGTGGAAGAGCGCATTGTGTATCATGGCTGGCTAGAGTTGCTCAAGTCCAAGGGAGGAGTAAGACAATGGCGGACTGTCTGGTGCGTCTTGCGCCCTAGACAGTTTGCCATTTACAAGAACGAGGAGGTGAGTTGAATATGTGCGCACCGCCATTGCTGAAGTGTTAATGCCATAAAGGAATACTCTGCAACACTGATCATCCCCTTCTCAACGCTGTTGGACGCAGTGGACATTGATCCCATCTCCAAATCCAAGCAGAATTGTTTCCAACTAATTACAGAGGAGCGGACATACCGCTTCTGCACGATGGATGAAGACTCGCTGGCCAGGTGGCTAGGGGCGTTTAAGAGTCTGCTTGCAAAGCGCAAGGAAGGGAGTCTCAGAGTTGGTGCAGGTCTGGCGCCTGCTGTAACCGCTCCTGCCGCTGCTGCGAGTACCGAAACTAGTAAAACAGATGCGAAAGTACTCACCAAGTGATTCGAAGCAGGATGACGGCATATAATGACCTTCAACGAGACATGATTTGTACATGAGTGCGATGGACAGGGGTCCGAGCATGGCTCTGGCCCACAGGAAAGTGTATTTAGGACTAATGAACATATCAGTTTCACTCGAGATGTGTTTGATGTGTATCGATCCATCCGCGATCGTGTGCGTTCTATTCGTTGTTTTGATGGAGCGCTTCTCCGCATGATAAACGGGCCTGGTACAGAAGGTGTGACAGGGAGGGAGTGCCATCCCCTTGCTACGTGCAGGCGCGTCGCTCGTTCATGAGTCGTTCGGACCGTCGACGAAGAACGATGACGCCGTTTTCGAGAGGATCAATGTGGAAATGAAGGTCGGGCAGTCAGCTATAAATACTAGCTACGTAGTTAAGGCCGAACGGCTTGAGTGAAGCTTGGATGGGAGATTAGATTTCTCTTTGAGAAAAATAAAGCGGGCCTGCGGGCCAGCGAATGAGGGCCGTGGGGTCGCCCAGTCCCGATTGGGGATGCCTGCACCTGCCAGGAACAGAGCCCACAAGCGGAAGGACAGGTCGACGCGCCTGCCACGAGTGAAGAAAATACAAACCTTAATACAACGACAACGTCCGCCTGTCACGCTGCTGTGCACTGCGCAATTGCGCTCTGCTCAATATATACAGTACTTGTCCAGTGAAAATCCCACCGATCCCGCGCATGTGACGCTGTCAATTGCAGGCAAGGCTGAGTGGTACTTAGCGCGCTTGAGGTGCGCCACGAATGCCCGCCGATCCCTGAGATTTTTGGAGACGCCAGTGCCTCACTACCTCCTGTTTCTTACCAAGAACCTCTATCCACCGCCGACCTCCCCAAAATCGTCCGAATCACTCCTCTTCGCGCTCTCAGCCCTTTGTAGCGGGTCGATAATTCTCCGCCGCCGCTCTATCGACCCGTTGTCGCTCTTTCGACGAGTCACTCCTTCCTGCGCAGCTGCGTTCCGGCGATGCATGTGTCCGCTTGTGCCATACCAGCAAATCGCGCATCCACTTGAGACGGCGACCTCAGACCAGCGTTTCCTTTGCCATTCTCAGCCGACCCATCCTCCAAACATCCGTCATTCGTCTTCTCCCGCCGATCCCAGACGTCGGAAACTCGCACGCGACCACTCCCGTGTCAAACGGCGCACTTAGCCGAACGAATATCACAATTACCGCCTACTTGGCGGCCTCTCGCGCTCGACGCATGATTGTTTCAGACGTCAACCACCATGACGAGGCCGCAGATTATTCGGGCGGGTAAGCACTGCTTTTTCTCAGCGTCACCGTCACGCTTCACTCGCGCGGTTGGCTGACTTTTATGTTTCCTTCTCGAACAACAGATACCCTCGATCTCCAAGCTACATCTTCTCCAACCGCGCAAGACCACAGCCGCCAGCCAACGCATCCATCCCCTCTCGGAATCGGTCCTGCCGCACCTCACCAGGCAGCAGAGCTACATCACGTACAGGAAGAGCGCGCGTCCGAGGAGGAGCAATTGCGCCAGGCGTGGAACGATAGCGCTCGCGAAGAACCCCCTTCAGAAGACGAAGACGAAGTGCAAGAGACAGCGAGCGGTGACGAGTCTTATCAGCAGCGCGACGAGCAGGCCGTACAGCAAAATGGTGGCCAAGCTGGGCAAGGGGAGGATCAGGAAATGGCCGATGCGGAAAGCAGTGATGACATGGACGACGACATGATGGACAAGATTTCGAGTTCACCTTCAATTGACGATGGTGGGTATTCTTCATATCCGACAAGATCCAGCTCCAGGCAGTATCAGCACCAACTGCACGAACTGCCTGGTCTTTCTTCTCCGCGGAGTTCAACTCCAGTTCAAACTCAACGGCGTGGTTTCACTCCTTCGCCAACTTCTGGCATGGAGTCGTCGCCATTTCTTTCAACGCCCCAGCACCTCCCTCTGGGCTGTCCGCCTCAGCGGAATGTCAGTTTGGAGACGGCTGATTCGGGCGGTTCTTCCCCTTTCACAACCCCTCCTGCCCACTATCCCTTGATTCTTCAGCCCGAATTTCAGTTCACTACGCCAGAAGGTCATCATCGCTATGGTGAGTATATGGAACACAACAATCTTTGGGTCCAGGTTTACGACGATGAAGGTTATGAAGACGAATCGAGAGATCAGCTTTCGCCTCTCCCCAGCGATCGATTATCCGTGCCTCAGACACTGGAGCGCGACACTTCCGTGTCAAGCTTGAATGAGGAGGCACTGGGCAGGCTTCTCCTGCCTGCAGACGACCCGCTTCTATCAGCAGACGTAATCGAACCGGACAGTCCTGAGAACAACCCCATGTACACGCCGCATGCGCTCACACACGACTTCCCCGCCGACGACGACGATGGATGGGAAACGACAAGCGAAAGCTCGAGCTTCAATTCGGCTGATTACAAAGATGATGACACTGATGGCTTTCCTAAACTTTCTTCTCTCAACAAACAACAATCCGGAGAATCTGGCCGATTTATCGACTCCGGTTGGGGTGGAGAGTGCTTACGAGAAACAGAAGACATCGACTTTGAGTTTGTGTATGCCCTGCATACGTTCGTCGCGACCGTCGAAGGGCAGGCCAATGCTACGAAGGGCGATACGATGGTGCTCCTGGATGACAGTAATAGCTATTGGTGGTTGGTGAGGATCGTGAAGGATAGTAGCATTGGTATGCCTTCTTCTACTCTACGAAGTTACAGTATTACTCACATTATAAAGGTTACTTGCCGGCCGAACACATCGAAACGCCGACCGAGAGATTAGCGCGACTTAATAAGCACAGAAACATCGACGTAGGTGCCTTTTTGAAAATTGTAGCTATCAAAGTTGATTGGAATCTTTAGCTCTCTGCGACGATGCTTGGAGATACGGCCGAGAAGTCCAAAAATCCACTCAAGAAGGCAATGAGGCGACGTAATGCACGAACAGTCCAGTTTAATCCTCAGCCTACGTATCGCGATGCGTCTGACTACGAGTACTCTTCCGACGAGGACGACATGGAAGAGAACGGAATAATGCACGGAGGTGAAGTACAGGTCCAGGAGCAATCGGCTGTCATTGAAAATGCCGAGGACGATGCCACTTTAGCTGAGAGCGCAAGTAATGCAAGTAAAGAGGACCTGAACAGCGAAAGCGACTTCGGTGGAAGAACGGATGAAGTCGAGTCGAGAAGAGGTGGCGCAGATCAGCCAAGGCCGAGTGAGGACTCCCTTATTGATAAGCAATGTGAGTTTCTATCTTTCAAATTTCAGAAAGAGATACAAGCTAACAGCATCAGTCGGTCCTGGCAAATCACGCAATGGCACTGTTAGGAACACTGATTCCTTCTTCCGAGATGAGACGGTGGAGACACGTAAGATCACTCTAACCCCTAATATCCTTCGCGACGATTCTTCATCAGCGACTACCTTACGGACCTCAGAAGGCCGAGAGCGCGGAAGCAGTTTCGACAGCATCGACAAGAACCTGCTCAAGTCAGAGAGCCCCAAGGATGACAGGAAACGAAAGGAGAAGAAGGGTATGTTCAGTGGCCTGTTTAAGAAGAAAGATAAGAGAGTGAGAGGTGATAGCGACGTGGATACAGAGAAAATGTCTGGCGAATTCTCGCCGAAGCTGTCGGAGGATAGTTCGCCCATGTCACCAACCACCGGATCGTTCCCTACCAATGCACTACAACCGCAGAGGACTGGAAGCAGAGGTAAACTGCAGAAGGCAAATCCGAAAGCGGACAGTGCATCAGCACAAGCGCAAGCACAGCAGCGAGCGAGTGACCAACCGAGCCCTGAGAAACAGCCATCTCCGCAGCCTGAGCCCGCTCCTGCAGAATCTACTACGGCCAATGCCGCAGCGCCTCAACCGACGATGCGCATGGTGCAGTCCGACGAAGATATGCAGCCCGAGAAGCCGCAATCCCTGCGTATTAAGACGCAGGATGCGCATGAGAGAGGTAAACTCTCGAACCTCACAAACATGCTGCGGCCTAGCCCTGAGAGCGAAGGCGCTCCAAGAAGAGAGAAGGTCAAGAAAGCCAAACAGCGTGTAGAATTGGACGATTTCGACTCTTCGCCTGACGAGGTTGAGCGGCCTGGAGATCCATTCGCAGATATAAACGCCACCGAAATTCGCGCAAGTAGCACACAAGGCCAAGTTCAAGGCCAGAATCAAGCACAGCTCCAAGAGCCGACGGAGAGACTCTCAGAGTCGCCGGTCCAGGTGTCCCCGGTTGGTGCAACGAATAGCCTTGACACGTTGGATTCGAACCAGACTCCTGACTTGGTCCGCGACAACTCCAGCGCTGAGGATCATGGCCCGAGCCCTGCGTCTGATAATGACTTTGAAGACGTTGGCGCGGAGGCGAGACAAATGGCGCAACCCCAGCAACAGCTATCACAAGCGCCGCAACAGGGGCCGAACATCCGCAGTGAGGAGACTATGCGTCCCTTCAGTCCCAACAGCTCGGCTGCCCCGGCACCTCTACACATCGCGAAACCGCCAAGTTTACGACAGCAGCCGTATCCGCGTTCGGCATCGGCAGAGCCTCAGATCGTTCCCCCACCGCCAACGCGCGCAGCGCCAATACCTGGTGTGTTCCAGGACATGTCGAAGCCCACAAGTCCGCAGCTACAATACGCTCCGCGTCCCGGTACAAGCCATGGCCCTGGCGGCAGAAGTATCACGCCGACATCTGCGCTTCGACAGCAGATGTCTGCTCCCGCGCTCAACACCAATTTTGTCCAGGCACAGCAGCAGCAAAGTCCCCCACCGCTCTCCTCGCCAACAACATCGTCCGGCTCGTCCGCTACCCCGACAGCTACTACACCCAAGACGCCGCCGACGCAGCCTGTGCAGCAGCCATCCCGCACCCCGTCGACGGGAAGCAGTCTGCCGGCGTGGAGCGACGCCGCACTGAGGGCGTACATGGACGATACGAGCCATGTGAAGAATCTGTTGCTTGTTGTTAACGATACGAGTGGGATGGTGAGACTCGGCCCAGAGGATGAGGAGGTGAAGAGTATGTTCTCTAAGGAGAGGGAGCAGTTGAAGAGCATGGAGAAGGAGTTGGATGGGTTGCTGGAGGGGTGGCTTGAGAGGAAGAGGGGTAGTAAGGGAATTAAGGGACAGGGTTTGAGATTGTGAGGTGAGGTTGTGATGACGAGAGTAGCTTTTTTTCTGTGGTTTAAAGAAGCTTTGGGTATGCGATGGCGCTTGATGGACGGTGTTTTGGCATGGATGGACGAACGGGCGAGGAGTCACGAAAGACAGACATGCATGCCGGGATAATGCTCATGACACAAAACGTGGTGTTCCGGCCATGGACGAAAATGGAGCTTGCTGGATTAAATGGCATTTTGCCTGCTGTTTTTCATACTTTTTCATTCTGATCAATTGTGCTTCATGGCCTGGGTGGTCGTCTCTAGCATAGGGCTTCTTTTCGCTTCGTTTCTGATGACTCTTTGTGCTGCTGATAGCATTTCCGGGGGCTTTTTGCGTGCGTTCTACATGAGGGTGCAAGAACTGCGGAGGAGTTTCTTTTGTCATGCCCATCTTGGGTATTTGTATAGACGCAGAAGGCACGAGGGGTTGTACATAGTGTTTTGGGATGGCAAGTAGTGCGGGCTTGCGACGAGCTTAAGTAGAGCATGCTGCAAGCAATTTGCATGTAGGCAGAATGGCAGTGACGGTCAAGATAAAGTCGGATGCATACTTGCTTGTGTGTCGTGCGTGTGAGAGTGAGAGTCCGGTGATGATCAATGGCGTGGCGGATGCTAAGTCGAAGTGGCGAAGAGCAGACTCCCGACATGATTAAAGACGTTTGTCGCGGAGGTTGAGCTTTGGTGAAAAGTCTATGCAATCGCTCTTGCCGGAGTATTGTAGGCTGCGCCTGCTTTTGCTGTGCGACTGGGCGTATCAGACTCGGGTGTTTGGGTAACAGTGCAAGGCTTCGGTGGGAAACAAAGCGGATGACTGGATGACGCAGATTCTATGTTGTGTGTCTGATAGAAATTGTCGCGAAATAACCGGAGCACCGATATATATGTTACGGCGAGTGGCAGATAGCAGCACTCCCGTTTCATCAAACCTCTTCCTCAGCGCGTCTCAGACTTCGTAGATATGTCCTGCAGTAATTCTCTGGCAGATGATGTAGACCAAGTCAAATTCTCGCGTGCGATTCTATAGCGCGGATCCACGTAACTAATTAAGCATTACCGAGACTGGCTTACTGAGCTCACGAGGCGCGATGCCGAAGTTGAAGTTCAATTTGATTGCTTCTGGGGTCCACTTATATCAAGACTTGGTGAAGGAAGATAAAACTATACGGACCTGGGACATATTCCATTATTCAAGGCCGTTCGATAGGCGTGCGTCTTCGGAATCAGCGGCGTCAAAAAAGGCCCCAGGCTCAAGAGCACCTCCCAAGAGCGAGCCCCTTCATTGGACGAGTCCTTCAAATACTCTAATAAGGGTTTGATGGTGAGGGCACTGTCTCCGTCAACGTATTCGACGAGGCCGCGATAACGGGCCGAGCGCTGGCTAAGCCATATTTTGAATTCTTCTTCGCATGTACCTAAAGCGTCTGTGAGAACTCTGATAGCCCATACATCTCGAGGATTTCTGACCCCAGTCCCAAGGAAGAACGCGTGAGCGGAACTCTCTCGCGACGTACTCTTCATTTGATTGGGCATCCTCTCCCGGCCGAATGCAGCCATAGTGACAAGTGAGGTTCTCGCCGTGATACATGATCCAGATATCAGTGACGTATGACCAGCGGACCGGAGGATTTGTTAGAAGCATGTCGTCTATTGGCGGTAATTTCGGAGCCAGAGAACGGCTGCCAGGTGTCTCGATCAGATCTACCAATTGCTCCTTCGAAAGGTAGATTCTAGCGCAAGGTGATTGCCCAGCCCATTCATTGCAAATCTCCCCGCCATAGAGATCCGTCGTGAACAGAGGATTGAAGGTCATATCTGAGATTCCTCAAAATCAACATTCAGGTCATGTGGAAGAGACATACTCTCGGTGACTTTCGCGTCGAACTCAACTCTTTCGTTCAGATACATGGCACGTCGCAGCTTAGGCGAAGTCTGCATCAGGTTCTGCCATGTCCTGCAAACACGGCGATATCGATACAAGTCCGTTGGCGGCATATGCACTAGAACCATTTCGAGCAGCTCGGGTACAAGAAGCATCCGAGAACAGGTGATGTCTTGCGTGGACATTTTGCAATAACTGCACAATTGATGGTAGGAGTCGTTGATGGAATTGTTGCAGGAAACTATCACGATCGAAGAAATCTGTGATTGTCAGAGTCGGTGTGATTTAGAGGTTGGCGGCCTGAAATTCCACTCACCTTCGTACAAATTGCCACAAACAGTATTTCCGGACGCCTGCAGCTGTCTAGTGGGCGTACCAGGTTCCGGTCATCATAACCCTCGAGGGTAATAGATCATAATGATACGCTTTGCGGTAGCCCCAGTCCTAGGTAGATATCATAATGCGACCCAGTGTACAGCGTAGTCATCACGAGGCTGATAGTTGGAGCAGAGACAGCTGCATTGCGGAGCCATACGAGATTTAATCGCTGACCTCAGCAAACGACTAGTGCGAGAATAGTGGAAAGGAAGAAGTTTAAATAAAGCTCAAATATCTAGCAAAATCGTCTCCTAATGATCGATGAACTAGAACTGCATATCGGTACGTGCTAGCCCGCATGCTTTGGGGCTGACTAGTAACGAACGAAACTCTTCGGATATATCGGTCTGCCGCGAAGATTGTCTTAAGCTCCAGTACTGCAAGGGGGCATAAAGGTCCGAATCTGCAGGATCTATTGCTCTGGTTTTAGGGGAGGATATATGTAAGTTCGACAACTTCCCACGACGAGAGACTGTCCCCTTTAGATTGAGCAATGCATTTCGCTCTGTGAAAGGAATTAGTCCCCTGCGGGAAGGATATCTGGATATATTTTGCCTGTCATCTGCAGGGCTTTTGCAGGATTCGCCGGGAAACGAAAAAGGATGAAGAATCTCCCGAGATGAGAAAAGGTCGAGATAGGAAGATTTGCGCGGTTCGACAAGTCTACGAGTCTCTTCTTTTTTCGGTTTAGCGTCCAAATTGGTAAGCCTCGCCAAGCATTTTCGCCAAGTCAGGGGCAGGGGGCCTTAGAAATGTTGCTTTCGATGTGACGATTCGGATTTCGTCCTTTACACAGTTCTGATATTACTTCCATCTTACAAAGACTTCGCCTCAAGATTCATTCACGAGACAACAAATGAGAGGCCAGGATAGTCGCCTCTACGCTAAGTCCCTTGACTAGACGCTAAGACGATCATGGATTTAAGATCCAACGATAAACTTTGCGCGATCTACCATCTTCAACGAATCAAGGAACGGGGTCTCCGTAATGCTCTACGCATTCCATATCATTGGCATTAGCATTCATATCTCAAATTTTGAACAGTCTTCTGGTTTGTACCGTTCCTTCATGAGAATCTCTTCTATCTTGCAAGGAAACCTTCAGAGCGATTTCAGGAAATTGTGCCGAGTAATATGAGCTCATCAGAACAGGTGTCTCTTAAACTTCTTTAGCTCGACGACATGTAACTTCTAAATCCATCCTCCCTTAGAAGCCGAATTTACAAGACACTGCCTTTCCGTGTAGTAGTCATATCAACTGACTGTGACAGGCCGCCCGGGAGTTAACTAATGTATTGTGAGATCAAGAAGGTATACATGGAATACTCAGACATCTTTACGATGTAACTATTGATATTCATCCACTCAACCAAAAGCAAGTGCCAGGATTTGGCAGGGCCGCACACATCGCAAAGGAGCTGCGAGCACTTCGAATTGAACGATAGTGGCACTTTATATTATACTCCACACGATGAGAGAGAGAGCAGGGGCGGGGCTGTCGCTTGGGCCTAATCATCAGTGTACTGCGGCAGCGCATTCTTCCGGGTCATACAGGATGCTATTCTCTGGAGGACATACTCGGCCTTGGACTTCCATTTTCAATGTCATTAATCATTGAGCTACCGCTTCCTGCCGTTAGCACGCGAACAGAATTCCTCAGGAGAACCTCAATACTCTGGACTGGTTGGACTGGCCCAGACTACAGTCCCCCAGGGGGCAAAACACATTCGGTTTGGCGTCTCCAAAATGTTTATGATAATTTAGATCTCCGGTTCTATCTGCATGTATGGACAGCGAATCACTCTCGGCGTTGCTAACCTATATTCTCGAGCAGCCTCCGACGTCGGAAGACTCAGGCATCAACGCGAGACTTGACTTGCTCATCTCTACATATCTCAAGCTGTTTTTCATTATTCCATCAAGTGAAAAGAACTCAGATTTACCATCTTAAAAAGCTTTTTCCGAATATCTTTGGTGCTTCTGTCCAACATGCGAAGGATTGAGGCAGTTTTCAGTGAGCCAAGAAGCTAGCGTGCACTTTGACCAACACGCGCATCTATGCCTTCTCTGCCGATCGCCGTTTCATTGGAACATTGCCCTGCGATATTCCCCTGGCCATGATGGACTGCATAGCTTGGTAGTGCCTTTATTGCGTTCTAGATGCTCGAGCACTTTTCCTGCTTGCTATGGCGGCTCGGCTGCATGCCCTCGAGGCCCTTAAGAGCAACGCCAACTCCATGGCTAAAGGTCTCTATATGAATCTTGTTCATGACTTTGGGTCCAAATACCTGGCATCATGGACCGGAAGAATATCTTGCTCGTCTGCCTTTCCGCATTTCTCGGCGTTTCACAATGCGAAATGACAGCCGGCCGCAATGGTCATGGTTTAATTGGGTATGGGATTACGATGTACAAACCTCCCTGCTGCTTCTCATGCCGTGCTGTACTCGCTTCAAGCATGCTGAATTGTTCAGCGAGTATGGACATGAGCGACGGGGGTATGGATATGGGAGGTGACATGAACTCCCCAGAATGCTACGCAACGGACGATGCATTTCTTCAGTCTCTGGCTTTGTGCATCAAGCAGCGATGTATCGGCGACGAAACACTCGATGACTGGAAGATCGAAAAGTACTGGCAAGAGAATGTTGCGGGTACCGCACAGGTCCAGCCAGATCCAAAAGAGACATACGAGGCGGCGCTGGTCAAGATTCATGGTACGGTGACCGAGACCCTCGTCAGCGGCGATTCCTTGAACAGAACTATGCTGGTCGGAGATTCCGATTATCAAGAGAATTGGAATGCTCTGGTTGCGTTTGAAGATATCGAAGACACCCACGAGCGATACGCGTAGGCCACAATTCTCACATTGTCATTTTTGGAGTCACTTACTAATGTCGTTGCAGCTTGGTTGTACTTCTCTCTGGCTTCGTCATACCAGTTGGATTTTCATTGCTGCGTTTCATCCCATTCCCTTCCGGATGGACAGCAAAGTTTTACGCCTTGTTCATCGACCCGCCAGCCATTGGATCCCGCCACAAGGTCCCGATTCTCTGGAATCTTACAAACATGCCAACCCGTGGCCAGGCTTTCTTCATCTTCTATCTCACCGCTATCAACATTATACTGTCCTGCGTTGGTTATCATTCCCGTCAACCGAATGCTTGGTATCCAGCTGGCGCAAATGGGACGGACGGCGAGATAACCTATTATGTTACAAACAGGTTGGGTGTTCTGAGCTTTGCCAACATCCCTCTCCTGATACTCTATGCGGGTCGCAATAATATCCTTCTTTGGCTCACCAATTGGAGCTACGAGACGTTCCTCATCTTACATCGATACGTCGCTGGAATAGCTACACTGCAGGCCGTCCTTCATTCGGTCATCTACCTAGCTATTTATATCCACGACGGGGATCACAGAAGCGAGAGCAAACTGCCATACTGGTATTGGGGCGCCATAGCGACCCTGGGAATGTCCATCCTCTTGCCGACATCAATTCTGCCACTTCGGCAGAGACTTTACGAACTCTTCCTGATGTGGCACGTAGCCCTTTCGGTTCTGATTGTTGCAGGATGTTATCTGCACATCATATACCGCTTTCAGGTGAGTATTTACCTTGTGAACGTCACGAATTCCACTAAAGTGGTGTTCCTTTTGTAGCATCAATGGGGGTATGAAGTTTGGATTCTTACCGCGTATGCGGTGTGGGGCTTCGACAGGCTTGTCCGTCTGCTCAGGCTTGCGCGTAACGGTATCAGAAGAGCTAAAGTAACCGTCATCGACGAGGATTACGTTCGAGTCGATATTGCAGGAGTCTCCGGAAACGGACACGCCTATCTGTACTTTCCGACACTGACATGGCGCGTCTGGGAAAACCACCCCTTCTCCGTTGCGTCGACAGTTCTTCCAGCTTCTGGCAGCTCATCTGGTGGCAACCATCTGCAGACCGGCGACATTGAGAAGAGTGGAGCAAGGAGCGATATCGCTCCAAGAACGTCAGAGGACGGAGCGTCGTCGGAACAAGATCGGCTTCAGCCGCCAACTCTGGGCTTAACATTCCTTTTGCGAACTCGTTCAGGCCTTACCTCTGCATTGCGGCTTCATGGCGACATTCCTGTTCTTGTTGAATCCCCATACGGTCAACGTCCTGACTTCTCCACGCATCCAACGATGGTGTGCATAGCAGGAGGAGTCGGCATTACAGCGGTGCTTCCACTTCTTCGAGCTCACCCTGGAAAAGCGAAATTGTTTTGGGGTGTGCGAAGTCGTGGAATTGTGGACGCGATGGAAGAAAGCTTACGTGAGGTAGAGAAAGAGCTCTTTGTGGGCCATCGCATGAACATCGCGCAAGAACTCGAAGGAGAGCTTAGGCATTCAGGAAACGATGCTGTTGTGGTTGTGAGTGGACCAGCGAGCATGGCCGATGATGCCCGGAATGCTGTTTGCAGTCTCACGCTGAAAGGGAAGAATGTAGCTGTTAGATTGGTTGAGGAGTCCTTCTCCTGGTAGTCCGCCTTTACGACTTGGATATATATTCTGTCTCTCAGCCGGGTTCATAGCCAATGCAAAAGCAACACAGAGCTTTATACTCTCGAAAGCTTTACAACCGACTGTACCAGTTAGCTTGGTTGCACATGCCAATACTGTAGTTCAGTGCCAAGTGAAGTGTACGGCGGGGGTGATTTGAGTAGAATTCAAATTCGTTCATAGCACATGCAGGGATCGATGTCAACTTCGACACGCGGCGGTCAAAGGTTAGGCATAGAAACAGGTAACACCGAGTAATCATGTATTTTGACATGCAATGAGGTCTCGTTTGGCCTACCCACGCTTAGATGCGTCATCAGAGGACTCCACCGCCATCGATCGTGATCAATGTGCCATTTGTGTAGTCAGCCCTGAGAACGTAGATATACGCTTCCGCAATCTACAAATATTAGCTTCAGATCAGAGTTGGTGTGCTGTCATTCGCTCACATCTTCTGGTGTTGCTACAAAACCAACTGGGAGGTTGTTTGCGGCCTTTTCAAAATTATCCTTCTGCTTGTCCTTTGGCACTCCAAGCTTGTCCCACAACTCCGTTTGTACCATACCCGGTACGACGCCTTATGTTATTAGCGACTGCGTGTTGAAATGATGACTGAACGTACAGTTCACCCGGATTTTCTTCTCCTTCAATTCGTTGGCAAGGCCCGTAGTCATCGTGAACAACCCAGCATTCAAAGATCCTCCAATTGACGCGGTCATTCCTGGTTTCATAGCTCCAGTCCCCGAGGTCAAAGTTAAAGAGCCACCGGGTTTGATGATGTCATATTTCGAGACAACTGTAAGAAATTCAGATATTAGCAGGCTCGGGAACAGTACTCCTTAACGACGACTCACTTTTCCCAGTTAGAGCACTGCCCCAGAACTTAACTCCGAAATACCACCTGGGATCTAGATCAGCCAGGCATGTGTAGTCTTTTCAAGGTTTGACAGTGCTATACTTCCAGTCCTCCAATTCCCCATCAGCAATGGCGCCACGAATGATCTTGTCGACTCCAGAGTAGATGAGGTGGTCACACGGTGCCAGAGACTTCAAGCATTCTGTGTACTGAGCCTCGTCTCGGACATTGCCAACCTTGCCCGTGAGCTTGGGGTTGTTGATCTTCTTGACGACCTCGTTCACACGGTCTTCGTTTGACGAGACGATCACGACCTCTGCTCCATGCTCGAGCAGTGCTAATGCGGCACCGTTTCCAATTCTGAATGGGTTATCGGTCAGTGCTTTCCCCTTCGAAGAGAAGATATAAGATACATACCCTGAGGTACCCCCGACGACGATGACCTTCTTCCCAACAAGCTTGTCCCTTGAATTCACCATTATGAACAACTTTGGCGACAGAGTATTTCCACAATCGACTTATCGACACATTTATAATCCACAGGAGAGACCCCTTATTTCCTCCCTTAGACCCCGCACGCTGTACGGTCATCACGGGGTTTCCCCCGAGTTCGGCAGACCTCGATGGTGCAATTTGTATTTCGGCGGCCATTCAACTGCCATTCAGTAAGCTCGGTACCAGCCACCATTTCTGCACATACGGAAACATTCTTCGATAAGACATTTAGGCTTATCATCGTCGTGTTGGCGTTTATCTACCTACCAGGCCAAAACCGATGTCGAGACGTAGAACGGAAATAGATGGTCCGCGTCAACTTCCACATCTGGCAGTCTTGCTTTACCATTTTGGACACGGCTACTTTTAATTCCCGATCTTACTAACTCAAGATATTGTAGAACGCGACTTTGGAAAGATTGGATAAAAGCAAAATGGATTGAAGACGAGCCTATGAACTTTGAAGGTAATAATATCTCTCCAATCCGCTCGTCGAAATGGCCCCTTGACAAGCCTAGTAGCAGATCCAACAGTCGCTGCAAACGTAAAATTAATAATAGTTTCTCTTCCAATACCTCCTCCGTTGAATTCGTATCCACCCAATACATCATCTTCCTCATCCACTGATCTTCTCCTCTCAACCTCCTGATCCCATCTCCTTCCTCTACCTCCCCAGCCAAACTCCTCCTTGGCTGGTAGCCCTACCTGGAGTTCCAATGATGTCTTTGTCGTAGTAACTCGGGCATCTCTTCCTCCCCATGCCCTTCTCCACCCTCCTCCGCTGATCAGAGTCTCCGCGATGCAGCGAAACAGCCGGACTGAGAGGCGATAACGCCTCGTCGCGGTCACCAGGCAAGGCCGGACCACAAGTAGCATAGAGCGTCGGCGTGCACGGTCCCTGGCGCGTAAGGATATAACTTCTCCCAGTGCTGTCTTCATTAGCACCAACGCCCGCTTGAGCATTAGTATCCATAACTCCCAGCACCGAATCATTCCGTGGCCGAGACGCCTTCTCAGTGGACTTGAAGTACTGCTTGAAGCACGCCCTCGCCTCCTCAACCTCCTTGCCGCTCATCCAAGGCAGTAGCGCAATGTTCTCCGACCAATCTCCTGCTTTTGGCTTGCTGTGCGACCACTTGCTCCGCCCGCCGCGAAGACGGAGCGTCTCTCGCTCCGGGCTAAGCGCGGCGGCAACAGACGACATGGGGATTTGCCATCGGCTGCAGAATGGTTGGAGATGCGCTGGTGTCCCGGCAGCAGGAAGGTTGCCATTTGTCTCGCTCGAAGACGTGGAGCTTGAGAATGCGCTGGCGGATGCTTTGTGCTGCAGGCTAAAGACTGGCGGCGGCGCTGGACGTGGACTGGCCGAAATGATTGGATCTGATTCTTGCGGGCTGCGCTTACGCTCGAGATGGAGACCTGGGCTGTGGACGGTGTAGTCTTCTTCGCGTATCTGTTCATTGTCCTCGTTGTCTTCACTACCGTCCTCGACACCAATGAGCCATTTGGTGATGTCTTCGTGAGACTTGATGTGGCCGATGACGCGCTGCTCAGTGCCTTGCTGTCCTGCTGTGGGGCGCATCTGGGATGTATCTATATTCATCTGTGGCGCCATTGAGGGCTTGGCTGCTTTTACAGTGGCTCGGCGGAAGAACTGAGAGTCTCCAGACCACGATTGAGAATCATCTCGGTTTGGCTGCGGTATTTGCTGTGGTGCTGTCGATAACTTGACTGTCTTTCCCTTGACAGGATGAAAGAACTGCGAATCTCCAGACCATGATTCACTGGATAAATCTGGGTCGTTTCCCAAGTTGCCATTCTCGTTTCTGGTATGTGCTGCAGCTCTGGCAGGAGGTGAGCTAACTGCCTGAGCTCTTGCAGCAGGCCTGAACAAACGGTTTGGCGCCTTTGGGGCTTTCGGCTTTGCAAGTGTGCCTACGAGTGCGCTACGAGGACGACGAGCCATGCCTCGGATACCTGTTGGCCTAGTGTGCAACGGTGAAAGGGTTTGCGCGGCAGCCGTGATATCTTCCTCTGCGATGGGTCGTGTAAGGTATGTCATATCTCCAGGCGTATGGCCCACAGCGATCGTATGGCCCTGCAAGTTCACGACAGAGCTGCTCCTCGATAGAAAGACGCCCCCAAATGATCCTGCAGAGTCTTGACGCGCCAGCTTCCGGCCTTGCCTTGGTGTTGAGAGCATTGGGCGGTTCTTCATCCCATTCGGCGACCCAGAGGTGGTTGTAGGCCTATTCTCTACGTCGCGACGCATCGTCATGCCTGCTTCTTCGAAGATCTGCGCCATTTTGCAGCTGTGGCCTGGCCGAGCTGGGCTTGCCAAGAGCGGCACGCTCATAGCATCTCCGCGACGGCGACCCACATTTGCTGGAGTTGTGGCGAGATTATTAAGGTTGTTCAGAGGTGAGGTGGTTACGAGAGGCTTGAGTAAGACGCCTCCTGGTGGCAGGTCTGGTTTGCCGACTGATGGAGATAGACCTTGTAGCTCAGTTGCTCGCGCATTGGACTGGGTAGTTGTTAGCGTAAGTAAGAGTTAAAATTGATGCACGATTCGCTGAGAGTTAGTAGGTATTCCAACTATTCGGTTCTTACTGTCGGAGAAGAAGACATGATTGGAAATTGCTGCTGATGTGAAAACTGAGAACGGCTTGAGAGTGACTGTACGCGTTGAAGGCAGAGCTTGATCGAAATCGAAGCAGAGTCGCTGCTTTGCTATGAAGTTGATACTTGCAGAAAGATATGTCCCGGCTCGGTAGACTTTGTTCAATAAGATTTGCCAGAGCAACCGTCTTCAGGAAGTAGCAAGTCATGGTGAAAGTTGAGTACGACTTGAAGAGTGCCCGTTGCCTCAAGTTTAAAAGTGGTGATGTCTCCCTCAAGCATCGTAGTCTAAGCTTCTTTCCCCATATTGGACACGTGCTTGAGGCAGCTTCGAGTGAGATTCATGACTCGCCAGGCGCACCTTCAGAAGATTCGCAAGCAAGTACAATTGATTTTACTGATAAGAAGACAATATTTCAGTCTGCAAACGATAAGATTCAGGCAGAATAATGGAGTTAATACAACGGCTGCTTCAGCGATTTGAGAAACATTCTGAGCAAGTGACGGAAACAAAAAATAGCTGAGACTATCAGAATGGGGCGTGTTCTGTAGATCAGGGAATACGAAGTCCTGTCTCATCTTGGAGATATTACACGACCGTGGTCTTCGTGGGGCGTTTGCAGAAATTCGGGGCCAGATGGCAGCTTGCACAGCGACTTGGCACGAGATTTGATGGCATCGTTTGAAAGAGATGAACACGGCCCGCATTCCAGAGATTGGCCGGCCGACCGTGAAGATTTGTAGAGCCTCCATCTCTCATCTTACAAGCATGTATGCAGTAATATACATACCTGCCCGCCCGAGATCAAGTTAATGCGGCGAGGGTAAGTATATCTCCGACAACTAAGGCGTTCCTGGATCAGTAAGACCCTGTAACGCGTCGCCGCGTGATATGTGTGGGAAGATGAGTAGGTCGTCCGCAATCTTGGTAAAAGCATAAGTCCTAGCACAGCTAGTGTGGTTGAAAGAAGCTAACGAGACCTTCTAGAATTCGCGTGCCTAGCGTCTCTCGCGGCTGGACGTCGATTGTGCGAGGATGGGCCAAGCGAGCTGTAGCAGAAGGCAGTGATGTGCAAACGGACAAGGTTTCGAAGATTCCAAGAGCCGGGAGGGAGCCCGTGTGATGCCTTGACGACCGGCTACCGAGCGGATGGAGCGCGAAGTGGCAGGGATAGATGGAAGTGAAGGATGGCATGCCTTTGCGCTTTGGAGGCGCACATGGCGTGCATTGGGTGCGCGCCGATCTTGCTCGCTCCAGAACGCACAGCAGTTGGAAATACCGAACGAGGTGAGCAGTGGAGCGGCGGAGGCCAGCGGTGAGAGCTGCGTCTCTTCTGCAGTGCATCAATTCTCCGAACGGTCGAATGCTGATGACGCGCGCGCAGCCTCTCACTCAGCTGCTGGTCGTGGGCGGCGTGGTGTGTGGTGAGGCTGGGATGTGCTCTCTCGCATCTCGTGGGACTGTCGCACCATTGACGGAACCCTGCATTCAGGCACTCGAACGCATCACTCCGCTTCCTCCAAGCTGGCCCAAGCAAGCCCCTCAGCGCCGGCGTGATTGTTCGTCCCAACTTCCTGCTTCCAAGTAGATTGTCATCCCGCTGTTCTCTCTCCTCACTTCACTTCATCCTCCCGCGCTGCGGTCAGGCGCAGCACACGCCTCTTCAACCAGTACTCCCGAAATTGCTGCCATCCTTCTCTGCCAGGCTTCTGCAATATACCCTCGTGCTTGCGCTAGACCGCCTGGCAAGTCACGAGCCTTGTGCCTGCTTCCACTTCTCGTCGAGTCGCCGCCTTTCTGCAACCTCACTCGCCCAGTTTGGCTGCCTGCGTGGCTTCTTCTCGACACTCATTGCGCTTCTTCCACCCGAACTACCTTCGACTGCAAGCCGGCTTGCTGTTCCAGTATTATTCGACACCAGGCCTATCAAACGCTTCCGTTCGCGACTCTGACGGATTCTGTTTGGCACTTGCAGCTACCTCCGCAGCCGTGTCCACTCCTGTACGTCGATTCCACCACCATGAAACGACACACCTCGATTTGACCATTGCCACCTGCAACGTTCAAAGTCAGAACCTGATTGTCGTCTTCAACCCTGGCTGTGCCCCTCTAATACCCAATCATGTAATGCGCAGTGCAACGCAACCCTCTGTCTTGCTGGCCGTCTTGTCTGCTGATCCTCACCTCCACCTCACCACCGTTCACTTATTTCCTTGCAGAACACGAGTGCAAAGTCTTTATTCGGCCATTTTCAGAAAATCTATACTTTTAATTCAGTATACGGCTTCTGACGTGTCACACTAACAGCACACGGCCACGCGTTGAGATCGTATTCGAATTCACGAGGCTTTCACCAACCGCATTAAACACGCAACGCCATCGGCAGAATCCTCGGAACTCTTTCTGCACATCCAAAGCTTTCGACATTACCGTGCCGAGTTTTCTGCCAGTTTCCAATGCGAATGTCCCACGCGCAACCACCGTTCATCAATCGTCAAACATAGATTAATTTCTCACCCATCGAGCAGGGATCCACGTCCAGCGGCCACGTGCGACTCATCAAAGGCCGATATCTCACTGTTTACTTACGTAACCTAGCTGGAGCTTGACTTTTTTATTTTAGAGAGTTTTGAATCGTCTGAATGTGCGTTGCGCTGTCTTGAGCACAGAAAGAGGGGAGGGATAAATGAGTTACGCTCCGCACGGACAGGGGGTGCCATATGGCATACCAGCCGCGAAAGGGCCTGGTAACCCGGTTTGGAACAAGGGATCAGCCAAAGCGGCGAGAGAGCTGGGAGGAGCATTGCCGGAGCAGACTTACAGAAGACAGCAACCGTATCGCCCTCCGCAGTCAGAGAGCGAGAGGAGATATGTTGATCGAGTCGCCCAAGAACTCCCGGACAACCTGAAAACGGCTCCAAATTCTTCTGCACGGCGGCAAGGAGAATATCAATATCCAGACTATCCCGATAGTCCGGATCAGGCTGCTCGAGCGTCACCATCGCAAAATTCACCATCTTCACGGGGACCTCCGCGGCGACAGGGTGATCCATATCTGGTGCCAATCAGTCGGCTACCTCGTCCTTCGCCTGATGGGTCACCAGAAGACATTCCAAAACCTCGTCAAAATTCACCCACCCCAGCATGGCCTTTAAGGGGCGATAGCAGCAGGTCTGAAGAGAGTGCGAATAAAGGAGCAATAAGAGCTGCGAGGGAAAACACTCAGGGGAGTTCGGATCGACCCCAGAAGCGACCAGACATTCTTGTGCCTCGTTTAGAGCAGCTTGCGCAATCCGGGTCTGCAGATGCTCCGGCTGGCATGAACTATGGATGGCCAGCTCAACCACCACTACAATCTCCTCCAGGCCGTCCTGTTCGGGTGCAACCCAAGTCACCGCACGCACAGGAACCGTACAGAGGAGAAGAGTTCCTGTCACCAACCTCTCCGAATATGTCGCGGCCAGTGACAGATTCTTCCTATGCTTCTGACTCATCCATTGGCTCAATACCCGACTTTCCTGTACCTCAATCCGAGCCACCTCCTATGCCGCCACCACCTCAGCCATCACAGATGCCACGACGAATACCCCTCGGGCCCCCTCCTTCTGCCAGAAGAGGCCCCTCGTCGTATTACTCTCAGCAGTCCTTTGGAGTCTCTCCCATCGTTGAAGAAGCCGAGAGAGTGTCTCATGGCTCATATGCTTCAAGTAATGTGATACCGTCCGGCGTACCAGACTACTATATGGACGACACACCTTCTGATGACGAGTCGCCGCGTCGAGAGCAAGCTTCAATGAGACTGGAAGATCACGACGACGACAGGGGCCTTGTTCGACAGGCAAGCTTGGGGAAGAGAGCCAAACCATCACTGATTCCCGTCAGAGACAATTCACAAAGGGCAGATGTTTCAAAAGGCGGCATTGTTGCGCAGGCAGCCATGGCGGCTGGGGCTGCAGGGGGGGCTTTTGCGGCGGGGCTGGGAAACTCCCGTGATGCGACAAGAGAGACAACTCCTCAACCTTCAATGAACACTCCAACAGCGCTCGCAGATCCGTCATCGTCAGAAACGTCGTTATCCTCGATAGAAAAGAGGATCATGGATGACGATGCATCAAGTAAGAGGCCCGAGACAGTGGCCTCCATGGACATCTTCGGAGACATGAAGCCTGTTGTGAGAAGTCAGTCGCCAGTACCACGAACCGGTAGCCCCTACAAGCCGAACGTATCCTCACCACTCTCCCCAAATGCACCTATGTCCAGAGGAAAATTACCCATGTCACCACAGGATGCCCAACGGGAAGCAATCCTCGCGGGATTGGAGAGAGGCGGTGCACTAGACAAGGATTCTGTGGAGGCTCTGAGGTCCCCAAAAGGTGGATTGGCGGAAAGAGCTGGTCTTCGCCGTCCACCACGGTTGAATGTGGATGCGGTTCGAGAAGCAGAGGCAAGAGGAAGTTTGACGAGCTTGCCGGACCTGATACGGCGAGCAACTCGACTAGCAGCAAATCTTGATCGGGGAAAGACAGCAAGTAGGCTTGGTATGGAGTGGTTCATCAGTGAGGCACGGAAAGAGGGCTATGAAGTGGACAGGAAATCCGCTTCCGGCTCGCTGTCTGATATTCTCGCATCGTTCCCCCCACCTGGGCTTGCGACGCCAACCGGGAATCGTAGTCCCGGGACGAGAGGGACCGGCTGGCCAGAGATGGATCCGCGCAGTAGAGACATGGGACGCGATGAGATGGACCCTCGATTTGTCTTCGAGAAACCAAGTGAGCGGAAGCAACCACGGAGGTGTTGTGGGATGCCACGCTGGGCATTCATTCTCCTGATGATCGTCCTTATCCTTCTGATCGCCGCCGCGGTTGTCATCCCCATTGGTCTCGTTGTTATTCCGCGCCAGAAGTCCACAAACCAAGGCGCCAACACCGCTCTCTCGGTCTGCCAAAAGCAGTTCGCTTGCCAGAACGGAGGAAGTAGCATCCTAACCCGCAATGGGCAATGTGGCTGCCTCTGTGTCAACGGCTTCAGTGGAGCACAGTGCACAGCTGCTTCTGATAGTTCTTGTACAACAATGTCTCTTAGCGGCGCACCAAACGCAACTGTTGGCAGCGCCATCCCAAGACTTGTTGATGTTGCGCAGAGCAATTTCAGCATCCCACTCGACAGCCAGCGAGTCCTGGCTCAATTTTCTTCTTCCGATCTCAGTTGTACGACACAGGACGCTCTCGTCACCCTCAACGGAGCAACAACGAAGCGGTCGGTGGTCAATCTGTATATACCTCTGGCCGTCGATCGTAACCCTTTCACACCCGACACCACTAGTGCCACCGCAACTCCCTCTCCTGACTCCGAAAATATCATTCACGACCAAGCAATATATGCCATACCTACTGCTGACGCGGGTTGGGATGGAGGTGATATCGTACCCACCGCCACCCGAACCGAACCTGCGCTCTTCCGTCGCGCGACTGAAACTGCGAACGGCGTCGTCTTCGCCTCTGGCAACCCATCAGATCACCCTTCTAGCACTAAAGTCAACGCTGCCGCAACATCCACAAGAGGCGCCTCATCTGCGACCTCGACCGCCTCCACCCCTGCAGAGCTGTCTGGCACCAACACAGACACGGATATGGACTTTGCTCGAATCGCGATACTCTTCATCCTCCAGGAGACAGCAAGTGTGAACGACGCGAGCGATGCGCAGGGCCGCCTGAGCGATTGGTTCGGTGACTCAAACTCAAAGCAGGGCGGAGACAACGCCACTGCTGCGGCGAAGAACTTGACTCTTGGGGCCAGCGGATGGTTCATGGATTTTGTCGACCTGAGAGTCACGGTGAAGAATGGCACCGTTTTCGGGAAGACTTCTTGAGCTATTTGCGAGAGCAAAGCTCGCCTCGACGCTGGGCCAGTTGCTATTTTCGATTCATATTTACAGTTACCGCATTGCATGCTCGAAAATTTCTTTTCTTTCTGTCTTTATCTACGGCCTCAGAGCTTTTCTGATTCAAACCCTGCGATACCACATTTTTATCGGCGCTTGGCATAGTGCGGCGTTTTTTCTCTCACTCGGCTGACAAAAAGTCGTTCTTTTTTCTGCGAATCAGCATTGCGGGGCAATAATGTATGATCTGGCATTGCGCCGCGAGCATGGCGGCACTACTTTGCAACCTCTCTCTCCCTTGTATGTAGTCACGATGAGAGGTGGACGTTTCGGCATGAAGCCAGATCGAGTGTAACGTGTGTAGGATGGAATCGATGGAAAGAAGCATGAAGTTTTGAGAGATATTGCTGATTGCACTTGTTCGCTTTTGTGTTCATATCGAGTGACATTGCTGTAAATGGTTCTATCGACCATGAAGAAAAGTCCAAAGAGACACCAGGATCCCTAAGCAACGCTTTCCACTACCGCTCTAGTCTCCGTAGCGACATCAGTATTGCGGCTTGTCGGGATCGTTTGCCCCTTGGCCTTTGCATACTCCGTTGACCGCCCGTGCGATGGGTCAGGGCTCCAAAACTCGTCGATGATGGGATGGATCATGACCGTCTGCTTGTGGATGGTCAGGATTGAGTTTACGGGCACGGTTACCCAGTTGTCTGTTCACCATCAGCTTGAAGAAATGGCATGGGCCACTCAACTTCACAACGTACCACGCTCGAAAGTCAGTGGCTCGCTTGCAACGAGCACGATATCCGCTCCTTTGTCTCTGCGCTCCATCTTGTAGTCCACCTTCCCCTCATCATCCTTCGTGCTATTCTTCTGCTGCCGCCAGCTCGTCCCCGACGAGAAGAACAAGCTCGCCGGCTCATCCGTCCGACTGCTCACATACCTCGTGCAAACAACACTATGCCCATCCGTGACCGCGAAATTCAGCAAACTCCGCGTATCCTCGCCGTTCATCCCCTGCTCCTGCACCACCTCCCGTATCAACCCGTTGATCCGCTCAATCGTCTGCAACAACGCCTTCCGCAGCACCGCATGCCCGAACCCGTCCGTGCTGTACTCCTCGCTGTTCGGCGAGTAGCCCATCCTGTCCAGACAGTCGAGGAAGACGGCGAACGCCCACTCGCTATCCGTGCTGCCCTGCACGTTGACGAACCACTCGTCGCGCAGCGACGCGGCCAGGCGCCGCTTGACCAGCCGCCAGCAGCCGATGCCGCCGTTGTGCATCCACATGAGCGAGCGGTGCCGGAAGGGGTGGCAGTTCTGGTCGCTGAGATTGCCCTCCGTAGTGGCGCGCACGTGGGCGAAGATGAGCGAGGAGGTCGTCTTCGCGGCGAGGCGGGCGAGGTTCACGCAGTTCCACGCCGGGATGGTGGAGGTGAAGATGCATGGATCTGGGCCGAGGGCTGGGGAGGTGTAGTAGCCGATTCCGAAGCCATCGCCGTTGTGAGGGCGGCGGTGATCCTGTTACTGTTAGAGAATGGTCGAAGCAGAGGCAGAAGGAGAGATGTACGATGCGTAGCCGGGAGTCGAAAGATTGATGGAGGATACTGTGCGCCGGTTCGAGAATCAGCTTCGAGAGCAGAATCTCATCCTTGCCTTTGTAGACCTGAATTATATTAGACTATTACTGTCTGCTAATGGAGGGCACGTGCTCACTAAGAATCGACACATAGTTGCATGAAATTTGGGAAAGGAATTGTCCAGTGAGCGGATCGAACAGTTGTAATCTTGCAAGGAGATTGGATATCCTTTCTTGAATTTGAAGAGAAAGCGGTAACAGCAATGACTGGGCGGTAAAGGGAATGGTAGCACAGCGCTTTTGCGTCAGAGCAAAATGACGCAATTTCTGATACGATACCGTACTACATATACTTTTCTGCAGTGATGAGAGGATGAGGAATTATCCACGACAATAGAAGATAAACACGTGTTTTCGCCAGAACGCCAATGATGTTGAAAGCTATCGTATCCTCTTATGATTTGTTCTCCGGAAGAAGAGTCACAGTAGTTATGTCCAGATATTAAATATCGCCAACCGTAGGAGCCCTGCACCTGCATGAAGGCATTGACTGACATCAACGCGCGGATGCCGAACTCCAACAAGGCACCACTATTAAAACGCGCACCACCAACCACCATACCATGCCACTGAAGCCGGATTGAAGAGAAACTTGACCATGAGCGGGAGACTCTTCGCGGCTCGAGTGGCGCCGGCCGCCCACCGTTTTGCAGCAATATACACCCCTCAGAGACTCGCGCATCATTGGAGTACCGGAGGCCTTCTGAGAACGGATGGCGGACAGCGTTTCCTTAAGACGCGGAAATGGCCTCTCGGCGCATATTTTGTGCACAATGTGCCAGCCGTGAGATCGATATCCTTTCTCCGGGGAGCTTTTCGTATCTTCCCGAAGCTCTTCACCAAATTCGCTATGGTAGGGACTGCAGCTGGAGGCGCTACAATTGCGGGATTGGCATACGTACAGAATCAAGCATCTCGTATGGATATCTGGTATATGTTGTGTGGTTCATGAGCTAATATGCATCATAGAGGCCGGGACTTTCGCGATGGACATCTTCAACCGTACAAGGGACCGTGCATCTACCACAGCAGGAGATATGTACGATGGCGCAAATGGCGTATGGGAACAGACAAGGCGAGGATGGCAGAAGACAAAAGAGGATGTCAAGATGCCGGAATGGATGGCAAACATATTTTCTGGTGAAGGCGAATCGAGTGGTGGCGAGTACGGAGGATCTGGCCCTAAAGACCCAAAACAGAGCGGTATGGGAGCTGGTGCAGCTGTGGCAGGTAGTGCCTCTGCGGCGGCATTCGGCAGCTCAGATGGCGATGAAGACAGCCGGTCGGAAGAGAAGATCGCACGAGACGACCAGATGATGATGTTGACGAAGAAGATGATCCAAATCCGGAGCCTATTGCAGACTGTGGGACAATCGGAGCAACTAACGCTACCATCCATAGTCGTCATCGGCTCTCAATCGTCCGGGAAGAGCTCTGTACTTGAAGCAATTGTCGGCCACGAATTCCTTCCGAAAGGCTCAAACATGGTCACGCGACGTCCGATCGAGCTCACTCTAGTAAATACTCCGGATGCACATTCCGAATATGGAGAGTTTCCAGCGCTCGGATTAGGAAAGATTACGGACTTCTCGCAGGTCCAGAGGACTCTTACGGACCTCAATCTTGCTGTTCCAGCTCAGGATTGCGTGTCGGATGACCCAATTCAACTCAGGATCTATTCGCCCAATGTTCCAGACCTGTCTCTCATCGACCTGCCAGGATACATTCAGGTCACAAATGCTGATCAACCTCCAGAGTTGAAAGAGAAGATTACGGAACTCTGTGAGAAGTACATTCAGCCGCCAAATATCATCCTTGCTATTTCCGCGGCGGACGTAGACTTGGCAAACTCCACAGCCCTTCGCGCGAGTCGCAAAGTAGACCCTCGCGGAGAGCGGACAATTGGAGTGATTACAAAGATGGACCTGGTTGAAGCAGAGCGAGGAGCCAGCATGCTGAATGATAAGAAGTATGGATTGCGACTTGGTTATGTTGGCGTGGTGTCCAAGCTACCATCATCTACTGGAAGTCTCTTCTCGCGCGGCAGTGGAAACATCAGCAACGCTGTGATGAAGAATGAGGACGCATACTTCTCATCCCATCCTCTGGAATTTGGTTCGCAATCCGAAATCGAGGTCGGCACTAAAAACCTACGGAAGAAATTGATGCATGTTCTCGAGCAGACTATGGCAGCAAGCTTGAAGACGACATCGGAAGCTATTCACCAAGAGCTTGCAGAGGCCACATACGAATTTAAAGTGCAATACAACGATCGATCGCTCTCTGCTGAAACATACTTGGCAGAAAGTCTGGATGCATTCAAGCACTCGTTCAGAGAATTCTCGGATAGCTTTGGCCGCTCTCAAGTGCGAGAACTCATCAAGCATGAGCTTGACCAGCAGGTGCTGAATCTCCTTGCTCAGCGCTACTGGAACAAACCTGTTGAGGATTTGACAATCGCTGAACTAGAAGTGGACGCTTTGAGCGAACTTCCGAAGGCAGATCCAGATAATCAGCTGTGGCACTTGAAGCTCGACGCCTCCACTGCTTCTCTCACGAAACTAGGTATCGGTCGTCTTGCCACGACAGTAGTGGCGAATGCTTTACAAGCACACATCGACCACCTTATTGTAAGCTCGACCTTCTCAGCACATCCATTTGCGCGAACCGCGATCACGGAAGCATCGTCCTCGATACTCCGCGACCTGTCGTATGATATCAGCGACGAGCTGGAGATTTGCATTAAGCCTTATAAATACCGCATTGAGCTTGAAGACTCAGAGTGGGCACGAGGAAGGGAGAACATCACATCAGTGCTGAAAGAGGAACTGCATGACTGTGAAACGGCTGTTAAGCAGGTAGAGGCAGAAGTTGGTGGGCGGAAACGGTTAAGAGAAGTCATGAGCTTCATCGACCGAGTGAGAAGTGGCCAGGTTGTCTTGGAAGGTGATGGCGTTGGAGGAGCTGGTGGCTTTAGCGCGGCACTATTAAGAAGGGGTAAGCTATTCACTTGATCAGCGTTACTTTGCGTACACTAATCGGCTGCAATAGGTCGTGATGCCGTCTTTCTTCGTGACAGAGCCGACACCATCAAGATGCGTCTACTAGCTGTCAAATCGAAGCAGTGTGCATCGAAAGTAAACAAATACTACTGCCCAGAAATATTCCTAGATGCCGTAGCCGACAAGTTGACCACGACAGCGGACCTCTTTCTGGACGCGGAACTCCTTTCTAAATTCTATTACAGCGTAAGTCACTCCGACATTCCTGATTTGCAATCCCATTGACATCTGTAGTTTCCTCGAGAGCTCGATGCACGATTAGGACGAGGATTATCACAAGCGGAGATCGATCGCTTCGCAAGGGAGGACCCTAAGATTCGTCGCCACTTGGACGTCGTTCGTCGCAAAGACTTGCTTGAGCACGTCCTTCAGGAGATTGAGGCTTTGAGGCAGCTTGAAGCCCGTGAGAAGAGATATACTTCAAGATCAACTCAGACGTCCTCGGGCGAGAAAGGGCGAGGCAGATGGAGTTTGTTCTAGTTTTCAAATCTGTATGACCACGACTTGACGAGGCGGGCGTTATTGTTTGGATAGAACGTGATACCAGCTCTGCGGTGAGATGGCTCTGGGCAATCGCTGCTCTTATTCATAATTAGATACCTATCAATCTCAGCAATAGCGAAGAGTTCAAGGTCAAACATGGTTTGCCGTCCAACGCAGCACCTCGATGGAGTGGATGAGCTACATGCGGCTCGAACGTTGATGCCATTCGATCGGCAGCTAACCGACAATGCACCATTGTTTCTGGTGGCAAAACGCTGGTGGCCATCCGTTTAAGCCGGGTCCAGCGCCGAAGAGGCGAAAGGCTTAGACATGACAGCCCTGCACCCGCCATCCTATTTTCAGTGTCGCAACGTGCTGCGCTGTGACGATCGCTGCATGCGGGCCCTCCTTTAGTCCTCAGCTGGTTAGAAGGTTGACTTGCAGCTGCAGCTTTTCCGCATGGCAAATCCATTATTCTAGTGGACTTCTCGAACGGTCCTCTCTTGCAAAGATGTCGAGAATCTTCAGAAGAATTGTGATGGACAAGTTGGCATTCGGACAACCCGCTATGTGCGACAGATGGCTGTTGCGCAGGACGTATCGATCGATGAGTGGAACCGCCTCGACGTCATTTTGTTCGTAATGATTCAATGAAGGAGGCTCTTCCTTGACATTTGGCAGTGCTTCTTGAAACAGTGGAGAGGCCAGCAGGGGAAAGAGCTGCGACGAGTCAAGCAAACAAGGGCTTTGCCATGTTTCTTTGATTATGGAGATCATGAATTTGGCAGTTCTGCGAGACGCGAAAGAAAGAAGAGATATGCACAAGGATAGAGTTCGGAGTTGGATGTAAAGGTGCCCGCCATTGGTGAGGCTCAAGACGAGTACACGCAAGAGAATTGCCACAGTGCCTGCTGCTAGAGCTATCGGGAATCTCAAACAATAGAGCAGCGAAATAGCGGGGCACTGTACGAATCGGTAGCAGACGACGGAGCTCGCTGGTGTAGCCTTGTACATATGACGGGTGGTGTGAGGACGATAACAATTGAAATACGAGTGGCGCTCGAGTCTCCGCACTCGTGACTTTTCTCGCTCGCTGCCGTCGACTTCGCTGAAGATATTGCAATTGCTCTTCCACGTTCTTTGTGCTCTCGTTTCCCTGTTTTCAGCTGCCTCTTCTCAGAATTACGTGAAAGCCGAGGCCTCGCCGGGGTATCGTGGTGATTGCTGCGTGCTGTGGGCAAGCTTAAACGTCTCGGCGAGTCTGGGCGCGCGTTGAGGACCAGGCGTGCGACCAGCCACGCCCAAAAGCGAAACTGCATCGAGCCGCAAGGTCAGACACACCTTTTCATCTCTCTCCACTCCGCTTGATTCTTCTTCTCGCCCGCCTGCCTCCTGCACCTAACCACCGTCTAACCATGTTGTCAAGATAGCATCGAAAGCAATTCGCTCGTTACCGTCCATCGCTCATCCCGCACGCTTTTAAGCCTCACCTTAGCCTTCCCGCGCTACCATCCTCTACCTCCCATTGGAGGGCCGACGGCCAATATGCTATCCATTCGATCACTACTACTCCTCACCCTCCCATTGTACCACTACTCTGTGGCTCAAGTCCAGCCAGAGCCGTCGGAGAGTCTTGTATCTGCGGAGAACGTGCAGCAACCGTTCGAAGAGGCACTTAACGCGCTACCTGCCGAATCTCTCCACGCGGCACTGCATACGCATTTGCACCCCAAGTTCCAGGATGGCGTGTACGAAACCGAACACAGTGCTGTAGCTCAGGTACATAATGAGAATCCATCACTGGCAAGCAAGCTCCTCGAGGCTGCCAAGCTCGAATTCGCCAAGAGAAGAGTGGTAGCGGCTCAAGAACTAGCAAAGAGGCAGGCCAGCAACGGCACCACTTCTGATGACAGTGGCAGTGGGGGCTCGACGACGACGCAAACAACGACAACAAGTAACCCTGGCGGCGGCGTGACAACCACCACCGAAACAAGCACGTCGCAGGGTTCGAGCACGCCGCCGCCCTCTACATCAGACAATGGAGGTGGCACCACGAGCAACAGTGGTGGATCGAGTTCAGGAGAATCTGGAGGAGGATCAACGAGTGATACTGGTGGAAGCGGAGGGGCGACCACGTCGGCAGACAATGGGGGTAGCTCAAGTATGTTTTCTTTCTTTTTTCTTCGTCGATTTTTGTGCCAATGCGTTTCAGCAGCCCCAGCGTCTACTCCAACGTCCACTCCAACGTCTACACCACCACCGTCGTCAGCTGCATCTTCCGGATCAGGCGCAGCTCCGTCCTCTGAACAGTCTTCTAACACTGGCTCTGCAGCTTCTCCGCCCGCTTCCAACAGTCCATCACCTAGCAATTCGCCCAGTGCTGCTCCCAGCTCCTCTGCAACTCCAAACACGCCGGTGGTCATCCCGATTGTGTCCAGTTCCACCGACTCATCTGGAAGCGTCCATGTAGCTACGACGAGTGCCGTGATAGCATCTGCGTCTGTATCTGTGGACGTACCCGTCACGACAACCGACAGTGCAGGCCACACCGTAACGACTTCGTCACGCGTCCCAGCAGTTGTCGTAAGCACGACTAATGCGCAGGGACAGACGGTTGCGACGACTTCTCCCGTGCCTACGTTCCAGCCAAACCCGAAATCCGGAGTAGACATCACGACTACCGATAGTGCGGGTGCCACAGTTGTACTCTCAGACGTGACATCTGGAGAAAAAATAACAACTACCGACGCAAGGTGGGTATTTGTTTATCATCTGATTCCTATACTTGCTAACATGATTGAACAGGGGATCCACATTCGTCACCACATACACACCTGGCGGCGGCAGGATCAGCAGTCTCGTGCTCGAGACCACTGTTTTACCCAACGGCCAGCGTCAGACCCGTACCTCGTTCGTCAGCGCCCCAACGACGCTCGCAACGCCGACTGGTGAGGCCGGAGTCACTGGCAGTCCGACCAACTCAAAGAATCCAAGTCTACAGAGCGGCGTTGCAGCTCATCGGGGCGTTGGCAGGGACCTTTGGGCTGCAGTTGGAGCGGGAATGCTCGGGGCGGCGGTACTAATATGATACCAGTGTCTTGTACTGTTGCGTTTTCGCGCTCTTTCTTCTCCAATTCTTGTCAATCCTGATATCCCTGACTTTCCCCTTCTAGCACAGCGACGGATTATTGCTTTTACATACTTGCGGGCACATATGTTGCTTCTATGACATCAGGAGCTGGACGCATTTAATGACCAACTCATGACCCTCCTTATGGCCGAGAATGTTGATATGGTGGGCAAGGAGGCCCGATGAATAACGATCGGTTGGCTAGAGGATGCCAAGAAGGCAAATGGAGAGAGATATGGGGTTCTCCAATGTACGAAGTATCATACACGAGCGGAGACAATACTACTTTCGAAGTAAATACACAGCACTGACGCAAATGCTTCATGTTCCATCTAGGCCCGTGAGCATTACGATGAGAATGGTCGGAACAGCAACCTGGCCTTGCGAATTTTGTCCACAGGGGCAGACACCAGCGCTGCCTTTCTGATCGAGACATTCCTTCGTAGTTTGCCAAGGATGAACAGATCTTCCTTTTGCTTGACCCTTTGCGCAATTGTCCGTTTACATAGATGCAGGAGATATGCCAATCCGCCCCCCACGATAGCGGAACAGGTATGCAATGCCAGTGCGCCCATGCGATTTCAGAAGAGACTGAGTGGCTAGACTTGGGCGCGGAGCAAGAGATGTGTCGGTCATATTGCTGGTTTGGCTTAGAGTTCGGACCTGATGAATCGGTTTGGTTAGTATTCTGAGGTATGATTTCGAGACTTCCTACCCATTAAGTTGATTGTACGATTGACTAGCAGTTCTCCAGACTGCTTATCCTTCTGTGCGCGAGAGTTTTTGGGTTGATGAGTGGCTGTGGATTGACCAGGTGCCCTTTCTGTTGCACCGAATCTCGATCAAGCTACTTTCCGTATCGGGCACGCAGTGCCGATTTTTATCATGGTTTTTTCAAGCTTTCAGGCATTATGAAGTCTCGTAGTTCCTAATAAATAGATGCAATAGTCTGATCTCATATTAAGTCTGCTCCTACTTTCAAATTCGGTCGGTTCGATGTACATAGGTAAGGTAGTTAACAGCATATATGCATCGATCGATGGTTCCTTCTTCTTTTGATAGATCAGGTGAGAGATAAGTAATGCCGCAGGACTGAGGTGCTTCAAGTTCCCTTTACTTTCACATTCCTCTTTCTTCTCTCTGCGCAACAGCATCAGCAGCACCAGCGAACAGCGAACAGCGAACACCAACAGCAGCAACATGTTGCAGCAGAAGCAGGAAGGCAACTCCGATCGGGTAGACCCTCCAGTTATCAACGTATGTCTCTCTCTGCACATGCCTCTAACCTATGGTGGATGCAATTAATGCATCATTCCAACTTCAATTCACACTATTTTTACAATAATGATATATGCCTTCGCCATTCATACATCTTTAAGCTAATCAAATTGAGATAGAACTACCACTACCACGACGACAGCGGTATTCCGCTGCTGGAGCAGCGCCGCAGCCACTTCCACCAGCAGCAGCACAATCAGCTTCGGCAGCAGTATCGCAACCGTGACCATCAAGATGCCAAGCAACAGCAGGGTGGCAAGCAACAGCAGGGCGGCAAGCAACAGCAGGGTGGCAAGCAGCAGCAGGGTGGCAAGCAAGGCTGTAGTAGGGTTAGTGATTACTTGGCTCTCTTCTTCATTTCCTAATTCCTTTATAGACTCTCCGTCGGCGAGAGTCACGCAAGCGACAGCATACAGCTCTGCAACAGCAGCGGCAGTTAGTCAACCAGCAGCAGGGGCGGTTAGTCAACCAGCAGCAGGAGCAGCTGCAAACACAGGTCCAAGAGCTGGAAGCAATGGTGCAGCAGCTGAGCAGAAGGGTTGCGGCAGCACAGGAACAGGGCGCAACAGCAGAGACTGTAGCTGCCACCAGATCTGCTGGAGAAGCGGTTGACGGAGCAACAGCAGTAGGACAGCACGTAGCAGCACAGCAATAGCACAGCAACAGCAGACAAGCAGACAGAGCAAAATGCATACATGTCTAGGTTTCGGAAGGGGGCCCATGCGCATTCTGCCCGGCCCAGCAATCCTCCATCTCTTTTTCACGCCAACAAGTGCTGTTTGCATTGACAGAGTTGTTGAAGGATCATCCCACAACAATGCTGAGTGGGACAGGATAGCAAATCAAATATGAATCTTGGTTCTGGGACCGATAAACCAAAAGTTCCCATGGTATCGTCTGCTTGCCAGGATCTATCTCCTTTGCTCTCGTGTGATCCAACGAAGTAAAACGCCGCCTTCGTGTTCATGTCGACGCATTCAATATTGCAAGCGCTCACGCTGGCATGTTGCCATTTTTCTATAATATCAGGTTAAAATCTGAGCGCCCAGAAGCTGAAGGCAACGACCCGTTCATCTCGTAGCATTTCAAGGCTCGGTGTCTCCACCTTCCTTGAGAAAGGACACAACGGGGCACCTTTACGAATAACGTGCCGTATCGGGACGGTTTCCTCACAACACAAGTATTTGACCACTGCACACTTTCCAACTCTAGCACGAACATGACCAGACTCATCCATGGAAGATGCGGAAGAAGAAAACCTCGATAAGGTCCAAGACCTGAGCGACCTCGAGCTTGCTGCACTCCTATGCCTCGTTGCCGATGAGCATTGCATTATTGCGACTGACGACAACCTTCTCAATGACCTTGAACAAGAACTCCGGATCGTAAGCGGCTAGACCTGGTACTAGATACCACTTTGATATGCTAATATACTACTACAGAGTTGCTCGGAGACCTTTGGTCTATCATGTACCGTTTTAGAATGCTCCGCGTCAACTACTCTCGACGACTTTGCGGACGGCATCTTGCTTGATCATGAATATTCATCCTACTTTCCCAAAGACATTGCGAGCGACGACGTGCCTGTACGCTACTTCCTTCTTGTCATAAATCTATTGATTTCGTCGTTTCCAATTAAGATTTGTCCGAAATGGCGTCTTACTGACTTGATGCAGGAGCCCGGCTCTTTTTCAGCAATTATCCGCACCCCGAAGCAGAGACCGTCGCGGGCTCCAGGGGCATTTTCACCGTTACATTCTCGCAATATTGCTGAAGTAGTTATTGCGAAGAATCTCGATCAAGCCCAGCACCATGTCCAAATTCAAGCACTCGAGGTCTGCAGTTGATTGATTCCCTCAAGTTCAGCTTAAGCTTATGTTTTTCAAAGCTCCTTCGGGGAAGGCGTATATTCACCCGCACTGCTATTCACACTGCTCCGAAACGATTTCTTTTCATTGCTTTGCTCCCGGCGAGCGGCGCCTCAAATCTGACCTCTCTCCTCGTAAGAACTATCAGGCGTCGTTAGCGTAAAAAAAGGCTAATGTTTGTACAGAACGATCACTTCTTCATCTCTCATTACCATACAGCACAGGATGGGTTTCCAAATCTTGAAGATCTTGGTGCAATGTTCCAAGAGGATGATAAAGCATCGTCGTCCATGAGGGCCGGGCTGTCGAGGTCATATAGCTCTGCTTCAAGCAGAACGTCTTTATTCACAAAAGAGGTGAGGCAGCCTTCTTCTCACCGCGCTAATTATAATCAATTAACTTTTACGAATATGTACAGGACATCGATGAACTAATCCACTCGATGGAGAGCGTCAAACTAAGCGCAGAAGTCCGGACGTATTTGCATAATATTACATTATTCATGCGGCTCCACAGAGCAGTAGCTGGAGGTGTCTCAGCACATGCTACTCGTAACTTTCATCTACTCACCCGGTACGTTAGAAAAGCGATTCCACATAGCTTCTACTTACATCCGAAAAGTGCACTCGCTCCGTTGCATGGGGTGGACTATGTGTCACCCTCCCTTGTTGCGCTTGCGGCTCGTAAGATATATCCACACCGAATCATCATCACTCGGCCAGAGAATGAGAGGAGTGTGCAGTGGGGAAGCTCTCCAGAAGCTATGCACGATGCATTAGAAGGCATTACAGTCAATGATATCATCGAGGATGTTCTCGAGGAGGTTGAGGTGCCTGTGTAGCGGACCTTAGGTTCCAGTACACAAGCGTCTATGGAGCGCCGAATAGAGTATTAGCTTGAAAAGAACTAGATGCATCTCACGTGCAAATATGAAGTTTGACGCCTTTCAATTTTGATTACGATTTTTCATAGACCGTCTTTGTCATCTGCTGAAGCAGCAGCGACATTTCCAACTCTCTCTTTTGTGTAAGCCTGGTACGAAACGCCTATATTTTGTTCTCTGTAGCTTGAAACGCCTTAAAATACCGTAAGTATCTAGGTTTTGAGATCTCGCATTTTGTTCATTCAACCACAAAATTCGGCCTGACGTACCCGGACGTCATCGATTCGCCAGACTCGGCGCGGTGCGCGGTACCCTCGTAGGACGGGCGAACGCGAATCTTAATTGAACAACACTGCGAATTACGAACCCTACGATGGATCAGTTATCATCTGTAAGGTCGAGGACTGGTGAGGTAGGCCGAGTGATATCGCGACTGATGCCTCTAGACTAACATCCACTCCGAGCACGACCATGATCGACTCAGCGATCGCAGCGGCAGCGACAACGAACTGCAGCATGCTGTCGAGGTATGCACACGAAACCACAATATCTCCAACTGTCACTGAATCGAATCCAGGTAACATTCAGCCCTGAAGAAATCCGCCGCCGTAAATCCTCTCTCGTACCCTCCGAAGCAGAACTGCCAGATCCCTCGAAGCGTACCCGATGCTACGTCCACGCGTTATTGGAGGAACAACAGAATGCTGGAAACTACACACCTAGTCAAGAAGGCAAGATTGCAGAGCGTAAAGTGGACAAGTTGGGAGACCCCAATGGCGCCGCCACACCTGTAGCTGCAGAGGAAGGTCCTCAGCCAAGGCATTCGCGTCTGCTCACCAAGAAGCAGCTCTCCGAGATGGCGTACGGAATCCGAGAACTCTCGAAGAAGCTGGCACACATACAAGTCAAGGTTAACGTGCGGAACGTCTTCGTGTTGGTCAAGGCGCACGATGAAAGTCTGGTCAAGAACGCACGAGAATTGACTGAGTGGCTACTGAAGAAGGATCCCGGCTATATCATGTAAGGCCCGCTTCCGCAATACCACATTTGGGAGGAACTGACATGTGGACAGCTTCGTTGAGAATACTTTGGAGAACAACGCTCTCTTTGATGCGAAAGACCTCATCAAGAAGGACCCATCTGCGCAGAAACGGTTGAGGTATTGGGATAATGAGCTCTGCAAAAGACGACCCCAGACCTTTGACATCATTCTCTCGGTATGTTGTTATAGTCCACACCTCCTCCCAAGACTATCGCTAACAATCAAAGCTTGGTGGCGACGGTACGGTTCTGTACGCCAGCTGGCTCTTTCAGCGCGTTGTACCACCGGTGCTGTCCTTCGCTATGGGCTCCCTTGGTTTCCTGACCAAGTTCGACTACGAAGGCTTTCCCGAAACAGTTTCCAAGGCATTCTCTAAAGGCATCGTGGTCAGTCTTCGGTTACGCTTTGAAGGCACCGTTATGCGCTCCCAGACACGCGACTCCGGCCGGCCTAGAGATATGGTTGAGGAGCTCATAGGCGAAGAGAGCGAAGATCACCGGACTCACAGACCCGACGGAACCCATAATATCTTGAACGAAGTGGTCATTGATAGAGGCCCGAACGCAAGTAAGTCATTCCAGAAGTCATTCCAACACACATACTCATGCATCATAGCGATGTCAACTCTCGAAGTCTTTGGTGACAATGAACATTTCACAACGGTGCAAGCCGATGGCATCTGTATTGCCACGCCGACTGGCTCAACTGCCTACAATCTAGCTGCAGGTGGCTCTCTATGTCATCCAGATAATCCAGTCATCCTCGTGACGGCAATTTGCGCGCACACTCTCTCATTCCGCCCCATCATTCTCCCAGACACCGTCGTCCTGCGCATCGGCGTCCCGTATGATGCAAGAACTACCTCATGGGCCAGCTTTGACGGAAGGGAAAGGTAATAGCCCATATATTGTTTCCAACGTATTACTGGAAGTTGCTAATCGTGTGTTCAGAGTGGAGCTGAATCCGGGCGACTATGTAACCATATCTGCATCGCGATACCCATTCCCTAGTGTTCTGCCGTTGGAGCGGAAGAATGAGGACTGGATTGACAGCATCTCGAGAACGCTGAATTGGAATTCCCGGCAGAGGCAGAAGAGTTTCAAGGAGTGGAAACATTAACCAACGAAAGGCCCTGATTTGTTGATGTGGGGCGATTACTGAGGCATGATCACGAGAAATGAGTTTTGATGTCTTTCGATGAAGAGCACAAGCGGTACTAGATTTACTGATCAGATGAATAGCAAGCTATGACAACGAAGTTCTATGTGTTCAGAAATTCCTACCTCTATGCCAGCATTTGAACAAGATATCCACAACCGGCCTGGCAGCCCATGTGAATGCGGCGGGGGAGTTCGTTGTCCATGCTCTCTGTGCAGCCCGGCCATACATTCTATTGCAAGTAAAACTCGACGGCGAGCTCGATGAGTACTTTGAGATGCTCAAGGAGAGAGTTACGGCCTGTCTGAAACCTAGAGGGATTAGTTCAAAAGAGCACACGACCACTTAAGGCTAACAATGTCACTGTCGCGCGTCTTTCTTACGCTGGCCTTCCGTTGCAGACAACCTTGATGTCGCTAACGATTCAGTCAACGATATTCTCTCCCACTCTTACCTTATCAAATCCACGCGCGGTTCCTCCCTTCAATAATGAAGCTTCGTGACATTGATATGGTTGGCATTACAGTGGTTATAGGCTATTTTAAACAGATCTCTCTAGGCCTCATATCCGTGACTCTCTCCCTATGCATCTCGAAGGACTCATCAAGCTCGCCGTCGATTTCGCTCTGCAAGATAATGAAGCACCGTGCTTCACAGGGCAGGATATCATTTATAACCTCGCACTCATCTCTTTCTTCGCCCTGTCTCTTAAGACATTCTTCATCACCTTTGAATTCGCGTTCTTCGGCAGTGAATCCACAAACACTACCCCTCCTTCGAGCTGTTTGTACTTAGCCAGCCGCTCTGCCGTGTAAGCTTTGATAGCTGCAACAGACGGGTTGCTCCCAGGCTTGGGTATGATGTATGCGCGCGGAAACTCGGATGTCTCCGCAGACTCTTGCACTCCGATCACAGAGGCATCAGCGACATCTGGATGATTGAGAAGAACTGCTTCAATCTCTTGCGGAGCGACCTGGAAGCCTCGAACCTTGATCAGCTCCTTCTTTCGGCCATTAATATACCACAGATTGGTGTCTTTGTTGTAATGTGAAAGATCTCCGGTGTGATAATAGCCATCCTCATCAAACTCTGTGGGAATACCGCAATATCCCTTGAAGATCGAAGGCCCCCGCATGCATAGCTCTCCGAGATTGCCGCTCAAAGTAATGTCTTTGCCTTCTTCGTCGACCAATTTCACATCGTGGTTCGGAAGTGGTCTGCCCACTGCTCCACTGGAGTCTTCGTCTGGATAGTAATAGTACATGCCAACGCAGCAGGTCTCGCTCATGCCCCAAACCACGTTGACGACTGCATCATCTCGGAGATATTTCTTGAATCTTGCCTGGAGGTCCTTATCCAGTGGCGCTGAGCCGCTGAACACGAGGTTGACGGATTCAAGAGAGCTCTTTTTGAGAAGTGGCGAGTTGAGTAGCATCACGACCATTGCTGGCACAACGTTTAGCTCTGTGATTCTGAACTTCTCGATATTCGCCAGCCATGGTCCCATTTCGAACCTGCGCATGATGTACATGCTGTAACCACCTCTTAGAGCACTTATGTGACATCGTGCGACTTGCGCAACCAAGAACATCGGATTGCAAATTATCCTCCTGACCTCGTACGGCCTTGGGCGGTGCTCCATCACCAGAGTGTGCTGTGATGTACAATTGTAAGATGACATGTCCATCGCTTTGGGCAATCCGGTTGTGCCGCTGCTGAAGAGCCTGGAAACCGACGTCCGCTTTCCTGTCTCGATATCATCGTAGCGCTCCCAATCAATCTCGCCATGATCTTGAAGCGTTGTCCAAGAGCGAATACCTGGCGGTATATCTTCGCCATCTACATCGAACGCAAATATATTTGATTCCGGAATGCCTACTTTTGAAGCGGCCGCTCTGACGTTTGGCAGTAAATGAGGGCCGACAATGAGAAATCGCACTTCCGCAGTCCGAAAGCTATGTTCCAGTTCTGCTACTGTGTATGCTGGATTTGTGCCTGCAAAGACACCGCCTGCGGCCACGGCACCCAGACATGCTACTGGATAATGAATGTCGTTGAATGTGTGCATACAGAGGCAATCTCCACGTTGGAATCCAGCATTCTTCAGACCGGCGGCGATTCGACGGACCATAGCCCTGGCCTGTCGACATGTTATTGCTCGCGATGTGTTTGCAGCATCGATGAAGATCGGCTTATCCTTGTCATAGGTGGGGAGATCAAACATCCAAGTGAGCAAGTCCGTGGTTGGCAGAGGGACATGCTCACTTGCAAGAACTGGCATGGTGACGGGAGAGTATTCGTACGAATTGCATTCCAGTGTGTAGTCATTGCAGCGACAGTGGAATGGCTTAAATTTCTTACTTACTTCTGAGCGGCTGCCCGAGGTAGAAGATGCACATTCCCTAGCGGTGGAGAACGTTCCGTCGCCGATGAAAGGATCCAGAGTCTTCTTGAAACTAAGAACTATACTCCCCGGAGTTAGCATGAACTGTGTCAACCCTATGGGGGCAGTAATCGGTACGATCCTATGCTGCAGGCTGAACGGGAGGCGTGGTTGGTTTCCTGGCCTGGATAGAGAAATAGTCTAGATGAAGCGAGCTAGATACGGGTCCTGCTCACAAGGCTGCCTGGGATTTCTCTCTGCCTGAAAGGGAGAACATCTTGAAACAATGGAACAAATTCCAAGGTAGACAGATTGAGACTCGATGATAGTCCGCTATTAGTGTTCTATTAGGGCGATCCTTACGACAGCTGCTGACCGGTGTGGTTGTTATGATACCCCCCACTTCACACCTACGCGCTCTACTCATAAATCTCAACCTCTGATTGAACGACGCAACCTTGAACACCGCCCGACAGCTCTCCTTGCAAAATGGCGACGCTTGAACATCCAGCAGTGTCAAACGAAGAGGAGAAGAAGAAGAAGACATGCGATTCACTGCCCGACGAGCTGCTTTTACAGGTCTTCTCACATCTCGAGTTGAGTGAAGGCAGCCCTCCATCAATGAGGAAGTTCGACCAGGAGCCATCCTTTCATTTAACATCAGCACCGGAGACGCCTCTCAAAGATCTCTCAACTGTCTGTCAAAGATGGCGACGTATTCTTTTACCTCAGCTATTTGAATACAGCCGGATAAAGTTGAGTTCCTGTTCCGAATGGCTAGTGTTCTCCGAGGACTTACTACGCTACTGCCGTCATCATATCAATGGCCGACCTGGACGAACAGAGAATGAAGACGATATCATCAGGAGCCTCGAGCTCTTCCTCGACGGCTCTGTTCCTTTCTCGCCTGATCGAAATGCTCTTCCGATACGCCTGATACGTCAGAACGACAGTTACATGCGAAAAAGTCCAAAGCATTTTCGCAAGTGGATTCCATGCACAGACGGCACTGTATCTGACTTTCTGAGTTTCGTGGCTCAGAAGGATATCAGCAAGTATGTGAAGAGTTTGGTGGTTCTAGCTGGTACAGCGATGGAGGACTTCTCCGAAATACCGTACAATTGCGCGGCGCGAGAGGTTGAGAATCTCTGGCGCACTGTTTTCGGAGCCCTCAAGCCTGAACGAGTTGTTGTCGTCGCGCCACCAGCGACCATGGCATTGTTGGCCGAGAGCAGGATGGCTACTACACAAGCTTGGGCCTTTGAGATGCCTTACCACTACCTGGAATTCTCCAAGCCTCGAATCCTCGACAATCCCGCGAACAGTCCAGACAGTGGCCGCCGCAAATCGCCTTCGTCGCCATACCACCTTTGCCTGCACAACTGTCTCAACTGGACCCATCTTTCATACAACGAAGGCTCTTCAGTACCTGCATACGCGTTGTATGAATATTTCAATTACGCACCTCCTCAAATTCTGTACCACATACTCCTGTGGATATCCAAAGAGCTTCAAACCCCCTCGCGCGTGGGACTCGAGTCGTTGAAGCTGGTATCCATCTTCCCCTTCGGACGTCACGTTGGAGATATGTTGGGTCCTCTCACTTCCATGAAGACTTTGAAGAGTCTCGAGCTCAAGCTCTCGCCGGACAAGGACAGCGACGTTCTTGATGACAATAGGATGGGGAAAGCGGATCGAAACGACTGCTGGCAAGAACTCAACCGTTCGTACTCTGCAGTGGTGTCTTTCTTACGGAAAATGAGACCGGAGACCGGGTTCGAATTGAAGGTACAAGACTACACGTGGGAAACACTTGAACAAGAGTTGGATCGGATTCTTGGGCAACTGGCGAATTGGCGGAAAGAGTCAGGCAAGATATGGACACCACCATGAGGCGCAAATTTGGTGTGCCGAGGTCCATTTGAAGTCAAGGATGGTCTGCATTTTCATGAAGTCAAAATGTTCTTGATGCTGGACTGAGATGATAGAGCAACTGGATTATACCTTGCTCATTGTGCTGGGAATGGAAGCTCTGGGAGGTATGCTTTCATGCTGATTAGATATCCAAACGGCAGCCTGTGACTGCAGAACCAGTATATAATTGTGGTGACACAGCCACTTCCAAGTCCTTTTGTAAAAGGACTGATGTATATGTTAGCCGTAGGACATCATCACTTCTACATAAACCCAGCCTGCAAATACTTTTCACGGACTGTGACGTACTCGCCACGCCTCCCCTGGTTCTTTGGCTAATAGAGATCTGCTATAGGTTGAAAGCCATATATTTGGACCAACCTCGTCTTCACTTGTCCGGTATTCTTCCACGAGCCTCTTGATTAGATTTGCAACTCCCTTGTTGGACGTAATAGTGGTGTAGCCGGTTGCCCAGCCATAGAGAAAGACAGACCGGTTAATAGAACGAAGAGATTCGGCCACTTTGTGTGCGATTGGTGGTAGATCATCTGCGGCTGCTTTATCGCTGACAATCTCGATCGGTAGGTGGAGGTCTGAGGGGATTGCGTGCGAAGAGAGCCGTTGCAGATCCTGCAGTAGATCTCCGCTGTTACTTTCGCTAAGAGTATGGCCGAACATGATGGCCGTTCTCTCTTGTTCTGAAGCCGTTCCGATTTCATTAACAATTTGTCTCATGTGGGAAGCAGCAGCTTCAGTACATTGCAGCCTTCTTTCCCGCATCATTGGCAATAACTGGGGAAGCAGCGGATGTTTTGCTTCCATCTTCATCTGATCTCGAATCATGGGTCTAGATGTTTGCTGTTCTCCCACGTCGCCATGTGAGATATCCGATACAATAGCAAGAAGAACTGTGCAGTCAATGTTGAGTGTGTTCGTGAATTGGTTGTAGTCGTCGAACGCCATTCTCGCCAAGGACTCTTTGATGCTGGGCGAATTTCCGAGATCAATTCCGAATAATATTTTGAATCCCGTGGAACGTACCGATTCGAGAATTGTGTCGATCTGTGGTACCCGCCCTTCTGTGATATTGGGCAATATAAACTGAAGTTGTGGATGTCTGTAGTTGATACGCACAGTTCTCGATGCCTTCAACACTCGTCGCGCTGCTTTGAGGATCGTAATACCATCTTCGTCATCAGAGGGATGGGCGCTATCGGAATGGGACTCAAGAGCCTCAGCTTCGCTTTCGGCATCCTCATCAGTATCCTCATCAGAACCGCGCCAGCCGTCATTCGCCAACTCCATGAGCACGCGATGCTCACTGATTGTCGACACTTTGATCCAGAGGCTACCATTCTCGGCCACAATGTCGGGACTCCCTAGGTTTCCCTTGGCTGTACTAAGTCCAAGAGGGAAGTCTCGGATCCCGCGTGATCTTTTTGCAGCTGACCATACTGCTTCCAGATATGTGAGATTGGATGATCTCAAGCTATGGCGCCGCTGCTCATCTGAAATATTCGCTTCTAACAGCTTCAATGAGAGCATTAGCCGATCGACAATACAAGTCAAGAGATTTGGAAGCGCGTGGAAAAGAAGGAATACTTGACACCAGTTCGTTTGGCTGAGTGCGACATACCTTTGCGGTGTGCTGGATCTCTTTGCTAATAGTTCTTTGAAAACGAGTAGTGCCATGAACGCGGTTCAATAGATTTTTCTCCGTCAAGTGGTCATGAAAGACCTGAAGCTCATGCAAAAGTGTCTGGCCTCTTTTTAGTAGCGCCTCTACATCATCAACTGCTCCTGGGGGGGACATGATGTGATCATTCCAGACTTTGGGTCCGATGAAGTCTAAAATAAGACGTACTGAGCAGACGTCCCAGCGTTGAAGAGTTCTAGATGTGATCGTGTAAAGCAAGTGCGACTAGACGAGAGTTGTGAATAGAGTATCTGCCCGCGGGACTTGCCGAAACGCCAATTGGAACGTCCAGAGGCGTGGCCCGAAGTTCTTCCGATATATCCCTGCCCCGCTCTTTTTTTTCCCTGTGAAATAAAAAAATTCCTATCCGAAATTCACATAGAGTCGCAAATTATGGCGCCGATAAAGAGAGGCGCTGCTACTGAGGACAGGCCAGGAAAGAAGGCCAAACATTCAGATGGCGCCAATACTGGGAAATTTCAGCACCGCACGCAAACGAAATCCTCGCGGGATTCGTCGAAACCGTCGTCGAGAACCTCAGAGCACAAGCCGAGGACAGAAGCGAAATCCTCTGTACTTCAAGCAGAAGAACGAGCCTTCCCACGCGGTGGAGCCAGCGTTCTGAGTCCTCTTGAACATAAGCAGATACAAATTCAGGCCACACGAGACGTCCTTTTTGAACAGAGTGGTGCATCCAGACGAGAGCAGCAGTTCGACGACGAGGAAAGCTCTGCTGAAAATGTGGGGCCTGCACGACCATTGGCCAAGAAGAGAAGAAGAACCAAGGCCGAGAAGCAAGATGAAGATATCAAGGATGAATCCCAGGTCAAAGTCGAAGGACTTAGTTACAAAGTAGGATAACGCTCATATACGCTGGACGCATCACTGACGTATTCCAGCGGCTTGTTCCCGGATCCATGGTATTGGGGCAGGTCTCATCGATTACCTCTCATCACATTGTCCTTGCTCTACCGAACAATATCTCCGGCTTCATCCCAATCACAAATATCTCAGATCAGCTCAATGAACGAATCGAAAAGCTTTTACAAGAACAGCCACAGGATGATGATTCGGACAATGGCCTTGAAGACATCGAAGACATTGATATACACGAATTTGCGCATGTTGGACAATATCTACGGGCGTACGTCACATCCACCGAAGAAGAGATGAATACGGGGCACAATAAACGCAAGATTGAGCTGTCTGTCAACCCAAGGCATGCAAACGCCGGCTTGACAAGGTCTGACATTGCAGTGGGAATGACGGTGGCTGCGTCTGTTGTCAGCATAGAAGATCATGGCCTCGTAATGGACCTCGGCTTTGACGATGCGTCGAGCGCTTTCCTTTCGTCGAAGGAGCTTGGAAGTACTTTCGCCATCGAAAATGTCCAAGAAGGCACTTCCATGCTCTGCAATGTCATAAGCAAGAGTAGCGACGGAAAGTTGCTGAAGCTGTCTGCACATCTCCAGACATCAGGGAACGTGAAGAAGGGCCATTTCTTGAAGGATGCACCCAGCATCGACGGCTTTTTGCCTGGCACTGCTGTCGACCTGCTCGTTACCGAGACGAATTCCTTTGGCATCGCAGGCAAGATTATGGGCATGCTAGATGCTACTGCAGACGTCATTCACTCAGGTGCTGGAGTGGCGACACGCGATCTTGCCCAACGATTTCCGAACGGTAGTAGAACAAAAGCCAGAATTATTTGCACTTTCCCGGAGAGCGACCACAAGAAAGTCGGTGTATCTGTTCTTGATCATCTGGTTTCGCTTTCCCCCAGCCCTGGATCTCATCCAGAAGATGCACTCCATCCACTGAAAGTGCTACCGATATCATCCTTTGTAGACCATGCAAAGGTGACAAAGGTGCGTCCCGGGGTTGGTCTCTTTATGGACATAGGTGGCGGGGGCATCCGGGGCTTCGCGCATATTTCTCGTCTGTCTGACAGCAAGATCGACACAATCTCAGCAGAAAGTGGCCGCTACAAAGTTGGCACTGTCCATCGCGCTCGTGTAGTTGGTTACAACGCAATAGATGGACTGTACCTGGTCTCTTTGGAACAGAAGATTCTAGAACAGCCCTTCTTGAGAGTCGATGATGTCCAAGTGGGCCAAATCGTCAAAGGAAAGATTGAGAAGTTGATCATCAACGAACGTGGCGTTGGGGGTGTTCTTGTAATCCTTGCAGAAGGTATAAAGGGCCTCGTACCCGAGATGCACCTGGCGGATGTGCATCTTCAGCATCCAGAGCGAAAGTTTAAAGAAGGCATGGAGGTGTCGGCGAGGGTGCTTTTCACTCATCCTGAGAAGAACGTCATTCGTCTCACACTCAAAAAGACGCTTGTCAACTCCGATTCCACAGTGTGGAACAACTTTACAACCATCAGTCCTGGTGCTGAGTCTCCGGGGACAATTATCAAACTCATCCCTTCAGGTGCCGTCGTACAATTCTACGGAAATGTACGCGGTTTTCTGCCCGTGTCGGAAATAAGCGACTCATTCATCAAGGACCCCTCTCAGCACTTCCGCTTGGGACAAGTCATTACTGTACGAGCACTTGATGTGGATCCGAACGAGGAGAAATTAACTGTCAGCTGTCGAAGCGCCACGGTTCTGGACGATACCCAGGAAAAAGCATTTGCGGCGCTGTCTGTCGGATCCATTGTCGGAGGCACTGTAACGGAGAAATCGTTGGACAGTGTTTCTATCAATTTGGACGAATCCAATCTTCGAGCTACGCTCCGTGTTAATCATCTTACTGATGGATCTGAGCAGAAGAACTCGTCTGCACAGAGCAGGATACGAATCGGCCAGAAGTTGCAAGATCTTGTGGTTCTTAACAAGAAAGAATTTCGACGTTTGATCGAGCTATCACACAAACCAAGTCTAGTGAAGGCTTCGAGATCTGGCAAACTTATTTCTAAGTTTGAGGATTTGCAGGAGAATGAGGAAGTGAGTGGATTTGTCCGCAACATCACCCTGCAAAACGTATTCGTTGAGTTTGCTGGAGGCGTCACCGGTCTTCTATGGAAGTCTAAATTGGAAGATGGAGCTGCCGACATTCCAGACTTTGGTCTTCGAATTGGGCAATCAATATCAGCAAGAGTTGTGGCAATTGACCATGCCCAACAACATTTCTTATTAAGTCAGCGCAGTCCTGGGGTCCCTCCTACCGACAAGCCCAAGGAAAACTCAGCTCTCAGTACTGGAGACGTAATCAATCCCGTTGATGGCGTCTCAACGACTAAACTCGACTATACCATGGGGAAGACCACGAAGGCGCGCATTACCGCCGTTAAAAGAACTCAAATCAACGTTCAGCTTGCTGATAACGTCCAAGGTCGAGTAGACGCGTCGGAAGCGTTTGATACGTGGGAAGATATCGAGGATCACAACCGTCCACTGCGCGCTTTCAAGCCTGGGGAGATCATTGATGTCACTGTCCTCGGTGTGCATGATGCCAAAAATCATCGTTTCCTGCCAATCACACATCGAGCTGGACAATATTCGGTCTTCGAACTTTCCGCCAAGCCCAGTCGGAGACTGCAAGGCGAAGTCGATGTGCTCGCTCTTGACAAGGTTCAAGAGGGTAGCTCATGGACTGCGTACATCAACAATGTCAATGAGCGGTGCGTTTGGGTCAACCTTTCTCCGAATGTGCGTGGACGAATCGCCCTCATGGACCTTTGTGACGATATCTCCCGCCTCAACGACCTCCACGCGAACTTCCCAGTAGGCTCGGCTGTGAAGGTTCGCGTAAGATCAGTGGATCGAGTAGCTCAGCGGCTGGATCTCGTAGCAGAAGAAGCATCTGGTACTGAGAGGCTCACACTGGATGACCTCAGCAAGGGCATGCTTCTTCCTGGCCGGGTCGCAAAAGTCACGGAGTGGGATCTAATCATTCAGTTGAGCAAGGACGTTTTCGGCCTTGTCGGACTGACTGAACTTGTGGATGACTTTTCGAAAGCAAACCCAACGACACACAACCGGGACGATATCGTGCGTGTTTGCGTTCTCGATGTCGATAAAGCGAACAAGAAAGTGTTCTTGTCTATGCGGCCTTCCAAAGTCCTCAGTTCATCATCGCCAGTTCAAGATCCACATGTAGCCAGTGTCTCTCAGCTCAAAGTCAACGATGTGGTTAGAGGTTTTGTGAGAAACACAGCAGATCAAGGCGTGTTCGTCTCTTTAAGCCATTCGATTACGGCTTTCGTACGTGTTTCTGACCTCTCAGACGCATTCATCAAGGACTGGAAGCCGGAATTTGAAGCCGGAAAGCTGGTCAAAGGCAAAGTGATCTCGATTGACGAATCCCTCAATCATGTGCACTTAAGCTTGAAGGAATCTCTCCTTAATAAGGACTATGTCCCTCCGTTGAAACTGGAAAATGTCAAGGTTGGCCAAGTAGTCACGGGGAAGATTCGAAAGGTGGAAAACTTCGGTGTCTTCATACTCGTCGACAATTCGAATCATCTTAGCGGCCTGTGTCATCACAGCGAGATTGCAGATGGCCCAGTCGAGGATGTCCGAAAGATCTACAGTGAAGGTGATCGGGTGAAAGCGGTCGTGGTTAAAGTCGACCTTCAAAAGCGTAGGGTCAACTTTGGATTGAAAGCATCATATTTCCAAGACAACGCTGGCACAGACAGTTCTGAGGAAGATATAGATGAAGATGGAGGTGTCTTGCTCGATGCGTCAGAAGAGGTGAATGATGAAGAGATGGAAGACCAAGTCCAAGTCTCCGATCCTGATGACATTGACCCGAACGACGATGAAGCCGACCATATGTCCGTGGATGAGGATACTGATAAACCTTCGCGCGGATTGTCGACTGGTGGATTCGACTGGGTAGGCGGCAATTTGGAGAAAGATGCCGAGCAGGAGGAGGCTACAGATGCCGACACCGCGAATGAGCCTAAGAAGAAGAAACGTCGCAAGCCAGAAGTCAAAGTAGACAAAACAGGTGATCTGGACAAACACGGCCCACAATCTGTTGCTGACTACGAACGTCAACTGTTGGGCCAGCCGAATTCTTCAAGCTTGTGGATTCAGTACATGGCCTTCTACCTTCAACTGAACGAGGTTGATACAGCGAGGGAGATTGCAGAGCGTGCACTCAAAACAATCCACATCCGCGAGGAAGACGAGAAATTGAACGTTTGGGTTGCACTGCTCAATCTCGAAAATGCGTATGGGAGCGATGAGACCGTCGAAGAGGTGTTCAAGCGTGCCTGCCAGTATAACGACGCACAAGAGATACATGAAAGACTTGCCAGCATATACATCGACTCTGGCAAGCATGCTGTGAGTCAAACATACACATTAGAGTTTCCGTTGCTAACTTAGACCCCTGCAGAAAGCAGACGATCTCTTCCAAGCAATGACAAAGACCAAGGGCATTACCGTCAATCCCTCTTTCTGGCTAAATTACGCAACGTTCCTCATGACGACCCTGTCTTCCGCAGCTCGAGCCCGAGCCCTACTCCCTCGAGCTCTGCAGTCGGTCCCGCAATTCAATCATCGACTGCTGACCTCTAAGTTCGGTGGTCTGGAGTTCCAGTCTCCTAACGGGGATCCTGAGCGCGGCCGCACAATCTTTGAGGGGTTGCTCGACAGCTTCCCCAAGCGCTGGGACTTGTGGGATATGTTTGTCGATCTTGAAAAGGCCCATGGCGAGCCAAGCAATGTGCGTGGCCTGTTTGAGAGGATGAGCGGTCTGAAGATGAAGAAACGCAGGGCGGCTTTCGTATTCAAGCGGTGGCTGGAGTTTGAGGAGGCTCACGGTGATCGGAAATCAGTGGAGCGTGTAAGAGCGAAAGCGGCGGAGCACGATAGTGTGCAGGAGAATGCAGCTGAAGAAGAGGATTGACAGTGATAGCTCTGGATCATATTTCGTCATGTGTCGAAGTTGGTGGGTGGTTCGTCGTCTGGAAATGAATCTACGAGCGTCGGGGTGCCCTCGAGGAGTCTGGACAAGTTGATTCTGGTGCTTACGCGTATGTGGTTCGTAAAAGGATCGCTCAATACCATCCCATCGTCGTCGTCCGTAGAAACGTCACTCAATGACGATTTCAAACCCGCAGGCTGATGTGATTTGATCAAGGCAGGCTGCACCGTTAGACAGTTATGGTATTGCCTTCCATCCTTCCCATCACAGTACTGGCTGAGCATGAGATCAAACTGTGCATTGAGTTTTTTGAGCCCGAGTTCGTACAACAGCCGCCGTGCACTGCGCTGGTTGACTGCATATGCTAGACTGCAGCTTGTCCCAGCTGCATGATGGACGACTCGGGTATGGTTCGGATATGTTTGCTGAAGCTCATCGGTGCTATACTCGAAAGCAAGGTGGCTATACGCGCCGAGATGCTGTGTCTGTGGAACAGTATCGTCGTTTCGGAACACTGCTCGCCCTAATGGAGTTGAAGGCCAAGAGCCTGCTTCTGGAAATTTCGTTCCGCAGTGTCCCAGCCAGAGGACGTCCCATGAATCGCCGTACGGGGAATCCGATGGCACCACGGTCTCTGGAGCATCGGCCATGTCAATTTCGAACTGGCTCGAATCGGCCTCCACTTTCGTGTTTGGGTTCGGAAAGCTTGGGTCTGCAAATCCGGGACGACTGCCCCGGAGCGGCTGCGTTAAAACAGAAGCACCACGGGCGAACTGGACAAGCTGGCTCTTGATGCGCACATCCCAGTCGACATCGTCTTCTACGATCAAGGCCGTCGTGAGGTTTTCCTGAACAACTGCGAGCAGCGCGTCCATATGCGCTCGCCACTTCCCCCGTTGACCTAGTGAAAGCAGAACCTTTTCCGCGCCCAGCGGCAGGACTCTGTCTGAGACCATTTCGCCTCTGATGCCATCGACAAAGTACAGGTCCATGTCGCTCGCTGTAGCCGCCAGTCTCATGGCGTCAAAGCGATCGGTCCTCTCGGGCAGGTTGATACAAAGGATCTTTTGGAACTGCGCACATGTCAGCGGTGGCATTATATATATATCTCAATGTCTGCCTTCGTACGCCAAGGGTCTCGTTGCGAATTTCCTTCTCCCATCTCTCGAAAGATGCGCCATTGTTCTGGGTTCCCACAGCGGGCACCCTTGCTCGTGGCACGATTCTCGACAGCCATAGCCAACAAACGCCGAAGACGGCGACGACGCAGAGATAAAGTAGATAGTTCCTTGGCACACGTAGCATTTTGTTCTCTGTCATGTTGATCTCGAAATTCTCTCTGCTTTTAAGGATATTAAAGGTGGCAGATTCTGACGCTGGACTTGAAACAGCTGCCTCAACCAGGGATGATCACGTGCAAAGAATGCAAGGTCATGATGAGACATTGTTCACCGAAAGTATTCTATAATTACCCTGTGATTGTATTGAGGGAGCTGGTATGCGTTCCTTGGTTTTACGTGACTTTTGAAAGCCGTTAGGCCCTCAGATAACTAGCGCAAGGAACTTAGAGTTACCTACCAGCCCAGAACCCAATCGCCGTCTACGCCGCATTCTTCATCTCACGTAGTTTTGCCATGACCTGCAGCGGCTCGCTTGCACCTGTTGCTTTCTGGATCGTGGGGTCATTCAAGCGCATGAAGACGTTGAACTCCTTTTCGTCACCGATTGTAGTCTTCCCCTGCGTTTCCTTGTTTTCTTCCGCAAACTTGTGTAGCCTCTTGATTGCATCGTCCTGGGAAACCTGGATTGCGAACTTGACATTGCCCTTCGTGTATTCGTGACCCGGCTGCGCATTATAAGTCAGTGCGAGCACCATGTTGACCAATGTGTATGAACGTACATAGACCTTAGTATCGTCCGGGAGCGAGCCTAGGATCTGATTCAAGGCTTTATCCATCTCCTCCGGCGTACCTTCGAAAAACCTTCCGCAGCCTGCCTAATCATCAGCTTGCTTCTGCACGGCTGAGAACCTTTGTAGTATGCGACTGACCTCCAATGAACAGTGTATCTCCCGTGAATACCGCCCTCTCGTCGCCATCCTCGAAGAAATAGCAAATGCTGTCTTGCGTGTGGCACGGAGTGTGTAACGCCCGGACTTTGATGCTATCGCCGATTGTGAAGGTCGAATTGTGGGCTGGGGTATTCGTAACATGTGCGCAGTCTTTGCCGCCGATTACGGGAAGCGGGTAGTGCTTGAGCTGGTGCGAGATCGAGGTCAGCAGAGGCATGAGCCAGTGGACTGGAATGACGCACTATTTCAGAGTTCCCACCGGCATGGTCGTGGTGGCTGTCTCTCGGTCAGAACGTCCGTTCAAGCGCTGGCCGCGGAAACATACTGGTGGGTGTTGATAATGCTCGTCAATTTAATCTTGCCGCTATCCGTCTGCTCCTTCAGGACAGGAAGTACTCTGCGCGCAATGTATCAGGAGATTGACCCGCTTCATTCCGAGCGTGAGCCAACTCACTCAGGAGGATTCGCGGGATCAATGACGACAGCTTCTTTAGTCTTTGAGTCGGACACAACATAGGCATAATTGTTGCCCTTCCCCGTCCCTGTATACGATCAAGTCAGTCCAGATTCTCCGCGAAGTCAATGGAGAGCTCCGACGTACACATGGGGATCGAGTGGATATGCATGGCGCGTCTGCTCGTTCTCTGCGATGAACTTAGTCCACTACTCGTCTGATATCGGAAGGTGGCTGACAGCTGGTGAAATTGGGGTTTTGGTGAAAGCTCGACGCGTCGTTGAGATCAGGAAACTCATAAGTAAGACGACGAATAGTCAGAAGAGTTTTCTGGAAGAAAATGAGAGCATTTCTAAGAAGATGACGTTGGTACGCCCGTACGGAGCACGAAGCTCCACGAAGTAGCTCCCCAACCCCTGTCACAAAACGTGTGGGGAAGCCGCGGGATACTGTGTAGAGATCACCAACCACAACACCAATAATCACCTAATTTTACGGGCGAGAACTTCCAATTATATATTTCGCACTACAGACGTATCTCGACTGTTGCATGATTATCTAAGCCGTGCGCATCATTCAATGTTGATGCCTTGTCGAGGCCCCAGGGATCAAGTCCCTCGACGTCACCATCACGCAAGTCATTTCATCACGAATGAGTCTTCGGCTAAGTTCTGCATTTATTTATATACGAACATCTGCCCTGCTGTTTCAGGACATGCCCGCTCATCAAGAGACCCATCCGATGTACATAATCGGTAAAGGAAAAGCCTCATGCAACATCGTAACGCATGCCAGGGATAAGTTTTAACTCCTCAAAAACACCACTTTTCGCTGACTGGAGACCGCCGCCAAAGAATGAACTCCCCTAAAGATGCATCGACAGCTCTTCCGCCACCTCGACACGCTTCGGAAGAGACTCGACAACCCCTGCTCACTCCAGTTCCCTCGTTCAGAGCTCCTTCTACGTCACCTGTTACTCGTCGCCAGTGCTCTCCGGACTTGCTCCGTTCGAAGAGGCAATCGATGCCTCGAGAAGAGCCTGCATCTCTTGTTCCGATGCCGCTGACATACCTCCGCCTTGATCAGACTCCAGTGAACCGGTCCTGGATGCGGTCGTCGCGGTGTTGAGAGTGTCGAGGGTATACGTAGACTCCATCGACGGCTTCCGGACATTGAACGGCTGTGGCATGCCGTGCAGCGCACCAGAGGGATTCATTCTGGATATGCTGCGGTCGAGGTACTCACGGATGCGAGTGCAGTCGCAGTCGGTATGCCTCAGGCACTCCCCCTTAAGGAGCAGCACTTCGTTTCGCAGTTGCAGAGCGTAGGCGTGAAGGGTAGCATTCTGTGTTGCGAGGTCACGAGCGTGGGACTCAAGACCCGAAGTCCATTCTTTCTTCTTCTGTCTGCACTTGCTAGCAGCTACCCTATTGCGCTCGAGGAATTTCTCGCGCTTTACCTCTCCTTCAGAATCGTCTTCTTCTTCTTTCGTTGTAGCCTTGTATCCTTTGCGTGCCTTTCGAGTCGCCTTTCTCGGTTTGGGATCGTCATCTACCTCTGCTTCTTTCGACTTTCGCTTCACCTGAGCTTCCCGCTTTGCTCGCTTACTTGTGTGCTTTCGCTTCGGCTGCACATCTTCCTGCATATCATCCTCATTGCCAAGCTCCCCATTTGCAAGCACCGGGTCCAGATTTGGCGTGGAGTCGTTTGGAGGAGTGATCTGTCCGTACTGGCTGATGTGATTCATATGGTAATACTTCTGTGCGCCCTGGTCCAAGGAGAGCTGTGACATGCCGCCCCACATGATGGGGTCAGCTGCTGGCATTTGGGCATCGGAATTTTCGAGAGAGAAGGGCGACAGGCCCATGTCATTATTCGGACCAAAGTCGTAGGGGCCTGCTGGGAAAGAATCGACAAGCGGCGGCATGGTGAAGGCGGAAGCGCCCTCACCAAAGCTGGGCTGGGAGAAAGTGGTCGTCATTCTGACTGACGGTCCGTTTGGGATACGCCTCTGATGTGGATTTCTAGGTTAGGAGCCAGTACACTGATGTCGGAGGTTCCTCCGAGAGGACTTGAGCTGCTTTGTCCGGGCCCTGCAGCTGATGGCAAACAATATGCGGTTTCGTTTGCTTGTAGACTTGCTCGTGGTGAGAAGTACAGTTCTGCGGCCGAGCTGGACGACTTCTGTCGAGATTGTTTGCTTGGAGCACGTCGCTGTGCCGTCGGGTGTCGTTGGAGACGCTGGTGGGGCACGTCAAGGTTGGCAGGAACGTCTCAACGGCGCGATGCGTGAGAGGATCCTATTATCGTGGAGGCGACACAGACCACGTTCAAACAAGGTTGGCGCGTAGGAAGGCTTCCCCACACACGCGCGTTGCAAATGTCTTTTTGCGCGTCTGCAACTGGTCGATGCGGTCGATGGATGGTGCTCTCCGAGTGTCTGGTATGGCACGGTGGCCAAACGGTCGCGGTCGGAGTAAAGTACGAGGAAGCGGGGGTGGCTTTACAGCTGCAGCTTTTCCAGAAGAGTTAGTTTCGAACGGCCTAAGACTTGCTGGACAATTCTAGAATGGCTTTTTGAATTGCAGGCGTTCGGGTTGGTAGAGTTGGGTCCGCTTGTGGCCTGGCGGGCCGAGGTTTGCTTGCGAACCTTGCTTCGCTGGAATGGAGTCGGGTTTTTCAAAACCACAATACTGTTGTACTTGTACGTTGCTTTCACGATACAGGCCCTTTGACCATTCCTCAGGGCGATTGAGGTGGTGCAAGAGGCAGAAGTGCGTCAGTGTCTTGGTGGGGGTCGACGTTGGTATGGTGCAGCAGCAGCGACGTTGGAAAGATGGCAATGCTTTCAGCGAGCCTTACTTTTAACTTGGGCGGGAGGGGAGAGAGAGGCGAGAGTGAAGGTTCGGTGATATCTTGAACAAGTCGGAACGGGTGCCGCAGCCAATCAGTGGGCCTTGGGCAGTTGCGTCGTTTGGAGAAGACTCCGTGAGGTGCAAAAGGCAAGGAAGAGCATGGGAATGTGCGAAAGTGCATGTTAGAAGCCCATGTTTACCGCGCCCGCCATGACGTAAGCCGTGTTGGGCGGACTTTGTCGCCGGTCCAACGAGCAGCGTCGACGCGCTTCGTGTGCACGACCCGTGGCGAAGCGTGGCTTGACATTCCAGTGCAATGCGCATTTGCTGTCGACATCTCCCGCCGCAATGGGCGATCGTTGCGATTTCGATCCTCGCGTCAGGTGAGAAATGCATGCATCGCAAGCCAGCCGCAAGCATTGCCCTTGCACCACCGCACAAGCGCTGTGCCGAGCAGCTCCATCCATCGACGATCCACGCCGGAGCATACTCCGGTTTGACTGAGCTTTGGCTTCCCCACGCGTGAATCGTGCGCCGCTCCGGCACACACAATGTGGAGGCCTAGGCTGAATCACGTTCCTGCGCACCTAACGTCATTTTATCACTTCTGAACGTCACCTTATTACCTTTCATAAGTCCGATCATCTGGATGCGGGGCTCTGCCCGCCCGAAGGAAGGCTCGTGAACATTCGATAAGAAGGCTACGTCAACCCGCATGTCCATATCTCTGCCAGCCGACGCACATCGAATGAGACGCCCAATCTACAAGCACGTAAGAGTAGCAATTTATAATGGATCGCACTTCATTGCTTCCCACGATATATCTACGAACTCCGAGCGAAGGTCGAACATCAACGCGTCACCCGTGCTGCTTTGCCCACTCTCTATACCAATCAAGACATTCTGCGTTCGCAACTGATGCCGAAGTCTTGACGTTCATGCCGCACAATATTTGCTTGACCGCTCCTTCGACCCTACGCCGTGTCAGCCGCTTTCAAGGTAACTAGTTCCAAGGCGTACTCACTTCTTCCCGTTCGTCGTGACAGGAATCGCAGGACACTCGTCTATAATGCCCGGCACGTGCCGCGCGCTCAGCTCCTTCTTGATAACGGCCTTGATACTGTCGGCGAGCTCCGTGCCGAAATTCTTCCCTTCGGCCATTCTCAAGAAGAGAACGACAGTCTCATCGGTATCCGTCTCTCTTCGTCTTCCAATACAGAGCGCATCGTCCACCGCATCTGCGAAATGCTTTAAGCAGACGTTATAAATTTCTGCGCTACCGAAACGCACTCCGGCCGGCTTCAGCACGCCATCGCTGCGACCAAGCATCACCAGGCCTCCAGTATCCGGATTTATTCTAACGTAGTCGCCATGGCACCACAGCCCTTCAAATTTCTCAAAGTAGCTGCTCCGGTATTTCGCTTCGCCGTTTTCGCCCCAGAATGAAACCGGCTGGCATGGGAACGGCTTCACGCACATGAGCTCGCCTTCTTCTCCCACCCGGGAAACGTCCTTCCCACTGTAATCCCACGCCTGAACGGCCATGCCTAGACCTAAACACTGGATCTCGCCAAGGTAAACGGGCACGAGCGGGCATGGGGATCCGAACAATGAAATAATGTCGGTACCACCTGTAATGCTGCCAAGATTGACCGTTTTTGGGAATGCGTCGTACACGTATTGGAACGTTGACGGCGCAAGGGGCGACCCCGTGGAATATATGGCCTCGAGCGTTTTCAGCTCCAGACTCTTCAATGGCACGACCGCTTTCTGCTCGAGCACAGAGAGATACTTTGCTGACGTCCCAAAGTGCGTGATGCCGACTTCGTCAATCAGCCGCGGCATGGCCAAGTCGTATGGAATAGACGTCCCAGGCTGGGTTGGAGATGCGTAGCGGAAGGGGCTACCATCGTACAAAACGAGGGTAGCGCCAGAAGAGAGAGCCTATAAAGTTATAGAAAGTTAGCGGGGTTCCAAGGGTCTCTTGGTCGTAGATGCGCTTAAAGTTGCTCGCTTGTTCCTCAGGGCATGTTAGGACTAGTAGCACAAAGATAGCTCCCGTGCTCCTGCGACGCGTAGTTTGGGGCCAGCTCAAGCTAACTCAGCCCGGCGCTCGACAGTGACAACGCAGATCCAGCCGCACAGAAGCAATGTAATTCACACCATCAAAAACTCACCGATACGAGCCAATGCCACATCATCCATGTGCAAGTAGTAAAATAGAAGACTCGAGAGCCTGGTTTAATTCCACAGTGTAGCACGTGCTCTTTCTTGTGCTGTATGAGCGTCCCGATCAGGCCATGCACAATGCATTTCGGTGCTCCAGTCGTCCCAGAACTATAAAGAATATATGTCGGATGATCGGCAGGAAGCTGCTTGAAGTGCAGTTGTGGACTCCAGGTTACAAGGCTTATGAAAGATTCCCATGTATACGCTGTCCCATTTGCGAGCTTGAGCTTGCTAAGATCGAACGTTTCCGAAGGCACCGTTGGGAAAATGACAACGGATCGCAGAGTCGGAAGTTCTGCAACAATCTCTTCGACTTTCGCAGAAGTGGGATGGCTTCGGCCGTTATAAAAGCTCGCGTTGTCCGCAAAGAGCATGACCGGCTCAATTTGCTTCATTCGTTCCAGCACAGCATGGACCCCGGTGTCAGGACTCACGGCAGTCCACACAAGGCCTAATGAAGTAGCGGCGAGCATCGCAACCAACGCATTGGTGTGGTTGGCAACATATCCAGCCACTCGATCACCCTCTCGCAGATCCAGTGCCATCATTGCTGCCTGGCAATAAGAGACACGGCCGCGCAGTTGGGTCCACGTAACGGTCTCTCTGGTAGTTTCAGTGGCGGCAATGATTGCTAGACTGTTCGCCGGAACGGCTTCCTTTGGGAACAAGAGGTTTTCCGCGAAATTGAGCTTAGCACCTTTGAACCAGCTTGGCCGCGGAAACATTTGGGCATCCTCTTCCACAACCTGAACTTTGTCAACATAATTCAGATTGAGAAAAGACCGCCACATACCTTTTCGTAGGGCTGTGATGCCGTTATCCCTGTGAAGTCCCAAACCTCTTTCCAAAAGTCCGAAACATTGTCGACACTCCAACGATGCAGATCTTCGTAGCTCTTCAAGTCCAGCTTGAACTTCTTATTGATCATCTTCATGAATTCCGTCATCTTCGTGGTGTCTGGGGAAGTATGTTCCCACAACTTCTTTGGCCCTGTTCCACCATTGGTGTGGGCTCCGTTTGTGCCATTGACCCCATTACTGGCTGCCGCCGTGCCGTTTGAAGTGTGAGCCATTGTCTTCAAAACATGAATTTCACTCAGCGGTGGATCATGGGAATAGACTCTGCCGATAAGTACTCCGTATATTGAAGGATATAGAAAGTGGAGAAACTAAGATGTGGCTTGAAATTCCGATATTCAGGCGAAGCTACTTCGGCTCCCCAGACGCTCCGGCAGCAGATCAGAAATACACGAATTACACACCGTTTATGCTCAAGGTAAGGTAATGAATACAGGAAAGAAGCGAAAGACGATCTCTCGGAAGCGTTTGCGCTTGTGAGGCGAAGAAAGGCGCATGGAAGATATCGGGATTCAACAAAAGGCCTGCTCTTCAACATTTCAAATTTAATCGGAGCGCGCCCTGATTGGCCGACGCGGCGCGCTCATTTTCGCGTGGCGTCAGCGCCTCAAGGCCCTGCTGCAGATCCGCGCTGTGGCAGACAACTCTCCGTGTGGTTCAGCAAGCGTCTCCATCAACAATCCACTTGAGAGCGCAGATGAAGGTGAAAAGGCTGATGATCAGGCACAACAGAACGCATCATTCTAGCCTCATGTACCCCATCGCCAAAAGGGTCCGACAGCATGCTTGGCATTCAGAAGGCCGAGTGCCGCTGGACCAACAGCGCTATCCTTCAATATTTGGAAGCTTTCGCCAATGCAATTGGCGTCCAAGGCCAGCGAGAATCCACATGTCAAGATGAATCGTCACGAGGCCCCCATTCGGTACAAAGATAAGTTATGAGGATCAGAAAGTATCCACTGCAAGGGTCAACCTCCATTACATAAGCTCTAAAAAGCTTTCAAATCTGCAAGACAACCCTATCCACATACTCAAACTACTTGTGAACCACGCCAGCGGCGCTTAGTAAGGCTCCGTCAAACCATCAGGGAGCCTATTGGAGTGTGGTTGAAGATGGCGAAAGGCTTCATTGAGAGACTTGGCGTTGTTCATGTAATTCATGCTGCTGAGTTACCAATCCAAGTGCTCTTGAGTTGAGGATATTGATGCCTAAACAATCAGGTTGCCGTCATATTCCAAAGAGTGTATATATTATAAGTTGAATTGGATTCGTTGCTGTCCCAAATCTCCTTGTAGTCATCAGTTCCATCAACTTCGAACATAGCACAGATCTTCCTGTCTTTCATTGCAATCATGTCTGGTCATTGGACTACTCAACCATACAAGTTCGAGCGCTTGGATGCCGACAAGGCCATTCTTCTGATTGTCGATCACCAGCTTGGTCTCCTTCAGCTGGTGAAAGACTACACCACTGCGGAATTCCGAAACAACATTCTGGCCCACGCAGAGTTGGGAAAGCTCTTCAATCTCCCCGTCGTAATGACAACTTCCGCCGAGACAGGCCCGAATGGTCCATTGCCGAAGGAGATTACCGAGATGTATCCAGATGCACCCTTCATCAAGCGCAATGGTGAGGTCAATGCATGGGACAACCCAGACTTCCGGGCGGCAGTCGAAGCAACAGGGAGGAGGCAGATCATCTTAGGAGGCATAGTGACGGAGGTGTGTACCATGTTCCTGGCGCTCAGTTTGAGGGAAGCTGGTTACAGTGTATGGGCGAACACGGAAGCATCTGGAACGGCTACACCGAAGTTGGCAGAGGATGCGAATCGGAGAATGGAAGGCGCTGGTGTACACTTGACCGGCCTGTTCGGTGTCTCGATGTTCTTGATGAAGGATTGGAGGAACACACCAGGCACTGAGGAGGTCCTACCGTTCTTGGACAAGTACTTCCCGGCATATGGAATTGTTGCCAGGGCCCATGGATCTGCGAAACAGTCAGGAGATATTGTGCCTGGGGAGCTGCCGCTATTAGGTTAGTGCAGCATCTGTTCGGCCTCTTGTTCGACATCAGCAACAAGAATAAAATCAAATGTGCAAAGGGAACAATGAAGATCTACTTCTAGCTTGTGAAGTCCGTGACCCAAATGCAGAAATGCTATTATACTAGACTGTATCCTCCATCAACAACAATGTCGCAGCCAGTGGCATACGATGAAGCATCTGATGCTAGGTACAGATACGCACCTTTGAGCTCATGAGGTTCACACTCGCGGCCCATCGGTGTTTTGCTCCTCCATATTGACTTTGTCTCGGGAGGGATGAAGTCTGATATCTCGGTCGCGACGTAACCCGGCGATATGCTGTTAACGCGAGCAAACTTGACCCATTCCACGGCCAAGGACTTGCAAAGATGTATGACGCCAGCTTTGGAGGCGTTGTACTGTTGGATGTCAGTCATGCTAGAGTTTTGTCAAATCTTGTCATTGAGGTCCATACAGCAGCTTGCAATTGCGGGATGTTGACAATGTGGCCGCTCATACTCGCCGTTGCAACGAAACTTCCAGCTCGGTAGTTCTGCAACTTCTCGCCAGTAATGCTGAGGCCTGTCTCATACTGCCTCCGCCAGATCTCACCGGCGGTTCGGGCGCAGTAAAATACGCCGTCAAAGTCGATTGATACGACTTTGTGGTAATGAGACAATTCCCCATCGATCTGTCTCCCCTGAGTCCATGGTACTCCGGCCTGCACACACATTAGATCTAACTTCAACGATTTCACAACATTGGCCGGTGGAGGTACATTGGCAACGAAGATATCCAGTCGACCATTAAACTCCTTGACTACATTGTTCGTGACCGTGGAGACAGCATCGGGGTCAGTGACATTGCACTGATATGCCTTGCCTGTGACCACGTGAGCGAAAGTTATTCCCATGTGATCCGATACACCTTACATTTAACGCCGTAAGTCTTCTCGATGTCGGCCGCGCGATCATGAGCTTTCTGGTTGCTGTTAAACCAGATTGCAACGTTTGCTCCAGCTTCCGCAAGGGCCTGTGCCACTTCTAGCCCAATGCCTCGGTCGCCGCCAGAGATGATGGCGGTCTTATGTTCCAATGAGAACAACGTCCGGACGCTCGTGCTCGAGGGAGCTTCAGTATTGTACTCCTTGAACAGGCCATTCTTCATCGAGCTATCCTCCGGCGACTCTTTGAGAGCCACCGAGGGCAAGCTGCGGACTCTGCGGACCATCTTTCGTTACTGGAAATGGTAAACGCTGTTAAACCATCACAAGATGGTCAATACAGAGTTCTATCAAGGCATGACAAATGGAGGAAAGGATGCATGACGCGATGCCGGCCCGTGGTAGGCCTGGTCGGCAGTGGAGTGCAGGCCGTCAGGGTTAGGGTTGCGGTCTGATTTGAAATGCATGTAAAGACGAAGAAGATCGTGGGTGATATATGCAGCATATAATATCTCGTTGCGGAATATAATCCATCATGTAGGCGAATTCGTTGTTACATGTATTATGAAGCGGATGTTGAAGCTGCTGAAGAGGTTCGAATTGTTATCGAACCGCATTTTGATTGGATAGAAAAAAGATGGTTCCGTTTAAGTCTCGGTCGGCCGCATCCAAATGTCGGCCGCACGTCGACCGCACGTCTGATCTGATCACCGACTCCAGACTAACTTCATGTGCAGTAGGGGCTCGGATTATATAATCGAAGATCATATAATAGAATCCCTACCTCCTGTGAGAGCTAGGAGCTCGTCTCATCCCTTGATCCGACTGTACGTTTCAAGATAGATGATTCGCATCTTACATACCGACAACTCGAAATCCAGCAGAGCTTCGGGTCTTCGGTGTGCCGTGTGCTACAAGGATACCACTCTATTGCTTCCGATGTGGCCCAGTCGCCAGGGGCTCTCCTCGCGTCGAGTCCCTTATGGTGATTGGCATTTCCCCAGTTCGGTTGCTCCTAAATGCTTACATGGAGGGGTCAGAAAGGCAAGTATGTTATCGATTGCCTTTCCCTGTAAAATTGTGTTCAATTCCGCCGGACATATCAGCATCTCCGGTAAATTGTTCTACGATATAAACTCTCATCCACGCTCATCACCAAGCCCTCCCGAAATCGCACCTCGGAAGACGCAATGAGTCATTCATATCTCTCGTATATCCGCCTGAAAGCCCTCGCCACTCTCCTAAGAGCCGCGACTCGGTTTACGAACCCGCGCGCGAAAGCTCCAGACGACACGTTCTATATTGACTCCTCTTCGACGAAGAGGAAGATCAAAATCAATGTCTACCGGCCAGCTACCCCCCGCAAACCGAGCCCAGTGGTCATCAACTGGGTTGCCACCGGTTTCATGATGGACTCCCACGGCGCCGACGAAGGGTTCTGCCAATATATCGCCAAGAACTCGGAATACACTGTTCTCGACGCGTCGTATACCCTGGCTCCTGAGAATCCGTTCCCAGCTGCGCTTGAAGACGTGGCAGATACTATCAACTACGTCTTCTCAAAGCCGGAAGAATACGATACGAACAACGTTGTACTGTCTGGATTCAGCTCTGGAGCAAACCTGGCCTTCTCGATAACGGCGAATCGAGAAAGCGCGATTCCGCGAGACCGTCTCAGATCCATCATGACTTTCTATTCTGTCCTCGACTGGAGTACCCCGCCGGCGGAGAAAAAGGCGCCATATGGCGGCGCTCCGACAATACCGCCTTTCCTCTTGAATATACTTGCTGACTGTTACGTCCCACCTGGAGTGGATCGTGCAGATCCAAGGGTGTCACCGGCTCGCGCGGATCCGCATGACGTTCCGCAAAACATCCTGACGGTGACATGCGCAAAGGACTCGCTGGCACTAGAGGCCGAGGAGTTCACGCGAAAGGCTGAAGCAGCAGGAAAGAAGGTGACGATCAAGAGACTGGACGACGTTGATCATGCGTTTGACAAACAGCCTGTAGCATGGAAAGAAGGCACAAAGGAGAATGAAAGGAGAGAAGAGGCGTATTCTGCAGCGGTCAAGTTTTTGCAAGAAGTCTATGAGAGCAGTTAGGGGTGCCTCCCAAGAGTTTCTGCCTTTCTCAGTATCAAATAGTATCCGGTCATCGGTAATAGCTGATTTCGCCACATAATATCAATGTCATTCTACAAGTTCGAGTATTTGTCTCAAGGGTATATTACAATATATACAAGGAATTGAAAAATATATGCAATCGAACGCCGCTTGGAGTAAACCGCCCAATCAACTGACGGATAAATACAAGTCCTCGCCTCGCCGCGTCGGTGTCATCCTTGTGGGCATTGGACTCCGCATTGGAGCCTCAATTTCTCGAGCAACTGGTCGCGGCGGCGGTGGCGGGAAATAGGCAACGTATTGGTGTTGCGGGCCTGATGCTTTTACAGCAGCGCTCTGCATCCCTCGGTTCTGCAGTGGTTGCGCAGGCCCTCTCCGTGCATTCATCTCTTCGACAGATTGCCACCCACCGACCCGACCTCCTGAGCCTGGGCCGAGAGAAGTACCCGATCCCAGTGGCGGAGTAACAGTGCTTTTACTGTCGGTGCGTCCATGGCCCGCTCCGCGAAATACCTTCGGAGACCCGGTCAGTGCATTACTCTCCGCTTGGTTTCCGCTGCCGCGGAAATTCGACTTGTTGATATATAGTTGCCTTTCCAAAGCAGCAGCTCGCTCGGAACCTCTACGCTTGGCCAGGAGGGAATTACTCGCAGAGCCGTACGATACGTTACTGAAGGAGGTGTCTTGAGAACTTCGATTTGACTCAATACCTGATGCTGCTGCTGGAGGTCGGATTGGCGGAGGAGGTGGAAGTGGGAATGACGCCGGCGGGGAAGGCATTGGGAAGAAAGCTGGAGGAGACGGCATTTGAAAAGAGGCTGTAGGAGATGCTGACGGCCTTGGAACGCTCGGATAGTTGATGCGTTCGCCATTCACGGTGAGAGGTCCCATGTTTCCTCTTGGTGAAGTTGCTGACCGCTGTGCGGACTGGAATGCCGCTGTATTCGGCTGGCTGAAGCCACGCCTACTAATGCTGTCTTTACGATCATGCTGAACTTTGGCAGGTGCAGCGACAGCGACAACCTTTCCAGATGGAGGAACAGGGAACTGCAGCGGCGGAGACGAAGGGTTTATATATACTTTCACTCCCCCTTGGGTTCCAACTTGGACCGACGACTTCTGCTGCTTCGTCCGAGGCGGTGGAGGTGGAAAAGCTAATTGAACAGCAGGATCTACAAGTGAAGGCCGACCTCGCTGCGTCCCGGGTGCGTTCTTCGAAGGAGAGGAATAAGGAAGGCCTGTGGCGCCTGCTTTCGCTAGCGTCGGTCTTTGCTTCGACTTATCCGTCGCAGCAGGACGAGGTGGAGGAGGAGGGATTACCAGCGGCCCTGGTGGACGTGAAGTTGGTTGTCCAGGTATGCTGATTCTTAAAGAGGGCCCCCTTGACTTTCTATTGGGTGAGATGGGAGGGCTCGCCGGAGGGCTTTTACTCGATGATGTGCCCCCTTGAGAGCTGTCCGTAGTGCACTCTGAGCTGCTGGTCGCAATGGGGAATATAGACATGTTGGATATTCCTGCTGGTACAGTAGGGCTTTGTACATCCTCCTCGAATTGTGTCATTTGTGAAGCAACACTGTATGGTCTGTCCTGTGCTAAGAGAGCCATGTCAGGCTTTGCGGGCAGTAAGAGACTCGGATGTCGTTGTATTGGCTCTGGTTTCTGCATTGATTCGTGCCGGACAGAAGCTGATGGTAAAGCTCTATCCGTGGAGTAGTGAGATGACGCAGCTACAGATGGAACGGCGCTGTGAGGCATAGGAGCGTGGTGAACCGCTGCCCGTTCATCTCTAGTACTTTGAGCCAATGTTACAGGAGCTGCCTGTTGGCGGCTATCCGCAACTACAGTGCTCCCCATTGCTGGCGTACCCAAACTTGCACCAAAGTCATCAGGTCTCTGCGGATATTGCTGGACTGAAAAGAGATTTGCTGGTGGAAGAATGGCCTTATATCGTACTGGAGCAAGCCCAACTCCACCAGCCCCCCCTCTCGGGTCCCTTCCACTTCTCGGGTCTTTTATTGCTAGGCCCAGTCCTGTTCGTTCCGGTCGGGCTTGAGCATTCGCCTGTGGCGGCGGTTTGAACTCGGCAGATGGCAACGGTTCGCTACCGAGCTTCAGTCGACGCCTCCGACGGCGAAGGAAGGTCAGAATAGCAGCAATGCCAATTGATATGATGACCACAGCACCGCATGCTACGCTGATGGCTACTATCTGGGACATTTGCAATCCATGCTTGGGAGCAGAGACTGGCGTGGCGGAAGTCGTCATCGTGGTTGGATCTACCGTAGGAGAAGCGCTTGGAACAGCGGTCGGAGTGATCATCGAGGTTTGTGTTGAAGGAGCTCCACTTTGCAATGTCGTAAATGTAACGGGAAGCAACGAGTTGGTAGGCTTAACCGCGTTGGGCTGACTCGAGCATATCGTGTATGTTGAATTGATCTTTGATTCGCTCTCGCTGGGACAATTCTGATGGGCACAGACAAAAGCTCCTTCTCCTAAAGTATACCCTTCAACTCCTTCGTGACTGCAGAGGCAATCGACATCCTCGGGATTTGAGCATATGGACTTGGGGAAGTTATCTTGAATGAATGATGATAGACAGTTCCAGGCACATTTTGGCACACTGTTTTGTAACAGCTGCGGTATCGAAGTCGAAGATGATTGTGGCAGAGCATTCGTCATTAATGGGGCCAGGAAAAGCAGTCTTTTTCGAATGAGGAAAGACATATTGTACAACTTCTAAATTCCAGTTAGCCATTGAAAGACGAGCTTAAGCAATAGGGGGAGTACTGGATGAACATAGAAACAATATTACGACAACGCTGTCCAGCAGCTACCCAGATCCGCAATGAAAGGAAATGAAAGGACAACGAAACGGAAGGAGATGAGAATTCAATGCTATCTCATGACGGTCATGACGAAAGGCCAGAGTTGCAAAACAATCGCACATTGCGGAATCAATAGGATTTAAAGCAGCACCTATGCGAGAGGCCTTGGGCCTCAGAAGCGCCTACGCTGTGTCGCATGTGGCGTAACAGGAGTAACAGGAAGGAAAACGTCATAGCATCCATCTCCACCGCTATCCTAATGGACATTTCTTAGCGCCCATAAAGGAAGCAAGTACAGATCGTTGGATGAGAGGAAAGATGAAGTTTTAGAACGATCCGTCGTGGTTGGTTGGCCCTACCCGCCGCGAGGCTCGTGCCCGGCTCACTGGGCGCTTAAAGAATTTCAGGTACGGCGCGAAAATTCCTAAAAGGCTGCGCAGGGCGTTGAAACGATATATGCAGGAGCGAAGACCACCGCGAAGTAATAAGTGAGATGATAGAGCGTGAGTGTATGATGACACCGGACATGAATCCAAGGTATGGTGCATCTTCAACGAGGCAGTCTGAGTACGAGGATCGTTTGAATGTCGACAATTCTTGGGGCCCATTAGTGGTTGCACAGCCGGGAGAGAAGGCCTTCTGTTTGAGAACTAGCAATCTATTGTCTTTCGGACAGTATGTAAGTCATGAGCGCCCAAAGAATGGTGGAGTTGACAGTGTCCGAAAAGGAGCACTCGGAGGAATCTTTTCAGCCTCGTCATCCAGATCGGGGACGTTGCCTCCTTTAGGAGAGCTTCTCTAATCGCTGGTACCTGGATGGCTTGGCGAGTGCAGCCACGCTGAAACTCCATGCAGGAACGCGTTGCCCTGGACGCGTTGTTGACGCTTGCAGCTGAGGCTCTCTCACGAATCAAGGGGCAAGAGGTTTTGTTGAGAGGTAAGGAGAGGTCGCTAGCCCGGCTTCTTCTCGGCCCATCCTTTCGCTGCGGCTTTGGTCTGCCTCTTCCGGCCTTCTCCAGTCTTCCATCCGCTATCACTCATATCTACGCACTTCTTTAAAAGATTTTCACGGCTTTATCAGCTCCCACGGATGGCGAATACTCACTCTGCATAGTGCCGCAGCGAGCCGCTGCAGGCGCAGGAATTCACATGCTTCCGTAGCAATTGGCGAGTGATGCTATCGCGAGTCATCGGACCCGCCGACGAGCAGTGGGTACGAGTGGGAAAAATTGGAGTCGTCTCACTCCGCCACTCTGAGCGGTCTGATACCACTGATAACTGCACAATGAATTCCCATGATGGGGCAAGAGTACCTATCAAGGTAGCACGATGCTCTCTCAGCATGAGCAGCTCTGGTACCCGTTGCTGGTGGGCCCGCTTGCGTGCTCTCACCCAGCTAGCCAGTCTCGCCGCTTCGTATGGAAGTCCCACCCCACCATCAGGGACCGTTCCATTTTTCCCTGAAGGTTCTTATCAAAAATAGTAATGTGGAACCAGTGGGAAGCTCGCCAATTGTCATTTTAGCTACTTTCCTAGTTAGAGCCATCCGCAGATCGCCCACTCGTGGCTGCCTTTGTAACGGCGATCGCCTCTAGCTTCCCGTAACCTCAATCTATCGTCGTACCCGTACTTTGCTACATCAACTCGCGTCGTTCTACTTTGCAACTTCTTCCTCACTTTCAACTTTCTCAAATTCTTTCTGTTGTCGCGATATTATTGCTACGCTGCCCTTTGTATATAGCAAAGCACAAAGAGAATCGACGCCACAGTCCCGTTTCCGGCCAATCCGTCGTCCAACATCCCATTAGGAGCGAGAGGTGTGAACAATGCCAGTAGCCCATAGGGGCTTTCATTTCGAAGATGACTCCGATATTGAATCTTCCGCTACGGCGACGCCTGCCAATGAACTACTGAATCCGTTCGAACGGGGGTACGATCCATTCATGTCGCCGCAGATAACGCCTCGAAACTCGACTCAGTTCAGCAGAGATGGCTCTGGGTCGACGAATACCCCCCGTGAGAGTGGTCAGAGCGGCGAACCGTCTCATTCAAGCACTCCAGACCACGCCCGTAGCGCCTCCTTGCCACAGGTTAGGCGACCACGGCCAGCGCTGCGTGGATACAGCCAGCCCGAAGAGCACGAGATGGCTGAAAGAAGCGACCGTAGTAACCGAGTGAGGTTCGATAGTAGCGCTCACGACCGTCCCTTCGATAGCCAGCAATTAGAAGTCATCAACGAGAAGCTTAGCCATGAGACTCACAGTGAGCAGGAGGAAGGATTTCCTGAACTCGAAAGAACGAACGGGCATGCCGAAGCCAATCGCCTTGTGCGGCATTTCACAACCAACAGGATGTCATACACTCCAGACGATGAGGATGTTGAGCTGGCATCCGGGCAGTCATCTCCGCGACAGGCGCCAGCTCGAGATGGACTGCTTTCGCTCCTCCTGAGATTGAATGCCAGAAGCGACGATGCAAGCGGTGCTTCCACTCCAGTGACACCTGCAGTCTCCCCGCCTCCATCAGCTCCCTCGTCTGGAACTGCTACACCCAGGCACTTCTTTTCTTCTCACCGTAACCACTCAGCGAGCAGCGTCAGCCAACTCCTCTCCTCGGCATCCAATCTCGCTCTACCTTATTCCCAGAAGGACATTGCGGACGACTTTAAGAAACATGTCCACGACAAGTTGGAGGAGTATAAGAAGAGCCAGGAAAAGGAGCGGAAGAGGAAGAACCGAGATAGCTGGACACCAAGCCACATTGGCAGGAAATTGGCGAGAAGGAAGGAGAAAGAACACAAGGTCAAGTCGCTCATCGCGCAGACCATCGACAAGCAGGAGTACCTCGTCAAGCTATGCAGAGCCCTCATCAGGTATGGAGCACCAACGCACAGACTGGAGGCCTACATGCGGACATCTGCACAGTCCTTGGAGCTTGGTGGGCAATTCCTGTACATCCCTGGCTGCATGATCATCTCGTTCGACGATGAAAACACTCATACCGCAGAAGTAAAGCTCGTCAGGGAAGACCAGGGCGTCGATCTGGGCCGCATGGACTCCGTCCACAACATCTACAAGCGAGTTGCCAATCGGGACCTTACTGTTCGCGAGGGCACTACCCGGCTCCACGCGCTGATGAAGCGCGAACCTCAGTATTCCAAGCCGTGGCTGGTCCTTATGTATGGTCTCGCTGCTGCTAGTGTCGGGCCATTCGCCTTCCAGGCCCGAATGCTTGATACGCCCATTGCTTTCATCCTGGGGTGTCTAGTAGGACTTTTGCAGTATTACCTAAACGCCAGGTCCGAGCTGTGGGCGTCGTGCTTTACGATCATTGCAGCCTTTATGACGTCGGCGCTCGCACGGGTATTCGGCTCCATCCACAATGGCGAATATTTCTGCTTCTCAGCTCTCGCGCAGTCCAGCATTGCCCTCATCCTGCCGGGTTACACCGTTCTATGTGCCGCGCTCGAGCTCCAATCAGGGGCCATTGTTGCGGGGTCGATCCGATTGGTTTATGCCCTGATCTATTCGCTCTTTCTTGGCTTTGGTATCACCTTAGGTAAGGACCCTATAGGCTCACTCGCAAGGCCATCTGCTGACTCACATATTTCAGGATCTGTCGTCGTTGGCGTCGCCTGGAAAGATGCCGTCTCAACCACGCATTGCCCCCACCCTATGGAGAATTACTGGTTCTTTCTCTCCGTTCCGGTCTTCACTCTGTGCCTCATCGTCATCAACCAGGCAAAATGGAAGCAGGCACCCGTCCAAATGATCATCTCGCTCGCCGGCTACCAAACAAACTACTGGGTGAGCCAGTATATCAAGGGCCAGAACATCGCCAACGCCTGCGGCGCGTGTGTGGTCGGACTCCTCGCCAACATGTACGCTCGCTTCGGCTACGCTCATGAGCAGCGGCTCGTCCGGTGGTGTCGGCGCCACGTGAAGCCTAGGATACTGGGCCTCGTGGGGATTCGAGCGTTCCAGCGCGCGCCTGTCATATATACAGAGGGCGCGGACACGCCGATGGGCTCACAGCTTTCGCTTCCGCACACGGCCGAGGCGGTCGACCACGCGACGTACGGACTCGCGGCGGCGGCTATGCTGCCCGCTATCTGGGTGCAGGTGCCTTCGGGTTTGGCGGTCAGTGGGAGCTTGGTCTCAGGCGTGACTTCTGCGGACCAGATTACCCACAACACAACTGGTGTATCGGTTGCAAGCAACGCGACCGACGGGAGCAGTGTGCAGCTGAACAGCGTCGTTTTGACCGTTGGATACAGTGTCATTCAGATCGCCGTTGCGATTACAGTCGGGCTTTTTGTCAGCACCGTGTTGGTGTATCCGAGGGGGAAGAAGAAGGGTGGGGTGTTCAGCATGTAAAGCTGTGATTTTATATGATAATTTACGACTCTGGCGGTACTTTCTTTGTTTGGGGACCGCTGGCGTGCGGCTTGTTTGGAGCGAGTTTTGGCGTTTCATTGGACGCTCTTTTGAAGGTTGCGGGAGGCGCTTTGGATACCCCAGACCTTTGCGTCTTGTTGATACGTTCATCGCAATGGAATACGACATACAGTGGTAATTGAATGAAAGGACCAAAGGAGAAAGTGTCGAGAAGGAGAATAAAAGCCGTCGTTGCAGCAAGCGAACTGTAACCTGGGAGAACGCAAGGAAACCAGTCAATGCCGCATGCAAGGGATTTGAGGCTCATGCGAGAAGCTTTTTCCATGCATGATGCACCAGGTAATAACTACGGAGAGAGCTGTAACGACGGTCTCCCAAGCCTTGTTGGAGATCGTTCATCTAGCATGATCTATCGAAGCGTTATGTATGGCGAAAGCGGAAGCGAGCGCACCCCGTGCCCCGTGATCTAATAGTGCTGTCTGATATAGGACGGTTACCGGGGAAGATCCTGGTGGTGATCATTCTCATCTTTAACAGACGGCGCGGAGAGCCGAAGACGCGTTTTACCCGGCATTGTTCGATGATCGATCGTCTGAGTTTGATTCCAAAAGGATGCGATGATTGAAATGAGCGCTGACGGATTCGGAGGCATGGTGCACGCTGTATATGCCGCCAGAAGTAGATATTGGTGCGAATCATGTACATACGTACCCGCCTTTAGAGATTCCAAAGGCACCTAATATAGCAGATGGGCGATTTGAAATCCAGCTGCAGAGCTGGAGAGGGCCGATGTTGGCTTTCTGCAAGGTGCGATGGTGCAAGGTGGGCGATGGATGGCTTGCAACGTCGGCAGAGCCGAGCTCGCTCAAACGCTCAAGGGACCAATTTTGCAAAAGCGGTGGAGCTGGATTGGTCGTACGATGCTGGATCATGGATAGACGACCCCCTTTTCTAGAAGCTCTAGAAGACGTGTCTGGGCTGGCTCGCGTCCCTACGCACGGGAGCGCATTGAAGGAAGCGGAGGGAAATGAGCATTGCGGGCGACAGGGCAAAGACCCCGGCACGGCGCTGAAAAAGACTTTCTGGAGAGGCGTAGCTTCACCTAATGGCCGATTGCGGCTAAGGCAGTAGAAACAGGCGAACGGCGCAGGGCAGGATGGGGAAATGATGCGCTGGTGCAGTGCAGCATGAGAGCGCTCTCGTCAATGCCATCTTGCGGCGGCGGCGATCAGTATCGTGTGTGACCGCGAGCGCACTTCCAATGCCCAGCTGGAGCGCTCGACTGCTCCGGACTCCCGGCTTATCAGCATTCGTCACACCTCGTCGTCTCTCCTGCAAATTCCGGTGAATTAAATGCGTCAAGCTCACGCTGGGTGCGGGCCGTTTGCAAGCGTAGCTGTGGTAGGCTGTAGGGGTGGTGAGGTCGGGCATATAGATTTGAGACCTGCGTGCTGGCGCATCCTTGCAGCGAGCAGCAGACAGCCACTGCTCTCCAGCTCCACATCGGGCGTAGCGCGCCTGTGCCCGTCCGGAGCAGTCTGTCTCTACCTCCAGCTTGCACTGCTCTCCCGTCCACGCGCTGCATCTGCCAAACACTCTGCTCTTTCGCTGCTCAAGCATCGCCGCAACGCGCAATCGAACAGCAGGTGAGTTCGCCGTCGCCCTCTCTCGCTCGCAGCAGGCAGCCCGCACGGAGCTTGCCGCTTGGCACGCCGCCTACCCGCCAATCAGCGGGCCCGGAGGCGCGCTGCACGTCTCACTTCACTCTACCAGCCTCAGCGCTCCTGCCCTCCACCTTCACCCACTCTCCACCCTTCACTCGGGCCTCAAAGCCACCATCTTCCCTCTCGGATTCTTCTGTCGCACTCACTAACGACAACTACTCGCGACAGCCCTTCCGTACTCGCCGAATTTTTCGCGCGCAGAGGTGTTCGAACAGCTCCGACCGGTGACAAATCCGAATCCGCCGAAACCCCCTGGAGCAAGCAACAAGCAACACACAACACCGCCTTCTCTCACTCCCGCCCTTTCTCTTCCGCAAACACCTCTCACTTCTCGCACGCACCGGTCTTGGACCACCACATTCGCAACAATGGGTTGTGGTATGAGCACAGAGGAGAAGGAGGGCAAGCAGCGCAATGAGGAGATCGAAAACCAGCTCAAGAAGGACCGCATGATGCAGCGAAACGAGATCAAGATGCTGCTGCTCGGTAAGTTCACTCCTCTACCCTATTGAGAAAAAAAAAATTACATCCGCTCAGTGACCGTGCTCTTATTAGGAGCTGGTGAATCCGGCAAATCCACCATCCTTAAGCAGATGAAGCTGATCCACGAGGGCGGCTACTCGCGCGACGAGCGAGAATCGTTCAAGGAAATCATCTACAGCAACACCGTCCAGTCCATGCGCGTCATCCTCGAGGCCATGGAGTCCCTCGAGATCCCTCTCGATGACCACCGCTCCGAGTACCACGTCCAGACCATCTTCATGCAGCCATCACAGATCGAGGGAGACAAGCTACCGACGGAAGTTGGCAACGCCATCGCCGTGTTGTGGAAGGACCCTGGCGTGCAGCAGTGCTTCCAGAGGTCGAGAGAGTACCAGCTCAACGACTCCGCCAAGTAGTAAGTTCACACCGCCTTGCCCTTGTCCCATATCCGAAGTTTGTTTACCCCACCATCCCCGATCACGACTGACACATTGCACCATAGCTACTTCGACTCAATCGACCGCATTGCCGCCCCAGACTACGTGCCCAACGACCAGGATGTCCTCCGCTCTCGTGTCAAGACCACGGGTATCACCGAGACCACCTTCATCATCGGTGACCTCACATACCGCATGTTCGATGTCGGTGGCCAGCGTTCTGAGCGAAAGAAGTGGATCCACTGCTTCGAGAACGTCACTACCATCCTCTTCCTTGTCGCCATCTCCGAGTACGATCAGCTGCTGTTCGAGGATGAGACCGTCAACCGCATGCAGGAGGCCCTCACTCTCTTCGACTCCATCTGCAACAGCCGCTGGTTCGTCAAGACCAGCATCATCCTCTTCCTCAACAAGATCGACCGCTTCAAGGAGAAGCTGCCCATCAGCCCGATGAAGAACTACTTCCCCGATTACGAAGGCGGTCCAGACTATGCTGCGGCATGCGACTACATCCTGAACCGCTTCGTTTCCCTCAACCAGCACGAGACCAAGCAGATCTACACCCACTTCACCTGCGCCACCGATACCATGCAGATCCGATTCGTCATGGCGGCTGTCAACGGTAAGTTACCTGCCCCACTTCAAGTCTGCCAATAGTGCCCCATAAATGACCAGTACTAATAAAAAGCGTTACAGACATCATCATCCAAGAGAATCTGCGCATGTGCGGCTTAATATAGCCACATCCTACGAGCCAATCTCGCGTGTCGAAGCCGAATGTTGCGATATGAATAAGGGTTCTCAACAGTGAACGGATTGAAGTTGAATAGCGGGTCTGGAGGTCTACACAGCGGAGGCATATGGCAGTGTATACCTGTTTTGCGGCAGCATCCAAGTCGGCGGGTCATTAGAAGCTTTTTCTGCGAGGCCAACGGGAGGGGAACGCTTTTAGCGAACGGTGCTTTTAGTACCTAGGCCCCAAAATCCCATTCTGGCTTCTTTCTCACAGTGTGTCATTGAATGGGCGTTCAGATGCGGCGTGGATTTTGCTTTATGCACCTCTGTTTGTTTTTGTGCCTCATCGGCACTTTGGCTACTGCTGAAGCCTTTCTGTTTCTCGCTGCCCTCGTCGGCTGCGTGGAAACTTCGGCAGAAGGGAATACCACACACTGTTCTCTCTTCCTCTCTTTTTTTTCGACTGTGCACCGAGGTGCTTTTCTTCCAAAACGGCAGATCGGTACTTTTAAGCTTTCCTTCTCTTTGTTTCCCTGGCGGTCCTTTTTCTCTATAGTTCTTGTGTAATCTTTTCTGCTCTTTTTTCTTCTTCTGCTGATGATGGACGAGGCGGTGCAAAAAGCATAGGTCTGGATAACACTTTTCTTTTCCCTCGAAAGCGCCGTGGATAGCCGTGAATAGTTGTGTAGAGATATGCCACGGCTCTTTCCTCTAAATACCTTTGACGATGACCGTTTTGTGCCACCGACCATTGTTCCAAGCTCTACTCACTCTATCCCGGATTGCCTGTCTGGTGGGTGACAAAATAGTTGAGTCGTGCCTGCAATATATAGGACTGCGAGTATGTATATCCTCGATAGTTAACGTAAGTTATACATGCTGAAGCTGCGTAGTTTAGATAAATAAACTCTAGTATATAATACATTGACCTTTCAGAGATGCTCTCGCTAGAGTTAAAGAGGAAACCTCGCTTCTGCTGAATACGTTCAAACTTTATAGGACTCAACTATTTTGTCACCCTCATGCCTGTGTGGAGTGGAAAGGACTAAGGTAAGCACATCCTCGAAGGTCGTGCCCGTAAATACAGCTCCGCACTATGTCAGAACCTGCACTGCTCGCGAAGAGGAGCAGAGAAGCTTCTAATTCGAATCATGCTTCGAGTGACGGTGAGGTTGTAGCAGATGCAGGCACGGCTGTGTAGAGTTACCAGTATTGGGCTTTGGTTATATAACAGGCCTCTGGCGCCAGGCCCTGAGGCTCTCGCTCTATGTTTATGTCTATTATCAAATCTGATCGTGATTGTTTTCCCAAACAAGTTGGACATGCGCTCCATCATACAAAAGATGCCCATTCTTGTACACCCAGGATCGATCACACGCATAATGTGACAATGTACAGATGCGTCAAGTCATACAGTCGTACAATTGGAGCGGCTTCATCCCACATCTTCGTCGTCCGCTCGTGCCAGAAGAGGCGCCTCCGTCGGGCCAGCCTCCTTCCCCTCCTCGTGGTTGATGAAGACGAATGACAGAAACACAACGAATGCGCCCAGCCAGTACACCCAGGACGTGTACTGGCCCTTGAGCACGATCTGGCCGATTAAGCTCAGCGGAATGGTAAGGCTCAGGCCCACCGTTACAAGAAGGGGTGAAGTGAAGAGCATTGCGAGTGCCCAGGTGATGTCGGAGAAGAGCGAGGCTGTGGCGTTTGTCTAGCACACTGGTAAGCGTCTTACGCCAGTTGGAGGGGAAAGAATGAAGAAGGCATACTAATATGATCACCGTGACTCTCGGCGTCGGCGGCAGCTCGAATCGCTCCACGCCCGAGAAATGCAGCGCGACCAAGCCCGGCCACAGCAGAAGGACATTGTAAACGCCCACCAGCCCAAAGAACAGAGCCACGCTCACGCGCGACTCGTCCCCAATCCTCTTCTTGATGAGCGACGCGTACACCCCGTAGAGCACGGCGCTGATGACAGCCATGGCGTTGCCCATCGCCAGCTCCGCTGGCGACTTGTGTGGGAAGCTGCCGCGGTTCTCGTCCGTCTTGCCGCTGAGGTCGACGCCGGAGATCAGCACGATGCCGACCAGCGACGCCAGCACGCCGAGCAGCTTGCGCAGCGTGAAGCGCTCGACGCCGATCATGGAGCCGAAGAGCAGCGTCCAGATGCCGCTGGTGCTCGTGAGGATGGTCGACGAGGCGACGGTGGTGCGCTCGAGGCATAGCGCCATGAAGTAGTTGGCCGCGAACCACAGGAAGCAGAATTCGAGCGCTAGCCGGGCGGTTTCGCGAAAGGAGAGCTTTGACGAGCTGGCATGCGCGAAAGCTTTTGATTGATAGCCTTCTGAGCTGCTTCCGTCCTCGAAGTCGCCGTTAGCGCTGGATATGATGCCGTTGGCTCCTCGAACTGGTTTGATAGTACGCCCCGGGGTGTCTTCACCTTCCTCCTCTTGAGATAGCTGAACATAGCGATTCCTCCTCTTCTGAAACAAGTATCTTATATTCGATATCTTCGAAGGGTTGTTGTAAAGCTCGCGTAAGAGCATAGGAAAGAGAGGTATGATGAACCAGGCCGTATTAATGTAGGTGACGAGATATGGCTTGGAGAAAGTATTGTCCGCAAGAATTGTCTGGAAGCGTCAAGTTAGCGACAGTAATTATAGGGCTTGGGGTAGCCTGAACGCACACTGGCCATGAAGTTCGATGCCGTCCACAGAAACACCGTAGACAGCAGGCAAGATATTCCCAGCGCATGCCGCCAACTGCCATAGTCAAAATGATATCTTTTCATCCATGCTGGTCTGATGCTTGTCGGACCCAGGGAATCTACGTCTGAAGTGGGACTATCGTGCGCCTGCACTGTCGCATTGCCAACAGCCTCGGTGTCTACGTCGTGAGATGAAACAGGCGGACTCATCGTGAAGACTCACGAGAGGGAGAGTATATCCGCCGGTTCGTCATGGAAAGCCCGAAAGATGTGAACGTCGTAGGAAGGATTTTTGGGGATAGAAATAAATACAAAGGAGCTGCGACATGGCGCGATGCGATAAGCCCGTCGGTATGTCAGAGGTAATCAGGCACATGCGTGGTTGGAGACGGGAATCGTCACAAGAGCCAGAAAACCCCCACGCAGCTATGCTCGCGTGCCCAAAAGCATTTGAATCTTGACCAGTCCGCAGCAAATGGATGTCGTATTTATTGGTATATTTGTTCACAAGCAGTGCACCATTATGTACAGTTCGATAGTCTCTCTACAGGGAACAAGCCTTAATGCGGCGAAGTGCACGCACGCCATGATATCGTAGAACAAGACGACCAAAAACGCCGGTACCATCATGGAAACAGATCGGCACATTTTCAAGCTTAGCATGCACACCCTTGGTTCTCGCCTTCTAAATTTATGGGTATTGTCTCTGGAAGGTCGGAGTTGAAGTCGCCCGCTTCCTCCTGAGCCAGGGCTTGTCTTGCAATAACTAGATGGACAGTTAGTTTCTCAAGCTCAATGTTCCAGGAGAAGAGCACCGTACCTTCGAAGGCCTGCTCGACGTTCACAGCTTCTTTGGCGCTCGTCTCAAAGTAGGGTATTCCACCTTTCGACTGGCAAAATGCCATTGCACGTTTTGACGATACCTTTGCGCAGATAATTAGCAATTGGAATACCATCATCGTTATAGAATACCCACCATGCGCTTGCTCTCCTCCACGTCAATCTTGTTACCAAGGACAACCTAGACACAGTAAGTTCTTCCGTCCCGTCCCCGAACAATCGAAGAAGCCTACAAATGGAAAGCTCTCTGGGTCCATTGGGCTCGCTTGGATTAGGAATTCATCCCTCCAGCTATCCAGAGTATCAAAGCTCTTCGAATTATTAACGTCGTATACTAGCACGCAGCAGTCGGCACCGCGATAGAATGCAACGCCTAAAGACTGGAACCTTTCCTGTCCTGCCGTGTCCCACAGCTAGCCTAACATCAGCCAAATTGCCTTCCAGCGCTTTATGGCTCTCAACGTACCTGCATCGTAACGAGCCGGTCGTCCACCAAGACCTCTTTCGTGAGGAAATCTGCACCTATCGTGGCCTTGTAGCTAGCGCTGAACTTCTTATTGACCTAAAAGCAGATCGATGGCGTTATTATAAGCGGGATGAGAAAGGAATCGATGTACCATACGTATTGGTTCATAAGACTGGTCTTGCCGACGCCGCTATCCCCAAGGATTATAACCTGCCTCTCGAATTAGAACCTCTGCCGCAATACGGTGCCCATGGACGCATTGCGCACCTTCAGGAGCACCTTTCTCTTCGACGCCATGGTACTGCAAGCTCCAGGCGCAGTGGCCACTCCCTATAGCCTTGAGAATTTGCGTAGGCAAGCTTCGATAAAGCTACTGTTATGAAGCGAGCGTCGTGGATGGTCCAATGGAAAGGCGGGGCGGATGAAGGCTAGGTCAGTCGAGTAGGTCGATCGTAGGGAGTCGTTATCGTCAGAGGGGTAGGATTGTCGCGCGTAACAAAGGACGATATATGTCCTTTGTGGGTGCCTGGGAGACTGTTGGAAGCTTGGTCGCCTGCCGCTCGAGTGCATCATGAGGTCGACGATGGAGCTTGGCGTCCCGGGCTGCGCAATAGCTGAAGTGGTCCGCCGTAGTACTGCGGGCAACCATAACGAAGCTAAGGGCTCTACCCCCGCGATCACTTTTCAGAAAGGCAAACAACGACAAGGAGACACACAGGTTCAACTTTCCCAATTTCTTCCGTCGTGGTTGGTACCCTGTCCGAGTCGGATCAGAGAAGGCGGGATGCAATGACGTTCAGACGAGGTCATAACTACTCAAATATGTCTATGGAGGAGCTGAGCAAATTGGCTATGACGCGTGAGATTACTGATGAGAGGACGGGCCCGTTGGCAGCGATTTAGACATTTCAATGTCGGATTCTGCGTTCAGGCTAGCAAACTGTGCTGACCTGATGTCTTCATGCTCGAGACTATAATAAGAGAGGTCGCAAAGCCCAAGAACGAAAGTCAAACGCCCATCCGTCAACCTAAGATTCATGGTATTTGACCCTCCCCTCCATACCAACGCCATAGCTTAAACCAAAACTGATTCACCGAAAGCACCAATGCCCCGTCCAGTATGGAGCATTAATAGCGTTGCTGTATCGAAGCCGGGAAAGCGGGCGACTGTTGTTTCATCTCCGCCATTTCTCTGATACGTTTGATCAGATTACTGTAAAATAAAGGTCAGCTTCAGAATCAAACTCTGAGAGGACAACAGTACGCACCTGACGGGCAAATGACACATTTCTTCCTCCATTCGCACCAGTGCGATAGCGTCCGCTTCAGCGCCTTCTTCTGCTGCATCTTCGTTGTTCGCCTCGCCCGACTTCCTCTGCTGCTCGTGCTCCGCAATATGCTCCTTGACCAGTCGCTTGCCGAGATCTTTTTCGGCGCCATACACCTTGTGCGTGCATCCGTCGACGCCACACATCCACATCTCTTCTGGGCCGTTAGGCTCCGTAGTTGGCAACTCTTCCGTCACTATCGGTGGAGGTGATGTCGGTGTAGGAAGGCGAGGATGATTCCGAGTGTTGCGCATATGCGGCGGCTCACTCCTTGACGTGTGGCGTCCTCCGTTCAAAACAGGAGCTGGAGGCTCAGTCTTCTGTCTCAAGGGCAATTGGGTCCTCATTTCCGATTCTAAGGCAGATGCAGCAGATAGGTCGTCCTCAGAGGCAATATCTTCGATGTCTCGGCTTTCGCTAGCAGCTCGTTTCCTTGGTCTGATATCGCCGTCAAGGTCCTCGCCCTTTCGCTTTGATGGGCTGGTAATCTCCATGATCCCATCATCTTCGCTTCCCTCATTCTCTTGTGTCGCTTCCACTGACTGGCGGTAAGATTTTCCACGCTGTCTGCGTCCTTTGTCTACGAACTTGCCGCTCTTCGGGCGCAACACTGACTTCGGCCGTTGAGGACTATTCGGCTCGACCACCGCTTCTGAGGAATCATCACTTTCGGATGATTCACTGCTATCCTCGTCCGCATTTACTTTGACTTTGTCTGCCATCTCCTGCCGCGACAGCTTCTTCAGCTCATGGAGAAGCATTTTCTTTCTTGTTACGGCGGGTAGCTTCGCGCTAAGTAACTCCTCGTATACTGATAATGCATGCCAATTCGTGTTGCGCTGCTTAGTCTCGCTCATAAAGTTTATGAGACGTGACGCAATTGCCATCATGTAATCAGCGGCATCGTCCTTGGTCTCGAAATTGAATGCCATCCATAAGTTGGAAGCAAACTCGGCCACCGTGCTGGCTTGAGGTTGGCTTGTACGACCGTTGTTGTACAGGTTGCCGCCAAATGATAACATCTGCTTCCAGATCATACGGGCCCTGGCATCAATTTCATCATCGGTAGGCATAGCCAATTGTGCTGCACGTCGTCGAGATGAGGTGGTTGATACATTATCGACGTTGTCGTCCTTTTGAGATGCGCTCCTGACTGAGCGTGTGCGAACAGTGCGCCCGTTAGCAACGGAGGCACTACCACTTCTAACCGATGCTGTACGCGGACGTGGTTTTGGAGAGGTTATGAACATTTCCTAGGAGTAACGCTCAGTGATTGCGCAAAATCGTTGAACTTTCGACAACTTACAGGAAATTTTTCCTTCAAGTGCGTGTGGAGAGGTGTCGTCGTCCAGTAGGACATCTTTTGCTCTCTATCCTCTTTCGCCATGGCTTTGGCGAGGAAAAATCGATGCTTATACATCAGCTCCGCAGCTGCGGTGGGAGTTTTCGCTCGGTGGGAATGATCTTTCGCGTACTGCAAACGTTCAGCTACTGCCAGGAGACAAGGAAGCTAGACTCACCATTGCAAATAACTTCTTAGCACTGTGATGCTCGCCATCGGAAGAGCCGTGGGTGTCCTTTAGGAAGTAGAATAAGTCGACGGCCTCAACCATGTGGTCGTACATCGGCTTGTAACTCTTGCCAGGGCGTATTTCGAACCAACCAGCCTGTCCGAGTGCCCATATTGCGTAGGCGCCATCGTCGAATTGGCCGTATGCGTATCGCGTCACATTCGAAATTTCGATTTTGGGCGAGGTTGAGGATGGGTTCAGTACTATATCCCTTGATCAGTGACTGACGACTTTCGAAGTTGGTAGGAGATAGGTATTGGCCGTACAGAGATGGAGTTGATCCTTTCTGAGATTGCCCAATCGACCAGTTACTGTCACCGGAGTCTTCGTGTCCGCTTCCAGCAGATTTGCAATCTGTCCATGCTTGCTATCAACGATCTCGGCGTTGCTAAGGAAGATCTGAGGCCAGTCGTCCTCGCTGCGCATAGAGGGGTCTCGTGGCTTCAACACTTTATTCTCCGCGGTCGCCATAGTGAATATGCGCGAAGGCTCGCTTGCATAATGTCTGCCTCGTAAGTGTTGTTGGCACGATTGTGGATGTAAAGTTCTTGAAGAGTGGATGGAAGGAGAGGCGCTTCAGTAGCGGCAATGTCATTTGACAGCGCGTCGCGGTGTCGGCGGCGCGTGGGGAAGTGACGCACAGGGTTCAGCCAAAGAAAGTTTCAGTGCAGTCCAACTTGAACCATCTTCCTTCTGCACAACACTCGGGTGCATAGCACAGTGCCCAATGGCCGCGCAATCATGTCTCAATCATCAAAAATCATTGAGGGTGTCTTTGGTTTGTGCCTAGCGAATTGGATCTATTGCATTCGAGAGCTAACGCACCTGCGTGCTGTAGCTGTCCATAAACCCCTAGGCATATCCTCCGCACAAGTTCTCCGAGACCTCCAGTCCGCCTTCAACCCGTCAAAGACGTTTGCGCCATGGCTTGCCCGTGAGAAGGACCGTCTAAATGACGAATATAATCGACCAAAGAATAGGAAATGGAGCTACAAACAGAAGACTCGATTCCGCAATCTCCAGGTGAAGCTTGGACACGGGGGCACGCTGGATCCCATGGCAACAGGCGTCCTGATTGTAGGCGTCGGTAGTGGCACAAAGTGTCTCAACCAGTTTCTCGAATGCACCAAAACTTACGAGACCGTCGTCTTATTTGGAGCTGCAACCGACTCTTACGATGCCGTTGGGAAGATTGTTGCCAGAGCCCCGTGCGAGCATATCACACGGAGTAGTGTAGAGGAGGCGCTGGCCAAGTTTAGAGGAAATATAATGCAGAAGCCACCCATCTTTTCTGCACTCAAGGTCCAGGGCAAACCAATGTACGAGTACGCCAGAAAGGGCGAAGAACTGCCCATTGAAATACAGGAACGTCCCGTTAAAGTCCACGAATTAGAGCTGCTAGAATGGCTTGACGGTGGAAGTCATCAATATCAATTTCCCACAGAGGAAGCGGATAGTGCGTTGAAGGCAGCTGCACAGAAGGTCATGGCCGTAGAAGACAAGGCGATTGATGATAGCACGCTCAAGGGTCCCTCTAATAGCGCCGACTCGTCTCCGGGCCTGAGAAGAAAGCGAGAAGATTCCACAGACCATCTAATTACGGCGACATCGCCGTCCCGGAAGAGACAAAGAACTGAGCCAGAGGCACTGATGTCAGGGGCACTTCCACCTCCTAAGGAAACCGAAAAGAACGATGAAGTTGCAGCACCAACTAGCAACGACGAGGTTAAGACTTCAGAGACTGTAGAACCGCTACCTCCCTGTCCGGCGCCAGCTGTACGCCTTCGCATGACGGTCTCGTCTGGGTTCTATGTGCGTAGCCTCGCGCATGATCTAGGTGCCGCTGTGGGAAGCCTCGGTCTCATGGCCGCACTTGTACGATCAAGACAAGGCGACTTCGAGTTGGGCAAGAACGTGGTCGAGTATGAAGATATCGGCAAAGAGGAGGAGGTCTGGTCCCCTCAGGTTGAAGCCAGCCTTGACCGCTGGGCAGCAACGACAGAAGCAAAAGATAACGGCGAGGCAAGATCCGAAGAACCGTCGAACGAGGGAGTTGCACAAGCGGCAGTCAACTGAGTGTCTCTTGATATTCTTAGCGTTGGAGATACCAGGGTCCGGATTCTTTTACGAGATAATTCTAACGGCGCCAATACAGCCGCTGCGGGAGCAGTACTTTGACAGTGGGTATCGGCGACTCTTACATTTACTCTCTGATCAAATCAAATCAGTTGGATTTGAACTGCATCTTTTCCAATCGTTCTTGACAAGTAATTTGATGAAAGAGAATTCCTGAGCGGCCCGCTTCGGGTACGCGGGCCTGACAATCTCACCGCCGAGGACTATCAATGTTGAAGCGAACAACCCGCTCGCTCTAGCTGCAGTTCTCAACAACAATTTAGGTCGTTGCATGCAGTAGTGACGATGATTATTTGCTCGAATATTGGGGTCACACGATCACATGCCGAGATTTGTACACGTTCCACTGCATGGCGCGAGTTCAGGGCTCCTTATCGCCGGAAGTAGGCAAAAAACGTTCTCTACGCGAGGTCGACGTGTAAGAAAAGCGCAAATCTTTCAGCCTCTTGCTTCCAATCACGCGGTTCCTGCGCTATTCTGCACCTTCTAGGTTGACGGATAAATCTCATTGGCTTGTTGTTGGTCCCTTGAGATGCGCGTGCCGGGGACTCCGTGGCCTAAGGGTCCGCAGTTTCCCGCCCACAAATACGCGATAGGTACATAAAGGTCACCTTCCACCGCTCCATCTCTTCTTGTCAGAATCACCCACCGTCACGGCTTGAAAACTCTCTCACCAGGTAACTTCAATCTATACTCAACCAGTATTTTGAGTTTACCTCAACTCTGACGATCGTAACTGTTCCAGGCGCCAATTTACTTCAACGCTCTCGAAATTAATTTCAGGGCCATTGCCCAGTCGCCAAGACGTTTTCTAATCTCCTAAACTCGTAAGTTCACAGAACTGCTCTTTTCGCGACCATTCCAGTCTTTGGAGAATTGTTTCTGATGCTTCCTCAGGGTCCATCACCCCTTCGCCGGCCTTCGTACTTCGCCTCCTGCAGGTGGATCAACGGAGGCAGCTGAAGTGCAATAAACGACCTTTTCAACAAAGGAAGTGAGCAATTACTGATCAGCAAAAATGGCACCTCACGCTGAAGAACGCTATCCAAATGGGGCAAATGGAGCTGGTGTTGTCTCCCAGGCTCGTGACGATCTCTTCGTGGTGAACTCTCCCAATGTCGTCTACACGGACGAAGAAATCAGGAGCAAGTACACCTACCGCACCACGTCAATTTCAACTGGAGAGAACGGTAAGTTTGTCGCCACGCCAAAGGAGACTGTGTACGACTTCAAGGTCGACCGTAAGCTGCCAAAAACCGGTGTGATGCTCGTAGGCTTGGGTGGTAACAACGGTTCTACTGTAACTGCTGGTATTCTCGCCAACCGCCGTGGACTGGTCTGGGATACTCGTGAAGGTACTCAAGCTGCCAACTACTATGGCTCAGTCATCATGGCGTCCACCGTCAAACTCGGTACCGACGCGAAGACCGACAAGGAGATCAACATTCCGTTCCACAACTTGGTCCCCATGGTCCATCCTAACGACCTTGTCATTGGTGGCTGGGATCTCAGCGGACTGGACTTGGCTGCTGCCATGGATCGTGCTCAGGTGCTCGAACCGAGCTTGAAGAGCCTCGTGCGCAAGGAGATGGCTACAATCAAGCCATTGCCCAGCATTTACTACCCTGACTTCATTGCTGCCAACCAAGAAGGCCGCGCCGACAACTTGATTCCGGGTTCAAAGGCTTGCATGGATCATGTGGACCACATTCGCAAAGATATCCGGTGAGTGTCTCGAATCCCTTCTCCTGTCACGAAACTGACCTCCTGTGAAGCGATTTCAAGGCCGCAAATGACTTGGACAAGGTCATTGTTCTGTGGACCGCAAATACGGAGCGCTATGCCGACATCATCGAAGGTGTCAATGATACCGATGAGAACCTCTTGAAGTCAATTGAGGCTGGCCACGAGGAAATTTCTCCCTCTACAGTCTTTGCTGTCGCCTGTATTCTCGAAGGAACCCCATTCATCAACGGCTCGCCCCAGAACACCTTCGTCCCTGGTGCAGTCAAGCTGGCGGAGAAGCATGGCGCCTTCATCGGTGGTGATGACTTCAAGTCCGGCCAGACCAAGATGAAATCTGCTCTTGTGGACTTCCTCATCAATGCAGGTATCAAACTCACCTCCATTGCCAGCTACAACCACCTTGGCAACAATGACGGCTTGAACTTGAACTCCTACAAGCAATTCCGCAGCAAGGAGATCTCCAAGTCCAACGTCGTGGATGATATGGTTGCCGCCAACACCGTGCTCTACAAGGAGGGCGAGCATCCCGATCACACTGTCGTCATCAAGTACATGCCTGCTGTGGGCGATAACAAGCGTGCCTTGGACGAATACTATGCCGAGATCTTCATGGGTGGCCATCAGACCATTTCGATCTTCAACGTCTGCGAGGACTCTCTGCTTGCGTCGCCCCTGATCATTGACCTTGTCCTGGTTACGGAGATGATGACCCGCGTCCAGTGGAAGGCTCAGTCGGAAGCGGATTATGCAGGCTTCCACAGCGTTCTGAGCGTTCTCAGCTATATGCTCAAGGTTAGTTATGCTGCACTGCCCTGTTCTTGTTAACTTGCTGATTGAAACCAGGCGCCCTTGACGCCTCCGGGAACTCCTGTCGTCAATGCTCTCGCCAAGCAGCGTGCTGCCTTGACGAACATCTTCCGCGCCTGTGTTGGACTTGAGCCTGAATCCGACATGACCCTCGAGCACAAGCTTTTCTAGTTCCACAATTTATGTAGTGACTTGACCTTTGAATTCAACTTCAGTTGTGCCTCGATGGGGATTCTGCTCTCTTCAACATGGGTAGGAAAATGGTTTTCAGTCTTGGTTTGTTCGCTTGATGGATTCAATGGTACTGCGGTATGAGGAGAATATGCAATGAGGACCTTTCATCGAAATTGGAACTGAAAGGAGATGCAGCTAAAATCAAATTGCGATAATTATGCGCTCGTTTCATAACAACGAAGACAATACAGTCCTTTCTGAAGATGCATAATTCAAAATATTATCTGTTGCTCACGTATGTGTAGCTTTGCGCTCGTAGTGAAGTTAGGTAGGTACTACTGCAGTCTGCAGAAAGTCGCATCGCTCCTGCCTTCAAACGCGTCAACCTCACAAGCCAGCAACTAATTCATCACAACGCAACTCCTTGTGTTATGTAACCATCAATTATGGCGCCTCAGTCACCTTCAATTCAGTCGTTCTTCCAGCCTGCTGCACCTTCAAAAGCGGCGCATGAAGCACGTCCTGCTGCTGTCCAGCAGCCTCCAGAACCTGGCGATGGCTTCACTGAAGCCGAAAAGCAAGTACATCGCCCCTCCACTATCGAAAAGACTTGGAACCCACCGCAGGAGTACGATGATGTCGATATAAGTGACCTCATCCCCGGCCCTGGTTGTCGCACGTTCATGGGCCGAATCGTGAATTTCTTCGACCAGCAGACTCCGAGCAAAAGGCCTCGTGCAGCGAAAGGATGCGTCAAGATGATCATCAAAGACGATACTGGCGCACTCACAGTGAGTTGTCTTTCTGTTCATAGCGTAATTAACGCGTCTGAGGCGTGAAATAGATCCGCCTTTGGTACGCGAACCCGCTGCCCGCGCTCCGACTCGGTCACCTCGTCACGATATGGACATCGCATATATCTAACAGTGAACATGGTACATTTACGTCATCAACTGCGCCGCTTTTCACCTCCATCTTCCCAGAACGTGATCGCGGGTGCCATTTGATGTTGCATGAGGCGAGTGACGATGGCAACCTGTGCAAAGCGCCGCTCGGATATCGGCCAGGTCGTCCATTACGCGACTTGATCACCCTGAAGAACTTCATTGATGGAGGATATGATATCGTTGGCTCAAGAATTTTGGTCGCTGTGAAGTGGATCGGAGGACGGAAGAAAGGTGAAGATCAGTCAATTGCGCTCATCAACTCATACGTGGAGACGTTTCTCTCTGACGCTATGCAGTGACGAACAAGAAAGGTCTCGAGAATGACGTCGTGAGTGTTGGAGTCTTCGATCATACTGCCGAGGCAACGTTCACGCTCTGGGGCCCAACCACCGTCTCTGTGACAGCTTGGAAAACCTCGCAGACTATCCTGCTCTTCACAAGCCCAGGATGGCGCATCGACCGCAAAGCGTGGATTTCGTTGAATGCCAGCACATGCGTTGATGTTGATCCGAGTATCGAGGATGCGGAGTGGCTCCGAGGATTTGCGCAACGCATTACTCGCAGGGAGCACACCAATCCAGAGTTTCCCCAAGACATCTTCGATTTCGAAGCGGCACTGATGTCTCCTCAGCGGGTCCTCTGGACTCTCGGTGACCTTGACGAGTTCGCAAGGGCTGCTCCAGGAGAGCGATTCATGGGATATCTCTCCGCGATCATCATGGAGCTGAACATTGTGAAATACGAGCGCAGAAATATGCTCCTCTGCAATGAATGCTGTGGCGTGCCCCTCTTCGCCAACTTGGTATCGACAAAATGCAAGCAATGCGAGAAACAGGTCGCGCTCCGAATCAATCCACGCTTGCTCGGCCCCCTGATCGATGAAACCGGGACTACTACCGGCGGAAAGCTCATTGTCAGTACGCGAGCATGGGAGCAGCTCCTCGGGCGTACGACAAGCGAGCTAGTTGCTACTTCAACTGAAGAGCTGAGAACTATCGAGCAGAGACTGCTGTTTCTCCGCGTAAATCTTGTCTTCGGTTGGGCAGCGGAAGAAGCGGAAGGAAACGTAGGCCGACTCTGCATTTGGGAAGTCCATGCGTGAAGACTTCCTTTGAACGAGGCCATCCCGCTTGCTTATGGGAAATTGCAATTTGCTGAAATGTTTTCTCATATCTTGCGATACAGGTGGAGCTGATAACGCATGTTTTCCAGCGGTATCGGGTATTTCAATCCCTCGGGCAATCTGAACCAGATAGATTCACATGTCTTGAGCTTCTCCCATGCTCTTTCAGAAGTAGACTCAGTACTTTTGCTCTCAGATGTTACACCTTGTTGCTCTGAGTCTTGATCTGTATCAGACCTCTTCTCTTTCCCAGCTTTAAGCAGTGTGTGATCAAGTAACCAATGCATAGGGTACTTCTTCTCCTTCCCATTGAGAGTTACTGTGGAATAACTACCAGGGCTGTCTGCGACGAGTAGCAGTGTTCCTGGCTGCACAGCTGCGGTGAGATTCGCCAGGAACTTCTGGGCGAGAGGTATCGAAGTTGTGTACAGCTCGTTCAGTGTGAACATGAGGGTAACGAGAGAAGCCCCAGATAGCGCCTTTTGTAGCTCTGATGCATCCATGGAGAGCAAGTCGGCCTGCATGGCGGAGACTGTGAATTGCGGAGCCTCGACTAATGCCGCATTGGAAGCTTTGGCAGATGCTGATGCATACGCAGACAGAGGAGGAGGAGTGGTGATGCCCGAAACAAGAGAGTTTATAATGGCTGACCAATCCGCAATGTCAATTGTGCGAACATACATGCTTTTGCATCGCTCTCCTTGGGGTTCAGCATCCTGGCCTTCGTTGACCAAATCTGATAGATTCTTCACAATTGCAGCAAGACCCACAATCTCGGCACCTGCACCTCCTCCCAAGCAGGTGATCGCAATGGTTCCTCCATTTTCACTATCATCACAAGCTCCGTCTATCAATGGCAGAATGTCCTTGAAGATTTCGGCATAACAGAGCGCCCGACTTGGAGACCATCGCACAGCATAAGCCTCGAGATACTCTTTCTGCCCAAACGCCTTCTGGAAGTCACGATTGTATAGATGTTGCTTGATCTCCTGGAGTGTTGTCGAGATGTCTGAGCCGATTGTTGCTGGGAAAGAGTCTCGAAAAATATTCAGGAGAAGCTGCTGGAGGCCCACCGGGACTCTTTTCAAATTCTCCGCTTCCTTCTCACCAGAAACACTAGCGCCTTTCTTTGATTTTGCACTATTGGATTTAACGGGGTTCTTCGTTTTACTGCCTCCTTTCCGCGGTGCCATGGCCGATCTCGCAGGAGTTAAGGAGATCAGAAAACAGCGGACAGTCAACTCCCGCTGGTTTTCGTTCGAAGGCGCACTGATTCAGCACCGAAGCTCTCCGGCCCGAGCCCCTCCACAGCGATGGGAGAGCTTTTATCGATAACGCAGAGAGGTTAAATACTTACCCCTCCCAGAAGAAGTCTGACGGATTAAAGACGGAAACCTCTTGTTGAATCTCAGAAATTGATCAAAAGTACTCTGTAATAGAAAATCTGCCTCAGCCATGCGTTTGCCGTACACTGACAACCCACCGAACTTCACCTCGGAGGAGGATAAGGCGACTCTCGAGGCCGTCAAGGCAAGACGTGGACCGAGGGGACTCATAGCTCTCGATCTTGCCCTCCTGCACGCCCCTCCAATTGCAGGTGGTTGGTATGTACCTCTGCTTCTATGTGTATATTGACATGTGTCATGATAATTCAATTAACGAAATGACAGGAACGCATTGCTAGGTGCCGTTCGAACGAAGAATTCTCTCAATGCTTCAATCCGCGAAATTGCCATTAGCCGAGTTGCCGTACTGAACAAGGCGTGGTTCGAGTGGAATGCTCATGCCCCGATATTGAAGGATGCGGGAGAGGTCAACGACGAGGGCATCAACTACGTCAAGACTGCTCCACCTACACAGAACCAACCTCTGGGCAGCGGGCCTTTGGACGAGAAGCACGCGGCGGTCATGGCGTACGCAGATGCCATGACAAAGGACGTAGAGGTATCCGATGCCGTCTTCAGCAAGATCAAGAGCTTGTTCTCCGAGCGGGAAGTGATTGAGCTCACGGCGACCATTGCCGCGTACAACTGCGTGAGCAGATTCCTGGTCGCTCTCGACGTCGGAGAGGCCAATTCAACGGGTCCGAATTAAACTATTTCAGATAGATGAGAATCCAGCACTAAGACTTCAATCAGGACCGAAACCAAATCTTTGAATGCCTCCTGACTTTGAGGGAAAGGAAAAGGCAGGCATCGTCGCTGGCGAATAGTTAGACTTTCATCGGCACAATCGAAATTAAAATTCTTGCATTAATTCTTGTTGGATGGATTCCAAGTTGATCTACAATTGAAGCCTTACCTCTCCGATATGGAAGCCAGGATCGGGAGAGGAGCCGCTAGCCTGTTTCAGAAGTGGAGAAGCCAGCGCGCGAGCAACCTCATCTCCCAATTTCCTGTTTTTCTCAGCGCTTCACTCCATTCAGGATGTCCATGTGGTGCCAACCACTCGGCTCTCATTATCTCTGCGCGACCACAAGCGCTTGCAAATCGCTGCTGTACACATTTCGAGGAGTCTTATGACTTCTAACGTCAAGATGTTGGTCTCGTGGGCTGCTCCTTCCCCTAGAGGCATGTGCTGGTCACTCAGGATTGGGCATGCATGAGAACATTATGCAAGCACACTTTTAAAAGAGCACTGGTGATTTGCTGTGTGATATACCTTGGGTCTTTAAAGGCAGAGCTAGAGCCATGGCCTGGACGACATTTCGACGTCGTGCAATTCGTGCAATTCATGCAAGGACTAAGCAATGCCCTTCCCAAGCGGTGCGGCCGATCGAATCACTCTTCTTGCCAAAAGTCGAAGCTAGGCTTCACTTGTTGGTAGTCTTCGACGTTTGTGAGGTATAGTTTCGTTACATTTGACATGTCGAATGATAACACTTTTGGACACCATTGCAAGGTCTGTGCGTGGTGAAGTCATCGCAACGACGCGAATATGGAGTAATTTGCACATGCAATATTAAGCACGCCTTGCGCTCAATGCGCGTCATCAAAGTTTGGTGCCTTGCGAATGGAAGACGTCATACTGGTGTTACGCGAAAGTTTGTTAGGCAGCGCGCGCAAACAAGGACGGCACCCGATATAAATAGTGCCCAAGGTAACTACGTTCTTCTTCCTCTCTTCTTCCACTCTTCAACACCAAATTGCCGACCTCGACTCTTCTCACCAGCCCTCATCTCCAAAACTCCCTGCAAGTTACACCAATAGCTAAATAGCAAGGCATCATGCATTTGGCTCGTGTTGGCTCGCTCATCCTTCGCTTCGGCGAGTTTGTGTGCGCTGCTGTAAGTTGCTTGCCCTTTGATACTAGCTATTGCAGTTACTAACATCACGGTTAAGGTTGTGCTTGGTATCATGGCGTACTTCCTCTCGCAGTACCATCATACTCACTCCGGTCCTCGTAAGTTGAAATTCCTCATTCCTAGCGCATACAGATCACTGATACCTTCAGATGGTCGTGAGATCTACACCCTAGTTGTCGCCGTCCTGGCCCTCATCCTCTCGCTCATCTGGATGATACCCACTCTTACTCACATGCTCCATTACCCCATGGACTTCATCATCTCCGCTGCCTGGTTCGCTGCCTTCGGCATCCTTGTCAACTACCTCAGAGGCCAGAACTGCGGTGGCGTCTTCCACTGGGGTGGTATCCAGCATGGCGGATACTGCGGGGAATGGAAGGCCGCTGAGGCGTTCAGCTTCATCTCAGCTTGCCTCTGGCTCGCGAGCTTTTTGCTGGTATGTCTCAACTCGTACACAATGATTACTTCTCGTGAAACTGATTCTGGGAATCCACAGGGCATCTACATCTACCACAAGCTCCGCAACCGTGACTCTCGTGACTCTCGTGGTAACCATGGTGCCGCGACAGTCTAAGCGATCGGGCTGACTGTTGCGCGCTTTGCACGTTTACTATCCAAACTTGGAAAGCCGCAACTAAATAGGCTCGCTCCTCATACTCGACCTCAGGTCTTTATTTCACGAAAATTGCGCATCACGATGGTGTTTCTGTGGGCGATTGCGATTGTTTAATTGCGAAACTGGGTTCACAACACTTTCTTTCAATGGACTCTTAAGGCGATTGATACCCTCAGGACAAGCGGAGCATGTATGCGTGGCGCTTCAAGGTAGTCCTTCAAAAATATGAGCACATGCTCGGATTCAAAACTTCTTTCCCAAATTACTCTCACTTTGTGTTCTCTTGATGGTGAATGACGTTCACAGTGTGCCTCGGCTTGCCCCAGTTGTGCAGTCTGACCCATACTCCACAATATGCATGCCTTATGCCCAGATTTCCCCGCATTGAGCAACGCTGACACAAATGTCCGGACAATCACCAACTTCATAGTATAAAAGAACTTAAGGGAAATACGTAGGACCTTTCGAATTGCTTTCCTTACTTAGTCGGTGGACGATAGGGATGAATACTGATATTGGCTCAGTGGTGTAAGTCCGCTTAGTCGATGCTCTTTTCACACATCTAATAAATCGAATGTCTGCTCGCATGCTGACTGTCATAGAACCCGCCACGTTTAATTCATAACTCTGTCGGCATACAAAGAAGCAGTCAATCTATATCGACGCGTCGGAATATCTTAAACCATTTATATTCAACTTCCAAAATGGCCCAAACCAGCTCAGCATCGCGAATCTTCCCTGGCGACAAGCCTGAGCATGCTATGCCCTCGGATGCCCAGACTCGCGCAAACATCCAGCACGTCCTCGACCACGGCTATGTGATCATCCGCAATGCATTCTCTCTCCAGGATGCCGCCGCCGCCAAGGCAGAGATGCGACGGCTGAGCGGCGAAGGCCCGAAGGCCGGCAGGAATCCATTTGAAGGGCTCGACACCAACCGGATCTACTCGCTACTGAACAAGACGCGCGTGTTCGACAAGTACTGCATGCTCCCGGAGGTGCTCGCGCTGAACGATTACTTCCTGGACCCGGGGTACCAGGTCTCGGTGCTGCATACGATTCAGATCAACCCTGGAGAGAAGGCGCAGGCGTTGCATCATGGTACAGTCTCCTTTGCAACTAGGAAGGAGGACTCGAGAGCTAACGCGTGGATCTTGCTGTGCAGATGATGGCTATTGCCATCTACCTAGGCCGCGACCTCCTCTTGGGACTGCTATTCTAGTTGGTGGGTATACTAACGGAGTGAACACTGAAAAGCGGCCAGCTTGCTGATTTAAAAGCGTTCGATGACTTCACGGCCGAGAATGGCGCAACGCGAGTAATACCAGGGAGCCACAAATGGCCCGATTCGCGCCGTCCACTTGAGGAGGAAACAAAGCCGATGGTTTGCCCAGCGGGCAGCGTCGTGTAAGTGACTCTGTTCAGCGGAGCAAACGTGCCTCTCGGTAAATCTCCTGGCGCTCTGACGAGACGTTCAAGTTACTTCATAGGCCTAGTGTGGCACGGCGGCGGGAACAACAGAACGTCTGTGCCTAGGATGAGCATGACGGTACAATACTGCCAGCCATATGTGAGTCGCCGTGGCACTTGATATAAGCGATCAGTCCACACCTGACCGGGATCCTCAGATTCGACCAATTGAGAACATGATGCTTGCCGTCGACCCGAGGCGCCTTGCCGAAATCGATGATCGGATTGTGGAAATGATGGGATACAGAGTGCACCGGCCCTTCATTGGGTACGTGGATGGGCTCAATCCCCTGAAAGGCGCGCAGCGAATGGTGGATTGGTTGCAAAAGCCATTAGAGAAAGAGCCTCCCGCGTTTGCTGAGGGCTCGAAATGGGAGGAGACAAACAAGCCGCAGCGTCAGCGAAGTAATCTATGATTGCTTAAAGAAACATAATATGCGGTTCACGGCCTGGAACAGAAGTTGAACTGGACGTGAACAGTGAGAACTTGAGAAGACAGTATTGTACACTAGGCAACCCTTAAAATGTCAAGTAATTCCAGGCTAAACATGCACACCGTTTTATTCCCAAAGCGCCACATGACGACAACCATCGGAGAGAAAAGCGAGTTATGGGAGCTTGAGTCCCAGTTGTTACGAATCCTCCACGGATCTTTAAGGCGAATGCTCCGATGGGGGTTAAAGTGGCACCCATGTAGATGACTCGTTTGGCATTGCTCGGAGTCTAGGCCGCATCGATAAATTCGAGGCTGTGCTCCTGTCACGTCCGATAGCCTGAAGGCATTTTTGGAAAGGCGCATTGGAAGCGGAAAGTGAAACCGAGGTTACGAGCATCATGCAATTGCTGGGCTGAAGCGACCCGCGACCCAAATTCCCAATCCGGCCGGCTGGTTAATCTGTGCGCTCGCCAGGCGATATTCCTTTTTCCCGAAAAGGGGTGGGCGAGCCTCTTTTAGGCCCCCGTTCCGCCTAAAATCGACGAACCCTGCAGGGATTTTGAAATTGCCATGGTCCAGCTCGCGGAGACAGCAATTCGACCGGGTTGTTAGCACGTGCGCCCCTCATTTTAAAGTTTAGGTGAAGCATGACGCCGCAACGCCACGCCATTTCCGCTCTCCCGCACGTTGTGTGGCAACGCCACGACTTCCTTCGCTGCGCCTTGGAACGTTCTGCGCGCATTCGCGTCGCCTTAGCCGTGTCGTTGCAAAGCAGCGTACACCTTGCAGTCTGGAAGCCTCCTCCTGTCAGAGACGCTTTGATCGGCTTGCGACAGGACGTCAAAGGTTGGCAGAGCCCTGGTTGATGCCAAAGAAAACCAACTTTTCGACCAGTCTTTCTCTCAGCCCATGACTGTCCACTGCTTTCGACGCCAACCAGCTCTTGTCCCGGAAGGATCGGCGGTCCATATCTCGCCGTGGAAAGCGCCACCTGCAGGTGCTGATTCTCTCCGAATAAACGTCGAGTGTGTGATGACTTGGTTCCCCGGCTGATCACTCCTGAGAAGGTCTGGTTGTTCTGAGTGCCTCCTAATGGTAGGCGCTGGCGGTCTTGGTGTCAACAGGTCCTGAACGGAGAATTCCTGCTTCTGGCACTTTGGTCCCAAATCATAGTCGGTCCGGACACCCGAGCAGCAGCCGTTTTGGGCTGGATCTTTGCTGGTACTCATTGATGAGGATGGATAATGGTCGAGACTGGTTCCAGGCAACTTGGATGTTGGTATTTTCCTATCCGGCAATCTCGAATGATATCTCCACGGACCTTGAAGCCTCAGACACAGAAGCTTAGCAGAGAATATGACAAAAATTCCAATGAATAGTAGGACGGCGGGAAACGATAAATGAATGTTTAGAAAGCGTTCGACGAGTGCTGGGTCACCGGAGTCTCCAAAGTCGTTTCCCTCAAGCACATGAACAACTGGCGGCATGCTCTCGAAAACCTATCGCCCAAGGAGAAAGCAAATTGCAAAACATGAGAGAGTGTGGGTGATTGCAGCAACAGGCCTAGTCATATTAGATACTTGTACGACGAGAAAAGAGTTAGAGCAATACCTTTTCCGTAATGAAATCAATGCAACGGCGGAGTCAGTTCCTTGGGGTCGGATGATCAACCATACCTGCGAAGAATTTCGAGGCCGGAGCTGCATGAACGGGTGATCTGAGGGTGGCCTACCTGTCGTATATGTATGTATGTATGAATTGCATTAAGAGACGCGTGACGGCAGAGGCTTGCGTCGGCTTCGAAAGCCCGCCAATAATCCAAGGCATCACTTTTGACGATTGCATCGCGTCTGGAGCGCGATCTCAGACTGTCATCGGCAACATCTTTGGCCTCCGGAAAGGGTAAGCTGGAACCAAAGTCCGAGACCGTCCAGCTCGCCATCAGAGTAGTCTCAAACGGTGGGGGCAGCATCTTTGAGTGCGATTGTGGGTGTGGAGCATGGATTTGAGTCGGCTGCGGCAGACGCTCAGCTGTGCGATCAGACGCCGCAGAGGGCCGCCGCGTGCGCCTGGCGTGTCATGCGCAAGCTGGAGAGCCCACACGCCCACCAAGCGAGGCAAACAGTGGAGAGGGATCTTGGATGGAGGACGCATGTCAGTCAGCTCGCGTGGGCAAGGGGTGGCGTTTTGATGGCTTGGCGGCCATCAGAAACGGCTTTACAGCTGCTAACCTCTTTGATCTTCTCCCGCAAGCCGCTTCATGTCCGTCGCGTCTAGAATATCGTGCCAAGGCAGTTCGCCGGCCCAGCGAGCCTCGCGATCGCTGGGTCGATCGGCTAGCTTTGAGATCGAGGTTGTTTTCCTTGCTTGCCATGTCTGTGCACAAATATTGAGCCCGACCTGGGACTACGGCATGAGATTAAGTTACACCACAGACTTCCATTGCCGATTAGACGACAGCGACACTCCCGCAGCCATTAAAGCCCGTTCCCCAACTTGATCAAGCTAGAAAATCTCGACAGCCTGCAAGCCGTCTCCAGACGCCCACACGCCGCGTTCAATACAACTTCAGAGCAGCCCACAATAGTCATTAGAATGAATCACAGTAACTCTACGCCTTTCCGGCCAAAAGACCGACATCACGGGCCCAGCACGTCCCTCAAAATACAATCATTTCCGTTGTCCGGACACACGTTAGTCCTGTCCAGATCTTTGTCTCTCGGCCCTGTGGGCCCGCTCGAATATTTCGCTTGCCCGAAGAGCTCTGTCTGCCTCGGGTCACTGTCGGGATATTGTTGGTCGCCCCATTGACCATTGAAATAAAGCCATCCCGTTGGACTGCTTCCATCGTAGGCCGTATAAGTCTCAGGCGACGGCGTATAAGAGTAGAACCAAGCAGAGGCGATAGGATCCCACAGTCGTCCTTGGTCGGTGTAATCATCAAGTATACCATTATCTGGAAGGTTCAGATTCGGGATAGTATGATCATGGGTGCCGCTAATTGCGTAATTGGCATGGCTACCATTTGCAGAATAGACGATGGGCCGAAGGGAGTTCGTTGTGTCCTTGTCGAGGATATCGTATTTGAATGCTTCGCCGTTAGCATGTTGAGAATACCACACGTAAGTGGGTGTGCCATTTGCGAAGCGGATCATGTTATGCTCCCAATCGCCAACGTGGTCGTCTATAATTTTTGTGTTAAAACTTTGAAGGAAACAGAATCGCGGTGTCAACGTACCGAAGTTACCGACATTTAGTCCCAAGACCACGACTTCTCCTCCCCAGTTGTACGAGTAAAAGTACATGTAAAATGCATCAACATTGCCGTCGCCCTTGTCGTTGACGATTACGGCGCAAGTGATGGCATTTCCAGTACTACCACTCGAGTCTGGGGACTGACCATTCAGCCATGATGGGTTCGTTGTAACGTCGTCTTTTGACGTCAGATAAATGCTCGTGCCGCCGAGGTTATTAAGCGAATTGAGATTGTCGACGGTTAGCGGTGACGGCGCGCCATCAACGACGGTAAAATTGTTTTCTGGCTGCGTATGGCTGATGTGTGTTGCGAGGTCTGACGGATTGTACGGGTCTTCCGAATGTAGCCAGACCATTGGGGCTGGGAATGTGTAAGTAAAGCCCAAAGTCAAAACTTGCTCATCTTCGGCCATATACACAGAGCCTTCTCTTGATAAGATCAAAAACGCACAAGAATCGTGCTAAACTTGGAAATAGAACAAGCGATGCGCGTTATGGACCATCCGCTCAGATAGATTTGGTATGATCTCAGAGGAGCCATTGAAATTTGCAAGGTAGCAGACCACCAGAATCGGACGCGGACTTACCATAATCCTTCACAAATTGAGGCACATCAGCTCTTTTTACCAGAGCCGGCGCACTCAAAGCTGAGCTTGCAGCGCCCAAAAGAAGCAAGAGGTCCAAAATGAGCGCCATTTTTGGGACCAGGAAAATGATGACGGACAACGAACGGCGACGGAGGGGTATCACAACGAAGGAAGAGAGCAAACAGTATTGCATGGGATATCATGTCTTATAGCTTCATACTCACCTACCTAAGCTCTGAGACCTTAAGATCATCACTCTGCCTGCAGCGGGGGTTTATGCTGCTTCCGGCCTCATGCTCGCCGTCATTCGCTCTCGGAACGGAGCGAAGCAGGAAATATGCACCAGCGCGCTGTCAGGGACTGCCGGAGACGACAGCCCATGACGACGAGGAGATTCTGGCAGGTCCGAAGACAGCAAATAGGCGCAACGTGCTCTGTCCAGCGCGCTCTTATGGGCCATTGGCGAAGAGCTCGAGTGAGACTAGAAGGCTGGAGCAAAGCCTAGAGAGGTAGGTAGCCGGAGGTTTGCTTGCGCGCTTCGTCCAACAGAGAAGGTCTCCATGACTTGCAGGTGAAGGAGAGTGAACGTGCCCAGCTGGGATTGAAGCGAGTGGTTTCAAGGGTTTGTCGATCAGGGTGTGGAACAAGAAAGATGCATTTGACCGCGGCCAATCACGCGCCAAAGGGCAGGTGTTTCGAGACAGCTACTGCGAAAGCCACGATGATCGACATGGGAAACTTGGAGCTGCCGGAAATGGCCAAGAGGGGCACGGAGCGTCTCACAAGGCTGATGGACGACTTTGGGGTCGAGAGTGGTTGCGCAAGTGAATCAGCGCATATGAAGCAAGGCCTGGAAGCGGCCGTAGCTGAATTGCGGTGCGCCGCAAATCTTCAGTGGCTGGGCGATATCTCAATTTTGGCCAATAACATCTCCAAGTCGATGTGCAAATTAATCTTTTGTGCTGTATGAAGCTGAATTACAGTAAAACATCCGGCGAATTATGACGGTTCATCAGAGTCGCCGGTATGTTTGTTCTTTCGTACTATCACTTGCCTAGACATTCCTGAAGACTTTCTGGTGATGTATGAGGACTCCAAAATTCTCTACGAACCTGGAGGCCCAGCATCATCAGCAGAAAAAGGTCCAACCCCTTGCGTAAATCGTTCCAGCCAGAGTTTTCCCAGGCAAGCAGATCTTAACCCGTATCCTCTAGAACCCTTCCACTCATTCAAAACCACCTGCGCCTCTTCAACTTGTCTTCTGACCGCCCTCCTTCCCAGCTATCCTCTCTCGGCCCAACAAAGTCAAGGACCTTGTCATCTGTGCCTATCCGAACATCAAAGTCAAAGATGTCCTGGCAATAGATGCCGAGGCAGAAGCTTGCGCGTACACGCACGCCGCCTGGTCGCTCTTTTGCTTCCTTTGCTAGATGTGGCCCGATGAATTTGGCGACTTGTTTCGCAAGATTGTCTGGATGGAAACTGTTGTAGAGCCAAGATGCGCCATCTGGGCTGGGAGAAGTTATGCGGGCTGCTAAGCCTAGGTCATCGGAAGCGGCATCTGGCGCGTCCGCGTGAGCTGTATCTTCGTCCGGACCATGTGCTCCATCCTCGATGTTTCCAGCGCCTGGCAGGGCCACGAGAGCCTTGGATGTAGGTTTTCGCATCTCCAGCCAATATTTGATGACGCTGTCGTCTCTGTGAGCTTGGTCGTAGAATGTCAGGAGCCAGAAGGACATGACCAGTTCTCGAAGCTCTTTGAAATACTTCAGATGATGAATTAACGGATGCGTGATTGGAGTTGGTCTTTGCAGCACTGGACAACCACTATAGCCGCAAAATTTTAGCAGTCTGATGGTGTCGCAATGATGCTGTGCAATCGTATAGAGCATAGGGAGACTGTCGAGCGTCCAGCCATACGATGGCCTAAACCTTGATGTCGATGTAGTCGCAGAAGTGGGATCTAATCTAACGGCATCTTCGATGGCGGCTTCGTCCTCTGCATCTAGTCTTGAAAGATAGGGCGTGCCACCATCGTCAACGGCCAGAAGATCGATTGCCTCTGGGCCCCATGTATTCGCTAGAGGGAAGGAAGCCCCAATGAAAACAAGCTTGGAAAGAGGACAATGGCGTAACGCTCGAGCTATTTCACGTTTCTCGTCGCGGGGAATGCCTCCTTCCACCTTGATACTTTGTACGGCCCGCATCTCCGCAGCAAATTCTGATATGAATCGCCGCCGCTGTACGCGTTTTTCCACTCCCTCCGCAGTCTGTTGATCGTCGGTCATAGGCTCCCCTTGCGTAGTGAGAAAGGCATCCACGCGCAAATCCACGAGGCTCCGGCCTAGGTTGGTAATGACATTGCGAATCCTATCTGCAATAGCGGGAGATGACGGCTCAGGAGGAAAGAAGGCGTCCATCGGCCATGCAAGACACCGAAGATTCGAATGTGCCTCCATAAAATCAAGCATGCCCGTGTTAAGGTGCGGAGGTGGAAAAGGTTGTTCCATGTCACGCTTCTTCCAGTCTTCGATCTCTTGCTCATCGGTACACCCGCTATCAAGGAGCCAGATTCTTTCTTGAAGCGCTGCATACTTCGATATTGCATTCCGTAATTGGAATGCTCGTAAGTTGGGAAATCGTTGTTTGTTTAGGTATTGAATGAGATTATGTGATTCGGTTCCCTTTGCGGCTGGCGCAGGTGACGTGATACTGAATGTCCCACACATCAGCCAATCCAGACAAAGAGACGTGAGTGTTACCGAAGAGGACATGAGCGTATGGAAGACGGGAGGATACGAGGACGGCCCCATCTTCCACCAGCGAGAATGTTGATACTTTTGAATCATTTCTGGGATCGGCCAATCCGCGCTGGTGTAAATCGTGCCAATCTTTCTTAGACCAAGTAAACGAAGAATGGAATCGTACGCCTGAAGAGCATACGCAGTGTTCAGTGAAGACTGTAACTGAGCCGTGGGAATTCCATTCTTAGTAGTCGAACCAGCGAGGCCCTGCGTGAAGGCAATCCAAGACACTGGAGGCGCTCTATTCGCTTGTCCCATGATCTCTCGAAACGAGAGTTCGAGAAAGAATTCGGCTGTGCGGTTTGGCTCATCAACATTGTCTTCATCACGTTTTACGAACGAGACGGTGTAAAAGCCTGCGGTTTGGTTCCGCATATCCATTCTGTTGGATGTGCCTCTTGCCAGAAGACACCGACTTGCATATTCAAGGGAAAAGTTATACTGTAACCACATTCGCCGCATCCTTAAGCTCTCCAATTGAGAAAAATCGAGGCGATGCCAAAGGTCCTCATAGCGATAGCTCACCAGAGAACAGCTTTCGAGCCACAATTTCCTCACAGGGACCACAGGCGCACTGGATTTTCGGCTGGGCCCAAAAAATCCCCATAGTAGTGTCTCGACAATAGCCCAATGCCCAGATAGAATCTTCAGGGTATGCACATTGTCCATGTTTGCGACAGCCTGCAGAATAAGCCTCGAGAGGGTGTTCCTCCGATGATCATGTAGGAAGTCTCGGGAGTGAATCAAGCCCTCCTGCAAGATTGCAGGAAGGTCTTGAAATAGTTCGAGGGCAGGCAGGTGGCACCGGTGAATGATGGATCGGACTTTCGAGGCGACGAAGGGATTGGTGGCAAGAACGAAGAGTTTTTTCAGCATAGGGGTTTCATCGTGGTCATCGTAAATTTGCCCAGGGTGCAAGTGACTCCACTCCTTGTCGTCCTCTTGATCATCCTCTCCATTCAACGTCGCTGGAGGATTTCGGCCAGGTGGTGCTTGTCGCCAACAGCCTCTGTCCACAAGCTCGACATCCTTCCATATATGTCCGACTGCACGAGAGTATCCCCACCGCGAGGTAAGACTGAGATCGAAGAGCGTACGCCGAGGTAAGAGCTCAAGCACAACATCGAACAGCTCATCGGGGAGTGATTGGAGCGTGGGCTGAGGGACTTCGCCTAGCTGATCAAGTGGAACAATTCGCATGCTCTTGGATCCAGAAGAACATCCATCCGCAGCCATGATACGCGGCCGATCAGTAAGTTCGGGGATTGCTTGTGGTAGCACAGGTCGCAGTTGCACGCGCGAAAAGTTGTCGGCGATGTTGACGGGATCCAGCCGAAGTGAAGTCATCGCAATCGCCCCGGAGACCGGGCCGGAATACGGCTAAACGTCGGGTGAATCCCGCAACCCAATCAGACTTCCCCTAATCCCAGGTGGCTATCGAAATGTCACTCCCCGACTCTAGTAGAAACTCGCAAAGGTGCAGAATCGGACATGTGACGGCACCACTGATTATGTCTCACAGCAAGACTCAAGATACAGCAGAATTTGTTCTCCAGTGCCGCTTCTCTTGTGGATCCAGCCTTGGTATTCAGACGATCTCAAAGAGTTGAAAGCGTTGCGGAGAACGCTGTCAATCTGAAGCATATGTGAAACCGATTTTGGGATATGTCTGCAATTTGATAACTGGAAATGACAGGTCTCTATTGGTGGCTATAACTGCAGTTCGACCTCGTACACAGCTTTGACCTGTGTTTCATTTCGTATCGTTCAATAATCACAACTTCCACCATCGTCGCGACCTGCTTTTATACAATTAGCATCCACACAAGGCTTTACGAGCATTCACATCCACCTGCCTTTCCTCTACCAAAACCGAATTGGAGAAGAACCTACACTTACACCTGCACAGTTGCCTTGACATCGCCGGCCACAAGGTGCGGTCCCTTATTGCTGAACTTCGGCACATCACCAAAAACGTCCCCGGCTTCGGGGCTCTCCAGCGCCTTCTTGTAGGAAGCGGCGTCCTTGAAGGTCAGATCGCACTTGACGCTGAACACCGGCTCAGAGCTGTCGACCGGGTTTGGGTTGTACTGAATGACCTGGTACTGTTGAAAGCCATATTGACCCCAAGATTTAGCGACAAGCGGCATGTGTGTCTTCAAATAGTAATCCATGTCGAAGGTGGAGTCCTAATTCTAACAATCAGAATATTAAACAGAATAAATTAAACTAAAAGTTGCAACATGTACCGAGTCCTTCGGATAAATGACTTCTCACAGTCAGCCTGAGTACGTGGGGCCTCATTTTGATATCAAGGTGTGGACAGACCTGAGACGTGGTAGACCATTTTGGCGTATCAAGACACGAAAACGGGGGACGCGTTTCGAATGATTCTGAGAGACTCGGCTGGTAATTGTAATTCAAGTAGTAAAGTGTAAGACAAGAGAAAACGATCAATTGACACGTTGCTCGTGAGAAAGGAAGTGAGATACGGAGTAAACGGGGCGGGGTTAAGTATCACGGAGGGGTAAATCGGATGAAGTCAAGATAGTAAAACTAAGGAACTTGTTCCATATTTTTAAAATCACGAAATATATTGTAGCTTTTAATAACCTTATTTCTCCAGATCTATTCCAATATTGTTAGCATTAGTGATAAGAGTAAGGGATGAAGAGGGCCAGATAACGGCTTCAGTGTTGCACTTAGAGTACTACAGTAAGTCGCGCTGCACGACATCCGACGTGGGACCACCAAAGACCTGACAAGGATTTGAAATACCGACACGGAATATCTACATACTTCACTACTGTAATCCTGTGCTCGCGCGGATGAAAGGATAGAGGAAATGAAATGTATATCGGGCCAAACAAGGCAAATCACCTCTCCGTGTGTGGTCTTGCCTTTGCAATATCTCCGAAGCTCACACCACAGCACTACGACTTACCTCCGTTACTCTCTGACTTTCAGTCTCTCGGCGCCAGATTTCGTAAAGATTTAACGGCGAAGTCGAGCGAAAATGTGGCCGCCTTCACCAAGATGTCGACGGACCTCTTCATCTTTGTGCTCCTCGCCATTGGCCCTAAGTGGGAAACTTTAGAAGTGTGTTCTCGTGACTTTGAACCCGGAGCAGACTATTTGTTTGCCTTTCTATACACTTTCTACGAATACATATATTTTACAATGTCATGATTGATCTCTCCTGTCATATCTCCTCCGCTCCACTAGATATCCATCATCTTTCTCGTTCTTCTGATTTCTTTCCTCCTCTCTATCTTCTTCATCCACTTCGGCTTTTCTTTCTCCTTCTCAACTGCGTCTCTCTGCATCGACTCTCTGCTATTCTCCGCAAGCTCAGCTACGGACGTGATACCATAGTACCGCTCGATATCAATGCTTTTGCCTGACTTTTTGTCATCGCCCGTTATAATCCCACTCACTTTCTTCCCTAAATTCACCCTCTTCCACGCCCTGCTTTTCGCACCCAGGGCCCACAGGTCGCCCCAGGCACTCTTGCGCGCGTCGCGATATGCCTGCCGTGAGAACGACTTCGTGACTGTCCATCGTTCCAGAGTGCCGGATGGTGTGCACACATCAAGGATGACATGTTTCGGGCGTTTGAGCGGTGGCAGGATGAGTCGAGGGAGGGTGAGCGAGTGATGTAGAGCGGAAGTCTGCAGTGTATCGGCTGGTAATCCAGAAGCCGTCGCAGGGGAGTTGAGAGTTATGCTATGATGCTCGAAGCCGTTGTATGCGCGGTTGGTGGCTTCAGGCCCTTGCTCTACCGGCAAAAAGTCTCCTTCGAGCGCGTCGTCCTCCGATGGGATTGGGCTCTGCTCCTCTGACGAAGTGTTACGGAGATCTGTGCCCCGAGATACGGCGAGATAGCTGAACTCCACGTCGTCGTGGTTGATCTGTCGCGCGCCGAGGATGTGCTGCAAGAACGGAGGCCGAATGAAGCGTTGGCTGAAATGGCACCAGTCTTTCCTGGCCCTGCTGACACCAGGGACAGGATACATTGGACACTTGGTGTGATTTGTGCAAGGTGCGATGATCATGCCTTCTTCCTTCGGAATTCTCCTCTCATCCATCACGTTCTTGTCGACAGACTCAAGAGGATCAGCGATGTGTCGCTTGAGTAAATGCTCTCTGGCCCCAGCGATGACTTCAAAACCACGCGGCACTCCTTTCTCGATGAGCACGAGTACACCACCGCTGGGCTTGAGTAGGCTCCAAAGAGTGTCAACCTGCGTCTTTCGCATATAATCTTTGTCGATGGGCCAGAGGGTATGCGTGGCAATGATGATATCATACCGTTTTCGCTTCTCTGCACCGTCGAGATGGACGGCTTCAGGTAGTCGAGGCAGGAAGGTGGTATTGTCCAGAAGTGTGCTTACTCGGTGTCGGAGAGCATCAGAAGCCGTCAGAACAGTTGCTTTGCCAGCTTGTCCTTGTTTAGATGTGCTAACTCCAGTTGGTGATTCTAGAGTAGGCTCTGGTGCATCCTCCTCTTGCATTGCTTCCCATTCCGCCTTCACGATGTCTCTCCAAGCGAGCACGCCAGCTCCTCCAGCTCCTGCGTCGAGTACGACGGGTCCACCATCTTGTGCCATCATATCGCGGAGCCATCTACTCCCTAACCTTTTCCTAATCTCCGTAAGAACGCTTAGGGCGCTCGCGTAGACACCCGGCATGACAGTCGCACAATAAACATAGCTGTCCATATCACTCATGCTCCTCTGCCCTGCCTGGAGTGGAATCGGCCTCTGCTCCATTGTGCGGCTTCTTCGCGGTGTGGATGGGGAGTACGGAAGCCCAGGTCCATCAAAGATACTCTCAGCGTGGTTACGCATTTGTCTCGTTGTTGCGGGAGCGATGGCCTGTTTCACCGGTTCAAGGAATGTTGCCTTTGGGAATTGGATAGTCGTCGGGCTGGTACAAAAGCGGCCGAGCTTGGTGTATGGGTGGGTTCTGAGACGTTCTTCATCGCCTGGCCATATGTCTGCATCGTCCTCGTCCTCATCCCGTGGCCTTGCAGGATCGTATTCGATGTCGTCTTCACCATCCATATCCTCTTCATACCCTTGCACCGTTCTCATCAGTTCTTGAGCTTCCCTGTTACGAAGGACTGTCTCGTCTTCCGCTGTCAATTGATGGCCATTCTCAAAACGCTCTTCGACCTCCGCGTACTCTGCAAGGAGGCTCTTCTCAGCCTCCGAGAGGTCAAATTCATCCAGTAAGCCTGCGACCTTTGCAGCTCTTGTGTCTTCCACCCCATTCCTTCGAGTTTCGAAGATAGTTTCTACCTCTTCAAATGTGCTATCCAAACCCTCGACATGAAGCGTCGTGCGGCCCTCCACTTGCACCTGCTGTGCATTCGGCTCTTGTCCCGCTGATTCCGTCTCCAGGACTATTCTCTCTGGTGGCCCGTAGAGCTTCTCATAGGCCCCCAGCTCTTCATTGTTCAAGAGTCCTTCTGGTAATGCATCACCGAACTTCCGTCGAGCTCGCCGCGCGGTAGCTTCAGTTTGGTGCGGTAGGGTGTCAGGCTGCTGATCGCTCTGCTGTATGTCTGCTCCAGATGTATCTTCGGGCGGTGCCGTAACTCTTGACTTCGAGAGACGCGCTGACCTGGAGGCAAAAGACCGCGCATGCCTAGGGATACGGAGTGCTGCGCTTCTCGTCTGAGGCACGAGGGCTTGAATGGATCGCTGACTCGCGCGAATTGAGCCCGCGGAGGAGATGAGCTTGAGCCTGCAAAGTATACATATTGAATTCATTGACGAGGTTCTGATCCAAGCACTTTGCGAGCTCGATGATGCTGGAACTGACACTGTCTAACGCGCAATTCTATCTCAACTTTTCTCGACAGGGGTGCAGCGGACAATGCGCTGCACTGTCGATCCCGGGTTCAAGCCACACTGACGCCACGGCGGCCTCGTAGCGAGGAGGCGCATGTGAACATTATTGACACCTCGACTTAAAGACTACGCCTCCTTTATTCCCCTCTGCCTCTCACATATGACTGCCCAACGGCGTCTTCGCACCACACAAGAAATCTCGCGCCTGGAATGTCGACTGTTACAACCGCGTATGCTCGCCCTGTCGAAGTGAGCTCAGGTAGCCCTCCGCCGCTCTCGAGTGCCTGCTCCAACTGCGGCGCGCCGTATTCGCTGGCCCCAGAGCGGCTGCCGAAGGATGCGCAGCGGCGCATTGCGGAATTGGAGGCGCAGGTGAAGATTCTCACGGATAAAGCTACTGCTGCTGGTACGTTGCTATCGCGCGACATTGATGTAACTATGATTCTAAAATGTGCCTTAGTGGACAAGCTCGCCGACTACGAAGATGAGCTACGGCGACTGAAGAGCAAACAATCGGCGCGCGGCAGCATCAACAATCTCGTCACTTCCTCCGATACAAATCTCCTTGGCTCAGTGGGACAAGACGCCGATGGCGCTCAAGAGCCTTCGAGACCTCCGACACAAAGCCGCTTCTCGTCCCTCCTAGGCTCCCGCAAGGCCTCCCCGGCTAATGGCAATTCCTCCTCCCGACCAACATCAGTCCGTGAAGTCGAGCTGCAGGAAGCACTGCAGCGTGAGTTGGAGGCGCGGCAGCAGGCGGAGACGAAGGTCACGCAGATGAGCGGCGAGCTGGAAGAGTTAAGCGCGCAGCTCTTCCAGCAAGCGAATGAGATGGTTGCGACGGAGCGGAAGGCCCGGGCTAAGCTGGAAGAGAGGGTGGAGGTCCTTGAGAAGAGAGACGGGGATAAGCGGAAGAGACTGGAAAGACTGGAGAGCGCCGTAAAGAGAATTGAGAGGGTTAATGGGTTGTTGAAAGGATAATGAGCGAGCCAGGCAAGTGTGTTACTGCACATCCGTAATTTAAAAGGGGAAAGAAGCGTCAGCATCGAGTGGGCTCATCTCCAGGTGGATATGGCTATAACGATGGACTCATCGTCCCTACGAATGCCCCATCGTCTATAAGCCCTCTTTGGGTTGGATCAATATCCATGGACGATCGCCACACTCACGATCCGCAAGCGGCATCCACATTGCTGCAGGGGGAATAGCAGCAGATGCCTTACTTCAATGATCTATATTGGAGGAGCCCCGGTGGCTGTTCTCCAAAGAGACGCTGTTAGGCATAAAAGTATGAAGCGGTCACATGACGAAATTATGAAGCTTTCAGACGATGTAAGATACGACGAGGAAACGGCGTTCTGGAGGATTCGGCATTCTCAGCATGTAATATAGTTGCATTCACTGCAAACCTTGTTCGAAAATATTTAAACACATTGTAATGCTTTCGGGAGAGCTCATTTCTTGCCTTTCTTCTTCTTCTTTCCTCCTCCACCACCACCTGCGCCTTGTCCGGCCTTCGGATCTGCAGCAGTCCTTCCGTCCTTTGCTGCAGGTTCTGGTATTGGAGTACTGGTGCCTGTACCTTGCTCCGCTGTTGGCGCATCCAACATTGGCTCTGTGAAACATCAGCATCATCGATGATCCTTGGCAAATCTCAAATTCAATGATACCTTCAGCAGTTTCTGGTAACGCAGCCATGTTCCTGCTCAATCGACCCAAGGCTCCTACTAATCTTCCGACTTCCTGTGCCTTCTGCGTCTGGTACTTCAAGCATACGCCGGATGCAGGATCAAATGTCTTGAGAATGAGCACAGCCTTGGGCGCGGCTGGGGCGTCCGTGTCGGTCCCTGACGCATCTGCAGTCCTTCTCTTGCGTTTTGAGCCTGTTGATTTCGAGTCTTCGACAGTATAGCGAGTTGTGATTTTCGTCTATCGATGACGGGGATTAGCGGTCTGCGGAGAAAGGCTTGGAGCACGTGCTTACGGTGCTCGGCCTCGCTTTCAGCAGTAGGGAGGACTGCTCCAGCCATTGCTGGCTGGTCGGAAGAAATGGCATTTTGGTTATATTTCAACAAATGCTCGATGGTGCCTGTGGTGGGGTTGGTGGAGGGGCATGCCAAGGTGAGAGTGGATTTTTCTTTGGGTGGCTGAATCAGCGGTGCAGGGGTGTCGCGTCGGCTCGCGTGCGCGTCGACGTGGACGTGCAGCAATACATCTTCCCTTCTGAGCCATCCCCGACAATCTCGTCTTACCAGCCTTTCCATTATACATGACCTTAGACAAGTTAACCTTCAGCCAGACTCCAATCAACAATGGGGGACAAGCAGCCTACAGCATGCTCTCCATGCCCTGCTAACGAGAATATCGATATGTCGTCCAATCATGCCTCGTCATCGCCTCCCAGCATGCCCGCCAGCAGGACGAGCAGGAAGCCCAAAAAGCCGCCTCCTATCACGCCGAAACGCTTCAATCGCTTCTTCACCCCGCGGACGAGTGCGAGCATGTCGTCCTCAAGAGCTTTGGGGAAATCAGGCCGCCAATTGCGAGATATCACGCGTAGCGGTGCCAATCGAAGAAGTGGTAGTGGTGCGTCCAATAGTTCGGCATTGGGAAAGAGGACTTTGTTCGAGGACATCGACACCAATCAGGATACTGTGCAGACACCACAACTTAGCTCGAGGAAGAGGAGGAAAGGCCTTGCGACTCCAGAAAGCTCGCCGCTGCAGTCCTCACCGCTAAGAAGGAGAGGTTCGAATGGCTCTGACATCAGTGTCTTTGAGGACATTGAGGAGGAAATAGAGGCAGGATCAGATAATCGTATCATTTCGAACAGTCTCTTATCCGAGCCTGTATTCCCAAAGCCTGTGCGTAGGGCGAAATGCTTGGGGGTCAACGGACGTATTGTATCCCGCTCTTTCGGCGGGGCAAGTGCTCTTGGTCGAGGGATGAAGCAGGATCATTGTTCTGGTACGTACACTGTGTGCCGCTTAATTTTTACTCTCTCTAACTGAAGCAGGCTGGGGACATCAGACAACCAACTTCTATTCTGAGCCAGGATATCGCTATCCGTTTCAATCGCCTTACCTTCCATTCTGCGTTGCGAGCGGTAATTGTGAGGGACCTTCTCCCAATTTCCAAGATAAACTGAAGATGAATATACGCTAATTACCACACTAGGCAATGACCTCATTGCTGTCGGTGACGAGTTTGGAGGAATAATGTGCCTAAACTCAACGATGACCAACTCGCAAAACCAGGTCCATACGCCCCTTCACCTGAATTCACACAGCAATGCTGTCATGGATATTGCTTTCTCCCCCGACGATGCCCTATTAGCATCAGCATCAGGCGACCAGCAAGTGCACATCACAGACTTAACCACGTCAAAAATTAAGTTCGTTCTATCTGGGCACATCTCCACCGTTAGACAGGTCCGCTTCCAGCCGGGCAACAACAATGTGTTGGCGACTTCGGGTCGAGATGGGAATGTGTTATTCTGGGACCTGCGCTGCAGTGGCAGGCGAGAAGTCATCCAACTTCGAGACCCATCTACGGGCGGGCTACTCCGGTTCGAGAAGCCGCTTCACTTGAATACTTACAATACCATCCCAGACGCTCATGCGGAAGTGAAGCCGCTTCAGCAAGTACTTCCTCCACAAACAAAATCAAGGTATTCCCCTTTCGAGCTTGTCATCAATCTTAAACTAATCTTCGACAGGGACATTCCACCCCCTGGTATACTGGTTGGCCGACGTGGCGACATTTCAATCACTTCTATTGCATTCCTCGGTCAGGGCAGAGAGCATCTGCTCTTGACTGGTTCTGAGGCATCAACCAGTGTCCGACTCTGGGACATCCGTGGCCGGTGTACACGGTACAACGTTCCCACTCCTATCTCGTATACCGCTCTACCCGACGCCCACAGTGCCCACCGGCACTACGGTATCAACTCCATTCTTTTGAACAGTGACGAGTCCCGCTTCTACACCCTCAGCAGAGACAGCACTATCTATGCGTACTCCACATCCCACCTCATCCTAGGCAGTGCACCTGAACTATCCATCTCACCTAGTTCCACACCACAATACCGAAGCACCGGAAAGACAGGACTCGGCCCAATCTACGGCTTCCGCCACCCCCGCTTCCACGCCACATCCTTCTATGTCAAAGCCGCGCTCCGCAAAGCCACTGATTCCCAGCCCGAGCTCCTCGCCGTTGGCAGCAGCGATGCGTGCCCTGTGCTCTTCCCCACCGACGAGAAGTTCCTCAACAGACCCGTACCTCAGGAGGACGAGGACGAGGACGACGATGACCTCCCGTCCCTGAATTCAACCATTTCCGAAGTCTCCCAATCACTGCCCTCCCGCCCCGCCATGCGTCGCATGCTCAGCAGCACCAGCTTGCAGACGCGTCCGGCCGACACGATCCCCATCTACGAGCTTGGCACGCCGCTGGTGCGCGGCCACGAGAGAGAGGTCACGAGCGTGTCCTGGACGAGTCGAGGGGACCTGGTGAGTCTAAGCGACGATTACAGTGTGAGAGTGTGGAAGGAAGGAGAGAAGGCGAGAGAACTGAGAATGGGCGGAGAGGTAGAGGGTCGAAGATGGGGCTGTGGTTGGGCCGAGGTGCCAGAGTCGTGGGATGAGGATGATGATGCGTAGAACGAGTAATGGGAAAGGCGTGGATTTGTGTGTTTGAAAGCAAGTAAACAACTTGGGCATTGGATTGGTGTGTGTCACATCGAATTGGGGTCTTCTTGTTCCTGTTACTAAGGAGATAGTGATACCGTGTTTTGGTAGCGAGCTGCTCACTGAGCGTCTAAGCAGAGAAATCAGTACTTTATCTGCGGAAAAGCATACTGTATCTTTTGACTTCTGTCCATCTTAGCAGTCAAATCATTTCTTACCTCTTCGTGTACTTCTGTTCTCTCGCATCCGTGGATTCATTTGGTAACTGAATGACAAGGGCACGACCGCTCTAGCGCATGTTCATTATGATAGCAGAAGGACCAAAAGTCTACAAGCCTGAGCAGATCTGTGTCATTGGTGCAAGGAAATTCTAGTATGAGGGTGTAAGATACATGATTAGGGCATCCCTTCATAAGAGTCATGTCTCAGAGCGATTCAAAGCCTCCGCCTCCCATTAAGTTCATCATTCACCCACTACAATATTTCGCCGACCCAGTACAGCTCTAAAAGAAACAAAGGAATTGCCTGTGCTCTTGACAAAAGCACTCAGTCTGTGGCGTCGGAGTCGTCCAAATTGTTGGGAGAGAGTGTGTTATTGGTTTCCGAGGGCGAGCGTTGTTGGTGAGCAGGGCCGGCTCCAACGGGTCCAGCAGCTCCAGCAGGAGGATGTAACCCCTGAGAAGCCCAGTACTGATCATAGTCGGGAGGGCAAACATCAGGAATGGTGAAATAATCTGGGTCGGCAATGGTTGGATCACCCTGCCCGAACCCGCCCGAAGGGAATTTGATTTCGAATGCGAGTGATGGTAGACAATCATTCCACCACCAAAGTTTTGGAACAAGGAAGCACATGGGCCCTGCACATACTCCTGCATCATCCCTGCAAGTGTCATCTCGGAAGAGATGCACCTTCGTGATATAGGTGTTGCTCCCCAAAGTCTCTTTGTGCGAATATAAGAACTCATAAACACTATTTGCCACAGGGGTCCCAAGGAGTGCGTAGCCTTGATTAAGCTGTACAATATTCGCGTGACCAGTTGGGATTCGTGAGCCAGCAGTTCTTGCCGGGTTGTCCAGAGCGAATGTCATTTTGTTTGGAAATTTTTGGAGTATACGCTCAAGCGGCGGAGCATGGGTCGTTGGCCAATACTGTAACATGTGCTTGATTACGAAAAGAGTCTCAGGGTCCATTATTCGACAGTTAACAATTATTCTGGGTGGTTTCTTTTGGCGGGGGGCCCCGGTTTGTGATAGCCATTCGGTATGGGCGATGTCAGACCACCTCCAGGCTTCCGGGAATTGGTATTGGCCATTACCGTAAGCGATCCAGGCCAACCAAATACCTTCGTGGTGTACATCAATGTTCATACCATAAACCAGGTCTTGGTCTCCCAAAGTCCACTTAGCGAATTTGTTGGGTGGGAATGTGTCGCTCAGTCCCAAGCCGGCAGCCGCAGATGTAAAATCAGGCTTTAACTCAGCTGAAGCTTGATTGATCCACGGTTCCTCCAAGAGTGGGGGATGCTCCACATTCCAACCCATACGTTGCAGATTGGGCAATTGGTACCAAGGACGTTGATTGGGAGCTACAACACCAAAGAAATTGAGACGGCGTCTCAAGTTTCGGAGGAGCTTTTCTCCCCTCTCAGCATATTGAACCATAGCCGGGGGTATTTCGGCCACATTTTGTAACCTTTTTTGCAAAGTCACATTGCTATGAGTATCGTCATCGAAAATGCTCGAGTCGTCCGTGGCGTCGGGAGAGAGTGTGCTGTTGGTCTCCGAGAGTGACCGCTTTGTCTGTTCTCCAACATCGGCCATTTCAGCGTCGCCGCCTGGAGGACTTTGAGGTGGACCGCCACGATAGTAACCAGGGTCCTGCATCTCGTAGCCGAAGTACTGGGTGTGGAAAGAGGAGTCAATCTTCGGCATTGGAGGGATACAGCTGAGGTCCTCCGGTTCGCCTCCCCACCTGAACAGGTATGTGAATTCTTGGTTTTGGCCGATGGTACTTGCGCCGCTGCCCGTGCCTTCGCTCGTTTTGAAGTTGAAGATTAGAGACGGCGCGCAATCGTACCAATTATTATTCAACCCCTTTTTGCAGGACGGCTGCGGGCAATCCTTTGGGTCGATAGCACAAACGCCATCTTTGAAAATAACTATAGAGTTGAGCTCCGCCCTATGCAGCTTGGCCTTGTGCGTATAGAAGAATTCTGCGACCTGGGAGCCTGCAGGAGTAGCGAGGATACAGAATAGCTTGAGCATCGCCGTAGGATTCGCGAGATCAAAGGTGATGGTGATTCTGTGTGACCAGTCCGGGACGAATTTCTCCTCGGGGCTACGAGGCCAGAACTGCAAAATATGCTTCAACACCCAAAGAGATCCCTCATCGGACACTCGAGGTAGAATGATATTTGTGGGGTTCGCGCAACGTCCGTTGCGTAAACCAGTGACGTACTGCCCGCTTAGGTCGCACCATTCCGTGAAGACAATGTCACTCCAAGTCCCCGCTAGGGCGGGGTTATCGTAGTCCAAATGCGGCTGACTTGAAAGTAAATTGATCAGAGCACGGTCTTCTACGTTGTACATGGTCAAATGGCGAAAGCTCGTCTCCTCTCCTCTAGGCTTATATGTCCAGTCCACCAATCGATTTGGAGGAAATTGGGTGGAAATTCCAAGGTCGTGGAACGCTGGAGCATAGTGTGGCATCATATCATGAACTCCCTGTATTAATGTTGGATCAGGAGCTTGCTTGACCCAACCGTGGTCCTTCAACTCGGTAGTTAGGTGAAAGCTACGCTGGAAAGGCGCATCGCCATAGTTTTTGGATGACTTCGGACGCATGATCTGGATGAAGAGCATATACCCTCTTTCAGCCCAAGGGCCCATCGCCTTCGGCATATTCGCATCATGGGGCAGGTCAATAGCTCTTCTCTGTAGAGCCACATTGCGTTGCGATTTGTTGAGAACGTTCGAGTCGTCCGTGGTATCGAGAGAGAGAGAGTTTCTGATGTCCGAGACTGATCCTGGAGCACGAGCTTGCAAATGAGATTCATCTGTGGAAGCGTCGTTGTCCAAGTTGTGAGAGCCAGAGTCAGGTGTGGTGAGAGAAGAAGGCTTCGAATTCGCAGGTCCTGCTTGAGCTTGGCCTTGTGGAGCCTGTTCGTTGCTGTCGTGGTTTGCCCGGCTCTGAGGATTATGTTCACTCTCGCCCTGGGGATAGAACGTGTCCAAGTCAAGTTGCCGCGAATGATGATCCAATTCGTCCGTGTGAGTGATGTCGGAGCTAAGACCCGGAAGATCGCCTGCCTCACGGCTCGCCAAGTCCTTTTCTTTCAATCCCGTCGGGCCGAAAGACGAATGTCGCTGAACAATAGCTTCATCATGGGAAAGAAAGGAACGGGTGCGAGAAGTCGGGAATAGGAGGAAAATGAGGAGCGCTAGTGTGCCAAGGGCGAGCACTTGACTTGTGATCCGACGGATCCTCATGGTGGTGTGGGATTGTAAGCAGTACTGAGGAGGAATTTGCGAAGATGATGATGAGAAGGAAAGAAGGTGGAATCTGGAATCTGAAGAGTTTTTATATCTGCGCAACTGTTCCGTGCACGTCATTAGAATGACAGTATCAACTGCGGATGACATCAGTTGCTTGCGCCGTGGAAACGCGTATCTGGCATGTAAATTGCTCCACGGCTCGAAGCGTGGCGTGTGTTGAATTCGAGGTCATCGTCCATGACAACGACGTATCCGCGGACTAAATCTCGATATCATCTGCCGAGTCTTGCATCACAAGTAGTACCGCGTACGTTTCTCTTGAAATTGTATATCTCGTACTCTTTTACCCAAACATCACGCCATTCATATGCTCTACCTACGCTCCATGGTGACAACTTTCGCTATATATGAAATCATAACTGCTACAGCGGGATACCTAGTCTAGGATTTCTAACGCCCCTTGAGAGACATGTTATGACGATGTTCCATTGGAGATCATGTCTCTCCGAACACCTGTTACTCTCGATGTTGCAAGAGCAATCGGAAATGCGCGGAGAGCCCCCGGTGAATGAAATAGGGGGACATTTTGTTCTTGCTTCTCTGTCCACACTCACGCATCCTGGTTGAATGACGATGGTGAGCTCTAGCATATTAGAAGCGTAAGAGGTAGATCTTCACATTTGGTTCCGTATGAGTGTGAAGATAGAGGGAGAATATAGTCAGAAGATGACTTCAATACGCCAATGTGCCAGTGACTTGGAGGAGTTCCATTGTCGAGCACAACTCCGGCGGCGGCATGTGCGTTTAGAATTCGTCTCCGGCGATGGCTATTTGCGGTATTATGGACGAGGGAATATCCAGTACTTGAATGAAGCGGACAAGGACGGTCCACCATCTGACTTCACAATCCAGTATGCACTACGGCATGCTGTAAAAAATTCGAGCCAGGACACAAACGTCTTCGTCTCCGGATATTCATCGAGTAGGTAGACGCTGTTGCTCCTTCCGGTCAAACGACATGACGATTCTCAAGTCATGTATTGTGTGCAGTTTGCTGTACAGCACTCCTCTGCTGACGAGCTAAGACTGATGATGTTGCTCTACGGTCGTGATGGGAGGTTGAAGTGAAGTCCCAATGAAAATATCGGAACCTGGCCTGGTCGACGGCACTTCCCGTCGTCAACTGTTACATAATACGTCACGCGAGCGCGTCTTCTATTAGAGCGCAAAGTCCGAATCGTTCGTCGAAATTCGCTGCGATAATGGTATGTGCATGACACTGATTGCACTGTCCTTCAATTGCTAATGTTGTCCCACAGGCGCCTAAACGTCGCGCTGCGGCGACTGCTTCCACAGCCCGCACTGGTGCTCGCCAACAAGAGCCACAACAGCCTTCTCGCGCTTCAAAACTGGCGAAGCAGCACAACATCTCCTCCGCACAAGAATCTGAGATTCTCGAGGCGTTCACCCTGTTCTCCGTGCGACATCCCGACTTCGTTGGCCAGGTGGGCGAGAGCGGCGTTGAGGGCGTGCTGAAGCGCGACGACGTGCGGCGGTGTTTAATGTATGTATCTTCGCATCCAAACAGCCTTTGGGGATGACAACAACTGATTGGCGTATTTTTAGAGCACTTGGAATTCAGCCGTCATCTTCCGACCTTCCCAGCATCCTCGAAACCCTCGACCCCACATCCACAGGTTTCGTGCCTTACGGGCCTTTCCTAGGCCTTGCGGCTATATACCTTGATGACCACTCCTCAAACGCAGACTCACCATCTACTTCCGCAGTCTCCTCACCCCCGGCAGACCTTAGCGAAGAGGACGACTACGCTGCTCCGGCGTCTGCATCGAAATTGAAAGCGAAGTCTGGCTCGACGCGCAAAGGCAAGAGAAAAGGCAACGTGCAGGTAGTGACAGACGAGGAGGAAGTCGTTGCAGCATACCAATTGTTCACGAAGGGCGGGACTGGTCCTATCACACTGGCACATCTGAGGAGAGTGGCAAGAGAGTTGAGAGAGGAGGTTAGCGACGAGGTGTTGAGAGACATGATCTTGGAGGCGAATGGAGAGAGTGGTGGCCGCGGAAAGGATGGATGGAAGAGAGGAGTTGGGGTTGAGGAGTTCGAAAACGTGATGAAGAGAGCAGGAGTGTTCGGTTGATGGGAATAACGACGATTCAGTGGTCCATGATAGTAGTGTGTCTTTTATTAGCGTGGCGTTGGTGGCTCTTCGATATTTTGCTCAAGATACCCAAATATCCAGGGACAGGCAGGACGGTGATGATTATCTCAGCAGAGAGTGGTGTATGATGCCCGAATATGAATGATTCCATGATATTTCCTGGGTATCTAATGCGTTTCAGCCCATCTGCTTCGTCCAGGTGATCCCATTTAAGAAACTAACTCAGGGTCCGGCAGCCACATGACGACATCTCTGTCAGCACTGCATAACATATTTGTGCGTGGGTTATATCCCACAATCTCATGTCTCCCCAATGCTGGTAACTGCGCACAGGCTGCCAAGACCTTATCGTCCGAGCTTTCGGTCTCGATATCCCACACGAGCATGGTGCCATCCGTCCCACTGCCCCCAACCAAGTACCGGCCATCAGGTGAGAAGCACACGTCGCCTTGTCCAACCGGCGCCGAAGATGATGAACCAGGCGCTCGCCGAGATGATGCGAACGATTCATTGTGCCGGACGCAGTAATGCTTCAAATCACCGTCGAATGCGTCTAGGACATAGTGTCCGTCTCCAGCAGTGCCGATCAGCATGTGCTTCCCGTCGTTGCTAAATTCGATTTTTGTCCAGTTGCTCTCTCCGCGCCTCCGAGCGGTTAGTCCCGAAGGGTTGAGTCTGCTTTCGTACGGCTGGAGGTCAAAAGTTTGGAATGGAGGTTTGTCGAAATTTCTGAGGTCATAGAGGAGGATGGATTGGGTGGGAGGAGACGCAATGGCGATGACGGACGCAGAAGGATCGTAGGAGGCGAGGTATGGCGCATGGAGTTTGAGTACTCCGGTGTGATTCGGTGAACTAAGAGACCAAATGCGGACGGTATGGTCGAGGCTGCAAGAAAGGAACGTGTCGTTTGATGGGCAGAGGGCGATGCTGGTTACTGGCGCGACATGGCCACGGTAGTAGCGGATGTAGGAATTATCATGTGTGGAGAGATATCGTATGGTGTCTGTAAGCAAAATTAGCGTATCTCACACCTAGGATAGTGGAATGCCAATTTATTGCAGCATTGGAAGGTATAATGTACCATCGACCTTCGTACTAGCGTACAAGATGCTTTGCGCATGGTGAGTGAAGCGCGCAAGGTGTACCCCATACTTCTGACTCTTTAGCTCCTTTGCGTGCTTGCCTTCTTTGCAATTGTATATTTGAAGTGTATCATCGGTCCGCGCGACTATTGCCAGCTCACCAGAGTCGTCAAAGTCGAGAGATGTGACATGTGCTTTGGGATCGTCAGGTTTGAATCGCTGAAAGTGCGTCAGTACTCGCGTGCAGAGGCGGATAGATATGAGGGGACTCACTCTTGTAGGGCGAAAAGCGCTAATGACATCGCTGACTTTCTGCGTTGGAGGTTCCTTGTTCGCCATGTCGACATCAGCCTCTCTCCGCCGTCGACAGTGATGTTCTTGAACTAGAGTCTTGAAGTCGCGAGATCTCCAAGCGGCAGAACTGGGCGGGCGGTGACAGCATGCGCAGGGACCAGAGCCATGCTGCAGCTAGCGATCCTCCCGCATCGGCGCGTAACTCGCGCCTCGCAGCCAAATAGGGCGAGGTGCACGCGGCGCTGCGTGACAGACAGCCTTTGACTTCACCACTGGCCACTTCAGGTCGTGAATCTCACCTCTTCCGCTCATTTTAAAGCCTCGAGTGTCCCTCCAGCTCTCTCTCGTCTTCTCATATTCACGACGCTCCACCTGGCGACATCTTGTCCTCGAGTCTTCGAATCTACATTCCTGAAACAGGTGAGTGGACTATCCTCTCATTTGCCCACACGTCTCGCTGCAGTTTCAAACCGAGTATTCCACTCGAAGAGGCGCTTTACATGCTTTGAACGTTGCTTTCTGCACGGTATTAAGCCCCTCATGGACCACATATATGTTTCTGTGGTGAAGCACGCCCTATCGCCTACGGGTGTCTTGTATCAAGCCTATTGTTGGAAGCTAGGTATTGTCCCGCAATGAGCTCCCAGCCTCCCACACAATAGGATTGCAGGGAATGTTCGGGACGTGCTTGCTTCTCAGGCTGTTGTTTCCAATCTATTCAGTCGGACTCGCTTTCAATAGCGTTTGTTTCCTATTGTACCTTGTTTCTATTTAACCGTTACCCCTCACATCTTCTTTACTTTCCTTCCATACCATTTACAAACTAACATCACCTTACACAGGCTCAATTATCACGTACACTTCTCCTTACCAAACATCCTCGACATTCGACAAAATGGCGACCCGTCTACCCAACCTCCTCACCTCCCACCTCCCCGGCATCTCCGAGTCCGATGCCTCCGCAACCTCTTCCCCCTCGCGCGGCAAGCAAATGGCCGCCTTCATCCGCCAGAAGACCGCCGGCCGCTACCCGCTCTGCCACGTCTGGGACTTCTGGCACGACCGGCAGGACCGCAAGCCCAAGGCGCGGTCCGAGTCCCCACCCGACAGCGACTCCAGCGCGGCCACTGGCCCCTCGTATGAAGACCGCCTCGTCAATCTGCACACCGTGTCAGACATCAAGCAGTTCTGGGAGCTGTTCAACAACTTCGACGTCACGACGCTGCCGTTGCGGGACAGCGTGCACCTCTTCCACCACGGCGTGAAGCCGGTGTGGGAGGACCCGAGGAATGTGAGGGGAGGCAGTTGGACGTTCCGCGTGCCGAAGGAGAAGGCGCCGCAGTTCTGGAAAGAGACGTGCGTCATGGCCATTGGCGACGAGCTGCAGAGGGCCGTGGAGACTGACAGGACAAGTACGTTTTCTTCCCCTCCCACTACTCTCTATAGTTTATCGTTCAAGTACTGACATGCAATGCAGCGTTCCGCGATGACATCTGCGGTATCTCTCTCTCTGTTCGCTTTACCAGCACGCTTGTCACGATCTGGAACCGCGACGGCGACCACGAGGACGGGATCCAGAACATCCTCAAGACTGTGCTGAATGGCCTCTCGCCGGAACTGATTCCAAAGGAAAGCGCATACTACTACAAGAAGCACTCGGAACATGCTGGCTTCACTGGTGTTGTCAGCGCCGCGTCGGGCCCGGCGACTACGACGTCGGAGAAGGAGAATCCAATCGACGCGAAGATGACGGATGCATGAATTTCGTTCCACTAGAGCTTTGCGTTCTCGAGATTGGATTTATGTGTGGCATTGCAAATTGGATTGGCTTTCTACGCTGCATTTCGACGGCGACAAGGACGACGGTTTTGGATTTTTATCACATCTTGATGGTGTGACAAATACATGTTTGGACTCTGGTATCCTCTTGGAGTTCTAATGGACACGGCGGCATCTGGCACGGCGTGAATGAGTAAATAGCGATGATTTGAGACACGAAATTCCGATGCATGAAGATTAAAGTTACCTGGACCCCAACCATTTCCTGTGATGCAGCGACACTTGGATGCACTGTGCACATTCTCGAGACGACCACTTGAAGACGGGAGTTTGAATAAGAATCGAGTTTTCTACTCTAGCTTTCACCCGCATCCCGCGGGATGGATGAGAACGCACTATGTCCATGCCCATCGAAGAACCCAAGAAAAGCGAGCCTCTGGAGGGCCGCTTCTAATCCGCTCCGTCAAACCGCTTCGTCCCATAGCCGGGAGTAATAAAGAGATAGTAGTTTGAGAACGGTCTCCGAGGCCTGGGACGACCCGTCTGCCGTGAAAGCACAAATCCACCTGAACGCCGCGCAAGAAGTCAAGCGAAGCCGCAGATTAAATGATGACTAATAAGGGGTCGAGTGGTAAAGGGAGGTACAGGCGTGACGGTCGTGTAGTGTAGTGTAGCGGGAGGTGAGGTGAGGTATGCGAAACTTTTGAACAATCCGAATGTAAGAGCGAGAGGCTGTGACGATATCGATCGAGTTCGAGAGAATGAAGTAGAGGGGTTGATGGCGAGCGTTGGCGTGCGATTCCGCTACATGACGATGCATTTGGAGTCCTTGTCCTTGCTGGACGCCTTGACTGAGAGCGCAACGCGTGCAGCTTCGGTGAATGCCTCGTTGACGCCGCGGTTCTTCATCGCGGAGCACTCTAGAATAGTCGTCAGCGATGGCATCATTCAAAGGCCCAAAATGAGCAGCACTGCGCGCTCTCGTGCTACGATTAGAATGCTGCGCCGCATAATCCACGTACCCAGGTATCTTAGCGCCTTAATTTTCTGTGCAACCTGTAAGCCTTGCTTGTACTCTATGAGCGGTCGTTTCGGCTCGTGCTGTTCGCCGTCCTCCTCATCGCCAAGTCGCTCGCGCAGATCACACTTCAGCGCGACGAGCACGATCTTGACACCGGGGCAGTTCTCCTCAATCTCGCCCATCCACTTTGTTTCGATGTTTTCGAGGGAGTCGGGTGAGTCGACCTATATCAACCAAAAACCTTCAGCGCGGATCCTAATATATCTATGGTGTACTTTGATAGGGAAGTTGCGGGAAAGGAGGCACAGCATCGGGAGGCGTACGCTGAAGCAGAGCATTATCGCATGCGTGTCATCGTAACTTAACGATCGTAACCGGTCGAATTCCTCTTGTCCTGCCGTGTCCCAGAGACTCAATTCCACATGTGTCCCGTCGATGAAGATGTCGTGTACGTAGTTTTCTGCCGCCGAGCGTTAGCGTGTATTCGATCAGTACCCAAGCGCGTCAAGGCGAAATACCGAAGACTGTAGGTTCGCTGCATCGCAGAAGAGAATCGCGATTAGCCCATACTCTTATTACGCATGCTAGCGATACGGGCCGTGGAGATTCATCGTGGGTTGCTACTCACTATACGGTTGGGAAGTATCTGCGATTCAAGCATTGTCAGCCCATACGCAATTGAAGAAGTGGAAGCCGCGCATCCACGGCGTCAATGTAGTTAAACTCACCCTCTCGTGAAAACATTCAGGAGCGACGTCTTTCCGCAAGCACCATCACCTCTGCGACAGCATCAGTCAGCGTGTCTCAAAGCCAGCGCGCAAAACCAATTCGGCGCCGCCGATGCCTCCAGAGTGAACATACAATAGCACGAGTTTCCGCTGCACGGTTTTCGAGCCACCACACAGCGGCATGTTGGGGGAGATTGTCCGTGGCGGGCGGAGGGCTGAATGAGCGTGTGGGTTGGAGGGTGAGAGAGATGGTCGAGGCCGTGATGGAGGTTGATGATGCGGAGGCGGTTGCAAGGCTCGCTTCGGGCGTTCGAGGCCCGGGAAAACTGGAGGGAAGTTTGGGTTCGCTCTGACGATGGCTTCTTAGCTGCAGGTGAGCTCACCACACGGAAAAGTGGGAACACGCCGAGTGCAGCGAGCTTGGGCTTGGGCGTTGCGCTTGAGCTTCGCGTCTGCACTGCGGCTGTGGAGGCGATCCCGCGCTAGATAAATGCGGCAGCTGATCGCAATCGCAGAATTAATGGCCTGGAGAAAACTCCGTATGATTGCTAGGAATATGTTGTGGTAATGCCTCCTCACTTCTTCAGTCAATTTGGAATGCTCAGTCGCCGCGCTTGTCGGAGGATATGCAGCCTGCGAGGGTACCTACATCTCCATCATCTTACTTAGACGAAGACTACGTACTGGGGTCACAATATTAAGAGCTGAGCACAGAATGTTGAATCCACAAAGCTCTCGTTATTGCACCTGACTCAATTTCTCGCACGGTGGCGCCGATCCACACGCTCTACGCAAAAGCTTACGGCTTTATATTAAGAATCTCTCCTTGGAGCCTCCGGGCCGTGCGATTGGACGGGGAACAGGCGTTTATGCCGTGCTGGACCGATTGGAAGTTTCGCTTCCAAATTGCGGACCAAAGCCGAAAACTTAATGCGAGTACGAGGGCAGGCGCGGGAGGTTACCATTTACGGGGAATTCAATAGCTGGAACGCATTTCTGGTATATTGCTGGTTGATTATTGTATATACGGTATTGTGAGACCTCCATCACTCACATTGATCAATCGTTATTCCACACCCTCAATTGCTGTGCTGAGCTTGATTATGAACCGTGGAATTCAGGCTAATGCCAAGCATCCAACGACAGCGTTCCCCAGCTTTTCAGTGACACACTTGGTCCGATCCGAGGATCGGAAGAGTGGATGAGTTGACCTCGTCGAATGCGCCGAAGAGGCTCATACTTTGTTTAGGACCTCCCTATACATGCCACTTGTGAAAGTTCTGCCTGTTCCGCTCTTTCTAGACTCCAGCTCCCTCCTTTCTTCAGCCAATACCATCTCCTCCTCCTCAATTCGCTTTCGCCTTTCTTGCTCCAAAGCACCTGCATCCGCCTGCATCGCTTCCAGCTTCCTACGCTGCTCCTCCTTGCGTTTCTCTTCTGCTTCGCGGTCATCTTCTCTGCGTTGCGGTTTCCTAGGAGGAGGGGAGCGACGTCGATAGCTGCGTGAGTAACCATTATCGCTATGACGGCGAGGTGGTGAACGGGAACGAGAACGGTCGCGCCTACTCTCCCTATCCCTGTGTCGTCGAGGAGGACTCCGAGACCTTGACGCAGACGAAGTGTTGCGCCTGCGCTTGCGCTCCTCATGTCTGCGCTCTTCGTATCTGCGCGGTGGAGAGCGCGAACGTGAAGCAGAGTAATCCCGCCGCCTCTCTCTATCGCTCCCTCTTCTCCGAGGCGATCGTGATCTTGAACGGGAATCGTCATCTCGTCTCCGCCTCTTGTGTCCATGATCTGAATGCCTTGACCGTTTATCACGTCCCTTTTCGCGATTGCGGTCTTTGTCAACCTTCTCCTTCAGAGCCTGTCGCTCAACAGCTGCCGCATATGCCATCTGCTCTTGCTTCTTCATCAGAAGCATCGGATCATCTCGGATTTTCGATGCCACATCTCTGGTAGATGATACAGGACCCTGGACAGCAACTCCTCCTGCAGCCAGGCCTGTGGCCTGCGACTTGCTCATTGCCTTCATCTCCTCATCCTTTCTGAGCAACTGATCTACTCTCCGCTTGCCGAGCAAGTATCCCTCCATCTCCTCTGTAGTGCCCGTCTGTCCTGCCGCAGGGCCATTGTACATCCAGTCTACACGGATCTGCCGCGGCTTGGAGCCATCTTTGGCAGCTATATCCTGGAGCTCTTGAATCGTACGCTCTTCTTCGCGCTCTTTGCGGAGTTGGTCGATGCGCTTCCGCTCGTCGAGAGCTTTCTTTTCTTCTTCCCAGACACGCCTTTGGTTGCTCATGAGCACCGGGTGCCATGACTTCTTGAGATTGAGATCGCCACCCATTGTTGCTGTCTATCGTGGTCGTCGACGGGTGGAAGATTCAAACTGATTTGTGGATCGGCAGTTGTGCCGTCCTCTCGCGGGGTGATAAGAAGCGTAGGTAGTGCAGTCTGTGTGGCGTTCAGATATAGCAGAAGGACGGGGTCGTAATATCAGTGTCACTCGGTCAGAGCGTAATTGTTGACGGTTGGTTGAAAGTTGTTGAAAACATGAAGGCCTGGCCGGCTTTTAGGGTGGCGGAATTGCTGGCATCCCTGGGCTGGCACGCGAGAGTCTTGGCAGCGGCAGCCTGGATTTGCCGGGGTTCAACCGATAAGGCTTAGACGCTATCCATTCACCGAACGCGGGCACTACACCTGGAGCTTCACAACAACTTCAAATCTCCCCACCACACCAGTCGCAGATATATAAAAGCTTGACTTTTCCACCTCCTTCCTCTCCAACTGATTCCTTGCCCAACCTAACACACTCTCTACCTACCCACGATGTCGGACGACGATGATTTTATGCAAGACTCCGGCGAGGAGGAGTAAGTGAAAGTGAGTACATTGCGTTAAAGATCTGATAGTGTTCTAGCTATGATTTCGAGTACGAGGACGACGATGAGGAGCAGGGTGGGGATGTCGACATCGAGAACAAATACTACAACGCGAAGCAGATGAAAGCCGACAATCCAGAGGAAGCAATCGATGAATTCCTCGGTGTACCAGACCTAGAGCCAGAAAAGGGCGACTGGGGCTTCAAAGGCCTAAAACAGGCCATAAAATTGGAGTTTAAGCTCAAGCGATACTCAAAAGCCATCGAACATTACCAGACGCTCCTCACCTACGTTAAGTCCGCCGTAACCCGCAACTACTCCGAGAAGTCAATCAACAACATGCTGGACTTTATCGAAAAACACGCGGAGGACGAGGAGGCCCACCAGTGCATGGAGAAGTTCTATTCTCTGACTCTCGAGTCGTTCCAGAGCACCAACAACGAGCGGTTATGGCTGAAGACGAACATCAAGCTGGCGAGGTTGTGGTTGGATAGGAAGGAATATCGACAACTTGCCGATAAGCTTCAAGAACTGCACAAAGCATGTCAGAAGGACGATGGCACCGATGATCCGAGCAAAGGCACATACGCGCTAGAAGTCTATTCACTGGAAATTCTCATGTATGCGGAGACGAGGAACAGCAAGAGACTGAAGGCGCTATACCAGCGAGCGCTGAGAGTCAAATCTGCTGTCCCTCACCCCAAGATCATGGGCATCATCCGAGAGTGTGGCGGCAAGATGCATATGAGTGAGGAGAGCTGGAAGGAAGCTCAGAGCGACTTCTTCGAGAGCTTCCGCAACTACGACGAAGCTGGATCATTGCAGCGCATTCAGGTGCTCAAGTACCTTGTGCTCACAACTATGCTCATGGGCTCCGATATCAACCCCTTTGAGTCTCCGGAGACCAAGCCGTACAAGAACGACCCTCGCATAGCGGCCATGACCGATCTTGTCGACGCCTACCAGCGAGACGACATTCACGGCTATGAGAAGGTGCTTCAATCTAACAAGGATCTTCTCGCTGACCAGTTCATTGCCGAGAACATTGACGAAGTGACTCGGAACATGCGGACGAAAGCGGTCCTTAAGCTAGTCGCCCCGTACACCCGATTCTCGATGCGGTTCATCTGCAAGCAGCTTGACATTAGTCTGGTGGAGGTCCAAGACATCCTCGGCTACTTGATCGTCGGGGACAAGCTGCGTGGCAAGATTAACCAGGAGGCTGGCACTGTTGAGATCGAGAACAACGCTGACAGCGAGAGGACGAGCGCCATGAGGGATTGGAGTAACGCTGTTGGGAGCCTGTGGCCAAGTGTCTTGAACGATGGCGCGGACTCGGGGCAAAGTGCGTCTCAGATGGCTATCGGTGAGTGGGCGCTGAACAGAGGGCTGTCCGACCTTGGGTCGATGAATGGTGGCGACCGCGGTCCCAAGAGTCGTGGAGGACAGAAGAGAGGGCTCCCGGGGAAGCCGTCGCTTAAGTGATGTGCATCATCAATTTTGGACGTTGCACTGACTGGCGGTTGGTAGTTCGCAGCCCATCTTGAGACTATAGGGTTCCGGGCAGCGCGTCCGCGAGCTCATCAAACTCATGTGGAAAGAGGACCTCGGAGAGCGAGTTGCACCATGAGAGCATGTTACAGTGGTCGGTGCAGGAAGTTATTCGATATAAAGGCTGTTGGGGCGGTTCACGGACTATAATGGATATCCGCTTCCAGCAGTTGGTATCACTTGCATGATCGGGCTGACCATTATACTCGGGTGGATGGACGAAGCAGATTTGGTTTCAGATCTTGTCCAACACGATGAGGATCATTGTTCGGCAGGTTGCGGCATGTTATCGCGGGTCGTACATCTTCAGCATGGGCCGGAGCGATGCCGATGCAAAAGTTTCCAATACTCAAGCTGAACTTCGTCGCAGTCCCTTTGCAATTCGACTTCAGCCACAATCCATCTACCCACCTTCCAACGCGCATCGATAATTGTCAGTTGTTGGTGTGAGGAACTCTTCCACACATTTGCTGCCTGTGCTCCGCTTGCCTCCCTCCCACACAACCCCTCTCGTGATTTTGCAGCGTTCCGCCAGCCTTGTCAATCTGTGTAACAATGGCGGCAAGCCACCTTCTCAAAGTCGCAATCCTGCAGCTTCATCAAGCCGCACCGAATCAATCTCTTTCTTCCTACCAACCTCCCTGTCTCAACTTTCGCTTGCTGCAAGCTCCAGCGCAACGGTAAGCCATGCCGTTTCGTCCAACCACTTTGTGCGCTAAAGGCGGCGCTGCGACCAGATGCAGACGGAGGTCATGAGAGCTATCGTATCGATAATCGATCACGCATGACGAACATGGACGGTTCGCTAGGCGTTGAGGCTTGCATATCCACGAACTGCTCCAAATCTCGTCGATTCTCTTCCTGCATTCCCACCATCTACTATATGCAGCTTGAGGCTGTTGCAGCCGGCGGACAAGCCCAACTCTGTTCGTTCCCAGGCTCCTTGGCCCTCACTGCTGTGCTATGTTCCGATTCACGATGTTTCATTGGCACCGAGAGACATGCACACACACTACCGCACGCCGTAACCCTACCTCTCACGCCTACATCCTGCTCCTTTTGTGCCACACTCGGCGCTGCAGACACAAACACCGTGCTCTCAAGTTCTGCTGCCCGGACAAGGCGCGTGTAATCCGGGCCTGTCTCTGGTCGGGCACCGGGACGCTGAACAATAGTTCCTTAACCAAGATACGATCTCTTCGATGCAGTATCATGTGTAACGGAAGGCACATTGAATGCATCATGAAGATCACCAAGTCCGATCACACGCGCAAACGCCTCCGCGCGGCTGCCGTTCAGTTTGCTCATCCGTCCCCAGAGTGCGCGGAGTAAGGCATCTTCACCCCACGGCTCACATGAGACGAAGAGCGCAAATCCTCGAGTCATGGGGCGTCAGCGACGCGCTCACTGTAGGCCTCCGCACTTGATCTTTCCGATCCGCTTTCACGGCCATTGTGAGAGCATTGTGTTCCTGGCTGGTGCTGGAGACACAAAGGAGAGCGCTACTCCACCCCTCGCCAGCGCTGTGACACCGGACAAGCAGAGGGCAGAGAATCGCACAGGGCGGATCATGGCTGGCCGTGGAGCGTACCTAGGCAGGTTCAGCTTGCCTCGACTGCCGTATTTGTCCGTCCGCTGGATCTGAGCGTCTGCTCGATCTGTAGGCCTGCTGTTGCATGTAACTAAAGCTGCTGAGAGTCGAAGGACAGATCAAAAGCGGACAGCTGCCCCTCATCGAACTTATGTCCTCTTCTCTTCCCTTCTGCTTCGTCGTCCGGCTTCTGTGATCCTTAAGTTCGCCTTGTTAAAGGGCATCGTTTGCTGCCGTGGAATGTGCTAGTGGGCGGCTTGCTTGTCTTTGCTTGCACACAATCGTACCATCTTCGATCCACCCACGACCCCTGGCTCACATCACCTCTCATCCTCGCCCAAGCGTTGCGACCAAACAACGCAGGCCAGGTCTTCGGCGAGCACAGGAGTACAGGCTGTCATCAGATCGAGCCCATTTGCTGACCCCGTGAGCAATCGGGTCTGCCGTGCGTACCGGGGGTTGTGAGGTAGCTGCGCGACAAATAATTCCACCAGCTCTTCTCGAAGCCTTCTGCTGGGCCCCTCGCCGACACCTCACTACTGCACTTGCAACTCACGCAAGAAAATCGCCGGGCGTGATGAGTCGCCCTCCGCTGCTGCTCTCGCCGCACCAGGCGTTCCCATTCGCCGGCAATGGCTACGAGTTCGAGTCTCCGCTGGCATCGCCGGCAGGGTATGGGCACGGCAGCAGCAGAGCGAGCGCGTTAGGCGATGGCTACCATTCATCCCAGATGGCGTTCAGGGCTCAGCAGCCCTTGGGCCAACAGCGAGGCGTGGCGCTCCGGCCACCCAATGCTAGCGGCAGCAGCGCGGATCTTCCCGCCGCCAACGCCAACTTCGTGCCTCAGCAACACCACCACTCGAGCAGCGGCCCCGCCAGCGCAGCATCGCAGGCATTAGCAGCGCTCCTTGCTCCCCCACGCCAGCACGGCATTGCTGCTGCCACGAGAGTACTCAACGCCCCCGCCTTCAAGCAACACCTTCTCCAGCACAATCCCCTTCGAAATCGCGACCACCACGCCTTTGCTCCGGGCGAGTTCGACAGAATGGCGGCCAATGGCGCGGGCGCTTCCGACTTTGGCCCGAGCGAGGAGGAGCTGGCGCAGCTGCAGAAGCTGAGCGCCGAGTACGTACCGGAGGTGTCTGTGAGTATACCGCTCGTGAACAGCGTGGCGCGGAAGCCTCCCTCGCTAGGACACCTGAATTGGCTCGGAGTGCTAATGGGAGAGTGAAAGGGCCCCTTGGTGAGCGAGAGGATACCGACCAGCGCGATAACAGCAGAGTATGCTCGAGCAGACCCTGTGTATCAGGCCAAGACTGCTGTACGCCGCGATAATCCCATCTGAAATCACTTGAAAGGAACGCTAGCTCATCCTCGAGACAGGCCATTCCGCAACGATACTCATATTACCGAACCTGCAAAGGCGATGGCTTCTGCGGATGGAGAGGTAAAACTTTTCATCGCTTCACATGCGCGCCACCGTGCTGACGTGTTCTATGTAGCCATTGGCTTCTGCTACTACGAAACCCTCCTCCGTCTCGGCGACAAACAGAAGTTCCTCGAAGAGCAAGCCCGCATCCGCTCTCTGGGGAATTTACTGCAGGCAGTGGGACACAGCAGGGACATTTATGAGGACTGGGAGGACGAGGCCATCGATCTCCTGAGGACTTTGCCGACATGCGCGACCGTAGAGGAGAGCAGTGCTGCACTCCTCTCGGCCTTTAACGACACTGTGCGATCCATGAACATCATCACTTACCTCAAGGTACTTACCCGACGCAATGCATACCATGAGATTCCGATTGCTAATGCCCTTGCAAGGTCCTCACCGGAGCTTGGATGCGGACACACAGTGAGGACTACGAGCCATTCATCCAAGGGCAAAACTTCGACGACTACGTCTCTCGCAACATCGAAGCGACACAGAGCGAAATTGAGCACCTTGGCCTGAGTGCATTATTCGACGTGTTGCTGAAGCCAGCTGGCTTCGCCCTAGAGGTGATGTACCTGGATCGTTCTGCTGGCACGGAATTGTATCCGCATCGCATGGAGCCGACTGACAATGCCGGAATGGTACTCCCAAATTCGCCCACACTGAGATTATTATATCGCCCTGGCCACTACGACATACTATATTCATTTGAGGACACTCCTCCTCCCAGCACCATCGTCTCCCATGCCATGAATGGATCGGCACCTAACGGCGCGCCACACGCACCTGTCTTTGTGGCACTCGCTTCTCCGACCGAAGATGGTCCTGCGACGGGACTGCACGCAACCCCTCACCAGCAGATTGACTTTGCGGGCCTTATGCCTATCATCCCTGGCATGAGCGGCATCAGTGCGCCAGGCATCTCTGGCACGCAGAGCCTTTGGATGCCTTCTCCACCAGCCCCAACAGGACTGTATCCAGCAAGCTCGAGCTATGACTTTGTTCCACAGGCTACTGGGCTGATTCAAAGGGATTATCAGCCAGCGCACCAGCCAATCCAGTCTCAGCCACCTCCGCCTGCGCCAGTACAGCGCATCGCCACATCGCATGTAGAGCAGCATTACGCTCCACCTGCTCCAGTCACAACATCTGCATCTTACATGGCACTCCCGCCACCGCCGACGAACTCTGCGGAGATGTTCGTATCAGGGATTCCCATGCCCCAACAGCACCACTCGCCCACAGGAGCTGTGGTTGCCCCAGCCGTGCAAATAGGTGCTCTCGATCGTGGCGGCGGACCTTTTAGACCGAGCATTTGGGAATATCAAAGCGGTTGGGAGGCTACTGTGGTCGGTGGTCCCAACATGCGAGACAATGGCTTCCAAACGAATATCTTCAAGCATTCTCACTTCAACACCGCTCACTTTAACAACCCGGACTTTCAGCCGGAGGAGTGGACTCCTGGTAGCGAGGTATCCACCGAGCGCTCCAGACGAAAATCCACGGCGCCGTCTACATGAGGTAGTGATTGCGACGGACAACACATGAGTAACGACGGCGTTGAACTTGATTTGAGGATATGAGTTTCACCAGCATCAGCGAAGGGTCAGCATGGGCTATAGCGAGCATTTTTATAATCCTGCTGTTGATGCTTTCCGTCTGCGACTTCTCTCCACTTCGATCAAAATTGCTTTTCGACCACACTTTTCCGGATAGCCATTTAGCGATGCGAGCGAGACCTTGACACATTTTGGCGGCGACCTCAACACCACGACCAGCGACCACGAAACTCGAAGACTCTACAAAAACCCGCGAGGGAGCACGAAGCGAACGAAGACATCATACACATTACATACTTAACCTGACCGACATGAAGACCGACGACACGACGATGAAGAAGACGGCCGCACACCACACCTTCTAAACCGACTTAGAGAGATCCAAATATTCGCATCGGCTATCCGACGACGTCACGATGATTTTTCACTCATTTTCTTGTCCTGCGTATCGCGGCGGCATTCTGCATAATGGTGGATGGGCATATGGTAAGGAGTATATCTGAGGGCAGTTGTCCCTTTTGCAAGTGCACAGGGGATAACAAAAGGGGGCGAGGGGAAAGGGCAGTGGTGAGATTGAGGACACAGCTTTGTGCGAAAAGCGGATGGATTACCAATTTGCTTTCAACTTGCGACGTGCGAAGCTGAAGGACTCTTCTCCTGGGGACTAATTCAGAAGACATAGGCGTGCTGCATCACATCGACGGGGTAGTACAGCCGAGGGAGGCATATTCGAAAAAAGTCCTCAGTGTACCTGACAATCATCAGAATCCCTTTTTGTGTTTTTGTGCTCAGCGCTATTTCGTGACTTCAGCACCAAGAGTTGAGGATACCAACACTCCATCACCTGAAACTCTCATAGACACAGCATGCACGGTGATCTGCAGGCTAAGTCACAATTCGCAGAACTTGGTCAACACGCCACACCTACAACACATGGCGCGCACTATATCTTCTCTCTTACCTGTCTCCTTTCTCGTTCTTTTTTCCTCACCGCAGAGCCACCAGAGCATTTGCAACACGTTCAAGCTAGCTTCTCGCTACATTTGACTTTCCAAATCACGTTTGCCTCTTCTACCTTTCTACTGCTTCCCTGCTGACCAAGGTAAACCAAACACCTCAACCTCATCGTCGCAATGAATCGCCTCAACACCGCCCTCTCGGAGGCTCGAAGGGTCCAGGATCAGAATAGAAGCACATTTTCCAAGGACCTGGAGGACAAAGTACGCTCGGTATTCTGCGCTGCTCTCGAGGATGAAGAGTTCCGCATCTCGCTTAGGGGCCTGTTCAACGACTGGTCAAACGAGCGATCCGCCGACGTGTCCGGCACCGAAGCTGGGCAGGCAGGAGCTCTCACACCACAAAGCGCCAACGACCACGAGGGTCACCCCAATAGCAGGGTGGGCAGACCTCCTTCAGTCCCTCACACGACTGCTGAGGGTACCCCCCTCACTGGCTTGCCACAACAACTTTCTGGTGCTGGCATAAAGAGTGGAACGGCTATGTCATCGGCCACACACGCTTCGACCGCGAACTTGCGGGCATCAAACCCATCTGCAGCAACACGTACCTACATCGAGCTCCCCAGCTGGAAGCGCGCAAACCCTTTCACCAGCCGCCAACCGCCGCCCAAGCGACGCAAACCGACCGACAACTCGCCGTCAGCCTGCCTCGCCGTGCGCGAGCTCCCGCACAGAATGTCGGACCGCGACCTGCAGCACCTGATTTGCAAGAAGCTCTTCGATCGGTGGGAGGTGCGGAAGGTGGAGGTGTTCTGGGAGCAGCGGAGGAATATCGTCGGTGCGAAGGTGCATTTTGCCACAATCGCGGAGGCGAGGGGTGCGAGGTGGGCGATGGATGGGGTGGAGGTAGAGGGCCAGGAGATTGATGTTTCCTTCTGGGCGAGTAAAACTGCGCGTAACAAATCGGCATAGTTCAGACGATGAAGGACTCCAATACCTTCGTGGAGAGGGATGGAGGATATACGGATGAAGTGCACTTTACTGTAAATAGGCGTTACTCAGAAAAATACATATATTTTTGCAGCTCCGTACAAGCGTGATGAATGGACTCTGCGCATAATCCATCCAAATCTCCTCATGCATGCGGGCTCTCCTCCATAGCTCTCGTATTTTGGTTTTGCTGTGCCTTATCACCCTTTATATTTTGTGTTTAATGGGCACCTTATGCCAAACTCAAAGTCCTCTCCAAGTCAGTGTCGGTTTAACGAGTGGATTCCGGACGTGATCGAACGCAATTTTCGTAAGTACTTATAAGGGGCAATCCAATTCGACCATGAAGTAATCAATTAAAATATAGAAAGAATTCTGTTGGTTTCATATCGTGGTAGTTAACAAGCTTAAGCCATACAAGCGGGTGCTCCGTACCAATGTGCTAGGATCATGGGTAGCCACCGTAGCCCACTTCTTATGAACCCTTCAAACACTAACGTGGAATCATATGCCATGACCATATAGAAAGCAATCCAGCTACAGGGATATCGAAGATAAAACTGAAAGGTCTTCCTTTTTAAATCGTATATAATCTCTCATCACACAATTGATTGACAGCCTACAATGGAGCCCGCGCCGCCGTGCTGGCCTTCCGAAATGGAATGGAAAGGGCGTCCATCGAGACACATCACAACAGGCAGCTGCACTCAACACAATGCAAAACCTAGAGTGACCGGAGATTTGTTGCACCAGTCTGCTTGATGTCTCCACTACCACAGTTTTGATACACACATCCTTCCTAACAAACAGTGAACACTGGTCAGGTCCGCCGGTGATGGATGTCCTTCAATCGGCTCTTGCAAAGGCGGTCGAACTGGAAGAGGAGGATGGACACTTTCGAGGTCTCCAGAACAGACTGCGAGCTGTATTTCACGCGAGCTTAGAGTCATCCGACTTTCAGAAAGCTCTAAGGGATCTATTCGGTACTGGCCTGACTACCAATGGTAGGGGTACCGGTACTCCAGTACAACTCCGAACATCTAACATGCGCGACAAAGATGACCGTCAGACTTCAATCACAAACACTGCCACGGAATCCGATCAGGAAGATATTATCAGCCGAGCTTCCCCTGAACAGAATTTCGCTGTCGAAAACATCCAGCGGGCAGGCAGTCTGGCTCTGTCAGTGACCAACGACTCTCTGCAAAACGGTGATGACGGCACAAGTGTTCGATTTCAATCTACGGAAGGTTCTCCTCAGCAATTATCTGATGCCGCAACCCAAGACTGTTCCGGGGATGTCCTTCTCCATCTGAAACATGCGATGGACGTTCGTAATACCCTCATCACTGCTGCCGACATAAGAACGCTTGACTCCATCCCGGATCGTCGCGACATTCTTCGTTCGAGAAGCCGCATAATAGACCAGGTACAACACCTAGTCGGTCAGCACCCCTCAGCTTTGGTACCTCATCTTGAGCATGTTGGAAAGATCTCCTCAAGCGATGCACGGTCCACCCCAGAGGGAATCTATCGACAGATAATTGAAGAATTCGGTGCCACACGGCTCGAAATTGCGTTGCCATCTCTGGTAAAGGTAAAGGAGAACGGAAAGCTTGAATTGCTTGCCAGTTCAATGGCAGAATGGATGGTGTGGGATAGGGTGGAAGAGTTAATGTGGTCACTCCTTCCTTCCAATCCTTCCACACTGTCACGGGCGACCCCAGCGACCCCAGCGACCCCAGCGCTGTCAGTGCACTCCGGTGACGCTGCCCGCACGAGTCACATACAGTACTTCAAGCGTTCCAACTTGGACATCAATGCTGAGGGAGACGACGATGACAAGAGGGAACCGGAAGCGCGACGCATCAAACTTGATATCGATTCGCGCAAACCTGGCAAGTTTTCACTCACATATCTTTATGATCTACTAATAATTTATTTTAGAGCCATTGTCTTCAGGCCGAACTACAAAAGGGTCGGCCTACCCCGCTCCGACGTCGCGTCTTTTCGTTCGCGGAGTCTCCATGGCCGGAGGGATGGGTGTTACCCCAGAGACAGTGTACCAAGACAGAGTGCACAGACTTTTCAAGAACTTCACCGTCAGACAGGTTGAGATGAAAACATCATTCTACTCTCGGAGGCTGATTGCATTCGTGTCCCTTGCATCGGAGGCTGAGGCACAGGCTGCCATTGATCAACTTGATGGTCTTATTTTCGAGGGGAACAGGATCACTATCGAATACTATCGCCCAAAGTGAATTGACTGGCAGCAACACTTTCATCATGGAGGATCTGCGCCAAATGGTGGTTCTTCGTTGAAAGGCAGCCACAAGGCATCCCAGGTATCAACTTCATTCAATAGATTGCTAGCAAAATGGAAAAGCAAAGCTCAATATAGCTGCTTCTCCTCGATAAAACCAAGGTGTTCCCCCTGAAGAGAAATAACGAAGACCTCAAGCGTAACGCCATGGTGTCAGTCCTTTTGCGAATGTTGGAATATTACTCTGGTATTCTCTTCCTGACGACCAATCGCGTTGGCACTATTGACGAGGCATTCAAATCTCGCATCCACATCAGTTTGTACTGTAATTTCATACGCAGCAAATATCCATGTATGCCCAGTCTAACTCTCCTCAGACCCACCACTCAACTAGAGCACATCTAAAGAGATCTGGCGCGTCAATTTCAGACGTTCACAGGACCAGGTCGACGCCGACGAAGAAGCCCTCCTCAAATTTGCTAAGAAGCACTTTAAGAGTAATGACGAAGGCAGCCGTTGGTACGGCAGGCAGATCTACAACGCATCCAAGACAGCTATCGCACTCGCTCAGTTTGAGACACTGGACATATATCCCTCGCAGAAGCCGCAACTCCTACCAGACTACTTCAAACAGGTGGCACACCCGTCTCGCAAGTTCGACGAGTACCTCTTCCGAACTCAAGGCGGCGAGACGTACTCGGTTATTAATCGGCAACAGAAAGTGCGGGCGGACCGATTTGGTATGGAGGAGCCGCGTGAGACGATCCAGTGTCGTTCAACCAGAACTCGTAAGCTTGATATGGATGAGCTGCCGTCTTGGTCGGAGGAAGATTCAGACGACAGTGAGGAGAAAAGAAAGGCCGCAAAGAAGAAGAAAGAGAAGTCTTCGAGCAGCAAGAGGAGTGATGACAAGAAGAGTAAGAAGTCAAAGAAGACCAAGAAACACGACTCCGATGACTCCGACGCTGTTTCACCGTTTCATTAAAGATCCCGGTGTGGCATTCTCTCAAGATGAATTCTCATCAAAGGTGGATTTAATCGTAATCAGGCAGTCATTTCTAATAGCTGCGGCATAGAATTGTTATAGAAGATGGTCTATCTGTTGACTCTCTTCTACAACTTGGAGATTCTAATACCCTTTAGGCAATCTTCCATTCCGTTTTGAAGTATCATAACCTCATGACCTTCCGTGTGTACAACTCTCGATTTGTATTTTCATCTCTTCTCTTCCACCCCTCAAACTTGACGCTTGAAAAACTTAACCCTCGACCGACTGGCATCTCATCACAGTCTTTTTAGCAGCCTCACCACTGACCTTTTTGATGATCATAGTGGTAACCGTTCGTAAACCATTTACTGCGATCTAGAAGGAGCATGTTCCACTTGAAGGACCTGGCCCTCCACCTTCTTCCCATGAAATTCTTTGATGGCAGCCATAGCTTCAGCCGCTGTTGCCAGATCGATGAAACACGCCAACTGACCGGCACGCATTTTGCGAACCCTCACGTCTTGGACACTGTACCCGCGCCAGACCCTCTCGAGGAAGACTTCACTGGTTCTGACATTTAGGCCTCGGATGGAAAGGCAGCTGAACGGAGCCGTAACATTTCCCCTGACCCGCTTCAGTCGCCGACCCTGCATAGCTTCATCGGCCTCTGAGTTGCGTTTGGTGGTAGTCGAACTCTCGACTGCTGTAGTCTTCGTGTGCAAGCGATTTCGTCCGAGGAGTTCCATCCCCTTGTCCCGCACCTTGTCCCAAACCATCCACTCAGCAATAAGCGCGGCCAACTCCTCTTCTTGCTTCGACCTCCTCAAGACTGCAATCCGGGGGAATCCAAGGCCCAGCTCAGGGTTATGAACCTGTTCGAGGGCCTCACGGAAGACACGTTCAGAGGTAATCCCCTGCATCGAGGCGCAATACCTAGCAAGGGCTGCGAAGTAGGGCACCAAAGTCGGTGGTCCCGCACCAACCATTTTCGTAATCTTGGCGATGAAGAAGGCCTTTTTGGAGTTGATCATACTGGTATCTAGAAGGGAACGCAGTTCAATGGTTCTTCCATGACTGTTGATGATGGTAATGACGAGCGTGTTTCGAAATTCTACAGCTTCCTCCAGCCGGGAAAGATCTTTCTTTTTGGAATCAGCTTCCAGGTCGACCGCTATCGCTCCCACAGGTATTCCAGCGCTCTGTTCTTTGGGCTCTGAAGCTTCTGAAGCTTTGTCGACCTGTTTGGATACTGTTGCGGGTTGGGGCACTGACGCGGCTCCATCGTCGAACAGATCTTTCAGCGCGTCACGCAAACGCGGCGATTCACGACTCGCAAGGTAAACTTCGCGCACTTTGTTTACTAGTCCTTCGTAGTAAATGTTGTGCTGAGCAATGGCATTGGCCTCGTCGAGGGCAATGTTGAGCGGAGTCTGCGGATTCATGGTTGGAATCGTGGGTGTTGGTTGAATGATTGTTACGGATACGAAGAGTGCGTGAAATTGAATGTGCTAGATCATGGGAGCGAAGGAGGAACATTAAACCGGGCTATACAACACAGATCACGTTGTTAGGTGTTAATACTTCGGTAGGCCTTTTCACTTGAATGACCGGACTCGTTGATATCGGGCCGTGATTATTTCAAACACACGCGCTTTCCCGCTTAGTGAAACACACATTGTAGATCCCAACGGCCGTGGTCAATCGATTTACAATACATGTGAAAATATGCTTCATGAGATGTCCTCTCAGTCTTTCAAAAGCAAAATGAGAGCTGTGTCTGGATCCCCGTAATCACCTCGATTATTACCAGAAGCTGCTCCGATCCCTCGACCATTAGGGCTTACTTTATTCATCGCACGTTGTACGCATTGACTGCGATGCTGTCTCTCTTTCTCAGTATACCCAGCGTCTCCATCAACGCGTAAACTCACCGTTCACCCTCATTGCATGAAGACTTGGGTTCGGCGACCCATCTCCAGAGTCGAGGAAGAGTTGCTGCTGAGCCGGAATTGACGAGGCGACGGCTATCTAGGGGATGTCATCTTTAAGATGTGTCGTCAATTGCCAGTGATTGAATGAGGCCAACAATGTCTGGGTCGTTATTGACATTGCGGCCATGGCCAAGGTCTTTCATCAGTGCCCGCGCAAACGGCTCATCCATGAATTTTGCTACTGCCACCTTGTACACCGCATCCTCCAGGTTTTCGAGTATCTTGTGCGTCAGTGCTAACATTCGTGTTAATTCTTCAAGTTCATTTGTGGGTGGATCCGTTTGTATGCGGTTCAACTGCTTGAGAAGGAGGGGTGCAAAGCTGTGGTCGGCGAAAGTCGCTATGAATACCTTTCTCATAGCAGCTTCGAGACCCCGAAGAAGAGAGTTATTAGTCGCAAGGCCTTGAGCGGCAGCCACCGTGGCTGGTGATGGCGCGATCATGGCTAACAGTGCTGACATAGCGTAGCAGCGTTGAAGATGGTTATGATGGAAACCACTTGCTCCTGCTTGTGTCGCGCGAAAGTGTTGAAGGAGGATGCACCTTGGTGGTCGGAACTGAGATGTGGGCGTATTAAAGTCGTAGCCAGAGGATTTTTGGACAGTCGGGAGGTTAAGGAAGTAAGAAGTAATCAGGGAGAGAAAACTATCAAATAGTGGCGTGAGCAGTGTTCTCCGCGGCTAGTTCAGCTGGTCTTGTGGAGTGTTGAAGTGATTTGCATACTGACTGACCTTGGCAGTTACCAAGCGGCGGACGTGTTAACGCAGCGCACGAGCCTCTGCAGAGCAATAGCATCAGCGCAGCTCTTTGCACGAGTTCCATCGCATTATGCTCAAACGTACAGAGCGCCGTGTAAAAACCACAGATCGTGAAGATCGAGATCTGAGTTAGGAATGGACATGAAACTTGTAGGGAAATCTTAAAATTGGAAAGATGCCCGCGTAAAGCATCGCTGCGAGAACCCCATTGAAATATCAACTAGAAACCAACCATTATACACGTCTGAAAAATCATACTCATGCTTGAAGATCATCACCATGCTCATTTCTTCTTTTTTCCCACATCCTGTCCCCATCTCAAACTCCTAGTCCAACTACTCCCTCCGCTGCTCCCTGCACCATTTCCTCCGCTGCTCCCTGCACCATTTCCTCCGCTGCTCCCTGCGCCATTTCCTCCACTGCTACTGCTAGCCGGTCCTGGCCTTCTCGGAATGTGGCTGCTCCCACTGCCCGCTCCAGCTGGTCTGGGAGCTTCGGCGAACCTTATCCCTTGTCTCTGCTGCGGTGTCTGCGCCACCCTCGGTGGCTCTCTGAGCCCAGTGGCTATCGGTCCTTCATCCTCGCTGCTAGTGCTGCTGTCCTCGTCCTCGTTGCGCATACCCAATGCGCCTAATCTTCGTCGCCTCTCGGCCTCCGTCTCCGCTTCTTCGAGGTTCGAATGATGAGGTCCCGCTGCCGATCCACCCATTGACCGCTCAATGCCAGCGAAGCGGTCGCGATCAGCACTTGACCTTCCGGGTCCAGGACCTGCTTCTCCATCCTGAGGCGCGATGCGATTTCGGCGACGCTGGGCTGCGGTCTCCCGACCAAAGGAGAATCGTGCCAGATCATCTGAGATGGAATGCATAGGTACCGCCTGCCCGCCCGACTCAACAAGGGAAAGACCATGTTCTCCGGCATGCGCCTCTGAATCTGCGGTCGTAATCTTTGCCAGACCCCCACCAGGACGGCCGCGCATAGCGGCGAAATCACCTTCGTCATCAGTAGTCTCGTCTCCTTCCCCAGCTTCTTCTTCATCGATCGGCGAGACGGCTTCGGTCCGTGATACCTTCCTCGCCAACTCTGATTGCTCCTTCGCGTCCTTGCGGGCCTCGGCTTTGACTGGTTCAGGAGCGTCGCTGTCTTCCACAAAGTTGGCACGAGACTTAGGATCCAGTTTTTGAATCTGCTGAATGAATTCGACCTTGCTCATTCGCCTGCCACCGGCCGTGATAGTGAATCTGATCCTATCATCATCGGGGTCCTCAGGTCCTGGCTTCTTCGTCTGCTCTGGGCTGCTTGTTGCTGGTCCTGCAGCATCTGATGGTCCCGCTTCTCCTTCGGCGATCTCTTGGGCCCCTTGACGATGAACGCCTAGCATAGTACCCATCCGCGCAAGCCGCTCTCTCGTTCGTAGTGGATCTATCGTGCTGGCTTTCCGATCGCCTGCTCCGGGTCTCTGAGGCTTGCCAGATTGCGGGATGTCGTACTTCTTAAGCACCTCTCCACTTTCATCTTCCACAATAATCGTATTACCATACTGATACGCAAGAGCGGGTCCTCTCTTCTTCTCGTGCTCCTGACTTGGTCCTTCAGGCGGCTCGTCCCTTCTGCTCTGCATTCTGGTAAGGCCACGATAGCTTTCCATGCGTCTCCGTGCAGCTCCCCAAAGATCTCTAGGGTTGGGAGGTTGCTCATTTGGCGGTTCCGGTTGCTCAAAGTCGTGGTCGTGTTCACCCTGCGCAACTCCACCCTCTACATCCTTTTCTTCCATCAACTCCTTTCCTCTGCTCTTCGCATGTTCCCCCTTCTCCTTCTCAGTCTCGCCATTATTGTCGAGGACATCGAGGACATTGCCCTCCTCATCCTCGATTATTGTATGGTCACCTTCGAAATACACTTCTTCCTCAGGAACTTGGACTTTGCCCTTTTCTTTATCCTTGCTGTCATCCGAAGGTTCCTCGCTATTCATAGCCAATGTCTCGCTCTCTGTTTGCGTTCCTTCCGGCACATCATCCCGGGCGGCTTGACTGATAGGTCTAATCGCGCTCTGGCTGATTGGGCCTCCTGGTCCGATGCCTGTATCCCACTTCTTCTTCCTTCGCGACGGCTTCAAGCTGCTACTTCGGCTCCCCCTGCCTTCTTCCTCGTCCTTCTGTCTGCGCAAGAAATTCTGTGGCAGGCCAATCGGAGAAAGTGGACCCTTCTCTGCGAGACCAGGATCTTCAGTCTTCTCTTCCCAGCTGGACTCTGTCTCAGAGGGTCGGCGAAGAGACATGCTGCTCTTACTCCTTGATTGAATGCGCGGTAGTCGATCCATCCAGGTTGGTCCTTCTTCATTTGCTTGTGTATAAGACAGGGTGAGAGTCAGTGTGTTGATATGCTTGCCAAGTGTAAACACTGCAATCGACGATCCATGGACGACAATCGAAATGATGACAAGAAATGTCGTGATAGGCCAGATGAGTTGGATGATGTTTACATGTGGGAATCCAGCCCCTGGGGTGTTTGCCAACGGCTCTGAACTATTTTCGGCCTCAAGCTCTGAACGAGCCAAAATTGCGACGAAAAGAGCACCAACACCGATAGGACCGAAATGGCCAGCAAACAAAGCTTCACGCCAAGTCTTGATGTCCGGGATGAGCGGCTTGGCCACCATCATGATTGGAATTCGACGAAACAAAATCACAAAGATTCCTAGAACCACAAGTCGCCATGGACTGGTGCCGATGGTGCTGGAGTTGTACTGTTCCCAAGGGACGATTGTTCCAAAGTACACAAAAAATGCCAAGTTGATCAACAAATCGATAACGTTGCTGACATGGCTCTCTTCGGTTTTGTCCAGGAACCATCCGTCATTCGAGAACCCGACACCGCATGCGAAGCCAATCAGCAGATCGTCCATGCCGAGCAGACTGCCGCTTCCAGCACAAAAGAGGGCAAGCACGAAGTAGAATACAAGGAAAGATTCTCTGTCGATCAAGTCCATTTCGTGTGCGAAGCGAATGGCGCGGCGAGCGATATAACCCACGCAGACTCCGTAGATGGCGCCGAATACACATTCGTACAGAATGCTGATGCAGAACCAGTGAAACGCGACTTGGTCCGGGTGGTGGTGGTAGCGGATAATGTAAATCGCAAGGTAGATGAATGGAAACGCCATGCCATCGTTGCAGCCAGATTCCGCAGACAGTAAATCTCGCAGATGCTTGGGAACACGGCGGGCGAATTTGCCTTTACCAACGACAGATGATGCGAGGACTGGATCCGTTGCGGTAACGCAGGCAGCGCAGCAGAGGCTGTCGAGCCAATTTAGCCGCCCTCCAAACAACCACCAGATGAAAAGGCTGGTGATCAGCCAACCAAAAGTCATGACCGGTACCAGCAGCATCGTCACACTCTTCCAATGCCGTTCCATGTATGACTTTGGCAATTCTACTCCAACGGCGAAACATTGTACCACAAGAACTATACGGCAGAATTCGAGGGTGATTTGATCGGTATTGCCCCATGAGAGAGGGTTGATGAGGTTTGCAGCATGCGGACCAAAAATGATACCACATAGCGTGGCGATGGTAGCTTCACCTATGTATAGTCGCTCCTTGATGACAGAACTGCAGAGCATGAAAAGTGAGGTAAAGCCGCCAAGAATGATATAAACCAGATGCGGTTTGTTGATCGCAAGGTGGTCCCAAGCCATCTTGAATGTGTACGTACAATAATCTTTCGAATATGCACAATTGATGATGGGTTAGAATCGAATCGAAGTCGGTGGTGTTATCCGGGTGAAGCAGTCTTTGCGCGAAATGGGCGGATGCCGTGGGCGTGTCCTGGTTGCGGAAGTATTTCTCCTCTCACAACAGAAGCTTTGAGGCTGTACTGGTGCATATAGGAATCGGTCGCGCCCAGTCGCCGCTCCAGATATGCCCTAGATGGCCAGTGTTGGCGCACAGCAAACTGCTGGCAAGTCGTACGGAGATTTGCAGAGTAGAGTTGTGGAGAGGGAGCGAGAGCTGCCAAAGACGTTAAATTAGCCTCTCTCAACGTCAAGACAATGCCAAGTCCAAACACGCTCTGCCAATATCACTACGAGATCTGATTCGTACACTAACTAAGTATGCTCCGACCACGGGGCCCAGATCGCGACTTCGGGAGAGGTGATAGGCGTTGGATGCAAAAAGTCCGGATGATGTCGGATTTTTCCCTCGGCCTTGGCAGAAGCGATCCAAGTGCAAGAGCAAGACCTGAACGCGTATTCTCAACGCGCGGAATGGTCCAAGAGGGAAGCAGAAGCAATTGAAAGAGCGAAAGACACGTAGCGGCGAGTCAATTGCAAGCCGGGCAAAGGAGAGGGACGGAGGGATGCACCTGATTTCAGTTTTATCGTCGGCTTGGCATACGCCAAAATGCTCGGCGGACGGGTCCGTGGGGCGCGGAGGTCAGGAGCCAATCAGCTGCGCTGCCACTGCCGCTTACACACAGCAGCGCGGGATCTAGGTAGCGATAGATATACGAGGACAAACTGACCTCACACAAAGTCCAGTTCTGCTTTTGGGCGTGAGTTACAAAAAAATTCTAAGTGTAGCTAAGATCCGCTCAATAGATTACTATGTACTTTAATATACACCCCATAAGCCCTGCCAAGGCATGTGGCTGTTCTGTGGCTATTGGCTGCCTCTGCTGGCGGACGCAGTCTCTCTGCCTTAGTAGTCGCCCTTGAGTTATGCCTCTCCCGCCTGGGCGCGACGAGGTCCGCTTGGGATTCCCTTAGCTTATCATTGCGACAAGAAACTAATAACACTGAAGCCGTTCAATCACAATGTGCGATCAACTTGTACGACAAAGGCAGCAATGGCGGCCCAGAAACAACCTTATTTAGATGATATTTCTGACAAAGCCCATGACGTAGTCCTTAGGACCCTTCTTCTTCTCTCCCATTTCAGCGAGGCTAGCGCGTCTCTCCTCCTCCGAGACACCTGCACCACTAATGGATTGCTGGGTGTCTCTCATACCAGTGTAGATATCAATATCCCTTATTTTGACGTATAGTGGGCGATCTTCTGGTCGGGCGAACCAGCTGTAGACCTTCCACATCAAGTATAGGACGAGAAGGAAAGGACCGGCGAGGTAATCTTGGAACCAGGTTGTAGGATCCAAGTTGGGACCCCCGACTGGGTACAGCGCGACGTAGAATTGTGCCATGAGGCAGATGATATTGATGAGCAAGCACAAATAAGAGCCCCAAATACCGAAGGCGGCCTTGAAGGGCAGTTCGTCCACGGTATGACCATTGGCGGCCCTACAAGTAGTTAGTCCCCGAGTAGCCAATCGACAGTGCAGTTTGGAGCGTACCAGGCCGCGCGGAAGCGGATATGAGCCAGAGCAATACTGCCGTAAATGAAGAGGATGGAAAGACCAGACAATGATAAAAGCCAAGTAAAAATATCTCCACCATTCGACGCCAAGTTGATGAAAGCTAGGCATCCAAAGAGGAGTTGAAGGACGACCACACTAAGAGGACGTCCCCTTTTGTCAACATAGGCAAATAACTTGGGACCCATGCCTGTGTAGGAAGTTAGCGTTATGTGAAAGTTATGGAACGGTGTACGCACCATTTGCGGCCAGAGCCTGCATCGTGCGAGTCGAGCCGAAAGTGCACGAGTTGGCGACACTCATGACAGAAATCAAGATGACAGCGTTGAAAATCGATGGGAGGACCTTGATGCCAGCGAGCTGAATAGCGATGACGAAAGGTGAGTGACGGGATTCGGAGCCTTCACCGCTTAACGCGGGACTGTCGGCTGGTACGATCAACCCAATAAGGAAGAGGTTGACGATATAGAAAATGGCGATACGCCAAACAACCTGCTTGGAAGCTCTTGGAATTTCCTTTCTAGGGTTAGCAGTCTCGGCAGCAGCTAGTCCAGTGAGCTCCGTTCCAGTATAGGCGAACGACGCTGTTACGAAAACAGTACAAAAGCCGTGGAAGCCGTTGAGGAATGCAGTGTTAGGCGAGTGCCTGTATTGCGTTATTAGGCTTGCCAGTAGCCACATCAAAAGTTTGTGCATACCAGTATCTTGCACCAATATAGCCTCTGTTGTCTGTGGGAACGCCGCCGCAGTCAATGATTATTCCGAGAATGATGAAGCCTATGCAAGCGATGATCTTAAGAACACTGAGGGCGAACTCGACCTGTTCCAATTAGCTCGTTCCTTAGAATAGGTTCGGTAAACTCGCCTCGCCATAGCCCCTCACGCCAAAGATCTGGATGCAAACCAAAGCAACAAGCAGCGGAACGATCCAAGCACTGTTGTTGATGCCATCCGATCCGGGCCAGTAGTGGATGATGTTGCAAGCAGCTGAGATCTCAAAAGGAAGGACAGTCAGCCAGCTGATAGCATACTGCCAGCCGCAAGCGAAACCCCAAGAGGGATCAACGAAGCGGCAGATGTACATAGTGAAGGCTCCGTTGATCGGGTACATGACAGCCAGTTCTGCGAGAGCTTGCATCACGAGGTAACTAAATGATCAAATTAGATGAGGGCAAAGCCTTTCAGCGTCAAAGAAGCATACATCATGCCGCCTAAAGTCATGTTAGTTACCCCGTCGCAATTCTCATAGCGTATAACGTACCAACAATCATAAAACCAAGAAGCACAGCGCCAGGTCCACCAGTCGCGAGAGCACTGCCAGAGCCAACAAACAGACCTGCACCAATTGCACCACCACTGTATGCATACGTTAGTACACAGATGACGATTCGGTGTGCTGAACTTGCATGGCAATCATCTGCATGTGTCTGCCCTTCAGGTCTTGGTGAAGCCTGTTCTCGCTTCGTTCGATCATATTTTCTGGGTCGCCATGGAGGCTCCCAGTGCGTGTGCGATCTCCAAGCATGGCCGGCTCATAGGGCGGCGCAGCATTGGCAGGCTTCTCAGCCATACCACCGTTTTCGGGTTTGTCGTTCATCGTTGCGGCGGAGGAGTGAGTGAAGCTTCATGCGACCAGGCCGCGAGATATTTTGAATAGATAGCTACGACCCCATCTTTAGCGCCGTGTAACTGCGGCAAATGATAGATAAGCATCTTCTGTCCCATTTGTGAAGGGGTATGGAAGAACAAATCATAATCACGCCTGAGCACGCCGCCTATAACTATTTGGGGAAGGTGACATCGGGGCCGCCCACGCTTGATTGGCGAGGCTGACCAGTTCTGCGGAAATTGAGGGGCATTTGCCGCATTCCTGGGGTGAAGGTGGCGCCATGGCCATGGTCGATCTTTGCCACTACGATATCGTTCGCGGCAGATCCGACTACCTACAGGCTACTGTACGGTCTCTCGGGACGATGACGAGAACGGGAACGTAATAAGCGCGCCAAGCTTGGCAAAGCACCTAATTAGTACGCTCGAAGCTTTGGCTCTCTCGACTTGGCTTGCTTGCTATCTAACAAGACGTGCTTAGATTTGAGCTTGGCAGCCAGCATTGAGCTTGAGTTGGCCGTGACGAGTATGGGTAGGGCGCGAGTTGGGAGCCTGGCCGCAGAGCCTGAATATCGTGCTCGTAACGGGCGGTCATGGCCACGGCGAGACACAGCGACGAGCATTAATTACGACGGCGGACATGGCCAGGACAGTTAGGCATAGCCGAGCGGCCACAACGGGCATGCTTACGGTCTTCTAGAATTTCCATGGGTAGGTTGGCGTGCATAGTGACGTGCAAGGAAGACAGGCACGAGGACAGCAGGCCACTCGACCTTAAACGGCCACCTTGACGGACAGCGAGCGCAAGGCACGATGAGTGCAGCGAAGACACCAAAGTCGCGCCTCTTTCTCCATTTGTCTCTCTGGATGAGCACTACACCGAAAGTACGACAAAGGCAACTTTCTATCGCACAGCATCAGGTCGCGGGTCGCGGCCGGCGCCGGGGCTATTTCTGCTGAGTCAACGTGGCTGTATGTATCATTGAACCAAGTTGGGACGTGGCTGCGGTCACGCCGTCCTCAATGATAGCGGCAAAGATTGGTGACGATTCACGACTCGCACGTCCTCTGCAGCTGTCTGAGACTCACGAGACTTCTAGATACAGTGCGATGTTGAGCCTCAACGACTGGGCATTGTCCTTCCGCGCGGGTTGAATACGTGGACGTCCCACCTTGTCCACCGTATGTTCCACAGTCATGCACAGGTACCCCACTTCTTCTCCAGATCCCACATAGTTGGGTATCGTCAGGAACGCCTTGTAAGGCATCCTGGCCCTGTCTTTCAGCTTCGACGGAAATAGTTCTGACAGCTGCGTAATTGCAATTCTTCAATCGCGCTTCTCGGGTTCAAAGCTCGTCCCTAACCGATTCCTTTGGTACGGGCGTCTTTTCATCTTTAACCATCAAAGCGAGGATATCGACTAACAGATCCGTCGCAGCAATACATGTAGTCTCCGCCTGGCTATCGTAGGGAGGAGAGACCTCAACCACATCAGCGCCCACTAGCCTAACTCCTTCGAGGCCTTTGATGAATCTTTTCAATTCTCTTGTCGTCCAACCTCCCGATTCCGGAGTCCCAGTTGCAGGAGCGATGCTCGGATCTAAAACGTCGATATCGATGCTCAAATATGTCGGCGTGTCGCCCACGATGGCCCTGACGCGCTTAATGATGCCATTGAGGCCCTCCGGCTCGTCGATTTCGTGCGCCTCTATCAGATGAAAGCCCACCACGTCCTTGTCGATCTCATAATCTTTTGGGCCGAACAGCTTCGTCCTCAGTCCTCCGTGCACACTTGTGCCCTTTGAAATGCAGCCCTCCCTTCCTGCGTGCCAGAAGAACGTCCCATGCGTGATGGCGCTTTGCTCGCTCGCGATGCCTGTGTAGCCCTCATACGGGTCCCAAGTGTCCAGATGTGAATCCAAATGGATTACGCTGATGGGTCCGTATACCGTTTTCAAACTACGCAGAATTGGCAGCACAATGCTGTGGTCTCCGCCCATACTCAAGATGCGCGGGTGCTTCCATACATTCGCCTTTGACGTGGGATGGTACAGCAGCTGCCGATATCCCTGCTCCATCTGTTTGAAGGCATGAGCTGCATCAAAGGGCGTAATGGGGATGTCGCCACAATCAAGGACGCTCAGGTCCTGAGAAAAAGGGTCGACGCCCCATACTGTGTTGTAGCTACGTCCTTTCTTCTCGCGCGACGATGCGGCACGAATGCCGCGAGGTCCAAACCGTGCTCCCGGGCGATAGGACGTTGAGGTGTCATACGGAAAGCCGAGAATAGCGATATCGAGAGGAGTTGTATGAGATTGTGAAAGGCATCGCTCCCATGGTAAATGAGCGAAAGTCACGGGTTGTGAGAAGGGAAGGTCTTTGTCCAGATCTTCGACCTCGTGGGTGAAGTTGGGACCAAGCTGTACACAAAAGACGAGAGTTGGTAGAATGGAGGCGAGTATTAGAGCCAACATATCGACTACTTACTTTATGGGCGTAGAATCCACGTGCAAGTTTGTCTGATGCCTTTGGAGGATGCGCATAGCTCATGCCGACGTCGGAAGATAAGATCGGTCACGTAACATAGCACCCTATCTTGCACGCATTTGCCTTAGCCATTCCTGGAAAGTGCAAATCCGAGATGGAAGGAGCTTAAAGGTATCAATACCGGTCTAAAAGTATGCCTAAGAACACCTCTATGTTCCATTTGGCCTCATCCTTAGACTATGTAGAATTCTGATATCTGTGTGGTTCCCAACGATCATTGGACAATCCGGAGATGACAGCTAATCGTCCGATGGGACTCGAGCTCATCTTTCAGCTCATCTTCCCATTTGACCTCTTGGTAAGGATGTTCAGCAAAGCTCCCAGTAGCAAGGTGTCTACAGGCACACTCGAGTAGCGTGAAATTCGGAGACATTCGCTTTGCGCTAAAAACGGGCGGCTGTGCAATCTCACTGTTGCTCTAATGCTCAGCGCCTCCCCCTTAACTCAAGCTGTGGGGAGGTATCGACTGCCTCTACATTGCGATTGATCTATTGGTCAAAAGGCATCTGTGCACAGCCACCCCTTTTTAGCGCAAAGCGAATGTCGCCGAACTTCACGATAAACGTTTCCATTTCGCGAAATGGGGAGGAGTGCGTACTCGAGTGCGCCTGTAGCAGGCCAATATGGAATTTAGACTCTAGATATACGAGCTTTTACGATGCTATCCAGCTACATGTAGCACAGCTGCCCTTTCAAATTGTCTAGGTACACGAAAGGTATATACCCTGATTCGCTAAAACTCAGTTGGGCGTTTCTTCTGCACGGGCTCAGCTGAATTGCAAGTCGTGCAATGGATGCCGATGTTGATAGGAGTTTACGACAAAGGCAAGGGACATCCTCCTTCAACAAGTCAAGTGGATGACAAAAAAATTGGAGTCGTAGCTACAATATGTCGATTGTCGAACCGAGAGGATGCATATCCTCGTTAGTCAATACCGGTAATACACACTGAAGCTGCGTATCTTTGGATAAGTGCTACCTGGTATATATTTAATCGACCTTTCAGAGACGCTCTCGTGTGTGTTGGAGAACAAAACTCATTCTTACTCCAGTCATTCAGTTAATCGGGCTCATCTACTTTGTCACCATCCTGCGCACCGATAAATCTAGGTCTCCTCCAGTGCCCTATAGACATAATTTTCCTTTCTACTAAAACATATCTATTACTGCCTCCCTACAAGGGGTTTGTGCTTCTAGTATGACGAAGTTCTCTTATTTCCCTCCAAGTGAGCTTGGAAATGGAGAAGTTCTCGCCGAAGGTTCACTCGTTCTCATAACCGGCGCACCTGGCCTCATTGGCAGCCACGTGGTAGACCAATGTCTCGCAGCTGGGCTCAAAGTCCGCGGAGCTACGCGAGATAGACAGAGGAATGCATGGCTCGACGAGTACTTCCACAATAAATATGGCAGCGCCATGTATGAGACTGTTGAGGTCAAGGACATGACGGTAGACGGTGCTTATGATGAAGCAGTCAAAGGTTCGTCTCATCAAATTCCCCGCATTCATTTGTTATTGGGCTGAACCAAGTAACTATACAAGACTGTGCCGGAGTCGTCCATCTCGCGACCATCGGGACATTCTCAACAGTCGCCGACGAAGTCATTCCGCCCGCAGTAGAGGGAGCATTGAATGTTATTCGCGCGGCAGCGAAGCAGCCAACCATAAAACGCTTCGTGTATACGTCTTCAAGTGCCGCTGCCTTGGGTCCCAAAGTCAATGAAGAAATTACACTGACCCAAGAAAGTTGGAATGAGGAGGATGCTGAATTTGTGCATGGTCCGTCGCCCAGTGGCCCGTTCCTTCCGATGCGAGTGTATGCTGCGAGCAAAGTAAAGACGGAGCAGGCTTTGTGGAAGTTCATGGAGGAAGAGAAGCCAGGTTTTACCCTAACCAGCGGTAATCGGCAGACTCTTTCGTCGTATGAACTGCGGAACGCTGATGACTTCCAGTGCTGCCTGAGCCATCGCTCGGCCGCATCCTCCACCAAGCTCAAATCGATCAAGCAAACGAAGGACTCCGCGTGCTGAGTGCCAATTACCCACGAATTGTCTATGCGGGCCACCTGAACGCGATCAAAGACTTCTTGCCCCCTCGTTAGCCTAAACAATGCCATATCCTCTATCGTCGAATGTGAATGCGCTAATGAACGGATTAGGCCGTTTTACCCCGTTATCTGCTGCGGCTGCCATCCACGTAGCTGGTCTTATCCTGCCTGACACAGCTGGAGAGCGCATATTCGCTTGTTCTGAGACATGGAATTGGAATAGAATGCTTGGAACGCTGCGAACGCTGTATCCAACCAAGGTCGACCAGTTTGGGCCGGATATAGAGGGCCTCGGCCATGATTTATCGAAGGTGCCGAATGATCGGGCAGAAGATATCTTGAAGAGAGTCAACAAGATAATATACGGGAAGGCAGAGGGTTGGGCTTCATTCGAAGAGTGTGTTCGAGACTGTCTGGAGGGGATGCCCGGTGTGGAGGTGGGAGACTCGAACAGTGAGGCCGCTGATAAGGACAAATAATGTGAGCCATAAGGTGCGAAGTATGGCCAGGCCGTATGAAGCGTACGATAAGATGCTCTTTAATTGGTCTTGCCTTTCCCCCTTCCTTTCCCTCTTCCCCTGGATGCACTTCCACCTCTCGCCGCTCTCGCGCTCCTTGGATTCCTCTCACCAAACAAGCCTGCAAAGTACGCGGTTCTGATCGAGAAAAGCACCACTGTGGCTGCAATGTTTCCCCAAACTACCGCATTCCAATTGCCAACATCTCTGACGGCCTCCCATCCCATGCACCACATAGTCACGCCCACATGTCCAATGTCACCCAGCCATAGCGCCCACAGATAGGCCCGCACGACCTTCAATTCCGTCGTAGTATTCAGTATGAAGATGCCCAGCAGGCCCAGCAGCAGGTAGCAATTGCTGACCTGCATGGCGAGAATCGTCTCATGTGGACGAAGTGGATAGGCGCTGGGTTCTGCGAGGGAGGGGTGAGGTAGCGCGGAAGAAGGAAGCTGATTGGAAACGAAGTACTCCGGCGACATAAGGGGTGCTATCCAGCCGGCAAAGAGGGAGATGGGCTCGAGGATGGTGAAGGTCACTCGAGGGACTGTGGGGAGTTGAGAAGCCATGCTGTCCTGACTGTCCTGACTCTGGAAGATGAACGAGAGAAGTACACAGATTGGAAGAGATGACAAGAATCTGCAAATATTGAAGAAACATGTGAGGAATGAACACAAAGGCAGGCACACGATGTCCACCTCTCGAACCTAGCCCTAATTCCGTAATCTCCGATGACAGGGGGCCGAGTTCTTAAAATCACGGCCACATCTTACCTCAAGGACGGAGTTCACGTCAACGTTCTCAGCGGAGTGGTCTTTCCCATCTCATCTCTCGAGTCGCTTGAATGCCATCGCAAAACACGCCCTGTTGACAGGCTACATGTTGGACTACGACCATAAGCTCCAAGCGGACACCTCTTTGCAGCCACTTTAAATGGATTTGACCCTGGACCTACACTGCTGCAAAGGTATGAAGCAGCTGACCGAAATATTGAAATGCTGTACCCGAAAATGGGAGTTTGCAATCCGCGCTCACATGCCTCTAACCTTTGCCGTTGTAGCCGCCAGCTAATGCATGCAAGTTCGGGCACAACTGGCGATCTACAAAAGGTTGAGCTGCCAGTCACCGCGTTGAAATCCGGTCCTTTATCTTTCCAAAGCGCTCGATCTCCGCAGTAGTGATCTTGAAGCTGCCAGAGTTCCTTAACAAGGTCTTCTGTTGAAAGTATTAGCAGCTCACAAGTTTGATCGTTTCTTTTCAAGCATTTCTAACGCGCAATCGAAGTCATTTAATCCTTGTTTGTGTCGGCGTTCACATTGCAAGAAGTCCGGGATGGAGCCCGTGAGCAACAATGGCGAGCAGGAACCTCTCTTGGCCCGGAAGAACTCTACAGACAGTCTCTTATCCTTGGAATCAAAAGCAGATTCCATCAAAGGTTACAGATGGCTCGGATTCACAACCATTTCCCCAAAATACCGATGGGTACCTTTGCTAGGTTGTACCATCATCTTCATCAATGAAGCGGAGTACTTCGTCAAGCAAGTTGCAACGATGCGTGCAATCGAAGCTATGTATTGTTACGAGTTTTACGCTGCAAGGCACTCGCCCCTTGCAGACCTTGGAAAGCACATTCCTGAAACGTTGTGCAAAGACGACAGCATTCAGAAGCAGCTAGCGAAAAGCGCGGGATTGATAATGTTCGTCCGGATGCTTTCCGCCATGATTGGAGCAATCCCGCTAGGATGGGTAGCAGACCGATGGGGGAGAAAGCCAGTGCTGATTCTGCACAAGGTCAATGTTTGCATCACTTGCATAGTATGGGTCGTACTCTGTAAGCTTCACGACAACCATGGCCCAGCCAATCGCTGACAGATGAACAGATCTTGGATTCCCGAGAGTACCTATATGGACACTCTATCTCTCTGGTACGCCTGGATTAATTGGTGGCAATTATGATATCGGTTTGGCCATGCTCTTCGCCTCATATTCAGACGTTATGCCCTCTGCGACGGAACGAGCTTCTCTGTTCTTCTTGACTACATCTATGCAATACTTTGCACAGACTTTTTGTCCATCCATCGGAGGATGGATAATGAATCTGGATGGTAAAGGCGGAACGTCTCATATTAATCTCTTCGCTAGCCTTGCCCTCGCAATTCTAACTGCTCTAATCACTATTTTCATGTTCCCTGAGACGGTGCATGAAAGCCAAGGAGCGAAACAATCAGCCACAGCCGCTCGTAGCAACGCCACGGTCGAGCAGGACACAACCAGGCAGGAAGGAAATAGGAAAAGGTCCTTCATCTCCGCATGGATGCATGGCGCTTATGAGCGTTTCGCTGGTGCAGTATCCGGTGTTGGCGTTGTCAATATCCTCCTTCTAGCTCTCTCCATCTGCTTTGCCGCGACCGGAATCAAAGCCATCGACTGGTACGCTCTGGTATGTTATCCTGCACTGCACACATGAGACCAGAGCCGTGCTAATTTACTACACATGAATAGGTTCAATATCCTGTCATCAAGCTGCATTGGACATTTCCGCAAGCTGCCTCGGTTGTTAGCATGGAGGGCTTCCTCATGCTCATCTACTTCTCCATTATGTTACCCGCATTGAACCGTGCAGCTGCCGCGTGGCTTGGGTCACAGCTCGCCCAGTTTGTCATCATGGTTTGCAGCAGCGTCCTCCTTACGCTTGGTTCTCTATGCATTGGATTCAGTAATACGAGCACTGTATTCATCACAGGTGTAATCGTGTATCTCTTCGGTGAGGGGCTGCCGCCAGCGACACAGGCCTACATAGTCTCCTTGGTGGAGAGGTCAAAGGTAGCGCGGGTCATGGCGACTCTCAGTATGGCGAGCATCTTCGGAAAGCTGGCAGCAAGCATCTTGTTCCCAAAAGTACTAGCATGGGGCTTGGATACACGCATCGACGTCCTGGTGGGTCTTCCACTTTTCGTGAGCGCTGGTATGTTCGTAGTCAGCGCTATTTGTGTGGGTATCGTAGGTCTCCGTCTGAAAATGGCACAAAAGGAGGACTCAAACATTGCGTAAAAGGCTTCGAGGAGTTATTGCATTTCTCGGTTTAGATGTCCTATTGAAGTTCCATTACACAGTACTCCATCAGTATTACTCTAAAGATTCCCTTGAAGCAAATGATCTCAATTGGATCGCCTTTTCACCTTCGTCCAGCCAAACATCCGGATCGCACTCCAGTAAATCCACTTTCCCGTTTTGCAGCGGAATTTTTGCATCCCCTTATACTCAGAGCAAATAACGTCCATGTCCTCTTTGAATCGACCATCTACCCTTTTTCTCATGCCCCCATCCAATCGACCCTGGTTCTGGAAATTACGGTATCCGAAGTCGTGATGTCTACACGCTTTATAGAACGGCATTCCAAATGGCGCGTCCGGAGAAGAGGTGCATAGATTGGTGTCCCAGACGCAACTTCCAGGATCTTTGGCAGCCGCCTTGGCTTCGAACTCTTTAAGCGACAAGTGGAAAACGTAGTCGTCAACCAATGACGGGGTGCACTGGACGCTCGCAGCTGGGTCCGTGTCCTCTAGAGTACTGTATCCCTATGAGTGTTGTGTCTGTATCAAACACTCATAGACTTACTATCTCCCATGACTGCCGTCATTCTTATTCACCACTTCCACGGTAATTTTTGGGCTTGGCTGAGGGAGTCCTGCGACGTGCGGGATCAAAGAACTCAACATCAAAACGATAAGACGTACTGATGGCATCATGGTGAAGATGATTTTATGCTAATAGTAGTACTTGATGAGATGTAGAGGAGGAAGAGGGTGTACGCCGCCATTCGAATCTTTTATGCTGACTATCCACAGAAGGGATGATGCGCTAGTGAGTGCACGGCCTCGATTCGACCAATGGATCCACGCAGGAACGTTGGAAACAACGAGAGAGGTATTCGCCTTGCCATATAGAGTTAGCGGCTGTGTTTAGCCCAATGGCTGTTGAGCCACAGTCGTGATATTTGTCCCATGGTGGGCTCCCCTTAACTGAACTCCACGAGAATTGGAAATAGATAGACTTCAATTGGCAGATACGACATTAAAAATATTCCAACGGCATCACACGCACAGAATAAAGCGTAACTATGGATTTCCTTAACGTCGGCCATGTTTGGTGGCGCCGTTGCGGCGACGTTGAGGTGGAGTGGAGAAAGCCCCGAGCAGTGTGAGGATGACAAAGTACTCATCTCGACGACTGGATATGAAGGTGCAGACGGCGTAGCAGAAAGTAGTCATCTGCTCATCAAGCAGATGAGAGCGTACCTGAAAGTTCATTTCAACAGAACTTCAGCTAATGTTTATGTAAATTGCACGGCTTTAATTGACATGCTCTATCTTGATCAAAAAGTATCTATGCTTGCTTTCACTATCCTGTTCCAGTCCTCATTTGACCAGCAGAAGAATCCTCTCACTCTGTCTATTGCAGCCTTGTACTGGCAATACGCTTTCAGCTCAGCCTTTTAACCATCAATTGATTCCGCGGTCCATAGAGCATCTAGTCGTTGCCAGAAGATTATCGAGACTTGGCCACCGAAAGAAACTCGTTCCTGAATCGAGATTCCAAAGCTCCTTTAGGCCGAGGAGGCTGAGCCGCATAGGCAGGATTCCCAGCGCGCAGAGCAAGTTGCCGTCCCAGCTCTGGATACGTTTCCAGCATAACCTCAGTGAAGTCCGGGTAGCGTTGAAGATTGGTAAGTCTACAAGAAGCGAACCAGAAGATGTTCCTGCGCATCTCATCATCTTCAGGTACCCGCTCGGTGATCTCCTCGCACGCGATCTTTAGAAGCTCACACAGGTCGTGCTCGGGGATTGCCGTGTTCACGTCAAATGTAGCCGTGAAGTTGCGCAGAATAGCGTCTTTGAATTTCGGAGCCCACAAGCGCTCACCCATAGCGTACAGCCGTGCCAACAAGACATACGTCGAAACGTGTCCGTTTTGTACAGTCGGAAGGGCTTCGCACGGCTTCTCACTGTAGAGATATTTTACGAAATGAGCAAAAAGCAGGCTGTCTTCTTCGGACAGATCGATCTTCAGTTCCTTTGCCTCTTTGAAAGGGCCGTTTAGCTCCTTGAGAATCTTGTTGGACTCTTTAGTGAGGAGCCCACGTGGAGGAAGAAGGATTGCGAGGGGCTTCCGACTGTGATAGTAACGATGGGTGATGTTAGATAGCTGAAGCGTGTTAATATATTGACCAGGGGATATTCGAAGTGAGAAAATACTCACTCGGAAAATGTCTCCAGCCTTGGAGTGTCCCCGCTCGGGTCATCCGAGACCGTAGATTGTTTTTCTTTGACCGCGTCGTCAGACATTATGCTGTGATGTGTCAGAGGAGGGAATGAGTTCGTTAGGGAATAAGTCACAGATATCGTACAGTACTAAATAAGCCGAAGATTGCCCCCAAAGCTAGCTATATACAAGAGAGGTCTCGGAGAGTGTAGAGTGGGTTATTTTCGTGTCAGTTGAGTTTGTTCATGCTCAGGTGTCAATATAAAGTAGTAATTAGCCGTTGGCCCGTTGATATTGGCGCGAAAGAAGCGCTTTCCCACTCTCGGAAAGTGTCGAGTTTCACTTCGACGCTTCCAGGTTCACTAGTCAACATCTCCATCGGCGTGACACTCACCATGATGCAAAATCTGACGAACGAAGAGTGGCACAGCTTGATCAAATCAATTGAATCAAAACTAATAGAGCCGAAAGATGCCCCTTTAGCATCTATGAGTGCCGCCGAGGCCGCAGCATTCATCGACCACACGCTGCTGAAGCCCGACGCCGAACCTGAACAAATCGACAAGCTTTGCGACGAAGCGAAGAAATACAACTTCAAAGTAAGTCGTACAGAACATTTCAGTTCATTTGTATCTTCTAGGTCTCATAAAAGGATTTTTTCGAGAGTATCTACCCTTCCCTCTATCCTATTACACAGGTCCACTTCAGCCCCTCGAAAGAGTGCAAATGGAGGAGACGTGGCACTGCTAACTGTTTGTTATCTCCTCAGACTGTCTGTGTGCGATTGAATTATGTTGCACGTGCTGTTAAAAAGCTCTCCGGTACTTCGGTAGGCATTGCGTGTGTGATTGATTTTCCCGAAGGAACGGCCGACTGGGAGGCGAAAGAGAAGTGCGTTTCCATACCTGTCCCACGTTATTCTTTCATTCAGATATTTGCTTCAATCTCCACGCCTGCTAGCAGTTCATGGCGCTAAATCGACACACAGAGAACTAGCCGCTGCCATCGAGGCTGGAACAACGGAAGCGGACGCCGTGCTGAACCGCTCATATCTGCATAGAGCGCGTACCACGTCATCTTCTGGGCTTTTGGAGAAACTGCCAGATTACGTCTCAACCTTCAGTGACCTCTCCAAGCTCCGGTATGTTGCCTCGCGTCCTACGACGCTCAAGCTCATTCTCGAGACATCCCAACTATCGACAGATGAGATTATCGCGGCGTCAGTACTGGCACACTACGCAGGCTTCGACTTCATCAAGACTTCTACAGGCTTCTGCGAACGCGGTGCGACTGTAGAAGATGTCAGGCTCATGAAGAGCGTGGCAATAGCGGCAGCAAAGGAGACGGCGGATGAACCCATGCAGATCAAAGCGAGCGGAGGGATCAGATCGTTTAACGACATGCAGAAGATGGCTGCGGCCGGTGCCACTAGGATCGGTGCGAGTGCTGGTGTTACGATTGTGGAAGAAGCGAGTGGTGTACGTGATGGTGAGACGCATGATGCTGGCCAAAATGGTGGTTATTGAGCTTCATATTGCATTGACCGAAAGTGGATGGGCATTCCTAGAAATTGGGAAAAAAGATCAAGGACTTGAAATTCTCCAGCCTGGGCACACGAGCTCGAGCGTGAAAAAGGTGGCAACAGCTTTCAAGACACAGTCACACAACACAGCTACATATGATAGCCAATAAAGTATATAATGTTTTCAGCGGTATGTTGCTATTATATACACTCCAGAGAACGTAAAACTAAGCTTTCTGAGATAGTCCCGTTTACCTTGAAGAGCAAAAGATGCTCGCACTTACGTAGGCGTTGCGACTTACGAATCTGTCAAATAAAGTGGCCGAAGTAATCTTTGTCACTATAAATCAGCCTCATCATGTCAAAAGTGTGGTCAGAAGCCCTTTCTATACACTATGGCAGGTGCTATATTGACCCTTTGAGCAAATGTGATTGGCACCAAAAACACACCTCCATAATTGATATGATATGATCTTGCAAAGCTAGTGGTATCTTTGAGAAAACTGCTATCTAACATGATGATGGTACAGCTAAAAGCTTGTAGAGCCACAGTCGAACAGGAGAAACTGGAACAGGGGAGTTTGAGTGATCCAACAGTTCGTCTTATATCTGCATGAGGAATCCAATCTTGCTCCATACCGCAGTGAAAGGCGTCTGCGTCAGCTTCTCCCGCATCCCCTGCCTCAAATGCTGCTGGAACTTCAACTCCGCATCCTTCTCTTCTTGACACCGCCACGGGCCTCTCCTCCCACCACCCTGTTCTTCGATTGCACTTTCAGGCGTTGCTGGTTGAGCGGACGCAAACTCAAACCAGCCCTTACGCTGAGTCGTCCCCGCAAGTCGTCGCTGGCGCTCGGCCTCCGACATCCGTTTCGCCATGGTAAACCAGTTATCCAGCGCCACCGATTTACAATCCAAGCATTTGAGCCTCTCTGCTTTCTGAAGCCTGGTGCTCTGCAGACCGCGGTCTGAGATTTCGACAGCGTCTCGAGTCCATCTGATGGCGTCGTTCTGGGCCTTTTCACTCGGCGCGGATGCGAATAGAATCTCTCCGATGTATGCCATGATCTTGGCATCTTCGCATCCGTCGGCATCGCCTGATCGCCTCATAAACGGCTCGTCGCCAGTTGTTGCGGGGATGGGGAAAGGCTTCTCCTTGAAGAGTGACGCGAAGTACCTGAACCAGCGCCCGATGGCCTCGATATCGGTAGCTGGGCGATTGTCGTAGGTATTTCCATCTTGAGCCGCCAGGTTTGGAAGCGGGAGTCCTTCGGGAGCATTTCGTCGCGCACGTAGTACAGAAAGATAGATGGGCAGGGCATCCGACGCTCTAGACTCCAGGGCATAATGTGTGGCCAGAGCGGTCGTTGCAGTCAGAATGTTTGTAGATACAGAATCAGATCCAGAGCGCAAAATGCCAGTTAAAGGGTTAATGATAGTGGAAGCATTTGGTATGTTTTCGGTGGCAATGTCGAGAGCCCACCTGTACGCCTCTTCAGCGGCCTCGTAGAGTTGCTTGAAGTCAAGCCACTCTCCGTAAGCTATGGCTGCGTCCATCCTTTCCTTCGTCGTGAAGCCTTTCGTCGTAAGGATTTGCACATAGAAATGCTCTGGCGGCAGCGATGCAGGCGCAACTTCGTCTTCATGGGGCGGAGATGAACCTCGCCATGGCGGCATTGGCTTCGGATTGGGATTAGACGGCCCCGGTACGTAATGCGCTGGCAGAACCTTGTTCGATTTGACGATTACGACCTGGCCATCAAGATGCTCCGCAGCTTTCGCGCAACCCATCAAACACTCGAAATAGCCAGCCCGCCAGGCATCGCTCTTGCTGGTAATGTCAAACCCGGCCCTGCCAGCACCTTGTGTATCAATTCCACCTTCTTCCTGCTCAACCAATCCGGCACCGTCGATATTTGGATCCTCCAGCCGCTCCAGAAGTTTTCTATACAACGAGCCGACTAGCGCAAAATCCGTGAAGCCCATGCTATTCGCGTCCTGCGTCAGATTGCCATATGCGCTGCGCAGCTTCGTTCTGCTAAAGAAAGTCCATTCTTGCGGCGTCGGCTTCTCTGCCTCCAGCACGTCTTGAATAATGGCATATGTCATTACCAGGCCGAAGCCGATTATTGAATATGCGATGATATTGAACCTTATGGCCCTCCGGAACTGGTCCTTGTACTCCTCTTTCTTCTCTGTTGTCAGCCATCTTGCAGGCTGCCATCGACCAGTGCGGGATCCAGAAGATAGGGGAGCGAGGAAGGAAGGTTGAGGTCGTGGTGAGTGGTGCGAGACGAGGAGTAGCTGGGCGTTTCGCGCGAAGAACCGGGTATTGGCTGTAGCAATTCGGTCCGGAGGCCGCCGTGGGTGCTTGAACGGTTTTGAATTGAATCTTCTGCAGCGGATCCTGTACATGGTGCCCGGGGTTGGCTTGAAAGTCTTGTCTATCGTCGTCTGTGGAAGTGAGCTTCACGATCACCACTTCGGCATGTTCCGAGGAGGAAGACCTTATGGCCAGGGGGAGATGTCAACCTTCCCCTTTACAATCCAATATCACCTTCTCGGTAGTGCACTAGTCAAAATTCAACTGCAAGCATTCAGCCGCCAATATGACAGACGTACTTGGTCCTGATATTGTCGAGCAATCATCCTCCCGGTCTGAGCTTCAACCTCAATTGGACAAGCTGGACAGTCTTCTTGAAAGATATCTCAACCTCATCCACGAATATCAGACAGCCAGACAAGAAATATCGAGACATCTCTCATCTGTAAGATATCAGAAAATAACATTTTAATCCATATTTTTCTAATAAGCATCAGGGGTTCTTTTCTCTCGCTCGGGCCAATTTCAACAACAGCACGGGTACACGATATGGCCAAGATTACTACGACGAGCGTATGCAAGCAACTCGAAGGATGTGAGATAAACTGCCCAAATCTCATATCTGAGAGAAAATATTCTGACCACATGAAGATCCATTTCGGGCACGGCCGAGAGCCCGAAGTTCGAATCACGTTTAGACAGTACGGAGCCTGCGTCGCCGAACGATCTTCAAGACGAAAAGGCTTCAGAGAACAGCAAAGAGGTTCCAGTTGATCCACTCCGCTGGTTCGGCATCCTCGTCCCCCCAGCGCTACGCACTGCACAAGCAAACTTTCGTGCAGCCGTTGAAGGCCCGGTACCGAAGCTCGCGTCAATCACGAAACAGATGAGGGCTCTTGAGCCGGAGATCTCACGGCTGCGAAAGTCGATCAAAAGGCTACGAAACGAGAATGTCGATTCACAGTGATGTAGCATCGGAAACTCTTTGACGTTTGTCAGCAATGATTGCTTCATTCCAGTTGCATCAGCGATGCATCCTCCCAGGGTATATCGTTATGTACAATCCCCTATGTACATTAGGCGAACGTGTCGCACGGCCCATTTCCCAGCATCATTTACGCTGGAATGTGGAGTTCCATCAAAACATGAAACTCAGTGTCCCCATTGAAACATCGGCATCAAAGCATCGGAAACCTCATCGACGCTTCTGCAGGCTCCCAGCGGAGCGAGTGCTGCCGTTCCATTCATCATGCAATCATCATCACTGAGATCTTCAAGGATCTCATCTCTCAGGGCGTGGGATCATCGAATCCATCAGGCTTCGTCTCAAACTCATAGCTGACGCGCTCTTTCGAACCTTTGCTCGGCGTCCGTACGTGCATGGCGCGCTCCTCCAGCCTTCTCATGTGATTCATCGCCTCGATGTCAACGAGTTCAAGCGGCTCGTTGCGCACTTGGATTGTCGTCTCCTTGTGCACGACCCTCTTCGGCTGGACGATGCCGTTCTTCCAGCACAGCTCGTCTGTGCTGCCCTGCATGCTCTGTCTGCTGTCCGAGTTTGACTGGTCTCCGCTCGAGAGGCTGTGATGGTGGAAGATGCTCCGTTTCCGAGGCGGTGGTGGCTGCCGTGGTGGCCCTTCGATTGTGGTGACGGTTCCAAAGCGTCCAGTCTGTGAGCCACCGAAGAAGGGTACAGTGAACGTCTCCACTCCGAGAGCATCCGGCGGAGGTTCGTTGCTGAATAACGAGATGCGACGGGTTAAAGTGTAGACCAGAACGTCCAGCCAGCCGTTGCTGGTAATCATGGCGCCCGCAACGCAAAGGCGCTCATAGCTTGGTGGTGAGCCAGCGATGGACATCATACGTGCACTGGCAAGTGGCAAGGTGCACATGATGTACACTGCTGGATAGAGTGCCATCAGGCGAGCCGCCTGTTTTGCGTGCTTTGCTGCGAGAGGGGTGTAGTAGTTGGAGCGGAGACGGCTGATAAGGCCAATGTAGAGAGAGACATAAACAACAATGGTCCCAAATTCGGCGACAAAAATCCAGAAGTAATGTAGCCAGAGACGGGCACCAGAGAATTTTCCGTCTATCCAGCACTAGTACATAGTCAGTCCAGGCATAATGCTATGTTCAGGATCAGTCACAACATACCCAAGCACCAGCTCGGACATAAAAGTCCGTGGGGTGCATGCCCACGCCTATTACGGCGCAGCCGTAGATGAACACCCATAAGGAGATGATGGTGCAGTAAAACATCGCAGGCCGCATGCGATAATTGAACAATACAGAAGCAAAGGTGTGAAGGCCGATAGCAGAGCACCATACGCCGCTCGCCAAATCACCGGTGGAGACGAACCAGCCCTGGGCCCAACATGTCGCCGTTCCGACAGTGATAGAATCGTCGATAAGCCATTGCGTGTTGAGCAGGAAGGCAACGGACTGTTGCAGGTCGGCCAGGAGGAGGTTGAAGATGAGGAGGACGAATTGGTTGAGAGGCTGGGCCTTTCCGGAGCCACGTCTCCATTGGAACAGGCGGAAGCCTATGAAGAGAAAGAGAGCCGTCGAGCTGAGGAATGAAAGGTAGCCAAGGACGGTGACGGCAGTTAGTCCGCGATGTAGGCCGGGCGGGAGAGGTGAGAGTGTTCCAATGTCAGAGGATGAGGACATGGCGGCGTGACCTAGTAGTACCCGTTAGATAATTGGCGATTCCGGGAGCGTCACCGGCTAGTCGCACTGAAGATGGAATCCTCCTTGTAGGACAAGCTCATCTTGGCCTCAAGAGGAGCGACCAGAGGTGGCCTTGGGAGAGTCCTGGAGCGGCGGGTGAGTGACGTGCGCGGCTGGATTAAAGGTGCAGAGAACGAGATGAAATAAGATCGGTGCAAAAGCCACGCAAGAGTAGATTTAAGAATAAAGACGCGCAGTGGCCTCCACACTGGCGCAAGACGTATTTCATCTGCAACATGGGAGGGCCCGAGCACCACTCAGCGCACAGCGCTGTTTCTGAAGCCAACGCCGCTCAAGGCTGGTCGATGACAAAAAGTAGGTGGTTTGACCAGCGCGCTGGGCCCGAGGGCCCACAGAAGGGTCGAGCGTAGAAGAGCGGGAGAGTGTTCTTTGACCAGCATGACCTTACCGAAAGCAAATTAGAATGGGTGATAGGGCAGCGGTTTCGTGTCAGATTCCTCGCCAGTCCCAGCGCGCGTTCCTCTGCGATGCCGGCAGTCTCGCGACTCGCGCTTGAGACAGACCAACCCCGCCTTGAGGTGTGCAGGCTTACTGAGGGTGGAAGGTGGGCTCGAATCACGACGCTGTTGACGAATGAATGCCGAGACGGCTAAGCCGGAGTCGACTGGCACGCGACGGAATGTCGCCGCCACGTGGAGAACGGATGCGAAGGAAGAGCAGGGAGGAGGTTAGATGCTGCAGCTTAGAAGTTAGCGGCAACGTCCCTTGGCGACGCTGCGTTCAGAGCTACCCTGAAAGCTTGTTTGAAGAAGGCATTCCACGAATGGGCAGGGCGTTGATGAAAACAAAGATGCAATCTCAGGTGGTGTGAGATATAGCGAGTGACTTGCTGCGCTCGGGCCCGCTGTCTAGCACGCAGTAAATTTACAACCGCAGCTGGCCGTATTACTACGGATCAAACATGCACCGAGAAAAGGCCATACAGGCACGCCGAGCGCTCCCTGCTCGCATCATGCCAAGAGGCCAATTGACTTTGCGACGGAGCCTCTCTTTGCAGCAGCGTGCGTCGCATTCACGCTGTCATCGCGTGCTGGATGCGAGCGCGCCAAGGCCTGGCGGGCATTGCACGGGCATCCGACTGCCTGAGGCAATTCGCCCGCTGCAAATTGCGCGAGCTCCTGAACAGAAAACGTGGTGCCCTTGCAAAAGGCTGTTTGATGAGGCTCGCTCATCTGGGCCCCTCGAGCATCTCCGGCGCTCCGCACGCCCCTCGAGCAGCTTCCGACAGATGTGGCCGATGGGGAGGATCAGAGGCGCGGCCGAGCCAGAGTGGATAGGGCAACTTTCAGCGAGGAGGATCGCCTTTGATCTCTGCTCTGGACTCTGGATGCGGGACGGCACGTGGCTTTTCCCTTATCCTCATGCCAAGCTCACGCAATGAGGCATTATTTCATCCGCCTTTCTCCACCTGCTCTCTCAGCATGAGCATGCCCCTATTTGCAAAAGTCTTTGCCATCTTACTTTCTCACGTCGACCTGGTCAATTGCTATTTTGACTACTTTCTCGCATTCTCTGGAGATAAGCTTATGATTTCTCCCGCCGTGCAAGATCCGATCACCTCCAGCATCTCCTTTATCTGAAGCATAGAAAGACATCCGACAGCTCTTCTTAAACGAGCAAGCAAGCTAGCCATTACAGCCTAATCTAGCAGCCATCCTACCAACACAGACCCCTCCAGAAGCCAAGGCCAAACCCCTCGCTGCACCCCAGCTGCGGAATCTGCATGTAACCCTGCATCACCGCGTGTCTCCCTTGAACGAGATGATCCTACTTACTTTCTCCAAGTCCGTCATCATTTTAAAGCACTAGATAGCTGAATAGCCCCAGTATGCCAAGCTCGGCGCCGGCAATCTTCCCGAAAAGTAACGACGACGCTTCTTGCCTCGATGCCGCACCAGTGAACTGAGATGCAGCAGCGTCGCTGCTCGTTGACGCGCCCCCAGACAATGTCGACGTAGCGCTGCCCGCCGCACCAGTGCTACCAGATGCTCCACTGCTTCCGCCTGGCGATACCCCGGAGCCACCGCTTGGCGTCGCTCCTCCGGTCACGTTCCCGCCAGCGGACGGGCTAGGCCCAGGGAACGTCGTCGTCGCAGGCACGCTCGTGTTCTGCACGGTCATGGAGTTCGCGGCTAATGGCGTCGTCAAGCCCGTCTGGTTGATGAAGCCCATGTAGTCGAACGGCACCCGTGTCTGCAGCACCTCCGTGAAGTTCGAAGGGATCGCGAACGACGCCGGCTGCGCGAACAGCATGAAGACGTAGCGGTGCGGCTGGTCTCCTGGCGGCGGCGACGGCTGGCGGTATGGCGCCGCGCCTCCGCCGTTCGCGGGCGGAGCGACTGTCGTGCCGTTTGCGCCTTGTGTGAGCGCGACGTTGGGCGCGAGCCAGTGTAGTAGCACTACGCGTGTGTTGTTGCGAGGCACGTCGAGGTCTATCATCATCAGGAGCCCCGTCTGTGTCGAGCCGGTCACGTTCGTCGGGAGGAAGAACATTGGAGGCATCGCAGTATCTGGATGTGCCACTGGCATCAGTTGCGAGCGCAATACAGTCGCGTCTCATTGCTGTGCTTGCCTTGGCGTGGAATCCTCTCTCCTGGAGGACTCACTACGTTTGTCCCATCGAACGTCACCATCAAATTCTGCGATATGACAGGAGAGACGCCTGGTGGAGTCTGCGCTTTCACGAAGTGTGCGAGTGCCAGTACTCCACCGACGACCCAAGACGCCAGCATGACTGTTGATTAGATTTCCAAAACTCTTCTCGACGAGTATTCGAGGGCTTGAGGAAAACCACTCAATTGATCACAAAGAGACTCGAATAAAGACGTAAATCTCCCAACAGCCCTTACATAGCTGTATCACAGAAGATGCCAAAAACCCGAGACCATGACGACGCGTTTCTAAAACGCAAGAAACCAATCTTCCCCACCTTGTTTGCATACGCGTACCTGCCGCGCCATTCTCAAAACCGCCCTTGACGCAAGAGGGCACAATTACAATTTTCTCGACCTGCAGCACTCAAGCAAGGCCTTTCCAATAGTGAGCTCAAGATTGGTCACTCGTGCTCCGCTCGCCAAGTTCCGCTCCGCACCAAAAGAGGCTTGGCGCGTCTCAGCCATTTGGAATGACGGCGTCGATCTCTGGGGAGAACTGGAATCGGGAGTGCGAATTGGTAAGGTGGCATGCGAGACTTCATATATACTCAAATTCTGGAACAATTCATGGTTCACGGCATATGCGCTAGCAGTGAGAAGGTATTATTGAATGAGTATTTTTACTGTCTTTAAACTTGGCTCTGCCAGCTCTAGCAATGAGCTCTTCACGTGTCTCTCAACCCTCCCACGAGTCTCCCCTCTCCTCCTCCACAGAGCGCAAGATATTTACACAAAGACACTATCTTGCATCGAGCTTCGTGAGCATCTCATGCTCTATTCAGGCCCATGCAGAAATGGCTTTGGGAGAAGCACGAAAAAGGTCAAAAATCCACGCTCATGCATGCCATAGGTAGCTTTTTCCAGAGAGAATGAAAGACGCTCCAGTCGATAACGGAGCTTCGAATCAAGATGAGAGAGGAGCAGAAGTGGGCTGGGCCTTGATCTGAGAGTAGATCAGGATGTACGCGACCCTGTCCGCCTTGAATTCCTTCCCCTTTGGAGTCCTCTCCCCCTTCGTGCTCGGTGTGGCGGTTCCCGTATTCGTGCCGTTGACGACGCCGCTCCACTTCTTTCCAGCTGTGCCAGTCGGAGTCATCTGTGTTCCATTGACCTGGCTCCAGCCTTGGCCGTCCTCCTCCTTCTCCCCATCCTCCTCGTCGAAGCGGTCAAAGATGTTTCCGCTCTGGATATCCTGTTTGTGATTCTCGAGGGCCGCGGCAAGGACCTTTGGATCTTCTTCAGCACCACCCTCGGCTACTTCGTCGCTGCGTACGCGTCGGATCACCGTGTCGTCGAGGCGAATCCATTCCCGACCCTCCTGCCGTCGTACGTCGACGGTGTAGTGGCCACCTCCTGCATTCTTACCATGATGGTAAACTACACCGGTTAGGCGATAGCGTGGCAGACCTCCTCTCATGGAAAGGTTGTTCCTCTTGTTTGGAGGGAAGACCTCTTTAGGGAGTTCAAGTTCAAGAGGATAGCCGACGCGTTTCCAGATTTTCTGAGTACCGCCGGCATTGTCGTATTGGAAGCGCTTGAGGTGTAAAATCAAAACGGGCGGAAGCGTCTCGATGAACACTTGTTTCGTTGCGGATGTGCCTGGTCCGCGAGGAGAGTTGAAATCACCTTGCAGTGTTTCGGATCTCGTGAGGCCCTTCAAGGCATCTGTAATATTGTGAACATTAGGTGCACCAATGTCCAGTTGTAGCGGCTGATACGGCTCCAGTGTGACAGAGTTCTTGAGGCCTGGGACACGTAGTTCTGAGCGCAAATTACCGCCGAAGATTTTGGTGATCGGGGAGTCGGAGACAACGTGGCCGGACGATCGTGTAATGGAAGCTTTCTGCTTTGGCCCAACTTCCATCCATCCTCCATCTGCAGATCCAGCCACAGAGCGCTCAGAGGTGGGCGAAGTCGCCTCATTAACTTCTGGGGCAATCGATGGTAGTGCCCTTAGAACGTGAGTGCACTCATCATGAAGACCTTCAAGTAAGAACCCAAGGAACTCTTCAGCGTCTTGCTGGTGTCCTCGCTACATTGTCGGTCAGCAATTGCAATGAATCGAACCAGAGATGCGTGCTCACCCTCATAGAAGAAAATCGCGGCAAACGCTTTATTACGTCGTAAACGTACTCTGGAATGAATGCTTCGCCATATTGCTCAAGCTCATTGTCCTTGAGACGCATCCGGAGCTGTTCCACGGACACGGCTGAGTCGATAACGGGAAACTCGCGCATAAACATGATCCTAAGGACTGTGAGCACAACGCACGCTAAGAGAGTAGAGAGACTTACATAGCATCAAGCAAGGGTGTATCACTTTTAAAGCTATGCGCCGCTCGCTTTCCAATCTGATCGAGAAAATCGTAAAATGGTACACAGAATACAAGAATTTGAAGAATCTGCAGATATGTCAGTTCAGAAGTAGGATGGTGTTGGAAGACATACGGAATTCATATAGCACATATTCCCAGTATTTACGAGTCCTCTGGGTTCAATGAAAGAAAGTTTACTGCCAGAGTTCACGTTATACGCGCGAATGGCATCTGCGAGTGTGGCAGCTTTTCCAGGGACAAGTCCATTAGAGGCACTCGCGGTTGCGACGGCGGTGGGGGGAGCAACGGGTTTGTTCGACCTGAGGAGTTCTGCCCACGACTTTGGAGGCACCTTTGGCGGAGAGGCTGGTGCTGTTTCGGCGGTAGGAGAAGGCTTCGTCGTATCTGCGCTTTGAGCCGCGTCAGATGGCGGGGATTGTATGGCTAGAGCAACGTCTTTTTCCGCAACAGATGGTGCAGAAGGAGCACTGCTCTTCCTCTGAACTGATGGAATGTTTGGCACGATTGGCTTGATAGGGATCAGTGGAACTGCGGGTTTCGTGGCCGTACGTGTATGCTGGCTTGCTTGTCGAGGAGTGGTTTGCTGAGGAACTGCAGACGACGGTGTGGTTGGATGCGTCGAATCAGCCTCTGAAGGCGCTTCAGAAGTAATAGGGGTCTCCTGGTCGGAAGGTGCAGCCACTGCGGACTGGGCTTCCCCTTGTTCATCGGCCACAGGAACCTCTGCGGACACAACAGTAACCGTCTCTGCTACTTGTTCTCCTGCCCCTCCATCATTTGTCTCTGGTCCCAGCAATGCCATATCAGGGAGTTCAAGCGGCACACTCGATCGTTGCGTGCCTCTCCTGCGCCGTCGGACGCGCGAAGGGGGCGGAAAAGGTTCATCAGGATTAGAGTACCACGGCAGCTAAAAAGAGAATTAGTATTTCTGCAATGCAAACACAGTTGTGCTCCACTTACATCAGGGTAGAATGGTATTCGGCGAGTAGGAGGAGGTAGTTGAACTGGCGCAGTCACCGATGACACAGAAGGCCTTGACGATGCTGTCTGTGGAGGCGCAGTGATCGATGGCGCTGTTGCTGGCGTAGCAGGAGTTACAGGAGATTCTACCCGAGCAGCTTGCTGCTGTTCCACATTTTGTGGTGGACGCAACTCTTGTGGTATGTTTGATGGTGGATATGGGGGCGGGCTCTTATCTCGCAGCCTCGCCATTTGGGGTATTGGTTGAGCATGAGGAGTCGATGAGACAATGATAGGTCCTTGAGGCGGGAGCTGTGGCTGATGCGGTATGTATGGACGTGGTGGCGGAGGGTGTGGAGGATAATGTTGTGGATATGGCTGATACCACTGGGGAGGGTAATGAGGCGCGTGAGGTTGTCCATGGTACGGCGGCGGAGGGTAGTGTGCGTAGGGATTGTGGACTGGCGAGTGCGTCTGCTGCGGAAGGTGATAAGCATACTCACCCTGCCGCCTCGAGGGGTGTATGGGGATGGCAGGTGGGATATGCGGGCCTGGCATCATGCCGAAAGGCTGGTGTTGATGCTGCCGTCAACGTCGGCAGCAGAGGTCGACAAAGACCTCGCAACCGGCGATGAGGCAACAACAAGAGAAGCAGGACGCCGAGAGCTCCTGCTATCAATGCCTGAAGCTGGGTAGAAGGTGTGACACGGGCAGTGCGCGTGAGGGTTGAGGTGGAGATGTCGTGCAGCGCTGACCGGTTTGGAAAGGTTAAGGTTGCCGCCGCCTCGGAAATTTTAACGGCGTCCTGGGGCTGAGGCCATGAGTGTTAGGGCCGCGAAAGAGGAGAAAAACGTGAAGGGACTCGCCACTGTGCGAGAGCATTGCTCGCGCGGTGCAGCAGGGCCTGCGTGGTTGGAGGAGAGAGAGGTGTTGGTAGGGGGTTGGTGATGCACGATACTTTTCGAAAAGCCTCCAACATTTCTTGGCATCACTTCACGTCGGATGTGGAGAAGAGACACGCGGGGGAGCGTGGCCACATGCCGAGAGCATCGCTCTGCTCCGCTACGATATCTCAATGCACAACACTCGAACTAACACTGCATTGAGCTTCTGCAGCGAGATCAGTCCTACTCCGTTTTATTACCGTTGTTTGCGCCTTCGAGTCACGTGGTGATGAGGCGATTCACATGGATGTTCAGCCCGTGATGCTCGATGACTCTGTCCCTCACCCCAAAGTCCACCCTCGGGGGGCGCAACTCTTCTACGCCTTCCTTTCACAGTCTCCGGACTGTTGCCAGTGTTCTTGTTTCTCACTCCACCTACGATCCGTGAAGTTGAGTCTTCTGGCCCGTTCAACGACACCTCGAGACCGGTTCGCGCTTCACGTCATCCCCTCCTCGCCAGCCGACCTTTGAAGTGACCATGGCCACAAACCAGCCAATTGTCTCTTCAAAGACCACAGCTCCACTCCCACAATCTCCAGCACAGTCGCAGGGCGGCTCTGTCACATCCGGCGAGAGCTCCGCGCAACGGCGTAGTGGCGGGTCTTCTACTTTCGGCGCGGGGGCTTCAACCAGAACACCAACGCCGAGGAACAATCAGGCGGCGAAGAAGCAGAACAAGGGCTCCAAGAAGTACAATAGGTTCGCGGATGAGGATGCAATGGCGGAATCCGTGAGTTTATAAGACAATAATCATCATCCTCTCCGTTTCTGACCCCTCTATACAGGCGGCCGTTCGCTCGACCAGCAGCCGAAAGGGTCAGACTTCTATCACTCATTTAATGAACTTCTCCTTGCCACCACGGCCACAATCTCATCAGAATTATGGACATGGCCGGTATCAGCGTCGTAATCCGACGTGGGGTATGGGTTCCGGATACCATGCGGTTGATAAAGCAAGGTCAGCAATACCATATCTCACAACTGGCTTCACCTTGAGGGCGACAAGCTGCTTGGCTCTCTCATACATACAGCCTTCCTCAACTATCAATGTTCGCTGCCATGATTGGAGCAGAGTCAGCTTAACTTCGAATCGGTTGACACCTATCACTTTGGATGGTGCGGGAAGCGTCCTGATGTCTCCTTGCCCTCAAGTGTGAAGCTGGTTTTGCGTTAGCTATACAATCGATAACCTGGCTGACCTCTACCTGTAGATACGTACACGCAAATTATAGATTCATCGTGGACCCTCGCGGCAACTATCATCATCAGAGCATCGACGCAGATGTGCACCTCGACTGGAGCTCTGTTCTCCAGATCCTAGTTTCTTCTAAATCCCAATCGGCATCTTGTCCTGTCTGCCTCGATACTCCTGTGGCACCGAGAATGGCGAAATGTGGTCATATCTTTTGCTTGACTTGTTTGATACGCTACATGCATTCAGACGATGGAGAGGCCCAGCCACATGAAAAAAGACCCAGGTGGAAGAAGTGTCCAATCTGTTGGGATAGCATATACATCTCTGAAACGAGACCGGCTCGACTATTCGCTGGGCAGGAGGGTGACCCTCCACGCGAAGGTGGCGATGTTGTCCTTCGGCTTGTTACGCGGCTCAACGGGAGCACGCTTGCGTTGCCTAGAGACGGCGCAGAAAGCTTGCCGAAAGGCGATGATACGCCCTGGTACATGGCCGCAGAGGTCATGGACTATGCTAGGATTATGAAGGGTAGTGAGGACTACATGAATGAACAGTTCGACAATGACATTCAAGAGATTGAACGTCAAGAGAAGGAGGATGACCTCATGTACGGCGACGACACGGCAGAATGGAGTCGGAAGGCGATCCGAGCCATCAATGAATCGAAGGAGAAGACCACAGGCATCGGTAATCCGCCAACTGCTCCCAGCAAGCCCGTAGAACCGAAGCCGAAGAAGCCGCCAATTCAGTTCCACGACACAAACCTGGACGTGCCCGACATGTACAGCATTCAGAATGCTGCAAAATCCGGACAGAGCTTATCCGATTATTCCGGCAGCTCAAAAAGCCAGTTGTCAGCAGCCACGGCTACCGAGTCATCAACTACAGCCATATCGGAAGCCACATCTGATGCATCTGGGAACCCGTCTCGTCGGCCTTCAAATAGCGCATTAAGCTCTTCCATTTCACAGTTCCGCAATCGGCAAATGCATGGCCACCAGCCTCCATCTGAGTATTATTTCTACCAGGCGCTTCTACACTACTACTTATCTCCCTTGGATATCCGAATCCTTAGAGAAGCCTTCGGCAACTTCTCATCGTTTCCGTCGACGATACTTCCGCGCGTAGAGCGCGTATCCACAGGTCATATTGTGGATGACGAGCTCAGACGCCGAGTAAAGTATCTCTCACACCTGCCGTATGGCTGTGAAGTCAGCTTTCTCGAATGTGATTGGACGGATACCGTTGCACCAGAGATTTTGGAGCGGTTCAACCCTGAGATCGAGCGCCGAAGGAAGCGCAACCAGGATAAAGAGGCACGCGATGAGAAGGCGCGTGCGATAGCCGAGCGAGAAGAGGAAAGGAGGTATGACTATGCGCGTAGGAAGCGAGCCATCGACCCGGAAGAGATGAAGCCAATGGCAATTGCACCCGAAACCGCGGAGCTAGAAGCTTCTAGCCTTGAACATATATCCGCTTCACCACCTTGGCCAACGCATCGGGGGAACGGCTCTGCGTTTGCATCATTAGCTTCACCATCGACCAGCCCCTCAGCTTCGCGGACAGTTTGGGGCACTCCAGCCATTGCTCCAGTATCTCCGCCACTGCAGCCGGTACCACATCAACATGAAGAGGTAGATGACGGATGGCTGCAAGGCTGGGAGAGGGATCTCCTACAGGAAGAGGACATGGTGGTTCAGGCACAGAATCTGTCGCTGGCAGAAAGCTCCAAGAGTGGGACTGCCGGTGGCTCAGGCTCGGGTGGAGGTAAGAAGAAGAAGCCTAAGAAAATCACGTTAATGAGCACAAATGCACGAAGGGGCGCTTGATAGCTAGACTCTTATACGGGATTTACGGATTTATGCAATGAATTCACCAAGTTGGAAGAGCGTCTTCTTCCGCTCAAACTGTTACAATCAAGCATTAAATTAGAATGGCAGAAGCCACCGTAATGGGGTCTCTTGCATCGGATGACTTTGACAAGTATATGAAGGCGGAACTCACAAGTACTAGGACGGTACTTGATGATCTTCCCCGCAAAAGGACTATTTAAGCCATCTGATTTCACAAGTCAACAGGGGCTTCTTCCGCTGGCGGTTAACAGTCTCACAACTGTGAGTTCAACAATACCAGAGGCCACCTCGAGGCCACTGCACTGATAATACGACTTTGCCAAATATTTTGCCTCAAGTGACAGTAAATGAGCTTCTTTTCTCGTACATAATTAATATAGATGTTGATGGCGTGGTCCTCGTTCATAAACACCCGAGCTCCGCAACGACCAATCAGATGCGGCAGAGTCGATTGTTGACGTGCAACTACAAATTTCGAGTGCGCATTTGTCGCGTCGATTTGTGTTCCACTTGCACTCATTTAGGCTCAATTGGCCTCAACACTCCTTTTCTATGCTTCACGACGATCTCTGACCTAAATTCGAGCGCTGCATTTAACACTCGCTCTTGACAAGCAAAGCTCGCCATAATGACGGAAAGGGTGACGCGTTCAAGGGCAGGCGTTACGCCTCGGTACATCTTCATTCTCTGCATTTGAGCGTATCATTATCATGACCGAACGCTGATGGAAGTCGCATAGAAAACCAGTCAACCCGGGCTTCGTCGAGACACCTGGCCGCCGTGGCCGTCCTCGCAAGTCGGTCCTCCCACACGAGCTCGAGGAGGATTCCACACCAGCCCCTTCAGAATCGAACGTAGCGCTCAGCGAACCACTTGACGAGGGCGACGAGGCTAAAGAGGACGCTAATAGCCATGCAAATGGTCACGCGAAATTCGATCCTCATGTCAACGGCAATGTCAACGGCACCGTCAAGGCCAATGGCACCGTCAAGGCCAATGGCACCGTCAAGGCCAATGGCACCGTCAAGCCCAAAAACCATAAAGTCGACACCAGCGGCGAGTTCGAGTTTGGGGGCTCGTGGGGCGTCAGCGCCCTGATGGTCGGCTTCCCACTGCTAATGTGGTACATGTGGATTGGTGCGACATACTATGATGGCCATTTCCCAACAAGGCAAGCAGGTCAGACATTTGGCGACTTCTTGAAGTGGATGGGACATCTAGTGTACACGGGCGCCTTTCCGCATGCAAAAGCTTGGCTCATATACTGGACGTTCTTTATCGTGCAGGGCCTGTTCTACCTCTTCATGCCCGGCGTCTACGCCGAAGGGAAGCCGCTGGACCACCTAGGTGGCCAGAGGCTAAAGTACTACTGCTCAGCCGTGTCCAGTTTCTACACGTCGATTGTACTAGTCGTAGCGCTGCATTTCTCAGGCGTCTTTCCGCTATACACCCTCCTCGACGAGTTCGGACCACTACTCTCAGTTGCCATCATATCTGGATACATAGTCTCGATCCTTGCATACGTCTCTGCCCTATATCGGGGCGCGGAACATAGGATGACGGGCTATCCGGTCTATGACTTTTTCATGGGCGCAGAGCTGAATCCGCGAATGTTCGGCTGGCTGGACTTCAAGATGTTCTTCGAAGTGAGACTGCCGTGGTTCATTCTTTTCTTCACCAGTCTCGGTACTGCTGCACGGCAATACGAGCGATACGGCTACGTCTCTGGCGAAGTGTGCTTCCTTCTCATGGCACACTTCTTATACGCGAACGCATGCTGCAAAGGGGAGGAGCTGATCGTGCCCACTTGGTAAGCCTTCCTGAAATCCATACACTTTCAGTCATTTTGCGCTTACCATTCGCTCGCAGGGACATGTACTACGAAAAATGGGGCTTCATGCTCATCTTCTGGAACCTCGCTGGCGTGCCCCTCTCCTACTGCCACTGCACCATCTACCTCGCTAACCATCCTCCTTCCACCTACGCCTGGCCCAAGCCTGCGCTCATCACCCTCTTCATCGCCTATCTCGGCGTCTACTGGGTCTGGGACACCTGCAACTCGCAGAAAAACATGTTCCGCGCACGCGAGCGCGGCGTCGCTCTCGACCGCCGCACTTTCCCGCAACTACCATGGAAGGAAGTCAAGAACCCGAAAGTCATCCGCTCGAGCACGGGTGACACGATCCTGTGCGATGGTTGGTATGGACTGGCGCGGAAGGTGCACTATTCGTGTGACCTCTTCTTTGCGTTGAGTTGGGGCGCGATTACGGGCTTTAGGAGTCCGTTCCCATGGTTCTATCCAGTGTTCTTTACGGCAATGATTAGCCATCGTGTGTGGAGAGATATTGTGAAGTGCAGGGCGAAGTATGGAGAGGCGTGGAGGGAGTATGAGAGGAGAGTGCCATATTTATTCATTCCAGTAAGTCTGTTGATTCGTTTGAGAGTGATGTTTGGCTAACGAATATATAGTATGTCATTTAAAGCACAAGCGGCTATTTGCTTACAGATAACTCGGGTTGCACATGGCTGGAACAAGTCAAACATTTGCAGTACACTTAAACGATAGACATTAATCTCAGTCAACTGAACATTTAGGACTACATCCCACCTTCTCGTGAAAAGCGATATCTTTAAGCAGCCTTCACAAGGTCGTGACTGACTCCGCCGGACAGAGATATAACAGACTGACGACGAGAGCAAAACCTGGAGAACAATTAGCAGAGGTATGAAGAAACTCGAGGAGTTGCGGACTATTTCAAGAGCTGAGGAGCTTAGAACCAAGAACGCGATAATTCGCCAGCCGGAAGGCAGTTGATCAACTGAGCAGGCGAGAGCACTGCCTTCCGGCTGCACCATACTGCGCATAAGCCAAATCATTGTAGGTAGAGAGATAGTCAACAATGCAGAGGTCTGTCGCTGGAAATGAAGACGAAGTTGCCAATCATTTAGCATTAGTCTCATATATGCACAGATTAAGGTGAGTGATACAACCAGGCCTGATAACTTATCGTCGCTTCCTCCAAGACAACACAGACAAGATGACTCCAGCCAACCCAAGCATAGCCCGATAGAACAGGCCACGTAATCCAGTCGAGTGTACTAGGCCGATTGTAAAATGCGACATCTTCACAGTCGCAGAACAGCGTGGCATACTTCGTTTGTCATATACATTGACAGCCTGCTCAATTGACGGTTGTCCGCACAAGCATTCCGCAAGATCGAATGCATCCATGAGCGCCATGTTCGCACCATTTCCGGCGAATGGACTAACGGCGTGATTGCTGTCACCAATGAAGACGATACCGTTGGGTACACCATTCTGTTTGCCGTGAGGGAACGGCTGTTTGTCGTTTGCGTTGAAGATGTTGAGAGTAGACACGTCGGTATTGTCAACAAGGGTTTGGAAAGGCTCTTTGAAAGATTTTCCGCGCTCCTTGGCTTCTTGAAGGATCTGAGCGGTCTGCTCCGGTGATAGCGGTTGTCGCTGTGGGTCTCGAGGCGAGTCCGCTATATAGCTTAGATTCCAGAGAGCACTTCGGTCGTCCACTGGAGACACGAAGAGTGCTGTGCCTGTGCGATTGAAGACCATGCCCCAGTCTTCATTGACTGGCACCGGAGGTGCTCCGGGGAATCGCGAAGAAGCTCCTATTGATACCGCACCGGCGAAATGCAATATGTCGGCTGGCCTGACAGAGGCCCGTAACTTACTGCTGGCACCATCTGCGGCAACGAGAAAATCACAGTCCTCTTCCTTCCCATCGCTTAGTCGGACGCGTATCTTTGTATCCGACGAAGGCAAGACTTCTAGGCATGCAACGCCCCATACAATCTCTGTATGCGCAGCAACAGATTCTGTAAGAACGCGTCGAAGCTGCCATCGGGCGATACGCATTCCAGAAGCCGGCAGGTCGCGTGGCTTTTCCAAACGTATCTCTACTATCCTCTTCCAGTTGGGGTCCCAAAACCCAAAGGACCCTCGCTCGCCCCCTCTTCCAGTGATACTGACGTCGAGAAGTTTCTCCAAAACACCCATCTTTTGAAGTGCTTGCACACCACCAGAGCGACTATCACCACGAATGCTGAGCGAGTACCCCTCGCGTCCTCTTCCGGGCTCTTTCTCTTCACGCTCGTACAGTGTAATCTCGGGATAGCTGCCCAGGTCTTCGTTCCAGAAATGCTGAAGAGAGATCGCGAACGCCAATCCAGCTATTCCTGCGCCAGCGACGACAATCTTCTTCCCTGCCAAGGGGCAAGATGAGGGGCTTGGTGGTCTAGCCATATTGATGGTTTCACAACAATTGAACTCCTCGTGATCAATCAAAGCATTGTATATTCTCTCACCTGTCATTTAATGCCCGCACAGGCGGAATATCAGGATCACTAGACGGCTGCCTGAAAATTGATGAGTCTGAGTCTGTGGCTGATTTGACTAGCGACACAGCATTTCGAGAAGTCGAATGAAATACGAGATGACGTTCGCATGCAGAAATCCTCCCGTCTCAAGTTGTTCTTATTGAACATGATTTCTTCACGGATGACGACGCGCCTGCAATTGAACAAAGACGCGTACCGCCGCCCGCTCAGACACCCATCACACGCTCTGTGGTTGTGTTTCTCGGCAGTCTCAATTCCTGGTATCAGGGGCAGGGGGGGGGGGGGGGGGGGGGCCTGCAAAATTCGGCCGACACTTTAATTACTGCCAACACAGCCCACGGACACGTAGCGGATATATCAATTAGCCGGGGACGGGCAAGAAATATTCGCCAATCAACTTCTTCTCATTCTATGTAACTTCACATTTGCAAAGTATTCGATCTGGCGAAGCTTGGCAAGCGAAGTTTTAAGAACGATATAGTTTGATGCATGTCATCTTCAAAAGCCTCTTCTTCGATTCACAACCTAGCTACGTAGCTTTAAAAGGTCGAACTCGTTATGACACTTCGAATCAGTCAATAAATCGTCCAAAGAGCAAGTATTCTTTACTGCAAGAGCCCAATAACCCACAATGAGCGGGGAGACGAATGAAGCTGATGACTACTACGATCTAGGATCGTATCAGCGAGAAGTAACTACAACAAGTCATGACGCTCGGAAGTGGTTTAATCGTGGCCTTATCTGGAACTATGGCTTTAACCACGAAGAGTCCGCCGCATGCTTCGAGAAGGCGATCACTGAAGACGCTGAGTGTGCTATGGCGCACTGGGGTCTCGCATATACTCTCGGACCTAATTACAACAAGCCGTGGGACTTCTTCGACGAGAAGGATCTCAGCATTACGCTAGAGCGAGCGCGTAGCGCATGTGAGAAGGCAAAGGAGCACGCTGCAAAAGCTACACTCGCTGAGCAGGCTCTGATCGGGGCACTACAAGCGCGGTATCCAAGACAGGAAGAGAACAAAGAGCCGTCGGATTGGAATCAATCCTACGCTGACGCTATGGCCCCTGTATATGCGCGCTTTTCGACCGACCTTGATGTTGCGACACTCTACGCTGATGCACTCATGAACCTCACACCCTGGCAGCTGTGGGATATCAACACAGGAAAACCGAATTCAAATGCCCGAACGCTGGAAGCGCGCACTATTCTTGAACGCGCGATGGATGAGAATCCACACCATCCTGGGGCACTTCATCTGTATATTCATCTTATGGAGATGTCTCCTACGCCTGAACTCGCCCTTCCCGCGGCGAATGGGTTGAGGAAATTAGTCCCAGATGCAGGCCATCTTAACCACATGCCAACACACATTGATGTGCTAGTTGGGGATTATAGCAGCGCTATCGAAAGTAATAGCGATGCCATCCGTGCAGACGAGAAGTATCTGTCCCGGGCAGGCGCGGTGAAGTTCTACACACTCTATCGAGCACATGATTACCATTTCCGGATCTACGCAGCCTTATTTGCAGGGCAGAGCCATGTTGCATTGGACACAGTAGCGGAGCTCGAGGCTTCGATGCCAGAAGAGCTTCTGAGAGTGGAGAGTCCGCCGATGGCGGATTGGTTGGAAGGGTTTCTGGCTATGAGAGTCCATGCGCTTGTTCGCTTTGGGATGTGGCGAGATATCATTGATCTGGTACTCCCTTCGGATGCGGAGCTTTACTGTTCGACGACAGCTATGATACACTATGCGAAAGGCATTGCATTCGCGTCGACCGGGGACGTATCCAATGCAGAAGAGCAGCAGAGGCTGTTCAAGGAAGCGTTGGCGCGTGTCCCTGAGTCTCGTACGCTCTTCAACAACAAGTGTGTTGACATCCTGCGCGTTGCCGCAGCGATGCTGGACGGCGAGATCTCGTATCGGCGATCTGACTTCTCGGTTGCATTTGCACACCTTCGAGAAGCGATTGCCAGGGAAGACGGACTCCCCTATGACGAGCCATGGGGTTGGATGCAACCAGCACGCCACGCTTATGGGGCACTGCTGCTTGAGCAGGGGCATGTTGAAGATGCCATGAAAGTATATACGGCGGATCTGGGCATAACTGAAGAGCTTCCGAGACAGATGCGGCATCCCAATAATGTCTGGGTAAGAGCGGCACTGTGACCACCTATGCTAATACTGGAATTGCCTCGCTAACATCCTGTGATGCAGTCAGCGCACGGCTATCATGAATGCCTTCTAAGGCTCGGCAGAACGAATGAAGCGCGAATGAGTGAAGCACAGTTAAAGAAGGGGATGGCGGTAGCTGACGTGGAGATCAAATCGTCGTGCTTCTGCCGTTTAAATACAAATTAGAACTGTCAAGGTTCGAGTCAAATGGAATTCGGCAACGCAACAATTTGCCCTCAGCCACGCGATACGTACCAAGAACTTTGTGTGTTCCCTTCAACCTCAGATTGTCTCATGCTGTTTATCCAACACGAGAATTCCTCAAGCATAACATTGCTCTGCTCATTAACGACGGAGAATGACAGGGGGAGTCGGCTTGAAAAACACAGCAGAGCTAATGCAAGACTCAAACACTGAAAAGGAAGTAAAGATTGAGACTTTTCTTACGGCTCTGCGCAAGTTGAAGTGAGATTGGACATGCAGTCTCCGACATGTCAACTCGTGACGACGCGTAGTACTCTATTGCAAGGGGCTGAGCTTTGTACGTTAGGCCTTGGTCGATACCGATCTTGTTGAATTGCGCTCAACCTAGCGGGTTATCTAATTCCATGTTAAGTCGTTCTGAATCTAGCATCTCCACCGCGGATTTACAAGTTTAGCAGCCGGGGCTTTGCGTTGAGTTTGGAGCCTGTTTCACACACAGATACCAAATGGAGGCTCAAACTTGGCACCTTTCCCTTAGTCACACCATTCTTGCGATTTTCGCCCAGAAGAAGACAATATGCGTTGTGATTGGACTCAGAAACACAGGCTGTGGCAGCGAAAGCAGACGAGCTCTGGCAGAAAGTGTGTTGAAGCGGTAGCATCCAACGGACATCCAAGGGAAATTTGATAGGCTGGCCTTTCCCTGCGGATCATTCTTGGCGCTCGATCCGAACGAGAAAGAGGTTGCATGAGTCCCTGCTTTTGAGTGCTTGTCCAGAAATTTCCGATCAGGGGTGTGCATTTACGCGAACGAACCTCAACTTATCTTCAGGACACTCTCGTGCGAGTTGCTTAGCGGTGAGACACTGATAAACTTTGCAAATCAGATCCCTTTGCTTGTGATGGACATACACCATATATCAAGCACAAGTCGAAATCCGGGAGTGCAGAATATTTCATGTTTGATCTTCAACTGTCCCCATCGACAGTTTGACGAATCGGGTAGGCTACCGAAGCTTACGGGGACGACTTTAACCTTGATCGCACACTATGGTCTCTGCATCCATGGCTCTCCTACAGCTCATCCCGCTTCGATTTGGAGTTCTCTATGCCGGTATTAGCCTCAGGTCGCCTTGACAATAACTAAAGTTCTCGAAACTACTTACTCCACATTTCCAAGAATCTGTCAACGACCCTTATCTCCCATAAGTGGGCATTGCGGATGAACTGAGGTTCAGCACTGATGTTGTTGATTCCATAGCTGTCCCAATGATGCCCAGCTCCCGCAATCAGATGCTCTGGGTGCAGGCCATCGACGCTCGAATACCGTGGGTTCGGAGCTGCCCTTGAATGGTAACAAATGTCCCTCCAAACGTCTTGTTCTCCTGTTCCGTGTATTAGTTCGATTTGATAAGAAGCCTCCGTGTCATAAGACGTGCGGTTTCGCACTCACCATCAATAAATGCCAGGCGGTCGGCTTTGAAGTTGAAGTCTCCATAGTGGTTGTACCAGGTCACATTTGGCCCTAAAACTTGATGAGTGTACACTACTAGCATATGCACGAGCAGGGTACGCACCGTTTTTCGGAATGGAGTTGTATTTCCCTGGTGGGAATGCCCAGTCACACCACTGCTGAGTGTAATCAACCTGTAGCACACGGGAGATTAGGGATGGGCCTGACGGCTGAGCAACCTGGTATACGCCCATCTCGGTACATGTGGTATACAAGTAACTGCGGGATCCGCCGTTGGCCACTTCGGCATAGAAGGTCTGGTTTTGCGTGCCGAAGCAAGTCACGTCGTTATAATCTCCGCTGGGGCACAGTGGAAGCAGAACCCGCTTGACGTAGGCGGCGTAGTTGCCCAAGTTCAGCCAAGGCTCTCCATGGGTGTATTTGGCAAGCTGATGGTCGACGGCGGTATTGTTTGCAGGAGGGTTCAATTGGGTGACGTTGTTGCTGAAATCCCAGAAATCGTCTGAACCGTAGAGAGGAGACCAGTTCAGCTCTTGCCACGTGCTGGTAGGGTAGTTCATTGGGCCTGCGGCAATTAGTTCAGCCATTGGTTACGGTACACGACGGACCTCCAAGCGGAAACGCGATAGTCATCGCAAAGTCTCTAATATCTTTCAATGCTCCAAGGCCGAATATCTCTTTCAATTCCTGTATCGCTTTCGTATTCTTCTGCGCCACCAGATAGTCCATCTTATCGATGATGGCATTGATGCTGATACTAAAATCCCCAGCCGCAAATTTTTGGATGGGGTTATACTTCAATCAACCGGAACAAGTTAGTCGTCTTGTACGTTCCTCAATTGCATGGTATGAAACGTACCCTAAATTACATGAACCAAATTAGCACAGTTCTGGGCTTAACGTTTGCACCACGGGATAACATACCATTCAGGATAAGCATGCTGTGAGTGTATCACACCACTGGCAGCAATGCCTCCCCAAAGTAAGCCAGTGCCGCTACCTCCATACGTCTTGACTGAGAATGCAGTCTGAGCCCCAGCCAAAGAGCCCCCGTAAAGAATCCAAGGAGTCCCTGGTGCACTCAAGTTACCCTCGACGCCGGGGAGGGTGACATGCTGCGCGAAGTAAGCATTATCCGCAATGGTTTGCTCCGTAGTCAGGTACGCCAGCTGGTCTGTCGTGCTGGTGTCGAAAGGGTAGCTTTCTCCATAATACCGGTTCTCCAGTATAATTCCGAGGCCATCCGTAGCTTGCATGAGGATTTTGATGATGCCACTTTCAAGGTTCTCTAGACGACTCTCAAGATTTACTTCGCCCCCTATGTAGAGATACACAGGTCCGCCCGGCTTGTAGTAAGTCTTGTCAAAGATGTACCTCTGCTTGAACGTCGCCTTCGTGTGCGGCTCATATCTGGGGCTGTCCGGGAAATGATCAATCTGTACATAATTGTTAAATTTCGAAGGAAATTGGAATAGTAGAGGACATACTGGCTGATCGATAGTGTAAATTTTGTATGGATCTCCCGAAGACTGCCTTCGTACTATTGAGCCATCAGAACTACTTATTGGGCCAGAGAGCGCCTGTACAGACGCGAAACCCGACGCGTAGAGGCAAAAGAGGTTGATTAAATGCATCATGAAATCAACTGAGAGCATGAGAGTAAGAGAAAAAAAGAGAATGCCGGGGAGGCGCGAAATAGCTATACATTACCTGCGAACGACAGCTAATCTGCAGCTCGGGCTGTTGACAATGACGAATACGCGCCATCATGCCATATAGCGCGCTCTATGATACCATACTGCATTTACGAGATGCGGCCGCATGAGATGGAAGCTTGATTGTAACTCTGTGCCTGATAAACGTGAGGAGAACCACTGTTGTGGCACCCACCGAAGCAACCACGCTTGGGGCAAATGCGGAAGGTCAACGGGATCCCTACGAAGGATTCAACTCCGTGGAGTGCCGGGAACCTGCGATCTCCGTCGGAGTTAATGATAGTGGTTAAAACAGTAAACTGTCCGCGTTACGTTCGCAGAGTGGGTCCTCCTTGATAGCCAAAATGCTGCGCGTAAAGACCGAGGACCAGAAGTGGTAGATATAGAAATACCTACTTCCGGAGTCGGCGAATCGGAGCGAAAATCTATGCATGAATCATGCAACAGATCATGTGATTTGCTCTGACTGGTCTGTGTCCGATCGATCATTAACTATTCGATAATTCCGAAAGAATTTTCGAAAGAACGCTGTGAGAGCTAGACCGGCCTCTTGTACGATACTTTTCCAAAATCGGCCCGTTCCATGCCATCCACAGCTCTCCATATCCTCAAAAAGCTGTCCACTTGCCGTTTCGCAGCGGTCACATCCAAGAGTTGCCTCTCATCAAAATTTTCAGGCCACAATTTGAGCAGCCAGTCCGGCGAAGTCACAAGCGATATCTCTGGGATGTTGTTCCACAGAAATGGCAAGCCCTCGCCCGACTGTTCCTGCTTCGGAGCGCTCTTGATGGGATTGATAATCCGTCGCAGTCCAGGAATCACCCCCTCCCATTCTTTTTCAAGAAGCGATGTGAGTTGTTCTGTGGCAGCATAGAGCCATTCCTGCTCAAACTCGCCTGTCGGATAGTACAGGTCGTAGGACAAATCCTGGAACCAATGAACAGCGCCGAGATGCTCAACGCAAGAACCAAAAACTCCCGTTAATTCATTTGGACCGTGTCCGCGCCAGAGGTCAGTGTGATCGGAAAGCCATCGCTGCATGACTCTTCCGGTATCTGTGAACCCAGAGGTATGGAGATGACCGGTCAAAAACACCAAGATAGTCGTATGCCGAGGTGGAGAAGATGCCAATTCTCTGGCCTTTGCGAGAAGAGCCAGGTGTCCATTCTCTTCGACAGTATTCGTTCCATCTGTGTGCGTCTGACATATATTAGTTAGATTATGCTCTTGTTACATGTGAAAGTTGAGCTTCGTACGCTGATGATGACAGTTTCATTCTTCAGTTCCGTCCCTTCAACGAGAGTCCAAAGAGTTCGTGTTGTCGCATTGGATTTGAGACTTCCCCTTAACATGACGGTCGCTGTTTTGCCGTCACTAGCAGCTTCCATGATCTGGGTGGTTGTTTCGCCCGCGGTGTAGATGGCCGGGATGCCTTGATAATTCATTTTGAACGGTCCGTACTGCCCGAACGCATTCGCGGCCGTAACATTGTCCCAGGCATATATCACGGCTTTGACGCCCATTTCTGCAGCATCAGTCAAGTTCCTCACTACACCATTGGCAGTGGCAGCGGGAACAGCTGCAACATCGCCCCAAGGCGGAGATCCTGGCCACGGTGCTAATGCAGCTTCCGCATTGAATGGGGGATTTGATGTTTTAAGAACTGCAATGCGACCAATTGCATGTTGCCAGTCTGGCGAGCCTTGTGCAGGATTGACAATCGTGACCAGCTCTCCGGTAACCCCATCCGCATTAGTATTGCCAGAGTATGGAACAAACATCGACGGGGCAACGCTCTGCTCTTCAATTCTCAGTCCCAAAGGGCCCAAAGGTCCATCATCATAAGCAAATTCAAAGTTGTCCGCAAGGACTTTTAACCCAAAATTCTGAAGCTCTAACTCTAAATGATTGATGAACAAGTTATGATTTAGCGAGCCCGTGAGACGCGATTTCAGTTGAGCGAGTAGATCGACTTCTTTGTGGTACCAAGAAAGAGAGTCCGGCTCATCATGAAATTGGCCGCCACTAACGAATCGACAGAAGGTGATGAGTACTGCATTAGCGGCTTGCAATCGACGCATCGTGTGAAGAAATCCGCTTTCTTAGGGTAGAATTTCGTCAAAGTGAGGATAAACCACATCGACACTATTAGTGCACATCATGAAGGTTTAAAAGTACCCCGCATTTTCATTGGATCGGCCTCTTGCAGGACGGATGAATATTTTGGATCTTTTCTTATCTACCTCGGCGATGTTGAAGCGACTTGGCTGTTTCCAGGCTGACATTTGACTTTTGACGTACGCAAGGGGTGGCAAAGTTCTCCAACGGGACTTCTGGCATGATAGATCGATCTTCGTAGGAAACAATGGCCCCCCATTTGTGCAACATCCGAGAAAGCAAGTTACTTAAATTCAAGTAGATAAGATAATTACTGAACGATAGACAGAGCAGACTAGTAATGGACGAATGGAAAAATCCAGGGGTCTGTGGCGCCACCCCGCCCGAACATATCGTACTTAACGGGGATTATTGTGCCGCCGTTTTTGTGGAGTCTTGCGTAGAAATCCTCAGCAGCACAACATTCACCGAAACGACTCCTCGGTTGACGTCAATTTGACTTTCTTTTCAAGAGTTTCGAAGAAAACCCCCCGGTTTCAAGTTTTACATCTCCTCTCTTGACCTCGCTGATAGACGTCAAACCTGATTGTGTTGATACTACAGGTGGGAGCGAATCAGCTGCGGTTCGATTCATACATACTCTTCTTATTAGTTCCTACGGAGCAGGCCTTGCTGCTGTCGCTTTTTCTTCAAGATGTCCGAGACAAAGCCCCTAACCGCCGCAGAGCTACGCGCTATTCAAGCTCCCATTAAGGAGAAATACAAGGCAGATCCGGCTTCCGCGATCGTGTAAGAAATCCCTGCTTGCAACTATGTTAGTAACATACTGATAGACATGTTTCAGTACTCTTTCCTCGTCTGGTACTCTGAGCTCTACATCAATAGCGTGCAAATTGTCCACCGGTGCAGCTGTCAAAGAGGCCAAAGAACGTGTCGCCGGGTTACATCCTGCAGCGGGTGGGCCAGACGCTGCAATCAGTGGGGAGCTTTGCTCAGGAGACTTGCTCCTGGAAGCTCTGGTCGCATGCGCGGGTGTAACTCTGAAAGCTGTGGCAACGGCTTTGCAAATCCCCCTTTTAGATGCCACGGTAAAAGCAGACGGAGACTTGGATTTCAGAGGAACACTAGGTAGCTAGTTCAGAAGATGCATATTTGCGTTCGCTAAGCCTCTGTTGATAGGAATCGACCGAAATGCGCCAGTAGGATTCAAGGAGATTCGGCTCCAATTTGAGTGCGATTTCGAGGGAGATGTTACTGAAGAACGGACAAGCAAGTTATTGGCATTGACGGAACGATACTGTGTTGTTAGTTACCCCAAGTCCCCAAAAATACGAATTGCTGCATTTTCTTTTGCCCTTTTCCCTTTTGGAATCTCGCTAATAAGTTTCGTGAGTAGGTTCTCCAGACAATTTCACAGAAGCCGAATATTAGTTCCACCATGAAGAGGAAGTGAGAATGGGTAATTGAGTGAGAAAGAAAGACTTGCTCAGATATTGTGCTACCCTCCGGTTACCGAAGTTCAATGTCAGTAACTCTCTTTTATCTAGGGGCTCGCCTTTCCCTTCAATATCATACCCCCGGCCAGCATATTAGGCTCATATGATTTGGAATCCAGGAATTGGGCATTGGCCAACAACTGTAACTAAAACTGTAATCACAGTCGAGTTTAGGAATTAAGTGTTTCGCATTAACGTTAAATGAATGGGCAAAATAAGTGTTGATGCAAATGAGTACTCTTGGCGGTCCGATGTCGCCTTATGTTTACTCTATTGTGTCACCGCGTCATTGCCGCGGATGTGATAAATACTTCACTTCCAAACCTTCCTCTTTTCCTCCCCTCTGCAAGCAACCCACTTGCGTCTTGACAACATTCTATCCCTTTGCGGCCAACCAGTCGCGTTCACTCCCATCCACTATTACGCAACACGCGCTCACATCACACGAACCCCACCAGGGGTGTTGGACCATTTTATACACCTTCCGCGGCGCCGCTGGCGTCATAGCTCCAGAGGGTACAACAGGTAGCTTTCTTTCTCTCCCGTAGATTGTTCTCTCTTACAATCAGCTCGAACAAACACCTTCTGCGCCTTCGTTGTTCGCGCTTGACTAGCTCCACCGTCTTCACCTTACGCGCAAACCGCGATACCGATTAGGATAACCGAGACTCTCAAGGTCACATAAGCGATAACTCGTATATCTGAGAGCCATCGGACACGAAAGTTTCAATTCTGTCAGTAGGTGAAGCACATTTTTTGAACGCCTTCCGCTGCGCTGCTAGTCTCATAGCTCCAGAGAGGCGTATAAGTATTAGCATTTCTCTCTCTCGTAGATTGTTCTCTCTTACAACAGCTCAACCAGAACAGCCTTCGAGCCTTCGTTGTTCGTGCTTGACAAGTTCCATATCGACTATGGCGACCACCCTTGAGTCGCTTCCGGAGGAAATCACCGAGAACATCTTCTCTCATCTTTCGATACCCCATCAGCGTGCTTTCCGACTCACATCCCGGCAATTGCGGGACAAGTCGTTCCACCGATTTGCGAAGAATTTTGCGCACGTTGAACTTATCATAAGCAAACCGTCACTCCAACGGCTGGACCAAATCTCAAACCATCCGCGATTCGCGAACGCCGTGCGCGCGTTGTCTATCAATGTCGCGTGGTACATAATGGACGATGATTCTGGAGACCAGGCAACGAGCACAAGAAAGGCAAACTATTGGAGGCAATGGCACATCCTGGACAACTTCGTTCAGAGGGAATCTTCTCTGATTCGATCCGGTCTTGATTCCGCTCTGAGGAGGCTCAAGAACTGTCATTCCATACGCTTCACACAGCTCCACCACGAGCGTGGGCTTGGACACCCACTTGGGCGGCACACCTTCTGCTTCTCTGTACCGCAACCCGACGAACTTAACGCTTTCACATATGTCGGCAGCATGATCATTCAACAACTGGTTGATGTTGTGACTGAAAGCTCCATCCAGCTGAACGACTTGGCCATAGAGGTGCATCTAAAATCTTGGAGACACATACGTACTAATTGCCTTTCTTACCTGCCCATCCCTTATATCGAGCTCCCAATGATCCGGTTTGGTTCGGGGAGTTGCGGCCTGGGCGCATTAAAGACGTTAAGTCTTAATATGAAGATTTCAGATTCACCAAATCCTCAGAAGCTCTCCCTCTTTCTGGCGCATACGCCTTCACTGAAGGAGATCAACCTCAAGATACCTTCTTGGGATGGTTGCCCTCGAATTGGGGAGATATTGGAAGCATGTTCGCAGCTACAAGATGCGCAGTTACCGCCGCTTGAGACAATTCGAATCAAAACCATTGCATGGATCAAGTCTGCTCAGCTCGAGGCCTTCCTCTGTTTATTCGCCCGAACGCTCCGAAACCTCCAGCTCGCGCAAATCGAGATTTTCGGTTCATGGGATCTGGTTATTGGTAATCTCCGCAACAAGCTTAACTTGAAATTCATCACTGTGCGGCAGTGTTATGAAACAGATCGTGAACACGACCTCTGGCATATGACAGAGTCAGACGTAGAGAGTACCACTGATCTGTTGTTAAAATATGAGATGAGCAACAATGAGGACGAGGACGAGGACGAGGATGAGGGCGAAGGCGAGGGCTCCCTTTCTGAAGTTGCATCTGAAGCTGAGGTGGATGACGAGGAGGACGACACGTACTGGCTTTCCAAATATGCATTTGAATTTTATTATGATGGTGATGATGCCAATGATGACTAAAAAGTGATTGGCTTTCATGTTGGATGGGGGCTAAGAAGCGTAAAATTGAACAGAGGAGTTGGGCGACCGGTGTGATACATAAAATATCCTCTTCCGTCAATAAACATTGTGCACGTAAGAGCAGTGCATCTGCAAACACTGTGTAAACCATATTCCAGCAGCCTTTCAGACATGTTAGCTCTTGAGTTGAAGAATAAGGCATGTCCACGGGTCATCTGGTTGACTTCATCTGCCTTACAGGTTTGTCCTCCTCGAACCTCCTTGTCGACTCGTTTTCCGCTGACGGATCCCCCTTAACCTAGGTGGCTTAAAGCCCCTAGTCGGATGGCTCCAGGATCTCGGTCAGAGGTACTAACTTTGAGGCTGGAATGAGACTCCCTGGCTGAGGCGCGGTGTAAGGAAGCTGGGAGATGCCAGAAATGGCATGGGACACCTGAAGGGAAGAAGTTCGATGATGGCCGTACTTCAACCATGTAAGATGTTAACCAAGCATTCTGGAACAGACTAATGCCCTTTCAGTAGGGATTTTATGCCAGCGGTAACAGTTTATATGTCTACCAAGTAATACATATTGCACAATATGTCTCTTTTCATTTATTTCGTTTCGGCCACCCTATCGTATACTTCCTCAACCTTCTCTTTTACACCCTGCTTTCCTCTACTCCTGTCGACGAAGAACTTTACTACTTCCGCCTTCTGTGCATTCGGCTGGTCCTTCATCATCTGCGCTATCTCGCCTTCCCTCGGTAGCCCAATCCACGCATGCGGATATTCTGTATATGTGGCCAATTCGTTATTGTTCAACAGCTCCATCTTAGGTTCCTTGTCGAAGAAACTATTGACCTCCGCATCAGTGACCTCGGCAAGAGTGTTGGGCTTCCACGCTGGGCGGGTTTTGATGCGATCCACGAGCCGCGCTGTCACGCCCGTCACGAAGTCTGGATGCGCCATGAAACGTGCTGCAATGTTATGCTCGTGCTGGAACGTCTGCGCAATGTTCCACGCACGGCTGGTGTGCAATTGACGCAGCGTAACCGCGACACTGGTCGGGCTCCGCTCGTTTATAGTTGCGATGGTCTTCTTTGCCCATGTCTTGATTTCGTCCGTTTCACCATTCTGCTCTGCGTTCTTGAGCGCAGACAAAACGGCGGGCGGTGTACGATTGGATGGTGCGAAGCAGGTGTCTACGGCGCGGCGAAGGGCGCCGGAGATGTTCGCGCGAGGAGCGGGGAGACCAGTGCAGAACTCTTCGATTGTGGAGTTGATGACCGCGTGGCGCTCTTGGAGGGAGAGGTAGTCTTTGAAGGTAAGTTCGGCGAGGCGGGCTTCAAGGTCTGGGAGTGTGGATGAGTGGATATAGTGGGTTGCGATGCCATGATAGCTGTGAGAAGTCAGTGTTAAAGCAACATACCCACCAACCGAATGGCAGGGCTGCATAAAGATGACCACGTACAATACGTCAACGCCCTTCATCTGCTCCGATGTGAGAGCGAGATATGTGCCCATTTGTCCATCCATTCGCGGTAGGAAAAAGCTTGCTCCTACATCCGGGAAGAAGCCAATTGTGGTCTCCGGCATTGCAAAGACTGTATTCTCTGTCGCTATCCTAAATGGCGCGTGTGTCGAAAGGCCCACACCTCCACCCATCGTGATACCGTCGATGAATGCGATGTAAGGTTTCTCGTACGAGGCAATTAGGTGGTCGAGCTTGTATTCGAGAGCGAAGTAATCTGCTGATCTTTGTTGTCCTTCTGGGCCTTCGGCGTCCCATTTTGCGAGAGCTGCGACGTCGCCGCCTGCACAGAAAGCTCTGCCAGCGCCTTTGATGATGACTGCGGTTGCGAGTTGAGACTTCTCCCATTCCTACAATGTAAAGTCAGCCATCCAACTCATATAAAGAGTCCCCACAGTCTAGTCAGACGTACCTTTAACCGTGCAATGATCTTCCTGGCCATTGAGCCATTCAGAGAGTTGAGTTTCTTTGGTCTGTTCAGTTCGATGGTTCGGACGCCGTACTTCGTCTCGAATATGACATCGTCTGGCTCATCACCGGGTTGCTCCTTTACAATCTGCTCCACCATCGCATCTGTAGAGATTGGTTTGGCCTGCTACTCTGGAGCATTAGCATAACTCTCCACGACTGCGGAGGCTCAATTACCGTCCTATCCCCGCCAACGGCTGGATTGGTTATTTTGGCTCTCAATGGCATGATGATCGGTCGGTGGCGCGTACAGCGACTCAGCGACGTCGCTGTGCGAAATATTGGCGCCCTTAAAGACATGTATGGAAATGGATAGTGTGCCCGTGAAGATTATGTCAAGATACCTTGGACCTCGGATGTTGACGAGCTCCAAAGAAAGATGTCAGCGAACGTGGAAGTCCGAGCCACAGACTCTGCTAGAATGCTAACAGGAGGTCGCCGCACAAGGACAATGGATCAGAGCTAGAAGTTAGAATACATGTACATGCAAGCGGTCGGATCGGTAGTGCAGGGAATGCTTCTCCGCAGCTCTGTAGGGCTGAAGCTCGAGCTCCTGAAAGCTTGGAGCTGCACGTGATTTCGCGAGTTCCTTTTCTGCGCTAAGAAAATCGCAACCTCCGAGCTGTAGATATACATTTTCATCACTCCGCTCTCTTCCTTCGTTCCCGTTGCCTTTCTCCTCCCTCCAGCTTTGGCCTTCTCGTTGAGCTGTGTACAATATGTCGACCTTTTCAAGAGCCTTCCTACGAACGTCCAGAGCTGCACTGCGGCAGCAAAAGGGAGTGAACCCGCTCCAGAGTGCGCTCGGATCGAGGGGCGGAGCACAGTACACATCGCAATGGAGAAACTATGCGACTGTCTTTGAGCGCAACAAGCCACACGTCAATATTGGTAGGCTTTACTGTCCCGCTGGAGCAATTGGACTCGAAACTGACATCCTCAAAGGAACAATCGGGCACGTCGATCATGGCAAAGTAATTTCCCCCTCACGCGACCTATCCCATCCTTTCTGTGCCTTTGCACTGACTTGCCGAAGACGACTCTGACAGCAGCAATTACAAAACGCCAAGCGGAAAAGGGAATGGCTACGTTCCTCGAGTACGGAGCCATCGACAAAGCACCCGAAGAGCGGAAGCGTGGTATCACCATCTCGACGGCGCACATCGAATATCAGACCGATAATCGACATTATGCACACGTTGACTGTCCCGGCCATGCAGATTACATCAAGAACATGATTACTGGTGCGGCCACAATGGATGGTGCAATCATTGTGGTTGCGGCTAGCGATGGGCAAATGTATGACACTTAGATACAATGAGTTTTGATGACCTTGGCGATTATTACAAAAGAAGAGCTAACAAACTACTTACACAGGCCACAAACCCGGGAACATTTACTTCTGGCACGTCAAGTCGGTGTCCAACGTATCGTGGTCTTCGTCAACAAGGTGGACGCAATTGAAGACCAGGAGATGTTGGAACTCGTCGAGATGGAGATGCGCGAGCTCCTCTCTTCATACGGCTTCGAAGGAGATGATACGCCCATTATCATGGGATCCGCACTTTGCGCCCTCGAGGGCCGCCGGAACGAGATTGGTGTGGAAAAGATTGACGAACTGCTCAAGGCTGTTGACGAATGGATACCTACCCCGCAGCGAGACTTGGAGAAGCCGTTCTTGATGTCAGTCGAAGATGTCTTCTCCATTTCCGGTCGTGGGACTGTAGCATCTGGCCGAGTTGAACGTGGCGCATTGAAGAAGGATACCGAAGTTGAGCTTGTGGGCAAGAATGACGCGCCGATCAAGACAAAAGTCACAGATATCGAGACGTTTAAGAAGAGTTGCGACGAGAGCCGAGCTGGTGACGCGTCGGGTCTTCTGCTTCGTGGTGTGAAGCGCGAGGATGTGAAGAGAGGAATGGTCATAGCGCTACCGGGAACTGCGAAAGCACACAAGAAGTTTTTGGCGTCATTATACGTTCTAAGTAAAGAGGAAGGTGGCCGACACACTGGTTTCCAGAATGGCTATAGACCTCAAATGTACCTCAGAACTGCGGGTAAGTAAAGCTCGATCTTTGGGCCGTCCATGATAATTAACGGAATGACAGACGAATCATGCATGCTCTCATGGCCAGAGGGCACGCCAGATCCAGATGCGAAGATGGTAATGCCGGGCGACAATGTCGAGATGGTCTGCGAGACATTGATGCCGTTATCAATGGAGCCTGGCCAGCGCTTCAACATCCGCGAAGGCGGCCGTACCGTTGCAACTGGGTTGGTGACGCGAGTCCTTGCTTAAAACTACACGTAGTTGATTTCGCCAACTCTAACCTCTCCACACCCGAGCCTTCCCGCTCGCTTCCGTCGCCAAGCACCGAAATCTAGCTGGAGATCCATTTGCCGTTTCGTTGGAAGCGAATCTTATGTATAATGTCCAGCCATCTCCTTTGCTGCAAACACTCCACTCCTCTTCGCATAGCCTGTCTATTCTACGATGTAGTTATATTTCTTTGGCGCGCGCGAAATCCCATAGAAAAGGGCATGGAAGGCGTTCAAAATGCTGTACGTAGTGGAAGGTGTTGTAGCATACGGAAAACCCCAATTTCAATTGACAAGTGTGCAATTCATCTGGCTGTTGGAAGTGCTCTTCGGAGGAAGAACGACCTTCAATGCTCAGCAGGTGGATTGTCATCCCTCTCATCACCATTTCATGCTTGGAGTTATTACGAGACGACAATGCGCAACCCAAGAAATTGATGACCATATCTTTCATGTCAGACTCTCATCTCAACCTCTCAAGTCGGACATCCGTTTTCGAGAGGTTGAGACAATATCAACTCTAAGAGGCCTCGGAGTCAGCTCCTCAGTCTCCATGTTTACAGATTGCTGAAAGCCGGTTGGGTTTCAAACCTCGCTCCAAGACAAACAGCCTGATCTCGATCACAACAGCGGTGCGCTAGAGTAGTCGACGGGAAACCACATGACAAACAGATCTTACCTCACGTACCAGAGCACACGGCACACTGCGACGATCTTCATCAATAGCTACGAACTAATCTTGTTTTCGAGGAGACCGAGAGCGCTATTATGACAATTAAACCCAGCTCTGACCGGCAAATTCATAGATTTTCCACCACCCCTTGTTCTGGTTCATCTTGGCGATGACGCAGCACCGCCACAGACGCAGCCACAACGTCACTTTTTAGTTCCTGTCGATAACGTATAGTAAGTTCTTCCAGGAGGCGCACGCAACCAGGGCTAGTTAAAGTGTCGAGCTAGAGCGTGAATGAAAGGGGCCCCAATTGCTTCATCCAAAAATTTCACTAGTTGAAAGAGACTTCTCTTTCACCAACTGCGTCGTTGCTAAGCATTTGTGGCAAGAGCCACCTTTAGCACTTGGCAATACTCTACGCATCAGTTTTGTGCGGTACCATACGATCGTAGACGTAGACATTTTAAACCAACCACACTATGACGATAGTTAACCGCAACCGCTCCAAGACTTCACACTTGCGCAGGTATCCGCTAGAGTCGGACACCCCTACGCTCCAGCCCAAAGCTTATGAACGAATCTGGCCTAATTGATGCACAAGAGTGCACATATTGCGTAATGGTTTAAGAAAGTGCAAGTGACGCGTCCCAAAGCGGTAATCCAGCTCTTGAGGATGGCTATCTTCGGCATTCGTAACCAGGGTAGATGCGTGTTTGCATTGCCCTTTCATCGTTTCAAGTGTTGCTCTTCACGTCGTTCCTGCCTTCGCAGGTGTTACACGGAATGACGTCGCCGTTTCCTCATTCTTGCCTTGCATGGCTTCGAAGTACTTAAGCTTCTCCCTCTCTACTCAATGCTTACAACTACAACAACTCTCTTCAAGCAACCCTGAACTCAACACTACACTTCCGCTGCACACTCACATCTCAAGCTTCACGTACACAACCGCACACATCAATCATAATGTCTGGCCTCGTCAACAAGGCTAAGGAAGCCGTCGATAAGGCGTTGCATCCAGAACACCACCAGAACACCACTACCACGGCCGGAGGCACTGTGACCGACAATCCTCAGTCGACCAATGCCGGACCTCACGGCAACAACCTTCGTAAGTGATTGTCTTGAAGCCCAATTTCGACCCAAACTGATGGCATTACAGTGAACAAGGCTGATCCTCGCGTTGACTCTGACGCCGACGGTTCTCGCAACATGGGTGGTGCGACCGGTGCTGCTGGCTATGGTGCTGCTGGCCATGGCGCTGGTGTCCATTCTGGCCGTGACAATCTTGGCAATTCTGGCTATGGCGCGGGTGCTGGTTCTGGTGCCGGTGCTGGCTATGGAGGCACGACTACCGGAGGTACCTTGACTGGCAACACTCAGTCGACCAATGCGGGACCTCACAGCAGCAATCTTGGTAAGTCGTTCACCTGATGAAAAGGGATGATCTTCTTACTGACGGTGCACACAGCAAATAAGGCCGATCCTCGTGTGGACTCTGACCGCGATGGTTCTCGCAACTTGGGTGCTGGTTCTGGCTATGGTGCTGGTTCTGGCTATGGTGCTGGTGCTGGCTATGGAGGCACGACTACCGGAGGTACCTTGACGGGCAACACTCAGTCGACTGGTGCGGGACCTCACAGCAGCAACCTTGGTAAGTCATTCACTCGATGAAAATGGTTGAATTTGCTACTGACGGTACACACAGCAAACAAGGCCGATCCTCGTGTCGATTCTGACCGCGATGGTTCTCGCAACCTGGGTGCCGCATCCGGTACTACTGGCTACAGCACCGGTGGTGCTACTGGCTTCGGAACTGGCGCAACTCGTGGTGCAGGCGTCACCGACACATATGGCAATGATGTGACCGCCGACGCTGGTCTCGGAACTCATCATCACGGAACTCATTCGCATGGCACTGGCGTGACCGGCACCAACACTTACGACTCAGGTGTGACTGGTACTACTGGTGGCGCTGGATACGGTGATGCTGGCTTTGGCACTAGCGGTACTCATGGTGCTGGTACTCACGGTGCTGGTGTGACCGGCAGTGGTGCTCCAGGCCCTGCGCCCAGTATGTTATCCCTCGTGCAAACATGAAACTCAGAGCTGTGCTAATTTTGCTTACCTACTTTAGATACGGCGGGTCCTCACTCCTCAGACATGATGAACAAGGTCGATCCTCGCGTCGACTCCGACCTTGACGGCTCCAAGACTGTGGGCGGCAACAAGACCTATACGTAGGTGCCTTGCAGAAGCTCCTACAATCTGAACGCCCAATCACCTACATCCTAACATCCTGCCGAACTACTTCTTTTCCTTCGTTGCACACTTCCTAAAGAATGATGACCTTGGTTCATACTTATACTTTTCTTCACACAGCGATGCTGCCGACGACATGCCTGATGCTTCGAAAGAGTCTCCGTCTCAATTCCGAAAGCGTGTCTCGATTGAAAATCTTCCGGAGGCCAGCGATCACACTCGGAGGCACTCGAGGGATGATGCGAGAAACACGCTCTCGCGCTATGGCTCTGGTCACCAGTAGCTTTCAGGGCTGTCCATGGCTTCCCCACTCTCACATCATGGACTTTAAGCAGGCGTTTATTTGCATTTGACGGTTCTGACTGCACTATACCACTCATGAATCAATGATGACGGCACGGATAGGGATATGGGCATACCCTGAACAGACAATCGGAAAATGTACACTAGTTTCTTCATCGGTCAAAACGACTAGGCATGAATCAATCATCGGAACTTCATGACTTCATTCTCATTGTTCATGTTGCTAACGTGAACCCTCATTATCGTATAGAATGCATCATCCACTCTCGGTCACATCTGCTTGCGTGATATGGATAGCCTCGTATCAAGTACTCACGGATAGTTTGCGACAAGTGTTATCATCTGTTCGATACCATCATTGCACGAGCTCCGATGAAAGGAGATCAACTTCATTTGTCCCCATCCCAACTTCTCTTGGTGCTCGAATGCCATGTCAAAGGCCATTCTTCATGCTCCATTCACCAATCCTTCCCCTTCCCCGTCACCAACAGTCCAATCTTCCACTCGCCCCTTCCAATCCGATAGCCGTCCATCTTGTATCCGCACCACCACGACTCTGACCTCCTCACCCTCAATATAGCACCCTGCGCCCCCATCCCCATCCCCACTGGCTGCGTTGCTCCCGCCAAAGATCCCAGACCCGATGCTAGACGACTGTCCAGGCTCAAACGTGTTGTTCTCCACATGTCGCGCCTTGCACCAATTCGCTTCTTCCGAGTCCTCAGGCAGAATCTCGGCCACGCCGTTCAGCGTCACGCTGATTCGCGAGAGGGCCGCTGTGTTGATTCCGAGCAGCAGACTGGCTAGACTCGATGCGCCTCGGCCGCTGGGACTCTGGCTACGTACAGCACTTCCTCCGCTTGCTGAATTGCCGTCGCCGGCTGTGCTGGTTTGCTGATCTGGTGAAGATAGTGTTGGCGGTCGATGGGAGACCCAGTCGTGTACGAGGAGTGAGACTTGCGGGTTTGCGAGGAGATTGGCGGTCTTCTTGGAATTTGAGGCGGGCGGAGTAGTCATGATTATGGTAGGGGTGGAACGGAAAGGAGTCGATGGGAGATATGTGTAGTTCATGAGAGAGATGTGGGGTTGGTTGGCATGAGAGGTCGCAAGGTGGAGCTACTGAAGATTAGATTCGGAGACTGCGGGGTATAAAAGACTCGAGAGATAAAGGTGAGAGCTTTGAGAAGAAAAGAGAAGAGACATACGAATCGCGCATTTTGGAGACAGGTTATTACTTCTGGTGGGAGAGTGGATGAGGGCGGAACTGTGGTAGCCATTGCAGTAGATTCAGGCATTAGTGGCATTGCAATTGGACATGAGAAAATGGAACTTCAAGTGATTGAACAGCACGTGGATTGTTCAGTTTTCGTTTTTTGGTAACGGGGAAGCTCTCGGGGGTTATTCAGACTGGATGCTGTACTCCATTAGCAACGATGATGTCGGTCTCTGCCAAGCTTCGCCTGCAGGTTTTAGCGGGCGCCACATCTGCTGCGCCATAGACGCTGACGCAGGCAAAGCGCGCTTCAGGGCATTCCCGAGTGCGGCAACCTGGAAGGGTTTGACTGAAGCCTACTCCTCTTCATGCACTCTAGTTTCCTTCAACTTCACCTCTTTGACATACACTCCATTAACGATGCCAATGGATGACAATCAGATCAGCCCCGTACACAGCAATGGCAATTTCGAGGAGAAAGAGCTGTTGCCTTCGAGCCCCATCGAAGCCAGCAAGGCACCACCAGTCGCACCGGTGGACGATGGGACAGCAAAGGCGGTGGACAATGTGCTATACTCCGATGTACGTTGTCCCTTGATATTTTCTTGTGACTCTGCTGATAATCGTAGATTGGCGTAAATACATTACTTGTTCGTCTCAAGCAGAGCATTGCATCAGCTCGCGTAAGTCTCCCGACGGCGTTACATGCTTGCGCCGAGCTAATAATGTTTGCTATAGGACTTTGCAAGCTTTCTGAAAAAGCGGTCCTCGATCGAAGACGAGCATGCGAAAGAGTTAAAGAAGCTATGCCGCGTCACGCACGAGAACGTCCGCCGTCAGGAATCACGGCAAGGGTCGTACGCTAAGCAGTTCGACGAGGTGACCAACGTCCACGAGCGCATGGCAGAGAACGGCGCGCAGTTTGCGCTTTCGCTGCATCAGATGCACGAGGACCTCACCGAGCTCTCGCAGAACATGGAGAAGAACCGCAAGCACTGGAAACAGACTGGCCTTGCTGCCGAGAATCGTGTGCAGGATGCGGAGAGGCAGATGGAGAAGGCCAAAGCCAAATATGACTCGCTTGCTGAGGATTATGATGGCGTTAAGACGGGCGACAAGAAGGTCCGACACTTTGGTCTGCGAGGGCCAAAGAATGAAGAGGATCTGCAGGGAAGAGTGCAGGCTGCAGATGGAGACTATCAGCAGAAAGTACAACATGCGCGCAGCCAGAGGCAGGAGTTGGTGACGACGCTGAGGCCGCAGGCTGTCAAAGCCATCCAAGAATTGATCACCGAGTGCGACTCGGCATTGACGCTGCAATTGCAGAAGTTCGGTAAGACAAGTCGTTCATGCACTCGCCACCCGCACGAGGCTAATATTTCTTTTAGCGACGTTCAACGAGAAACTTCTCCTCAGCAACGGGCTGTTAATTACACCGTTAGGCGACCCTAACAGCCCCGAGAAGACCCAGCGCAGCTTGAGGGATATTGTTCACCAGATTGACAATGAGCGCGACCTGCAGACTTACATTAAGGGACATGCTTCAAAAGTTCCGTCAAGGTCAACTGAGATCAAATATGAGCAGCATCCAGTAAGTATCATAAAATATGATTCAATCTTGGATATTGCTGCTAACAGAACAAGACACTCACGTCGACTAGCCGTCCTCCAAACCCCCAATCGACGTCTCAGCCACCGCCATCTCAGCCTCAGCCTCAGCCTCAACCACAACACCAGCCCCGGCAGTCCTTCTCCTCCTCCCAACCTCCTCGGCTACCAGAGCTCTCCACAACCACGAGCATTTCACAGCAGCCACCCTCACAATTCGGAAGGGAGGGCTCTGCCGGGCCTCCTCAATCTGCGGCACCAATGTCTGCGGCACCGATGTCTGCGGCACCAATGTCCGCGGCACCAATGTCTGCCGATCCAAATCAACCGTTACAGCGCCAGGCAACGGATGGCTCGCATTACCCCACTCCCTCGTCGGCCGGAGGATACCAAGCTTTCAATGGCTACCAGCAGTCCCCACATGAGCGTGGCTATGGTGGTCCTCCGCCGCAACACTACCCTGGACCTGGTGGCCCACAACATCAGCAATACCCAGGACCCGGTGGCCCCCCACCATTGCAGCACCAGCAACAGCAGATCCCATCTTATCCCGGCGGCGGTCCAGGTCCGCGGCCTGGCTCTCGCGACCAAGCCATGCGCGGTGGAATGAACAATGGTCCGCCCAGCAAGCCGATCTTTGGCATCAACCTTGAGGAGCTATTCATGCGCGACGGCACACCCGTACCCAAAATTGTGATGGACTGTCTGCAGGCTGTCGACACGTTCGGCCTCGACATGGAAGGCATCTATCGTGTACCAGGTACCGCGCAGCAGATCCAGCAGCTGCGTGCGATGTACGAGCGCGACCCCGAGGGCGTCGATTTCCGCAACCCGGAGACCTTCTTCCACGATGTGAATCTCGTGGCAGGGCTGTTGAAGCAGTATTTCCGTGAGCTGCCTGAGCCACTCTTGACGAACGAAAATTATGGTAGATTTATCGAGGCGGCGAGGATACAGGATCCGATTGTCCGGAGGGATAGTATTCATGCGGCTATCAACGAGCTCCCCGATCCGAATTATGCGACGCTGAGAGCGTTGGTGTTGCACTTGCAGCGCGTGCAGTCGCATGAGGCGAACAATCGCATGAGCAGTATGAACTTGGCGATTTGTTTTGCGTGAGTAGCAACCTTTCTGATTGCTTGAATGTGGAAGGCGATGCTAATGGATTTGCGAACAGACCGACGATTATGGGAGCGCATAAGGGACCTATGCAGGACGCAGGACTGCAAGCACAGGTTGTGGACACAATTCTGCTTAATACCCTGCAGATATTCGATGAAGATTAAGGCTGTGATTTTAATATGAGTATTTTGGAATTTAGCATATGGTATAGCGGTATTTTTAGCATGAGCGCGGGATAGGTGGTAGGGGGTGGCGTTGAACGAAAGCACGACGGCGACGGAAGCGATAATTTGGACATCTCTGATCGCCGGTTCGAGGCAGTAGTGCTCGAGAGAAGTACCGTTCTTTTAAACATCGCCCGTAATTATCACCGTCCTGTCTGCTGATTAAGGGGTCGAGCCAGAAGCCTGGTCTTGAGATGCTTAGCATCAAAATAATGTGTACAAGTAATGAGGTGCTGAACATCGCTGTTAGTCTGTAAAATGCAAGCAATATGTAAGTATGTCAGGTCTTGAATGTTTTGTACACGACCACCGTGCGATGAATCCTAGCAGACGATGTGAGCATCACCGGGGTTAGCTTCATAGAACCGACCTGTAGTTGTGAGGCCTGTATGTAGGACTTAGAACACTTGTTCATGACCTCTATGGCGTATGTGCTTTCAGACGGTGTTATATTGACACCATTTGGACATGAGCACGGCTGCCAAGGCCGTGTTTTGGTGCAGGGCAACAACTTTAAACCTTCTTCATCGTGCTTCTACCGATACATTTTCACACTTTAACTTCTCTCATTTCGGCCTTCGGGGCAAACTCTTCCACAACAACTCTGACCTCAAAACACCAGCAGTACCATCACTCCATCACAGATGCACAACGTGCTACGAACCATGGAATCTCCAACTGGCGGCGAAATGGAGTGGTTCTACGACAAAGGTTCATCTCCTCTCGAGCGGTTGCCGAACGAGATGTTGCACGAGATCTGGCTCTTGAGTATGAGCCTCGACCTGCCGCGAGCGTCGCCCACCCTGTCCTCCAAGATTCAAAGTCCTGCCACGCGAACGATATTCGCCAAAATGGTGGAACCGAAATTCGACTTTACCTACCCAACCAGTAACCTATCAGACAACGGAGGTTTTATCTTCGGTCACATTGGCAGATCCGATGATGTCGACGCTAGCACCGTAAAGTTGCTGATCGCGTCATCTTCATTCACCAGAGATGTGTTCCGCTACATCCGCAAAATGGCCAAAGAGAGACTGGAAACTTCTATTGTCTCTACTGTCACCAAGACTGCGCTCTATTCTCTACCGTCACTCAAATTGCCGCCCGAGACCGTCATACCATCAAGGTTCATAGAACAACCTCGGGGCAGACACAATCTCGACCTCCTAGGAGCTCTTCTAATGGCAGGGGCTACATTAAAGGCAGACACCGACGTTGGATTGTTACTTCAGGATGCCCTTGAATATGACTCCCTTGGGGCGTTCGATCAACTGCTGAGCTTCATACCATTTAGAGACGTCTCGGCATCAGTATTAGATGATGCTATTACTCAGCTTCACGCGGAAGGCTGTGTTATCCACTTCTTTCTCAGGTTCCGCGAGTCCACGAACAGGAGCTACCTTCACAGGTCCTTCGCCAACTTCGACCGAGAACGCTACCCAGCTTTGTGGGCATCCACGCAGAAGTTTCTCGCGGTTTGGTATTTCACAGAATCCTCCAAAATGGAGCGTCGTGCTCTTGGCGCCAACCCGTCAATTCTGAAGAGCCCGGCCCTGTTTTCCTCAAATCCTTCGAGACTCCAAGAGTACTTCAAATATTGGGCAGGCCGTGAGGTTGACTCTCCCAATGACGGACAAGGTGGAGACGAGCAGTGAAGGGATAGAATCAACTCTGGTTTTCATTGTAGCTCTAAGTGGAGAGCTTGCGTTATTTTGAAGATTGAGAACACTTGCTGGAAAAGTTGCTGCAAACTCTTATCACCCGAGATGTACTTTCAGTCGCGGAGGACTTCAGTTTGTGGGCCGGGGATAGTCGGAAATCAAGAAATGGTCTTACGGTATGGTCCTTAGTTGCTACAAAATTCTCTGCTGGAAATTCGCTATGATCATATGCATTATTCTAAGTCGCTGAAGTGAATCCAAAAGCAAATAAAGACTAGACAAGGTGCCCAATTTGATAGCAAAGAATTCATGGCCCGCCTTACGACCCTCCGCAGTGGCGCTCAAGTACAAGCGAAATTGCAAACCGCATTCATAGTCGCGCCAGGGCCAGCCCACAAGAAACTATCTGCCGCTATGGCCGACATGCCAGCGGCTATCATTTTACAAGCCAAGCAGCTCATAGATGTTCCTTTCTCGCAAGTAATTTCGTATTGCATCAGCGCCTGCATGGACGGGTTGTCGGACGAGCCTTCTCCAGGGATGTTGTCGATAGCGAGGCTGATTTTCCTCGACATGGTGACGTACGTGTCGATTTTGTCCTTATAGGAGCGGCATTCACCCTCATGGCCCGGCCGCGTGTCATATACCGCGCAGATCTGAGTGGTATCTGTCTCGTATGTTGCGAAGTCTTTGCTGTTGGCGACTTGATTCTTCAGGGCATCAGCCATGTTGCCAACGGAGGCCTTGCCAGCACCGTGGCATTCGAAGGAGATCCTGCAACCAGAACCAACGTCCATTCCCGTTTCATCGCAATTTCGGCCATCCTGGGTCACCCGGTCGACCATGCCCAAAATAGCATGATGGTTGTTGTCGTAGATTCTTACCATGTCGGAGTTGACAGAGAATGTGGTCTCGACCGTCTCGTGTGGCTGAGGAGCCGGGGCTGGCCCAGGGCTGGGTTGTACGGGCCCATCAGGAGCACTCCCATGATTGCAGACGAACGCAGAGGAGCACCACTTCCCGTCATCAAGCTGGTACAGTCTCTCTTTGTGAAAGGACCAGCAATTGAACCCCATCCCGTCGTATGAATGATATGCACCTCCGGCCCACTGTGGGTCATGGACAGCATTCGTTACAGTGGCTGTAAACTCGTCGCCATTCGGCATGGTCACTGTAACGCCGCTCTCTCGCCACGGATAAGATCCGTCCCACGGCACGTTCTTCATCATCGTCGGGCGATTCGTAGAGCCGTCCTTATTCCAGACATCGCCTGGATAATAAATGACCTCGCGAGATGTCGATGCAGAGGGATCCGGCAACGTTCCAATGCCACAATCCGCGAGAACGAAGTTTTCTGCTATCGTGAGGTCCCTTGGTTGGATTACGGTGGCGGATACCGAAAGCGCAAGAAAGAGTATCGGATGGATAATCTTGTGGGTGGCCATTTTTGCAATTGAGAGAGGAAGTTTTAAATCAGGTATGCGCCTGTGATTAAATGTATAGTTGCTAAGTTTGTGGGATTGTGTGTTGGGTATGTGGATGAAAAAGAATAGTACAGCGAAGTAACCGCCATTTATACGCAACATGAAAGGATTTTAGAAGAAACAAAGGAAATTGACAAGATGGAGACCATCGCATGATACCAGTGCACAATGGTACAGAGCTGAAATATCCTTAGGAAGCTGAGCATTGCATCTCGCAATGCATCTTCACCGTGCAGCTCCCAAGGAACATTGAATGAAGTCCAAGCCTGTGATACGAAGCTCTTGTTTGCTCCGCAACCTATGCTATGAGCAGATGTAGTATAGTTAAGGTACCTGACGTTGCAGACATATGCTTGGCTGGCTGTTAGTCAGAATTGATGGTATCCATGGAATCTGTGCAGAACGTTCGATGTGGTACAGGGCTGAGCCGCTACAGGATTGAAGCGGTGTGTGTTCAGCTTGGTGCTTGGCAGCGACTCCACGAGTCTGAACCTTCGAGACTATACACCTGACTAGTAGTACATCAGTGAAATCGATTCGTACGGCGTGATCTCAGCGTAGCATGATAGCGGTATGGCCAAATTTATTAATAGCTAGCTATGTGGACGGGCAGGGTGGGGAAAAGGTTGAATATGAAATCGAGCACCAAGACTATCAACGTGATGAAAGAAGAATTTGTCTCTAGCATTCGTGTGCCCCGCCCTGCCTCGCACCCAACTATCAATTGAAACCCTTGAACGAGACGTAAGCATAGGGATGGCATCCAAAGGCCTTCGCTCTCTCGCCTCTCCAGGGTCGCTGCGACGGGTAGAGTACTCCATAACCGATTAGTAAATTTCTTCCAAGTCCACCGCCCAATCTCCAACAAGGCACCGTTGAACAGGCGCGCAATTAGTTGGATGCTGGATCTACTTAACGAAGTTGCCTTGTTGATGTCGCATAGTTCAGAGTTAGAATATGAGTCTAAGCTGATAAGTCAATTCAGGACCAGAAGTCCAGGAACTGTGCAATCTGCTCGCCATCTGCCTGTAGGCCATCGCATGCGAGTTCAAAGTCTCGAATAGATGAAGTCCAGTAGCCTGGTAGCGAATGATATATGTTGACTCGAAAGTTTATTTTCAGCCAGCGCCAAAGGTGTGGATAGCGCTCCTCTGTAAACGTAGCCCTCGTGAAGTCAGGATGGAACTTTTTACGGATTGGGGGGTGACGTGGGGGGTATTCGTTATCTATTGAGGCAGAAATTGCGTAACGCACACATCGCATGTGGCCTGTAGTCTTTTGAGGGTTGGCCAGTACCTCTTCGAGAACGGATGGCGGCACGAATCGGCCAGCTCTGTAGATCCAGCTGAAGAAAGGCTGCATTGTCTCCGAGTGTCCGGCCGAAATCCCTTTGAGAAGTAAAGGTGTTGCCTTGTCAAGAGGTTGTGGACTGGCACCATCGTTGAGCAAATTCTGGTATAGACCAAAGTACTTATTGGCCTTGATGGTATCCTCGAGCACACGGAGCGGGATCTGGAGCGACCGAGGAAGTTGCAGAAACACACAGGACTCGAAGTCATCTCGCATCACCCCAAAACGTTCGTATGCGCTTTCTCGGATCGAGGTGTATAGACTCTCGCTGAAAAATGGCGAGTTGACCAAGTACTGCAATAGCGGCAGGTCGCACCCAAAGCTCTTTTCGACCCTCTTGCCTTTTATGTAGACACCAAACGGCATACGAACCACCCAGGACCGCAAAAAGAGCTTCTTTGTGACCGGGTCGGCGAGCTTTCGGCTTAATGCGGATGACACCCATGGCAATTCCAGACTCAGGCTTTGAAACCATATCTGATGAAGGAGTTCATTCGGCAGCAACTCTAGTGGGGAACCACCTTTCGGACAAGAGCCAGCAACGCAGCTGTGCTCTGGGAGCAATTTCGTGACAGTATTGTGCTCGTCAATCGCCTTATTCGGTGGCAGTAACGACTCTCTGGTTTCGTGTCCTTCAGATACCATGCTCTGCGGCGACTCCTGGGAACGAGTGTGAAGGGAAAGAATCTTTGCAAGCTTGGTCGTCTTGCGATTGATGAATTGCCGAAAACCTCTCTTGCGTTCGCTTCTGTCCTGGGTTGTGCGCCCACTTTCGTGCTCAGCATCTGCGCATGGTTGTTTTCGCTCGGACATCTTCAGTAGGTGAGGATAAGTATCGATTTCAGCTGGTATCGAAAATCGCTGTAGAGGAAGGCGTTGAGGGCCAATATAGGAGAAGAGTGTAGTGTGAAGGTTCGTAAAATCGATGCTGCGAGTGTTAAACTGAAAGTGGTGTGGTGACTGCCTTCTTAAGGTTATGTGTGATGGCGTCAGGCGCAGCGCACCTCACTGAACCCACAGGCACGTGCCACCCATTCAGTTCCACCGTGAATGAAATATTACAAAGCAAGCACCTGAATGGCCAAGTGCAAAACCTTAATGCTGAAACTCGACTTTTTAGATCGGATCCCTGGATATTGTAGGGGCTGTGATACAGTATGAAGGATCTGGTTCTAGTAAGCGAACAGTATACAGAGCCTCTGTATTACAGCTGCCTTAGCATTTCCAAGAAGCTTCCGCGTATGGTGGGCGTACGTTCGAGGTTATCAAGGAGCTGCTTACCAAGTCTGCCTTAGAATATTTGCTTCTCATTATTGCGGAAAAGAGATGCAGTCATCTGCTCACGAAAAAGTAGATTCTTCGTAAATTGGCGCGGTCTCTGGGAAGTATGAATACCCCAGTGGCTTCTTCGTTTAATACTTCGGATCACCGTGAGGTGTAGTACTATGCAATCGTGATCCACAGTTTTGTCGATATGAATAGATGGAGCGTGGGAATGACTGGGTGAACCAGTACAGCATGACCAAATCTAAGGTGCTGTCCAGCGACGAAGTTGCGTCTGTCCATGTCAGGAAGTTTGTAATGCGGAGGAGAAAACGATAGAGCAAACCCGATAGTCGAAGGCTGCGTGCCATGCTCAAGAGCATATGCAGTTTCTCGCTCTCTGAACTCATGGGCTCGTTTTAGTGCTTGCTCGACGGAGTCGACTTGCTCGTCGGAAACGCTGTCTACTTTCGTAAGGGGCGAGGAATTCAGATGAATAGCTTTGAATGATGGATATTGTGAGAGCGGTCGACAGGTATTCGCACCGATGTCACCGCCTAGGCTAACATAGCCATTGCTAAAGCTGAGGCTTACTATCAATGTCGGTGGTCCGAGCGATGTCTTCTATGGAGAACTCCTTGTTAAGCAGTGGTCCGAAAGAGAGGCAATAGCCAGGCAATGACGGGACAATGAGATGGTATGGGAGATCTTCCGGTGAGTACTTCTCCTTTGCTACCGATAGGGCGCCCAGGGACTCGAGGATACTGCCCGGCCATCCATGGAGAAGTGCAATGGGAATAGCGTCCTGTCTCTGAGAAAAGAGTGCTACGAAATGGATCTCGAAGACATATCCGTCATCATCCTCAACCTGAACTTTGAAATTCGGGCACGAGTTGACGAGCAGCTCCGTCATCCATCTGAGATTGAGATGTCAATGACTAATGTCCCCTTCGCGACAGACCTTCCGGTCTTACCACTCGTACGCAGTCTCCCAGTGCTTCTTCGCCTGGGACATCCACTCATGGCTCACATCCAAAAGATTCGGATCATTCGCAAATTTTCATATGTCTTTGGAGCGAGAGGTGAGAGGTTCAGGGGTTGCTGAAAGTGATCGACGTCTTACGATATCCTGGTCCGGGACCCGCAATGTAAATTTCTTTGGGCTTAGTGCTGCCCCTTTCGGAATTCATGTTACATCATAAGCCATCTCGAGTCTTTGGGTAGATAGAAGGATATATTAAAGATGAGAAATTATTTGAGGTTTCCCAGTGGGTCGCAAACCATATAGCTATGGGGACAGTCAAGCAGTCTGATAGTCCACGGCGAAGCCAAGGCAATAACGTGATAATTAGCCCTACTACTTTGGCGCGCGAGTTCAAAGCGCTCCGTAATAGGTAGATGAACTCTTCCGTTTTAGGGCCGGACCGGGCCTGGAGAGGTTGTAATTAGCTAGAAGAGGTCTCTGTTATATGAAGCTGCGTGGGAAGGCAGACAAGGCTTGTGTAGTTGATGATGAACTTGTTATTACCTAATTAGAGCGAAATAGTATATATACATATTGCGAGAACCGATGCTGGGCGGCTCAACCAAAGTAACTTCAAGTCAGCAACAGTGCACACAATTACGGCACGAAAGTCAAGGCACTTGGACCTTGAGCGGTGCCGAGAGACGTTTCAAATTGCAATCGCCAGCGCTCCACGAACCTGCGGTCATTCATGAAGACCCTGAAGCCGTCCACCTGTGTCGTATTTGAGAGGTACAGCTCCCCTTGATCAAGGCTTCTTCTCACGATCGGGCGACCTTGAGACTGTAAGGTCGATTGAAACTCGTCACTAAGCAGCCAGCTTATAAAGAGTTGGGCGGAATTGGGCCGCTTGGTGCTGGCGAAGATGGCTGCAGTCTGCGTCCAACTCATGTACTGTTCCGGCGCTTGGGGCTCTTTGACGTGAAAGTATGTTGCATTCGCTGGAGCGGCAGCGGAAGTGATCGTTAGTGCTAGTTTCGATGTGGCATTGTTGTGTTCTTGCTGAAGAACGAATGTCGGCGTGCCAGTTCCGCGCACCCACATTGGATTGTTTGCTATCAGCCCATCAAGCCATCTGAATCCATATTTTGACACGATGGTGTGAAAGAGATATAGAATAGCGTCGTCATCATTGGGAAGTGTTAGCACGAGCTTATCTTTGTATCTGGGATCCGTCAAGTCTGCATATGACTTTGGTATAAGGGAGGCATTCAATTTAGTGCTGTCGTAGATAAATCTTCCGAAATTGACTGCACGAATAATTAGACACCAAAGCCAAGGCATAAGAGTGGAGGACTTACACGTTAGGATTGGATAATAAGCTCCGTCCAAATCTTTCTCGCCATTATAGATATCATTGAATGTGGCCGGCTTGTAATACATCAAGCGGTTTTGCTCTTTCCAGTAAGGGAAATCGTGGAGTGTTTGCAAGAGTGCAACATCGGTGTTCTCATTCTTTTCGTAAAATGCCCTGTCTATCCTTGAGTCGTGGTACTTTGAGAGGTCAACAGTGAGATTAAGCGGTATCCGTGGGAATCGCTGTGCCCAGGCGTTTCGGATCGTATCGCCTTGGCTCTGAGCTGTGAAAAAATCACCACAATCAGCAAATTTGCTTCTCAGTCAAGTTTTGGGTTTACTCATACCATCTCCGCCGGACGCGACGATTAATGGTCCAGATTCGTTCTGTGCTGCAGCGTAGATCTCGTCCAGAGAGCGAGTATCGACCGGAACGTTGGCACGAAATCCAGTCGACGTGACTCCCAGTGATCCTGCCAGAGTAATGAATAACAGTCGACGTATTGCTGCCATTCCGACAGACTTCGGACAATCGGGATTAGGGCGGCGGCCAAGCTTCAATTGAGGATTTTCAGATGACTTTAGAAGCCCGCAAAGGTGAAGAATGAGGAAGGCAAAGATGACGGGTGATCGCTCCTAGCACACCAGAAATATTTGGAATTTGACAGAGGCTTTGAGCTTGAGGAAGGCTTGGAGATGTGAAACTGGAGAAGCTCTTATACTCTTATACCATGATACTCCTCAGCCTTACCGAATGGTATCGAGGATCAATCGAGGTTTTTAGATTGCCTCATCCTCTGGTGTTCTCGTCAATTCGAAGAATGGTCTCATCGCGAGCTATTCGTCTCTCCTGTAGGTGTTCCTGGGATATGTTGCTTACAAACAGGCTTGAATGGAGCGCCGAGACGCTTGTTCATCTCTTTGTGGGGAGGAGGCGTATGATCTTCTCTCGACGAGACATGTAAATCCGTCTCAATGGCTTTGATTTCAAAGTCCGTGATATGTTGGGTTAGTGATTGACCGTGCCAGCGCAGGGAGTGGAAATGGAAGGCGGGACGTTTCCGCTAGCTCCACGAGGCTTTTCGCTTAGGTATTATTAAGTTCGACTACAATAGAACGTGGTACCTTAAAGAAATCTTCGGGATTATCGTGGAGGAAAAGGTTATCATAAGCAATAACGACACCGTTTTCCTGATCGAGGATTCCAATATCGCAAGAATGATAAGATAGTTGAAGGGAATGAGCTACAAAGGAGCTACTACATGGTAATTCTTACACCCAACTTAGGAAAAGTGGGTGACAGAAAGATTGAGTTATGGCTCCGATGTCGAGCTGCCAGGATGCATATCCTTGTTAGTTAATACAAATTATACGCACTAATGGCTGCCTATTTTAGATAAACGTGGCGTAGTGTATACTAATCGAACTCTCAGAGATGCTGTCGTTTATGTCGAAGAACAAAACTCGTTCTTCCTGCGGTCGTTCATCCAATCGGGCTCGACTATTTTGTCACCCCCGTGCCGGGGTACATACACCGTCCCAAAAACCAGCCGGCGTAGGGGCCCTACGCCACCCGGGTTTAGGTGGGTCCCACCCATAAATGATGACGAGTCCCCGGAGGCGAGGGGGTTCCGAGGGTGACAAAATAGTTAAGCTGGTGAAGTCAATTGAGTGAAGCAAGTACGAGCCTTCGTCTTCATCTTCTCCCGGCCGATGATCATCCTCCTCTGGTCCAGATTCTCTTGATCGCAATGAACTTTTCTTTGATCTACGAAAGAGCTAGTTTCTCTTGAGCGTAAAACCGACAACGGGGGTCTCATTTCTGCAACAACGAGAAGCAAATCTTCTAAGGCAAGCTGCACTACAAAAACTCGAAGGCTTAGAATTGCTCTCTCAATGTCTGTACTCAGATTAATCGCAGAAGTTTGAAGTTAATCTGATAATACTCTCCAGAGTGCGAATTTTCTGTCCATTCTTTGTCCATTTTCTATCTCAAAAGTCATCACACGGCGAGAGCAAGTAAGCTCCTTGAAGAATGCGGGAAAAAACCTTCCATGCCCGATACCACATCTCAAAGCTAGGCCAAAACTTTTTCACATATTTTTCCTGCCCTTCAATCCACGCTTGATCAGATTCGCGCCCTTCCCTAGCAGCGCGGAAAGTTTTCCAAATCCGAAGCTCCACCCCTTGATCCTGACGCTCCACACGAAGAAGTATACCAGCGCCCAATTGCTCACAACAAACGCCATGAAGATGCCAAAGTTCCTCCACTTGTCCGACGGTTGCACATTCAAGATTGCCATGTATTCGTCTCCATTCCGATACCTGCAGAATCCACACACCCCTCCCGCAAGCTCCTGCACATATCCTCCCACTTGCTGCACATATCCGCCTGCGTAGCTTTGGCATGACTCTCCAGCTGGCGCCGTGAACTTAGCAAACTCGGCATCAGCACACTCAACAGGCTGTCCATGTAGTGTGGCTGCCAGCACGCCGCCGACCCACCACGTCGCCGGGTTGATGTAGTACATCCAGAACTTCCAGAAATTGGGCAGCATCACATAAGGCCGGACCACGCCATTGAACAAACTGAACATGACGAAGAAGAAGGGCAATATGTTCGAGATGACGGTGAAACTGGGTGCGAACGCGCCAATCCACTGGCCCCAGCTTGCCTGGAAAAAGAAGAACACCACAGTCATCAAGAAGACATATCCAGCGGTAGCGGAGTCGCGCGGCAGGCCAACTGGGTAATACCACAAGAGAAAGTAGACTACCGCACCAACGATGGCCGCAGGGATTTCGCTAACTACCATGGCGGTTGTGAAAGGAATCCAGCCGTAGATCCTGGACGGAAGTTCGCGGGCCTGCCATAGCTTCATACAGGTCCAAAAACGTGGCAGAGTACTGTTAACGATCAGAGGCGGAGTCATTATAATCAAGAAGCAAGAAAACATCCGATTCTGCATGTCCTGGACAGTCGAGCCCAGCATGTAGAATGTGAAGCCGTTGAAGATGCCCTGGATGACGGAAATGAAGAGCTTGCCGTAATAGTACGACGGATCGCGCCAGTGCTGTCTGAACACGCGCTGAGTGAGAAGCGCAGTCTGTAGCCACATTGGTGCAGCGAACTCGCGCAATTGCGCAGCATTCGTCGTGTCGTTGCGCGTTAGCTCTTTGCGAGTCCTGTGGACGTGGTCGATTTCAGCTAAGACCCCACGTTGCTCTTGAGAATTACGCCATTCTTCGGTCCAGTTTAACTTTTTGCCATTGACACGTTTGCCGCCTTTGATTGCAGTCTCCAAGATAAATTCCGCAACGTTCCTGTTTGGTGGACAGTGGACACCGCGGTCACCGAAGTATTTGATCACGTCTTTACCATTTTCTCCGACAGGGCCGAAATAGAAGACGTTTCCGCCTGGGTTCAACGCGAGGATCATGTCGAATTGTTGAATGAGGATTGAGCTTGGCTGGTGAATGGTGCAAACAATCGCTTGCCCAGCAGCTGCGAGCTTCTTCAAGAACCGTACAATCGAGTACGCCGAGTTCGAATCGAGACCGCTCGTCGGCTGTGATGAGGTTAGTTTATGTATGCATTTCACGTTATACATGCTTGAGGGTGATAGAATAGTTGGCCACCCTCGAGAGTAATCAAGGAATGTACTCACCTCATCTAAGAACAACAGTAAGGACGGTTTGGCTGCCAGTTCGACGCCAATCGTGAGACGTTTCCTCTGCTCCACACCCAGACTTGATATGATAGCATTTTGGATATCGCCGAGCTCAAGAAGGTCAATGATACGATCGACGTATTCAATCTTCTCTTTTGTCGGCACCTCAGCATTCTGTCTGAGCATAGCCGAGAATTCCAAAGCCTCTCTGATCGTCGCAGTGCCATCGTGCAGATCCATTTGCTCACAGAAGCCAGTGCTGCGCTGAAAATCGGGACCGAGAGGCTTTCCGTCGACGAGCATCTCCCCAGATAAGACCCCGACAGTTTGGCGCTGAGACAGCGTGTTCAGCAGAGTTGTCTTCCCGGCACCAGAGGCACCAACCAAAGCTACCATCTTGCCGGGCATGGCGTAGCCTGAGACTTTGTTGAGCAACTTCCGCTCGCCGCCGCGGTAGGGAACGGTGTACTCGACGTCGCGCCACGTAAAAATGCTATCACTCATAGACAGCTTCTGCAGTGTCTCCTCCTGTCTCCCCTTCTTGTCAGCGTCAAACGCATCGTTTGCCGTATTGCTGGAGCTCTTCGAGCTAGTGTTTGGATTCTCTGGAACGACTTTCTCCTCATCCGTTGACTTTTGCTGCAGGATCTTTTTTGTCCTGCGAGAATTTTTGAAAACAAGTGCACCACTGCCCGCCTCAACAAAGGAGACTAGCTCGGTTGCAATGACTGTGACGGCAATGTAGAACAGGGTGAAGGCAATCATGATTCCAAAGTTACGCCACAGGTGAGTTCTACTGTATGTGTATGTTGCCTGAAGGTAAGCTGAGCCGGATACTGTACGCGCGTTGAGACTAGATCCTGAAAGCGCACAGCCTTGATTCGCTGGGTTCGCATTGGGGCCCTGCGGAACTAAATCCAGGCTGGAGCATTCCATTGTACGATCTCCGAATTCGCTCGAAAGGACCCCTTCAAAGGCGTATCCAATTGGATTGACATAGGAGAGCCATCCAAACCAGATGTACTTGTCGACTAGCTGTGGTTTCGGGATCACGTATCCAGTGAATATAACCAGGAGGTTAAGTCCGATACCACTGAACCGAACCGCGTCATCAATTGATGGAGACAACGCAGCGAACATGCGATACAGAGCCGTGATGCAGATTGTGATCGTATAAACGAACAGAAGGAAGATCCAGAATTTGGAGACATCGACGTCAAACCCAGCCATGAAGTAGAATGCGATGCAGAACGGAACGACCTGCGCTAACAGTATGGGAAAATCCGTGACGACTCTTGCGATGGCGACGGCGGAAGGTCGATAGAACGCATAATCTTTGTGACGCTCCACGACAGCTCGGCCGCTGACGGCCTTCATGAGTTCTGTAAGCTGCAACCAGCCTAAAAAGACAATAGCGAAGAATGCTACGCAGGTTAGCATTTTGACCATGGTCCAATACCATCTGGGGTTAGATGATAACTCACCAGCGCCACCGCGACTAAACGCGCCATCCGTATTAAGAGGCTGTCCCCAGAACAATGACCCGACGATTAAGCTGTTGCTGATGATGATCCAGAACTTTGTATACAGCGTTGTGGTGTCTCCGAAAATTAGCCAGAACTCGCGCCGGGTACACGCCAGAACCTGGCGCGGGAAGCTGACAGTATAGTTCGAGGATTTTGCGACAGTCTTGTTGCTCTTCTGCTCTTGTATTGTCCGTTCAAACTGTTTTGCATCTGCAAAATCGGTATCGTGGAGCTCTTGCTCATATGCCTGGACGCCCTGTAAGACCCTCTGATAGTTGGGAGAAGCTCTGAATGCACGTTCGAGGTCCTCTGGCGTCTTGGGTACTTTCGACTCATAACCCTCTCGGAAGCGTCTTTCTCCAGGGTCTGTGACTGCTGTTAAGAAATCTGCAGTGGTTTGACGCTCCGGACAAAGGAAACCTAAATCAATGAAGTACTGTTTGGCATCTTCTGCAGGGCCCTGGAATATACAGCGCCCCTCATCAATAACAAGGACTTTATCCATCTGCCGATAGATGCCTTCTCCGGCCTGGTAGAGGGTAACGAGAGTGGTACGGTTGCTGATATCCGTCATGATGCGGAGGGATTTAGCGTAATCGAGCGCAGTGGAGGAGTCGAGGCCACGAGTTGAGTTATCCCAGCAAACGACGGTGGACTTCGATGCCAGTGTTTCGGCAATTGACACACGTTTTCTAAATCCTATTAGTTGAATGGATAACCAATGTTTTCACGAGCGAATGTATACCTTTCGCCACCGCTGACTCCACGTATGTACTCGTCACCAACCAATGTGTATTTCGTATGGCTGATGCCAAACATTCGTAGGAGAGCATTGATAATGATCGGGATCTCGTCTTTCTCACGCTTCTTCGTTTTGTTCATGAGCGAAAACTTGAGTGTCTGCCAGACATTGAGAGCAGCGAAATGCTTGTCGTCCTCTGGATTGTAATTAACTTCGCCTCGGAAGAGCCTCTTTTGCCTCTCCGCAGAGATTCCTCCGTAAGATACTTCTCCTTCGACGGCAGCGTATGACTCTCTATTGTTGGAGATTGCTTTCAGGAAAGTGGAGCAACCTGAGCCAGGGCGCCCGAGTACAAGCATCATTTCGCCATCCCGAAGGACACCAGTAAAGTCGTGAATCAACGTTCGTGTCTGAACATGGCGACTAAAGCGTAGAGCTGGAATAAAATGTGTGATGATGCGGTACAGGTCTGGCCCAAAACTGCCGATGACTGCATCTGGGACAGTCCTAACGGTTGTTGATGTCGAGCCGATGCCTTTGACTGTTAAGCTCTTCCAAATGACTCCCACTTTCTTCGCGGATCGCCCTTCCACACGCTTCTCGAAATGCCCCTCCTTCATGAATTGGTCCAGCTCAAATCCCTCTTCTTCCTCTTCTGTGTCTTCAACATCATCTTCAGGCTCTTCCACTGATTCAGTACCGTCTCCTATGTCCTCTTCATCCTTAATCTTGGATCTTCCTCGTGTCAGCCGCCTGGCAATGGAAAGTCGACTTCTTGTACTTCGACGGCTCTTCTCTGTCCTGGCGCTTTGAGTGCTTCGATTCGTTGTTATGCGGCGAAGCGAACGTGATCTTGCTCGGGATTGCGTTTTTCGAAGCTCAGTTAATTCATGACGAAGAATATCATATTCTTGGAGTGCGTCGGCCCGGCTTCGGATTCCAGTGTCTCGCTCGCCCCAAGTCCCATCACAGTCTTTCTCGGAGCTGGGCGACTGTGGGGATTCGGGAGACTCAATTACATCGTCGTTTGGAGACCTCTGCTCGTGCTCCTCGGCGTTGTTGAAGTTATGCCACGGATTCTCGGGACCTTGTTCTTGCTCGCGACGGCCGCGAGCATCATCTGGAAGTGCTGATGTCCACATCGTGGCTCAATGATGAGAGTGTGCTGGCAATGGAAAGGAGGCAAGTTGAGCTGAAGGAGTCTTGCTCGCTTAAATTGAAAGATCAGAGCCAGGTGTTCAAGAAATGCAACTGCCTGCCCCACACTTGTTGACAGAATTAAAAATCAAGAAACCCAGCAAGAGCAGTTCTTGGTTAGCAGTTTCTCAAGAGGGAAGTAACACGAGAGCAGCGGGAGCAAGACGGGCTTAAGCAAATCAGTTCATGTTGGGAGATGATCATATAGCCGTAGCTGAATAATGATCGACCGTTGCTTGTGGACTGCACTTCATCTACACAAAAAAAAATGAGCGGCCGATGCCTCACTTAAGTGGTTGGCCCGAAAAGTCTAGCAAGATCCACTTCTGGGTTTGGACGTTCTGCAGTGAAACCCGAGTAGCCGTCACCGCCAGGACACGGCACGACGATGCCGAATACCGCTCCTGCTTATGTTCCTCTACTCCATACGAGAGCATTCTCAATAAAGCATGACGCCGCCATATCCCACAAGAGGACCACGATGCAGCAGCTACAGTACGTACCAGAGGAGATTTCGGAGAGATGTTGCAAGTAGGGTTTATAATCCCTTGATCCTCGCTGTCGACTTGCATGGCTCCCGCGAGTAGCATGCCGCCGCATCGGAGAGTAAAAACGTTGAGGCGCTTGGCACCAAGCTTTGTTCAGCAGCTTCTCCGATAGATCCGATCTCCAGCATGCAGCATGAGCAGAACCGATTGCCCTAAACAGGAAAATTGGAGGTATACGGCCGTGAAGACGTTCGAGTGACGTTTAAAATTTGCTCAATCTTTGTCAGCGTCGGCGCTTGGGCCAAAGCTTGTTTCAAATTAGCCGCGCGGATACGCTGCAATACCCTACGTACCACGGACGAACTAGCGGAGGAGGCACGCAACCTTGCGCGATCAGCAGCTTCGTCCATCTGCCTCCATCTTTATTTCACGACGGCAACAGTGCCTCAATGGCGCTGATGAGAACATGTCGAAGCCCACTGCCGACTGGGAGAGGGTTGGCGACCGTTTCTACCGCAAGACGCAGCTATACACAAGCGTCTTCGACCAGGACCTCGAGCTTGAGAACTACGTTATAGCTGGAGCTCCGTACAGCGGCGCGTTAGGTAGGTGCGAGCTCTTGGCTACCTGTGGAGAAGATTCGTTAACATTTGTCGCCATTTGTAAGCATTCTACCGAGATGAGAGGAAGATACACACCTACCGTGGCACGCAAGCGGCGAAGTCGAGCATCGATATATACAGTTGTGCGGGGAAACTTATCCGGCGGATCAATTGGGATCAAGGTGCCATCAAAGGTCTCGGATGGTCAGAGGATGAAAAACTCTTGGTCGTAACCGAAAGTGGGGACGTAAGATGCTACAGCGACCTGCAGAGCGACTTTGACCCATTCTCGCTCGGCCATGGCGCGGAAGCGCATGGAGTCATCGCCTGCCGATTTTGGTCGTCCGGTTTCGTGGCATTGCTTGGTAATAACAACCTCGTCGCCGTATCACAATACCATGAACCACGCCCAAAGCTCCTTGCTGTGCCTCCCGAAGAGCCCGTCGTATCATGGACGCTGATACCCCCTGCGGAGTCCCTTTCTAGGTCTGTCGAAGTCCTCCTTGCCATCGGACAGACCATATTCGTGGTGGATGCTACGGACTGCGAGGATCGTGGCTTGGACAGAGGACCATTCAAGCATATCAGTGTGTCATCCAACGGCAAATATGTCGCCTTGTACACAGAAGACGGAAAAGTCTGGGTGGTGTCAAGTGACTTTCAGAATCGACTGAGCGAATACGATTCAAAGTCAAAGACAGTCCCGAAGGACATGCAATGGTGCGGAAACAATGCCGTCGTACTTGCCTGGGAAGATGAAGTCCATCTCGTTGGTCCAAATGGTGCCGCTTCGCGCTATTTCTACGATGGCTGGGTTCACCTTATTCCGGATTATGATGGGGTGCGTGTCTTCACGAATGACATCTGCGAATTTTTGCAGAAGGTGCCAGAAGCTACAGAAGAGGTCTTCAGGCTCGGGTCTACGTCACCGGCGTCAATACTACTCGATGCAATCGATCAGCTCGATAAGAGATCACCGAAAGCCGATGACAATATTCAGCTGATCAAGGCGGATCTCGACAGTGCCGTCGATGCATGTGTACGCGCAGCTGGTCAGGAATACTCCATCCATTGGCAAAAGCAGCTTCTTCGAGCAGCAAGTTTTGGCAAGTCAGTTCTTGACTTGTACAATTCCGACGACTTTGTTGACATGTTAGAAACACTGCGTGTCTTAAATGGCGTACGATTCTATGAAGTCGGGATACCATTGAGCTATGATCAGTACATGCGGCTCACTCCAGAAAGGCTCATCCAGCGGCTCATCAATCGCAACGAGTATTTACTTGCCCTCAAGATTGCGGAATACCTCCGGCTTCCAACAGACAACATTTATGTCCATTGGGCTTGCCAAAAGGTCAAGGTGTCCTCAGATCCAGAGGAAGAAATTTGTCAGATGATAGTACAACGTCTTTCGGGCAAACCTGGAATATCGTTCGAGATCATTGCACGTGCTGCTTACGATGAGGGTCGCACAAAACTCGCTACTGACCTTCTCAACTACGAGCCTCGGGCCGGGAAGCAAGTGCCTCTTCTTCTCAGTATGAAAGAGGATGGAATAGCGCTCGACAAAGCCATCGAAAGTGGTGACACCGACCTCGTGTACTACGTGCTCATCCACCTCCGGAAGAAGCTAGCTCTAGCGTCGTTCTTCCGCACGATTAACACCCGCCCCGTTGCCACTGCTCTTGTCGAGTCTTCCGCCCGCGATCAAGACACTGAGCTACTCAAGGATTTGTATTACCAGGATGATCGCCGCCTCGACGGTGCCAATTTACTCCTCGAGGATGCTCTGAAGCAGAAAGATGCGCAACCCCGCATTGACAAGCTCAAACTTGCATCGAAGCTCTTGCAAGATTCGCGGGACCACTCATTCCATGCCAAGGCCCTCGATGAGGCACAGCGTCTCCTCCGTGCACAGGAAGGTCTAGAAAAAGACCTCAGCGGTGATGGTGCCGTGACATTCGCCGGCCTCAGCTTGAATGAAACTCTACACAAGCTCATCAGTCTCAACCAAGCCAGACGTGCCACGTCTCTTCAGTCCGCATTCTCCGTTCCTCCCAAGACGTTTGCTTGGATCCAGCTGCGCGCCCTGGTAGACTCACGCAACTGGAACGCCCTCGAAGAGCTAAGCCGACAGAAGAAATCCCCAATTGGTTGGGAGCCCTACTTCAACGCGGTGTTAGGAGCGGGAAATACGAGACTGGCAAGTTTGTATGTTCCGAAGTGCACTGGTGTCGGGCCGAAGGAAAAAGTCGAGATGTGGATCAAGTGTGGCATGGTCGCCAAGGCGGCGGAAGAGGCATATAAGAGCAAGGATCTTAAAGCCTTAGAAGAGTTGAGGGGTAACTTCGGTACCGCGGGACAGGACGGCGTGGAGATTGAGAGGTATATTGGACTTCTCAGAGGTGGAAAGCGGTAATAAGGTAACTGATATGAGCTCTGTACAAATATGTATTATCGTCGCCGAATGATCTCGTCGGACCTGTCAATTGTTGTGCATGTCAAGAACGTCGCTTCTCGCTCGTCGCCTTTCACGGCAGTTACCATTTCCAACCACAATTTTTACAGCCTCGTATTTCCTTTCCATGTGATCTGTATGATCACAACGTCGGAGCCTCCGAAGCATTACATGAAAAATGCTCTGGACGTTTAACGATTACTTGGCACGGTAATATCATACTGTCAAAGCATTATGCGAGCCAGGGCATTGTCTGTGAGCGGCTAATTGGACCTAAAAATCAAACATTTTGAAGCCGAGTACCAATTGAAGGTCACCGGCTCTCAGTTGAGGTCCGGACCTGTATCACAACATATACACGAGGTGAAAGCCGTCAATAGAGTACGGTTCTCGGGCCTCCGCATTCTATTGACACCCTATTGGTGGCCTGAGCTCTAATAAACCCTCAGCCTAGATCTTGTACCTGTTACAGTTTTGACTAATAGCCTCTTCTTAGGTAGCGCAACGATCTACGTAGGTTAAGGACGTACACCACGAACGCCGGGGGGCAACTGAAGTACACCGGACAATAGGCATTGTCACCTTGATCATCTCTTGACCGGTTCACAGTTTACGAATGGTGCCTTGCGCTATTTCGCGCACAGTTCCGAACAGCCGCTAGTTCGAGGTCTTCAGCTTCCCCGCGATTGTGCCTCGTTGCACAACTGCATATGGCGTTGACATTCAGCGGGCTTGCAGCTTCGTGAATGGACTGTCAACATGTACCTTATACAGCGGGACATAATCTCTAGCTTCGTTGCTCCGCATTCACGATGTCACGAGGAAGGCAACAAGGTGACATCTGTTTGTTCTTCCTTCAATGTCGACGTGTATAAAGCGACCAAGCCTTCTCACTCTGTGCTCTCTTTCCTTCGTCAGCAGCACAGCAGTCTCTAGTCAGTTTCTGAATCAACTTTGATACATACCAAGCAAAGCTTTCGAGTCGCATCACCCACGATGGCTCGTCTCGCATCCATCTTCGCCGCTATCGCTTTTGCTATCGCAGGGGTAAACGCCGTCACCACCGGGACCTGCTACAACGTGAAGAAAACCTCTAGCAATCCCAATGGTCAGCAGAGCTACGACGTCTCGAAGTACTATTGCTTCCAAGGCGAGGGCGTCGAGAACCGCGACCTCCTTTGCCCAAAGAACCCCAATGGCTACACTACCTATGCTTGCAGCGGCTCTTGCTACGCGCCCACGGACTACGTGTAAGTTACTCATTTCTGCCTCTCTGCTTCGATACCAGGATTGGCTGACACCTGTATCCGAACGCCAGCTGCATAAATGGCGCGCTCGTGGCCCAGAAGAATTACAAAGGGCAGCTGGCTACCTGTCCCGGCGCACAGTCGAACCCGTTCGATCCGGAGAAGTATCATTGCTATGCAGGTGGTTTGCTCTGCCCGTTCTATACGGAGCGCTGCGCTGGAGGATGCTATGATCCACATGATTACAGGTAAGACGAGATGTGTGATACGCTTATAAGAGTAAGATAGCTGATGAGGTGTAGTTGCCCTAATGGGGTAATAAGCCCAATCCCGGAGGACCCTAAGAATAGACGCTTCGCAGCTTGAGACGGCAATATATGAAGGAGGTGCAGACGTCAACGGGGGTAGATTGACTGCTGGTAACGATGTCGGGAGAGATGTTGAAGTGATATGTTCTGAGCCATTCCACTGTGTTGTCCCCAAGTCATTCGTTAAAGCAGCAATTGTATTCTGAATCAATCAAAAAGGGCAACATCAAATAGCTACAAGGCTACGCAGAAAAACGTGTTTGCTCTACCAGTCCTCATACCTTAAGTCTCGGGAACAGCTCATGTGCAGCGCCATACTCTATGTTCTTCCTCGTCTCTTTATCCATCTCAAACTCGTCAAGGCTCTTCCTGAAAAACTCAATACCCTTTGTCGGCGCATTCGGAAAGTCGCTGCCAAAGAGGATGTGGCCGGGCTTTGCAAGTGCGAGCAATGCCTTGAGCGTAATCTCGTTCGCACTAATTGCTGTGTCGAAATAGAACATTTTTGCCTCCTCAACGATCTCTTCTGTGCTCTTTTTCACGCGCTCATTCATTTGCGTGTACGGTATCATGCCGGCCACGCGGTAAATGAGGTAAGGTAGAGTACCCCCAGCGTGGCTGAGAATGATCTTGCAGTCTGGAGCATAGTTCTTGAGAGTACCACTGACGATCATGTCGATTGCGGTGTGCCCAGTCTCGTGCGGGTAGTCAAACATAGGCTGCGGAAGGCTGGGATTTACAAGATGCGTGTCCACAGCATGAGTGGGATGGATGAAGACAACAACCTTGCGACGGTTGAGCTCCTTCCAAATAGAAATGAAGTCGGGATGCCCAAGGTAGTGGTTGTCGTCGCCATAGCGCGTAAAAATGACCACGCCATCGGCATGCAGCTCATCAAGGGCAAATGCCAGCTCCGCCAGACAGGTTTCGGTATCCAGAAGCGATGGCAAGTTGGCGTAAAACCCGAAGTGCTCTGGGTCAGAATCGCGGAGTTCAGCGCCAGCTAGGTTACCCCTACGCGCAAGCGCTGCGGCGTCTTTGGGGTCTCTCTCGATCATAGCGCCGGGTGCGGTCATTGACAGAATGGCTGTCTTGACTCCGATTCGAGCTGAGATCTCTCGCGAAGCATCGGCCGACCAGTCAGGTACATGCCAGCCTGAAGGGTCACCTCCATTCCTGATGATTGCTGGAAATTGTCAGATTGCATACTTACCACGCATTTTCGATACACATACCTTCCGAGAAGAAGCTTGGATAGAAGTGGTGATGTACGTCGATCTTTGACATTGTTTGTTCAGATGTGCTCTTCGGCAGTGAAGCTCAGGAAAGGCAATTGCACAAAGTTCCTCTTAGATTTGATCTGTTGGATGTTAATGCCATCATATGCTCCATCATCGTCATTGATATATTCTGCCACGGAAGCTACGGCCCTTTGCTTAGAGGAAACTGCTCGGAGGTCCCGGGAAGCAAAGAAGTGAGGAAAGAGCTCATGATGCTTGACGGTGAGATTGTGGAAGGAACTGTGAGGCTGTTCTGCGCCCTTGACAGTCAACGGACGGTTAGAAAATATCACGGTCGAATCCACAAGTAGGTCGTGTTGTCGAAGATTGGAGCTATTCAGGAAATTGAATGCTGATCTGTCGGCGAGTTTGAAAGACCGATATCCACAACCACTCATTATTCTATGGCGGCGAGTTTCACAGACGAGATTAGCGAACCATGCAATTGTTTTCAACTCCGCGCGCAGCTCCCTTTAAGGCAGTCATCGGCATTACCAGAACAAGTGAATATTTCGGAAATGCAGCTGGATTAATTGTCCGATGGAAGATCTAAGTTAGAACGCGACCGTGGACCTTGAACTAGGTTCACACGGCGGGCGTAACTTCGGCATCACTTCGCCGTGGGCACGCCAGTCAAAGTGGGGCGCATCGCGTGTCGCGAGACTTGACTGCCACTTTTTGAGCTTATGAGCACAACTCTCATTTGAACCACACAAACATGGCAGACCCAGATTTGGAAGAAGTGAGCTCCTCTCTACCCCATTTTATCTGCAATATCCCTCACTGACACCTCGCCAGATCAGAAAAGCACGCCTCGCCCAGCTTCGAGGCAACTCCACCCAAAGCCCCTCCTCGCCCGACTCCTCGCAGGCCGACCAACAAGCCTCGCGCGAAGCAGAAGCACGCGCCTCCATCCTCTCGCAGATCATCTCTCCAGAAGCCGCAGACCGCTTAAACCGCATCAAGCTGGTCAAGGAATCACGCGCGACGGATGTCGAGAACAGGCTCATTGCGTTGGCGCGCAGCGGGCAACTGAGGGAGAAGGTGACGGAGGAGCAGCTGAAGCAGTTGCTGGGCGCGATGAGTGAGCAGGAAGGGGGTGGCGATGGTGCGGGCGGAGCTGGCGGTGGGAAGATACAGGTCGTGAGGAAGAGTGGGTGGGAGGACGACGATGATGATTTGCTAGATTTGTGAATGCCGTCATGGGACGAGCAATAGGCATGAACAATGGGTATGAACAATGGTATGAGCATAGGCATGAGCATCAGGATAAGCATTTCATGGCGTTTGGGCTGTGGAAGATCAGATTATGTGAATGGATCTACACGTCAAATTGTGATCGCGCAATGAGGCTGACGTTGTGCTTTGAAAATGATAAACTTAGTCGTATTCACCACATCGAACAATGGTTGGCGTCTATGGCGACTCTGCATAGAGCAATATTCTCCACTCAGTGAACTGATATAGCGTGCACATGATGATTGGATGTCCCTGTCGCCTTAATTTCATCTCAATCAAGTAGAAAAGTACAGCATCGCTTCGAAGTCAGGATGCAATACACAGAAACATTCACTATCAGAGCAATCCCCTTCTGCAGCATAACCGTAACCGGTTTTGTGCCTCTGAGGTACTATAATTGAGTGACAGTGTTGCTTGTATGAGATGAACTCGATTACTCGAATACAACTTGAGCGCAGTCAATATATATTTTTGAGGATTTCCTCCCTGGAGACGTTCTTCGCCTACCAAATCCAAAATACAGAATGTAGACGTATCGTAAGCCCGTCCACACGGGTTGCGAAATGGATTTAGAAGGAAAGGTTCGAATCACATTGAGTTTCACAGACACGTCGAGCCCAACAGGTCTTTGTATAGCGTAATCATAGTGTAGTAGACTGGGTTTACGATGGAGCAGCTCCGCAGAAAAGGTGGAGAAATAATATATCTGTTATTAGTCGGCTGGCTCAATTGTTCATCCTTGTTCGTTGGGATTCTGCCGGGGATTATAATCACGAAATCCTCTCGAGCTTAGTGAGCCGTGACCACGCGGCACGCCAAAACAAAGCAGCTCGTGTGGATGAAGGGATTACAAACTTCATGTTGAAAAATTGAGGTAAGGACGACCAAGTCGACATGGACATTCCTGCGGTCCAAAAAAACAAAAGAAAAAAAAAATGATGATGGCGGGATTTGAACTCTTTGCAGCAAAGGAAATTAAAAATGCAAAAAAACTACACCACCTTAGTCCTAACTTTTTAAGGTTAGAACTAACCCATATCGGGTTGCCAGGTCGGTGCAGAAGAACCAGCATCACCTGGTTTTTTTGGTATTTATTATTTAATTGGACTAGATCAAGTGAGTACTGAACTAAAGGGGTTAGATCTTACAATCTGTTTTTGGTGGCGCAAACTCTCAAGTTCTCGCTGCCGCTGCGCCATAGCGGCAGGTCTTGGAACGATAGCCGATAATTGAAAATTAAATATATAGTTAAGGATAGAAAATAGCCCCCCCGCATAAATGGCCTCGCCAAGGGTATTTCCCTAGCACAGCGCACCAAGCTTTTTCATCACACTCGCACCTCACAACAAACGCGTTGTCTTTATACAATCGATGCAGTCGCTTGTTCTCCCTATGATACTGTTTCCTGGAGGGCATTTTTATCGGTTTCTCTTTCATGAGCTCGCATTTCGGTGTCGTCGCCCTGAGCGAGTCGGGCTTTCTCTCATCAATTCTTCTCTGTGCCGACCATGTTTCCGCAACAGCTAACCTCGCGCAGTGTCCTTGCTCTTTTCGTTCCTCTTGAAGGCGAGGACCGCAGTTCGATGTTCACCTGCGCCTGTGCGCAAACACCTGCGCCCTGCTGACGAGCGGGTTGTATCGACGTCTTACGACAGAGATTGCGGCTTCACCTGCAGCCTTCCTCCACAGTAGCGGGTGGTATTGCAGAGTTGACTTCGATACTGAGTGTCGTTTAAATGAGCGAGCGAGCAAAGTACTGTCAAGAGCTGGACGGTCTGGGTTCGAGCAACGCGATCGCCTGCATGGTGGTAGAGGCCGATTTCCCACCTGACAAATCTCTTCACAGCTCATCTCGAGCAAGAAGAAGGACACTGTTGGAAGAGACAGACGCTTTCAAGCGTGAGAGAAAGAGGAATGCGATTAGCACCAAACCCGGACATACAGGAGATGGCCCCAGCGGTGTGGAGACAGTAGGGACAACAACAACAAAAGTTACATAGGTATGGACAATCATCAAATAAGAACACTGTGCCACTCACTGCCTCGCAGGAAGAAAAAAGGAGGAACATCTCAGAATACACTGCTGCACATGCCGCGTTGCTCTTCTGATGGCTTTACCATCACAGATAGTGATCCTAAGCTCCAGTGAATCTCAGAGGACCCTTTGACCATGACTCTAGGGTTCTTGTATGCCTTCAATCGGCATTGAATTGGCCTAATGATCTTTCTTCGGTTGGCATCTCGTCTCAGGATTCAGTCAATGCAGCTCCGACCTTCGTCGCCCTGGGCCATATATTTGGCTAAACAGCGCAACCACCGCTAGCTAGTGGTTTAACGTGTCGATCTGGCATTGCTGAATCTTTCACTTCCCCGCGATTTTCGCAGGACAACCTGTCCCGGCGCCTTTCTGACAGGCTGCGTTGAAGGGAAGGGAGGCATCAACGAGTTTGAATACGGCCTTGATAGAACAACGTCAGTATCAAGAGGTCGGAAGGTATGCACAATCACATAGTGACAAGCTTCAATCGTTGCACTGACGAAATATTTGAGAATTCGCTGAGAGGAGGTGGATTTAAAGTTGGGACGACGTTGGCGAGACCCTGGCAATTTCGGGTGCAGCCTTCCGCCCGTCTCCCTCTTCGACTCCATCCGTATGTGCAAAAGCCCATCTCACAACTCCTTACAGCTAGGCTACATACGTGTACCTTATCAAGCTACGAGAACACGCGGATGTCGCAAGGCTCTGTTATAGAAAGCTGACCTCCACTGTCAGACCAGCTTCTGCGCAGCCTTTGTCCGGTGAGAGCACCAGCGACGTACAATACTTTGACATTCCAAACTACCATAACGGCTATAAACTCGAACTCCCACGGCCTCCCAGCTTCATCCTTGAACGCTCATTTCCTCTGCCGTATCCAAGCTCTGGCTAATGCTCTCGGTCGTAGAAAGAGACAGAACAGGATGGTCTCGAAAACCACATCACAACACCTTACTCATAACAAGATTATCAATTCAAGAAGCCAACTAGGAGGACAAACAGATAAGCAATGCTTCCCTTAGACGTCCAGAAGCTATTGCTACCCGACGTTGCAGGTTCTGTGGGAGTAGAAGTTTGAGATCCCGTTGCATTGCTTGCCGATACATTTGCTGCAGCATTAGCGTCGATCTTTGACAACTCGTCGATAATATTATCCCAAAACTCACACACAGTCATGTTCAGCGGCCCAGTACTCACGGCATCGGTTATCGTGATGCCCTCGTTGCTCGTGGGCGTCCAAGCTGGCCACATGCTGTTGTTGGCTGGCCGTCCATTTTCAGCCATGCTCGTCCATGCGCTGACCATGAAGTTGCTTATGGCGTCCTCGGCCACGGTAAAGTTGCAGGATCCGTTGGGCCTTGGAAGGTTCTTTGTCTGTGCAAAGACGAAAGGGATATCGCTTGTGTGCGTCGGGCCGAATACCTTGAGTTCCTCAGGCTCGCTTGGTATGGAGGTAAACCACGGGCAGCTGTCTGTGTGGTTGAAGCTGTAGGCCCAAGCGTCGATGCCCTTGCTTGCAGCAGCCTTGAGGCCGCGGTAGGCCGGGCACTTGAACGAATTTTCGGTGTAGATGGTCGTCATCGCAGCGAAGCCTTGAAAAGGCGAGAATTCTTCGAAGGCAGACCATGGGTATGTCTTGTTCACGGTAATAGCAAGCGGTCCGAAGCTGACCGATAAGAACTTGTCGTAATCGGCCTCGGTGATGTTCATGACGGAGGTCCTGTAGTAGCTGAGAACGAAGAAGCTACCGTCCATGGTAGCGCTGCCAAAGATGGCCGGCACGCGGACACCAACCTTAGCCGGGTTCTCGGGGATGACTTTGCCGTCTACAACAGGTATCCAAGCGCCACCCACGCCGTTGTTGCTAATTATCGTACTTGCGGAAATGCCGCCCGAGGGGACCTCGTCCTGTTCGATGACTGTATTGTTCATATCAGTAACGGACACTTTGCGCAGGCAGTCAACAGTGTCACCGCTGTCCAGGCTGCAGCCTAGGGAGCGAATGAATTTCGAATAGAACGGTTTTGTCCATTCCACGTTCGGCGAGTCGCGACCACCGCCAGACTGCATCGCCACAGCACGGAAGAAGGAGGGTGCTTGAGGCAAAGAGGCGAGGGCAAAGGCATCAATGGCACCGGCGGACTGTCCGAACAGGAGCACTTTGTCCGGATCACCGCCAAAGGAAGCTATCTCCTCTTGAATCCAGCTCAGTGCTAAAAGTTGGTCCCGAACAGCAAAGTTGCCTTCAATGCCGGCGTCCGGGTACGCCAGGAATCCAAGGGGGCCAAGGCGGTAGTTGATGGACACAACAATGCTGTCTTTGGCCGAGGGGCAACCGTCGTACAGCGCATCTGAGATGCTTCCGGCCGTGTTGCTGCCTCCGAACAGCCAGACTTTGACTGGCAGGTTCGAGCCCTTGACTGCGCCGGTGGGAGCCCAGATATCGATGAACAGGCTATAAGAACCCCATGTTAACGCATGCAGGGGAACTTATCGGGTAATAACAGCCTACCAGTCTTCAGAGGCGGCACCAGTCTCGATGAAGCTAGTGTCAACCTGGGGGCAGTTCGGTGCCGGCGATGTGGCATTCAGCACACCGCCATCGTATGTCTTGCTGTATGGCTCGGGAGCAGCAAAACGAAGATCTCCTACTGGAGGCTCAGCATATGGGATCGCCAAGAAATAGTCAACGTCGTAGCCGTCGCATGTGCTGCCGTTAATGGTTCCATTTGTGGTAGTGACCATCTTTGCCCAGACACCACCAATGGCAGAGAGCAGAGCTACCAGTTTTAAGTTGTAATGAGACAGCATTCTGGCGGCAGATGTATCTGCTGGGCAGAGATTTGAAAGAAGCTATGGAACAGTCGCAAACGAAAGTGTCGGTAAATACGGACAAGACAGCGTAGAAAGACGGCCTTCATAAGGTATGATGCATGTTTAAGTAGAAGAAATATGTTGGAAATCTTGTCCTCGGCATGCGGAGAACGCGACGCCATAGCAGCCATACGTCCCACAGGTACTCCTTTGGCGGACGTAGTTACTCGGTGCCAGTGCATATTTTTAATGCTGGTTCGGGCAATGGTAACTCCAAAATTGGGTTCAGCAGGCTGTCGGCAACAATTCTGGGTACCAGCTACGAAATGCTCCCAGGTATGAGGTTTAGCGTATCACACCGCTAAGCATCAGATCCTACCGAGGCTCATTAGTTGAGGCTCAGGATCCTGGCTAATCCTTTGCTGGGTGGTGCTGAATGGGCGCCGCAGGAGGAGGAGGATAGAAGAACGCTAAACCTTATATGGTGGGCATTTCGTAACCCTTGACCCTAGGACTCCACCCACTATGTACAGCACGGGTAATTGTTTATCGACGCCATGCTCCCCAAGGCGAATTTATTAGAGAGGCGCAGGGCGCAAAGACATACCCCTTTTGCCCTCTACCAAGATTAAGGTCGCTGTGCCCGCCATCGCGCCGGCATAAGTTTGCGTAGCTTGGATTATCTACTTGCCATGGTCTTCAGCGGACGCCCATCAAGTGCATGTGAGGCGTGTCGGGTAAAGCGACTCAAGGTAAGATGGCTTTATGTCCAGTCGTGTCACACAAATCTAACAGCCACACCCAATCCAGTGCGATCGAGTCCGTCCTGGGTGCTCACAATGCGGACGGAAAGGAATACCGTGCCTGGGCTATAGAGATGCTTCTAAGCTGCGTCTTAGGGATGAGACTGACCGTGTGGCCCGCAAAGCCAAAGAACAGCGTCATTCTCATGTCTCCACGGCGGCCATGGCCACTCTGAACACAGCCACTGACTACGATGCCGTGTGTTATTTCATGTCCTCGTATATACTCTCTTGTCCTTTCCAAGACTACTTGCACAGCCTGTATCCGACATGTAGGCTGGGTAAGGATGATGCCTTGTCGTCAGCCATAACCACCGCATCCTTTGCAACCTTTGCACGACGAACTGGTCGTCGGGCGTACATGGATAGGGCGGAGCGAAACTATGGATTGGCTTTGGCTCGCATTAATGCTGCCCTTACAGACCCCGCAACTGCAGTCCTCGACCAGACCCTCGCCTCAATTCTTCTCCTGGCTACCTTTGAGGCCACTATCTTCCCTGGCGCCAGATCCCCTGAAGAATGGACTGCTCATCTCCTTGGTGCAACCCGGCTGCTACAGCTCAGGGGATTAGACCAATTTCAGTATGAAACTGGTCGTCATCTACACAATCACATAACCAACAATATTTGCGCTAGCTGTATGCAGCGAATGGTCGACCTGCCTGCGGAGTTTCAAGCCTGGTGCGACAAAGCAGGGCCCTTCATCGACCCCAAATATCACCTCCGAGAATTCAGCACCATCCTGCAGAAAGCAGTCTCCTTCAAGGCAAGGCTTTGGGCCAGGCTTGAAAAGGACAGGGCCGTTCTTTATGACCTGTTCTATGAAGCCGTCGCTCTCGAGCAGGAAGCGTCTGCTCTTATGAAAGATGACAACGCAGAAACGGCTTACACCATTCAACCAAAAGAATCCACGCCTCCTTTGGCATACAAAGACATTGCCCATCATCACAAGGCTCCTCGCGCTGCCAAGCACCAAAACACGCTTCGCATGGTCCGCCTATTCATGCTGGAGGTCATGTCAGCAGGAGCGTCCATAGCTACGAAGGAAATGTACAGCCAGCCCGACACGATACGCTACTTTGAGAGTGTCAAGGAAAATGCCCAAAGACTCTCGGCCGAGATTGCCACAGAAGTACTAGGCTGCGTGCCAGACTTCCTCGAGCCGACTTCGACTTTTGCTAATCCAAAATTTTGCCCTGTCGCCAGGACCTTGGTATGGCCGTTAAGCGTCGTCTACAAGAACAGCATATGCCCTCTGGAGGCTCGGAAGTACGCAAAGGCTATGTTAGATGATCTTGTAAAAGAGTTAAATACGCTACAGCTTGTGGACGCTGGGAAAATGATCACTAAGCCAGGAACCATGGACGACTGGTAAGATGCCTAAACCTGCCCTAGCCATCGTGATGATATAAAGTCATCTAACCATGTTGCAGGCTCCATCTATATCATCTGGATTAATGACGATGCTTGATCGATATAGTCGCGCCAGTATAAGACGTATCCCAACTATATCCCAACCATATCCCAACCACAAGTACAACAGTTACTAGTCAAAATCGAGAGGCACATCTTCGGCCCGTACGAAGCTCTAAACCTGATCGAGTGTACTAAGTCGACCTCACATGCTGAAACGCGCCTTAAAAGTGTTGTGTTCTTCGCTTTTCACGCCTCACCGCCTGACTGCCTCCCTCCCACAAAAAAAACATTTTAGCAAGATTGGGTCGCGCACAGTTCCAGAACTCGTGAATCAGTATGGCGTGAAAATACTGAATAGGCGGGATATCGTACACGTGCCCGCCAGCTCCTTCATTATTGTAGCTATTGTAGCCTTCCGCCGTCTGCCATTTCCACTCCATCAGTATGCGCAAAGCCCATCTCACAACTCCTTACAGCTGGGCTACGCGTATCAAGCGATGAGATGACACAGATACCGCAAGGCTCTGTTATAGAAAAACTACCTCAATTTTAGCTCAGCTTCTGTGCAGCTTTTGTCTGGTGAGAGCACAAACGACGTACAACCATTTGGCGTTCCAAACTATCGTACTATCACGGCCATAAACTCGAACTTTCACGGTCTCCCTGCTTCATCTTAAACCAGTTAATATGAAGGGCATTAACTTCCAAAGGCGTGTACTAGGAGAAGAAGCTGCAGTGTAGGTATTTGTGATTGCTAAAGTTCCCCGCCGTGAAAGGCGCCTTATGCTGTGCCAAGGTGGCACAGTTCTGCTCTTCGCTCTCGAAGGTGTTCCACGTCAATTTTTTCTAAACTTTTTTCTGTCTGCTATATTTCGTTGATGATCTGACCATAATGGTTACGAAAAACATCATTGATCTCAATGACGATGTCTTGGAGATACTGTTCTCACTATTTGACAATGATAAAACGGCACTCCGCAGCCTCGCGTTGACTTGTCGGCGTTTCTCGAACCTAGCCTCTGAGCATATGCTACGCCACCTACATTTTGAGGGATACTTGTCTCTGGCAAGTGTACTGGTCGCAGATTTATTCGAAGAACGACCTGAATTAAGACGTTGTGTACGTACAGTGTCTTTGCAAATCGCCAATATCGAGCACGAGGATGAAGTAAGAACGGCAGACGCAGTTCTCAAAGGCTTACAAGGCTTGAATCGACTCCAGTTAAACAGGGCCTGGAATATTCGCATCCCTCCCGAAGACATAGATCCGACTGGACTCATAAATCATCATCCGTTTCCTGATTATTCAAGGCTTACCACTCAAGATTTCACTCTCAATTTCCTCGAGCTGGAACCGAAGCCTCGCATTTGTACCATTGTAATTGAGGGAAATTTCAATACCTCTGAGATCCATCGGCTCTTGATGGTTGAGGGACTTAGAGAACTTGAAGCCTCAGATTTAATGCGCTTGGACGAACCACTTCCCGAATGGAGAGGGCAACCTGGCTGCTCATCAGTGGCTATATTACGCCTTTTAGGTGGCTACCTCCAGCGCAGCTACAACTTCAACGTCTTCGCTAGTATTATCGCACTACCACGAGCGCTACACGAATTAGAAGCCTGGCTTCCAGGAGAGTGCACAATGTTGCCCGAGGATGTTTCTGGTGTTTATATGATTGAGAATTTCTCTGCAGAAAGGCTACATGCCGCTCTTTCACCGTTGACAAATTCTCTTGAGAGCCTGGATCTGTCACAAGGCTTTGATCGAGCCGATGGACTACCTATTCATTGGCCAGGGAGGGATCCAGGTGGGCTAGACCTAAGCTGCTTCCATCATCTGAAACACATAGTGATTCCATCAATCTGCTTCTTCCCCTCTGGGGGACCCTCTCCGGAGCGTTCTGAATTGACTCGTCTGTTACCTCCAAGCTTGGAGATCTTTGATGTCAGTAAGAGAGCATAATTAGAACTGTGACCATTTACTCACTGTTCGGATTTTGTAGATTTTTTTCGATTCCTGGACCGGCGCGTTCTTTTCTCCAGCAGAGATATCGCCTACCGCTCGACGTACTCCTCCACCGGACTCGTCCCGTACGGCGTGGTTGGTGTCGCTGGTGGAGAGCATACCTTTTTCGCTACCTAGGCTACGCGAAATTTTGATTTATGAAGGTGATGCGTTAGTCCTGCATACTTCAAGGCTCCCTTCGTTCAACCACCTCTATTGGCCGCCTCACGCAGCTCTGCAGGAGATTTTGTGCAGGATAGACGTCGATTTAAGGGTCTTCTTACGTTTCCCGCCCGAACAGTGAGCGCAAGACGTTGGACGATCTGTTGTTTCGAGGGCCAATCATTTTGCCAATATCTCACAACATATGCTTCAATGGCGTCCTGCGCATGACTTCGTAGCATAATTCGAATAAATTTCCACTAGCATACAGATGAGGATCTTTTCAAATGAGTCACATGTTCGCTCCGGCAGCTATATGAGATAATGAGTTATGTAATTAAAATGGCGACCTACTAGCGCCAGAGTCTCGGAGTTGCTTGCAAGGAGGCTTAGCAATAATGGCTGTGTCAACCTAAACGCTTTCTTTTTCTTTTTCTGAATCCTATCTGATCTGCTCTTACATGTATGAGAATACAAATAAATAGGCAGCTCTTGTTCCTCCGTTCATGTGTCTTAAAGGGAGTGTGAGGACTGCGGCATTCCCACCTTAGCAAGCCATCCAAGAAAATACACACTAATATGTTCTTCCGCCGACAATGGCAATTCGACACAAATCAATCGTTTGTTAAAAGGAATGCATGAAGAGATCAAAACTATGTCCGCAGAACCGCAAAATCAACTGACACTTGATCAACAGTGCTGTGGATCGTAATTGATTAAACCATCACTTAAGCCGTAGTAGTTCTGCTGACCACCGTCCCGCCAATCGAAGCAAAAGTGGCTTGCGTGGAATCGAGCAGCGATTGCGAACCAGACGAAATTCTGTGCGTTACTTCTGCTCGCATCATTGGTACGGTGGTTGACGTCAATATAGCGATAAGTGCTAACGCCTTCGTTTGGCGGGGCGTTGCCGGGGAGTCGGAGACCTGGATGGTCGATGTGCATGAGCGCGTGTAGTATGGAAGCGCTGAGTATGCTGTCGGCGAGTTTATCCGCAGGGCGACCGCGAAGGGCATTTTGGGTCATTGTATGCTGTGCGCCAAGTGGTGTTTGCCTCCCCATCAATCGTTGGAAGCTATTTCCAACATTATCAAGAGATTGACGATCGCTGTACTTCTTCTTTTTGTAGAGAGCCTTGTCACATATCTGCTTTCGTCAGCATAGCAACGCATGTAGAGCATGTAGCCATACCGTAATGACACTACGGAGGGGATTCTGCAACGCGTAGAAATAATCAATTCCGTCTTTAGCAGTATACGTTATCGCCCAATATGCACCTGCTCCACACCCTCTGCCGGCTGTTTTAACTCCATTTTGATGATCTTCAAATTCTATCACAGCTCGTCCCCGTCTAGAGTTCCGATACAAATCTTCAGGGTCGTCTATCGTAAGGGTCCATCGCTCCCCAAAGTTTCCTCTGGGATCATTGTCACAGTAAAACCGAACGTCAGAGACGGCTTGATCTTGAGTGATCTGCATGCTTGCGATAAGGCTGTAAGCATCTTTGAATAGTTAGCTTATGCCACTCTCTGCCAGCCAGTCCTTATTCATACTTTTCACGAAGTCATATACGGGTCTATCCGTTTCTATCTTCGCCCGGAAGAAGAAGCCAAACCACCGCTCTACCAGGTCGCGCTCTATTCTTTGATCAGGCTGCAGCATGTTCGCTGGAGTTGCTAAGATATTAAGCCAATTTGAGGCCCCTTCAGCGAGCCACTTAGCGTCGGCTATGGAGGTCTCCATTTGGTATTTGGCCCCTAGCCAGAAATCTCGTGGATTGCTGCGCGCGATTTCGGTGGCAAGAGTTACACATGTCCCATGCATAAAGTACGATATAGCGCTAGCCTGAAAAATAAAGATCGAGCATGGCAGAAGGGTCTGCAACATCATGATTGCGGTTAATCCTGCACTTCTTGAGCTGAGTTGAATCAAAAAGAGGGTATGCTGAAAATGATATGAAGTCTTTAGAAATAGAAGGGACCCTGAAATCGTGGATCTTTAAGTAGTGCTTTCCACTTTAGATCCGGAGAGGTTCTGCCCGTTCACATTGTCGTTCTGGACTCATGGCCCATCGAAATGGTAAAGGGGCCCCAATGCCAGCGAAGCAAGCCAAGCGGAGTAATACGCACAAAGTGGCAGAGCTTCATCGAGGCCAGTCGTTCTGTCACTGTAAGGAGCTAATGGAAAGAACGCTTCAGGTTGATCTATACTACGCCCCCTGCAAAGGATAACCACATACGTGAACGACCATTTTCCTGTGCTCTTGGGGCCGGTGTTCGATCTGCCGCGATATTTTACAGAATCTCAAACACACTGACAGGAAACGCGCCGTTCCAGGAAGTCGGAACTTTGGGTGGGTTAAAATTGAGTCGCCCTTAGCTGTGCACTTGACGTTATCTGAGATCTCCAATCGCTTGAACAGTTGCAATAACCACATCTCGATATCTCGCATGCGGGGTGTGATGGTCAGCATACAGGCTATGTGCCTTAGAGGAACAGACATACGCCCCATACCAACGTCCTTGAAAGGTGCAATTGCTTTCTTGGAGGATGAGAGGCATAGCTGGTCTGCTGTGCCATACCGAGTGGCGTTGCTTTGGAGGCATATAGTTCCATGCGTAGGTTGTCACTAGGTTAAATGTCGTAATGCGGCGTTTGAGCCGGCACTTAATGCAAACGGGCGAGAAGAGTCGAATAGCTAACCAATCTGCTTCGCCTAACGTCAATGCACCTGCTGTGCCATAAGGAGGTCCAGTTATACGCCATTTTTGATTCGGAGGGGGCGAAGAGACTCCCGCACGGCAGCGATGCATCCAGCTTCCAAAAAAGAAAAAGTGGAACCAAAGTATGACATTGTGAACCGGGCAGTACCAATCCCGGGTCTGATGAAGCAAACTTGGAAACCCAAAGATCAACTTTGAAAGAGAGCAATGGTGAACAAGAGCTTTTGCATTGCTCTATGGTGGTGTGAAAGGGGTACATAAAAGGATCTAATGTTCACGGATGTCTTACGATAGTGCTAGCGGAAGAGGGTGGCGCTGTGGGGCGGAAAGTCTGGGTAATTTCTTGGCGATATCGTATTTGTCATGACCCGCTCCAATATCAAGTCGGCCTTCTGTTGCGACACTGGCGCCGAAAACAACGGCGCTGAATGGTTCTGTTCATGACGACCAACAGATCCTTTCATATCTTCCTTGTTCATTGACCTGCGGCGTAGATATGTATACCTTTCATTGCTCGACTTCGTAAACACTGGTTCGCTCCCTTCAAAGACGGCGTAGGAAGAGACTGTTTCCTTTCATTCTGATCCAGATCTTCTCAACCGCTTTCTATCTTTCAACTGCTACTCAGTCGAGTCTCAGTATGCGTGGTTCTTTCCTACTATTCAGTGTTATGCTTCTATGCTCCCGGGTCTATTCCGGGAAAGGACAATATCTTGTTCCCAGACAAGATGCGGATGATCCGTAATGCATCACGCTGTTCCTCCCTCTCTCAAAACGCGCAAGCTGATTTTTATCAGACCTGATGTCGTCATTGCCGATCTCACAGATGACGGTGCCGATAAAGGCGATATCCTGATCTATCTCCCAAAGGAGCTTGGGCACGAGGTCCAAGACATAGTGAGAAACTTCACATGCCCAAATCATCGTCGCAGTGCGCAAAGTTGTCTTGAGAGCGGTGCCACGAACCTCTTGAGCTTGATTGGACAGAAGCAAAACCAGCTTGGGGATCTTCTTTTGCCATATCCGTCACACTTGGGCCTTCCTCTCCCCGCCCGCTTGGCCGCGATCAAAGCTGTCAATGATCTTACTGCTTGGACCAGAAACAATGCAGCTCTCGCATCCCTGGCTGTTTTGCAAAAGCAAGAAATAGCGAAGATGGCCTATTGGCTGGTCTACATTATCACCGTGGCAGCGGAAGGTTGGGAGACCGACACTATCGACGTATTTCCAATCCGGAAACAGTCTCGTTGTCACATACCACGCGCCGTGCCATTTTGCATGAACTGTGGAGGGAAGATCAAAGGACTGGAAAAGAACTGGTGCCAAGGTGTACGTATAACTCTTTGCTTGCGGGAAATCTAAGCTAATCGTGCGATGCAGTATCCCGTCAGTCGCCAATGGGCATGGTGAGGTGTAAAGCCCCACAGCTGTCAAGTCCTGCTGATCATGCCCAGGTGTCCCTGCCAACAAGACCCAAAGTGGGTCAATATCGGATCGACGGTGACAGAAGCCCAGAAATTGCATGATCTTGATGTTCTCTTCAGTGGGCAACTTCCAGCCACACCTCAGAAGCCCCAGCCCCAGTCCACCAATGGTCCTTTCGCTGACCGGGCTGCCAATTATACGATCACCATTGAACAAACGTCAAACCCTGAAACAAAGAACAACTTCGGGGTCGCGAACAGCCGCACAACGTACAGTTGCTTATCATTGATTTGAGAGGTAAACATATCCGCTAATCCCTTTACCATGCAGGTGGTACCTATATAATTCGAATCATAAACTCCTGGACACGGGGCATCAGCCTCTGGGTCCCTTCGACAACAAGATTTCCGCCCTTTACATGGACGGTGCCCCGTGTCGCGTTCAAATATTGATATCAGATCCAACACATAAAACAACAACGGATATCCACTTCACATATCTCACTGGAGAGAAGGTTCAGCCAACATGGGACTCTGGCAACCCACCGAATATCAAAGGGACGAGTCACTCTGGCCGTGGGCCTGAATGGGATAAATTGTACAGCTGCAACACTCACGCCGGAGATTGGAAGCCATCAACTCCCGTCAGTACATATTTCCGCACTTTCAATTGTACTTTCTACGGCTACACACCTTAAACATATTTGAACATCGCTCAATTAGTTCCACCGACAACATGGATGCCGTCGAAGTCATCATCGATGCACGCAGCTGGTTGATCTGAATTCCATGGGAGATTTATCGGCTTGTTTTGATGCACTCGACTCAACGATTAATGGATATGCGGAATGATTAACTCTCTCGTTCACATGCAATCCCTTTATTACACTGCTAGAAGCGTCAAATATTACAAGTTGGATTGATTACAACAATTCTAGACACTGATTCTAGTATCGCGTTTTGAATCCGCAACGGCTTATTCTCTAACGAGTCGCCCATCGACCATCTTGTACTTGATTTCGCCATTGACTGGCTTCAGAGGTGCCTCCTCTTCTTCAATGTCGTCGTCCCATCCGTCTACCACCAGACCGTATGTCCTCACGGGGTATAATCCCTTCGGCATGCCCCTCTGCAACTCCTGCGCAATCATCTTCAACCCGGCGCGCTCGAAGATCTGCCTGAACTTGCCGTCGCTCCTCGTGACGCTGCTGTCCGTTTCGTCGAAGATATCCAGGCCGTTCGGGTCCGTGCTCATGTTCTCCTTGACGACAATCCACCCGCCCTCTGCGACAAACGGCTTTATCCTCCTGAAGTAATCGATCAATTGCCGATCCGTGAGCTGGCCCAGACACCACTGGTTCCAGATGACAGTGTACTCCCTACCTTCTCTTGGTGTCCACTTCTCGAGCCCGACGTTGTATATGTCTCCCACCACGCCCTTCTGCCTCAACTCCGCAAAGTCTTCGCCCGAGGTAATCACGTCGGTGAGCTGCGTTACCGGCTCCACGATATCCACCACCTCCGCAACCTTTCCCAGAAACCCCTTCGTCAGGCGCCCAATACCCGCGCCACAATCCACTACGCGCGGCAGCGGTCCCGTCGTGGGACTGAATTTCTTGCTCTTGCGCCGCAACTTCGTGAGGAACTGCGTCGAGCCTTGGAGATCTACACGCGACACCTGCGGGTACCCGCCTAGTACACCATTATTATCAGCGCTGACGCCCGACCAGTATCGTATCGCGTCCTCCTGGTTGATCTGCGCGTCGATGGGCGGGCCGCTCAGCGCGGCGTCGAGCATGTCATCGACGCTCGATGCGCCAGTGGGAGAGGTGGGCGAGTCGAGTCCGGTAGGGCCGTCGAAGAACAGCTCATGTTGCGTAGATTTGGAGAGGCGGCGCGGGGCGTGGTATGGCATTTAGGTTGAGTTATTGGAGTTGTTGTCGCATGCTGGCTTGCTTGTTTTGTGGAGGAGGGAAGGGAAAGTCTGGGGTCATCAGGCGACGCGAGTTTGTGGGGAATTGTGGGTCTGGGGGAAATTAGAGTCAAAGCTTCGACTTCACCTCATGCAGCTTGTCTTTAATTAGCACATTCCACACTCCGCAGCGTGGTGTGCTCCACTGCTCAATTGCTCTCGCCTTCCTTCGCAATGGCAGCGACACTGTGCTCGTCTTGTCTGCGAAGACAACTCCGCCGCCAAATCCACCTATCCAAACCCAAACCCTCAAATCTTACAAAGTCGACATCACAAGCACACCGTCCCTTCTCCGTACTCAACCGCCCACCACCAAACTACCCCGGCCATGTCCCGCTCACCAGCATCGAGCGCCTCGCCCTGGCCATCGGTAGCGCAATCGGCTCTATTCGCGACCCGCACCGGGGCGACCTCATCGCTGCGCTCGCCGAAGCAACTGCGAAACCGTACTTCATAACTCGTCTTCGCAATGCCATGCTTCTCGACCCTACCGGCCGACGCATCCTGAAAGACCGTCCGCGTATAACATCACAAACACTTAACTTGGAGAAGCTGCGCCAGCTTCCCGAGGGCAGTGTGGGCCGGACATATGTCAAGTGGCTCGACCGGGAAGGCGTGACGCCTGATACAAGAAGTGCAGTAAGATATATTGATGATGAAGAGGAGGCGTACGTTATGCAGCGCTACCGCGAGTGTCACGACTTCTACCACGCCCTAACCAGCCTCCCCATCGTGCGGGAGGGTGAGATCGCCCTAAAAGCATTCGAGTTCGCGAACACGGCGCTGCCGATGACGGGGCTGAGTCTAGCGGCACTGGCGACGCTGAAGCGCGGGGAGAGAAAAAGATTCTGGGAGGTGTATGGGCCATGGGCGTGGGAGAATGGCAGCAGGAGCAAGGAAGTGATTAATGTGTATTGGGAGGAGAGGCTAGAGGATAGCGTGGAGGATGTAAGGAGGGAGTTGGGCATTGAGGCGCCGCCGGATTTGAGGGAAATTCGGAGACGAGAGAGGGAGGAGAGAAGGAAGGCGAAGGAGAGAGAGAAGGCTGCGAAGGGTGCAATTGTATAGATACTTGTAAGACACTGGAAATCTCAAACTCATTCACATTACGACGTTGATCGTCTGGAGCTGCTTCTTTAACGTCACGTGAATGTAAGGGGTTAAATAAATGGCCAGCAATGTACGGAGTAGTTCCATTCGTATGTAAGTATGTCCTATTGCAGCAGCCAGCGTCTATCAGAGAATCCAGACACCCAGTGCATTTGGTCGTGCGCATTATGCCACAATAGATTCCAATCTTCCTCCATTGACAAACGAGTCTCCCACTGAATTTCTGAAGACGACGTAATACTAAGGAGGTTTTGTGCGTAAGTGCGAAATGAGCAGAGTAGCGAGATGCACAACAAAGCAGCAGAATGGTGAAATCAGAATATAAATCTAAGGGTATCATATCAGCATACATACAAATATCGCAATCAAGTTACCAAAGAAGCCTTTCATCATCTTCCAAACTCATCGTCAGGTCGTCAAAGCCCGGTAAGGTCACCATACCATTCCCACTCCTTCCATCGGCATGTGAGGAACTGTAGTTCTCCTGATTGCGAGACAACATGCCAGACAGCGGCATCCCAGACATCGCCGTATTAGTTAGACTTGGGTGGACTGCAGAACTCGACGGTATGGGCCTTAGCATTAGCAGAGGATTCATATGCAGTGCATCCAAGGAGTGGGCGATGGAGTTATCAAGGACGGCATTAACCAGAGCGGGTGCAGCTTGGTTGCCATGCTGTGAAATAGAATTGGTGTGTGGAGGGACGTAGTCGAATATATCCCGCCTGAGGGTAATTGGTTCATGACCAATGTCGTCGCTCGCTTCGAAATCTGGGAAGCCATCAAAGTCTATCGTCGGGAGGTGTAAATGCGAAGTTGAATGTAGTGCCTGGAGGATTGGAGCAGGTCGAGAAGCTGTCTGCGCCGCGCTTGTAACCACGGCAGGGTCCGCTGGAGTCGTTGTCGGTGGAATATCAGCTCCTTCAGACGTAAGAGTATCTTTACGAGCCAGAAGTGGCGCCGACGAAGCAGTCTCTGATTCCTTTGCTTTCTCGTTGGATGAGAATTCGGTCGCCACAAGAGTGAGATTTTCGTCAGTCGAGGGCTTCTTGCGACCACCGGCCTTGAACTCCTCTGGATATTTATTCCTGAATCGATCTCGCAAATCCGTGCGGCTTCGGTTGTCCAATTTCAAATCCGGATCGGACTGAATCTTGTGCCACTTCGGACCGTATTTCATGAATCCACGAAGAATGGCATCGTCTTCTTCCTGCGTAAATTTCACCCTTCCACGTCGTTCAATCTTCCTTTCAAACGCAGGCTCTGCTGAGGAAGAGGTAACTTGCTCAGAGATTTTAGTTCCGGGCTTCTTACTGGATTTGTTGGCCTGTGCCTCTTGTGCTTCAGTGGTGCTGTTCGTGGTAATCTCTGTCGAGACCGCAGTTGCTCCGTTTGTAGACTTCGTCACACTTACTGGAGGAGAATCTGTATCTTTGGTAGCGCGCTCGTCGGCTAGCTGTTCTCCTGCTTTCCTATACTCCTCTGGAAAGCACCTGCGGAACCGGTCCTTCAAGTCGACGGCCGTGCGGTCATTGAAATGATACTGAGGGTGGTTGAGAATCCTCTTCCATGCACCAATTCCAAAGTTCTTCACGCCAGCGACGAGGTCTTCACCCTCCTGTTCTGTCCAGCGTCGATAGCCCTTAGAAGTCTTTGCACGTTTCTTCGACTTCGCCGTCGCATTCACTGGAGAACCGGGTGTCTTTTCGAGTTCTTGTGGTTTGGATACAACATCTTCGGTAGTGGAGGAATTTGGTTGCAGATTTTCTTTGTCACGAGGGGTTTCATCTTCAGCTGTCTCTGGGATGGGAACCGCTGGCTCATGCTGCCTTTCACCCTGAGTTCTTCGTGACGCCTTACTCGGCAGTGTTCCAATCCAATCTCTGTCCACCGTTGATGCAGCAATACTGGGAAGCAGCACCGCATCTTCAGGTGGATCATGGAGGCCAGAAATGACCGGAGGGATTCTGTTTCTCCTTCCTTCCTTATTAACTCGTGGCTGAGGTTTCGGTAATGTCAGTCCAGGCCCTGCAGCAGACACAGATGCAGTTGGTAGCGACACTGGTGCCGCATTGGACAACTTGCGTCTCTTCCTGGCGTTGCCTGAAGACACTGATGACCTTCGTGAGGACGCAGGTTGATGAGGAGCAAGATTCGGACTACGACTGTCCTCCTCGTTCAGAACTTCTGCAAGGGGAACCGCAGACTTCACAGGCTTTGAAGGAGGGTTTGTGATCGTGCTCAAAGTCGGCAGGCGAGAGCTTGAGGCGTGTGCCCTCGTTTCACCACCAATGCCAGCAGCAGAGCCACTCCCTCCAAGTGGTGCCAATACAAGCGCATTTTGTGGGTCTGTGATATATTCCAACGAGGCTTGCAGCGGCTTCTTCCCCGTGTGCACAGTGGTAAGCTGAGGCGCTATCGAGCTAAGGGGTACGAGCTGAGGGCGGTCATGGTTTAGAACCTCTTTCAGAGGTGCTACCTTCGTTGGTGTACGTGGTGTATCGGCGCGCTCATTCTCGCGGTTCCATGCCGCCAGGTGGAGGAGGGATTCGATTCTGATGCCTTCCATCCGGTGTGTGTGGCATCGTGAGAGGCTATTATGCAGTTTTGTCTGGTGTTGGAGATTGATTGTGCGACGTTGGGGCTGCTGAGAGTTAGCCTTTCATATGGCACTGGCTAACCAATGATGGCTCTGGATACGGAGTAGAGCCCAGACTCATTTAAGTTTGGGCACTCGATACCGCAAGCCTAGGTGGTAGGGCACCTAGACTTGCGGTACAACTACGTACCCAACTCTGGGGGCGGCCCCTGCGGCACGAGGCGGGCGTAACGCCGAAGTCCGGCCATCTCCGAGGTCAAACATTTCCTTATCGATACGGCACCTGATGGAGGTTCAAAGCTTCGGAAGCTCCAGCTTCTGCATCCAACGCGTCTTCAATCGCGTCTGACCGTCAGAAAATCCATATCTTCATCATTGAAGCATCATGCCACCGCCGCCCGCTCCCGCTGCGGTTTTCAAACCCACTCACAGCCGAAATCCGTCCAACGTTGCCCCCGTGCCGGTGAGATCGGATAGCAGAGCTTCGAAGAAGCCCGACAAGCAGCCTGCTGGGCCGGAAGTACACTATACACTGCTGATACGGCTGCCATTCCCAAGGGGAGACTTTGTAGACCCTCCTCAGGTAATATTGAAGCTTTAGCCGCATGGGATACTGCATAACTAGCACGAGAGCTGACAAGGCGCATTGCAGGTTGAATGGGACGCCGTAAAGGACCAAGCTCTTTGGGAAATCATATCGAGAAGCTCGAAGACAAGTGAATTGGATTGTAAGTACTTATTGATCCGGAATGCGTTCTATATGATCGAAACAAGAAGCTAACGCGCTGTTCGACAGGGGAAGAACTGTAGGCACTTACTTTGCATCCATCGGGCTGCTCACGCGCAATAACTTACTCGAGTCTCCAGGGCCTCAAATTTCAACGTACCACATGCATTCATTCTCCAGCAAGCAGCATGGCTGTACGAACGACACCTCTCACACGTTCGCGCTCAAGTGCGCAAAGTTGCGCCAGCTACAAGCTCGAGTCCTGCACCAGGAGCAACATCAGGCAGTGGAAGTGGAAGCGGAACAGTCATGGGAGGAGTTCCAATGAAGAGGTTAGGCAGTGGAGGATCGCGAGCTCCTTCTGCACTTTCTACGCGATCAAGAGATAGTCCGGTCCCTCGAGTTGAAGGAGGCGCATCTGGGACAGGGACACCCAGGCCGAGCCAGGTCTCGCGGAATCCTTCAACTACAACCATTACACAGTCTCGCATCACACAACCTCAAACATCTGGTACTAACGTTCCGCCAAGCCCAAGACAGCCTATCCAGCGTTCGTTTCGCTCTTCACTAGGAAAGAAGCCAGAGTCTGCAGCACCATCAAGACTCGAGACAGGACAGGGGAAAGACGGAAAGCTGCCGCCTACAGCATCTGCACTATCAGCTACGAGCTCACCAGCATCACCAGACTCCGACGAATCCTCGTCTTCGGAAGATGAGCCTGTCGGACCGCCCGGTGTACGTCGGAGCCAGATATTTCGGCGAGGCCCACCGAGATTTAACGCACAAAAGCCTACACTCGACTCTGTGGACGACGAATCAAGGGGCGAAGATGACGAAGACGACGAAGACTCAGGCACATTTCTGCCTTTCGCGAACGCCGCAAACGCCGAGACAGGCACTCCACGCGTAGTTCCGCGAGCAAAAGGTAAAGAGAAGGAACCGCAGGACCTAGGCGGCACGTTAAAAGAGGAAGCACAACCGCTGCTCAAAGGGCCAAGCATGATGAGACAGGCACATGGCAGACAAGCCTCGCTACCCGGCACCACAGACACAAAGGGCAAAGCACCTCTTCGTGACCGGGACATCGAGAGTTCCATATCCTCCGCATCGTCACTCCCCCAGAACGACGGCGCTGCAGCACGTATGCGTAGTAGCAGTGCTGGTGCGCGTCGCAAGTTCGGTCCACTAAGTCCGCACCATCGCGCGGAACTGGCGCGGCTGAGTCCGCGGAGAGGTGGGAGCAGTAGCGGGCAAGCCCAGGGAAGTGAGGGGACTCCAAGCATGGGGTCGAGTTTCAGTGATTTGGATGGTAAGTTATGCACTGTTTTGGAGTTTCGTACAATGTGTTACTAATATCAGGCAGACGCGAGCATCTCCCAATCCGCACTAGAGGAGGCGCTGTTGAGCAAGATGAATCATGGCGGACTGGCGAGCCGGATGAGTACGCTGAGCCAGGCAGTGAGGTCTAAATACCTTTGACATTGTACCTGGCGGTAGCTGCATAGCTAGAGATAAGAAGAGTACGAGCAGTCCGCTCGCTAAGAGCCCTGCCTTCAAATGACACCGCTGAAGTGTCTGTCCAAGGCCAACATCAATTCAGAACTATGTTTGCAATCGATTCGTGATGTCTATGAAGAGGCTTCTCCTCATTGCGAGCTTGTTGCTGCCAATGCGCTCGCGCCGTTGATATAACTCCCAGAGTTAGAGTCTTCTACACGGTAAGCTTCCGGGCGTCCAGACCCGCTTGTTTTCTCGATCAGAACTCAGATAACCCAACGAAGCCGTTCCCAAGTCTAATCACAACTTCGGTGTTGCATTGTGAAAGCGGTCTGACGTCTACATCAGTTGGGACTCACAAATCATATCTCACACAATGCCAAAAGCGCAGGTTATTTGAATAGCTTTTTCTTATTCCTCCTAGACGCACTGCGCGTCCAGAACTGTCGTCAACGACGTCATTAATTACAGCTGTGTATCCCCCGCGCTCTCGCCGCAGCGCGAAGAAGAAAGGCGGACGGTCCATAGCTCCGCAGAAGATTTTTGAGAGGAAAAAGACCTCCATAACGTACGAAAAGAAAAAGGGCACAAAAAAAGAGACCCTAAACGACGCCGCTCATGTATATGCGGGAAGGACAGACAATATTCTTCAACGGCGGCGAAAGCGTGCCGACCAGTGCAAAAAAGAGAAAGAGAAAGGAGTAAAAAGGGTCGAAGTAAGACAAAACAAAAGATTTACAGCCCAAAGGAACGCAGCTCCCTTCTGTACACACGGACAGTCCTAGCCTCAGGGTATAGTCCGCCCCAATTCACAGCCTAGCTCCACCAAGAATCGAATGGCCTCCAAACCTGTGCAACACCCTCTTTCTAGCTCACTCAGTGAGCAAGTTTAGATGGCATCAGGATATCTACCCTGAGGTGTCATCCCACCGTACGGTCCGCCCATTCCACCCTTTGGCGGCGGCCCCATCCCCGAGCCTCCTCTTCCTCTGAATCCGCCTCTGCCACCTCTGCCCGGAGGAGGACCCATTCCGGGAATTGAGAAGTCAGGGTTGGCTCCAAGGAGGACGTCTTCTCTCTGCGAGGCTCGCCTCATCTGCTGCGGAGGCGGTCGTGGTCCCATTCCCATTCCCGATCCAGGTCCCGGTCCGGGTCCCATTCCCGGCCCCGGCCCTGGGCCTAGTCCTTCCCAGTTCGGGTTGATACCACGCTGGCTGACGCTCGTATAGTGGCTCGTTTCGCTCTCGGCAGGGGATCTCGCGCCTTCTGCTAGACTCGAGGAACTGCTGTCTCGCTCGAGAACGGCGGTTTGTGGTGCCAGGTGGTCTCCCTGTGTTTGGAGCTGTGGTTTGCCTGGGCCTACGCCGGCCATCAAGGCGCTTGGGATGGCGGCTGGTGGTGGTGAGGAAGATTGCATTTGTGCGGCGGATTGGGCGGCGAAGGTGGGATCTGGGTCTTCATAGTAGGAATTTTCATTCCGTAATGTCCTCACTGGCGCCTCGTTAACTGGGGAGTGTGCGATGGGAGAGAGCGCGCGGCCAGCGACCGCGGAGGATGATTCGGTGTGAGGAGTTCGGAGGGCCGAGGCGGTAGAATTCGAGGGACCAGAGGAAGGTCCCGGCTCATTCCATCCAGCGCGTGCGGGAACGAATGGCCTAATGAATTGTCAGTTGGAGTTCAAACTCACGATGCAGCTGATAGTGAAACGAAGGCTATGGAAGGCAGAGCTTACTCTTCAGAATAGGTACTGGTTGGGCTCATGACGCCGACATCATCACTTTGTCTCTGCTGCTGCATGCCGATCATGCCTTGAACATCAGCATCGCTGTCTCTCAGTCCAAAGTTTTGCCGTGTGGGGCTAGGCAGGCCTCTCCTTGCGTCCATCTCTACTGCTTGTCCGATGGGTCCTTGTGGGTCGTCTATGCTCGGTCTGTTCGGTTCTACAGGCGACACGTCTCCTCGCTGAGTTCCAATGTATGTACTTCCACCATACGGACCCGCTGAACTCGGAGCACTGGGTCCAGGACCAGCATAGAAGCGATTCTGGCCCTCATATCCTGGTGGTGGGCCTCTTTGCATACCACCTCTTGGCATCATCGGTCCTCCTCTTCCTGGAGGGCCATAACCGTAACCCGCCGGGCCTCCCCTCATACCACCTCTTGCATAAGGCGCTCCTCTTGGCGGATAACCCCCTCTCGGTGGATAACCTCCCCGTCCGTAAGGAACTCCACCTCCCCTCCCTCTTCCATAGAATTGTGGCGGTCCACCGCTTCCTCGCGATCCTCTTGAACCAAATGAACCATCAGAGTTTTGGTGCTTCAAAGGTGGTTGTGGCATTCCTGCGCCCATCATGGCATATCCTGGTCCCATACCTGCATTGGGTGGAGGACCTTGCCCGTATGGATCCCTTCTCGGAGGCGAAGCGCCATAAGGTTCATTTATATTCCCCATTCCCGGTCCTCTCCAGCCCCCTGTGCTGCCGCTTCTCCCTCTTCCAGGAGCTGCGGCTGCTCCACTCAATGGCATCCGCTCTTCACCACTGTTCTTCTTCTGGAGATCGAATGTTGCGAATTCAGCCTCCTTTTCGCTTCCAGGACTCATGCCAGCGCTGGGCAGCGGGGGCGGGCTCTCGGCCTTCGGGAACTCCGACAGCGTGCCGAATGTCGATGGTGGACCGACTGCTGAGTCCATTTGCATATCGACTTGTTCGCGCTGGTTGTAGTAGTTCTCGCCACTCATCTCTGCATTTTCGGCAATGCGCTTCTTCCGTGCTTTCCGTGAGACAAGAGTCCGACGCATAGCGCAAGTGAGAACCATGGAGGCAAGAATTAGAATCGTAGCCGCGAGAACAATCCAGCCACCCCATTGTACGTGCGGTACGAAGACGAGTATGTCAACCAGGAATGCCAAGAGTGAGACGAGGACGGTTGGGATGGTGAAGATAAGGAGAGCGAGTAGGTATCGTGGAGAGTGTGCGGGAGAGTGGAAGTGTGCCGCAACGGAGAGCCCGAAGCAGATGAGGGTGAGGAAGGCGGCGACAGGATGGACGACGAGGATGCTGGACAGCGAGTGACGTGCGGATGTCGGAAGTGAGAAGTTGTCGGCGGAGTTATCCTCTGTTAGGCCATCTGGAGAGTTTACTGTAAGCACACGGTTCGGTCTATGGCCATACTATTCCATAGTCTATAGATGATCTCATTCCAAAGGTCGAATGTTGAAAATAATAGCTTACTGTAGCTGTATCCAACTCCAATGGGGCTGCAGCCCGTTGGCTCACAGAACCCAAACACGCCAAATTTCGTGCCTTTCCATTCCGCCAACGGGATTGCTTTGATGATTGGTGTGCTCAGCGTACTCAGCAGCAGTAACGCAAACGCTGCGAGGAAGAGTATCGCCAGCGGCGTCGCCGGCCGCAACATATTGGCGGCGGCCCCTTCGCGTCGTTATCGCCCCGTATTTGAGCAGTTCGGTGGTAAGGGCCGAATTCGTCTTTTCGGAGTAAAGAAATTATTTAGTAGAGCTGCAGGAGCGGAATTGTCAGTGTCCAGGGTTGTATGAGATCCAGCAGCCGAGCCTCTTGAGATCTTGGAAAGCTTCTTGGTGTCGAATTCCCATGTGCAAGCAGACGTACAGCAGATCTGCGGCAGCTATTCTTCCGATTGCATTAGCCCTCGCCAGTGACGAAACAGACGTCGAGAGATGAAGGTGCGTGAGGATTGCGTAGGGGATTGGACGTTCGATACGTGCGACGTCTGGAGATCGGAAACCAGAAACGAGCGGATCCAGTGGTAGGTACGTATTCGCAGAGCCACGTTCGGGGTGCGGCGCGTGCGCGTAAAGATTAGGTTCAGGTGAATAGCGGCTGATGTCGAACGAATAATTATTCCGAGTCGTTCTGGAAGCGCTGGAGGGAGCGGCGCCGCGGTGGCGGGAGGTATAGGTTTCGCAGCGTGGTGGTGAGATGGGGGGTGGGTGTGAGGAAGCGAATGGCCGAAGTTGGAATTCTGGCCCACGGCCGCTAGCAGCCCGCCGCACCGCAAAGCGTACGCAATTGATGAGGCAGTGAGGCCTCCAAAACGCACCTCTGCAGCTCTGCTCCTTCACCTTCCAACTTTGCGGCTTGGACGGTGGCCAGACACTCGTGCAGCCACTCCTTCTCCCCGCAAGCCGCTCCAGCAGGCGGATTATTGGCCGAAAGCTGTACAAGACTCCCGTCTCGCAGCGTGCATGAGGAGGTGGCAGGGGAGGGGCCTGGGAGGGGAAAGAGATACGGTTGTTCGGTCAAAGCTAAGGAAGGCTATCGCTTATTATTGCTTTCAACCCGGTCCAGCATTTTCCTCCCGTGTCCTCCAAGTGACATTTCGCAGTCAGACCAGAACGATCACGATGGGGTCGCTGTAACAGCATGAGGCGATGATAGCCGTGGGTTTGATCGTCGCAGACGTGCCACTGACAACCCGGGTCGCCTCCCATCTCCACCACGAGCCACTGGCATGGTATGCAGCTAAATCAACTCTGACGCCCTTCTTCCAAGCTGGAGGAGCTCGAGGCTGGCTTTGTGCTGTAGCGAGAGCTGCACCTCCCAGCATCCACTTCCAAATCTGTATCCATCCTTCTTTCAGCTCAACAGGAGCAATCGTTGCCTCAAATTCTCAACTCTGATCATCAGCAAATTTTAAAATGAGCCTCCATCAAAAAGTTCCACATCCACTTTTCGATATCACGATAGGCTTACGCGCGTCGGTACCAGCAGGCGTCCCATGCACTCACTAGACTCCGCTCGCCAATTTTCTGGAAGCTTTCCGCAAGTTCTCCAAATTACCAACAAGGAAGGTCGACCGCCCATCTGCACACCTTGTCCGTGCTCACCATCGCACATAAGCGCCTCCATTGGTGACAACCTCCCTTTTACGAACTATCGAAAATTCCTTGACTTCGGGGAATATTCCTCTGAGGCTCTGACTGGCGACACATGACCACATTGACGGAGGTCTGTTCCAGCTCACCGGAGTAGAAATCCTTTCGGACTTTTAAGCCGCCTCTTATAGATACAGGCACGGTGCTCTGCCAGGGGCATCTGGAGATTTGATTACATGGTCACAAAGCACAGAGCTGCCAAGAATGGCAACATCATCATAAGGCTTTCCATGGAGATATCCAGAAGTGGAGTTTGTCCCCCTTTTCACATCTCAATCCAAAATGCACTCAGCGTTCGTTACAAAAGAGACATCCCGTCGCCAAACAGGTTACACGTGATCAAGTTTCAGGAGAGTCCCCGACCTCCCTCGTTTTGAAGTTGTGTAGCTCTGCAGCAACTACCCGAGCGTACAAAGCCGTATAATTAGGAATTGTAGAGCTGTTAAAGTAGCTGCATGCTGAACTAGGTGCGCAGCCCATCATTGCACGAGAGCGTTGTCGCAGGCCGGATACCCCACCTCACTCTGACGGCCTTGAAAGGCACGTTTCGGTAATATCTGATGCACCTCCGCAAAGACGAACTTTCATTGCTTTCCAACCATTTGACGTCTATTTCTATTCCAAAATCGGAAAATATTACAATAGTTTTGCATCTCATTATCTGTCTTTCTACGTCGCCACCAAAATGATGAGATGCAGCGTTTCAAGACTCGCTCGAGCATCTAAGCTCTCAGCTCCTCCAAGCATCATCAGGACACAATATCTCGCGACCCATGCCGGTACCAGTGCTACGAAAAATGAAACATCTCCAGGAATGTACCCTCCGGACAAGACCGCACGAGCGAATCAGAGCATCCAAGAAGTCAACCATCTCCCCGGTTTCAAATATGGCGCATATCCAGCGTCGGGCACGCAGACAAAACCGATCAAACAGATCCGCCTGCCCAAGTTCATGAGTCTAGAGCACGAGAGAGAGTTCCGCAAGCTCCATCATGCCGCTGCTCTCCGCTGGCTCGGCTACAATGGCTACAATAATGAAGGCGCTGGTGGGCACGTGTATGATATCCTGCGCATCCATATATTCACAACAGACTGATTCACGACTTGTAGAACTGTGCGCGACCCAATCTTGCACGAGCATTTCTGGATCAATCCACACGGCAAATCGTTCAAGCACATGAAACCCGAAGATTTATGTCTGGTCAACGACCAGGGCGAGGTTGTTGAGGTCGACGGAGCAGGTGGCAAAGGAAACATGCATACTGTCAACCCAGCAGGCTTTGCGATTCACAATGCGCTGCATAAGGCGCGACCGGATGTGCTGGCCGCAGTACATTGTCACAGCGTGCCAAGCAAGGCGTTTGCAAGTATCGGCTGCGAACTCGAACCCATCAGCCAGGACGCCTGCCGGTATGTCACTCTCCATATCCTTAAGTATCAGCACCAATAACCTAACGCATCTCGCAGCTTCTACCAAGACCACTCCCTCTACGCCTCCTTCGGTGGCATTGTCTACGCGCACGAAGAGGGCGCACGCCTCGCGCAGGCTCTGGGCGACAAGAAGGCCGTGATCTTACAAAACCACGGTATCCTCACCGTTGCGAAGACTGTCGACGCCGCTACGTTCTTGTTCGGCGCGATGGACCGCTGCATCGAAGCGCAGCTTATGGCGGACGCGGCGTGCGCGGGCCGCGGCACGACGACGAAGAAGATTGGCCATGAGGAGGCGGAATGGACGAGGAACGTGTATAATGATGAGATGACGTATATCATGTTTCAGTCTTGGTGAGTTGCGGCGAGATAGTGGGATGATACAGATGGGAGTGCTAACTATGGTGTAGTTTCGAAGATGTGGTGAAGGCTTCGAATGGCGAGTTGTCGATGCATGTCGAAGGCGAGCTTCCGAGGACCGATTGAAGAGATGGCCCAGATGAGATCTTATGAGATATGAGCACACCGACCATGAGCCATGAGGTATGGGACTCCAACGATACATAATCTCTGAGCAGGATCTTTTTCTAATACAGACAGATGCGTTTGACCTGCCTCCAAAGGGTAGAAACCCATTATTGGATGCTAAACTATCAACCTAGTCGACTTCTGTTACGTTATGAGAAGACGTGTAAGGAGTAATTACAGAGTCTAAGGAGTTTAATTCTGCAAGTACGGTCTGAGGAATGTCAGAACAGAAGCGACGAGTAGAGATGGTGTACATGAGAGGTAACGAGCAATGAACAGCAACAAAAAATTGCTAGCTTGATATGGAAAAAGGGCTTCTCGAGTCAATCTGCGTTACTAACATAACAGTCTTCCCAGGAGGGTTCCTCCGCGCTTGTAGGAAGTAATGTGTTTTCAACATTTGCATGTCCCACCCGGGAAAAGGCCATGATACGGTGTACGAGTAAGATAAATCCCATATCATCTGATTAATTTTCATCATCCGCTTCGTGCAATCGTTCAACCAACATTCCATACATTTCTCACTCTGTGCTGTCGCGTGCTCATGCGTCTCACTTGGTTTTCGCATTGGCAAACGATTCCACATTCCATGCTGACTGACAGCTTTATCTCCTACTTTATACATAATCCTCACCAAGTGAGCGTACAGCCACTATGCGGATCCGCCCTGTGGCTTGTATCAACAAGCGTCACATCACCCTTAATCGTCACATCCGGCGGCTCCCCGAGACCGACAAGGCTCAACGACCCAGCCGGAGCATCGACCATGGGAACGGGATCACTGTTCGGCAGTCGGTGCGTGGCGGGTACATTCTGGCCCACAAGAAAGATGCTGTTGCCCTGGCCGGCACTCAACGCCTCGGCGATGATGGTGGTATACTGGTGCGAGATCTTGTCGTGGTTCGGCTCGACGGACTCGAAGCCGCCGGTGATGTTCTCGTTGAAGAAAGCCACGACGGTGGCCTGCGCGACGCACTCGATTGCGTTGCTCGTCGCATACGGGTCCGGAACATTCGAGTCCTGGTCGTAGTTGTTCCACCAGTTGTCCGAGGACGAGAGGGGGTTGTCGGAGTCTATGGGGTCGGCACGTTACAAATCATGTTAAGGGGGATAGGAAGAGAGAGGATATAGCACGACAAGAAAGTGACGAGAGCGAGGAAGGTTCGTGACATACATGCTCCGTTCAAGTCGAGACTGTGAGCAGTCTCGTGCACAATCACGTTCGCCATGTAATCGATGGGCCCAATGAAGGTGAGGCTTCCGTTCCACTCGAACGCCCAACCGCCATCACCGGGCACGACATTGACGTGGCGAACCCACTGACGCATCTGGATCGGCAGTCTGCCAAATTGGCTCGCCATCGAATCGATAGTGATTCCAGCATCTTTGTGATGGCAGAACACCCATGGATCGGGACACTTTGAAACGCGTTAGTATCTGACGCTATGAGCGTGGAAGATGGCGATGCCGGCGTGACAAACGTCTGCATAATGAACGTTGTACACCAAGAAGTCCGAAGGATTAAAGCTGAGCCCTCCCACACTGGTGACTATGGTCTTGGACTCTTGAGGGATCCAGCCATCTCCCCACTTGTCTAGTGTGTATGGAGTTGTTGCCATATTCGCAAGGCCTTCCCCAAGATAGGCAAGGTCATTTGCCAGAGGCGGCTTGGTCAGGGCAATGCTGACGTCGTGGAGCATGATTAATATGTCTGTTTAAGGAAATTTGGGATAGTAAGAGAGGGAATAGAAACAAGTTGTCAATTAGAAAGTCTTTTAACTACTAGACAAGTTTTACACTGGCGAGTGTGTAGAGTTTGCGGTCCTTTCTCCGGCTCTTAAATAAGAACAGACAGCGCAATGGAGCACATAGTTACCATCCAGCCAAGAACACCCGATTCCGCATGAGTGTTGATGGACCAGTCCGGCCCCTATGAGCCTGAATCCCTGAAATTCGTTCCTGCTAGAGATGTTGCGTGACACAATCGCAGTTATTGGTAGTGGAGAACCTTCACGAGCTTGGAAGCCAAGTACCAAGAGAAAAAAGAGAGCTAAGCACATGATACTAGAGCTCGGCGCCGAGGAAGGATCAGATAGCGTCTTATATAAAAGGTGAAGGGGATATCGTAGTAATATCGGTGGTTGATAAGGTAAACTAACTTAATGTGGTTCGCAACTTGATCTGGACATCAAATTTATTCGAACCACTTCAGATAGGCGCTTGGATATCCTCTTAAGCGCAGTTCAGCTTGTCTATGAGAGTTGGTGTTAGCTGATGATGGTCATAGAGCGTCCACCGATTTCCACTGCTTGGGTAGCATCGTCCCTAGGGGGCGCTAAACCCTTTCTAAGCTGTCCTTGAAGTTGAACCTCTGCTTCAACCGTGAAGATTTTAATTAGTCGACAATTTGAAATAAGACGTAATAGTTCGTGAAAACGCATCTACTGCCTGGAAAACTCCCTACAAAAATCCGACGTGAGTCAGCATCTCCAAGAAGCCACACATAGCAAGCGTGAGGAAACCAACTCGTGTAGTTCGCTGAAGCTTCCGAGGGCGCTACTTGGCGCAGAAAGCTGAAATTGGAATGCTTCAGCCTTCGTACTTCTGCAAGTAATCTGTTTATCTTTATCCGTCTTCAGTAATTTAGGTATTGGTTTGGGCAGCTAGAGGATGGGAGGCCTGGAACGTCACACAGAGAAGTATGATGTGAACGGCCGATGCGGAGGTACGAGAGATTCACAAATGGACAGGGAATCCTTGTAGGAGTGCAAAAGAATTTCGACCGGTTAGGACATTGCTTAATTTTCAGATGCATTCATGCCATTCCCATGCTATGAGAACATGATTGGAGTCTTCAACCTCATGGCCACTACGATTTTGGGCCAAATGCTGTCATGTAAGAGTCACCGAGCCCCAGCGCCGGAAACGTAATAGGAAAGGCTTTTCCTTGTGATCCCTTAGTGGCCAGCAAGCTGCTGCGCCCTCCTCCTGTCACGCTCTTCCGCAATGGAAAGCTATGTGTGTGTTAGAACTGCACTCATTGAAACACTTCGTAGTATGTGAAGCTCACCTTGACACCCTTGCCCTTCGGCAGACTGATCCACGGCTTCTCTTGTCCGATGACGAAGACATTGGACTCCCGAGTTGCGAACTCGTTGTCAACGGCATCCTTAATGTGCACAATATTGAAACCACCGTCGTGCCTCTCACGGTGAGTGATGACGCCGACACGACCCATGTTACGGCCACCAGTCGCCATGGCAATGACGCCAGTATCGAACTTGATGAAGTCGGTGATCTTGCCAGTCGCAAGGTCGATCTTGACCGTATCGTTGACCTTGATCGCCGGGTCGGGGTAACGGATCCTACAAAAATCCAATCTCCATCAGTATATTGCATCACCAAAACTTGGTCCAACGGCTGATAGATGCCGCGAGCAGGAATACTCACGTCCGCGCATCATGCGTAACCAAGAATGGGACTCCGCCCTTGCCCAGCTGGACCCTCTTCACCTTGCCCAGCTTGTATTCGGCCTCCTCGTTCGAGATGCGGTGGACGGTGAAGCGACCCTTGGTGTCATAGACCAAGCGAAAGTGCTCGCCAGTCTTCTCAATCGAGATGACATCCATGAAGCCGGCGGGATAGTTCACATCGGTGCGAACCTTGGCGTCGACCCTGATGAGGCGCTGCATCATAATAGCCTTGGTCTCGCGGCCGTTGAGGGCGTACTTGAGTCTGTCAAAATCCCGAACCCGTCAGCATTGCTCAATCTTCCAAATTTCTAAGGCAGAATGCTTAAAGAGGGGTATACGAACCTGTTCCTGATGAAGATGATCAAGGGCATGCAATCCCTCGTCTTGTGCGGGCCTGGAGATGGCTTTGGCGCATACACACCGGACAATTTGTCCAGCAGCCAATGGCGCGGCGCGCTGAGGCGCTTTTGGTGCTTCTTAGGACCACGACCCATGATTGCGGTATTGTGCTATCACGGATGTCGAAAGAAGCGAAGGTGGTTGTAGGTCCAATGTAGTGGTGCTTCGAGCTGTCGTGTGTGGGTTTTCAAAATTTCGCTTAACTGAAGTCTTGGCATTGCTAGCCTAGTCACGTGCACAACCGCAGACCGATAATGTACCGAAACTAATCCGGACAAGTAACTCTCTCGGTACGCCATACGATGAAAAAATTATTGCCTTCGTTGAGCACTATGGACTCCTATAACCATTGCTCGTCCTGTACCTAACGCGCTCGAGCCTATGTCATTCCTTACTCACTCTTGGTCTTCTGTCCGTTACTGTACGGAACATGAACAGCCCTTCATTTTCAGATCATGAATCCTCGAAAGAGGCCATTCTAGAGCTCACGACCGCTTGAGCTGCCAGGACTAGTACCCTGGTCTGCTTGGCTCTTCTTGAGGTCCTTTGCTATTTGTCGCAGCTCCTTATCGCTCTTTTTCTTGTTCTTCTCCTTTGCCTGCCGCTCCAGCTCCATGAGTTTCTGCTTCTCTTCTATAACTATCGTCAGCCTCTACTTTGATATTAACCAAGCATTGTGTCTTCCTACCTTTCGACAGCGTACTGGTGAGGGCACCAAAACCTGGATCTGGTAAATTGAAGCTGATAAGTTTGCGCTCCACGCACTCTCGAACTCCTATGATCATGTCGTAGGGCATTGTGTCAAGGATGAAGAAATTGGATTGCCAAATATGAGTGCCACCTCGCAGATGCCAATTCAGTGTGATCTCACCACGAACTTTAGTGTGTGTGCCATCGCCAAGCGTCACCGCTATCTCGCTCGCTGTGGGATATGCGATTTGATGGTGGATACCCCATTCCTCCAGTCGTACCCGAAGCACGAAATTGTAATCTGCACCAGTATCTAGCCGTGCCACGGCAGGTTTCGATTCATCACTGACATCGACGTATGCAATGCGTGCCACAAGCGCTATTGTCCTTTCGTCACTTCCTCCTCCCGCATTGACGTTACCGAGAAGGGCATTCCGGAAATCATTGCGAATCATTGCTAGTGGCTTATTTGCTTGGCCATTACTAGCATAGTCGTGGTCGTCGTCATCGTCGCTGGAATCTGAACTCCTTTATGAGTACAATGGGGCTCTCTATAATGGGACGAGGCTCTTGGCTCTTTACCATGAGATATTTCAGAATCACGAAGTCTTGTTTTAGACTGCACCACGTGCTCTTGTCTCGGATATGACAAGGTTTCATTCCTTTCCATTTGGGCTTCGAGAGTCAGGCTCTGAATGCCTTCATAGCTTGTGGGTACACGCTCGCCGTCCTGATAAACGAAGGCATTCTCCTGTTGTGAGTACACATAATATTTATGCCGCGCAGGATCCATGCTGAGCTGTTCATTATGTGTTAGGATCAAGGGCTTTTCGTTAATGTGGGTAAATGGCAAGGACTGCGGAGTGTGAAAGAGCTAGGACAGTATCGAGCGATAAATCCGTTCTTAAATCATTTGCACTTACACAAGGCTGCCGCCGGGCAACGGGGCGTACATCTGCAGAAATGCGGGTGTACAGCCTCAATGGAACCACTTTATACGACCTTGGCAGCCTTGCAGTCTCTCGGAAAGTCGGTTGAGGCATGTCTGGACGCTGTGACATATCTCAGTTCAGGAGAATCAACAATAACACTCATCTTACATACACAGTTAACGAATCCAATGAGTACGACTACGGTTGACGATGTCGCCGGCGGCTACCCTGGCCTTGCTCGGCAAATGGGAACGTATCCCGGTCTAAACATGTTCAAGCGATTCGCCGAGCTGAATGCAAGGAATCTGCTTTACATGCAAGCGGAGCTTCTGCATCTTCAGCAACGCCTGTTTGTTATCACGTCGCTGGATCACAACTCGCCAGACGGTACAGAACAGGCATATGAGAACCGCGCAAAAACCTTTCTTGAATCCGAAACAGCTGAGAGTAATGAGCAATGGAATGTAGTTGTTAAAGTTCGGGGGAAGCTAAGCGTATACAGTAAGACAAAGCGTATTGGTCAGAGAGTGGTCAACACAAGACACTGATATCCGAAAGATGCTGCTCTATTGCAGCAGGCGCAACTTCTCAAGCTTCCTGCTGCTCGGGGGCAAGATCTCGGTCTCTTGAATGAATGGCTCCATCACCCCGGAAAGGGAGGCAGTTTCCTCGAAGATGTCGAGGCCATGCCTTGGGACAGTGACCATATTAAGGATCTGGTTGCTCTGTCTCAAGGACCAGAGTTCGACAGCTTTACAAAAATGCTCGCGGGAAAATTTGTGCCTTGGATAATGGAGAAGTTTTATACAAAGCTTCAAGTATTTGCTCACGACTCTGCTTAGAGTTTGCATTGTATTGCTAAGCGAAACAGAAACTTGTCGGTTTCGAGACGACCGCCGTGCTAGATGTCAAAGACGAGTGGTTGGTGCCGTGGCGCGATCGATGAGCGTACTCCTCTCCACAGTAATGCCATCTTCGACAGTCCTCGCGCTCTATTTCATCCCGACCCTCCATCTCCGCTTGTGTTCCATTATGGCGTTCTCCTTCATATTTTCCACTGCTTTGGATATCTTCACAACCGCACGGTCAGTGGAGATCTTCGCGGCCACAGCAGCGTAAGTCCATTTCCACAATGGGTCCAATGCGGGGATGGATTTTAGACTTACAGTTTCCAGATATGCTTCGGTACAGGTCGTCTTTGTGGGCAGTACGAGTACGATCAATCAGGGAGCAAATCAAGCATAAGTTTTGATCACATTTCAATTCCCGAGGTTTGATTAGACAAGTACAGTGTGGATTGATATTCCGGTGGTCTGAGTGTAGTAACTACAAATCTATATACAGCCAAATATCTCTCTCTTTTCAGCTCAGGAATTCTATATGCAGGGAAATGTTTGCAATACCCAAGATCTGTCGGTCTCACTCAACCCTCAAACACACCGTGATTGAGCTCTATGCCCATTCCCTTCGCCATCCTCTTCATATTCTCCTCGATCTCTTGATCCATTCCACCACCTATGCCGAGCACCTGTCTAGCTCTATAATACCACCATGCGACGTCGCTGGCCCATAGCACAAGCCTAAAGACTAAATGTCTGCCGAAATAGCCGGCGCGCTGCGTTAGACTTAGGTCCTTGTCCTCCACAAGCGCTCTGCTGGCCCATAGTCCGGTAATTTTAATCCGATTAACGGGACTTCCGAGGAATTGATTATTCCCTTGCACAATTCGTAGGTTGCGACCGATGAAAATTAGCTCTCTTGGCCATTTGTTCTCATCGCCAAGAATCTGCCGGATGCCCTTCCGCATCTCTTGTTGCATGCGATAAGCTCTTTCTTGCTCGTCCAACCCTTCCTCTTCCCACTGTTTCTGCTTCCTCAGGGCGTTGTTGGTGCTCATGTCGCCCCCCGAATACGGCCTCATGAGCGTTGCGCTAGCAAAAACGTCTGGATTAGTGACGCCCCAGCTGTTCACGACATCTTTGATGGTCGCATTGTCGAAGCTGATCAGAGCTTTCCAGAAACGCGAATACTGGTGCTTGAACTCGGGCGACATGCGAATGTAGAGTCCATGGTCAATGAGCACGAGCTCCGGATTCCCGGACGGTAGGCGGCGGATGAAGATGTTCCCTGGATGCGGGTCGCAATGTACCAAACCCCAGAGAAACATCTGTGCGGAGAAGAGATCAACCATTGTAGTCATGATGGGCTTGTAGGAAAGACCTAGACCACCAGTTCTATTCGGGCCGCGCCATGCTGTGCGTTCAGGCTTCAGCTTCTCATTATTTGGATCGTTTGACGGAATATGGTCGATCTTCTCCTTGGCGGTGACTTCAGGTAAGGGTGCGCCTCCAGCTCCAGGGCTGCCGTTATGCCAGCCGCCTTCCCATGGTTTCTCGATGCCTTCTTTGTCCCAAAGTCGAATGCCTTCGATCCATTCCGCCGTCATGACTCGTCTTGAGGAGAGATTGCGGTAAACCTTCGGGATATACACACGACCTCTTAGGCGGGGCTCTGCTGCTACAAACTTTGCCATCTCTTCTGAGTTATTTGCTTCGTTGATGAAGTCCGTTTCCAGCATGAGGCGCTCGGAGATGTATGGGACCAAAACCTTGACTGGGAGATCAAACCACCAGCTATATACAGCTGCTACAACTCTATTCCAATGTCAGAACCTGTAATATCGGAAGGGGTAGATCCAAAGACTCACTTGAAAGACCACAAGTCCCATCCAACCTGTGTTGCAATCTCCTTCTTCTGAATCTTTATCGCAACCTCCCTTCCATCCCCTAATCGCGCCCAATGCACCTGTGCCACACTAGCACTTGCTCTTGCCGTTCGCTCCATTAGACCCTTACCCTCCTCACCACTGAAACTCACGCCAAAGGCCTCCTCCACGCTCATCCCAAAGTCTTCTCGCACAACCTTTTCTACATCTTTCCACTCATTTTGTGGCGCATCGTCAAACATCCTCGCAAACATCTTTTGGAACTGTGGAGGTAGGATCGCACTCTGCATCGCAATTGCCTGACCAATTTTGAGATACAGACCACCATTCTCGCGGAGGAGGTTGAATATGCGGGTGGCATTTCGAGCATGCACTTCCTCGATGCTATGTGCCAATGGAGGATGTGCACGAAAGTTGATCTTGTAGTCCAGCCCTATTATCAAGCCAGTGCGAAAAGTGCGCAAGCTCCGTGTGAGAGCGGACGAATTCCATGTAGTATCTGCGTAGTATCCCGCCGCGAGGAAGAGTGAGAGGTAGACGAGGCGGCGTGGCCATCGTCGTCGCTTTCGCAGACGAGGCTTAGGAAGGTCGGCAGGATTTGGAGGTGTGAGAGGAGAGAATTGCTGTGTCTGGATTGATCGCACTACAGAGGGTCTGGATGCTATCGGATGTCGTGTGAGCAGTTGAGGTCCAACTTTTGAGGCGACAGAGAAACTGCGCAGAGCAGTAGGAGCCGTCCTGCAAAAGCGGCAGCCATTCTGCATCATATCAATCGGTTATTGATATGTGTGAGGGCTGGAGGTGACAGAGTTTGAGAGTTGAAAACTGCACGAGACATTCGTAAGTATATGACGCTTTCGCTTTTGTCGCACTATCAAAATCCATCTTATCGCCGACAAAGTACTCTAGCCTCTTCAGGCCTAGTCTGAAGCCCTGAGAGAAACGCACGAAAGACTCCGGACAAATCTTCCAACTGTATCACCGACTCTCGATAATAATAGGCTTCTCTCATCTCTCTATTCCCTTTTTCGGTTGAAGTTGTCAAGCCTTTCATACCTTTGCTCTGCCCGTTTCCCTTCGTCCCCGATATGAAGCTCTGTGAGATACTCTTTGAAGTCCTTCGACAACTCGACGACGGCTTTGAGATGTTCATCAGTTATGATAATCTTACTTTCTTCGTCCCTTTGTGCCTCATACTCTGCCAATGCTACGGCCGTTTGGAAGGCTGGTGTGATGGCAGCGGAGTTAGCGATGACATCTGATATGAATATTTCAGCGTGCTTACCATTTCTAATCTCGCGGCCATTCCATTTGAGCTCACGGATCTGTTTGGATTCAAGGTATTCCTTGGCATTGATGTTCAGTCGAATATAATCTCCTCTTTCCGCAGCTAATTTGTTTGTGAACGTCTTCCACACTTGCTTTCTCTCCTCGTCCGTGAAGTCCGGATAATACAGCTGAATGTGGACACGGGAAATGAAAGCATCGTCGAATGAGCCGACGCGGTTGGTGGTAAGGAAAAGAATGCCGTCGTAAAACTCTAACGCTCGTAGAAATCCTGGAATCCACAAGTATGGTTAGTAGTGTGCGACTTTGCAAAGGGAGCAATATTTACCAGCGACCAGGCTGTTCCGATTGAGATCGGTCGTTGATCGTCTTTCCATGAACACATCGGCCTCGTCAATGAGTAGAACAGCACCCCAGCTTTTTGCCGTTTTGAAGTTGACCGTCAGATTCCGCTCCACCTCTTTGGGTCCGATGCCGATATCGCTGCATGTTAGGACCATTAGAGGCCGCTTTATAAATTCCGCGACGCACTCTAAGGTTGACCGGTCGTTAGAAGGCATGACAACCCCATCAAGCGTGAGACTTACCTGCGGTGCAGGTCTTTCCAACTCCTGGCTTCCCATGTAACAGGAAGATCAAACCATTGCCTTTTCCTTTCACGAAATCCGCAACCCACGGTTCTCTCGTCATGTTCTTTCCGCATTGGTTGATGCGTGCATAACTCTTCGCGAGCGATTTCAACGTTTTGACTCGCGGAGGGGCCATGACGAGATTGTCTAGCATGTTCTCGTTGTATCTTGGTTCTTGGAATTGCGATACGACTAGCTTTTCTGTTTGCCGTATAAGCATTTGTAGTGGCCACTAAATATTTGTCCGGTCTTACCCCATGTTCGCGTCCTGAAAACGAAAGCGGGCATCTCGAGTGGACACAACAAATACTGGTGCGGATTCAGATCGTCCCAGCCTTCGAGTGTGATGTTATTGTATCCATCAAACAAAGGCTGGGTCTTCTTTTCGTGCTTTCTGTTTGGCTGTCTGCAGATCGAACACGTGCAATCCGAGTTCCAATTCCTCAGGTCGGTTCTGTCTCTAAGGCGCGGTGCCCGACTGCCAGAGTGCGGCATCCACTGCTTGGCTTCATCCTCATCATAAGTCGATGCATGAGGAGCACTCTGCGCATAGTAGCTAACGACATCTGTCATTACGAGACCATCGATCTAACCCTAGTTAGTGCTTTACCACTTTACCATAATGACAGCACTGACCTCATTGTAGGGAAAAGTTTTTGTCCGTCCCTTGTAGTATCTGCATTGCTTCTTGAGAAGGTTCCAGTACATCTCCCCACTCTGGACCAATTGCTTGGCCATGGGGTCATCGCATTCGTCTACCTCAAGAAGCTTTTCATCAATAAACCGGGTGTCTTTTATAAGTTCTGTTTCTCCATCAAATTTGTTCCAGTAACCGTCCACAAAATATCGCCCCAAGTATGTGCCGTCGTAACACAGCGCCCATGTAGTGATTTTCCATCCCTTCGGTGGATTTACGAACGATCCTCCAGAGATAGAATGGACGACATAGCCACGCCAAACCATATCCTCATTGAAGGCCTGCAGAATAGTGCTCCCAGGCTTGTACGGTACCCACCCCCATTCGAACGTGGTCCGGCCTTTTTTGATGCGCTCCTGCTCCGCTTTGACCTCCTCCATGACCTCTTCATCCAAGAACTCGAGGAGAAGTCGGAGATGTTCGCAGGCATCTTTTTCTCTGATGCACAAATCGTTCGGGTCTTTCAATGCACACTCCTCTCGGAATTTGGACAGCTCATCGTAGTGGTGGACAAGAATTGGGTACGGCCATTGAATGATAACCGAATCTCCAGCCAAGTTCTGTTGCGGGTAATATTGGACCACTGATTGAATAGCGTTGATGATGGCGGAGGAGTATATGTCTATGTGATATGAAGGGGTAATATGAGCGGCAGCTCTAGTTGTATCTCCCTTAGTAACTGAGCCCACCGAATCAGGATTTCTGACTCGAAATGAGGTAACCACATCAAACGCCGGCCCTGTCTTGCCATTAGTCAGATCGTCGAGTCGAGTGCCATCAGCATCATGTCCGTCAATTAACTTGTCGGTTTCAATGTCCCGATATTCCACGCGATATCGTATACCATGGCGCTTTGGATTCCCTTTGGCGTCGGTCTTTCCCTGAAGCTCTTCTACCTTTCGCTCTCCGTCGATATGATTTGCGGCGTCCTCCGAAGGCATCGTCTACGATTGGCGGATTGCACAAGGTTAACCTTTGACAAAATAAACTGCTGAAGAGTTTCAAATGCAAGTTTCAATGCACACGTCTTAGATGCTCTGACAAAAGAAATGATTGAAAGTGGGCGCGCAGGTGAGAGTAGGAAACTGGAACGAGGCTGAACGAGCCCCCGTCGAGTTTGAATTTGACTGAATGTGTCAACCGTTCTTCACATCAGTCGAAATCAAATTGACGACACGTCCGAACTCAGCATATTACCCAGTTCATGATGCGGCCGCTCTTATCAATAATATTTCACACGTCGTTGCTTCCTCCCTGCCTTGCAAGGCTTTATGGCCCCCACAAAACGTCGTTCGACAAATATTCAACCCCTGCAGTTGCCCCCGTGTAAAATGGATTCTTATCCCTGCATAGCTCAGCCATTCAAGGAGACGAGTCTTAAACCTGATTCGGTAGTGATCGGCCATGGGACGAGGCTGAGGTGCTGCCTCACCGTGATTTTCTGGAAGACTTGCAGACTGATGCTTCAATGTGGGTTCCAAAGTAAATGTAATCCTTGTGCCTTCTCCTTATCTTTCACGACTCTTCATAGTCAGGTTCTCTACTCCGCATGACAATGGCGTCAGACGAAGATTTAGAGTCCAGACGAATAGTCCGCATGTATAGTTGGGACTTCGAGGAGAGACTTCCGGAAGACAGTGAAGCCTACGCCTTAGGTCAAGTTTTGTGTGATGATAGAGGAGATCGCGAGAGTATTACCGAACCCTGGCGCAAGTTCTTCGAGCCTGCACCGCCGAGTGTTGGGGATAAGTGAGCACAATTATTCTTCCCGCGCCAATACGGCCCTTGACCATTCCTTGGGATAGAAATCCAATCACCGAAGTCATAGAGAAAGAATCAACCAACCTCCGGAGGAAATGGGCGAGGTTCCGGAACCATTGCCCTCGAGAGGAGCAGGTCGATTTACAGGACTCGGAGCCGACAATCGAAGGGGTCACCGATATGGTGAATGGGATGATGAAAGCATGGAAGGCCAAGCGCGGAGAAGGCTGGAGCGGAAAAGCATTATCAGGCTTCCATCGATTCTGTCGGACTTTGGACTCCCATAGCTCTCTATTGAAGGTCCTTCCTGAGGGCAATGAGTATGTGTCCGTTTTTACGGGTACTTTAAATGCGGTTATAAAGGTCGGTTCTCCGAAGATAGCATATGACAGGAGCTGACGGGAAATAGGCTAGCGTTCGTCACGAACGAGTTGCTGAAGGGTTCTCGGAAGCGTTATGCATTATCAGCGAGCATGTGGTTTACTGCAAAGCCGAGCTTGAGCTGTTCCAGACAAAGGACATGCTTGAAGGGGTAGCCGATCTTTATTCGCACGTCTTTCTGTTTTTGTCCAACGTCATGGACTGGATGATGGAGAAAAGGCACAGAAGGCTATTGGATTCGTTCAATGAGAACTTGAGAAAGACGTTCGACGACCAGATTCAAGCTATCAGCAAAAGGGCGGAGCAGATCAGACACGTCGCGGAGCAAAGTTCCCGGGCAGAGACAAGATCAACTAGGCTGATTGGTGAAAGCACTCATGCGCAGCTCAGGGAAATGAAACAGACCATAGACAAACTAGAAAGAGATATGAGACTTGGGCTAGAGGGGGAGGCGAGACGTATGGCGGAACAGAGCTATTTCGAGGCAAGAAGAGAAAGAGAGTTTCTTGAGATGAAAAGGGAGAGGGAACAGATCACAGAGGGTTGGCGACAATTGGTCGCTTACACTAAGAACATGTTGCAAGACGGAGCGATGAGATCGATAAAAGACAGAAATTACGTCCCATTTCAAATTCTGAGCAGGTCAAATATCAACTACGACGGAGACTCAGTTGTTGAAGGTAAGCACACCCGAGATTCCCATATGTGTTTAACAGTTATTGAATTAACCACCAGTCGCTCAATGGGAAGCCGATGACGTACAATTAAATTCGAAAGACCTGGAGCGCTTCTTTCACCGCGACCGGCTGCGCCCAGCCAACTTTCGCTCCGGCCCAGTCATGGTGAATGAGGAGATACTGGGTCGGCTTAGTACATGGACAGAGTCAAAAGACTCTCGTTTCCTATGGCTCGAAGGGACTCAGAACAGAGTGGAAGATCAGCTTAGTGTAACGGCATCGACAGCGGCGAAGTTTGTTGAACTCGCAGATCTATCCCGCGTTCCAGTGATATCGTACTTCTGCGAGCTTCGGAGAGGTGACAAGATCCGATCTGGGAACACGGGAGAGTCTCAAGCAATGGTTTCATTGGTATATGCATTGCTAAGACAGCTCATTGAGCTGCTTTTGCCTCACTTCGATGCAGATATTGATTTGTCGGAAACGAGATTCGAACGATTAGACGGGAGCCTCAACACATGGCCAGATGCTATTTCGATATTTGGCGACTTGTTGAGTCTGGCACCCGAAATAGTGTGCTGTGTAGTCGATGGGCTCGATTATTTGGATGACAGGAGTACAGATAGTTATCTGAAAGAATTCCTCCAGTTACTCCGGACGGACAAGTTGAAGGTTTTGTTCACTACGGTAGGAAGATCCAAAGGCTTACGAGAGGAGCTCTCCAGGTCGGAGATCGTACAATTGGGAAAGATGGATCTAGGTCGTGCGAACATGGGTTTGGATCGTCAGGAGTTCTGGCCGACGTGAAAGTCCATGGACGGACATGGCTCTTCCAAATTTGGAATAGCGCCTCCTTAGACATCACTCAAACCTCAGCTCAGAATACCGATGTACAAACTTCCGAGCATTGCAGTTGAGAGCCAATCGGAATTTCAAGACTATAAAATAACGTTTATTTAAGCGCCGGTCTTGAACCAACGCCCCACAGAACCCCCGATCTCTCATAGATTGGTGAGTACCCACATGGCACACGGTAGGGGAGTCGAGGCAAGGGATGCAGTCTTTTCCAGAGAGCGGTACATGCAGAATCACTAATACCAGTCATCATCATAAAGAGAGTTGCCAGCGCACGAATCTTCCCATTTCGGAGTGCAAGACGGAGTAATTCATAAGAGCTAAAGCCGAACTTAAGTCCGACACTATCCAGTCTCCTATTTCTTTGGACTGCAATCCATACCTTTGAGTTTCGAGTCTCAAATGTGCTTCGAGTACAGGTTAGAATCTTTCGTTTCAATAATTTCGAGCACAAACACTGTTGAATTGATTCCGAGTACACTCATATCCTAAAGCAGGTGCTACGCTATGCGGCTCATCATCGCAGGAGCAACTGGATTGTGTGGAAGTGAAGTCCTTCGCCAAAGCCTGAAGAACCCGAAGATCACGTCCATTGTTGCACTTGCTCGTCGTCCTGTCTCTGTCCCTGAGAATTCGGGGAACGAGATCGATGCTTCGAAACTCAAGAGCGTGGTTTTGGAAGACTTCGGCAGCTACCCCGAGGACGTGAAGAAGCAGCTCACGGATGCCGATGCTTGTATATGGTACTACTCCTAAACTGCTATCTCGATGCTCGTCTTCGAACATTTCCGCACTGTCGTTGCCCTTAATACTGACTGTGGTTCAGGACCGTTGCCATCACGCCCACCAAATCTCGCGATACAGAATGGGATGAAGTAGTCCGCGTCAATCACGACTATGCCTCAGAGCCATACTCGACGCTCGCAAAGCTACCAGTACACCGTTCTGTTCCTATACATGAGCGGCCTCCGGGCCGAGCGTGACCAGAGCAAGACGCCTGACATGGCGCCACGGTACCTACTCTTGCGAGTATGCACATCCCTCAACTTATGAGACCGTTTGTAATGACAGCTAACTAGTAATATAGGGAGAGACGGAGAATCAGGTCCTTGCGTTTGCTGAAGAACACAAGATCGAGGCATGCGTCGCGAAGCCAGGTATTATAACAGCGCCATGGAGAGCCGAAAACCCTGCGATGGCGAAGTTTCCGAAAATCGACGTCTCGGAGGTTGCAGCTGCAATGATAGATCAGGTCCTCAACGGTTTTGAGAAGGAGCCTCTATGGAACGAGGATCTTCTCAGGATAGGCCAGAGAGTATTGAAAGGAAGCTCAGAGGTATGAAGCATGATTCAACGACGCTCTGTGTATTCATGTGGATTTGGGTGTTCGACAGGCGTCGGTGGACCGATAATCGTATTTCTCGCAACAGCGACATCGCCATGCATTTACTCCGTACCGTTATCTGAAACCGAGGCAATGAGAGACCATTGCCTCGCAGTAAGCAAAGGCCATATGACAAGTGAATCAGAGCGCTTAAGTTACATCGCAAGCAAGATGCTCTGATTCTAAGTATTATGGAATATCAGGCTATGTGACTGTCGTGGAGTTGTGGGAGAGCAACTTTTGAAAGTCCGAATGACCTTTGCACGTCGGTGTCGGCCTTGTGGGAGATTGATCTCCAAGCTTTATTCACCAAGCTCCATCTGTGAGGTGAAACCTCGTAAAGGAGTAGCGTATGCACCTTGGAGCAATTCTCATCTCTTGCGTCGTAGGATGCTTCACCGCCGCGCTCAAAACTACGTCTTGCATGACGCTCGGCACATGATGGGGAAAAGGAATACGAAATGAAGCGGTGCAAATACGAGCCAATGCAATTGACTCCGAATTCCCAAGCCCATCAGCGGTTGTATCTTAATTTTGTAAGGAATAGACGTTGGCGTATGAGCATGTTGATCTCAGGCATCTTTCTCGGCGAGTAAGGCTGCCGCATGGCGAAGGCCAATCATTCTAGGTTTCGTGAAACTTGGAGCTTCAATTCCATGCAAGCCACCACTTGGGCTTTCGCATTGCTCGCGATCGAATTCACACTCACATTCAATTCAGGCAGCAATGGCCTAGAAAAGCTAAAATTTCGTGTACATAAACGCACAATTTGCTCATTCAACTCAATTGGACTCCAGCCAACGGCACAGTTGAGAGGAAGACAGAACAGGACTTTCCCCAACCTCGTCCACTTTCACGCCCACTTCGAATTCCAACTCGAACTTATTTATTCTCCTTGAACTAGTTCAGGCTTCCAAGGAACATCTCGGATATGCCTAAGTTCATGCTCATCATGCGTGCCAGTCCACGAACTGATTCTGGCACCCCTCCATCTTCTGCCCTCATCGATCAAATGATGGGCTTCTACACCGACCTCAAGAACACCGGCGTTATTGTTAGCGCCGACGGCTTCTTGCCGTCCTCTGTCGACAGCTTTCGTCTCACTTTCCCAGCTACTGCCGAGGGTGAGATCAGGGAGAGCAAAGGACCATTCCCAGCGAATGAAATCTTCTCTGGCTTTTGGATCATCAAGGCCAAGGATGTCGACGAGGCGTTGGAATGGGCGAGGAAGTGTCCACTCGGTGGCAGGAGCGTCGATCCGGAGGCTGGGGAGGCCGTGCTGGAGATTAGGCGCATCGCCGATATTGAGGACTTTGGTGAAGAAATGACTGCGGAGCAGCGAGAGAAGCATGGCTGCTTGACAAAGGAAGAAGAATCGAGGAAGCAGGGGCTTGCGAAATCTAGTGCACCAGACGAGTGATAGGTTCCCAATCGCGGCTGCGAGACTGGGTCTTCGATCATAAGAACAGTCCTTTCTGCAGAATATGAAGTCTTTGTGGAGATGTGCCTCTCTTCATTTCAGTCCTGGTGGAATTAAATGTCTGCTTTCTGGTGGAACCGCCGTAGCACATCCATAGCATAATTCCAAAGTTGGTCCATCTGTGACCGAATCATGGCCAGAATTTCCGTTAACAAATGTAGGATTATTAGCAAGCAGCATGTTACAAAGAGCACACTGTCTCCCCGAAGAAAAGTCCTTCATTTCAAGTTTTCCAGTCGTGCGGACGACATTGGCGACAATGCTAGGATATTGCTCTTCCACGGATTCGAAATATTGTTTCATTAGAAAGTCGATAGAGCCATCCTTGGAAGCCACGGGTGCTGCAACGTTCGTCGTAGAGTCCAGAGCGACTAACACATCGACCGGAGGAGTAATCATGCTTGTGTATGATACAAGTTCCTTTTTCAGCAGATCTCGCATTGGATAGTAGAAAGGGACCCCAAAGGGAGAATCGCCATCTGCGATTTGCCACGGGAGAGAGAACCCTCGTCCTTTAGCGGTTTCAGCTAGGACCTTCTCTGCGAGCCTGGTCGTGCTATCGCCCCATAGGATGCCCTCACAATTATTTGAACACGCAAAGTCGACTGTCCGACGCATTCTAAGGATATGAAGCACATCGGTTCTTGATGTAACAGAAGGAAGAGAGGAAAGAAGCTTTGCGTACGACTTATGACCTCCATTTGACGTCGCCTCTTCTTGAATATCGGGTCCGTTGGACATTTTAGTCGTAGTACCATTGGAAGGCTGATTCAAGTCATCGAATAGCCGTATAGATGAGTAAGAGTGTCCTGGATATCGAGCTTTTATATCTTCATAAAGCTTTACGACCATCTTCCGATCACCATCATGAGGAAGTTCAATGTGCAACACATGCAATGTGAAGCCGGTACGTCCGGTTCGTCTAGCCTGCGACTGGAGTTGAAAATCCAGGACATGAAGGAGAGTCATGGAAGAAAAGCCTAGAGACATCGGCAAGAGTAGCATTCGAGGCTTGCCAGGCTCAGCGTTCTTGACCCGAAACTTCTCCAGACGCTTGACGACTTTCGTTTGCACATAATTTACAAAGCACGATCTAAGCTTGGATTAGCAGTTAAACAAAAAATTCATTGAAGCAGTCGTCAGTGGGCATACTGGCAAAGCGGCTCTGCGCGAATAGTGATACGAGCATCTTCTCCGCATCGCCTACACTTCGCAGGCTCAGTAACATTTCGCCCAGTCACCGCCATGGAAATCAGGAATTTTCGACGGTTCCTTGATGTCTGCCTGCTGTCACAGATGAAGAGATGAAAAATCGAGGAGCGAGAGACGCAAATAGGCAGCGACAGGAGATACCGATGATTACCCGGTAAGGCTGGCCGCCCAAGGATCTCGAGCTGCATCTGAAGACTTGTCCAAAATATTGGTGGATTTTCAGCACCACCAACGCTACAAAGACACCCTTTCGAGCGTGTTCCACTCCATGCGCCTTCTGGCTCCCCAAGAGCTGCAGTCGTAGTTCAAAATCTCGGATCAGCGACGTCTCTGGAAGCTCTCAGCTTCTATTTTCCTTGCGGAACATGCGGAGATGGCAGCTGCTGCCTCTCGCGTTGCTGTCTCTGTTACAGGTCGTGAGAGGTAATGAGTTACAGCTGGTGGGCTTTTCTGGTGCTATGGTATAATTGAAGAGCTGATTACACTTCAGGACCAAAGTGACGCCAGCAAAGTAGGATGCTCGGGCATGTACAGTCGCAAGGCCTGGGGAGGAGCCGTGGACCCTTTCATACTGGTCAACTTCCTCAAGCCAGACCTCAAAGGAGATGCGGATCCCTTAGTGGGCCTCATAATATACGAATGGCAGGATGAGCCATTGATTGGGAAACCAGCGCCACCGAATAGCGGAGAGGTACAGCCGGTCGCCGCTTCTAGGGAGTATTTTGCTGATTCGAAGTACAGGACATAGCCTACTTTTGCAACGACGAGACAGTAGCACAAAAGCTTTGCAACTCTACACAAAAATTCGAGTACATTCTCTCAGAGAATGCGACGGTCCGATCGAAAAGCCAAATCCTCACACAAGCCATCCATCTTAAAGACCCTCAGCCCATCAAATACTCTGTGACGCGGACAGGATGGTACTGCGTTGGCACACAAGCGAATCAGGACCAGGACTACAAAGCTATCGTGGAATTCAGAAATGCGTACGGAGAGCTTCCAGCAGCACAGATCGCAAAACTTCCATTCTATGGCGGGATCACGATCGTATACGCGGTGATTGGAATATTCTGGGGAATGCTCTATTTCCAGAACCGCAGCGATATCCTACCCGTGCAGAACTACATCACGGCGATTCTTGTATTCCTGGTAGTGGAGATGCTCCTGACGTGGGGCTACTTCGACTACCAGAATCGACACGGAATCAATGTCGGTGCACGAGCATACATGATCGTCGTGGCTATCCTCAGTGCTGCACGAAACTCGTTCTCGTTCTTTTTGCTGCTGATAGTGTGTATGGGATATGGCGTCGTCAAACCATCACTGGGCAGAACGATGATCTACGTGCGCTGGTTGGCTGCAGCCCATTTCGTCTTTGGAGTCATCTACGGAATTGCCAGTCTGACGGTACATCCAGATGATGCTGGACCTCTTGTTCTACTGGTCATTCTGCCTTTATCTGGAACACTCACTGCATTCTATGTCTGGACCCTCAATTCGCTCAACCTGACCACCAAGGACCTTGTGGCTCGAAAGCAACATGTCAAAGCGCTGATGTACAAGCGACTGTGGTGGTGCATTCTTGCCAGTATTCTCGTCATCTTCGCCTTCTTTTTCTTCAATTCGTTGTCGTTTGCGGGTGTTGGCAACGAAGATTTTGCCCCCACGCATTGGCAAACGAGATGGTTCGTTCTCGACGGATGGCTTAACATCGTCTATCTGGCAGATGTGTGCTTTGTTGCATATCTGTGGCGACCAACAGCGAATAATCGCCGCTTTGCCATGAGCGACGAAGTAAGTTCTTTCACCGTTAAGTCTTTACTACCAGATTCTAACCACTCTGAGCAGATCGCGCAAGATGACGACGGCTTCGAGATCGCATCAATACGCGACTCGTTGGATGAGGAGGAGGGTATGGGAGTTGCCATACGTACGCCTGCAGATAGCAGCAATGGAACGGACCTGCCACTATATCAAGCTATGCCAGTAGAGCACCAAGGAAGCTCGATGAATAGAGACGCATCTCCTCTACCAGCCCCTAAAGCTCAGAAGCCTCCTTCGTCGCTGCCACGGCAATCGCTTGATGGGGATACGATATTCGCCGTCGGCGATGAAGACAAATGGAGTGATGACGAAGGCGGGGAAATGTCGACAGTTGGCAGAGACGATGAAAGAAAAAGGTTGACTGGAAAATCTGATTAAAGCGATTAAGCAATGCTTCCTTATCAACTGGTACCACTTTCCTCAAAATGAGCTTACTCGAGAGCGATTGATTTCTCACTTGCATGGGAGGCGTTAAGGTAGTCTGGGAACCTGTTGTCGACGTCGTTTGGGTTATCCATTGTACCTATTTAGTGGGGGCTGTTTCTATATCTTATCTGTGAACGCGGGTTGCGAGAAATTCACACTTCAAATACGATGCTTTACGTCGATGACCTCTTCGCAGGGTTAACAGTGCTCATCGGCAAAACGCCCAGGAACCAGGTTTTTAGTCTCAAGTCGTTATCCTATCAGTACGACCTTCAGGCTTCAGCCGAGACGGTTCCATATCTCTGTTGGAACTGATCAAGGAATTTACTGAGATCGGCAGGTCAGTTTGCTGTTATAATCACAGGTAATGCGTTGCGCTAGAGAGCGCCTACACGCGATATAAGCACTTACTTCCATTCGGTTAGTATCTAGCCACCGCACTAACCGGTAATAGCTTAGAAAATGTAGCGAAGGCGGGAGCTGGAAGATACGAGCGCTGCCAAGCATGTAATTGCTAACCAAAATTGGGTAAGAGCTCACGTCCATCACGCGACGGCGGTATCTAGCGCGGTAACCGTTGAGCCGAAAGCTATGGTGAGATTCAAGGATGGACTGCAAGTTGCCCTCAGAATGACACGCAAGATCCTGGCATGTCCTCGAATTTAGCGAGCGGAATGTATCCCAAGTCTTCGAAAAACCTCAAGTGATCGAACTTTATAAGCCTACAAACGAACTTCTTGTTGTTTCATCAAACATTCGCCCATCAAAACGATTGTGGTCGTGTGATTCCAAATGTCCACGCCAATCATGCCCTCGCCGGCTGATTAGGGGCAGCGAACTGCCAGGGCTTTATTAACATGCTTATTTCGACGATCTTACGCCTTTGCCGTCGGACTGTCCAACACCGACAGTTCTTTAAAAGATAGAGTGCTCTATATACGATCTGCTACGCGATCTGGCCTATGTCATTGGGCGATATGCAACCGCCTTCTACATGTGGAAAGACGTAGATTGCGGAATTAAGCGGAAACATGCGGTCAAACCGTCTAGCTACTAGGGTCACGCTCCTCCTCGGCAGCTCCTCGCTGCCAGGCACGGCAGACTAACTTTCTTTGCGTCTCGATATCAGTTGCTAGTGATGCCATCACCTTCCAGAAACACGCTACTGGGTTGTAGATTATCTCTTTCTCCACACGGCGGGGGCAAATGCGACCATCGCGCGAGGACCTTCTCCTCTTCAATCTGCAACCCTCCGTTCGTACTCCTCGCTCCAATGCATCTTTCAGGCAGGTTGCATGGCAATTCCTCGATGATAGGAATGCATTGCAGATTGCGGTTCCAGATTGACGGACTGGGGAGCTTGGGGTAGCTCTACCTGTCGACGTCATGCCAAAATGTTTTAAAGGCTATGTTTCCCTAGTTTTTCGTGTCCATTGTCTGCTGTTTCGTGCTCTGTTTCAATTGCCGTCATCATGGCTCGTTTTGGCACGCTTCTCGTGGCCCTAGTCGCAGGTTTTGCAACCCCAATCGCTGGTGCTGCCCGCCACCAGTATGTTGGAGGTATACCCTTAGGGTGGTCTCTTGCTGGAAAGCCAGCAGATTCCGACACCATTACTCTCTCAATTGGCCTCAAGCTATCAAACGAAGACCTATTAGAAAAGACACTACTCGCTATCTCAACGCCGGGTTCGCCAGAGTATGGCAAATGGCTGGAAAAGGATGAAGTCGATAAACTCTTCCAGCCTTCCAAGTCTTCAGACGATGCGGTCCAAAAGTGGCTCAAAAGTGCTGGAGTGAACTCAATATCCAGTGATGGGACGTGGATCAACTTTGCGACGAATGTTGGCACCGCAAACAGCTTGCTCAACGCTTCATTCGCTCAGTACGAGAATGACGGCCTCAAGAAACTTCGAACGACGCAGTACTCCATTCCTGCAGAAGTGGCTGGTGACATCGATCTAGTCACACCTACCATCGAGTTCATGAAGACGAACGCTGCGAAGATGACGGATGCGTTTGGTGAACCCTTGGAGCTTATGAAAAAGAAGCGTCAAGTTCCCACTCCTGCCAGTGTTGCTCCATCGTGTGCAACATCTGTCACTCCGTCGTGCCTCAAACAATTCTACAACCTTGGAGGGTACGAAGGAGACGCGAAGTCAGGTAGCCGAATTGGGTTTGCAAGCTTCCTCAACGAGTCGGCCCGCTACGAAGATCTGAAGCTCTTCGACGATCATTTCGGCATCCCATACAAGCCATTTGATGTCATTACGATCAACGGTGGCTTTAACAACCAGACCGCGAATCCAATCGTCTCCAACTCTACCGTGCAGATCCAACTCGCGGATACAAACGCTGAAGCAGATGGTGATTCCCAGCTTATCAGTTCGATCACCGACAACGCCCTGCCAATAACCGAATACATCACGGGTGGAACTGCACCATACATTCCCAATCTTGATGAACCTGCTGGCGCGCCCAGTAATGAGCCTTATGTGGAGTACTATAGATATTTGCTCTCTCAGCCAAATAGCAAGCTGCCACAGGTCATCAGTGCTTCGTATGGCGACGACGAGCAGGTAGGAAGTCTTTGCTCAATTCAAAGCTGCGAAAGCTAATGGTGGACCAGAGCGTGCCTGAGGACTATGCAAAGCGTGTGTGCTTCATGATCGGCCAGATGGGACTCAGAGGCATTTCTCTTCTCGGCTCATCAGGTGACAATGGCGTGGGCGCACCCTGCCAGTCGAACGATGGCAAGAAGACACCACAATTCACACCGCAGTTCCCAAGCACTTGCCCTTGGTTCACATCCGTCGGCGGCACCCAGGCATCCGACCCTGAAATCGCGTGGCTGGGCAGTGGCGGAGGTTTCAGCAACTATTTCACACGTCCAAAATACCAGGATGCGTTCGTTGGAAAGTATCTTGAGAAGGTGGTCGACCCGGAATACTACGAGCACTACACCAACTTCTCGATGAGGGGATTCCCGGATGTCGCTGCCCACAGCGCAGATCCTCGGTAAGCGACATCTATATCTTGCGAGTGATATATACTAATGCAACTTTCCAGCTATGTGTACTACCAAGACAACGTGCTTTGGCGTCGCGGGTTTGCCGGCACTTCCGCTGCCTGTCCCGTCTTTTCGGCCATCGTCTCCCTCCTTAACGACGCACGGCTCAAGGCTGGTAAGCCCAGACTCGGCTTCCTGAACCCAATGTTCTACGCCGTCGGCTATAAAGGCCTTATCGATGTCGCTCAAGGCAGGTCGATCGGCTGCACAGGGCTTAACTTCCAGAACGGCAACACTACCATTGAAGGGGCGAGCGTGATTCCGGGCGTAAGTTGGAACGCAACGGAAGGTTGGGATCCTGCGACGGGACTGGGTCTGCCAGACTTTCAGGCGCTGAAGAGCATTGTATTGGAGCTCTGAGCCGCGTGACTGTACTCTGTTATATAGTGAAGAATGATAGTCACATGTCGTGCATGACAGTTACGATAATGATACGAATGCTGTGTACAATTCGTCTATTGGTCTTCCGCATTATGCATAGTCCATCTGAATTATTCAAGGAATGACTTGACGCATGTACTAAATCCACTAATCGCCATTATATGTTGCAACTCCAACGAGTGACTGGGTATCCACCAAAGTCCATTGGAGAACAATACGAACCAGACTGTTGTGTCATGGAGTGACTTTCCTAACGTGGAGATGTCTTTTTCTCGCTCAGGCTCAGTTCTCCGCCGTGGATTCGGTTCAAGAAATTCATTCCTCAGCAACAGCCACTGGTGCCGGCTCAGCCTTCGCATCACGCTTGTAGTTATCATATGTGCCGTATTTGCCATCTGTTGGTCTTCGTTAGTACGATGGTTGAGTTCAAAAAAGCTGAGGAAGAGTGGCTTACAGTCCTTGTATTGCGGATTTCCGTAGTCGCCTGGAGAGCGCAGAGAGAATATTAGTGGCTTTTAAGCTTGAAACAAGGAGAGGAGCTTTTTACCATATGTCGCATATGGTGCGTAGGATCCATACTCCTTGTAGTCCTCAGGTTTCGCATCTGGAGCCGCCTCAGGGGCAGCTTCGGGAGCAGCTTCAGGCTCGGCCTCTGCACTACGCTTCTTGTAGGTGCCTAGAAAGTACACATAGTACGTCAGTAGCGTCCAAAGTGAGTACCATGAGAATAGGCTTCGTACCATATGTCGCATACGGTGCATAGCTTCCGTAGCCAGGCTTTGCCTCCGGAGCCGCTTCAGGAGCCGCTTCGGGCTCTGCTTCAGCGGCGCGCTTATAGTGGCCTGTGAATAATAAAGAGAATATTAACCATGTTTAACCTTGGTATAAGAGGGTCAGCTTCGTACCGTATGACGCGTATGGCGCATATGATTTGTACGACGGGTAGCTTCCGTACGAGTTGGCATCTGGAGCTGCGTCGGCCTCTGCTTCGGCCTCTGCTTCAGCACTGCGCTTCTTGTAGTGGCCTGTGAGCGTAAAGAGCATATTAGCAGCGTTAAGCCTTGGTACGGGGATGGCCGACTTCATACTGTACGACGCGTATGGCGAATACGATTTGTATGGTGAGTATGATCCGTAGCCTGGTTTTGCTTCTGCAGCCGCTTCAGGCTCTGCTTCAGCATTGCGCTTCTCATAACTGCCTGGAAAGTACAGAGAGCATGTTAGCAGCGTTAAAATTGAGAACAGGAGAATCGATCTCATACCGTACGAAGCGTATGGGGAGTATGATTTGTACGGTGAGTAGGATCCGTAGCCTGCTTTTGCCTCTGGAGCGGCTTCGGGGGCTGCGTCGGCACTGCGTTTCTTATAGCTACCATCTGTAAAATCTAATTAGAGAAATTGAATCCTATTTGAAAGCCTCCAGCGTGATGTAGTTAGCTCACAGCTGGCATATCCGCCTGCAGGGGCACAGTAAGATCCTATAATGAACTTTAGAAGAGGACTCAGGCTTATCACAATGCGCTTTGCTGCTGGAGCTCACCGTAATCAGCGTATTTTCCGTAGTTTCCATAGTCATCCGGCACAGCCTTGGCCTCCGGCTCTGCCACAGGGGCGGCGATGGAGCCCAAGGCAAGGGCCAGGACACAGAAGACGTTGGAAGTGTGCATCGCGAGATCGTACAGTCAGGAGAACGCTACGTTGAAGTTTGGCTGGACCTTGATGGGGAAACCGAGAACTCCAAGTCCTACTATATATGAGAGATACTCAAAGTCGCCGTACGGATCTGCGGGACTTATGTACGTAGAAAATGTGCTCAGATGTAGGGCTGGGTCGGTGAAGGCGATGCAACATCTCTTCCTTAGCCTCGTCGAAGGATACAACGGTGGAGCATGGCGGAGGCCATGCATGGTTCACCTCATCCACGCCGTTCGTGAATTCACTCAGCACTAACCAATCGCCGTGTCTAGACGAAGCGTCGTGAGAAACTACGCTATTTGTTTTCTGCGGTGCATCATTGGCTTTCCATGAGTGCTCATCATGAGGTCACTGTAGGTCTCGCAAGGAGCATTCTCTACTCGGCCGTTATCGCGAGGTATCTCCTTAATGGAGGATCTGGGTTGCGGTACAGAGGTGGATATGTTTGCCATCAGCATCTAAACGCTTGGCGATATTGAAATGGCGCATGTGGAGTAAGCCATTGCGTATGTGCTACCACGCTGGGATAGCTTATTTGCTTCCTTGCATGGTGCTTAGCGGACCCTCAGCTTCCCCAGAGATTCGTCTTCGGATGGATAGCTGCAGTTAAGCACTTGTACCTCGGGGCAGTCAAGAATACGAAAGAAAAGCAAACAATTGAGACAGATTGTATTGGAAAGAGTCGTTACAGTTATCCACAATTACGAGCTTAGAGATCACTTTGAGAAACGTATGTACTTCGAGAAACGTTGTGAGGCAGACAATGGTGGTTGCATTATCCTATCCGAATAGGATACTGCTAGCGAGCTGAGAGAATTGTTCCACATTTTGGAAGGCAAGCTTTCTAGTGAGCTAAGTGATGAAATTAGATTGATGGCTGTGAATAGAAAGCCTGGCGTTCAAGATATGGTTGAGGTTGTTCTCCGTCCTTTGCGCTTTTCCGTTTCCAGCTAGCTCAAGCCCCCAGACCTGACGCTTTTCCACTTCCGTCCCTCAACTTCAGCTGCCAATCTGGACTTTCCAGCATTCAGGTTCAAGCCCTTATGCCCACATTCCCTCAGTTATGCCAAACTAATCCGAACAGAAGCTCCTTCCTTCCATAATCCAAATTAGATCGACTACCATTGGCAGCCATGCATATTTGAGGCATACTTCCAAGCCTCGCGGATCCAGATCTTTAGCTGAGGATGTCGTACTCCCATGTCTATTCTAAGGTTGTTCTTTCGTTAGTAGACGAAGCTTGTTATGCATACTATGACAAGTGCGGTGAACAATAGCTGAGGAGGTTGCGGACCAGGCTCGTGACACGAAATGCTACCCCAAAGTTGCACGACATGGAACGTTAAAGATCAGCGAGATGGTGTAGGCGTCTGGTGAAACTAATCGATATTGGTGCCGTTGAGGATTCTACTTTCCATTTTGCCGTCAGACTTGAGTTCGTCTACTTGCTCTTCTACATTGATTCTCAATTTCATCTATCTTTGCTTCGACAGGGTCGAAAGGATGCTCGAAAAGTTTTTCCCGTCACGAAGACCATCATATGCACAAGTCCCCCCGGAGGACTGCGAATCACTGAACCCAAGCCCGCAGAATGAATCACCACGTTCCAAGACAATACGTTTCTCATCCTACGATATCTTCGTGGGTTTCATCTGGATGACTATGTTCGCTTTGGCAGGATTCATTCTGGGCAGAGTTCATCAAATAGACCGAGCTGATGCCTGTCTAGACTATGTGTCTCAACCATGTAACTCTACGATTATCCATTTGTTATCTGAAATGGATACTAACAGCTTCGTCAGCTCCTCTCACAAAAGATGTATCGATATCCTATGCTCCGGTCGATTTCAATGGCACCTTTATGCACGAAAACGTTTTCCGCCGCTCAGCATCTCCAGAAGTCGACGAAGCGTGGAAGTCGCTCGGCGTCGACTACCGTGCGGCTCACATTCCGAAGGAGCATGCCTCGAATTTTGGTTTGACGAAGGATCATGTGAAAATCAAAGAGAAGTACGGCGGCGGGTTTCCTGCCAACGTCGAGGGCATGCATCATCTCCACTGTCTTAACCTCGTCCGGCAAGCGCTATACTACAATGTTGACTATTACCGTGAAAAAGGGCAAGGTGCCTTCAAGAACAAAGAGTATGTTGTGAAGGTCCATGTCAGCCACTGTCTCGACATACTCAGGCAGCAATTGATGTGTTCGGTCGACATCGGCGTACTGGGTCAGGTCTGGTGGAATAAGGACGAGCCGACTGCATTTGTCGATTTCAACACTCGGCACAAGTGCAGGAATTTCGATGCTGTACGAGCGTGGGCGGAGAAGCATCAGTTGCCGCCTCAGGATGAGGCTCCGCTTGACTTCCTTGAGCCGCCAACAGAAGACACCTTTATCTGGCCAGAAATTCCCTAAAGCACTGTTCAAATTGGGTGAGACGAAATAGACTAAGATGAATTTTCGAATTCTTGAATCCATGTAAATGTTTATTAGCAATTACTCTATTGTCTTGTCCCATAGCATCCGGCAAGCCATTTTATTAACCACTCTACGGCTTGATGTGAGGCGCATGCTCACCTCAAACTCTTCAAAAGGTGGCGAGACCAGGCCCACCAAGTGGTATAAGTATGAAATCTTAGTATTCACAAGTGAAACTATCCTCCAAGAGCTTCAACGTACTCCCATCGCTTAATCGGACTTCTCCACTGATGTTTCTCCTACGGGAGGGACGTCGCCTCCTCGAAGATATACCTCACTTTCTCCAATCTTCTTGCCCGCCTTCTCCCACCTTTCCCTCATCTCCTTTCTCCTTTGTTCGCACGTCCCGTTCAACGCAGGCCAATATACGCCATGGTCATACTCGAACTCGACCTCTCCGCCAAAGTTTGTCAACAATTGCTCCTTCGGCACATAGTTCACGAGCGGTTCGCTGAACTTCATCTTCTCCTTCGTGACGGGGTCCAGGAAGGGCTGGATTGCCCTGAAGAAGATCGAAATGTACCACGGCAAGTCGGAGATCAACGCCCGGCCTAGCCGCTCGGGATAGTGATTCTGCAAGATTCGCAGCGTCTCGCGGCCTTGACCGACGGTCGCACCCTGCCCGTTGCTCATCTCCTTGAAGTTGATCAGAAGCGCAAGCATCTCTTGCCCAGGCGGCATCATATCAACCGCACGCTCGAGCATCCACACAAGATGGTGTATCTGCCTGTCGCTCCTCGAAGTATTCTGCTTCCCAGGATTCATGATATGACAGGGCCTGCCATTGACATCATAACCGAGTATCAGCTGCTTGCCCGTTTCGTTCTCCGGCGATATGTAGTCTGCTGTGAACTCGTAGAGACCATACTCTCGCCGCCAAATGAGTGTGTCGAGTAAGCGCTTTGCTGCAGCTGCGGGGGAGGACCATTTGACGGCTCGTAAGTATCGTAGCAGGCATTCGCGGGTGAGGAACATGCGCTCATCGTCGGTAAGGGGGGCAGTTGGGGCGTTCTTCGTGCTCTTCGTAGGTACTTCGGTCCATGCAGATACAGTAGCAAGCAGCTCGCTGTATTTCTTTTCTTGATCCGAAGTGAGTTCCTGCTGTGGGATTGATTCACATCCTGGTTGAGGATGGAGAAAGGGAGTCTTGACTGGGCCAGTATCTTGGGGTGGTTGAGGTTCAGTCGGTTCAGGTTCAATTGGTTTGTTGGTCGTCTCCGGCGGTTGAGTAGCTGCAGGATTCGATTGCTCTTTTACAGAGGGTGCTTGTGAGCTGGAAGATGCATCTGCGCTATCTGCAGGAACAGTGCTGACTTTCGGCGCGTCAGCTTCTGCAGCCGCCGCTTTCTCGTCGAGAACTGTTTCCTCGAGTTTGGTTTCTATCTCTGCAGTCGCCATTGGGGGTTACAGCCGCAGTGTATGAAGGCGGATGATAGGCGAGAGAATTGTTAAAATTTAGGAAAGAGGCGAAAAAGGGGAATTGTGTATGAACTTTGTCCATTTCGAAAATCCGTATTACTTATTCATTAACATTGCTTGGCGGTGAACCCCGGATATGCCTGGCTCGTGCTCGTAGGATGAGACGGCAGGCGGAACCGTTTGAAGCTCGCTTATCTGATTTCGCGTTTTCAATTAGCCCTTTTGGGATAGCGCGTCGCGACACGTCGGCGCGTCCTGTGCATGCGCGTTGACACTGACATCAATTCAAACTTGCAACAATAAAACTCGGTACAACAACGATGGATTCGACGACAGATACATTGCAAGACCGCTTTGGAGGCGCGTCACGACAAGTTGCCCCAGATGTCCTCGGAGAATTGCAATCCATTCTACGCCTCCACGGTATCTCTCCTCAGGAGCTTTTCTACAAATGGGAATCATACAGTATCAAGATGGGCGCAGAGGAGACGAAGCTGGACTTGGCTACAACACGGGATTTTAAGAAAGATTTACACGAAGCTCTCGAGCGCGAGAGTCGTGGGAAACATCAAGTGCGGAGCACAGAGAAAAGAGCAGTCGGCGCTACACCGCGCGCAGGAGCAGGAGTTGGCGATGTCTTTGGAATGATGGACGGCGTGGTACCCAATACGCCACGACCGGGAGCATTGGGGAAAGCAAATGGCAGCACAGTGAAACGCAAGTCCAATTTCGAGACACCAGCTCCTAAAGCGAGCAAGAACTACTCCACAAGCACCCCAAATGACCCCAAGACTCCTGTAACCACGGGAACCAATGGAGTCAATGGATCGAACGATGTGTCCTTCGCGTCTCGTCCCAACGCTGGCCAGATCCAAGAAAGTCTCAATGGCCATATCGAAATTCCTTCCCCATCAGAAACCGCTCCTAGCGAAACGCGAATCAAGCTTAAGGCCAATACCGAACTATCTAAATATGCATACAAGACTATGGCTATGAAACTCTCAGAAGCCTCGGAGATTCTGGACGATCGGATTGAGGAATTTCTGGCTGAAGTACAGGCACGCCATAAGCTCGAGGAGAGTGCATTTGGAAATCCATCAGCACAAAGTACAAGCGAGATTGTCGCCGTAGGTAGAATCGCTTCTGATTCTGGAGAAGGAAGGTTAAATCCAGCATCACTCGTTTTGGAAGCCTCAAGGAAGACTGGTGCAGGCCTCAGAGTACCGCTTCGCGTCGAGCAGCTGCAAAGCTACGACTTCTTCCCTGGCAAGATCGTTGCTTTGCGTGGCATGAACGCATCAGGAGACTTCTTCACGGTCACCGAAGAACTTAGTATCCCGCTTCTGCCACCAGCGGCATCAACTGCAGCAGAGCTAGACGTCCACAACGCCAGAGTTCAGGGGTCTTCATCAGATCCAGACTCCATGGCCGACTCATCTTCACATCCGCTGAATATCATCATTGCTGCGGGCCCATACACCCAGCAAACAAGTCTCGACTTTTCTGCGTTCCACGCTCTACTCTCCACTGTGCTGGAAACTCGAGCCGACGGTCTCATCCTCCTCGGCCCATTCCTGGACATTGAACATCCAATCATCCGCACCGGCGCATTCGAGCTCCCAGACAATTACCCAGTTGCGCCAGATCAAGCCACTTTGACTGACTTGTTCCGCTACCACATCTCACAGCCACTGATCGAATTAGCCTCACAGTTGCCATCATGCCAAATCATCATCGTCCCTGATGTTCGCGACACTGCGACCAAGGGAGCAGTATCATGGCCCCAAGACCGCTTCAGCAGGAAAGAGCTTGGACTAGCTGGCCAGAAGACGATACAGTGTGTCACGAATCCTGTGACGCTGAGCCTCAATGAAGCTGTATGGGGCATGGGTAGTTTGGACGTGCTGGAGCAGATTCGAAGCGCAGGATGTGTGGGCGGGAAGGCAAAAATCGAGAATGTTTTCGAAAGGGCATGTAGGGGAGTGATAAGCCAGAAGCACTTTATGCCTGTCTTTCCCCCTGCAGATAGGACAGCTCTTGAAGAGAAGAAAGCAAAAGAGGAGGGAGAAGATGCGGATGAAAATGCACACATGGATTGGAAGAGTATGGGAGCGAGTCTCGATGTCAGCTATTTAAAGCTAGGGGAATGGTTGAATGTCCGACCGGATGTGCTTGTCACTCCTTCGATCCTGACGCCTTTTGCAAAGGTTTGTTCTCTCCCCATCTGAAGGAGGGTACATGGCTAACACACTTTAAAATTTAGGTGATAGAATCGGTCCTCTGTATCAACCCAGGCACGCTGTCCAAGAAGAAGGCACCCGGCACGTACGCACGAGTAACAGTGCTGCCTATGGATGCCAGCGAAGAGGAGAGGAATGCCGGTGGCTTGCTCCCGCATCGAATGTTTGATCGCGCAAGGGTTGATATCATTAAGATATAAGCGTTACTTTGCAGGTTTACGGCGATTGCATGGTCATGGCGTTCCTTCGGTGTCGTTCTTGGATGAGAGTCTAGCGACATATGATAGTGCAGATGTTAGAGACGTGTGAATTTCAAGGTGCTTGATTCTTATGAAACCCTATGCTCCGTAATTCAGAATGCAAGACTGCGACGGAACCTCTGTCCTGATTTCAAAGCCACAAGAATGCTGCATGCTCCACTGCACCGAGTTTGCCATGCCTCCATAGGTCGGCGTTTATTGCATCTCCCCTCCACCCGCGTTACTCAATTTATCGGTGCTATTTCCTCAGTCAGCCAAGTCGACCACATCTCCCAAGCATTCTTATCGCCAGCCAAACGCACCTTTGTGAAACCGATATCCTGCGACTTCTCCCTGAAGCACTGACGACAGATGTTGAGGCCGTACTTGCGGATCAGACCCGCCGTGTGCGTGCAGACGCGGCTGTATGAGAATATCGCGTTAGCCTCTACCATTGACTACGCATTTCCAGTATTTCCATCAGAATCGAAGAGTGGCAGCGTACCATTCGCGAGCACCCTTGCCGTAGCTGCGCGGGCGCGAGTACCAGACCGTTTCGTGAGACATGATTGCGGATTGACTTTATCGCTTTTGAGGTCTGTGGGAACAGTGATCGGTCAGTTATATTCGATTAAGAGCCTTCGAGAGGAGTTTCGCATGCTACGAACCTAAAAGTGTGGCCGTGGATGTCTTCTTGTTTGCTGGTTGATGGGGTGTCGTCGTCGTTGCCGTCGAACTTAATTTTGGTGGGTGCGATTTTGAGGTCTTGGCAGCAGCCAATGCGCTAACGCTCGCTTAAATTTTCACGTGATGGACAGGGATCTGATCTGTTCATGGAGATGGTTGTTTATTTATGACTTCACAATTCAACAGCGCTTCGAGATTTACGTTCCCAAAGACTTCTATCCATTATGGTAAACAAATTCTATCCTGGGGAATATGTGCAAACTAATTTGAGTTACCTGCAGTCGAAAGATTCAACCAGATCACCCCTACATCTCCACGCCGCGCAACACGCCGACCTATTCGAAGACTTCAACCGCACGCATCTCGCCCCGGACGAAATCTATGTGCCTCCACAGCATCAGCCTGTTAACCCCGAAGACGAGGATGACGTCGTGCCGGATCAGCATGCCGCGTTTGGCATCCAACGTGCAACTCAGAAGCAAAGAGAACCTGCATGGCGCGATCTAGGACTCGAGGAGCTGATGCGGCGCCGGCCTCAAGGCGAAGGAGAGGCGATAGGGTTGGTTCTGAGGGCCAAAAGAACGGGCGAAGCCCTACGAGGACATGCTGGCGGGATGGGAGTCGGGGCTGGAACTAGCGGCGGAGTTGGTGGTGGAAGATCGGAGGGAGGCAGCCAGTTGCCAAGATGATTGCATTGCGGGTCGGCGAAGAGATCGCGTCCAGACTGGGGAATCAGTGGGGATACTGACACGACATGATTGACATAGTCTGTCGAAATGGGTAATGGGTGCCACTGCTGCGCAGATAACCCGCTGTGTAGTCATCACGTCCTCAGTGATTAAGGTTTCATATTTCCCGTAACGAGGACCATGGCGGATTTCACCATAGGGCTAAGGGGCGCCAAGAGAGGGTTCAAAGAGTTCACCTGGAGTACGGCCGACAGCACGTCCGCTGGGGTTGGGTGAGGCTGGTGTTAACTCTCATCAGCGGTCAACGCGCGAGGGAAATTTCCCCCGGTCGCTTATGCAATTCCACGATGCGTTAGAAAACCAACTTGGTGGGATAAGACCGATCGGCGACAAGCATCGTTGCGACATCTGCGTGGCTCGATCGTCTAAACCTGCGAAACGCTAGCCCTAAAAGGGACGGCTACAGTGGGCCTGTGGCTGAGGAGCAATGTTACGTGAGCGAAAGCTTGAATACAAATTACTCCACACGCCAAGAAGATGCTTCCGAATCAGTAAATGCTCCAACGAGGAAATGCGTTCATGAACTCTCTTGTACTCGCAAAAAGCTCAATTCGGTAATTGGATTGTTTAAGGTTAGACTTAGCCCTTGTAAGACGGCGTAATTTCATAATTCTCGTGTCTCATGGCCCATGGCCCATGCCGCACCCTAGTCTGAGGCTCGGTTCGGTGATACTAAGAATCTAAGTGAAGAGTGCTCCTGTATCGTACAGTGCCCAGAACAAAGCTATCAATGATCTGGCATACCCTGTGCTACCATCCATGGTGGCAGCAGCAAATCACTAACCTCAAAATTCTGGTATCCAGATTCGAGATTGAACATGTCAGCGCCGCTGAAATCAGTCCCTTCAATCGCAGCGCTAGGCGGATCGGGCAGCCAGTTTTGCGGTGGTTGCCAATTGTATGTTCCTTGGAAATCCGTTGTTGCCGTCGTCAGTGTCAGGTCCATTTGCTCGGGCATTGAATATACCCCTTGAAAGGGGGGCGGCACATATTCTGTCATCGGATCTTGTTGGAACATTGGGAACATCTGCTGAGCATCGATTGGGGTCCATTGATCGGTGAATTGATTCCTGTAGGCGAATGCCATTCCCATTGGACTCACTTGGCTCATATCGACGACGGGGGAGAAGTGGTAAGGTCCCAGTCCTTCAGCACTTGGCTGGAGAGACGGGTTGATGCTGTTCGCCGTGTTCGGCTCTCCACCGTCTTCGCCGAAGATGTTCTCGAATTGAGCAATCCAAGTTCGAAGAATGCCCGCAAGATATTTCGAGGCGCCAATATATCCCCGGACTTCTGTCTGCATGATTGATTCCAACACTCGTAGTGTCGCAATTTCTTGGACCCTTGCGGTTTCAATGATCTGCGATGGAGAATTCGTGAGCGACTTGAGACGAGCCTTGGTCTTCAGAGACTGATAAATGATCGCCGCAGCCGTGAATGCTTTATAAATCGAGAGCCTGTAGCAAACGAATGTCAGTCCTGTACTGAGTTTTGTAATTGCAGATCACAGCATACCAGGCAGTAGGTTCGATTTGCTGTTTGTTCATGACTGTCAATCGGGTCATGGCCATTGCAATTCCCACGGCTTCGGGGTCAATGCCGGGGGTACTGCGTCCGTCTGGCAACTGATGCGAAAAAGGAATTGCTCTTTTGGCGTGGCACAGCAAGTACAAGTACGTGATGAAATTGCTGGGAATCCCTCTCTGGAATTTGTTTTCGAGTGCTTCCCGTGGGATGTCGCACTGATGATCGAAATGTCCGCCAACTGGAAACAGCGGGATATAGAGCCGACGCCATTGCTCTAGCTCTGCTTCGCAGATTTCAACGTTTCGCAGATACGCAGATGCTGAGGTTCGAGCAGCTTCAGCACTGTACAGAAGCTTTTGGATTTGTCCGGCAATTCGAGCCAGATGCACTTGTCCGGCATAAGCACCGTACGGCCCCGGATTGTCTTTTGGTGACGGTGCGGTGGGAGTGAAAAAATCACAGTCAAAGTCTTGAATTAGTGACGGTCTACCCAAGACCAGAGCTAGCTGTCTGTCTATTTGTTAGCAAGATTCATTTTTGGTCGACGGTATCGAGGACTCACTTTTCCTGGACATAGACTATGTTCATCAAGTTTGTTTTGACGATACCCTCCGGGGTGGACATATCCTGAGCGCGATGTATGCCCGCGGCCTGCATAAGTCGAATGAGTGTACCCAGGAGAATGTAGGCAACCGCAATCTTGGAGATGGCCTGCAAGAAAATGATCTAGTGCGAGTCAGTTGAGAGTCGAGAATCCAAAGGGCGCTACTTGCGCACTTGAAGTACAGTCGCTTGCATGAAATCGAGGTTCATTCTCCTCAATCCCTCTCGAACATTGCTATAAGATGAAAGGAAGTACTTCCAACCAGCGACGAGACGGACATTCTCAGGACCTTCGTCGCCGGAGGAGAAATATTCGCCCAGGCAGAGTACCATAAGAAAGACAGAAATGAATGAATCTGGCACACTTTCTGTTGATTGTTCTTGCATTAGAACCATTGCCCTCGAGCGGAAATCTGATTCGTTCAACACCGGACATCGGACCGCAAAATAGATGAAATATTTGTCGATATAATGTTGAATGACTTCAGGGCTTGGTAGTTGAGCTTGTACGACTTGTAAATTGGTATCCAAGTCGTCATCGTATGCATGGTGCCCAATAATTATGGGGTGTTCGGCGTCCTGGAACTGTGGTAGAGACTCAGAGCGTGATACGTGGTCGCGGATGGAACTGCTCGTGTGATGTTGTCGGGGCGTTTCGACTTCGATTGAGCCCAAGGAAGAAGAAGCTCCAAAGTACTGAGACTCATCAAGCTGGTTGGTGTCCTTTTTGTAAGGAGCCCCATTTAAGAGCACAGATCGTTCTCTAGCACCATGCGCCTCTGCGTTACTGTGTCGATCGCGTTGTCGCTCTTGGCTTTGAGGTGACACTTGACGGAGCTGGAGACCTTCAAGGCTTTGGATCTTCTTTTCTAATTCTCGGATATATTGATCTCTGCTCGCACGGTCAGGACATCAGACTAGAAAGGAGCAGGCTCCCTCACTTCCTGCTGGGCGCACGCTTCTTCCGCTTTGCACCCGGTTGGCAGATAATTCCGGATTCGATGCACTTCTTGCAGGGAACTTCTCCATCGCACTTGATTTTTCGTAATCTACAATGCTGGCAAGCAATTGACACTCTGATGCGTCCAGGATTCTCACCTGGAGAGCTTCGAGTGTCTCCAATATCGTCACCCGGTGAAGACATTGTGAATGCAATGAAGATGAGAATAACTGAAGGTGTCAGATTTTATGTAAGACACCATGGAGAACCGCAAGTTTAAGTAATGATGGTAAACATGGGACAGTTCACGCTCAGAGAGTACCACTTGGCCCCCAACGGAATCAGCGCCGCCGGGTTAGAGGTGGAAGACGAATCTGAGAACGAGGTCAACTGCGCCTAGTCAAGGGCATATTCGAATTCTGGAAACATGCAGCTGTACCATAACGTTGGAACAGTATCCCTTCGCTAGTACAGATCAACGGCTAAGTGAGTTAGTCAAAGGGGCGATACAGGTCTGTCCCAGACCTCGCAAAATAGCGCCGGCGTTGCCATGCAGGAAGACGAATAGATGACAGTGGCGCTCGATTGCAGCATTGGATGGAAGAGAAGCGGACGATAGTCTTCGGCGTTTAGGATACAAAAACAAGTCAAGGCGGCGGCCAAGCCATGCAGCCTTGCGAGCGGGGCCCACTTTAATCGAACCCCGGCCCAACTTGTATCGCCGCTGATTCAGCGAGCTGTGACCGCAGTTACAGCCTCTCCACACCGCAGAACCGAGAGCCAGGATTCGTGTTTTCCACAGGAGAAACCCGTTGCAAACGTTCACCCTCTTGCTAGAATAGCGGCTGAGAGAACAGATGCCAAGGCCACTACAGGTCTTTCCGGATTCCGATCGGAATGAAGTGCTCAAGTTGTTTCTCTGACTCGACACTCCACGATTCGGAGAACTGGTGGAGACCTCATTCTTGTTGTCCTCGAACCAGGATATCAAATATTCTGTAAGCCAGTGCAGTCCTCCAGCCTCCCTTCATGGACTGCGACCAGCAGCTCAAAGGAACAGTGTTTCGTAGCAACAACCTTTTCGGGTAAACGGAAACCTGGAACATCCTCAAACCAACATACTGTCCAAGAGGCACCATGGCTTTGAGATCGGATAGATGTTGTTTACTGATTAGTAGAGACAGCCAATGGAATCAAGCGTTCGATATGACGTCGTGTGGTGCAAGGAGCGTCTGCAAACAGCTTACACTTGGCGCACACCGATTACAACCTTCAATGCCAATACATCTAGCCGGTCGGACCTCCTTGACGATACTCCGTATTTCATTGCGTTATGCTTCCCCCAAGTTCAGGCAGCTGGACCTCCTGAGATGCTTGCGCCGCAAGCTAAAGGCTTGGACGACGGTGTCTGCGGCCATGAATCCCCGCTTGGTGATGGCGCCGTGAGAGGGTGTACCGTTCGTGTACGATACATAAGAGGTCTCCCAATACGATTGATCTGGCTCTCGGCGCAGGAAAGCATGCCCAGAACAATGCGTATTCGGAATACATCCGGGAAATTCCATTTTACGATGGAGTAAGACAGCCCAGGCGCTCAACGGTCACGTGGTCTCACTATCGGTCGTCCATACCTTATTCTCACGTCTCCGATCATCTTTCTGGGAATGGGCTTCTTTGCTATCGATCATGATTGAGTTTTCGAAGTCGCGATGTTCGGTGTCCAAGGTAGATTGGCGATATCCTAGCTTGCGGGCTGTATATCCAATCGTCTACGTCTTCCTGGATAAGTGAACGAAGGCAGTGTCCAAGCAAGTACTCTATTAGGAGAGATTCATGACGCCGTTCGAGTAAATGAGAAGAGCGTGAGTTTGAGAGTCTGTTACCTATTAAAAGGGTTTCAGTGGGTTACTAGCATTTCAACAGATTTAAAGGACTACCCAATCAGACCGACAAGGAACGGCCCGAACAGGTACCCGAACTACTTCCCGAACAGCGTTGGGGTCCGGCTTACCTAACGAACGCACACGTCAGGCCTTCCGTCTTAACAATCAAACATCTCCTCCAGCTTCGCCTTAACAATTATGAATACTCTGTTCCGCCGTTTCAAGCCCTGCAACATCGGATTATCAACGAACGTACGGGTCGTTCACGGCCCCTTCTGAGTACTGTGGATACCTCCGAGAGACGCAATGCCGTCGGCGCATGAACTTGTCCCACTGTTATCTGTTGTTTGACGCGTGTACACCGTACAAGTCGCAACTCCCAGAAGTAAACCTCCGAGTTCAAAGTCTGGTGCACGCCGCATGTCCGGCTATTATTGGCTATCCCGGTCGCACGCGCATCCACGCATTCGAATCCGATGCACGAGGTCGCCATGTTCTTCCGTCACCGCGCAGGGGACTCCCATTTGCTGCATCCATCATGCCCGTTCTTCATAGAACATCAACCCGACTTTGCAGATATCACCCATGTATTTCAAATCAGCAATTCGCCATTGAACGCGCTGAATTTGCAAATCGAAGACTGTGAAACCGACGAACTGAAGCTTGTAAGCTTATGAGCCGCGTTGACACTTTGCCGCTTCGGATAGCCATGCATGGTTTTACACGTGCCAACTCAGGAGGTAGGTGGTGAAGTCTAGCGTGATTTAGTCAATCTCGCTTTGATATATATATTGAAGTATTCCAATCTTTGCCAGTCGTCAGTCGTCAAAGAGCCAGATCCAAAGTCACCAAAATGGCAGACATTTCGAAATTGCCACAGTTAGAGCAATACAATATCATCGCCAAGTACGACATCAATACGGCCAAGCATTTTGCGGCCTTTCTTGGATCATACATCTTTCTCTTCGTAATTTTCAGATTCGCGTACCTCCTCGTGCACTACTATGGCAAGCGGTTCCAGTCGTTCACTCAATTCTTGACCTTCCCAACGAGACTGGCACGCCGAGTCCTCCTTCGCAAAATCCCCAAATTCGTGTCCGGGGGGCACGCCTTGACTATACTGGTGTACATACTCGTTAACATCGTGTTGACATTCACATATAAACCACCTCTTCCATTTATCAACCACAGGAATTCGTTTGCCAAAAGGCTAGGATGGTAAATGGCTCCAGCTGATATTTGATGCACTTAAGTTAATGGCGGAATTAGGATGACGCTCCTGAACATGACGACCACTGTCGTGCTCAGTATCAAGAACAATCCAGTCGCTATTCTCACCGGCTATTCTCACGAAAGATTAAACGTCCTCCATCGAGCATCCGGATGGTGCACACTGATCTTCTGGATGTTACATTGGACGTATGTTTTGATGGCGCTTAGTACGGAAATTCGCTGCTAATGGTCTACAGAATCTACACGGGCAGTCTTTTCACTCAAGGTCAAGCATATCCGACCCTCCTTCAGATCGAACAGATTCATGGTTACATCGCCGGCGGAGGTCTATTCGTCATGTGCATGTTCGCCATTCAGCCGATTCGACAGCGCTTCTACGAACTCTTTGTGAAGACTCATATGATTGGATTCCTTCTTGTCATTATCAACGTTGGATTGCACAAACCAGACCTAGTACGGAAAGCTGTGTGGATTGTCGTCTTCATTGGCGCCAGCTTTTTCCTCAGCCGACTTGTGCGTTTTCTCGTGCTGGTCTACAACAGTTGGGGAAACCGGGCCATCCTTATGCCTCTCAACGGGGCGACCAAAGTCGTGTTCAAGAAAACGCTGCGTGCGAAACCGGGCGATCACATCTTCATCACAATACCCAAAGTCAGAACTTTCGAAGCCCATCCGTTTACCATCTCCGACACGACTTACACGCAATTACGGATTCGTAATCGGGACGGTTTCACCGCCGCACTCCATGAATATGCCCAGCAGCATCCTGGAAAGGAAGTTTCAGTGCTCATCGACGGTCCCTTCGGGAACACGCCAGATTTCCACAGCTACGACAAGGTGCTATTGGTTGCCGGCGGCGTTGGTGCGACATTCTCATTTGCAATTGCGTTGGACATTGTCCGCCGTAAGCAATGGAATGACAACCAGATCATCGAGCTTGCATGGATCATACAGTCTGAGGAACACATGGAGTGGTTCAAGGACGAGCTTGAAGAGATCCAGGCATCACCCCACATCAATCTCACAGTCTTTGTCACTCGTCCCGGACGTCACGAAGCGATCCTCGAAAAGGTCTTCGACAACGGAGATGCGCCTCGACACATGAGTTACAATCACTTCCCGACCATCCGCAAAGAGGAAGGGCGGCCCGACATCAAGGCCACGGTTGATGATCTGATAAGCACTGCTAACAAGACCGATCGCATCATCGTATCATGCTGTGGGCCGAAGATGCTCATGCAAGAGGTCCGAAATACCGTGGCCAAGTCCATCCCGATATCGGGCCCGAGCGTCACGCTGCAAAATGAGCAGTTCGGCTGGTGATGCGGTCACACCGTGCGCAAAGGCTTACGAAGTGAAATGAGTTTTTCCTTGGGTTTGTACAATGAACGACCATAGAATTCAAATATACGAGATATAATTTGGCGTTGATGTGGGGATGGAAAACGGAACGCCGGAGAACTCAGAATCTGACGGCATGGATTGGCGCTCTGTCATGATAGGCTAAATTCTAAATCGACCACAAAGCACACATTTTCTCCGCCTTTCATTTATTTTGAACGTATGTGCCGGGAATCCACGGGCAAAGGGGTCAGAAGTGAGATTTCTCTGCTAAAAGTCGTATGTGCAAAGGATTTGAGTTCGACCGGCCGCTTGGTCTCCCATGCGCCTTTATCTCGCAGACGCCCCTCTATATCGGGCGAGACGCAGCAAGAACCCCTGTCAACCAGATTTACGACCTTCTGGATCACAGCTGGCGCTACCGGGGCTCCTTCTACATTATGTCAAGAATTCCAGAAAGATGAACCAGTTTCAGAGAACTGGGGATGCACTGCATGATTGGCGTACAACGTCGCCGCATTGTTCGCATTGCTTAATTAGTGAACAGACAACACTGTCCGTCCCTTTTCGGCCTCCGTAGACCTTTTAACCTTTTGGTTCGTGCCCTCTATGGAAGCGCCACCAAGAACTCTAATCTTAATCTGCAGTCTCGGAGATGCCCAGGTCTCGCAACGTGGCCGCCACATCTTCCGGACCGCCATGAACTGACTCGGTCGGCGTGGGAGGAACTGTTTCAGCGCTCTGACGTCCTTCCACGGCTCTCAAGACAACCTTCCCAAACTTCCACGCGCCTCTCTCATATACGTAGCTGTTAATGCCCGTGCAGCGCTTATCGAACGGAATCGAGCAGTCGGTATACCCAAAGAAGACAATGATCCTTCCCTTGCTGTACGTAATCGCGGCAAGTCCACCACTGTGGTACTTGGCAATGTGCGTCTTGCTGCCACCAAAGTAATCGCTGATAAAGCCTGCCATATCAACGAAGATTACGTGCGCTCTGCGGGGGTCGACAGGGTCGGGTGCAACCGCTAGAGGAGATCCCTGCGGCTTCACTTCAGCCGCCTTGATGATCGTCTGTTGAGCTGCACGTTGTCAGAAATTTGAAATGCATTATCAATCTGATAAGATTTCGCAGAAATCGCGGGATTGATCATACCTTGCCATTCTGTAGCACGCCTTAACATGCATATGTTGCCGGCGATGTCCTGGGAGTAGACCTCTACACACGCGTCCTCACCGCCGTCATTTGGAAGCGCTCTGCACGCAAGGCTCGTGCGAGGGTTCCACGCCGAAGTCACAGGAGGTTGTCTAGCGGCAGGCATCCATCTCCGGTTGCCCGTGCTGCCCCTTTTGAAGCATGTGAACCTTGGGGCTTCGAAAGTGGGGACCGGCTTTCTGTGAAATTTCGCATCAGTATGCGAAGAGCCTCTATATTCAGCAGCTCCTGGTAGGCCATACGCTGTAAGGAAGATCATCTCGTGCTCGCCTTGCACTCCTAGCGAGGGAAGGGCCTCGTGGAGCGCGCAGGCACCGGAAGAAGTCTCTCGGGGCAGGGGAGTTGAGCCTGCTGCGCCGTGGAGTTCCAGATCAGCCCAAGGCTCGTCGTAGAGCACCCGAACCTTTTGTGATAGGCAGGCATCTTTCTTCTGCTTCTGATAGATCACACGAACCTTCATCGCACATGTCAGCCTCAGCTCTTATGCTTGAAGAGTGTCAAAGAAGTGCGAAGAAACATTCTCTGAACGTGTTGACACTGGTTACTCAGATGAGAGAGATGATTTACTTACAGTTGGTTTGTTCGCAAAAGCCTCGTCTTCTGGGACAACGTACGCCGCAATAGCGCAAGGCCCGATCGCGTCCTTGGCAACCTCCTTCTTCAGGACCTCGACATCTTCGTTGTAGTATGAAGGCAGGTTTATCTCTCGTATGCGTGCACGTCTGTCTTCGTAGTACAGCAGAATATGTTCTCCGTCGGTGACAGCAGCGAGGCTGGTGCCGGGGTTTGCTTCGTCATGAAGATCTAGCTCTGAGGCGAATCTGATTTTCGTTCTTGAAGATTTTGTAGACTTCATACTGACCATGCTTAGGTGCCGGAGCCCTCCAAAACAGCGAGGCGATGCCTTCCATGTCTTCTTCCTCTTTATACGTTTCTGCGTCGTTCCTCTCTGTCGCTGCTGTTTGGCTTGACGCGTAGCTTGGGCGCGATAGTGTTGTTTGTTATTCCATTATATGCCTGGTACCGACAGTCCGTTGATACCCAGGAAGCTTTCAACAAGAAGGTGCAGAAGATGTTCAGTCAAAAACGCCAGGCGGCGGAAAGCAATGTGGTCAAGTCCAGAACACAATCAAGCGGAGAGTATGTTGTTTATGCGATGCCTAGCGCTTCGAGTACGCCCCTCAATTGATGCGTGTTACGTTCGCGCTATCGGAATATCTGTGAAAAGAGTGAAAGCAACGACGGAGCCGCCCCCACACAGGACAACCCAATACAGGAGAACAATAATTGAAGGGACATCAAGTTTTATGAAGTGTAGTAACTGGAAATCAAGAACAGAGACCCTGAATGTAATTTGTCCATAGCATATTAAAATGCTGTGAAGAAGATACGATGATTCAAATCGGACCAGATACGTCACCCGGCAAGTAGTGAATAGAGGCGGTACCAGCTCCGTGTAGTAACGCTCGGCAGTTCTCTGGGCAGCTGGTTTTCCTGCCTGCAACTTCTCTAATTCCAAACATGTCCGTAGTGACGTTCGGTTTGTCTCCTTTTCGCAAAGGCAGCTGGGCAGCTTCAGGGGCAGCCTCAGGCTGTTTCACGATCACCACCAAGGAGCAATCGATCCACGATCGCCAAGATTTGCATACTCACTGTTCTAGCGTCAACTTCGTTTGCCCGCATGGGCTTTAAGGGATCCAGGTTGGATGCAGCGGACCGAAGGGGATCGTCCGAACCCGCACATAACCACAAGTATGTTGTCAAACGCAGAAAGCCAACTAGTACAGAAAACAAGAACGGAAATAGCCCGGTCCGCATTCCCACCGAGACCTCGAACCTGTCTGAAGAGGTAACTTTAAGGTTGGATGGAATGGAATGTCATTTGTAAATGTGGCTGTGTAGTTGAACGCCAACGCCATTCCACCGATTGTCCGATATCGGCGTCTCCTTAAACGCTCTGGGTAAACTTTCGAGAGTTTATAGACTGTCTTCAAAAGTATACCTCATAATCGAAATCAGTTTGAATGGACATGATCTTATGCTCTTCGCATCTCCACGTAAGATCTCGTTTCTGACAATGGGCAAAGTTCGTCCGACTTGTCGTAATACTGAGCTCCAGCCAAGATCGGGGGAACAAAAGTCATGCGACGAGGATTCTCCGATCGATTTGAAGGAGAAAATTGTCCTTGTATCTATTCAAGTCCTTCACTCTACAAGTTCACTTTTCTTCAATCAATCCGAACACTTCGACCGGGTCTCTGGGGGAAGTTGAAGCCCTAAACGCTCTGACAAGTTCTACATTTGCTTTCAGCTGGCATTTCTGTCTTGTCAGCATTTGATTTGGCCATCTCAGCTTTTTTCCTCCTCTCATTGCCTAACGGACAGGTTGAAGTCTATCCAAATCATATGGTAAAGCGACAATGGTTGAACCAATCAAGATCTGGGTTTCTGGTAAGCTCTGATGATAATGCAGCGCTGTCTGCGCCGGGGATATATGTACTGACTATTCAACAGCGGCGGGCCCAAATCCGTGGAAGGTATACCTACTTCAACTGGCAACATGTTAAGGGTCGCTTCAGTAACGGACGTACAGCCAGTCATTATTCTCGAGAAGCTTGGTATTCCGTACAAGATCATCCCGCTGACATTCGAGGAGCTCTTGGCCCCGATTTGCGCAAATTGAACCCAAGTGGCAAAGTCCCTGGTACGTCAAAGGCTTCGTGTGATTCCATTGTGTTGCACAGCTCTAACGGAATAAGTCATGGAGGATCCTAACACGGAGCTCATGCTCTGGGAATCCGGAGCGATCGTTTTGTACTTGATCGACCAGTACGACACTGAGAAGAAGCTGGTGTACACCACTTTGAAAGAGAAGAACCTGCTGAATCAATGGTTGATGTTCCAAATGAGCCAGCAAGGTCCGTATTACGGACAAATCGGCTGGTAAGTACTACTTGGATTCGGGGAACAGCAATCTGCTAAGGAAGTCACAGGTTCAATTACTTCCACCCAGAAAAGCTGCCTTCTGTCGTCGACCGATACGTCGAGCAAGCAGAGCGTGTCCTTGGCGTGCTGAATGGGGCGCTCGAGGGAAAGACGTGGCTTGTCGGCGACAAGTGCACGTATGCTGATCTCTCATTCTTCATGTGGAATGTTATTCTCCCATTGAGTATGCTCTATCCGGCAGGTGAGACGCCGCTGTCAAAGTTTTCCAATGTGCTGGCGTGGCACGATCGCATGCAAGCGAGGGAATCTGTCAAGAAGACTCTTGCGGTGAGACAGGGAATCATGGACGCGGAAGGGCTGGGGAATAATGCCCTGCGGACAGACCTCAGTCTTGATGACATGTCCAAGAAGTTGAGCGGCTCCAACAGCTAGGATATTTGATGATAACCGTTGGATGGGCGGCGGATTCGTCGACCAAACTCTGTATCGTAGCCAGCAAATACCAAGCATCGGCGGGAGAGTTGATCGTCTATGAGACATGAGCAGAAGAGTGAAGCATATGAAGAAGCCAGACCTTGAAAAGGCAAACAGTATCAATTCATGGGTATCGTACGAGCGTTAGCGGCATGATACAGAAAGGAGCAAAGAACAAAAAAGCAACAACAGCAAACATAACAATTCTATCCTAGCCCCTCTGTCCCTCTGTCGCCCATGACATCAATATTACTTCATGACTCAGCATCTTACTGCTTTGTCGACGGTCCCCAGTTGTTGACCTGAACCTTCACATGGCCGTCGTCGACAATGATAACCTTTCCCTTCTCATCCTTGTGAGGGGGAGGAGGATTCCTCGTCTTCTCCACATGGGACGGGAACGTGGCACTCGGTGCGGCACCCCTCTTCTGCAGGCCAGTGTTGTACTCGATGTCGATGTCGCCATCGTGAAAGATGACCAAAGCACCCGGGGAATCCACCTCCTCGAAGAGTTCCCCCAAGTCCCCGTCAGACCCGCCAATAGACGGCTCCGGTTGTGATTGCATTCGCGTCGTCAGGGTGACCATTGATGGCGTGTGAGAGCCCTTAACAATGTATGGCGTGGGAAAAGATCCACTGTTGCGCTTTTCGATGTCATCAACCGTGATTGTTGATGTGATGGTGGTCGTGACCGTGGATGTGGCAGTTGGGATGAATTTCATGCTGGCATATCCTGGTTTCACCCCCTCAGTGGTCCAAATTGCGCTCATCGTACCAAGGGTCTCAGCTGTAGTCGTAATCAAGGCGTAGGTTGCAGCGAGTGTGCGCGAAGGTGTTTGGGCGGATGTTGTTTGGGGGGTTGTCATTTGGGCGGATGTCGAGGCGAGTACCATTAGCGCATCGATCGAAGACCAAAGCAGGCTTTTGATTTTTTCTGTCTCGTCGCCTGACTCATTCGCATGCGCAACGTTATCCATAAGCGTCATCCTTGCTTCCATGAACCTTTCCAATATTGAAATGAACTCAGAGGCATGCGAGAGATAGGTCTCGAATGAACCCGGGGAGCTGAGAGAACTCTGAGCACCGATTGAAGTCATGGCACTTCCGTGGGAGATCATTTCTGCCCAGGATGAGGACGCCGTGGCATAAAAGCTTGCAGGAGGTGTCGGATAAAGATCAACGGCAGAAGTTGGCTCGTCGGGGAGATAAAAGGGCAGAAAGACCGACATAAAGTTAGACAGGAATATCTCAGCAGCAATCGCATTAGTGTCCTCATGATCAGCTTCCAGGTCCTCAAACCAGTGTTCGATGGCCAATGCGTCGATGTATTCTCGGGCGTTTCCTTTGAGGGAGTCGGCGTCGTAGTGGCTCAACGGCATGCTCGTCACAGGCATTGTTTCAGACGAGGTTGTCGATGTCGCGTGGTCGAGAAATTCGGACTCGATTTCAGAAATGTCTTCATCGTTCAACACTGTGAACGTCTCAGCGGCCGAGGACGCGGAAGTGACTCGCGTGGTCTCAGTAGTAGTCGAGGTCAAGGTGTGCGAAACGTAGACGGTAGTGGTGACCACGACACGAGTGCGCCGGCGAGAAGAAGTGGATTGGGTCAGCGGCGTGAACGAGATTTCATCAAGCAAGTCGTCAGGGTCCACCGACGACGTTGATGACTTGGTCGATTCTGGTAAAGACGTCACTGTCGAAGTGCCATGTTGGATTGTCATAGATGGCGAGGTGGAAGAGCTCGTCCATGGTACAGTGAGAGTCCCAGTCACGTCAGTGAAGCTTCCGGTCGCGGACAGCCCACTCTCGATACTGGACACGAGACTCGACATCCCCTCGAAGGCAGAGTCCAAACGCTCAACGGAAGCGGAGTACCTGTCCGACATGTACGTCCTGGTTGAAGATGGCGAGTATGAGAGCTCCACAAATGTAGTGCCATGTTCGGTGTGCGTCGAAAATGTTGGCGTTGACTTCAGCGACACAAGAGTCAATGAAGGCCGTCTCGGATGCGAGATCGTGATTGTCACCGGTCGCGCAGTCGATATCGTCGAAGTCTCGACTTCCTCGACTATCGTCAACGGCTGAGTTCTGCGCGTGGTCGTTGTCGATGGCGATATCGTGATCGTTGAGGTTGATCGCAGTGTCGTTGTCCCGTCTTTGATTGTCGTCTCGATGCTGGCGAGAGGTGACGCGTTGATGAGGGCAGGGACGGAGAGCAGCAGAGCTGCTAGATTGACTGAGAGATGCATAGCTACAGAGAGGCGATTTTCAGATGAGGGATGAACGGGAAACAGCGGGATGGAACCTGAAGAGGTCAGTGTTGGCGACGAATCTCTGAGAACGGACTCACTCTGCACAAGGTAATGATGCTCCGATAGCTCCCTAAATGGGTTGTTAGCAATGTCTGCAAGGCGTGCATTTGAAACTTACCTGCAGAGATAGAGCTTGCAAGATGGATGTGAAGAAGAAGAGACGAAGAAAGGAGATGAGACACAAGATTAAGTATTACCCAGCGGTGGCCGCCTTCCATGTTCAGTAGTAAACAAACCAGTTCCACAACTTAGCAAGTGCTATATGACTTGAGCAGCTTCACAAGACGCGCCTACTCTTCTTGTGTATCGAGATGGAGGAGGAACGAATCAAACGCAAGTCCATGCCGTCTGCAGTTTCCACCTTGAAGAATTGCATCGACGGTCACACAAGAATCGGCATTTACTACCTACAAAGGCCATCCTGATTGTGAAGCTACAGCGAAATACGAATTGAAGTATATATTTGGCTTGCAAGCAATCCATCTCATGATGTGAGGTTAAGATTGAGTTATCGACTGAGCAAGGGGCCTGCAACGGTCTCCGGCGTGTCTCCGCCGGCGGACATATCGGCGTTATCCGAGGCAGCGAATTTCAAAGCTTTACTTCGTAAAGAGCTCGGAGGGCTCTCTTATGTAACTACCGGGCTCTTGCGTGCGCGGCCGCGAATGCCCTGGATTGTCCGATTCGAGAGCTCAGTATCCGCTCTTGCAGGCGTCGTGGAGCACACAAGACGTAAGCACTGCCTAACAAGGCATTTACCACACTGGACAGTAAGCAGGCGTACCTCTATTCGGTCGTAGATTACTTAGTGTGATGACATCGTTTACGGCCGTTCCTTGCACACACTTCGTGAATCTAACCGTAGATAAGTACAAAAAAAAGGGAATCTTAGATTGCCGTTTTCAAACAGAGAACGCATTATATTCTGTCGCCGCAGCACTTTTGTCTCGCACATTTTCAATTGCTTATCACCTTTAGAATGTCAGGTCTCGCTGTAGAAAGTCTATTTCGAGTTGATGGCATAGTTGCGCTTGTCACTGGAGGCGGTACAGGTTGGATACCCTTCGCCGTCAATCGCATAGTGCGCAAGCTGACTTCCTTGACCAATCAGGCATCGGCTTGATGATTGCGAAGGCACTCGCTCTAAATGGCGCGAAGAAAGTCTATATTACGGGTAGGCGTGCTGAAGTGCTCGAAAATGCAGCAAAGCAATCTCCGCATGGCAATATCGTTCCATTGCAAGGAGACGTGACATCGAAAGAAAGCCTGGTGGCGCTTGCAGAGCATGTCCGCAAGGAAGACGGCTACCTCAACCTTCTTGTTGCCAATGCAGGATCATCTGGCCCAGGATCCGGCTCCCTGCCGCACGGCCTCAAAGAAGAGAAGAAGAAAACTGTAAAGGAGTTTCAGGAAGAAGCCATGAAGACTCCGATGGAGGATTGGGATAACTGCCTGAGAATCAACGTGACGAGCGTCTTCTACAACGTCATGGCATTCCTTGACTTGCTTGATGAGGGAAACAAGCGAGCGCTGTATTATGGTGGAGACGTGAAAAGCCAGGTGATTGTCACGTCAAGCGTGGCGGCATACATGAAAGCTAGAGGGTCTGGCTTTGCGTAAGTCAATCCTCAGAATACGTCATGAAGCTCATCATAACTCAACCAACATCAACAGCTACCGCGCAAGTAAAGCAGGAGTTACGCACATGGTGCAGACTCTGGTTACGGTATTCGGAGAGTACGGCCTCAACATCAGGCTCAATACTATTGCCCCTGGTCGTAAGTTCGATAGTTTCTCTCAGCCGAAGAGACAACGACTAACGCCCCCAGTGTTCCCATCCGGAATGGCGGCGGCTTTCATGAACTATGTCGAAGAAGCCAAAAAGACTGGGAGGGCGGACAGCAGCTTTATTCCAGAAGGACGTTTCGGACGGGAGGAGGACATGGCAGGCACTATTTTGTATCTGGCATCAAGGGCGGGTTCATACGCAAATGGTGCTGCGTCACTAATTGACGGCGGCCGACTAAGCCAGACGTCGGCGTCCTGGTAAATGTTCTCTTTGCAACATCTGCTATATTCAGTCGTCCTCATCTTGGGTTTCGTTCTCATCCGCATCGGAGTCTTGTTCAGAGGGCAAGACCTTAGAGGGATTCGAGACACCGGACTTGGCGTCGAGCTCGCTTGTCAGCCTTTGCAATACTGCTTCCAGCCCTGTTTTGAGAACAGGCGTCTTTACGTTAGCAATCTGAGACTCAAGTTGCGCGATTTTGACTCTGATCTCTTCAAGCCCATCGCTTCCTTGGTCACTTAGGTCGTCGTTTTCATCATCGTATTCGCCACGGATGGAAGGAGTCTCGACTCCAAGATCCGAGCCCCAGGAACGTGCGAAGTCTTCGGCCATCCTCGGCTGCGTGATCGCAAAGACAACCTCTTTAAGACCAAACCACTTCTCCTGTTTTGTATTAGTATTTGAGGAACGTGATGCTGCATCCCCCTTCTTTGGAAGGCCAAGAAGGATCTCTTTCCAGGCCCTGGCATTCTCCCCTATGGGATTCCCGTAAGCGCCACAGCCCCAAGCTCCGAGGACAACCTGCTCCACACCTTTGCTTCGCAATATCTGCAGGACGGCTTTGATCTTTCTTCTCAGTAGATCCGCATCCTTCTTATCGGCGTAGACTAGATCTGCGACTTCCTCTTGCCTAGTTACATCGTCTGTTTTGTCGGTCTTCCTCCATTTCAGCTCGACCTCTGGGAATCTCAGTGCCGCAGCGCTTATGGCATCGACCCAAAATCTCTCCTGTTGTGGCTGATCTGCGGCATCCGCAGAGCTATTTCTAAACACCAGTATGTTTGGGCTCCATACCGCCCCAACCTCTGGTAGTCTGTAGAATTGTTCTCGCAGGGACGGGTATAATGTTGTTCGCATGCACAGAAACTCCTCTTGCGACGTTGCGCCGCTAAGAAAGCCACCACCAGGTCGGAGGGGAGATGCCATGTTGAGAATCGCCACATTCTTCGAGGTCGCACCGCGCTTCTGAGGGCTCGGAGGGACAGTTATCGAGCGATTAAGGATAGCAGCCGCGGTCAGGGTATCCGTAACGAGGACTCTGACATTCGGAGGAGTATCATTCTCTTCCTCATGCATGCCTACCGGCACGGCAGGTCCGCCTACGTCGGCGCCATCGTTCTCTTCTTCGTCTTCGATTGCGCGCCTTTTGCCGCTCCTCTTGCCGCCTCGTTTTCGTCCACTCTCACGCTTCCCAACGCCTGAACTCCTAGATGCTGCTGGCTGAAGGATCAGCTCCGCAGCTGCCACTCCGTCTCTTGCGCGTGCATTTCCCACGAGAAGTGCCGGTATAGTCTTGTTAAGCGTGTCGCGTGCCTTCTTCGCCCGCTGGTTCTTTCGAAAGGTCGGAGGAGGGCGTCCGATGCTAGGCTCGGTGCGGCCCATGACAAGGCGTGAGAGCGGAGATGGAGGTCTTTAAAGGAAGGGGAGGAGTCCAATATTGTCTAGGAGAAGGTAGCGTGGGAAAGGAATTGCGATGCGCAAGTTCGAGCGGATATGGCTTCAGATGACTCGTGCTGCACGTGACATGAGCATGTTTTCACACGGACGACGCCACCAGATCTCTTGTCCTTGTCAATTGCTTGAGTTTGTTCTCTTCCAAGAGATCAGACTATTGTAATTAGACTGGCTCCAGATCTCCCGCCGCCACATTCCAACTCTAATCCAACGACGAGGGTATGTATATGTATCACGTGAACCATTCCCAATTTGGCAACAGCCGGATCTCCACGGACGATCTGAGGCTCTTCGAATCCTCGTCGAATGCCCACTTTTGCAGGCATGGTCAAGGAGTGCAAGATTCCTGCGAACAGCTGTCAAAATTGCCACGAGGAGATCCTAGAATAATCTGCAAGATTGAGCGCCGGTTATGCTGCGCATTACATTGTTAAAATTCTCCGTCGCGTTGGCCGTGATGTCACTCAGCCTCTCAGGCAGGATCGGCGGCTCTCCACCACAATTGCCGACGTGAAGCATACACCGCCACAGACGTCAAAAAAAGACCCCTCTCTCGCCAAGGCAGGTATCCGGGGCCTTCCAGATGGTCAAGACGAGGCTGAAGGATCACATGTAGACGAGAAGTTGGAAATGGCAACGATTGCGATGGCTATCTTTAGGTCTCGAGGAGATGAAAGTGCAATTGAGCGCCACTCAGCAGCTGTGCCGCAGACTGAGACTGAAGCGAGATTGCTGTGGATTTGGCGAATCCATGAGTTGAACAGGAAGATGTTGACGCACCAATCAACTCAACGAGAGCTTTTGGTCCAACATTGCGCAGCATCACGCGGGAGAGGATAAGGCAGGAGAAAAATATCGTGAGCATGTGACGAAGCGCATGTCAATACTGAAGCAATGCTCGGCGCAGGGAACGAACTGAATATTCAGGTTTGGATGAGAGTAGAAATTAATACATCAGGTATACACTTCAACCCGAAGTGTTTATCCATTTACACATTAATCTCAGGATCAAATAGATAGCTTCTGTCGCTGAGATCTGTGACGAGAATCGGAAGATACGAAAACTGACAAGACTTCATGCAAATGTGCAACCCTGCGAAAATGCCCCGATTCGTGATTATGTCCCGGTACGCCAGCAAATGCAACGCTAATGCGTGCCACCATGCACGATTCCTAGGTCCTCCACAGAACATTACAGGAACAAAGGTATCACAGGAAAATTAGAAGCAAACGCTTTTCAAAACAGCTAGCGCCATCGACGCTGTCCTCCTCTACAGACCTGAGTCGGTCTTGTTGACGAACTCGGCGGAGTTCTCATAAGCATCCCACTTCTTGCACTCGTCGTCGAAGGCGCTGAGGCTGCCGACCGTGGACAGAATGTCGTCCTTGCGCTCGAGGAACTGAAGACCAAGGCCACCAGAGATGTGGAACGGAATGTGGCAATGCATCAACCATGCACCCGGGTTATCGGCGGGGAAAGCAAGGACGAGATGACCACCTGCAGGAAGAGTAGCAGTGTCTCGGCGAGTTGGGTTGGTAAGGTTGAGGGTACCATCGAACGTTCCATCGCCCTGTGCGAGGACCCAGAAATCGTGACCGTGAAGATGGATCGGGTGGGGAAGAGGTGGGTTGCTAGCATCCTGGTGAAGAACCCAGTATGTCCAATCGCCCGCAGCCACGTTAATTTCGTAGACGTTATCGCTCGATGGGTAAGAGGTCTGGCTATCCTCGACGTACTGGAGCGTCGGCTTGTCCCAGTTGATGTTGATCGCAGAGTTGTTCACAAGCCATTGCACAACATTGCCGCTAGCATCAGCCGGGGTGAAAGTAACCTCGAAGTCCTTAGGAAGGCCATTGGGGACGTCAGTCGAGACGATAGGTGTCGTTGAGGTCTCATCGTAGCATCCAGTTGGAAGAGTGCCATCAGTGCTTGGGTTGCTGTCTGCAGCACCATTGTAACGGAAGATAGCCTTGACATTGCCTTCATTTGCATTCGGGCCGTCGCAGAAAGTAGATGCGTCACCCTGACCGCCATTGCCGGTTCCAATTCGGAGCCAGTAGTTATCGACGGACTGGTCAGCGTCGATGATGACATCGTAGCGCTGGCCGACACCGATGACGATGCTGTCAGTGGTATACGGCTTGATAGGAACGAAATCTGCGCCAACAACCTGCATCTTGTGGTTGTCGAGTCCAACGTGGAAGTAGTTGTTGATACCAGTGTTGACGAAGCGCACCAGGTGCTTCTTGCCAGGGGTAAGTTTCGCAACGTAGTACTCGCCGCCGCTACCACCGCTAGGAGCAACCATCTTGCCAGCCACGAGGGTGTTGTTCGCAGTGGGAGGACCCTGAGCGTGAGAAGCATCGGTGTAGAGGGGGAACGCATCCTCATAGAACCAGTCAGTGAGAGCAATGGGGTCAAGCTCAATGTCGTAGTTGGCAGAAGCAGGGCCATGGATGACAATTGGGCCAACAACACCATTGGCATACTGCATCGAGTAGTGAGAGTGGTACCAGGAAGTGCCGAACTGAGAAGCCACAAAGGTGTAAGTCCTTGAGGCGCCGGGCGCGAGCGCACATTCGGTGATACCGTTGGTGCCATCCTGGGTGTTGGTGTGGTACTGACGGAAGCCGTGCCAATGGATGCTGGTGCCATTGTCCTGAAGAGAGTTCTTGACAGTGACGCTGATGGTGTCGCCCCAGTTGGCCTCAATGGTGGGACCTGGGTATTGACCGTTGATAACCATCATCGGTCGCTCATGACCGTCGGGAGATAAGTTTTGCTCTGTGAGTTCGAAGTTGTACTGCAATTTGGTTAATACAAGTTAGGTATAATCATACGATTAACATACTGTCTTGGTCTCTCCAGTCTGGGGCCATTGGGTATCGGTATCACAGTTGACATCCCAACCGCTGTACCAGCACTCTCTGCTGGTCGGTCCATTGTTGGTCTTGGAGCAGTCCACGCCTCGGCTTTGGAGGCGGTTAATATTAGCGGCGAGGGTAGTCGAGGCCAAGCCCAGGAGGCTGGCAGTGAGGGTAGAGAATTGGACCATGGTTGTGTACTACTAGGAAATAAAATACGAAAGAACTGAAAGGATGATACAGTTAGTCCAAGGAGAAGGAGAAGGAGCGAGAGAATGTAAGAAAGTCCTGGTGTCGAGATGTTGACAATTGGAAGTGTGGAAGATGCATATATACCTTCTGGTGGAAAAGCTATCAATCTTGCTCTTGCCTAAAGCTGTGCTAGAATCCCATGCTGCCGGCGTCTGTCAGGATCAAGCTTCGAGCGAGAAGGTAAATCTGGCATAGCACAGCCTAGCCCTGCACTTGCATGGCGCTGGGGAAGTCACGGATGTAGCACTCCTCCTCCGGTGCGCTATGATGGTCAGCACCGGAGGAACCACTCCACACTGCGGATTTCATCTGTGCTCTAGGGCTGTGGAGCATTTTTGGATCATGCACGAATCATGTCCAGGTGGATGGGGGGGATGGTTATTGTGATCTTCAAGGAGGAAAATAATCACGAGTCCCCTGTTGCTCTCAACGGCTTTCCCGTGTTCAGGCATGCCTCTGAGCACGTCGGTTAGCAGGCGGTTGTGCAGCGTGTGCAAAACGCCATGGAACGACGCACATGCCTCGATGACGTCTGGATTGATTGGGCGGTCGTAGAGGCGTCTGCAGAACTGTTTGCATGGCTCTGCTGCTCGCGAATGCGCCACTTCTGGGCCGTCCTCGGAGCGATCCAAGGAAGAGGACAAAAATCCCGTAGATCATGCGCGCCTTTGGAAGGGCCGTGAATGGCACTGCGGCAATCCAGTCGCTGGGAGGAAATGCACGAAGCTGCTAGCTGCACAACTGCTGTAGGATGGAAGCTGTGGTCGCGCTGAGCCGCAAGCCCGCTATCCTAATGTGGTGGATCTTAGCTCGCGGTGCATCCTCGGGACACCGTGCGCGCGCCCATCAGGAGTCAAGCGTCCCGCTGCATCCATGTTAATTTTGGCACCACAGCGCTGCGGCGTGAGCCTTGCAGCTTGCAGCTTGCTGAGAGGCGGCGGCCAGCATGTCTAGCGAGAGCACCCTCGAAGTCTTCTCATCCTGACTGCTCGCAGCGTACCCCATTCGCGAATTCGCTATGCTCCTCTGTTGCGGTGCAGCTCGTTGCCCAACTCGCTGATGCTCCAGTCAATCGGCGCAGTCCGCCCCAGTCTGTCGTCTGCCTGAAGGAGCCATCTCGGCTCCACAAATACCGACAAGAAAAGAAAAGCGGGCTGCAAACACCTCAGTGCAGGCTTTTGTCGCGACTTTGACGAGCCATGAACGTCTGCCAGCGCCGAGCAAGATCAACGTGAATTGGGACAAGCGACTGCCAAATCGTGGAGAAAACGCCCACAACCACTTCGCGTGAAGCCAACAGTCGCTTGGGGACGCCACATGAGATTGCTCCCGCTGTGGATGGCTTGGCTGGCTGTAGAGCTTGGACAATTTCCGACGCGCCGTCGAGAACGGCGCGCACACGCCTCAGCATCGTGGGTCGTCTCTCTCCGTGGCGTTATCCCGTCGATATCATAGACGTCATCTTCATGAGGTGTTGTGAGACCTTCCCCTTGATCTTCAGGGCGAGATGAGAAGTACCGAAGTCTTTTGCTTTCGAAACTTCTTCCTAGTAGATGTGGTGCATGGAATAATAGCATCAGCCTGCTGTTGACAATGTTGACGATGATCCCTCGTAAAGTGATCCAGGACCGAAGTCCGCCTCCCTAGCACCTTGCTGTGAATCATGGGCATGGGCCAACTTCTTCGTAGCAATCATGTTGCAGGAAGGTGCGGCATCTCTTCCGCAGTTGAACCTTGAAGCTGGAGCTGAACTGCCCAAGGAAGCAATCAACATGCCTGATACGAATCTCGATACGCAGTTCCCTGGCCACGCGCCTGGAGCGCGAGGTTCGGCAGTTTTCTCGCGAACACCAGCAGAGCTGAAGTGGCGTGCTGGCCATAGGCGTCGCGTGGACGTTGCCATACATATGCGTGTGCAATGTTGGCATCTAGAATGTGAAGCGGATGTCTGCTTGCAGATCCACAAGCAGAAGCCTTCAGACCGGTGAGGAATAATTTTCTTGAAAGTGTCCTGCAAGGAGCCGCAAACGGCAGAGATAGCGCGCTAAAAATCGATAGACTTCCAGATGGGGCCGTCGTCCTGCGATCGTCACAGGCTTGCCGGCTACCGCGCAGTAGGGCATCAACGACAGCAAATAATAGCACTTTGTCCAGCGCAAGAACACAGGCTAGGACTTTTCATTCGGCACTCCACGCATCCACATTGGAAATAAGAATACGCTGTCGGCAATGGACCGAGAAGGATGACAGCTCTCTTCTCCACATGCCAACTGCAAAGTCAAGCACGAATTTTTGGACTGCCGCGCCACAGCGAACGAGCTGCACCGCCAAGGAGCGGTAAAGCAAGCGATACGATGTTCAAAAATCTCGCCAGATTCATCATCACTATTCCTTGCCCCGTCTTTTAGGTGCTTCCTGTTGATGTCCAGCACGGCCAGACACGGGCCCATAGCCGTGCGCTCCAATTGTTTGTTACAACCCCCAGTCAACGGAACGAGTCGCCGAGGGCAATTCGAAGAGGAGCCAAACAATACGATAGACGTTGGGATGTGCAAACAAAATGCGAGCTCAGTTGTGAGACTATCGACTGTTGACCCGAGCGCGGGACGTCCTGCAATATCCAAGTTTCGCAAGTTTTCTATTTTCGAAGCGGTTCCTGAACGCCTGTCGATCCATCTCAACCTTGGGACTGGGACGTCTTGAAGGATCGAAAGAGCCCTGTGAACCGCGCCGCTTCCTTCCACCATAATAAACCACGTGCGGCGCAGCGAAGGCGAAGCAATCAAAATAACTCACTACCACTTCAACAAGGAGCTTGTCGCAGAATCACCAGTTACTAGCGAGATGGTGCTATCTACTTCGTACACCTAACCTTGTTTAACATGTGCGGCCGGATGCTGGTCCGCGCTCACCGGCATCGTGTAGAAGATCCTTCTGATACCAATAACTGTAGGTGTATTATTCTGGAACATAGTATCTTTAGGAGAGGATCCAGTTTTTTGAGCTCGAAAAAGTGTCCTCGAAAAGTTTCCGGTCAGGTCTGCTCAATCCGTCTTACGCTGTTTAATCTCCGACTTTCGAAGAGCTTCCAAATATCTCCACAACAGGAAGTGAAGCATCGTGAAAGCTAGGTTAACAACATCTATGTACCCTGCTGTTACCGAAAGAAAGGGTTTCGTCCGTCATAACCCCTTTAAAATCCAGATATGCTCGATAACGTAATAGCCTTATAGGTGTTGTGCCCGAAAAGGAAGCGAAATAGGGATCAGCAGGAGCAAAAGGTCAACCCTGTTCCATGACGACTTCCTTTCCAAGCCACAACTTGCTCCCCCAATTGTCTCCCCCATCTTGCTCGTCAGAACTCAAACTAACAGGCCCAGTTTCGGCCGCTTCGGCATCGCCTTGGCACCAAATTCTTACCTCATACCCTTCTTTTCTCCCCTCCCAATGTCCGGGCTGACTGGAGCCTCATAATCACTTTAATAGGACTGCATACAGCTTTACGAACAGACGAATACCTTGCGATCGACTGCTACTGAGACAATTAAGCCACCCGCAAGGGGGAGTATTCGCTCGCGCCTGAAGTTGCTGTATAGAGTAATGTGGACGTGCGGTTACCCAGGCGCCTCTCATGCCGCAAAATCTCCTAGTCTCCTCCTATGCAAACGCCACCGACTCCACTGCCCCAGGATTTGGCGTTAAAACCGACTGTCTGAAACGTGAATCACTCGCATAGGGCGGCCGCACAGAGTGTGCAAGAGGCGCCGTGGCGCCGCGAAGACGCAAAAGCTCGTATACAGTCGCAAATTGACCCTTCGAGGAAGGATCAGCTCGAAATCGAACTGTAATTTCGTTGAAGAGCACAGTGACAGTTGGTCTTCACAATCGCGATGTCCCTTCCACAATCACGCCCGGATGGAGATGAACGGTCTGTACGGAGAACCACGGCATTTTCGGTGGATAAGCCCCCTTATGTGCTTCAAGGCGCGAACGCTGAATTCAGAAAGAAGTGAACGGCGCAGAAGTTTACCCCAGTTGACAAATCATAAACAAGTAACAAGGAGAGATCAAACAACCTCACTCATCAGGCAGTTGAGACTGAATCTCTTCGTCCCCCTTTTCGTCTTTTTGCTCCTCTCCCTTTTCAGCGTCCATTTTTTCATCGCCCAAGATTGTCCATCGCTCCATCAACTCCTTCACAAGTTCCTCTCCTCCAGCTTGGTCCTTCTCATCATAGCGCACATCTGGTTCTTCCTCACTCTCAACATCATCCGCCTCGTCATCCTCCGGATCTTTGGTGGCTTTACCGTGCGAGCTCCCAAAGCTCTTTCTTTCATCCGCTATCTCCGAGTCGTTCCTCTTGACCCCGACCCTTTGCAAGCTCACGACATCGTCTTCTTGCAGCATATCCAGCCTCGGTTTCCTTCTCCCGAGCGACTTCAAGCGACCCAGGAAGCCTCTTATCTGCTGGTTCTGGTCTGACGAGCCAATACGCTTGTAGCTTCGCTCGCCAGGATGAACATTGATAGGACGACGAGGTATAACCATCACATCTGCCTTTTCTCGGAGCTGGGATAAGGGCACGGTTTCCATCTTGACCTGGTCGCTCTTACTGACGTCTTGCTGGGCGCCGTTCTCTTTGCGCAACTTGCGCGTATGTTCGAACAGAATATCCGTCTCCGGAAGCGTCATCTCTTGTTGTATGAGCCAGTAATCGGGCTCATCCTAAGATACGTCAGTCTCGAGCGCTAGATGATATTTTTACCTAAAGTAGAGGGATTATTCGAGTTCTCACCTTAAGCGTCTCATACGGTAGGTTAAAATACTTCAGGGTATCCTCAAGTAGATGAATCTTTTTACATTTCACGTAGGTCGGCCGCCTGCTAAACCTAGCCTGGGACGTCTGACCGTTGGTTGATGCGCCTGCCTTCCCAGGTTCTATCATCGCTCCGATCTGGTTTTCCTGGAATCCAAACCTCGCCAGGCGTTTATGCATCTCCTCTTCGACTCTGCGGCTGAACTTCTCCTCTTCCATCTTTTTACGACGGACGATTTCTCGCTCGTACAATTCCCTTTCGCGGCGCTCCCTCTCGCGAAATTCAACCTCCCTCTTTTTCCGCTGTTCCATTTCCAGCCGCTCTCGCTCGTAGAGCTCCTTTTCGCGACGTTGCTTGTCTTGGAGTTCCTTCTCTCTCCTCTCCTGCTCCTGTCTCACATCACTGGCATCGCGACTCACAATCCACATAAGCAGAGTGATTTCAATGTCGCCGAGAATCGTTGACCTGTGCACAGGGGGCAGTATCTCCAGTGCGACTAAGTGCGCATTCAAAGCGGCAGTGTGCTCTAAGATCATATTCCTCTGGGGAACATTGAGTGCTTGAAGAGTGTCCATGACTGAAATCGAAGCGTCGAGCTGGGCTTGTAATCTGGTTTTGATCTCAGTCAAGGGAACGCGGAGGCGCTTGACACCGCCTGCAACGACAGTTGGCTCTGGTTCCAGGGCAGTATTGGTGAAAGCTAAGAGCTCGTCTTCGTCGTTGGCGGATTCAGATGAAACTTCGGCAAATCCCACACGCTTTACTCCTCGATCTGGACTCTTTGGTTTGTCAGTTTTAGGAGATGCCATAGAGGCTTCGTCCGGCGACTTCTGATCCTGGCCGAGGACGAGATCAGTAGAGCCAACTTTGTCAGGATCATCTTTCTGCTCTTGCTCAGGAGAAGTGCCAGAAATATCAACATTATCGGGCTCTTTCGTCTGCCCCTCGTCAGGAGACTCGTATGCCTGCAGGGTATCATCTTCGCTCATGTTATTTGTAGCGGCTTTAGGGCTATCTTTGCGAGGCGTGCGCAGATTGCGGAATGCGTTTTGGATGGATTCTGAAGAGTTGACATCTTTCGCATCATGAACTTGGTACTGGAAAACATCTGCATTCTCGACATTATGAGAGTTAGATTGACGTCTCCATGCCGATAGAGATGTTGATTTCGTCTCTGAAGTCGCCTGGACTGGCCTGGGAGGATCCTGTAAATCCAGACCACGCGTTCCTTCACGAGTGCCTTCTAGCGTAGTGCCATTCGTCTTGTAGTTATTTGGGCGAAACATGCTGATGAAAGCAGAGCGCTTGCCCATATGGCCACTTTTGTTGGCAACAGTAGAAGTGTTGATCTCCTTGCCAGTTCCGTTTGCAATTTGCGCCGTATCATGAGTCTTGCGCGTCTTGGTCAGTGTGACCACTGTCGCCGTCAATGTTCGGCGCTCCTGAGGATCCACTACAGTATTGCCTCTGTAATCCTCTGGTGAGATTTCATTGCTGGGAGACACTTGTTTCACAGACTTACTTCAGAGCGACTGCTTCGGCATGCGCCAGAGTCGCGACTGTCAGCATGAGAAGAAGAGTGTCCTTCGCTTCCCTCAAATCTGTCTTCAAAATATCCATCCTTGGCTGGAGAAATGGCCATTTTGCGCGTTCCATGGGTGAGAGCTTGACCGGTCCAGTAGATGCTTCTCTTACGCTCAACTGCTTGCTGGCTTTATTTAGTTCGCCTTCGAAATCGCCGAAGATTTCGTGACACTGATTGACAGCTGTTTCGGCATCTTTCAGGCCTTGTTTCTTGAAGATGGTGAATTTGTTGCCCTTGTCATCTACCTTTTCCTGCATCAAGTCTTTTAATTGATCCCTAATTACATCAGATTTAAAACAATGTCGGGAGACATCGCAACACTTACAATACGGCACAGGTAAGGGACACATCATCTGCGATTCTTTTTATTCGTCTTGGGGCGGTTGCTACCGTCTCCGCAAGCGTGATCAGTTCCAGCGCGATCTTAGTCCCTGCGCCAGCAACTCCCACGATGGAGGCTGTTAAACTCAGTGGATCCGCCATATGTTCGAAACTGATGAAAATGGTAGAAGTGAAGAGAGTGTCAATGTCGAGGTTGTCTCGCGAGTTTCATGGAACTTTCTCGCTGCAAGGCTGGGATTCAGCTGGATACTGACATCCAATCAACGGTTCCGAGCCCTTGCATCCACGATACTTTGGGCATGAAAATTTAAGTACGGCGCTATGAAGTTGACCTGTGCGTCAACGATTGGATAGAGAGTGTGAAGAACCATACTCTACCATATTATTTTCTATCCAGGTCGAATCATTTCCGTTAAGACTGAATGACAGGACAATGGATGGTCACGGTTGAACGGATGCCACCGGTTGCATGGAAATGGATAGCATACATAATACTTGCGATATTGTCGAACTGCGAAGAGTGCCGCAGATCAAATCATAACTTTTGACTAGTACGGGTTTGGATTTGATATTCTTCGTAACTTGTGATATAGTGAAGGTGTAGGAGGACGCTATGTCTCAGGTGTCCAGGATGTTTTCTTGGGCGGCTGGCGCTGGGGGTAAATGTCGGCCCGATGGGTGAAGCTCGAGCACTTTCAAAGTCGCGGTCGCCGCAACGCAACGCAACATATCTTCATCACTTCTTGGACCCTTGAGACACTACTCGACCTCTTTTCCTTAACCTCAGTGAACTCCCACCCCAAAGTCTTTGGAGAGTTTGAAGATGTCGGACGGCACGGTGCTGAAGGCGGAGAAGGACTTCACGAAAGACGTTGACAAGCTCCTACCAGAAGCCCAAGAGCTCGCCAAAGTATGGTTCTACCTCCCTCATTGGTCATACAATACTGACATCTCTTTAGACAAATGTTCAAGGTGCCGTAGAGAAGCTCCTTGTCCTAGAGAAGCAAGCAAGACAAGTAGGCCGCCTCCAAGCACTCTCACGAGACCAGTGTAGCTGACAAGTCCTCAGGCCTCCGACCTTGCATCCACTTCACGACTTCTCGTTGGTATCGTCACAATATGTAAAGAATCTGGCGATTGGAGCCTGCTCAATGAGCAGGTGCTCGTGCTTTCTAAGAAGCACGGGCAGCTCAAGCAAGCAACAACCAAGATGGTCCAGGTCGTAATGGGCTTCTTGGATGATGCGCCGAACACGGAGACAAAGATGAGCACGATCGAGACACTGCGTACAGTCACGGAGGGCAAGGTAAAATAATCGTAGAGTACTTAGTAGCGACTGTTAGGCTAACTGTTCTCAGATCTTTGTGGAAGTAGAAAGAGCGCGTGTGACCCGTATCCTCTCCAACATCAAGAAGACTCAAGGCGATATTACTTCCGCGACGGACATCCTCTGCGAACTCCAGGTCGAGACTTTCGGCTCAATGTCGCGACGAGAGAAGACGGAGTTCATTCTGGAACAAGTGGCGCTGTGTATCGAGAAGGGAGACTGGACGCAAGCTAGCATCCTCAGCCGGAAGATCAGCACGCGATATTTTGCAAGGAAGCCGAAGAAGACACCTGAGCAGCAGGAGAAGGATCGAAAAGAGAAGGAAGAGAAGGACAAGAAGAGAGACCCGAGCGATCCGCCACCAGAACCCGAAGACGACGTGACGGACCTGAAGCTGCAGTATTACGAACAGCAGATCATCTTAGCGAAGCACGATGACAAGTATCTAGATGCCTGCAAGCACTATCGACAAGTCTTGGACACAGAGGCAGTGGAGAATAACCCCGACTTATTACGATCCGTAAGTTCAAGTTGTATATAAACTAGAGTAGTGTCAGATGCTAACATAAGATGAATTTTAGGCACTTCAAAGAACGATCTATTTCATCCTCCTCTCTCCTCACTCAAACGAACAGTCTGACCTCCTCCACCGCATCCACACAGACACTCGCAATGCTCAGCTGGTTCCCCGCGACGCCCAGCTTCTCCATTCGTTCACTGTGCCCGAGATCATGCGCTGGCCTGTAGTCGCCGAGACATACGGTCCTCATCTCGGTGAGAGCGATATCTTCGCCCCCACTGCAGCACAAGAGCGCGCAGGTGACGGGAAGGCGCACCAGCGGTGGCAGGATTTGCGGAAGCGAGTGATCGAGCACAACGTAAGGGTCGTGGCGAAGTACTATACTCGTATACGTACAGCCAGACTCACGCAGCTGCTTGACCTCAGTGAGGACGAGACAGAGGAGTACATAAGCCAGCTTGTGACGAGCAAGACGATTTATGCCAGAATCGATCGGCCGGCTGGTGTGGTCAACTTTGCCAAGCCAAGAGATGCGGATGACGTGCTCAACGAGTGGAGCTCGAACATGAGAGGGCTCCTAGGACTGTTGGAGAGGATCGATCACCTTATCACGAAGGAGGAGATGATGGCGAGGATCAAGCCTGCGGGGGCCACAGGGAAGGAAAAGAGCAAGACGGCCAAGGCTCACTGATAAGATGCTTGCATATGGCATCGGCATTAAGAGGGAGGTAGCATATTCGAAAGCATTCTCTTCAGCAGGCGAAACTGGCGCAGGATCAACCCAGTGTACATTGAACATAGAATTTTGAGTAGCATATGAAGGAAGTGGACTGCTACTGTCTCGACGAATTGTGTATTTCTTGATGTGAAATCCGCTTCGTCGTGGTCAACTCCTTATTTTGTTCGCCCTCGATCATACTTGGACATCACATCATGGGAGCGCATCAAATATAAGAATCAAGGGGGGTAGGTAGAGTGGATAAACGTGATATATTTCCTCATCGTAACAAGGATATCATAGCAACAGTGACTGGTATCTTGCAACAAGCACTTTTACTCTCCCAACATCATCGCATAACCCAGTTCATCCCATCGTCCTAAGCCCACAGTAATAGAGACAGAAAACGCACTAATTACAACATCTAGCAGTGAAGCGACCACAGGACCCTTAGATCTTCTCATTCGTGGCAGCGGGCGCGGGCGCAGGCTCAGCCGCGCGGTCAACGCTCGGCCTGTATCCACCAGAGATGACGGAGAGTCTCCTCTCGACGTCAGCGGCCTGCTCGCGCGTGCCCATGTGGCCCGTGGGCAGCTCATTGAGCGTGTCCTCCTGTGCGTCGAGCTTGCGGTACATGAACCAGAAGATCCAGCCGGCGATGAACGCGATGACGGCCATGGAACCGTAGTTCCAGACGAGCAGGGGGTCAGTGGACAGCGGGACGAAGGCCTCGCCGATGGCGGCGGAGATGGCGGACATGAAGAGCGCGAAAGCTGCGACGAGCGAACGCATGTTCTTGGGGGCCTTGGAGAAGCCGTACTCGAGCGACGTGATGGAGGCGAAGATCTCGGACAGCGCGATCAGCACGTACGAGCCGGTCTGCGCCCAGACGTTGATTGGGGAAGAGCAGTCGTCACCGCCGGCGAAGTCACCGCAGGAGGAGGTCTTGTAGATGTAGTGCTGGACGACTGCAGCCCAGACCATACCGAAGGAACCGGCGAAGAAACCGGCAGTGATTCTCTTAATTGGCGTAAACCTGATACCGGCCTTGCGCAGAGCAGGATAGATGAAAAGATCGCAGATGGGGATGAAGATGATGAGAGCGAAGGGGTCCAAGTTGGACAGCACGTCGTTTGGCACGCCGTGGAGCGACATGGTTGCAGCTTGAGAAGTCAGGTTGTTGTTAAGCTGTTATATCGTTAGCTAAAAAAAAATCCCTCGCCTTTTGCACATGGCTGGAAGACTAACCTGGTTGTAGGTAATCCAGTAGAGCGGGTACCACAGGAAAACGGAGCAAGCAGCCCAGCCACGAGCGACTTCGTCAACCCACGCATCATCGAATGTCATCCACTTCGGACGGTTCTCCGGAGCAATCTTGGAGGGCTTGACACTATCCCAGAAAGTCCCATCGTACATGTTCTTGTAGGACCGGACAGGATTGATAGACCAGCGACCCTTGGTACCTCTGACGAGCAGCATGAAAGCAGGGCCGAGCACAGAACCTTCTGGCGGACGGCGCTGGTACCAGTTGCGGCAGAGGTAGAGAACCGGGATGGAGAGACAAAACATGATGGTCGGCAGAAGATAGGAGAGGTAGAAGCCGACGTAACGCTCAGCGTACGCCATGGAGAGCTGACCGATCAGTGCACCGACGTTGATGAACAGGTAGAACCAATTGTAAACACGGCTGATCGTAACAGCGGGATCGATGATAACTCGCTCGCCCTTCTTCGTTGTGACGACCTTCATCTTCTCGCGAGGAATCTGCTCAGCGACAAGGGGAGAGATGTTCGGCTTGAAGCCACCCGTGCCAATGCCCATGATGATCAGACCGATAATGAAAGCGGCAAGAGAGCTGTGAGGGTGGGCAATGACCCCGGGAGCGGCCGAAGCAGTGAGAATAACATGGCCAACGATGGCGATGAGCACGGAGATCCAGATGGCGTTGAAACGACCAGTGTAGGTGTCAGCGACATAGGCGCCGAAAAGAGGGATGAGATACACCCAGAACTGATTGAAGGTGGTGAGGCCAGTGGAGGCCTGCTGGCCGAGATTCAAGGCACCGGGTTGAGCATCAGCGGCACCTGGGTCGGTTGCTCGTCCAGTGGAAGTACCTGGATTTGGTTGCTGGATGAAGTTGACAAACACCTGGAGGTCGTATTAGAAAATCGTTACGTAAAACCCCTCAATCTCAAATTTGATCAACCTACCTGCGTGGTACCGTAGTACGAAAGACGCTCGGTCAATTCGACGAACGCAATCGTGTATGCCTTAAAGGGAATCTTGTCAGGCACACGACGCAGCGTCGCCATGTCTTCGGCCGTTGGCATATCTGGGTCTCCGAGATATGCTGTCTGCTCGACGGCCTTGCCTTCGAAGAATGGCGGGATTTCCGTCTCGTGGTCCTCAGGTGCCAATGAGCGCTTCCTGTCGCCATCTGGCACGATGAGGGCGGGGTCGTGCCTGGCGCCCGCATACTTGAAGGAGAGCAAAGTCAGTATATCAAATCATGGAGAAGTGTGCTTCGAAGACATACAACGTCTGTGATATCTCCAGGCATGGTGTCGATAACTGTCGACTTGGGGGTATAGTTGGTATTGGAGAGTCGCACACGGCGAGATCAATTGGGGCACTCGTCGAATGCGGAGGGTGAGATGTTTTATACAGGTCTGACGAGGCGATCTGCGACGACCCGCCTCTCCATTTCACCCCTTGCCCTCGTGAGACCTGCGTTCTGGTTCGGCAAGTCCCCATGGAGCTGGACCTTGTTGCAACGCGCTTATCAGCGGCGAATTGATAGCTCGGTGCAGGTCGTCCTCGCTGCGATCATCCTTTAGGAAGGTTGACAGAAGAATGGATTGTGCAGGGCTAGCACCTTGCCGTTGCGGTATCAAGGATCCGCCAATGATGCTTGACCTGGTTGGACGGGACAGAAGCAAACCCAAGCTAGCGAAGCCTTTTTGATTCTCCATCGAACCAATTAGCGCTGTGGGCATTCAGCTACAAGTGGCGTTGGCCTCGTGGTGCAAATGGTGCAAGCAATGCCATCCATGTCACCGTGCAGCTTGGACCACTCAGTAGACGTCGAGAACAGCTATTGATATGCACGTAGCGGCAGCCAGTTGGGAAGGTTGATGGATAGCGGCTCGCAAGAAGCCAGGTATCTGGAATCAGGACTCCAATTACAGTGGGTCGCGCTGTAAATCGCCGCCCACCCATCTCGATTCTAGGCCAGGAATACGAAGCAGGAGCAGAGGGTGAAGCAGCGATCAGCACGCTGCTGTAGGGAACATGGGGCGTTCGGATCGCAAATTGTGAGAGAGCCCCCAGCATTTGTTAGATCGTTATCTCCCGTGCTGCCCAAGTGGCCAATCCTGCTGTCGCCGCCGGGCGCTAGATGGTTCCATGCAGCCTTCTAGAAGAAAAGTTCTGCGGAGCTCGAACGCCTATTGTAACGTCAGTCGTATCAACGGCGTAATACTGACACACGAGCATTCCCGCTGGGAACGGCAAGTGTCGGTGGCCGTCTGACAAAAAAGCTTTCCTCGCATTGCAAACTGTGAGCTGCGGCGCATCCGTTAGAGCTACCAGATGGAGTTGGTGGACCTGCCACTTGCGGCAATGCAGCCGGACGCCTCGCTGCTGCTCGCTAGTGCCCGCAATTGGCGGACGGGCTTAGTGGATGTCTTGGCGTTCCTCTCCGCAATGCTTGATGGCTGGGCGGATCTCATTCGCCCGCCAGCGCTGATTCCTCGTCTGTGCCCACTGCAACCTCCAAACGCAACCTGGCGGACGGCCCCGGTGAGGGCGTGCGTGATAAGCTCCCTTGGGCAAGTGGGTGGCTGTCGCGTGAGATAATTTGCGGTCGTGCTACAATTGCAAAGTGCGTTGCGTAAATATGAGCAGCTCTCGGCGACGTTGACTCGTGCTTTGCATCTTCTTGCTCCAACAGGCAGTCACACAACTTTGAACTGCGCTTTGGAGGAGCTGTGGCGACATCGTGCAATGCGGGACCGCCTCGCACGATAAAGCCACACGAGGCGTTTACTACTGTAGGTCAGCTCGTCAAGCTCGCCGTCCATTCTCCGTCGGAAATCATCTGTGCCAAGATCTGTCGACTATTTTATTCCATTTCAGAGCGGCGACACATGCAATTACCTATGCGATTACCGGGTGTGTACCCTTCGTGGCAGTACCGCGCTGCTGGTTCGGGGGCGCACCATCGATGCGTACAACCTGGTACGGAGTCCAAGACATCTCGTCAAGATGATAACCCGAGCCAAGACCGTATATGAAAATCATTTCGAATGTGCTGCCATGGCATGTCGTCCAGCAAGATACAGGAGCGGTCGAGGTACTGTACAGATGTACAGCTGTACTTCGTGATGAGAGATCTGCCTCGACGGATTGAAAGGATTTCCGATCGCGTACAGTGCGGCGCTCGAGGGATGCCGATCCACAGTTGAAAATCCTGAAGTACCTTATCTGTCGTGATGAAGCCAAGGAGCTAATTCTGCGCTATATCAACGATGAAGCCAAGCGGTCGCATGTGAGAAATACGAAAGATTTGAGAGTTTACGCCCTCATGACGTTCAACGAAGGTATCTCGTATCTTTCCGTGCGCTACCCGAGACGGCCCACCCACATCGTTCGACTGCTGCAAGCCTGGAAAGCCGTACAGAGATTGATAATAGGGAGTAATATTTTAAGAAACAGATACGATTAAAATGTAAAGACACAATGGGGCATTATAGTAGTTCTGTTATTATGTGATTTAATCGCGTTCAGAGTGGAATGTAAATATATCCAAGTATCCCGTCTTTTATCTCTAAACACCTACCGACCAATCGTCGGTTTCGAGGCTAAACTCTCACACTACAGTCTACCTATGTGTAGGTAAAGGTCCAATTCAGACCTTCCCACTATAGCATCATCCATTTAGACGATCGAATCAATGACTTATCGTAGTTACTACTCAATTGCTACTCCTGGGACTGGAAGCGGAACTTTCTAGAGTCTGCGACACGCTGGCTAGATGGAGAGACTGGCTTCAGTCCGGCAAAGTTGCATAGATCCTCGTGAAAAACCGTATGATCTGGCGGGCCGACGAATGAGAAGGCGGTCAGAGTGGTATCGGACCCGCTGATGGCTCGCATGTTGAAGTAGGTTTCGACCGTCGGCTTTGCACATCGCTTCTGCGACGACGACGACGACGACGAGTTATCCTCGAAGTAATGGCATACGTTTCGTGGTCCTCATCTTAAGCTGCGACATCACCACCCTTCGCGCCGCGAGCTTCAATAAGATTTCCCAGCATTCGATCTTCAGTCCCTCACCCGTGTTAGCGAAGGCCGTCACTCGGGACTTTTGGACATTAGGATCGTTGTCATCTACCAAGCTCTAGTCACCAACGATGTCCTGATACGAGCATACTCATTTGTCAAGACTTGGGGATCCTGACTGACTCTTCAAGGGAACGAGCCATAGACTCTCACCCTGCTTCCCCGCCGGGCTACACCACAAGACGTTAGAGAGAAGAGGGTGAGAATGGCGAAGCTGTTGATCTTCATGACAGTGGAGGACGGTTCAAGATCGAGGTATTCAGTGTCCGGGAAGGATAGGTTGCTGGTCTGCTGCTAGTAAAGAGTTTTGGGTGCAGAAGGCTGTGTTTAGCGAAACAACAGCGAGGGTGTTGAAGATATACCCGATATTCCTGTCGAACGCGGATCCAATATGCTTCACACCATCCTGGTGTCTGGAGAATGTCTTGGTCACAGCACAACAGCATAACTATTGATCCACTCACTCAGGCTTCTCATAGCGTATCGTATGGACTTGTAGGTTGCAATCCGAGCCAACCTTACCGAACTGAGCAATCTAGCGTTCTCAGCGGGGATATTCGTGGATCTATGGTGCTGTAGACTGCTAGTCAGCTTCACTGTTATTGGGGGACAAGTACAATCGAGTGCCCGAGAAGTCCGATGAATACACTTTCCAGCCAGCCATCAAGTGGACACAGTGTCGAAAGCACTGTGCAGCTGTACTTTCAACATCGAGGAAGTGTGTTCCCTCAATATCTCCATACACTCCACTCAGAGGTCAAGGAATAGCCAAGCGATGGCCGAGCTAAATATCAAAATAAAGAGCAATACAAGATCGGACGCTAACAGTCCAGTTGCGATGCGGGCCGCAGCCGGATCCTCAGTAGCAAATGAGTAGAGCTTCGACGACATGACGATGCCATTGGCGCCACCACCTCAGAAATAATCCACTTCAGAATGGATCGAAGAGTTTGAAAAGATTTCACAGTAGAACGAAACGCAGGATGAACTGCGCGAAATATAGTTCGAGGAAGGCACAGCCTTATTATTCCCTAGTTTGTTAGAGACGATAGCCCAGCCTGGCAGCCGAGGGTCTCGGAACGATCCAGTGCACGAGTCATCCTCAGAAATTGCTCCGATTTCTGCCAGATGAATTAATCAACATAGAAGCAAGCTCAAATTGCCTCCTCGAAGAAGAAAGTGTCCCCCCTGAACTGTATGTAGCACCTTCGCCCAAAGAGCATTCAGCCCTTTGAAAAGGTCGGTATTGTGTCGGATTCAACGACACCAAGCACCATCTGCTTTAGCGCTTCCTCTTCTTGCCTCGATCAGCATCACCATCATCCAGTCCAGACTCCTTATCCTTCTTCTTGGCCTTTGCCTCCATCTCGTCCCAGTCTTCACCGTCGCTGTCCTCGCCACTCATGTCCGCTTCGCTGGCCTCCTCGCTAGCGTTTTCATCAAAGTCACTCTCCCCGTCAGACTCGCTCACGCTCTCTGCGAGTTCTTCATCGCTCATCTCAAATGCAGACTCCTCCTCTGACTCCTCGTCTGATTCATCATCATCACCACCCAAGAAGCTCCAACCACCATCTACGTAGAATTGGTGGGGATCGGAAGTGACAGTCTTCATGATAGTCGGCCACTGGAGATTAACAGGGCCTTCGGAGTAAGGGATCTCGATGGAGTCAATCCAGTCCTTGACGGTCTCGAGGGATTCAACGGGGATGGTGTTGATGTGGAATGGCGCTCGATTGTAGTCCTTGAACACGATCACCATGTCGAAGTTCTTGAGGCCAAACTGGACACGCTCGAGATGAATGACTTCCACCTCGCTCATCGTGAGCACCGTGAATGGCGGCTCAGTCAACTGGATGATACAGTCGGTGGTCGGCTGCATCAAGACGCTGCTCCTTGACGGCACGCCGTTGAAGGACATGCCACGGAATGGCTGGTCGACCTTGAGATCATACTCCCGTCCAGCGTCGGCGATCCTCTTGGCGAATTGCATGAACTCCTTATCGAGCGCAATACGTCGCTTGCGCTCTTCTTGCTCAGCCTCGAACTCGTCCTCGTCGTTGAAGCGATGGCGACGCTTGCGGTTGCCTGTCTCATCGAATTGCATCTCGGTTGCCTCGCGGTAGAACTGAACGTCCTTGGACTTCTTCTTGCCCACCATGATCGGGTTCATGAGGTGGATGTGGATGATGACGATGAGCTCATGCTCGGAAGGTTGGAAGAACAAGTGCTTGATATTGCTGAAGGGCACCTCGAGCATCTGATTAGTCTGATGATGCACGTAGCGCAGACCGTTCTGATGGATTTCGACTCTGCCGGGCACACGCTTTCCATCGAAACCTGGACGGAGGAAAACAAGATCGAGAATTTGTGGACGATTGCCTGAAACGTGTTAGTAGCTGTAAGGTACCGCAATTGAGAAAATTCACCTTTGGCAAGAATGAGTTTGTCTTGCTCGACCACGTCTTCCAGCTGCTTCTTTTCGTTCTCGCGCCGAACGATCTCCTTCTTCATCTCAGTGATCTTGTTGCTGATAGTCTCCATGCGGTCCTTGTCTTTCGATCTGAAAGTCAAGCTCCGGATGAAGTGAGCAGAAGCGTCTTCGAACGGCTGGTCGTCCTTGCGACCGACACCTTGGCCAGGAGAAAGGAAGTTGATTCGGAGAGAAGTGAACTCTCCTTCGTTCGTCGTACTGGCGTTCTTAATCGTATTCAAATGGAAAGGCACTGGCCGACCCATTATGGGACAGACAACGCTTTGCGCCTGCTGATCCAGAATAACGACCAACTCGCGGACCTTGGTCGGAAATTGATCGTCGCGCTTATACGAGTCGAATCGCTTGAACTTCTTTTCCTCTACGCCATTCAAGCTTCCCGTGCCCTTGCCATACTTCTCCAGACCCTCCTTCTGCTTCTTCTGGTGGAGCTCTCTCTGATGCTCTTGTCGAGCTCGCTCCTTCTCTTCGTTTTGAACTGTGGTGCGTTCACCACGAAGTCGAGTTGCCAGCGTATTCTTTTGAGCAATAGCACTTGACCTGCCTGGCTGCTTCTTCTCCTTCTTAGGCGCGGGCGCCTCTTCTTCGTCATTGAAGAAGAACGCCACCGTCTCCAGGTCTGTGGCAGCATCTTTAGTGAACACTAGACCTCCCTCATCGCCTACACGAACAGTGTCCGAAATCACCAGGGAATAAGTGTTACTCTTCTTATTCTGCGAATTCGGGTTTGTGACGTTGGAAAAGCCAACTGTGATAGCGAGCGTCATGCCGTCCTTGAGGGTGCGAGTATTCTTTGCGTTCAAAACCAGCTCTGGGTCTTGAGACTCAATGCCGATACCGATGCCGACGTTTTTGACGAAGTGAGACTCTAGGTCAGGCTTCTTAGCCTTTACAGCTGCAATGGCCTTTTGATAGATGTCCTTTGCCACAGCACCGGGACGGAGAGCCTTGACAACTTCGAGATGGACTTGGAGTAGGAGCTTGTAGGCACTTTCTTGAGCCTTAGTAGGGTCGACCAGATATGTTCGCGCGACCAAGGATGAGTAGGACTTGTAGCGCAAACCAAGCGCTGAGACGATGATGCCTGCATGGAGATTGTGATCATCGGGATCCTTCACAAATTTCAGATCGTAGTTGCCGCCGCTTTGCACCGTAGGCAGGAAATCCCAGTCCAGATGGACGGGGTCGAAACTGCTGGAAATCTTGTTCTTCTGGAAGAACTTGGTGTCATCAAGCTTGTCGTTGACCTTTTGTGCCAGGGCCTTGTGAGTGATCTTCTTCTCTGCGTCCACAATTTCAGACATCTCCTCAACGAAATACTTCTGCATGACAATGGCAGATGCTTTCGATGCATCGCGAATGGCGCGCAATTCAGGTTCATCCTTGACTGACAAAGCGGCATTTGAGAGCGCGCTGGATATGTTCACTTCCTCGACCTCTTTTGAGATAGCTTCGAAAGCCGTCTTCCAATCGTCGACGAAGGGGCCGCTGGCCTCGTCCTTCGGTAAGGTTCCGACGTGCTTCTATTCGTATTGTTAGCATTGGGAATCTCTCTGGCAGAACGTGTGTCCCTACGCCTCCTGCCTTGATGACTTCGACGCAAGTCTCAAATTGCTTGGCATTTTGCTCTGCATCTTTGCCGCGGACGTATATCTCCACAGGGACCTTGCCACCTTTGAGAGGCTCCAAATATGCCGCTGTCAACCAAAAGTCAGCCTCCCGATCTACTCCCAGCGTGTGAATGCCGACCTTTCTTCTTTGTCGTCACGATGTGAATAGCCTCGGGCGATAGAACGAAGAGTGTGGAGGGAAATTCATAGCCTAGTAGCCAGAGCTTCACGCAAAAGTCAGCACGATGCAAGATGTCCTTGATTTTCGCAGTCTCATACCTGCAAAGCAGCGCTCTTTGTGTAGTGACCTTCATTTGCCTTGCCAACACACACCACGATCGATCCGGCACCGTTGAATAACGCGTCGCCTGCGCGCTTATCGGCCTTCCACTGCGACTGAAATGACGAAAGTCGATCGTGAAAGAGCTGCTTATCGATCGCAATCTCCTCAGCCATGGTCGCGGCGATTTCGTGGCAGCTGTGGGTTTGTCGATGGAGCTGCGCGAAAGGTTTGAGGGTTGTAGGAAGGAAGGTGAAAGTGGGGAGGAAGGTTGTTTAAGTACTGAGGTGTGCATATGAACGCGCCGCGCTTTGCTATTACGCGGGACCTCTTCTCATTATACCCGATTAGGTTAGCGCGGAACGAGCGGCACTGACTTGAGGTTCACTGCTGCAGCTCTCTCCAGGCAGCGACGCCGCAAGATATCTTGAGAAGATGGTCTTTCTTGGGCTTGCGAGACACTGAGTGTGATTCACGATGAGTGAATTATTGAGGCGCCTTTTCGGCAGTAGTTGACCATGACGTCTCCGCTTGATGGCCGCCCTGTGGATTTCCCTCCTTCATCTGCTCTCGGGGATGGGAGAAAGCCAAAGAATAATGCGGCGACGGGAGCATCTGCAGCAGGTAGCAGGGCGATTATTGCTCAGATGGTTCAGTTCTATTTCAGGGCTCCCGTCAAAGCCTTCTTCCGCACACGGGTCGAGTAAGTCATGCATCGTTCCAACGAGTAGGACACAATGCTGACATTTCAAAGCTATATGGTAGGAAACTCCCTTTCCATCCTATTCACAGGCTAGAAAGCTCTCTAACGCTCTATTGTAAAGGGTTACGCCCGAGCCATTAACCCCCGGGTCAAAGAGAATGCTCCTTGGTCATTGAAGACTTCGACTCCTGGTCTGCTGGCGTATGCTGTTAAGAATCACGGGTGGAGTTTCATCCCACGACAAGTTCTTCCGCCTTTGCTAGCAAACGTTAGGTACAGTAAACCTCATTATTTGACAACATTCTCGGCCAATTAACTTCTACGTATTAGTGTCGGCGCTGTGCTTTATACTTCATATCTCCAAACCCTTGCCGCTCTTTATGAGCCGGCAGCACGGTCTCAAAAGAGAGTACACCCACCACCTCCACTTGTGTATACCTTTACCGCAGGTTTTTCTGCTGGTTCTATTCAATCACTTGTTGCTGCTCCCTTGGATGCGTTGCAGGTTCGTTTCAAGACCAGTGAAATGCTGGAAGGTCGTTGGAAGAGTGAGTTGTGTGACCGATTCGAAAATAATCCTGCATAGTAGCTGACCACCTTGTAGGCATGTGGCACTATGCTTATGACAAACTTCGAACTATTGGACCTCAAGGTGTCTTCGCTGGTTACACTCTCACATTCTTGAAAGACTCCCTTGGGTACGGCGCATTCTTCGCCGCGTTCGAGTATACCAAGTCGCAGGCTTACTACGGTTTCCTAACTCGTGTTTACGGCAACCAATCTGTATCCGCAGTTCTGAGCTGGAAGAACTCAGCTCCTGCTACTGCTGACGGCAAACCTCCCGTGATTCGGCCCCATTATGCGCTGGAACCGGCGTTCCTCCTCTTGGCTGGAGTATCTGCCTCCGTAGCTCAGCAATTAATTCAACATCCGCTCACTCAGATCCAAAACGTACATTACAACCGATTAGAGTCGCTGGATTACGCAGCGAAACTGCAACGTTCGAGGCCTAGTATATTCAGATTGTATTATCACGCATATGAAAAGACGTACGAGCAATGTAAAAGACAAGCTAGAAGGATTGGAGGTTGGAGAAGATGGCTTTACAAAGACTTCCTCTGGAACACGATCCGGCAAACGCCTAGTACCAGCGCTGGACTCATTGTCTTCGAACTCGTGCGAAGGAGATATGGCATTGGCAATAATGAAGTCAGGATCCAGCAAGACGGTTACGACATCCTTTTGTCATGAACTCTACTCAGCGTCCCAGAAGGGCTTGTATTGATAGAATACCCTAGAATTTAGAGATCGCAGTATTGTTTTTCAGAGTCGCATTTCACCATCCACCCTCCTTGAGTAGCCTACGGATGACCCCCTCGATTCTGCCGTCACCACCCGCAATAGCACGCTCTCGGCCTCTTCTCCTCGTCCCTGCAACTTTCTGCGTATTTGCACCTTCTTCTCTCACAGTAACTCCATCAATGCTTCCATCCTTCCCGATCTTAACTCTTCCGGTACACCCGTCGTTCCACGTGATGACCATTTCCCTAGCACTGATATCTGTTGCTTTGATACTCTCGAGGCCAGCTTCTGGTAGCTCTGCCTCAACTTTGAGTCCTTCAATAGAGTCCACTCGCTTCTGATGCGCCACCAGCTCTCTTCTCAGCATACGCGCAAAGCGCCCAAGATCCTGCTTTCCTTCCTGTGGGAGATATTTGTGGACCACATTTTTGATCCCAATATGCGGCGGAACCGTATGCTTGTGTACTCTCATCGCCCCTTCAGCACCATATGGCCTATTTAGAAATACGTAGTATGGCGTGCCAAAGCTCTTCGTCTGCGCGTCGAATACTTCAATGCGAATGCCCAGAACACGTCCACCGTCGACTGCATGTGGATCTGGGTCTTGTACTTTGAACGAGGTGACACCGGCGCCGATGCGATAAGCGTTTTCTACATTTCGACGTTCTTGCTTCTCAGCGAGGTCTGCGACTCTTTCGAGAGCTTCTGAGGATATTGCGCGTCGCGATCGATTTGTCTTAGCGCGCTGTATGCGATCGCGCACTCGGTGGTCTGACAGAAGTGTTGTCGAAAGGAGAGAGCGGCGATGACGAAGAGCAGCGACTGCGCGAGATATCAGTAAGCAATAGAGTCAGTGGAGCATAGAGTCAATTGACGTACTCTCTGCGCGTATTGACGCGATTTCTCGATCGAGTGGGGTGGTTGGCGCGTCCTCTAATACGTCCATAGTTGCGAAATTTAACTCGTGATGGACGTATTTAGGAAATTGGAAGGTCCGGCGCGTTCTTGAATAAAAGACAGTCTGTTCAATGGACAATACTGAATGACATTCGAAGGTATGGGAATTTGTTGTTCACGTCGCGTTCTGGATGTTTAAAGATTTCTCCATCGGCCTTAGCGCGGTTTTCAGCTATACATATCAGCGCGGCATGCAGGCATGCATTGGGCTGAAGATAGATCTCCCTTTCTTATATCAGACGACGGATTACATGTATTATCCTTTCGACTTGCACTCGACCACCGAGTCTATATGCAGCTCTTGAAAATTTCGCAGAACTGCCAAAAAGGCGCCCACCAGTCGTCGACCCGTTTCCGTTGCTAGTCCTGTGGGGAGCTAAGCACCTTGAAAGGCCACCGTAGCACTTGACGCAAACTGCCTCATTCAGCAACCAACCGCCACTCACCACATGGATTTATGCCTCCACCAACAGGCAACACATTCCCTCACACTAGCCTTCCTGTCATTCCCTCTGTGTCTGAACCACACATTTTGCCCGTCCACCTAAGCCGCAATTCTAGAGTAGACGTCGAACTTGGAAACGCACACGAGCTCGCTGAACTTCCAACCCCACACTCTCCTGTGTCGCCGCGAACGCCACGACTTTCATCGGGTCATAGAAGAAATAGTAGGACATCTTTAGAACCTCATAGACCAGAAGCAGGCGAAGCAGAGAACGAGAAGCTCCTCCCTCCTGACGAATTCGACTCCGACCTCTCTGACGATCCTGACGGACCCTCATCCTCGTCTTCACACCAAATGGGCAAGAAGGGTAGGCCGAACGGGATAAAAACATCTATAGACGCCAGTGAACAAAACGGCCACGCGACAGGCTCGATGGAACGACCACTCGAGCATCGGCGCAAACATGCCGTTCTCGATTCGCCAACGTCTGCGTCGCAGACTGCGCACTTGATGAGCAGAGAGAGCTTCACGTTGGACGATCCAGTGCCACGGATGAGCCACGATCACGAACCTGTCTCAAGGGGTTTCACAGAACTGCCTGAGAAAGACCGGAGGAATTTCCTTATGCTGGTGCTACTGTACTTTCTCCAGGGGTTGCCAATGGGTCTTGCAAGTGGATCTGTACCATTCTTGCTGAAGCAGCATGTCAGCTATGGGCAGATAGGCGTATTTTCGCTTGCAATATACCCATACAGCCTGAAGCTACTATGGAGTCCTATTGTCGACGCAGTCTGGAGCCGGAAAATCGGTAGAAGAAAGAGCTGGATCCTACCCGTACAGACATTGAGCGGCATCGGTATGCTTTGGCTGGCTTCAAGAGTTGAAGGCATGATAAATGCTGCTGGAGAGGATGATGGAGCTGGCGTATGGGGCTTCACATGGTGGTGGTTTGGACTCGTTTTCACATGCGCAACGCAGGACATCGCAGTAGACGGTACGGCACTCATTTCTTGACCTACGAGTAGTAACTGACAGGCTAGCAGGATGGGCTCTGACTTTACTTTCTCACGAAAATCTCTCTTACGCGTCGACGGCTCAGACAGTCGGCTTGACTGCCGGCCAGTTCTTGTCGTCTACGGTCTTTCTCGCCTTCAACTCCAAAGATTTTGCGAACCGCTGGTTCCGGACTGAGCCTCTGGACTATGGTCTTGTTACTCTTGGCGGCGCCCTCGCTGCTTCTGGGTGGCTCTATCTCGTTGTCACCCTTGGCTTGGGCTTTCTCAAACGCGAAGAACTAACAAAGAACACGGAAGGCGTCTGGGATGTCTACAAAGTGATGGGAGGAATTTTGAAGCTCAGGAACATCCAGTCGATCATTATCGTCCATCTCATTGCGAAGATTGGATTCCAGGCCAACGATGCCGCTACGTTTCTGAAGTTGCTTGACAAGGGATTCACGCAGGATGACCTCGCACTAACAGTCCTTATCGACTTTCCATTCGAAATTGGCCTAGGCTACTACGTTGGTAAATGGAGCGCCACGTATCCACCCATGCAGCTGTGGTGCTGGGCATTCGTTGGTCGTTTGATTGCTGCTGGAATAGCGCAGTTAGTCGTCATGCTCTTCCCAAGTGGAGGTGTTAATACGGGCTACCTGATCGCTGTCATCTGCGGACACGTCTTCTCGACTTTCATGGGCACAGTCATGTTCGTGGCAGCGAGCGCGTTCCACGCCAAGATTGCAGATCCTGTCATTGGCGGAACATACATGACCCTTCTCGCAACGTAAGTATTATTCCTAGTCAATTTTGCACAGATGCTAACGAAAGTGTAGCGTATCCAATCTTGGCGGAACCTTCCCTCGCTTCTTCGTTCTCAAGTTCATCGACATGTTCACCGTCGCTACCTGCGTTCCTCCCGAGACCGCTCCTTCAGAACTCAAAGGAGATCTCATCACCGCGCCTTTCAGCTGCGTGCTGGAGGCCGAGAAGCACCGCTGCAGGGATGGTGGCGGCACTTGCAGCATCACTCGAGATGGTTTCTACATTGTAAATATACTCTGTATCATTATTGGCGTGCTGACTTTCTGGGGATATATCAAGCCGGCAGTGCTGAAGCTGCAAGGCTTGCCATTGAGGGCGTGGCGCTTAAGTGAGGAATGAGCCCAATCATCATATCATGTGTTAACAGGGAAAATTAGATAGGCTCGAGAGACGAGCTATTTTGCAATTGCCAATATTTATTAACTTCTCTATTCCATGTTCACATACACTTTATTTTGATTCGCCTTTATAACGACAAGCGACTTATGAGTCTCTCCGACTAAATACAATGTGGGCCTGGAACGCCGGACAACTTTCCGCTGCTCCTATTGCGAACGTCGATGACAGGTAACAAACATCTCCCCAGGATTCGAGTTAAACCTCTCCGCAATCTCCAGCTTAAAGTCTGGACTTTCAAACTCGAAGTCAAATGAATGCACCAAAGTCGCAATGACCAGCAATTGTTCAAAGTATGCAATGTTCCTCCCAATACAGGCCCTAGGCCCCGTGCTAAACGGCAAATGTGCCTTACTCATCTTCTCCCTGTCGCCATCGATCCAACGATCGGGGTTGTACCGCTCCGGTTCATCGAATGCTTGCGGGTCGCGTAGTAACGTGTAGGTCGGCACCGACACTGTCACGTCCTCCTCAATGAACTTTCCTGCAATGACTCGGCCGCCCTTGGGGACGATGCGCGGGAGACCCATCGAGCTTGCGGGACGCAAACGGAGCGACTCCTCGATACAGGCGCGGAGATATGGAAGTTGTGATACTTGGTCGTAACTTGGAAGGTTGACATCCCCGATGGCATCGCCGAGCTCTGCTCGCAACTTCCGCAGTGTGGCAGGATGCTTGTATAAGAGATAGATGGTGTTCGTGAGCGCAGCGGCAGTCGTGTCGGTTCCGCCGTTCATGAGGACGCTACACTCTGCTAGCACTTCTCCGATTGGCATCCCCGGGTCGCTGTTCATGCTCTTCATGAACTTTGCAAAGATGTCGTCCTGAGCTTCCGGCTTTTGCAATCGCTTCGAAGTCTTATGATAGATAACGTTCTCATAATCCAGTCCAGATCTCGCGTATGGATGCCACTTGAACAACTTCTTAGTTATGGGAAGCAACGGTGCTTCTATAGCGAGTGCGGTATTCATGATCATGGCCTCGTGCAGTGACTTTATAAATGGAACTTGGTACACCTTTCCGTCTTTCGTTTCGGCCGTCACGATGTCGTTGCCACGTCTGACGCAACCCAAGCTTTCCCCATATACCAGCTGGGAGAAGAAGTCTATGGTGAAGTAGTTCATGTATCTCCGTAAGTTGATAGGTCTTTCATCAGCGGCATGCTTGTCCACCTGCTCCACGAGAGCAGTGATCGTGCCTCTAACCATCGGCTCTAGGCTCACAATAGTCTTCTGAGCAAAAATATGCGCGAGCATCCTTCTCTTCCGTTGATGCTCGGCTTTCACACGAGCGTCAGCTAGGTTGCGAAACTCGCCGGCCCCCCCGTCATAAAAACCCTCTTTCAGCATGTTTGCACCGTGGCCATAAATGTCGTTCATGGCGAGTGGATCCGAGACAGAAATGTGGTTTGGACCAATGCGTACGTGCGTGCCTAGTTGTTGGTGGGCATTGTGGATGGCTTGATAGTGTTGCCGTCGGAGGTTGTGTGAGATCCGCCATAACGAGGAGAGTCCGGCGTAAGCTGGAGCAGGAAACTTGCGGAGATGCTTCTTGTCGAGAAAATATACCAGGACAGGTTGAATGAAAAGGATGAAAAATGCTGCAAAGAATACAATGGCAATAGGAAGGATCATGATGGCGAGGAGACGTTTATCCGCCCAAGTATGGAACTCGAATTGTGAGGGACAACGTACTTAGCTATGTATGCATCTTCCCCTCTTCATATATATCATCAAGAAGGCTATCCGCTGCCGATTCCTTTACTTGATATCGAATATCTCTTGTGATTCTGGAGTGAAAGTGGAATTGCCCAGATAGGAATCCCGAGTAGCGGGACGGCCTCGTTCGTCAGCTCCGCCTCACCCATTTCCATCAAATCCTCAACATCGAACCCCGGATAACATTATTACGTTGCAACCAAGACGCAGGTATGGCCCTTTGGAGCGATTACAAAGTAATCTTCCATTTCCATGCTCTCGTCTGTTGTCTCTTCCGCCACTTTCATGCTCACCTTGAATTCGCGGTAAAACATCGCAACAGCAATACGTAGCTCCATCATTGCAAGATGCAGTCCTAAACAAGATCTGGAGCCCCCGCCGAACGGATTGAACGCTGCTTTTGCCTCATCGGACACGCCAGAAATACCCTTTTCAGCGTATTCAAGCCATCGCTCCGGCCTGAACTTCTCGGCGTCGGGGCCCCATACAGACGAGAGTCGGTGTATCGTATAAGCTGTCGTCCCTACGGTTGTACCTTCTGGTATGGCATAACCGCAAAGATCTGCACCGCCCCGAGGAACCACACGCAGAAGACTGCTGCCAACGGCAGGGTACAATCGAAGCGTCTCTTGAATAACGGCATCGAGGAAAGGCAACTGTGACAATCGTACATCGTTTAGCTCTTCCTCGCGTACCACGGCGACTTCTTGTGCCAATCTGAGCTGAATTTCAGGCCGTTTGGCGACAGCCCACACTAGAAATGTGAGCGTATTTGCCGTGGTATCGGTCCCGGCTATCTGAAGATTCCCGGCTTCAACGCTGACGTCCAGGTCTGTTAGAGATGGCAGGCCCTTCTCTGCATCCGCGATCATGGTCTTGAATACGTTGCGGGTCAACGTATTTGTAAGTCTTGATGCAGCCACAGCCTTCTGTCCATACTGAGAGATAGTCTTTGCAGCACTCGAGAGTTGAAGAGTCACCTCGAAAGGCAGCGGAGGAAGGTGCTGTGAAATGAACCTCAGCATTGGAAACTCATATCCAAGGCCACCCCACATCATGACTTTTTCCAAGTCTCTGATATATTGATTCCGCTGCGAGCTTCTATCAGCTAGTGGCTGATCTTGTAGAGACAGGATAGCTCACCTCTCCAGCCATCAACATCTCAAAGCTTTCGCCAAACAAGGCGGTGGCGCTGACATCTGCAGCGTAAAACATGAACCACTTCAGCACGTCTACTTTACCCCGGTATTTTCGGCCTCAGAACGCATCTGTCTCATCGCCAGCTTCGTGTTCTCCTGTACAACAGGTTGCCACTCTCGCACGATATTGGTCTTCGTAAAACCAGGAGCCAGCATACGTCGCCGTGTAGCGTGCTCCTTGTTATCACTCATGTTGAAGACGGCCTTGATCGGAAAGTCAGTCAGGCCAAAGTACCAGTCATCCTTTTGGAAACCAGCTAAGCCAGCGCGATAGATAATTTTGTAGGCATCGATGTCAGCGACGGCAAGCTCTGTTGGCCCAACTCGTACAATGGGCCCATATTTCAGGTGCAGCCGGTGGATATGATGAAGGCGGCGGCCTTTCAACACGTCCAATTTAAGAGGATAACTGGTCACCAGAGAATGCCATGGGCCCGGTATATGCCGCAGAGGATTACGAAGCGCCTATGAACAGGTCATTTAGTATTGATAGCAAACGTTTGAGAAAAGGTAAGGAGAATATGCTCACCTTGAATATCAGAAAAATGATAGTCGTGAAAAGTAGAACCGTGGACAGATATACCACGTTCCAGCCGCCGGTCATTGTGTTTCAAGTACACGTTAACTGAGTGATTGGCCTTGTCTGTAGATTTTAATCTTTATAACTACTGAAATGGACGAAGCGAATCGAATATATAACGTGCTCTGGATAGAAAGCGGACACGGAGCACGGTGGCCCAGGCACGACTGATGGACTGGATGGCCCTCTGAATGTAATCCTAGGGCTAAAGAGAGCACGACAATGAAGGAGAAGCTGGAAGTTCCAATATATATTGAATCAGTTGGCCGAGACTGTGGCTAATATTCTAAACGAGTAAGATTCGGCTGAACTTCAGTCGTTATTGCACCGTTACCCGTTGGGCCGTTGCTTCCATTTTAAACGAAGGGGCCTATCGTAGGACAGCATCTGAACTGAGACTCTGCAGTCGAAGTGTTTTGAAAGTTTAATGAAATAGACGAATGCAGTTGGACCGAGGGAGAGACGAAATGGAGTGAGGTCGATGGAAAGACTTTTTGCGACGAGCTGCTTTTCAAGATGACTATTCCCGGGTAAGCTCTCTCCGTGAGCAACTTCGTCTCTAATAGAGTGATTCTCACGCAAATTCATCGTGTCGTTTGTATATCGTCAAGTGATGACGTTTTCAGTGCAAGAGACTTGGAAGGCGTAGAATCACGCGACGGTAAGTTCGTGAGGACCCACCGGGGCAATAGAAGCCGCGAGTCCCGGAAGCACTACTGGATACTGGTCGAGACGCCCGCAAATCGACCGATTCTAGGGGCCTAGTGCACCTAACTTTCGGTACTAGCCACCTAAATCTACCTTCCCACGCATACTAGCCTACGACTGCATTTATGAGTCAAACATCAACGACACCTGAAGCATATTTAAAAACTTTGCCTTCCTAGAATCCTATTTTAACAGATCTACGTCGAAATGCTAGTCAAATTGCAGCTCCTGTTCCTTACATTGCTTTCTTCAATCGTCAATGCCAGCTTCATTAGCACAGAGCCAGCCTATTATCTCACAACTACTGCGGTAATATCAGATCCTGAGGACCACAATGCGGCGAAACTACAGTGCTGGCGCTTCAAGCGTCCGTTTACCACATATCCAACTGTCGGAATGGCAGTCCATCTCGCCGATGTCTCGAACTTGACATATGTCGTTCTTCCTCCTCGAAGCGGCGAAGGTCTACACAAGCCTCCTCATCCAATGTACCTTCCCCCTCTCGTATAATGCCTATCTGATGCCGTATCATCATCCTCTCAATATAATCTCACGTTCTAACAGACAATAGGCTTTTCGTCCTCCTGACGGGCATAGCACATGTGACACTGCCTTCGGATCCACAGAACCCAGGGCTATGGATTCAGCAGGGAGTCAATCCGTTGATCGTTGCTGTCGATACAGAAGGGCCTGGGCATTTCACTGACTATCCGAGTAATGTAGAGACAGCTGCGCTGCAGCTCCCTTTCAAGGATGGAAAGGTGCCAGAGTATGACGTTGTCAACGAAGGTGCCTGCAAGAGAGAGAAGCAATGGTCCGCGAACAAAGGAGAGCGCCACTCGAGTGAAAGTGAACAAAGCGTATTCGAGTTGTAATTGAGTTTGTAACCTCCCCACTATATAGCGAAAAGACTTATTCTCTATCTGGATGCGATCCGTACAACCCAGACGAAATTGCAGCGGCCGAGGGCGGCCAATCCTGAAACTCAAACTCACGACTGCCCGGGACGTAGATACGTCCTTCTCTCAGATACCGAGCTAAGGTTAATTTCTTCCGTGATTTCCTGTCTTCTCCATCATCAGACTGCTCTTCAGTTTTGAGCTTTAGCCATAGAGCTCCTTGAAGCCGGACGAGCTTGCTTTGTACCTCCTCGAGTTCTTTTGCTAATTGTTTGACTTTCCCAAACTCTTCTGGTGCCTTAAGTTTCACGACAGTCTCTCCAATTTGCTGTTTGGCTTGATCATAAGTGTCAATGAATCCCGAAATAAGCAGCTTCTCTAGCTGCAGCATTGTGTACGCAGTGTCGCTCATGCTGCGCCGAAGGTCTCCAACTGCTTGCAGAAGCTGATCAGACGGATTCGGGCTTTGTCTGTCTCATCGAATCCAGAATTTTTGGCTAAGATAACTTGAATTCATGTGTCCCTTAAACAGTCTCTAATGCGACGGCGGAGATGTGGCCTGCTGTATCTTCAGCACGCGTACTTCTTCCGATTGCTCAAGCTTCGTCTCGTTTGAGTGGTTTCTCCCGGGCGAGAAGTTCCGCAAGGCAATCCATGAATCCTCGTTCGACGTCATCCGCTACGTCCGTCCAGTTTCCGCGTGTAGGAATATCGTCTTCATCCTCGTCGTCACTATTGGGGTCCAGATCTGTTTTTTGTTGTTCGTCTTTACATGCCAGGTAGCCGGCATTGAACAGGAATTCTCCTTGTCGGAATTCTTTCCTACACCAGATAGACGGAACTTTGGAGACTCTCTCGTTGAATCCGAACAAGTCGTACATTAACCTTGATGCACCGTATATAGCGGCGAGACTTACTCCGACCTGTAGTACGGATAAATCCATGATGTCTAGTATTGATGAGGCTGAACAGAAGAGAAGTGTCTAACTGAGGAATGAAAGGAAATAGACAGCGGTGGAGAAGCTTGCAGCGATCCAAAGGGAACTCTGGATTACTCAAAGAGTCTGCATGTCCTTTGCTCTTAAGAATTTGAAGTCACGATCTCTTTCCTCTTGATAAGAGTAGAGCCTCATGAATGAAACAAGCCAACAACCACATGGCGCTACGCTACGCGCCGCACTGCCCTCTTGCACTTTATCTCAGAGCCTCACCAACATCCGAGCATTGCTCTGATTTGGCGAATAATTAGGGATCGAGTCGTACAAGAATGTTACAGGATTTGTGGAAGATGCTTCATGTCAAACTGAACGGTGCTTTCGGACACATTGTGAAAGCAGGGGAAGACGCTATCTCCCAAGTCAAACCCTGCCTCCGCGCACATGACGGGAACGGCAGAATACATTTTCGACGAGACTGAATGATGTTTCCACCAACATGGTGAATAGGCTATTCGAAAGAATTTATTAGCTAGATAACCCGAAGAAGTAGCGGATTATACGAAAGTATTTTGCGAACTCCAAGTTTTGCAGGGCAAAATGTCGATCTACAGAAAAACTATAGTGATACAGTTGCAAGCAAGACCTTGCACAGTGAAGTCTATACTATGCATACCCAAAACGCGGCGTGAACCGCTCATGACAAGCGCTATAAATGAAAATCCCGAATCCCGAACTCCGACGCATGCATTAAAGTAGAGGGTCAATTTAGCCAGCTACTAGGACCCAGAGGAGGAAGACTAGAAGCTCATGTCAGTTGTCGTCCGCAAGGCAATGCAACCACGGTCACTTACAGATCATTAGGACACCAAACATCTTCGCTACCAGCCATCGGTTACCTTGCACCCTGCTCCAGTATTTCAGCAGCTCTCTTTGCGCACCCTCTACATTATCCACGACATCTTCGGTGTTTGCGTCGATTCTCTGCACCATCTCGCCCTGTTCACTGACCATCTGTGCCAACTGCCCGAAAATACCACCAAGCTCTGCAATTGTTCGTTCAATAGTCTCGATTGCTTCTCCTCTCTGCTGGATATACGTATTCTGCGGTTGTGCCTCTTCCATCATGAGAAGTTGCTGGTCTGATTGTGGACCCATGCGAGCGAGTGCGGAAGATGAAGATGAAGGATCGAGAGATAAGAGGTCGGACTGTGCGGCAGCGGTTTGCGTGTAGCCTGGTTTTGGCGAAGGTCCACGATTCGGAGTTTGATATAGTGGCGAATCTGTCCGAGAGGGATCAAGGCTTGATGGATTGCTGTGTGCGGAAACCGAGGAAATGAAGTTTTCTGTCCTGCTGCGGCTGGCCTGGATGTTCTTGGTGCGGACCTCGAGCACCTCCTTGAAATCCATGGATACATCTTTCAATTTGCCCTTCAGCATGAAGACTACGCTGTTGTTGTGCTCGCCTTCTTGGTCTGCACCGCCTGGTCGTATATTAGGATGTTGCGATCTACTGAGCGCCTCCAATGCGCCGATTTGCGTTGACAGAGCAGAAACATCTTGTTTGATGACGAATGTCAATTCATTGATTTCGACAGGCCGGTCGTCGAAGAGAGTCTTCCGCTTCGCTAATTGCGCAAGACGTTCCAACTTTGCCATTGTCCCAGAGATGCCGCGACCAATTTCTGCTGCTTTTTTGGCGAATTCAGAGCGCTGTCGCGCTACTGAGTCTGCCGATCCATTGGCGGCTTGCTTTTCGGAGGACGAGAGGAGCGACTGTCGTTGAGGGCCGACCTTGGATGAGGTGGCGCGCCGCTGGGCCTGCTGGAGGATAGAGCGGAATTCGCCTGTGCGGTCTTGTATCGAAGTTGTCGTCGCCATTGTGAGCATATGTGATGAAAGCGGATGGAGGACAGCCGGGGAGAGCGGTTCGTGCGCGAAGTCGTCGTTCACAGGATGGGTCGAGTTGAGAGGATGTGTTAGAGGCTGTGTTCGTTTTGGTCTAGGAGATGCGTTTCGACATGGACGGGGATGATTTCGATTAGAGAGTCGATGGTCGTACGTTCGATATGAGTTCTGCGTTGAAATGCGTGTGGAGTGTGAAAGAAGAGGTTGGGATTGGAGTTACGACGTTGCGACGTTGGCGGCGAGCCTTTCATCAGCGCTTCAACTTTCCAGACGGCACCAGCCCAGAGTACGCGCTAATGCTCCATGAGCTAAAGTCGGACGCTTAGTGCAGTAGATCTTGCAAATTATCTTAATACAGTAAACCCTGACTTAACGATGTGAGCAGTTTTGATCGCGGTATAGGAGGTATTGTAATAGAAAATGTTAGTAAGACAGGCCTTGGCAGCCTTGACCCTGGCCACGGGGGGGAGCTAAGCCGAAATCTCCTAGGCCATAAAGAATCAGCCAATCAGAGCCTTAAAATTTTCACTCCGGAACGATTAAAAACAGGGAAATACTGCGATATCGTAGGATCCCAGAGTATTCTTATTTCCCACCCAAATTTGAAATTTACAGCGGTACGTATCGTTAACTAGGAAGTATTCTAATGACCGAATATCCTTTAGTACAGAGTTTACTGTACAGTATGAAGTAAGGCCTTGCAATCGTCGTCACGCGTCCTCGGGAGGCGCAGCGCAGGTGATTGGCTACATGTACAGGCGACGTGCAAGCCTGTTTCTTCTCCTCCTTTCGCGAGAAACAATTGTCCTTAACGTCCGTCGTTTTCGCTCGCTTCGTTTTCAATTTGCGCAGAGCGCACTTAACGCTGGACAGCGGTGTCTTTTGTTGCTAAAAACCGGCGAGTGGCCTTGATCTTACGCCGATCACCGGGATACGTGCATAAAAGTTGACCAACCTCTGTGCTGCAAAGACGACAGCGAAGACGAGCCTCCTCGTTACCCTAACCACACTTCCGCTGTCTCTCAAGCATCAACGCGCACCGAGTACAATCCTCCAGCCCACTTGTATGGCAGCTCTTTGTCCCTCTGGAACCTCCTAAGTCGCGCTCTACCCTCGAATCAACTCGCCAATGCTGTCGCCGCGCTGGTGCTGAGCTCTGTAGCCCCCGGCTCTTTCTGCTAGACAGTCCGTTACTGAGGTCGAGGCTGGTATACGATCATGACCTCTCCATTTCCTCAAGACTCAAGATCACCGTTGTACGCAGACACTCGGAGCCTAAAACTCCTTTCCAAGGCTAACCAGCTCTCACAGTGATCGAAAACCACAGAGTCCTTTCACATCCGGACAGCCACCTTCATTCAAGACCAATGTGAATCGCGCCAAAACAAAAAAGTGGGTAGAGGCGAAGGCATACTCGTATGAGGGCGATGATTGGGGCGACTACGACGAAGACGATGAGTATGGCGTCGAGACCCCGCCGCCCCAGCCGCAGAAGGCGACTGGGTTGCGCCAACGAGGGCAGTCAGTAGAAGGGCAAGCATCAGCTTCTGGAGGACGAAGCTTCACGAATCCAGTTGGGATGCCTACTCAAAATCTTAATCGCTCCAATTCGTTCGAAAAAGGCGACGAACGGCGTACATTCTCTGCTGGAACGCAACCACCGCCAGGCTATGGCGAGTTTCCGCAAATGTCCTCGCCAACCGCGCAATATGGTCCGCCTCCTGGAGCCCCTGGTCGCGCTCCACTTCAAGTCCAAACAGATGTTCAGCCTCGTCAACGTGGAGATAGCGTTGCTACCTCAAGCAGCCGATATCCCAGCGCTGGAGGCTTCGCGCAGTCTGCCGCAAGTGAAGTGCCGTCTTCGATTGATTATACGAATAGGAGAGACTTTTCTCCTTCAGCAATGCCGGCACCTCTCCAGTCGCGAACACCACAACCAGGAACGCCTCAGGATTCTGCGGATACACCACAGGCACGATTTCCACCACGCAAGAGCAGTCTCAGCCAGCCCAACTCTCCTACGTCACCTACCAGAGCGACACCCGCCGATGCCGGGCCTCGCCAGCAAACGCCAACCAACACCTCGAAACAGCTTCCATTCATAAGACCAGCAGACATTTACAAGCGGATGGAGGAAGAAAGAGCTCGTGAGCGGGCATCGCAAGAGTCGAATAGACCAAGTATGGATTCAATCCTTCGACCTGGAGAAGATGCACGCTCAGGTACACCCCGCGAACGCACAAGTTTAGATAGTGTTAGAGAGGAAGGTGGAAGTTCTACTTCAAGCAGTCATTTGAGGGCAACACCTTTGGCTACTGTTGCAGAGCGAAAGAGCGAGTATGGCTTGCCATCAGGAACGGGAGAAGCTATGCCTGCGCCTCGGACTGCAGAGCCGACGAACCGTCCAAGTGAAACTGCACAAAGCGGCGCTCCAACTCTTCCTCAGTTCACCCATGATTCTGATTTCGGCAGTGGTCTCTGGGGAACCTCGCATGAGTCAGCAACTGAGCATCGTGACATGCAGCCTGAGCAGCAAACAGATACTGGACTCCAACATCAGCCCTCTCTCGGATTTCGATCTGCGGTACAACATGCTTTCGAGCGACCGGACGACGAGAAATCCGTTCCCGATACCCCGATGTCGAAGCAGAGCAGCCTCCGTTCTGCTCCAACGGGCTCAGACATGTCTCGTAGTAACACTGATAGCACTGCGGGCATTAGTCCGATTATGAGCCGCGTGCCTAGTGTTGGTGCTGCAGCTGCGGCCAGAGCGAACACTCAAGTTCCAGCCATCGATCTCTCACAAACACCTGCGATCGCAGAAGAGCCCGGTGAAAACTCTAGGCCTGTGTCAATGTCGATACCCAGGAAGCCTTCCCCAGCACATTCACGAGAAGGTTCAGCTGGATCTGCAGCTCATCTTCCTGGACATCGACACGACTTGAACACGCCTCCGTCACGTGGCAGTCCTGCACGCTCGCCTGCAATTGAGGCACAGAAAGACTTGCCAGAACCGGAAGTTGCCAAGCTTGCAATAGAATCTGAGGGATCGCCCCAATTCGCCAGCCCTGAGACACGAGAAGCAGACCTGGCCGAGTCGGTGAATAAAGCTTCCATCAGGCCAGGCTCAGAGGAATCATTAGAAGCAGCAGAAACTGCTAAAGGCTTTCAGACAGGCTTCTTGGACTCTCATAAGGATATGCCTCTATCAATCGACACGAAGCGGCCTGAAAGCCCGGCCAAGAGCCGATCACAATCACCTTCAAAGAGTCGAGTCCAGGAGCTCGCGGGCAGATTTGACGACATTGCCGAATCGAACTCTCGTCGCAACTCTTCCCATTCAATTGGCTCACGTGGCTCGGGGAAGCAAGGTGCAGAGACAATTGAAATTCCAGCGGAACGACCATCCATGGAATCGAAGCCTAGTTTCAGGCCTCAGCTCCCGGGACAGTGGGAGTCTTTTTCCACAAGTCGGCCGGATAGCACTCCAAACGACAGTGATGTGGAGCGAGACCTGCATGATAATGAGCCTCCGGGTATCACATATCAAGAGGCTGTTGTGTCAGAGAAAGAACCGACTACAGAAGAGATCGACTTAACGCCGACCACCAGTAGACATCCCCTATCTGCTCGAGAAGCCAAAGATGAATCTCCAAGTATTGCTACTAACCCGATGGCGGCGCTTGCAGCCGCTGGCACTGCCATGGGCGAAGCATTCAAGGCATCTGTCGGTATGGGTGACCCTGTTCGTGAGGCTCCACCGAGCTCAGACGTAGCTACTGAAGATTTTGCACCTTCACATGAACCTGATTATCTATCGCCGACAAAACGCGAAACTGGCAACATCTTTGCGCGACCACTGGCTCCGGATAGAATGGAGTCGACTGTCTCAACAATACCGCCTACTCCGCCGCCAAAAGATGGTGAGGTAGCACCGCTTGACCAGTACGGTGAGACTAGCGATAGTGCTGAGGACATGCCACCGCCGCCTGTGCCTTTGAAGGGTAATGCACCGGTCTCTGAAAGCCTCCTGGCTTCATCTCCGCTACGACCACCGATGCTTCCTCATCTCAGCATGGACACAGCTACCGATGATGAGGAAAGTGATAGGCTACGAAAAGACATTGTCCGTACGCTCAGCCCTGAGAAGGACCCGTCAGAAGCGCCTCAAAACACAGGCCTCGAAGTGCCTGATCAATCATCGAATCGCAGCAGTGGCGTTATTCCTTCCGAGTACGACACGTACTGGGAAGGCGCAAGGCCGGATGGCAGCAGGTATAGCCAAATGCCAGGTGAAGTTGAGGTTGGACCTCGAGGTGTTGAAATGATGAGCGAGAGACCTGAAGACATACCAGAAGAGGCATCGCCAGCACCCACCGAGAAGAGTCAACGGCCCGCCTTTCTGGACAAGCGCTTTAGCTGGGAGAGGAGCAAAGACAGTGGTGATTTCGCTGATATCGTGGGAACGGGTGCCGGTGCCACTGCCGCTGGTGCCGGTGCTGCGGAACTTGCTGCTCATGAGCCAGAGCCCGAGGGGTCTAAGCCAGCTCAACCACATTATCCAGTGCCTGAAATCTCAACGTCAGGCGCTATGGTCACTGATGTCACTTCTCCATCAGCGATGCCTGAGCACGCATCACCAGAGCGTACAATGTCACCTCCTCATGGTCTCCGTGTAATTAATGAGACCGGGCATGAAGAAGCTGTGGATATTCCGCCTAGGCTTCAGACACCTCAGCCTGAAGAAGAGCCTTCAGCACAAAAAGTCGAACCTCTCACTGGTGAGACTATAGCAGAGCACGAGCCACTCACGGCGCAGGAACCATTCGCAGAGCAAGAACCTAAGCCTATCGAAGAGAAGGATCTCGCATCGGAACCTCAACCGGTGCATATCTCGCCTGTCACAACACAGCAGAAGCATCGATTAGTTCCTTTCCGCGAAATTGCTGCTATTCCAAATCCGACTGAAAGAATCAAGGTTCTCAACAGCTCACGGGAGCAGTGGGCTGAAATGGATACTGGCCTTCGGGGCTGGCTTTCTACTACAATGACCACCCATCCTGAGCACAGCAACTTGCTTTCGCAGCAGCCGTTCACTCTCACATCACGTCCCACGTCTGGGCCAGGTGGGAGGATAGGTCACAGAGCGTCTCCTTCTATTTCGAAGTTTACGAACATGTTGTCTCCTACGTCCCCTCACCAGTCTCAGAATCTCGACACGATGACAACGCAGCAAGGTTCTTCGTCCGGTCCATCCGGCGGAACTTCGGGGCACAGACCTGGTGGTGCTAGTGTTGGGGCGAAGATGGGTAAAGAGCTCTTGACCAGTGCGGGTGCGCTTGGTGGAAAGGCGACGACAGGTGCGAAGGGATTGTTCGCGAAGGGGAGGAGCAGGTTCCGGGGCAGTGGAGGTGGTGACAAGGTAGATTGATCTTTTTCTTTTATTGAAGACGCCATGAATGCATCTTCCTCTGGCCTACAAATGCAAGGCCTGTTACGGCGCACATTTTCGATTTCATTTGTTGCTCCTGTCTCCAATCTTTTATCACACGGCAACCTGGGTGGGGGAATATGCTTCGACGAGCACAAGAGCATGGGGTCAAGAAACATGAATTGATCCGACGATGCTGTGACGAGAAACACTGCATACCTTTTTGGCATGTACCAATAGGATGTATCCTAGTAATGATCTTTCTAATATCCACTTGTTCTCAACTTCCCGTTTAAGACATCCGCATTGAACTCGGGTTGATATATGTGCTCCTCTAGGGTTTCCCTTCCTCGACCGCCTCCGATTCGTCGACTCATTCATCCCAAGTAGAACCTCTTGCTCGCGCCATGACTCAGCCAGCAGAGGAAACGTCTAATAAGAGAAGAATGTCGCCTTTCCGCCGATTGTCTCGCCCATCTTCGGTGGCGATCTCAGAGGGCGATTCTATCCCGGAGATCCCGACTGAGCCACTTCCCAAGAGTTCACACGGGACGTCGGATTCTAAAACCGACGGCAGTGGCACATCTACACCAAAGAAGCGTCGCCTTTCGCCATTCCGTCGACTTTCGCGCCCGTCTTCCACCGTGAACCCCGACGAAGCTGCAGGCATCCCAGACATGCCCAAAGACCCATTTCCCCAGCGCAGTGTAACAATGCCAATCCAAGTAGGTGAACCTGAGCTCGTCCATGCCAGCACCAAAGAGACAGAAAGTAGAGCGCGACGAATTTTTTCAGGCTTCCGTCGCAATTCCCGGCCCAACTCCATCGCGGTGCCAAGCAATGACACTTTCATGGTACCAGGGCTCCCTGGCCACGATATCAGCATCCCTGCCATCCCTGCACGCGGAGATCGCCGCGCGTCTTACGCGTTCGGATCAGCCTCTGCATCTGGAATGCCGGACATTGTACTCGATAGACGCGCTTCGTACGCCCCTGGGCAGATTCCTCCCATCATGCCGCCCGCGCCGGACATTTTCGGCGGCCCGCCTGAGAAGGGCGAGGAGAAAAAAGAAGAAAGGGCAATGAGTAGATTAGGCGTTTTACCGACCCCAACGCATGACGCGTTCAACGTTTCGCACTCGGAACCCCCATCGCCAACGGCGGAGGGGGATGCGGATGCGGATGCGGCTCCAAACCAGACGATTAAAGAGGACATCGAGCACGAGCCGGAAGTATTTGCGAGCCCGCAGCCGCGTATTATCAGGACGGATCTTTCGACGGAAGATGCCGAAGATACGAGGCACAGCAAGCTCATTGACAGTATCGTTCGGCATGCAAGCCCACCACTCCAGGCTATCGAAAGCAGAAGGCAGAGCAGAGTGTACGAGACCGAACTTCCACTGCCAAACCTTGGTCAGGTTTCTGGTGCTCCGACGCCGCGGACGGAGAGGGGAGACCCCCTCGGAGGGTCTGGTGCAGCGAGTATTTCTTCTGCAAGGCCAGTCACGGCCACCGAGGAGTCTCAGGAGCCGATGTCCAAGGAACCCGAGACAAATGAACTCGAGATTCAGGAATCCGAAGCCCCCGAACATGAAGAGGAAAGCCTTCAACCAGAGATACCTGCTGCCCCAGGTGTGCAGAGGGAGGAGAGTAAGAGCTCGAGACCTGATGTGAGTCCGATCTCAGATGAAGGTCGCGAGAGCAAAGATGCCGTAACGAGAAAAGTAGAGTATGGAGAGAGGAAGGCTGGTTGGCTCGATGTCAGCGATGATGAGGAGGAACGAGACGATGAGAAGCAGAAGCGTGAAGAGACGGCGCAAGATGAGGTCCCTACGGGTGAGCTGGAGAAGGAAGCGGAGATGCTGGCTCCATCGAGAGCTTCAACGGTTGATACGTGGGAGCGAGTTAGCCACCAGGATGCTGGTAGCGTAAAGGACGAGAAAGAAGAGAATGAGGAGGTTGAGGAACCGCAGCGAGAAAATTGGCAGACTCCAGCAGAAGAGAGGGAGGTTGAGCTTGATGATGAGGATTCTTTGTATGGTGGTGCAGCGCCGAAACCACGAATCCCGCCCCGGAGTGACAGCAGGCCAACTCAACCAGGAGCAGAGCGAGGAGTCCAACCTTCAAACATGGAGGTAGGCTCAATACCGCAGTTGCAAGTGCCAGAGCAGGCTGTTAGCAGGGACGTGCAAGGAGAGCGACATGTTGTCCACGAACCTGATGTGGACGATCTGCGCAAAGCCACAATCGAGGAACAAGCACACGAGCCTCTAGCACCACCACCGCCGTCAAAGATACCAGACGCGAGTATTCCCAACCAGCAGATTTACCAAAAACCCTCCGTGAGCCCTTTGCTGCCACCAGTTCAAGCCGAGCGTATGCCGAGACCCTCATTCCCAGTTGAACGACCGATGTCGTTTGTGCCTCTACCTCGAGATTCGAGTGGGAACCCTGGGCAAGAGCAGATTAATCAGTTGCATGACATGATCCAGGAGGAATCACTCTCCCCGCCTCAAGTGCAGCAACCTCCTGCGGTACAACAAGAACCTCGAGTCCAACAGCCACGTGCTCGGCCGCCAATTCCGCAGACGCCAATCGATCGCCAAGAAATTACGCAGCATGTACCACAAGACTCAAGCCCTACAGAGCCTAGGAACGTACCCCGCAGAGCCACTCATGTGAGGAGGAATTCTCGACAATTGGAAGGCCCACCGCCTCCACCGAAAGACGATTCTATACCTAGAGTGAGGCAGCCTCAACAACCTGGACAGCAGCAGGCCTTTCAAGGAATAAGTGAACAACCCTTTAGTCGACAAGTTATCGATCCGCGACAGCACACTGGAGCCGAATATCAGCTTCCAGGAGTTGGCCCACCAAACGTGTCCCCTGCAAATGGCAAACCACCCTCTCGAACTGGTTTTCTTAGAGGACCAAGCCGCAGGGAATCTCCTGCAGCTACCGAATCTCAGGCAAATACGAGGATCAATCCGCAACTTGTTGCTCCTCCAAATCTGCGTGGTTTGTCCAGCACCTCTATATCCACGGTGCCACCAGCCACGCCAAATGAGAGCAGCAAGGGTCGCAAAGGGAGTCTCTGGAGTTCCTTTACCAGGCCTGGCACTGCTGGTGCTGATTCAATATTCACCACGGACAGTACTATGGGCCAAGCTGGTGATTCACCCACGAGGATCCATTACTTGAGCCAAGTTGAGCGACAACGCGAGGAGCAAAAGCCCGCAAAGGGGATTCAGAAGAAAGCCAGCAAGAAACTCGAGCGTGCAGCTACAAACGCTGACGGCGGGGAAAAGAAAAAGAGATTCTCCTCCTTGGGCAGCATCTTTGGACGTTCAGGCACGACTGGACATGCGCCAAAGAAGTTACAGAAAATAGCCGAGAAGTCTACTCCATCACCTCCTGTTCAACAGCGACACCCTCCACCGCAACCCGTCCCACAGCCTGCCCCACGACCTCATACGTCGCATACATCGTCTGTCCGGACTTGGCGGGGTCTTCGCGCTGCTCAATCTGTACCGGAAGTTGACGAACAGGATTCTGTTGGGCCGCGGCGAGAACGTGTCTCGCCTGCTGGGGGTTATTATGCACCTGAAGGATTTGGTCATTCGCCAGGCGCAACTGGATTTGATGCGATTGCGCAACAACAGACCAGCCCAGTCGAGTACCGCCAAAGACAGTCCTCTCTTCCTGGTATGCAGCCTCAGCCAATGGTCTACAACAATGGGACCATAAGCCCTGCTCGACCACAAGACAGTCGTCGCCTTTCAGGCCAACAGCAACTAACGCCATCCCCATACGGAGCAAGTCCTGCTCGAGCCTCGTCAACCGGTCCCTATGGTCAGCTCTCGCCTCACGCCTCTGGCGCGTCGTCTGGAGTCTCCTCATTGAGCCCGAACTCAATGGGGTCTGGCGCACCTCCAACAAGAGCTAACTCGTCTCCTGCAATTCCTGGCCAGAGCGTATGGGGTCGTCGACCACATGCCCCTCGAATGCCATCTATTGGAGAAGATGGCCGGCACCAGGAGCGACCTTGGGCAATAGCTCTTCCTGAGGGACCTGAACATGAAGATGATGGTGATCGGCGCGATAGCATTCAATATGCCATGATGGTGCGACAGCAGATGGCACGGCAGGAGGCCATGCTGAACCAGCAGCAGTATTACCCACCGCCTGAAGAGACCACTTATTCGGATTATCCTGCCCTCGGACCTCACGATCAAGGCTTTGGAGAGAAAGATGATGGCAGCCGACGGAATAGTATGCAATACGCTATGGCGATGCGACAGCAGAGAGCACAGCAGAACGCCCAACAACGACCGCAGTACTACACACCGACCCTAGCATCTGCGTATCAAGAGTACCCACCTCAGCAAGATTACCCAGCTCCTCAACCCCGTAGTCAAGAGTATGGCCATGGTCATGGCCAAGCTCAATCACCGCAAAGTCCACAACAACACGGTCAGGTGCCAACTCTGTATCTCGATCCACAGATCATTGCTCGACGCAAAATGGAGGCACAAGAACAAGCACGAGCCAGAGAGCTCGAGCTGCAGAGACAGGAGGAAGCACAGGTGCAGTCTCCACATCCGCTGCAATCACCGCAGCAGCAACAACCGCAAATGTACGCATATCCGCCACCTCAGCACAGCATTGCGCAGCCTAGGCCACAGCACCCACAGGAGGGTTACGACCCGTACGCACAGCAGCCGTATCAAGGTCACGGAATGCCAGGCGGGATGGATCCATCGACTTATCCGCTCCCAATGTCTCCAGGTGGTATCACATCACCGATCAACCCAATGGCGACGCAATTACCACCTCCGCCGCCGCCTAAAATTCCGTTGCAGCATCACCCCCTGCAGCAACAACAGCCGGCGCACTACCAGCCGCACTCGCCCCGACATCAACGGTATCCATCGAGCGACCCGCCGGCATATGATCCACAGGGCGTTCTTCCACCACAACGGCCGCGACCACTGCCGCAGCAGAGTCAGCCCCGTGGGCCACAACGGAGGAGCATGGCTGCTGATGAAGAGGAAGAGCAGCCTGTTATGCACGCAGTGAGTTATCCAGGTATGGAGTGGGCTCCTCGATGGGAAGAATACTAGAGTTGTAGATTGGTCAAGCGTTCACGTTTTTGTCGTTCGATTTTCGAGCAACCTTTGGTTCTTGATGTATTTTTCTTGTATGAACCGCAGCTTCAAGCTGCAGCATTTGGCGGTTTTGGGTTTTTAATGACGAGTCTTGTTTGGCTGGATCCGATACTGATACCCAACTAGCCTTAACGCTGTAAAAAGTACGACTGTTTTCAAATTTTCTGGAAATTTATCTTCTGATATCTCGTGAGTCAATTCGGACTGGACAAGAGAATGTAAAATTTTCAATCAGGGGTATCGGAGGACAACTAGCAGAACGCCTACCATACTCAGAACACATTATTTTTCTAACTTGCAAGTCATTTCTCTTAATTCCAACATCATCCCGTCTTCCTGGCCTCTCTCTTTTCCAGCCTCTTGCTTTACTTCTCCTCCACCTGTCTCCGATGATCGACCGACCCTGCATTCTGAACAACACTTCTGTGACTCTCGACCTTTCTCATCTCTATCGTGCTGTTGAGCGGCAACAGATGAAGCTATTCGTTCCGTGATCGTCGGAGGAGCTGTGAGATATTTTGCAAGCATGGGCGGGATATTGTCTGAAGCGCTGAAGAAGCATTAACATTTCAGTAGAGTGTGCATAAGGATTGCATCATACTGGTCTGAAGTCTTGTCATTCGCTGTAGATGTTTGGGAAGAGGATGGAATCATTTTTCGATTGAGCTGGCTCCAGAGTCATGAATAATATTAGAGGTCTCTAACGAATGTAATATATATAAGGGAAGGATGCTATGAAGACATCATCTAGTATCGATGCAGATACAGTTACCAATTTTGGTGACCGTATTCCTCAAATGTTCAATTGCTCAACTTAATTGCGCGTTTTCCCTTGCCTTCCCGCAAGAGCACTTCGAAATGCCTCGATGCGCAGAACTCTTCGCGATAGGCAGCATCATTCCTCGATAAGGAAATTGACAGAAAATAGCAACAGTCTGAGCACTCTCGGATTATCTCCGTGACCGTCGAATCAGAGAATACGATTCGGTATAATTTCGTAGAGTTCTGGTATGATGAGTTTCCCTCACTCACTTTGGCAAGCAAATTTAGCGCAAGCCACAAACCCGCTTCGGGACTCGGCTCGTCTGACTACGCATTGCTTCATTCCAACATCAACTCTTCAGCCTCACCGCTGTTGCTTGAACATTCCCAAGGAAGCCATGGGCGCTGGGACCGTCGTCGTCCAGTAGGGTCTCTGGCTCTATCCGAAAACGCGGTATGCTCGCGTAGAAGCCCCCTTTCACCGCCTGAGCGGCCGCTCAAACGACGACCCTATTTGCTGCACGTAGCCTCGTCACCTTCCAGAACGTTTCTCAAAAATCGTCCAATAAGCCATTTCCAAGCTGCAGTTGGCCTGCATGGATCGCTTACTTCCTGATCTTGTGAGTGGACTGGTTCTGCCATGTTTCTGGATTCTAATTCTGTCACCTCTACTTTAGGACTTCAGCCTTGCTGCCCTCGTGACGAAGGATTAGAGGCTAACCGAAGACATCTGCAAGACACACCTAGGTAGGCTGTCTTGCTGTTCTTCCATCCAAAGTTAGGTATATTGCTCAAACGATGGTGACGGGGCGTCGTGGACAGGACGGTGGACGGACTGTGACTGCTGTACACAACGTTCCCCTTTCCGGCCACACTGCTCGGCAGAAAGGAGCCACTGCCCACGAATGAGCCCATTTCCTACCAACGTCGAGGACGTTCTGATCTTTAGGTTACCAATGAACACGTCAAAATAAGCTTCACCTGTCGGTGAGGAAGACGGGCATGATGTGGGTCGGCGCATCTGTCTCACAGATGATCTCCGCCACTGTCGGTCTCTGCCACCCCATCACCACTGGCTCTGTCGAAAATAGACATGATCCGAAATGGATCACGCCCCGACTATGTCACCGCCACTTGGTTATGCACCTCTTAAGTGCTCTCCTCTCTACAGACATGACGATGGCACAGAGTTGTCCCTGGACCTGTACGAACAGCCCTAGCCTTGTGGAGGCCATCAGTAGCACTCACAATGGTTCAGCTGCTTATATGGCAGATGACTCAGACCGTTCAGAGGAAAGGCATATGATGACAATGCACTGCGGCGAGTTGACTCTATTTCTTGGATAAATTTGAGGCTCTAACAGCAACCCCGGCCCGGCTTTGATGATATGCGCCGGCACTACCCATGCCCTCCTGGCGTTCCTGGCTTAGAAGATGCGTCCGGATCACATTATCTGCGGGGAACCTCGCGCTTTGCCTCTCGTCTCTTTGGCCCGTCTCGTTAATACTTACCAATTTCTATCTAACATCCAACATATTCATGGCTATATCATAACATTAACCCCTCTGCGTTTGTTCTATGAGTTTTACTACTCGTTCTACACAAGTTTGATATTGATAGACCAGAAGCACTCAGAGAGACACCCAAAATCCTTCCAAACAACAAAAGACACTCCAACCCGAGCATCGAACACGAATCCAATCGCAGAATTTCTGATATAATCGACGAAGAAGTTTGTATTCTCTGGAGCACGACGGCCCTGACGAGGAATATGAGTGCCCAACCTCTGGAGTCATCCACTCATAGTACACACGACTCCGAACCGCGGCCAAAGAAAAGGAGGCGGTGTACTAAAGATTATTCTCATCAATGCCGAGCTTCGGACGAGAGTGACAATAGCGACACACATCTACGAATAAAGTGTAAAGAAGCCACGTCTGAAAGTTGCTCAAAGCCTCCTCGGAAGTTTGCCTGTCCCTATCACAAGCGAGATCCCTCCAAATATTGCGGCGGCCAATGGAGATCTTGTCTATTTCCGGGTTTCCCTTCTGTTCACCGCCTGAAGTGAATATCTTTTTATGCGCTCTGATCTACCGTTGTGCTAATTCGAGACAGAGGCCATTTGTACCGACGCCATAGATCTTTCCCGTGTCCGCGCTGTTGGAAAGAGTTCAGAGATGACAACGATCGCCTTGAACATCTCAAAGTACCCAGCTCCAACATCTGCTCGGAACGCGACAGACCACTGATCGACGGTCTTGACGACGAGCAGTATGCACGACTCAAATCGAGGAAAGGCATTCCGAAAGACGAAGGCGACTATTGGAAGCATGTCTACAGAATATGTTCCCCGTTCGAAAACTCCGCCCCCGATCCCTGTAAGTACCAATAGTGATCTGTGAAGCGAAGATGTGTACTGGATTCTGATATACAGTATAGATTGCGATCAGGCGCAGCTCCCTCGAATCCAACTAAACAATGACCGAAACTACCGTGATGCGGAAATATATTCCAGGGAACTGAAGCAATACTCAGTTGCAATGAGACTGGACGGCGCTTCCTTTTCGGAAGTGCCTTATGGATTCCGTGAATCGGTCGAGAGCAACGATACTAGTGGAGGAACTAGTACATGGACTAAGCCTCCTTCATCCACGACTCTAGCAGTCTCGCGCCATCCTACAAGCACTGCAGAACCTTTGGGCTCTGCTGGTCCTGCCACAATACCAAGGGTACCAATAGCGTCATTCCAACGAATTCCCGCAGTTCATACGACCGGCAGTGCCCTAGTTGCGCTAATCGACGTTATGGATCCTGGCAGAGCAGTAACGGAGGGGTACATAGAACCAATCCCTTTTCCAGGGTCTGGCTATGAATCGTGTCAAGGTTCAGACATTCGCAACGACGAGTCGCGATGCCAAATTCTCAGTACAGATTCCACAGATATCTTTACTGATATGATAGCATGGGAATATGCTGGCCAAGTGTTGCGGATGCCCGAACAAGAGAGGCAACATTCGTACTGACGGCTTTATGTTCAACACGCGACATGGAGTCTGACCTACCAAGTGGGTGATAAAAAAGTTCAGTCGTAGCTGCAATGTATCGAAACGCGAAGATGTATACCCTCGCTAGTTAATATAGATTATACACACTAACGCTGTGTGTTTTAGATAAATGCGCTCTAGTATATATTCAATCGAGCTTTTAGAGATGCTCTCGCTCCTACTAAAGAATAAAACTTGTACTTATTACAGCAGTTCAGTTAAAGCCGGCTCAACTATTTTTGTCACCCGCGTGCCTACGTCTGATGCGCATGTGCAAACGTCTAAAAATAGAGATAGAGGTGCGGAAGATTTATCGAAATGCATCAGCACCCCAGAGTCAAGACTACCATCTACACCCTCAATATTTGTAGAACAATCTTTTGTAGTTTGCGCTCATCGTTTTGACCACAATTGAAAAATGTTGAGTGAGGAAAGAAGCTCTCTCTGTAGGAAGTGTGGAATATATACGAGCAACGGGCGTGGCTAACATCCTCCGACAAATTGCTCAAATCTTGCGTCACAGAGTTATTGTCTTGCTCGTTTATCTCTATGTAATCTTATATCTCCACTTTGGGGCTTCGCGAGAGTCTGTGTTGCGCACAAAACTAACAGTTTTCGTCTTGCTCGTGAAAAGGCTCACTAGCACAATTTTTAAAGGGCGTAAAGACGAAACATCGGGCTCATCATCCCAATCGTCCCGCCTGTACACATGTGGTAGTATGCTATTGTCGCTGTCTATTTCAAATAGTGACAGCTCTGGTGACTCTAGTATCTACTTGCACGAGGATGACGAAATAGTTGAGTCTTGTGAAGCTTGAACGTGTTCAGCAGAAGTGAGGTTTCCTCTTCAACGCTAGCGAGAGCATCTCTAGAAGATCGATAAGTTATACACTAGAGTTCGTTTATCTAAACCACACAGCTTCAGCTTATATAACTATATTAACTATTAAGGATATACATCCTCATAGTTCTATATATTGTAGCCACGACTCAACTATTTTGTCACCTACTGAGTATCCTCAAGTCCTAAACCTAGAGTAAAAGGGCGCTAAACCAAAAACGGCAATAACCCCCGAGCATGACCAGGAGGTCTGCACTGCGTGGTTTGGCACTCCACCACAACACTATTTGACAAGTCCAACAGATTTGATTATCTCATTGACACCTCAATTCTTTATTATATAGCATGGAAACGGATACTGTCCGGGATCTCGCAAGGCTAGAACCTCGAATTTCGCCAAAGCGGATGTTGTGTATACACACCAACGTGAATACGAAAATCATATAACACCCCGACTCCCATATCTCACATTCTGTGAACACTGCTGTTCTTGCTCCACCTTCTAAACGTCTTGCCCTTGAAATAGAAGAGGATGCCAAACAAGCACCAGAGCAAGATCAACGAGGCATTCGTCATGATTGGAGGAATGAACCCAGCTTCTTCCGCCCAGTTCGTTATGAACTTACTGAACCCATACCCCCACACATTTTTATTTACAGTCATGCTAACGAACAGACTTCCGGCTACAGGCTTGTAAGAATCGACGGCATAGGTGCTGACAATTGAGGGCAAGGCGGCTACTTGAATGCCAGCACAGGCGAACCCGATGATAACGATAGCTTCCCATGGCCAGTGGTTCTGGTAGCCGACGGAGACGATGATATTCCCAAGGTACATGATGATAACATATGGGATCATAGCCGGTAAGCGCATCTCGGGCTCGCGGATGCCACCATTTCTGATTGTAGCTCGCATAGAGACCCAGTCACTGAGAGGACCTGCGGTTGCTAGACCGATGAACGCACCAACGAGGATAGCAAAGTTCATAAAGCCTTCAAAAGATGTTAGCCAGATCTAATGGAAGATGTTCTTGTCAATACGCACCGATGTTCTGACTCGAGTAGTTATACGGTGGAGCGGCGAAAACTTGCGATTGGGTCAAGTTCAGAGTGAGAAAGGAGCTGCAAGACCAGCTCACCACAAAACTGGCGAACTGGACAATCGGGAAAATCATAAGTTTCCACGGGACCCATAAGTCCAGAGCAATGGACTTGAAAGGGTGCGCGTTGGGTTGAAAGATGAACCATTGCATCTTGCTTGGGTAGCCCTTTCCAAGCCAAGGATCTCTGTGTGCGGTCTCGACCTGTTGGAGCTGAGCTTCAGTGGCCATTGTCTCTCCCTTTTCATCCTCCACCACTCCCTGTGGTGCCACCGATGGACCATTCCTAGGAGTAGCTCGATCCCACTTCGTCTCTGGGAAACAGAAGACAACCAGGAGGAGAGAGAGGCCTATTATACCGACATTGAGATACCAAAAATTACGCCAGCCAACGTGTGCCGACATTGGACCGGAAATAATAGGGGCAACCATTAGCGAGCCCATATAGACTACCCAGTATAGCGTGTTCCATTTGCCTCGATCGTGGAGGAAGAATATGTCTGCGATGACAGCTGGTTGGATGGTCTCGGCTGGGCCAGCACCAATTCCATTTAGAACGCATGCACCCATGAAGCTTCCATAAGAATTTGCCTTCGCTCTCCAGATGCAAGAAGCGAAGCAAATAAGTTGCGAGAAAATGTAGACGGGCCGACGACCGAACGAAGTGCTGATAGGAACCCACAGAAAGTTGCTGAAACCGAGGACTAGGATAGCGACACCGGTGAATTGGACGGCCGATGGTAAGGTAGTATGAAAGGCTTCGATGTAATCTGGAAACATTGGGGCCAGCGACAATGGACCAAAGCCCTGGGTGAAGGTAACTGAATGCGCCGCTATGATCGCTGCAATCTTCCACTTGAAGCTCCAATTGAGAGGATCGTGCTTGTCCTCTGAAGGCTGGGGTACAAGAACCTTGTGAGATCTGTCCCCGGACTTGACGAAGTGGTGAGATCCAATATCGGCCATGATTTCTGTGCCGGGTAAAATCTCAATGTGGAGCTCCTGCTCGATCTCGCGGATCTCCTATAATTGGTAGCTGTCAGAACCTGTAGCATGGCTGGCGACATCGATATTCTCACCCTGGTGTTGTATTTCTCCTCCATCTTGATTTAATTGACTTTGGAGACGGTCACTGCAAAGGCTATCGTGAGCTGTTGCATCCATGACGTGGAAGCGGCAATCATTTATGCATGATTGCAGACTGATTCTCGGAGCCTTGGTTTACCTCGTACCAAGGAAAGACAATCCGGGGCCCCAGACTGCTTAACCCAGTTCGAAACGTGGCCCGTCCCTGTACCCCACCGGCACATGGTTCGGGCCTAAAAATCTTCGAAGGGACTGTAAAGGAAATGACCCCGGTGGTTGACTGGATACCAAGCATCGTTCTAGATGCGCGGCTTAGGGCTCGGTCAAGAACACCGGCAATTGTCTCAGGGTTCCTACCATTCACCGATGCCCACAACTGGAATTGCCGAATGTGGGGAATGAACGTTAGGTAGAGCAGTGAAAGAAGAGAGGAAATGCTCGCTCAAGTAATCGGGGTCTTCCGTGATATTATCGTAGAGGAAAGATACCAACTGGGTGACAAAAAAGTTGAGTCGTGGCTGTAATACATCTCAGCGCGAAGATGTATATACTCCTCCGTCAATATAGATTATACACACTAAAGCTGTGTACTTTAGATAAATACTATCTGGTATACATTAAATCGAGCCTTCAGAGATGCTCTCGCCTGCGCTGAAGAACAAAACTTGCCATTACTACGAGTGTTCAATGAATCGTGCTCAACTATGTAACAGAGAGGCTCCAAGCCTCACTGCTTGAAAACACTTGCATCCTCAAGTCTTGGATTCTCCCCACAATACAGAAGATACAATCCAATAGGACCTGCAGGACTGAAGATTGCAGGCGCCGAAATGTTGTATATGCTTGATATTATTAGATTGTAGTCAAAGAGTGGTGTCTGTGGTGTCACAATTCCTGTGGGTCCGGCCGCCAAGGCCAATGGGAGCTCCGAGCTCCAAATAGTTGAGCACCTTTTGACGTCTCATACTCCGTAACTCGCTCTATGTTCTCTTTTCACTTGTTCACTATTCTCCAATAAATCTGATGCCAGGAAGACAGGTCTGGCTCAACTTCCTTGCACACCCATTCGAATGCGTCCTTGGTTCAACAGAAAGATCTTTGTAGCAGCCAGTAAGAGAATCTCGAACGACATTTTGAAGCCTGCTGACACGCATAGCTCTTGCTACGATTGGTGCAATAGTTACAGCTCCAATTCAAGAATATATCCTCTTCGAATGTCTGAAAGTTCCTCAGCCCGACAAAGGAAAGGCGGACAAGGAGTTCAAGGAACTCCACCCTCAGAGTCAGACAGAACATCGTCCGAGACAGAATCGAAGCATAGCAGCACAAGTGCAGGAGAGAAGTCCAACGTGGGAGGATTTGGTGTCTTAGATGTCATTCGCATACTTGGCGGACTCCTCCTCCTATCGTCGGCGCTAAGCTATTTCGTCACACAAGAGAGCATAACATGGGGTTGGCGGCCATGGTTCTCCAAGCCACAGCATGTGATGGCGTGGCTGAGAGGACCGGTACTGCTGACGGACGAGGAGCTCAAGGGGTATGATGGCAGCATAGAGGGGAGGCCGATTTACGTGGGGCTAAATGGGAGTATATACGATGTCACAGCCGGGGCAAGAGTGTATGTGCACCATTATAATGTCTAAGACTGAGGGAAGATACTAATGTCTGGTTCTGCTGTAGTTATGGCCCCGGTGGAGGATATCACTTCTTTGCTGGGCGCGACGCAGCGCGCGCCTTCGTGACTGGGTGCTTCGCAGAAGACCAGACCCCCGACCTACGCGGCGTCGAAGAAATGTTCGTTCCCATAGACGATGATTCCGATCCCACTGCAGCGCCATCGGCAGAAGTGGAAACAGGTGACGAGCTAAAGCGGGCAGGCGGTAGAACTGGTGTGAAGAAGTCTGAGCTAAAAATACGGCGGGAGAAGGAGTTAAGAGAGGGAAGGAAGAAGGTGCAAGCTACAATTGAAGGATGGGCCATGCTGTTTCGAGGCGAAAAGGGCAAGCCATATTTCAAGGTTGGAGAGATCGTCCGAGAGGAAGGTTGGATGGATAAGCTCCCTCGACGAGAATTATGCGAGCATGCACAGAAGAGTCGGCCGCAAAGGAAGGACATGGAGAAAGGCGCTGGCTAGTTTGGAGATACCAAGTCTTCAAATGAGTTGACGAAGCGATTATGCCGCGACGAATGTCATTGATCCCGATGTACAACAGCGCCTATCAACCATGACCCATGCATGTATGATTTGATGTCTTCGTAGGACGATTTGGGGACCCGGAATGCATCTTAAACTCGTTTGAATTTTCCACCCGAATTCATGCCATTCCGTTTAATCAGTACCACCAACCGCTCTCGCTGGGCACGAGAATTAGCCTTAGATTGTGATATTTCGACCCAGGGTACTCACTGTAGACCTGCAACTTGCTGTGCTTCACTACCGGCTTGATCACGCCCTTCTCCTCCAAATCTGCGAGTGCTTCTCGTGCGAGGGAGCCGTTGATCTTCAGTCTATCGACGAGGACAGCAACCGTGATGAGTCTGTAGGATTGGACATCTTTCTGGAGCTTATCGGCGGTGGACTTGTCGAGGACGACGGCGTGGTTGGCCTTGTCCTTAACTATGAAAGAACTCTGTTAGTACCGGTATTGAGAGATGCCACTTGTGATGAGTCGTATCAAATCATCGTTTCGTGATCGATTTCTTGCGGAGTGGAACGGACCTTTGCCCTTCGACCACTTCTTCTTTTGCTTCTTGCCACCTGTTGCTGGTGCCTGAGATCCTGTCAGCCACTCTCATTCTCGTAAATCATGTTGTAGTGAGCCGTACCATTGTGACTGATATGCGAGAAAGATGGATTGTCGAGATTCGAAGTCGTAAGAGTGGTTGTCGTGAAATCCTGCTGCGACTGTGGGACGCTCGGAAAATCTTGTTCCGAACAGTGCCGATGACATAAGCAACATGGTATTCGGGATGAAGCTCAACCTCAGAGCTCTCAATCATCGACTTCGGGATACGCCAATTGCCTTTAAACACGGAGTTTGCGGCCTCATTTGTCATATCACAATCTCCACAAGTGACTGCGCGCGTGAAGCGCACCAACCACAACCATGGCGGGCTACGGACACCAGAGTACGACCTCATTCTCACAAACCAACCTATGCGCATTGTATGAGTCGCTAATTTATGCCACAGCCCTGACCACCGATCCGGCGCTGTCGAGATACTCAAGTCCGCTTGTCCTTTGATCCCTCGAGGCTTAACGAAACTAACGAGGCGAGCAGACATGTACGTCAAGCGTCACGAGTACTTCCGATGGACACCACGAACCGCCGCATGGACCTTGACATTTGTCGCTGCGATACCATTTGTGGTTGGGTATTTCGGCTATGTGACTGATGTGAGTTGAACAATTGTACAGAGGGGGAATTGTCACACTGACAAGATGATAGGGAAAGTACGATATGAGAGGCAAGCGACGGGGAGACACCATCGCTGAGTTCTAAATGGATTTGATGAGGCAATAGAAGAGGCATGATGGTCACCTTTGTCTCGATCTCAAAGCAATGCTGCCGTTGTACATATTTATATTGGAGCATCGCGTACAAGCTATTGACACTGCGGTCTCTCCCGAACCGCTGCAACACCTTCGAGACTAGACACTCGGTTCTATGATCGAACAGTTGGTCTTTCATGATCTAATAATCTCCAGGAACGCCTCTCGTCGTCAAGTGTGGCAAATACAACCACGGACAAACAAGGGGCAGCTCTCTTGCTCGTATTCGTCGAATTCAGTTCCTTCTCTAATCTCATGCGATCTTAGTGCTCATATCCCTTGGAAATTGGGGCATTCACTTCATTGTTTATTTCTTAACACTACAGTCTGGCCTTTTCTAGTTCATTCTTTCTCAATCCTCGCAATGGTCTCTCCTACCCTCCGCATCCCTTCCTTCAAGACAGACTCCTCCTGGCTGAAGATGATCCGAAAGAAGCCCGGCTCATCGGCGCTCAAATGATTCCCAGGCGTCATAAATACCCCATTCTCCCGCAGCATTTCCATTAGCTCCTCTTCTGCCTCCCAACCGCATATCTTTCTTCCATCTCTCGCGATAGACGGTAGATATCTTCTCAGATCAGCCCAAATAAAGAATCCTGCATTGCTCTTCGCGCTGTAGCCTATACTAAGGTCATCAAGTAACCGACGCGTCAATGAGTTCCGTTCAGCTAGTCGCTTGCGCGATAGAGCCTGGAAGTGCTCCATCCACTCTTCGCTCTCGAGCATCACCGCAGCGAGCTTCTCGGCCGGATTGCACAGCCAATGAAATTGGCTCATCGCGCCCATCGCTCTGAAAAGATGCTCATTGCGAGTATAGATGCAGCCGAGTCTCAGGCCGCCGGATGCAAAGTCTTTGCTCATTCCATAAAGGACATGTAGATATTGCGTGTCGATGTATGGGGTTGTGTCGAATGAGAGCACAGAAATGAACGGTACCGCCGGGACGTCAGAAGATGGAACATCATACACAGAGGAGGCGTAGATCTCGTCCGAAAGGAGGTGGAGTTTCCTTTTTTGGCAGAATTCCATGAGCGCGATGATGAGTGACTTTGGGTAGCAGCGACCAAGAGGATTATGCGGGTTGCAGAGCATCACGGCACGAATAGTGATGCCGTCTTTTGACGCTTGGTCGTAAGCAGCCTCCCAGTGCTTAATGGACGAAGTCGTGAATTGATCATCGCCTCGGAAGGACACCCACACTGGTGTAATTTTGGCTCGGGTACCAAAATCAGATCGAAATGCTTGATAGATTGGACGTGTGAACATGATGCCATCTCCGGCTTCGGCGATTGAAAATCCGAGCTGTTCGCATAGCGAGGTTACGCCATTTGAGAAGAGGATGTCTGATGGGTCGACCGGTTGCACAGGCTGAAAATGCTTGTTCATGTGCTTTGCCATTGCGCAACGTAGTCTTTCGCTTCCCCAAGGACCGTCGCCGTAGCTGAAATCACGCTCTTCGAAGCGCACTCTCTCGTTTGCAAACTTGGTCACCTCCGGAAGCATAGTGTAGGACTCTGATGTCCCGATATTGACGAATCCTTTGGGGTTGCTCTCTGCATGGAATGGATCTCCTAGAACACTGCCGAATCTATCACGAATGCCACCAGATATGGCGAGCGCTGTCCCCCGCTCAGACAGTCCCTGAATTGTCCTTGAAGTCATTGTAAAGACGAACGGCTTGATAATTGAAAGTGTAAAAATCTATGGTAGTGGATGTTTTGCGATTTGTATCTTACAGTGATGAGCTGGAGAGCACACTGATAGAATGAATGAAGGCAATACATCGCGGAATGCAACGAACAATACTTATTATACAAGTCAGGCTCCTCGGATTCTGACTCATGGTAGAGTACGCCCTTTGGCACAGGCTCTTGCAGCGCGAGGTTGCATATCGCAGAGAGACGGTGTTTCGCGGCGTTTCGCCACGCACCAGGCAGCCCGTTGCAAAGTCGGATGATTGAAAGGCGCGATGATGTTTCAACGAGAAGCCAAGTTGGTGCGCCCTCTTGCTCTTTGCTCGGGTTTGTTGCCGACAGTCCTCGGTAGGTAGGCAAGTGGGTGACAAAATAGTGGAGTCGTGACTGTACTATATCGGACTGGGAGGATGTATATCCTCGATAGTTAATATAAGTTATATATACTGAAGCTGTATGTTTTAGATAAACGAACTCTAGAATATAACTTATCGACCTTTCAGAGATACTGTCGCTAGCGTTGAAGAGGAAACCTCGCTTCTGCCAAATACCTTCAAACTTTATATGGCTCAACTATTTGTCACCCTCGTGAGTGCTCGGTAGGTTTCCCTCTGAGTCGGAGGAGCGGGGTATCATCGGTGTATCTCCGGTAACCCGCTAATTCCGTCACAGGTGAAAGTGAAAGTGGTTGGATGAGCGACTTCGCCATGCCACAAGCTCCATCTTCACCTCCAAGTCCACTTGAACGTGTCAAATCCCTTCAGACTTCATTTTGGCCATGGACATTATCTACACAACCTCTATCTACCTTTAGTCCCAACTCCTTCAACAAAACGGCTTTGTCTTCTTCAAGCTTTCGCTCCACGGCCTGCACTCCTACCGCTGGCGCGGAATCACCTCTGCTCTGATCGCCCACGATCCAACCTCACAATGGCCTCGATAGCTCCAGGACGGCGACAGTCGACACGCGCAGTGCGCACATCTACCACCAGACCCGCAAACTACTATGCTCGACCCTTCGGCGTGCCTCCGACAGAGCAGCCTCCGAGTCGCAACAATGAGCCAGGTTTCTTCCCAGCCATCACACACTTCACCGACAGCGTGACAGCGCTGCCGAAGGAAGTCATATCGCATCTCTCAATGCTGAAGGAGGTCGATGCAAAAATACACAACCCTGAGCAAGAGTTGCTGAAACTCGCAGACACGATCGACGCCCTCCCGCCTGCACAGCGCTACCAGCCAACCGGCTTGACGGCTGCGCACAGTCTGGCGGGCAGCGCCAATGGGTCTGTCAATGGAAATGCTTCACCTGCAACAGGACAGTATCTCGGTCGCGAGATACAGAGTAGCCAACCTCGTGCTGAAGATCTGCAGACAGCCGACATGAACCTTCGACGACAGCTAATGTTCAATCTCTGCTTCACTATCAACCATCTGAACCCTATCCTCGACGAGAAGATCGCAGTCCTCGCTACCGCGAACGAGAGCCTAAAAATGCAGCTCGAGCGCATGGATAGCAGCTACCGCTACATTGACCAAGAGATCAGCGAGGAGGCTCGACTGGGTAGCTTGACACACTGGGCATACATTGACAGAGAGTCGAAGAAGAGTGGAGCAGCTGCTGGCGAACGATCGCGCAGAGACGCTGCAGGTGTTCATGCCTTGGCCTCGGCCGCCGCTGCGCACGAAGGAGAGCCGTCATCTCGCAGTGAAGCAAGAAGAGAAGCGATGATGGCCAAGAAGCATCGGAACCAGCATGTCGACTCTGACTTCGACGACAGACCTCCAGCAAAGAAACCACATGGCAACAAGGGCAGAAAGCATGGAGAAACTGCCGAAGCAAAGATAGCTGGGCTTGGTGTCGCAAATGGAGCAGCACCACCAAAGCGAAGGAAGGTGGAAAAAGGACAGCCAATGGAGAGAAGTATAAGTGGTGCGATGGCGCAAATCAGAGGCAACGCAGCCAGCCCACGCGAAACGCCAGGTTCAGATTTCGCACCTGTGAAAAGGAAGAAGCCCGGCCCAGCTCCTGGTACTACTCGCAAAAGGTACGAGCTATGCGTCATGCCCAATTCCAATGGTTCAATCTTACTGATTTACGGCAGACCCCAGCCTCTCAATGCCAACTCTCCACAGCTTGCGTCATCACCTCTTCAACCCGGCTTTCCAGCTGGGACCGCCTCCCGTCCAAATGCCACTCGTGCCCGACAGAACTCACAAGCCAACGTTCTGTCCGAGAAGGCGCGTCCTCCATCCTCTGCTTCGAATCGGCCACCAAACGGGAGTGCTACACCTGCACTCAAGCCTGTCGATGATGTCACCATGGGTGGAGAGGAAACAATGTCCGGCGCCCTACCACCGGGCGCCGAGACGCTCAAGCGTGAGGAGACAGACGCACATCCCGATGATACGGCCACGGCGCAAGAGGCGGATAGTATCCCAGCGGTTACGATGACAACCAGGGGTGCGAGGGCAAGCAAGACTGCCACACCCATAGTCAGTACATTTCCGGGAGACGCACTCAACCCTCGTGTGCGCAGTACGAGGAACAACGGCAACGGAGGCAGTGCAGGTACCGCGGCAGCAGATGCCAATGGTGCAATGACGAGCAAAAGAGGGCACAAAAGAGGCGCCGCGAGCATCGCGCAGTCCGTACATGCTGCGTCAGGCGCGAACAGCAGACGTGCCTCTATCATTGCTGATGGAGCCCCAGAAGTCGATGCGACTGCTGCAATCGCTTTGGAGCGCACGTCGTCGAGGCCGCAGCGGAATCGGAAGAGCGCGGTGCACGAGGACGAGGCGGTCGACGTCAATGACGAAGAGGATGTCGACATGGAAGGCGAAGACGCTGAAGGTGAGGAAATCGAGGGTAGTGAGGAAGGCGAGGACGGCGAGCCAAGATACTGCTTCTGCAATGAGGTCAGTTATGGCACTATGGTTGGTTGTGATGGCGATGACTGCGAAAAGCAGTGGTTCCATTTGAGCTGTGTCGGTTTGAGAGAGGCGCCGAAGTCGGATGGTAAGTTGATTCACGACCTTGAACATTTTGACTTGAAGGCTAACTTCTCGGCAACAGAGACGTGGTATTGCGCAGATTGTTTAGGAAAGAACGGTAAGCGGGTTGGCAGTCGTCAATGAGGGTTAGTAGGCGTCGCAGAGGCGATGAAATATAGCAAACACGACAACTCGTCAAATCAAACCGAGTGCTAACCGGCGCTCCACTTCAATTTGAGTGATCCCACAACTGCTCGATATTCGCCTCCATAATTTGAAAGAGATACAAATCGCATTTTTACCAGCGTTTATTCATCAAACTTATAAGCCGATTGAGGCTTGCTAACAGGCAGCACATTTGTGGCAGCTCCAGGTATCCTACAAAACATTGAAGAGAAAGGTGTGATAAAAAAATTTTTGGTTGTGAAAAGGTCAAGGGCCGCCAAAGCAATGTTAACACAGTCATCCTTCATCAAACATTCTTGCTCCTCTCCTCCCCAGTCACGTCTTTCCTGTTGTGCTTCTCCTTCTGGTCATCCTCGTAGAACACTTTTCGCCAATAGTCCTTTACCCTCTCACATATTTCGGTGTCAATCTCGCAGCCAGTGACAACCACCGCCTCCCACACCTTCCGCTCCAAGTCGAATCCAAAAGTCTTAACCGTCCACTCCTTGTCACTCCACAGCCTCCAGTATTTCCCGTCTTCCTTAGTCATATGGTAGCCCTCATCAAGGATATGCCGCGGATCGAGCTTATGGTTGTTGTTGTGGATGAAGAATGGGCGGGCCTTCTTCTGCGGAGTCGCGGTATCCTCTCTTTTTCCCTCTTGCTTCTTCACGTCTGTATGCTCACTGTCTTTTGAATCAGGAGCTTTGCTCTTATCCTTCTTGTTTGTATCAGTCTTCTTGCCTGCGTCATTCTTCTTGCCTGCATCAGTCTTCTTGCCAGTATCCGTCTTCTTGTGTGTATCAACCTTCTTGTTCGTCTCGGCCTTCTTGTCCGTCTCGGTCTTATCGCTGTCCAGCGCGCTTTGCTCTGGCATTTCTTTCTCCTTATTCGCCTTGCCCTGTGCAACTAATGTATCGATAAGTGTTCCAATCCTGTCCAACTGCTCTCTTTCCGCCCGTCGCTCCATCTCGAATTCGTAGTCTTCCATTGGGTCATGCTGAATCATGCCAGCTCCTCTCCACTCTCCGCTCAAATGGCTTCCCAGTGCGACAACCGGCGTCTTTACGTCCCAGAACGTGGTATTCAACGCCATCGCGGCGTGCAAATATGTCTCTTTATCGCCTTCACCCGATGCACCTTGCGAGAGGAGCCGGTAGAAGCAGTCAGGGCCGTAGTAGTTGTAGTACGTCGCTAACAGCAGGGTCTCAGTGTGTCTTCGCTTGTCTAGTAACATCTCACCCGACTCTGTCGTATAGCGAAGGTCTCGAGGCGGTGCAGGGTCGATGCTAGCAATATCGTAGAAGGACGCATGGACAGTGTTGGCCCAGAAGTCGGGCCACGTAACGAAGCCTGTCGACTTGTACGGCTCAGAGTTAAACAAGATGTTTGGATCGTGTAACGGGAAGGCGTCGGCGTCAAGGAAGAGCACTTCCTCAAACGACGAGTACAGAAGCGCAAAGACTTTGAATTGGTAAGTGTGCACGGTTTCGAAACTCGGCGTCGTGCTCCATACATCACTGAGGATCCGGCAACGCGCATTGAGCGAGGGGAGCAGCTGCTCGCAGGTGCGAAAGTCATATTCGGACCAGGAGGCGAGGAAGACCTCAACGGGCAGTTTCGAGCCCGTCTGTCGCAAGAGTCGTAAGCAGACGAGAAGCACAGGAATGTACTTCCCTCCGGCTGTCGTCGCTATGCCTCGCGTCCCAGGGCGGAAGTCGAGACTGCTAGCATGCAGCTGCGCATTTTTCACTGCTCTCACGTGCGCATCTTTGGTCGACGCAATGTCGTTTTCGGAGATTGTAATGTAGTCAGGCCGCGGTTCGGTTCTGAGGGTTTCGACCACCCATTGTTGGTCTTCGACTTTAATCGGTTCCTCTTTGTAGTTAACGATACAACTTGGGCGTGTATCTTGCAATGCTTCCTCAAAATTTGCCCAGAATTCGAGGAGTTTTGGAGAGAATCCGGGATCTGTCTGTTGCCCTGGAGCTTGCGGCAATTTTGATGTTATACGGTCGATAAAGTCGTACGAAAGTCGACTACGAGTGGCAAATATTATACAGTATGATATAAGGATTGCCGCTGTCAAGACCTTGAGGACACCGGCAAGGCGACTTTGGCGGCTCATGAACATGTTGAGGAGGAAAATGCCTTGCAGGCAATCACATTCTGATTTCGTCAATTGATGAATAGAGAAGATGGTATGAGATACCAATGAAACAAATAATGACGGTACACTGAGCTGGAGGGAATTGACAGAATGGTCATGGGCTTCAGCGCATCCTTTCGTTGCGCAGTACGGGCAACGTAAAACGAAATTTAGAATGCACCAACTCAAGCCAGGCGCTGCAAAACTATATAGGACGAACGTACCAGAGTCCAGATACCCTTCCACGTTCAAGCAAGGTAAAAAGGGCTAATTCTAGTGTGAAGGTCTACCAAAGGGAGTAAGGATGCAAGGGACGCCCAATTGTGACCGAATAAGTCACGCAAATCACAGACGGTCTCTGAGATGCTTGAGCTTTAAGACACGCATACCAGAATATTTTAGGAAATGCAGTGGTAATACTGTGAACTATAGAATTCATACAGAAATAGCCCGCTTTACTCAGAGACAGGAAAGGAAAATTGGTGGAGCGCATCGATACGGAAAAAAGAAACATAATTTCTGCTAGCCGTGCCACTTGAACTAGAACTCGAAGGAAACGGCTATTGGTTTAACTTTCGTGTGGGTTTAATCATAGGTTGACACCTCATGTCGTACCGTTATTCATGGAGACTCCGACTGAAGATTCAATAGAAACCTGCGTTGCGATGTAAGTAATCCTTGCTGGGGGAGAAGAATGCTTGGTTGCGCTAACTTGGATGAGCAGGGAAAATACAGCACAGACTAGATTTTGAGGCAGATATCCCAATCTTGATAAGGAGCGGGAGCTTGTGAAGAAGTCTGATCACATCAGGTTGAGCAAAGAGGTGACAGAGGAGACATGGAAATGACTTTATACAGGGTAAGCTCGGGCCAACTCCGAACGTGCATGTAACTTATGCGCGTCTGATCGCAACGAGCGCGTCATTGCACCACACCTCGAAATTATCCGAACATGAGTTCCGTACTTATACAATGAGATCGACAGTATGGCAGGCAAGACCGAGGCGACAAAGACCTTGGAGCAGTCCTTCTACGCAGATGGCCAGCAACAGCCGTCTGCAGACCTCCCACCTCTTGCTGCAGCCTTCTTGATCGTCTTCGACCTCAAAGTAGGGTGAGTGCTCCCTTCTAAAATCCCATTGATCAATCTGACTTGCCTAAAGCTACACGATCGCATGGAAGCGTAACATTGATGGTGGTGAGTAGCCTCGGCCGATTGTTTGATGTAAACGGCGCTGATGATTCTGTGTAGTGAATCTTGACGGCGTTGTGGAATTCAAGTCACTACCCTCGGGCCTACACAATATCAAAGAGGACCTAGTTTATTTTGTTCATGACGAATATGCTGGCGTTAGCGCCTTCGAGAATTCGCCTGCTACAGAGGCAGAGCGCAATGCACACTTTGTCGCCGTAGGGATACTGGTACCTCTCAGTTATGGGAGACTGGGAAGAAGCTGGCTGTACGACGAGCAGCTGCGGCAATTGGCGAGGTGAGTCTCTCTGTGAGATGGTGAGGCTCAAAAATGCCTTCAGTGTTGACAAGATTGCTATAGAGCGCTCGTCAACGACACCAAAAATATCCAGCCTTTGGAGGGCTTCTGGGAAGAGCACAGGTCACAAGATGCGACGAGTTCGAGTTTTCCTGCCTCTTCACCTTCGACGAATCGCAACGATGGTTCTATAACCACACAGCCTAACGGTGGCAGGAGGAAAAGAGCACTCTCGACACTCACAACCTTGGCGACGCCCGGCCGCGCTCTTCCTCAAAGCCATCCTATTCTCTCCATGCCGAAATATATAGATACCTTTGGGCCTCTTCTCTTCCCGCTCCACAGAGCGGCATTATTACGCAAGCGCATCCTGCTCGTAACACATCCGCCTGTACGGTTGGCTTGCGAATTTGGTATTTTGCTCAGCTCCCGGTGTCAACGTATTTGTCCGCTAATACGTAATAGTCTACGACATCTCAGCGCTCTCAACGATATCTTCAGCGCTCGCAGAAGACTTACCTCCTGAAGCAAACCAGTTCGCTCGTTCCACTCCTCTGTTCGCCGTTGGAGTCCACGACATACCTCTCATAACCTCGCTTGCGAAAGCTGCTGTATCCAAGGATGGAGAAACAACAGGAGGCTGGATCGCTTGCACAACAGATGAGATTCTGGCAATAAAGAAAGAGCTATATGACATTGTTGTCCAATTACCGAATGGATCGCCAAGGCGCTGGCCAACTATTAAGACCTCAGCAGGCGAAGAAATCAAGGCAACACAGAGAGATCTCAGAAGATGGCGAACATTACAACTTGCCTTGGAAATATCAGCAACGCAAGCCAATACCGACGAGGAGAATGACAGGGCAGTTCACGATGACGAGGATGAAGGAGCCGGCCTCCTGTCTCGTCGACATGCTGGATTTGACGGTACACATGATCAGACGGAATATGACTCTATTATCGAGCCGACGTCGTGGTCCGCATTGGCGTACTCTGGATTCATGTGGTGGGCTTCGGCTGGAGAACGAGATGCAACGCTTGATCAGGAAGCTGAGCAGGATGCACAATTGAACGGCGATCTTGAGCATGCGCCCCCGCCGCCGTCACCAGAGAGATACCGGGATGAACCTAACGAAGAGGCAAATGGCGAACCTGTCGAAGCGCCGACGGGCGTGGACTCGACACTTCACATGGAACTTTTGGCATATTTCCATCGCTACACGCATCAGATCCTGACAGCCGCAACCGGAGCGATAGACTCAGAATCAGGTGGCCATACGGACGGAAATGAAGACAGTGACGAGGAAATCACTGTTGGAGATGATGATTTGTGCCGCATGGGCCTGGATGCTTGGAGCGAGCATGACAGGGCCTTCGTCGTCGAGCTCATGGAGAAGTACTATGGGCGAAGAGCGGTGGTCAAGGGAGCGGGAATTGAATGTTGTGGTATTAGGATATGCTAATGCTACGCATCATTCCACAGCTCAAGTAAAATACGTCGATACAGATATCTTAAGCAATGCAACCCAAAGACCGATGCTAGTGGATCGCTCCCAGGAAATGCACACGATGCTTCCCACCCATATTAGGTTTGATCATCTGATACGTCCCTTATGTAGCTTGCGCCCATGAGTGGTAGCAGTGATTCTGCAGACGTTCCGATAAAACAATTGCCCATCCAAAAGCTCAGAGTTGTATCAACTCACCACAGTCCATGATGTTACAAGGAACGTGATAGTGTAAGTAGGTACAACGAGGCGTTAAAAAGACGCGTTATCGACGTGTGCAATTTAAATTGAGTCGAAGACCTTTCTCAGAACTGCGGAAGGCGGGCCGTGATATATACGGCCCAGACTGGTAAAGCGTTGGTGTTCCAAGGGGGAGGCTGGAGTTTGCAGGGCCCCTCGCTACAATGCCAAGATCGCTGATTGGTTCACGCACAGACCACACAATTCTTGGCAACGCGACCGCGCCTTTCTTACAAGCTCCGCGCTTCTCTTTCTTCCACTCCTTCAGTCCACTTCAACATCAGCAACTCGCACTTTTCAACTTCACAGGTCGTTTACCTCCGTGCAATGCATAGAGTAGACCTAGAGGGCTTTTGTGTGGACTCACTCATTCTGTTCTTGTCTTGCATCAGCCTGGTTAGTTCCACTTCACGCGTTAGATGTTCGTTCATGCGCTAACACATCCGCCACCCCCACAGACATTGAATCATCGAATCACTGAATCGCAAGCCCTGGAACATTGTCTACTCAGTCACATATCTCAACCTGTTGTCTGCTTGGAGACTTGTGTTCTAAACACTTGCTCTACGAGCTCGGTGTGAGCATGGTGCTGGTGACACGTTCTAGGCGCGCGCAACTTTCCAAACGAATCAAAAACAGATCGTACCGCTCTTCACTTGCAGCTATGGCTAGCAGTGGACACAGCAGGAAGGGTCTTTTGATCGTGCGGCTTTATCCACATCTCTCCAAACGAATCAAATACAGATCGTACCGCTCTTCACTGGCAGCTATGGCTAGCAGTGGACACAGCAGGAATGATATTTGATCGTGCGGCTTTTTCCAAATCTACAAGTCTCCGAACGAATCAAGCACAGATCGTACCGCTCTTTACTTGCAGCTATGGCTAGCAGTGGACACAGCAGGAAAGGTCTTTGATCGTGCGGTTTTATCTGTACTCAGAGTACACAGAATCCTCAGATTGGCCAAGGCAGTCCTGATGTGCGCGAGAGAGGCTTTGGCGGGCGAATAGCACGCCAGGCTTGCTTGGTGTGTTCTGCGGGCCTCTCTCTTGTCGTCAGTGGAAACCTGGCAAAGAGTCTTGACTGCGGGCGTTCTTGAATGACCGGCGGTCGCCGATTGCGCCCGGTGTATCAAGCAGACCCAGTCACTATTGTAGCTTGTGGGACAGCTTACCAGCGCGCGCTCGATTAGCGGCGCAGGTGTCAGCTGACTCGGAAGAGCCATTTGTGCCTGAACAGGGCGAAATATAGTTCCATCACCGTCCTAACACCCATCGGGAGTGCCCTGAGGGAAGTTAGGAATGCCTGGTTGGTGCATGCGCTGCAAATTCCACTTGCGTTAGATGCCGCGCAAACTGGGGGCAGGCTGCATTCGTCGGGTATAAGGTGATGGAACAGAACGGGACTCGCCGGAGGGTCACAAAGTCTACGGTCGGCTTCGATCGCAGAGGTGGGCTCCACAGAGGACCTGACACAGAACGGAAGCACGGGACTTGGAGCGCCGCAAATTCCACGTGTAAGCATATCCGGCGTTGCTGGTAATGCTTGTGGGGGCGGGCACCGACCTGTGTGACGAAGTTCTCAGACAAAATTTCACGATGGAGGGCAGGGAAGGGGCATTCGGACCGAGTTGAGGCATCCAGCGAGGACGGATGCTTCTTTCCTGATCCTCCGGAATTCAAAAGGAACCGTTCCACGCCAGAATAGGCGGGCGGCGCCGGTTGTGGAGGTTAGAAGTGAGCAGCAGACTGCAGCGCCACAACTCTCCGACACAGACAAACTCCGAGACACCGACACGGCGAGCTCCAGGACACTTCTGGATCACTCGCTGGGGTCATAACATTATAACATTTGGGAACTGGGGGACTGCACGCCAATTGTCGTTCCGCGCTTCTTATGGCGCGTAGAACTCATGTGGGGGCTACTTCGAGCCATTTGGCCGCAAGCAAACGTTGGGTCGGGGGCAATTGCCAGCAATTCTTCGGTTGGGAGTTGGGGGACTCACATTTTCCAGCGTCGTCAATACGAAGACTTGCCTGCGTTCTGCATGCTCGTCAGCGTATCTGGTGATTCTGTGACACTGAGGGTTAACGGCCTGATATGATGTAGCTGGCAGCAGGAATCAAGCGTCAGTCCGTTCAAGGATCTTTCGCTGGCATTATACTGCATCATTGCTATCTGATGGGCCAACAATTCATGTATATGTCTTCCAATCTGACCGAGGTCATTCTTTGATTTGCATCATGGATTAGGGAAAGGAGGTTGAGACTTGGTGATCAAGGTACAAGCTATCTCAGAAGCCGCAGGAAAACGAGGGATTTAACAGTTTGTCATCGTTAGACGCAATTCGAAGGCTGAGCAGATTACGGAGACCAATTGTTTTTCATTCTGTGAAGTATACATTTCAAGTGCGGTGTCTGAATGTGTCGAATTGATCCTGCAGCCTTCGGTCTCCCCGTCACACTAAGCATCGAACACAATACAATATTCAGCTTCGCAAGCCTGGCCCATTTCAGTCGATTGCCTCTCAGAATGATGCCTTATATTCCAAAGCTCTGTGTTCGTCAGGCAGAGAGTGTCTTCACTGGCGTCTTGGCTGATCTCGGAGTACGCCGTGCCAAACGAGCACTGCCACACGAGTACGGTTCAAGGCAGACAGGCATCACGATCAAAAACCAACTGATTATAAAGAAATTTAGCATGATGGACTTCATTCTTAACTCGAATTCTTCATATACAAGTCAATCCTTTCTCGGTTTGCAGCCTGCTCCACATCCACCACCCTCGAGATTAAGTTACAGCAAACGCTCGTCACTTCCACCAACTTCTTCCACGATAATAAACTATGGACATCAAAGAAAAAGAGGTCGATCATTCCTTTGTCGACGTCCGCTCCCTCAACTCCGATGCTACGACACTCTATTCAGAGGTATCTGAGGTTGGAAACTTCAAACGCGGTCGAACGCTGATAATCAATGCGCATGGTGTTGGACTGATCCGTTTACCCTGCCCATCGAAGGAGCTAGAGATAGCCATCACCGACACAGATGAGAATGTCGTGTACATGTCCACCCGAGCCAAGGTCTCCTCTGGAGATGCCATCCTGTCCGACAGTAACGGTAATCTCGTTGCGACAAAGTACTTCTTCGGGCCTGGCAGGGATCCAGTCATGCACCTCATGCCTCCAAGCAAAGGGGAGGTCGGCATTGATGGTGAAAGAACACATCCAGTCAGAGTTTCTTGGGGAAGAAATAAAGACGAAGAGCAAGTGGACGAGCCGGAGCCATCTTTTTACAATGCCGAACGGGAAGCAGTTCGAGTGGCGCTACGCGAATGAAAAATGGAGCAAAGGACCTGAGCAGAAGGAACAGAAGGAGAGAATGCTCGTGTTGTACGAGAAGCTCAACAAACGCAAGGCAAGGAAGATTGCACAACTGGTCCGAAATGACGAGACGAGAACGCCGGGCTCGAAGAAATGCACAGCAGGAAATGGTGGAGAGCTTGTCTTGGATTCAGAGGCAGGAAATGTGCTAGAAGAGCACGTTGTGGTGGCTACATGCCTTTTGATGCTGAAAAAGGAGTTGGACAGAAGGAGGGGGCTTCAGATGGCGGTCATTGTTTCCGCCGCTTCTTAAGGGGACAGTACCTTTTACCAATATTGTAAATGCCATGTTTAATTAGAATGATACTTTAATGTAATGATTTGTAGACGCACTCGGTTCTATTCAGAAGGTGACTTGGAAAGTGAGAGTGACAGAGACGCGGGACATGGATGCGTCCAAGACAAACCATCTACGTCACCATGCTGGTGATGATCATGGAAATTCGAGATCCAGAGACAGTTCGATCATTCCACCAGCGCACAACTACTTACTCTCTAAGCCTGGCTACAGCGCCTTTGAAGGCTTTGGCGACACAATGCCAGGTCTGGTGCGCAAAATTTTGATTTTCGCTGCGGTGGACGGTCTTGTCCTGCAGCCAGCACCGCCACGGAATCACCGGCCGGCCACCGAGCAGGCCATCAAGATTGCGTATCGAACAGATGCGATTGCACCCCTGCTTAAGGATCGAAGAGATGAGGAGACTGCTCCTCCAGCTTTTGAGTCGCACGGAATTGTTGGTAAGGAGAAGCGCAACGGACGGTCGAGCATTGCTAACTATGTGAAGGTCTCCTGAAGATATCGTCTGTTTCCTACCTCATCTCCATCAGCGATCGCAAGCAAGTCGCCCAGATCCGAGGCAACCCGATATATGTGGTGAACGATGTCGCACTCATACCGCTTTCTTCACAGCCGGAGGCTGAGAAAGCGCTGGCACAAGCTCGAGATGCCCGCGCGAGGAGGTTAAAAGCTCGTGGAGACGAAGCAGCGGAGCTATCAGAGTCCTCGGACGAAGAGGATACTAAGACGCTGACGGATAATGATTCATTGCCGGAAACACCTCCGGGTGAGGATTCAGATCGGCATCATACACGAAGCACAAGCGTAGCAGAGGATGTCATTAACAAAAAGGGAATGTATGGACGGTTTGCGGACAGATGGTTTTCGCGCAAAGGCTGGAGTGCCGAAGGTCGACGTAAACAAGGAATGAGCAGTGAAGAGAATCTCAATACTCAAGCGGCCAGATCTAATGTCGAAGCTCTTGGTACAGACTCTCGGGATGCCGCTGCCACGTCTGATACCCAAAGTCAAGGAGATGGCACAAAAGCAGACAAGGATGATGACGCTGCTAGCATCGCACAGAAGCATGCGGAGGATGCAGAGAGTAAAGTGACTGCTTTGCTACCCAGAATACTACGGACGGCAAAGCTGTTCTTTGCATCTCAGAGTTTCTTCTTCTCATACGATCTCGATCTTTCCAGAAGCTTACCATTACAACATAGAAGCGGACAGGGTCAGAATGTACATAACAGCTTTGATCCGCTTTTCTTTTGGAATGGCCACCTCCTAAAGCCTTTTACCGATGCTGGACAGCAAACCTTTACGATGCCGCTAATCCAAGGCTTCGTCGGTCAGCGAGCATTTGCGCTGGACACGTCTGAAAGCTCTCGGAGAGGAAGCATTGTAGAGACAAAGTCGAATCCTGAAGATGTGGTCGAACTTCAAGGTGCTCAGGGCGACGAGGAAGAAAGTGCCAAAGCGCCCCCGGCGCCAAAGGCAGGGCAAAAACAGTTCCTGCTCACAGTCATCTCACGGCGTTCGATCAAGCGTGCTGGACTCCGCTATCTTCGGCGAGGAGTCGACGAGGAAGGGAATGTGGCCAATAGTGTCGAAACCGAGCAGATACTCTCGACACCATCATGGGGCGAGAATGGAGACAGAATTTATTCCTTCTTGCAATATAGAGGCTCTATTCCGCTCTTCTTCTCACAGAGCCCATACAGCTTCAAGCCGCTTCCAGTGTTTTACGGGTCTGAGGCTACGAATGCGATCGCGTTCAAATTGCATTTCCAGAAACTCCTGAGGAGATATGGAGACATCCAGGCTGCATCGTTGGTTGACAAACGGGGAACTGAAATGTCGATAGGCGAAGCATTCGAAAATCATGCGAAGAAGTTGAACGAGAGCGGAGGAATAGATGGCAAGGGCCAGAAGCTGGATTTCGAATGGTTCGACTTTCACCATGCCTGTCGCGGTATGAAGTTTGAGAATGTATCGATGCTGATGGACACCCTCCGACCCGGTCTAGAGTCTAACGGGTGGACGCTCGAGCGTAATGGCGAGCTCGAAAAGATCCAGCGCGGAATCCTTCGCACAAACTGCATGGATTGTCTCGACCGCACCAACGTTGTGCAATCAGCTACCGCCCGCGATGCGCTCGAGCAGCAGCTCAAAGAACAAGGTTTCGAGATTGACCTCCAACGCGATCCCACTACCGCTTGGTTCAACACACTGTGGGCAGACAACGGCGATGCCATATCAAGACAGTATGCTGGTACAGCAGCGCTCAAGGGCGACTTTACGCGCACGCGGAAGCGCAACATCAGCGGGGCACTGACTGATTTCGGCCTGACGCTCAACAGATACTACAACAACATCGTAAACGACTATCTGGCACAGACGTTCATCGACTTCGCCCTCGGCAACGCGGACGAGTCCATCTTTGAGGAATTTGAGGCGGATATGAAGTCTCAGGACTATGCGGTCGACTTGCGCAAGGTGAGGCAAAATGCCATCGACACGTGCACAAAGATCGTATTCGAGGATCCGAACGAGGACATGATTGCTGGTTGGACGTTGAGCTGCCCACGGGTGTCGAACACGCTTCGTAGCCTACCATTTGAGGAGTGCGTCCTGCTGCTTAGTGAGACGGCTTTGTACTTCTGTCGTTTCGACTGGGGGACGGAGAAAGTGCGAGAATTCGAACGAGTTGAATTGGAACATCTGGAAGCCATCATGAGAGGTACTTATGTCACTAGCACGTTGGCAAAGAGGGACACGGAGGAAGACAAGAACGTTGGGTTAGTTATTCGGTATAAGACTGGCGGACAGGACATGCGGCGTGTCAACACTCGAAGTCTTGCGAGCGACAAGGATGGAGAGGATGAGAAAGAGCAAGGTGAGCAGCAGAAAGCCGAGCCTCAGGCGAAGACGTCGGACTCAAGCACGAAGATATTGGCGTTCAAGGCATTACCGCCAAGATCTAGCTTTGCCTCAGTGGATGGTCAAGACGTGCGAGAAATGACAGAACAGGAAATGGTCAAAACGATATGTGATGAGATCACGAGAGTGGTGAATAAGGCGCGGAATAGCGGAGAGCTACCGACTACGAAAAACGTGGATGTTGAAGAGCACGATATCATTTCACTGGCGGACGCCAAGAAGAGCACCGGATACTTCGAGCAAATCGGTTACTCTTTGAAGAAGCTTGTGTGGGCTTAATCTGTGTATTGGGACTTCTTGGAGGATTCATCAAGTCTAATTACAATAGGAGTGAAGGAGTCGCCTCATTATAAGGCCCAGCGTTCTACGTACAGTGCTGGGAAACCTTTTGTGCAACAAAACGAGTGTCTGTGAAGTTGGGGCATGTACAGATTTTTTTCATGTACTCGGCAGCCGAATAGAAAAAAGGAAAGACATAATGACCGTTCTCGGCGCTCCAATCCTCCAAGCCCAATCGTGAAGTTCTGTCATCAGGATAGTGGTGTCATTGCCACAAATCAGTTATTGTACCGTTCGTACGGGAAGCCGTACGGTTCCCTCGCCGAACTGCTCGCTACGTTCTTGGTATCCTCCACGTATCTAATGAGCTCAGAGGTTAGACATTGGATCGGTTCGTGGAACCAAACAGTTGGCTCAGAGACGCACTCGGATGGCAGATGAAAGAGAGAGTAGTGGACGAAGCGGCCTCAGCCTTCCTCTGTGGGATGGGCTTGCCCACTTCCTTTTCGTACCTGATCCACATGTTCAAGTAGACGTCTTTTTTCACAATGTCGTACGCTTTGTCGAAGACCTTGATGGAAAATTCGCCGGGGACGTGTGGAAACTCAAGTTCGCTTTCTGCGTTGACGGTAATCGAGCTTGCGTTACTCTTAGCTGCAGAGACATTACCATTGATTTTGCCGCCGGGACCTTTGCAGAGAAGTTCGATGTCGAGCACGCCACTGGAAGTATCGGCCGAATGGAGCGAGTCTTCAGGCTGGGTCTCCCACGGGCAAGCATCATTGGTGCCAGCGGTTAACTTTGAAAGCTCGCTACCATCGTCGTCACGCTGGTAATCGCAGCCCCGGAACATCAAGGACAGATCAAGGTAGGTCTTGTAGTCCAGATTAATGTTGAACTTGGCGGTTGCGGGATTTACCAGCGTGAAGAAGATTAACGCTGCCTCTTCGAAACGCTCTCGGAGCTGGTCAAGTGACAACGGCGAGCGCTTCATGGCAACTTCCCATCTCCTCTTGAAGTCACGCACCTCGCGGATAAAGAGAATATTCTCCGCAGTGAACGTCTTCTCGGCTGCGTATTTGAGGAGTTGCTCGATCCTGCGGTCGATCTGGCCTTCCAAGTTGCCCATGCTGTAATAATCATCCCTGTTTGAGATTGGGTGGCTGTTTGCGTCAAGAATGCAATCAATGCACCGGCCTTGGCGTCGCTTTCGGGACTCGCGGGCGTCTTTTAGTGGATACCAGATGCTGACGAATTGCATGGCCCAAATTCCAGGGAGGAACCTAAAAATCAGAGTCAATCGTGGCCTTGATATTATTCGAGTGGAGCAACCAGTACTTACCAGCCAGCAGGCATCCACCACTTGTTTACGTTGGCAACGCCTGGAGAATTCGAGTGGATGAAGACAAGCCACAACGGTGTACCAGCAAGACTATGATAACTTAGTATACCAATAGGGAAGACAGAACAGTGCAATCTCATACCCAGCCAAGATGGCGATACGTGTCTGCCGCGCCCAGTAATGCACATCCTTGATGTTCCAGATTTTGATAAGGACGAATGGACCGAAGACCCAGGCCCACAGGAACTGCCAGAACGCCGATGGGACCCTAAACTTGTTAGAATCTGGCCATATGCTAACAGTTGCTCAACACGTACCATTCCCAGCCCCTACGGCACTCTCCTGGGCCAACGTGCGTGCCGAAGAAGCCACGTTCATTGAAGAGACGTGATCCAAAGTAGAGAACCAAGGTGACAATGAGTTGGATAACTATGCCAACAGCAATGCCAAAGTAGGTCTTCTGGGCGGTATCCAATTGTTTCCAAAATGCGACGGGACCGCGGTTCAAGAGAATAGTCCACTTCTTCTTTTCGGCGAGAGTCTTTGCATCATCAGCCAGGTCCTGTTGTGCCTGGTAGTAGGATAGGAGGCGGATGTTGGATGCTGTGTTTGATCAGTAGGTGTTTCGCAAACCTTGAAGATCTTTAACGCTTACCTTGGAAAAGACCGATGCTTGTTGGCAGGAAGACACTCATAACCCAGAATTCGGTGTTGCATTTGAACAGGCCGTTCAGCGGGTAGACAATGATCACCCAAGCTCCGTACGTAAGTAACAAGATGACAGCGGAGGCGATAGTCCAGAAGCCGCGAAGACGAACGGCAACCTCATTGCGATGGAGCCACAATCGGTAGAGTCCAAAGAAAACCAGGAGAGTATAGGCTATCGCAATCACAATGTAGGTGATCCCAAGAGCGTCAAGAAGCGGAGCACCCCAATCATGGCCATCCTTACTGAGCCCGCCAGGCAAAATGATTGTTGGCGCCATAATAGCAACAACAGCGAAGAACTAGAATGAGTGTAGAATTGGTCGACAGTAGAAAAGTGTCGGTAGGTTGGTGTTCAGAAGTGGAGAATAGAAGGGAAGGTTTCGCTCGAAAGGAATTTGAAAATTAGAAGTGGGTGCGTGGGCAAATAGCCCGGAGCCGCGATGGTCGTGTGTTAGGAGATGGGTTTGTGAGAGGCCCTTAGCCATGCTGTGAATACAGAACAACCTCCCCACCAGCACCACCACCTGACTTCGCTCAACCCACCTTGCCTCCTGTTGGCATCCTGTAATTCCCTTCCAATTATTCTGCTTTGGGAAGTCTGGACACCCCGAGTCCTTCTCCTTTCTTCCGCCCTTGCGGCCATTGAGATGTGTGCAACCCATCCAATTCACTCGAAAGGACAAGCATTGACTGGAATGAAATCGTGGACACCTACTCAGTGGCTCTATTAAACGCCAGAAATCATGCATTGAGAGTATTTTAGAGAGCGTTCTTGGGTCTGTCGAATATCTTTTAGACAGTTGACGTCTGGTTAAGGGCAGCCACACAGTAATCACTAACGGCCTTTCCCAAAAGGGAAGAGCATCCCTTCCTTCCTTCCCCATACTGCATCCTTTCCTGCATGCACCCACAGCAGCAAGGCACCTCACGCTCTCTTTGTTCGTCTCATCCTTCACCATTTTAAGTAAATGTATGCATGCGTGTCCGACCATCAGTTGTTGTTGAATCTCTCAACCAGGCCTACCTATCAAGAGACGAAAAGCCCGACTACCATGATTTTAGTGCATATGATTTTATCGAATGGGAACATGCGCAATGTCGGAATCTGAGGCTGAATATGCCATTGACGAAGGTGGCAGAGCATGAGCTAAAACATATTCAATGGGAGGACAAGCTAGCTGGGACGCCGTTGGGCGATGAGGGAAATCGTCATGTGGTGTAACTGTTAGACAGCCGCCAACCTGACGCCGTTGCAAGCGGAGCCAGTGTGCGACGAAGAAGTCGATTGAATTCCTCCAATCATCTTTTGCATTCGGCACTGGCAAGGTACCATCGAATGTGTATGGAGTACATCCATTTGATTCATTATATCGTCGTTACTCATGTTACTGGAGCGTATCGCCAGATAGGGTATCACAAACGCCTTCGATGCCGCTTGAAGCAGATTCACCAGCTTCCCACATCTCGCAGCCCTTGCTGCTAAGCCAGTCCTGTCATGTTTTCCACTTGGGAGACAGCGGATCAACGGTCGACTCTTCTTTGACCGTCAGCTTCCTCCACATGCCAATGTGCTCGATACCTTCTTCCCACCACGTTCCCAAGCTCTCGTCCCTAACGAAGCCAAATTTTGCCCACACCTTCTCCACACTCGTTTGCGCATGCACCAGCACAAGTCCCCTCCAGCCTTCTTCACGTCCGTGCCATCCGTCCATCGGTCGCGTGTCTACACCATCTGCCTTCTCCTCCGCCAGTCGTGCGGCCTCTCTGCTTGTCGGACTTAGTGGGGGCAGGATCTCGTGTGGATGATTTGCCGCCCACGCGAGTGCAGCGTTGATGACCAACTTCGACAATCCCAGTCCACGAAAAGGTGGTGACGTTGCCAGCCGGCCAAGCTTGATGTAAGGCTCCTCCGGACCATGACTCTCTCCCTTGCTCCTTGCAGCTTCTGGCTGCGCAGCTGCCTCCTCCGGCGTCGGCATTGTCCAGACGGCGTTGCCGGTTCTGCTATCAAAAACCATTTTCGAGCCCGGTACCGGATGTGGTTCATGGGGTGGCGGCACCAGACGTATTGTCGCGACAGGTACCTTTGCCGCTGAAGCCTTCCTTGCTTGCTCCTCGACCTTGTCCTTGTCTGTCTCTGTCTCTGATGGTCCATTTGATCCATTTGACCGTGCACGCGCCGAGGTGCCGACAGAGGCATATGCAACCCAGTGCCAGCATCTGGGATCGTCGTCGTCGAGTTCGTTCGCAAGTGGGACGTTTTGTTCCTGCACAAACACTTCTTCGCGGACGTACATGGCGTCTAGGAAAGCCGGCGGAATCGAAGAAGGTTGCTTCGAGGGTGGGAGAGTCGGGTTGTACTCGCGGAGCGCATTGCGAGGCGGTGGTACGATCGTCACGAATCCGGTAGACATTTTGGGAAATTCTCGTCAAAGGATGTGTGGAATTCGTAGGGGAGAGTTGTTATGGGTAGATTTGGAGAGAAAGATGTGAGGATGGTAGGTGTCTAGTAACACCGTGGAAGAGCGACCAGGCTCGCGAAGCTTAAATCGCTGCTTGGTGGAAGGGCATCTGAGCGCTTAGATTAAGCGTAGGTAGGCTCGTGACCTCGTTCGAACAACTGTCGTTTGAAAAGCATTGCAAGATGATAAGTTCGGCGTCTTGAAGTCGTTGAAATAAATTCCCCTGGATTTGCTTCGCTTGGAACTTATGTCGGGCAGCTCTTCCGTTGTCCAATGACGACAGAGGCTGCGTCAGCAAACAATGCAAAGCGGTGATCGGGAGGCGAGCACAAAGCCAAATATCACACAATATGTCTTATCACAAGCTTAATTCCTACCGAGCCAATAGTGTCGAGTACAGAATCCATTCAAGCGAAATCAGAGTCGCAGTCACAGTCACATTCCACGGAGTAAGTTCCGATCAATCATTAGCCGATTAGATTTCGCCAGCTATTAAGTAACCCACTTATTTACATTCGCTACAAGGATTGCAGGACTCTTCATCCAATCCAAATTCTGTATCTTGAATCTAAACTGAATCCTGGCTACCTTCTTCTCGCTCGCCACCATCATGAATCGTGCCAACTCCTTAGCAAACTTTTCATCCACGTCTCCTTCAATCGTGGCTGTTCGAAGGCCGTAGAGGTCCAATAGTGGCAAAACGATATACTGCACTCTAGCCTGATCAAAAGAACCGTCCTTGAGATCGTAGGGGATTCCGCCGTTCTGGTTCCAATACGTGTAATCATGGGTATGTTGGATCCGGACATGCAGCGATTTCAAAGCTCTCGATTCGAGCATCGACCACACAAACCGAGAAAAGCACTCCCGTATTTCGTGTGTCCCTTGGCGTATATCTTCCTCGACTTCAATTCGCACTCGTTGAAGTGACCGTGCTGCTCCCGCCGGGAAGCGATCGAAACTACTCACTGGCGTGTTGCCGTCCGTTCTGATGAATCTCCTGATCCATCCCCGGTGCTTGAAATGGAGGTTCTCGAAGATTTTGGCGTTGAAGGTGAAGATGAACGTATTGCTGCCGTAGACGAAGTCATTCCCGATTTGATACAGGCGCTTGCAAACTTGGAGTACGGCCAGTCTGGATGGGCATGATGGAGCGATCTTTTTCAACTTGAACTGGAGGTAGAATGATTGATCGAACTTCAGATCCTCCTGGTATGGAACGGCGTATTGCAGGATGTTGCGAATGATTTCCACAGGAAGGTTGGCAAGGTTGAGTTCATTGACTTCGGTATTAGATTGTGCCATTTGGAAAGTATTGGCTGCTCTCGAACGAAAGTAGACGAGGAATTGAAAATTGTTATGAATGCGTTGAAGTCAGAATGGAAGTAGTGAGGCCGGTGACACAGATAAGTCTTGCAGTAGCCTTGTGACAAAGAGTAGGCAGCAATAGTCGTGGCTTTAATTCTAAGCCGTCGTAATGTGTAGACGCGTCACGATGCTGAAGGAATTTATGGTTCAGAAGAAGATTGAGCAATGTTATACCCTTATAACTTTTTATATGAGGAGAATTGAGACTGATGAAAGTCATGAAATAGTGGCTTTCTAGGAGCAAGGCGCAGTTATTAGCCGGCGCAAATTTCGGCTCACTGAAAAGGGGTGGAAGATATCATCACAAACCGTAGCTGCAGCCACGATGACTGGTGGCTTGAATGACCAGCACGATTCGTACGTTCAAGCCGAGAATCGAAATCGATACGCTTATGGCGGTGGCTTGAACAAGTCGCTGCCTGGAAGACGAGAAGCAAGCCTTCTTGGCTTTGGTTCCTTAGCCTTAAGCATTGACCCAGGATACTTACCGACGTTCTGCCGTGTTCGCCAAGGCTGATATGTACTTCTCATGACCGCTCGGTAGCAGCGAACGGCTTTCTATATCACCACAAAAGACGATGCAGCCCTGAGGCGAACATATGAGCTTGCTCGAGTTCCGAGCAAGCCAATCCAGTAATGTCGTACTATTTTGCCATCGTGGGAACGCAGGATAACCCACTGTTCGAACATGAATTTGGCACTTCAAAGCAGGGTGGTGATGGCGTTGCGCGTTTTCGCGAGGAGGCTAGACATATGAATCAATTCATTGTTCACAGCAGCCTGGATATCGTTGATGAAGTTCAGTGGAATGGCGGGCAAATGTAAGTATCTAAGCTGGATCTATTGTGCATTGCCTTGCATTGCCTTCTCCTTCCATTCAATAGCATTCTCTCAGTGTAATGACATGTCCCGATGGAATTATGCTTACATCCATAACGTAGGTATCTCAAGCACATCGACCGCTTCCACAACAACTACATCTTCTGCTTCATCACTGCCGGCTCTGTCAAGTTCCTCCTGCTTCATAACCCTGACACGCACACTCCACCAAACGCTTCAAGCCGGTCATCTGCTGCAACCGCCCGCACATCTGCCTACGGGCAATCGGCAAGTACCACATACAATCCCACAGCACCGGCTGTCGAGGAAGCTATTAAGAACTTCTTCGTCGAAGTATACGACGTATGGGTCAAAACGATCATGAATCCCTTTTTCAAGTTAGACATGAAGGTTACGAGTCCTGTTTTTAGAGGAAGAGTCGCAGCTGCAGCAAGGAAGCATCTGTGATGGCTGGTTTGGAATGAAGGGGAACGGCAGGCTGATAAGGCGTCAGCCTCGGACTCTAGCGATGAGATACCCACTCGCAAGCAATTGCAAATGCAATGTCTAAACCTCGTAGAGCTTTCCTAATGCAAAGTGCTACGAAGAAGTGGATCTGATTTATCTACTCCGCTCTTTTGGACGCGGCCAATGCAGCCGACAACGTTTGTCGGCATTCAATATTGTTAAGAATATTGCAAAGACTATCCTCTTTCTTGAAACTCTGAGTCCAGAGCGGTTCAGCAGTTTTAAACGTACTTTACAATTAGTGTCGAAAATGCCCAACATCATCGAACTGTACTCATAGTCTCGTGGGAGATAGTGAGGTTGAGAAGGCAACTGCTTGATGATCGCTCCCAAATACGCTATAATAGTAACACTAACCTTTCCCTGGCAATGGCCGTAGGCAGTAAGAGGCCACTCGAGTGGCAGATGATGCCATAGTCGTCGTGAGGTCTAGTAGATTCAGACTCAGGTCGAACCCGCTTGTATCCATCCACGCGCCTAGTCCCGCATCGACGCGGTCTACCACCTACGCGGCGAAAAATGCCGAGTTACAGCTCATCCCTGATTCTCTCAACGACCTCCTCTTTCTCATTCAGCTTGAAGTATCCACTATTCAGTCCGCCTTTCGTGTATATCCCCTCGGGATCATACTTCTTCTGCACCTGCTTCAGCCACTTCAGCATCTCCTCTCCATACCCCTTGTACGCCTCCTGGCTCTCCTCCGCGTAGTTAGTATATCTATATCGATGCCAGAGCCCGGCCTCCTTCGCCACCTCCTCCGACTTCTCCCTCAGCTCTCTCCCGACCGTGCGCATCAACTCGTCATCCTTCGCGTTGAACCACGACCACGGGATGTGCCAGATGACGAGCGGTCCGTCCTCCTCCTCCAGGCCCATCGCATTACCCCCTCGCTTCTTCGATGCCGCGATCGCCGCGCGCGAGATGGGCTGCTGCACAATCACAAAGCCCCAGGTATCGACGTCCTTGATCTTCTCCAGCGCCTCCTCGAACAGCTCGGCGAACTTGTCTTCCAGCTCCGCGGACGGCTTGTAGCAGAAGCTGTGGTAGCTGGTGCGCATGCCGTACGGGTTTGAAAGTTCCAGTTTGATTGTGACGTTGCTCTGGGGGAGCATTTCGGAAGTAGCCCCCTCCCATGCCTCTATCTCTTTGTAGTGCTCAAAGGTCTTCGGGAAGCTGTCCGGGGACTCGTGTGAGGTGTGCCACAGATTTGATATTATAAGTCTTCCGTACTCCTTAGTCTGGGCCCATGTCTGGAATTGGCCAAGGCTACTCGCGTCGTTCCCGAGCCCCTCCGTGATATACTTGGTATGTGCTCGAGAGAGAGCTGCTCGCTTATCCCATGCGAAGAAGCGGTTACTCCACCACAGACCTTTAGGACTGGGGTTCGGCATAGCTTCCAACGTAAAACGGGTGACGATTCCAAAGTTCGACTGCCCTGCGCCTTTGAGTGCCTTGAATAGATCGGCATGATTCGTCTCGCTGGCCGTCGTGATTGTGCCGTCTGGAAGGACAATCTCCATTTCTAGCACATGATCACACGCAAATCCCTGCTTGGCTGTGTAGAATGATATCCCTCCTGCTCAGTCGGTAAGTACGCGTGCGGGGATAATCATTCAAAGGATTAACTCAGCGTACCTCCCAAAATCAGCCCTCCTACCCCAACATCCGCGACTCTCCCCCCCAGAACTATTAATTCATCTTTCTCCAGCTCCTCATAGACCTGCAGCCACCTCGCTCCAGGACCTATATCCACAGTCTTCTTGTCCGCTGATATAGTTATCGTGTTCAAGCTCCTGCTGAGATCAAATACCACTCCGCCTTCCACATTGGAAGCCCCAGGATGCAGGCCATGCCCACCACTCTTGATGGCAAATTGACATTCATGCTCTTTCACGATCCCATACGCCGTCGCGACGTCTTGCGCAGACTCTGGCTCAAGTCGGCACGCAGGCTGGAGATCAGCGCATTTGCTGTCCCAATATTGGAAATTGCCCTCTTTAGCGAGAAAGACTTTGGAGGGGAGCGCGGAGGCAAGAGCAGCGCACTGGATCGCATTAGCATTTACCGATGTCTTCGAATGTTTATAGATTTGGAATAGAGGTACTTACAGCAACGTCACATTTCGAGGCGTCCTTCTTCGCGGCCTTTTCTTCCGCCGCCGACTCGACCACTTCTTGGGGAACAGACACCGGCGAAAATTCTTGAGACGAAACGAAAATGCCGCAGAAGCAACAGAACAAAATGATACTTCTTAACAATACTCCCCACATAGCGTCGTGTCTATTTCTGCCCAACAGAAAACGGGTACCCAAGATCTAATCCGTGAAGAAAAGAGACGAGGCTACAAAAAAAGAGAAGAGGGTGAAAACTCACGGGTGCCCGTGCCTACGGCCGCTATAAATGCGGTCCCAAGCTTGCATGGTTGAAACCGAACGTCCACATTATGGAGACTATTCGGAGCATGCTGCAATGCATAATCTGCCGACGCGATGGAGCTCGGCGCATCATCATTGGATAAAATGGAGGGCCGGATGTACTCAATGCCGACTGCTTACGTTCTCGTCGTCCTCAGTCTTGCGAATACGACGGGCTGAACATGTGTTGGATTTGACTCAGGCAGCGATGTGGAATAGCAATTGGAAGGCGGTATATGTACCGAAGTCTGCGATTGGGCGGTGGTTGCACAGTCGCTCGCTTCCGAGCGTTTCACAGCGGAAAAAGGGCGGAAGTTTCTCAAAGTTCCGAAACATCACTTCTGGGTCTGCGCGTGCAACTTCAATGTACTCCGCAACTCCGTTAAGCACCGTAGCACAGGGGTCCAATCTGTGGCCTTACTCGTTGAGCGACTCCTTAGGCCTGTCAAAGGATTGATTTTGCGGGGGTAAGATTGAGGCGCGTCTGGCCAAAAGCGCACCAAATTTCTTGAAGCATCCAAGTATCTAGCTTAGCAGTCACCGGGGAGACTCCTTGCATACTCAAAGCAGAGATGAATCTCAAGCAATAGCCTAAACAAGAGAGATGGAATCTTCAGTCAGCAAAACATCTTTGGGATAAATGTTTGTTAGATGGAAGAAGTTGCGATGCCGCCAGACCTCCAAGATGAAGAGCAGTTTACGATGACTAAAATAATTAATTTATATTCAGAGAATTTATTGGACCATAGAGATCTAGACATGTGCGTACCAACGTCAATTGAGATCGAAGTGGAGCGGTCATTTGTGGGCACTAGCAACAAAGTTCTGTCGGCGTTAAAATTCGGTCTTCCTCTTTCTATCCCTTACCGCCCGCAAAATTCTGCTAAATAAGTGATAGTTGAAAACAAGAATACTAAGATAATGATCGCACGCCTTCAGTGTCTTTACGACACGTGGGGAGTGTCATGCCTTCAAACCATCCGATTCCGGTGGGCCCTTGTAGGCTGTAGTTTACAGTTAGCTTATGATCGAATGTCATGTGGATGATTTAGACGTACCTTTCCTGGCATACACGACATACCAAACTCCCGCCATTGCCATGAATCCAACAAGCACGACGCTCGCATAATTCATGCTCACTTCCGTAACGGGTAGTACTGTAGGCATGCTGAACAGCACACATTCGAACGCAATCCAAAGAAGCGCAATTATATTTACGATGGGACCAATGATGGGACCGCAGTTCCAGAGCGCAGACTTGACGTCTGCCCGCCAGTAGTACAGGGAAATAGCGATGGGGACAGCGTAGGAGATGGCAAGCGCCATCACACCAACGGAGACGAATGCCACGAAAGCAGAAGAGCTCCCCAGATTGATCAGGCCGAGCAGCATCTGCACAACGGTCGTAAGGACAATGGCCCACGCGGGCACACCGAGACGCGTGTCAACCTTGCTCCAGAGACGGGAGAGCGGGATTGCGTCGTCCCGAGCAAATGCCCAAGTGCAACGCGATGCAGCGACTGTGATGCTGATAGAGCAAAACATGGTGATCATGAGGACCAGGAAAGTAAGTCCGAGACCCCCGCCAGGACTTCCCATCACAATGTTGAAGATGTAGGGAAGTGCTTGACCGCCCGGTGCAGCCGAGACATCAGCTAGAGGCGGGAGAGTGAAGCAGATCGGCAGCACGAAGAAGAGCCCCGCAAATCCACCAACTGGGACGCAAAGAGAGATTGCAGTCGGAACCTTCGTCGCTGGATGATCACATTCCTCAGCCATTGCAGAGATCATGCCGATGGCGGAGAATGTGTATGCAGCTGGAAGGAGACCTATGAAAAAGGTGAAGCCGCCCCAACCAGAAAGACTCTTGTCATAGTGGCCAAGTGCGTATGAAGCACTGTGTCGACCAGCGTCTGCTTTGACGGACAAGCAGATCAGAATGATGAGAATACTGATAGCGGTCCAGCCCGCGCAGATGGTGTCCACCATTGGAAGCCATCTGTTGCAGAACATGCAGATGACGAGGGTGATAAGGCAGATGGCATAGAAGATCAGGAGAAGCTGCCACGCCTTCGGTGTCCAGTCCGCATGGTACATTGAGACTGTCGCCCCGATTAAGGACGCGAATCCAAAGTTGACTGACAGCGTGATAGTCCAGTTACCAACAAGCCAGACCCAACCGGTGAGGAACGACACGAATTCCTTGTGGGTTTTGGCGATCTGGAACGCCCAGTAATACGGTCCGGCTGAGGTCGGAAATCTGGAGGCCAGTTCGCCAAGCGACAGCGCAATGCATTCGTTCAGAACAAGAATCACTACAAACGGACGTTAGCCCAATTTCAAACGTTATGTGAGCGATTCAATTCAGAAGACCATACCAATCCAGCCGACGAAGATGGAGAGCTGTCCTCCACCAAAGATGGCACTAATGAGTGGCCCACCCTCTCCGTACGGAATCGCAGCAATTGCCAGCGATTGAAACAGCAGCGTAAACATAGACCTGTTACGGGTCAATTCAGGCCTGTATCCAAGCACATTGAGCGTGTCCAGATCGTCAACGCTGCCTTTTCTGATGGTTAGGCCCTCCTCTGCAGACTGCGGAGAGTCGGCGGCCACGATCTTCTCGTCCTCGAGGGCCATTGTGGGGAGATCTTTCTGAAGTGCGCGAGACGGATGTAGAGACGAGCAACAACGAGCAAAGAAACGACAAGCAACCAGAGTCCAGGTCGAAAGGCCAGGGAGCAGCTGTACAGGTAGTCTACCTATATGTACCAATCCTAGCCTCCCCGCGTATCTGCCCTGCACCTTTCAGTTCGCACAGCACGCGCACTGTTCGTCATACAGACGAGCTGCAGCAGCCGACCGAAAGAACAAGTGCCGTCTGCGGGCGGCGCCTTCGCTGGGTCGGAGCTCTTCATTCGGCCTCCTCATTTGCAGAGACTCGTCTTGTTTATCGCTCGGGAGCATCACTATTCGATGGAGCGAGCTCTGACCCTGCCGATAAGCTACTTCCACGCAGGCATTTTTTGCCTTGAAGAGGAATGGCGCGGCGCGCGGGCTTGGCGCGGGCTTGATGAGCACGAGGCGAGAACTCGAGTGCGACTTGCTTCTTCCTTGCCATCTCGCGATGCGCTGCCTCCAGCGACGGGTATGCGCATTAGCCCGTCCCAGTTACTAGGAGATAGCGTCGCCGATTATCAAATCTCCCGTGGGAACGCGCCGAGGGAGTGCGGAGATTCTGGGGTAAAGTTGGGGTAGGTCGCACAAAACAGCTTTCTTTTGCAGCCAAGTCCGAGTCGTTGATGTCCCAGTTCCGTCTCATGCACGATATTGCCCATAGGCGTCGGATGGCATGGCGATGAAATGCGATTATCTCCCGCCAGAACGCGCTTATTAGTGCTGCGATCAGCCGGGTAGCTATCGTCACTCTCCTTGTCCCGTTTCAAATAAGGTTGACAATTAACGTTCCCGTACCGTCTCCACGGTAGGCAAATGCCAGCAAGAGCAACTAATCTGACCGCTTTATTATTTATTACGCTTCATTCCTACCTAATGCCTTTCAGATTCTACGAGCGTGCTCCGTGGAGTATTTACATAGCTTTCTTCTCAAAGCTTAAAAGTAATGGTTGCCAAGACCCCCTATCTTTTCGAAGCTTCTTCCCTAAAATGGACCGAGAGTCCATAGAGCGAAGTCTGAATACCTTCGAGCGGGCACTGTGCAATCGCATAGTCGCACAACTTCAAGCTGCAAGTCACTTAGACTAGCATATGCATGCATATGCTTCATTCAGGAACCCGTTGCATTTGGTATCTCTCTGCAGGTGCTCATGATTGGCCTGCAATCCCATTTTCGTTGCCAGTCAAACTCCCATTTCACCATGTCAAACTGTCCCACTCGTCATACGAATATGACCCATTTCATCAACTAACCATTCCTTCTCTCCCTTTTCTGAATAGTCGCCATCCTTATACCCTCAAAATTTTGCAGCTTCCACCATAGCAGGTTCCCTCGCAGCAAGCTGGTGCGATGCCGACCTCGCAGTGCTCTGTCGACAACGTTAGCCCATGCACCGAACCTCGAAAAGCCAAAAGGAGCTCTAAAACGAAACGTACGGTACAGGCCGATGCACGTCGACTCAAGGTCGTACGCATCAGAGAGAGCATCAGCTGCAGGAGCGGGGACTACATGATCCTGCCGTTAGCCAGTGGTTGGAGTTAATCGAGGATGAAATGACAGTTGATAAGTCGAAGTGGAGTGAAGCGTTAAGGAGCTAATGACATACCAGCCACAGCGTTGACGCTGAAGACAGCGAAGAGCAGGCTTGCGAGGGCGAAAGTCTTCATTGTGACTCTATATGGCTGATGGATCTGATGGAGTACGCAGGTGTTGTGGAGAAGAGAAGAGGATTCACGATCAAGAACTAAGATTCAAATTATAAAAAGGGGTCGCACTGTGTTTTATATGAGTCGTAGCTGGCTTTATAGAATCCATTCACCAGCGGCTTCCTCGGCGTCAACTAGCACCCTGGTTGATGTCATATTATCTGCGTTACAAGGCTCCAGTAATACCGACCACCACCTCGCGAATTCACACAGATAATCTCAGCATCCCATGAGCATTCCCTCAGAAGCCGATAGCTTCCACGGCTTCCGCAAATCACCATAAGGCTAGCCATACACGTCGCTGCGTGAGTGGGCTTACCCAATGCGTCAGCTCGAGTGAGAAATTCACCTCAAATTCACCTCTCAGGCAGGAGTGTCAGCTTCTCCCTAGCAAAAGCCGCAGCTGAGATCTAGAGCAGGAATAACTCCAAATAACAAAAGTCTCGCCGATTACTGTAATACTCATCAAATGCGCTGTACATATATACATATTGCGGAGGTCGGTGAGATGCATGACTGGCCGATTCAAGAGAGCGGTAGCGGCGCGGCCGACGTTGACGTGTTTATCCCCCTTCAATGCTTACCTATGTACGAGATGTTGGCTGGGAAGTACTGCGGTAAAAGCTCAAAATGACAGGCAAGCTAATTATGAACTTTGAATACGTGAGCCGACTTAGGTTCAGCTAGCGGTACTAGAATCAAGGGGCCTTAACCATCGAGGTTGATTGAACATGTTACCATGCAAAATCGATAATTTTGGATATCGAAAAGTCACGCCGCTCAATCAGAAAGGTACCATCAGCATATAAGATCTTCTCCATTCAAATATCGCTCGTATTCTACCTGCAGATTTCTTTCAAAACGACAAACCCCAGCCATTACACGCTATGCTAATGCGTGTGAGATCTTGAGCGATAAAACGCTCACCAATAAAGTAGACTCAAAAGCTCCAGACTCGCCTCTCTTTGCCATCTGGCGGAAGTGAATGCAGGTCTGAGGAAATAATCTCCATCGAGCGCCGAAAAACGTGCGTTGCAAATGGAAAGAGAAAAACAAACTGAGACATTACAGACCATACAAGTACATTCTCGACCCAAGTTAATAGAAAACAAAAGGGGGTCTGCAAGCGGTGATTCTTATCGCTCATGTTAAGCTCAAGTTGTATCCCATCAATTACTACTGCTCTCTGCGTCTGGCCCCGGTGTGCCACTTAGATCAGCGGAATCTTCAGTTGGTAGTGGCGGCTTCGAAGCCGCTGGCTTTTTGACGCTCACGACCTCTTTCACAGGTTTCTTATCCTTCGTGCCATTTGCGGTCTTTGAGTTTACGGGTGACTGAGCGGAGGCGAAATCCTTCCACTTATGCCAGCCGTCGAAGTCGATGAGGGCTTGCATGCAGCCCCATTCTTTGACCTTGCGTTCGAACCAGACGAAGTTTACGGGCTGTTAGGAATGTCAGTAAGACTGATATGCTGGAGAAAGCTAAAAAGCAAAAGAGAGGATGGGATGTACCTTCGTCAAGAAGTCATTGCATCCCGCTGCCAACGCTTCGTGCCTGTCCACCTGTAAATTACTTGCCGTTAACGCGACAATAATGACAGGACTCTTGAACAGCCTTTCCACGTCCAGCTTGTCTTCCTCTTTTGCCTCCTCCTTCTCTTCTCGTTCTTCCCCTTCAACATGTTCAAGGCCTGGTACACCGTCCACAATGCTCTGGCTCTTCCTCGCAAGCAACTTCGGCGCTTCCGAACTCGCGCTGCTTCCGCTGAACACGCCAATCCCATTAACACGCTCAAGTCTCCGAATCTCCTTTGTCGCTTCCAGCCCACTCATGATCGGCAGCTGAATGTCCATGAGCACGAGATGGAATCCACCAGCGCGCCATTTGTTCACCGCCTCTCGACCATTCACAGCGGTGGCCCACCGCACCTTTAACCGTCGGATGAACTGCTCTAACAGCTTTAAGTTGATGTGGTTATCTTCGACGATGAGGACATTGATGGGTGGCACGGAGGTGTCGAGGCCAAGGCTCGTAGGTATTGATGGAGCGAGCATGGTATTTTCGGCGGGAGGCTTGTTCTTTCGGGCTTTAGGCTTCCGTGGGCCAGGGGAGGAGACACGGGGTGACGAAGGGTGGGAGGTGTTGACGAGGGTGCTTGTAGGCGCTATGGCCGCACCATCGTGAGTCTGCGCTGGCGGTGTCGAAATAGGCGGATTGCCTACGAGTATAGCCGAGTGACGATGATCAGATGCGTTCGAGTCGAGTCGAGGGCGGACCACTTTCTGCGATGAGCCTGTAGGAGGTGCTTGGAGAGTGGTAGGGGAGGACGTATGCTGGCGCATATATGCCGGTCGGTTTGAGTTTTTGTGGTGAGCGCGGCGCGTGCCACCGGGAGAGGGCAAAGGGGGCACTTGGCCGGTGTTGAGGACGGACATTGCACGGGTATGCTCGTTGCTGCTGTGATTGCTGTGATGAGAGGCTGCGGTTATGGCAGGTGAGGCCGCAGGCATAGGTGGAAAGTAATCACCGCCGTTCTCCACGGGACGGGCGGCCTCTTCGAGGTAAGAATGCATGTATGGGTTCATTCCTCTTGGTGACGGCTTTGGCGTGCGTCGTTGGGGTATGTCGATGATGAGTGCTTCGTCGACAGCCTGGCCTCCTGGGTACTCCTTATCCAGCGTCTGGCACATCTGCTCGTCCGGCCCCAGTACCCTTTCTACTTGTTTCTGGCCATGCTCTGCACGGGGCACTATCCGTAGTATGATGTCCGGCGCGTCGAAACTCCTCCCTAACGAGTTGCCATACTTCTTGAGTATGACATCCCTCACATCATCCACCAAATCATCTTCTCGCACCTGTACCAAGGTCGCAGATGCGCCCGGGCGCTTCACCCATATCTTTCGGTGCAGCATGCTGGGTTGGAGCGCTGCAGGAGGAGGTTGGAAGTAGTCCCCTTGTTGTTGTTCCGCTTTGTCTGCGCCCTGCACGTCCGCCTGCAACAATGCCTGTATAATGTGTGCATTCGAGCTGTCGATGAGTGATTGCTTTCGTAGGGACGGAGGCTCGATCTTTGAGCGACTCGAGCCGAAATTGAAGTTGGTTGGGAGTGGCGTATGTTCGTCGAGCTCGGCAGGGGACTCGACGACGAGAGTGTTCCTCCTTAGTTCAAGCTGGTCCTCGGGGGTAGGAGCCTCCAGCGTCAATTTGGGGCCCTCGAATGCCTTGTCACTCGGGGTGGGTAGCGTCGCGACGCTGTTCTGGAGCGTTTGGGGATCTCCAGAGTTGAGGCTCTCGGTCCGATGTCGATCTACGGCGGTAGGCGATGGTGGTTGATCATCGTCCTCGTCCCGCGTCTTTTGCTCCACAACGTCAGTCTGAGCGACGCTCTGATTATGCTGCTGCTGCGCGATTGGACTGCTGGCCAAAGGCGCCTTCTGCTCGCGTGGTGTCTGGCAATATTGCTTCCCAGGCGTTGACGGCGTGGAGGTGGGGGCGGAGGAGTTGCTCGAAGCTCTCCGGAAGAGTTTGGTGCGCTTCAGCTTCTCCTTGAGTTCGCCCATCTGAAGCCGTGCACGCGGTGCGAGCTATGCCTCCAGGAGCTCCCACATCCGGCTCTGTAGAGCCTCACGCCTTGTGCGTGGTGGCAGCGAGCTCGAGGCCTTTCAATGGGGAGAGAAAGAGGGTTGTTCTTTGCTTTCTAGGTGGCCTGCATGCTTGCACGTCCGGTGCTTCCCTGCGATCTCGATCCGGCAGCGCGCCTGTGAGAAATGGCTCGTCGCGGCAACTTGGAAGACTTATCCTCGGGCTTGTGTCTAGAGAGGAGAAAAGCGCGGAAAGAAGAGAGCATTCATTGTGCAGAAGCGCGCGTCACAGCAAGATGCAGAGTACGCGTTTTAAAGCTGCGTGAGTGGACAATGGCAATTTTAATTTCTAGTGTACACCTCTCGAGACAGATCTTGTACGATTCACTGGAAAATTCACATCGAGGAAAGTGGGACCTTTTTCACTTCTAATCCAGTTGCATATTATCAGATACCCTTTGGGTCGCATGAGTTGTCATGCTTGATACAGAGCTGTGGCCTCGAGATACCACCAGATGACCACCCCGGAGCCGCCGACTTGAAAAGGCCCGAATGATTATATATTGGTAGACTATCAGCCAATCATTTCTTTTTAATGTCTCCTTTACCTTCACGGAGAAGCTCGACTCCCAAGTCCCTCAATTTGAACTTCTGGATCTTGCCGCTTGCTGTCTTCGGGTAATCAGCTACCCAAAATACATACTTTGGTACTATATTCGAGGACTGGTTAGCTTCATCCATATGTTCCAGACATTGGAGACTCACCCAGCTGGTGGCTTAGATGCGTTTTCACCCATTCTCTTAGCTCATCGGCTGAGACCTCTCTTTCATCATTCCTGACCACAAACGCAGCGACTGCCTCGCCATATCTCTCGTCCGGCAGTCCAACTACAGATACCTCTGTGACATCGTTATGTGCAAGCAGACAGTTCTCAATCTCCAACGGATGGATGTTCTCGCCGCCTCTGATGATCAAATCTTTAATTCTGCCCGTAATTCTCACATACCCTTCAGAATCGATGGTGCCTTCGTCGCCCGTGTGCATCCAGACGACGCCATCTGCATCAGCCCTCAACACGTCTGCCGTCTTTTGCTCATCTCCCCAGTAGCCGTTCATGACAAGATACCCACTGACGGCAATCTCTCCTCTTTCGCCCACGTCCAATACTCTGTTCCAATCATCGGGGTCTACGACTTTGGTCCATACATGTGGTAGAACTCTTCCCACGCTGTCAATTCTCTTGTCGATTGGATCGTCAGTCGTTGTCATCGCGCTAACTGGGCTCGTTTCCGTCATGCCATAGCAGATCGTCAATTCCGTCAAGTTCAATGTCTTGTGCAATTTCCTCATCAGCTCAGCCGGAATACTGCTGCCGGCTGCGATTCCAGTCCGCAGGTGTGGGAAACCATGAGGAGGCATGTCGAAATGGCCATGCTTGATGAGATCCAGCTCTTCGATGAACATAGTTGGCACCCCGTAGAGCGCCGTCGCCTTGTAGTCTCTTACTGCAGCGAGAGACGCTTGAGCGTTGAACGCCTCGGAGGGAAATACAATGGCCGAGCCATGCGTTGCTGTTGCCATGTATCCCAATATGCAGCCGAAGCAGTGGAAGAGCGGTGGAGGACACACTACGATGTCCTCATGTGTAAGAAGCATCCTGTCGCCAATGAATTTTCCATTGTTCAGGATGTTCCTATGCGTCAGAGTCGCGGCTTTTGGCATGCTGGTCGTGCCCGAGGTGAACTGGATGTTCACCGGTTCGTAGTTCTTCAGCCTCTGATCAGAAAGCGCCCGGCCTTCCTCGTTAGGCCTTGCTGTCCCAAGGAGCAGCTCATACCGATGCACAGCTCTGATATCTTTGACATCAATCCGCCCTTCAGAATTATCTACAACTGTGACGCCTTCGAGACTGGGCACAGACTCAGATTGGATAATATGTCTGCTGCTTTGCAAGTCTGGAATGAGCGATTTGATCAGGGGGATGTTGGAGCGCGGAGGTTTGCGAGTGAGCTTCGTCTCGGCGGATACTATAAGATGCGAGGAGGCGAGGTGATTCAGAGCTGACTGAACTTGGGGAGTAGTGAAGGCTGGATTTAATGGCACAAGGATGGCACCGAGCTTGAAGAGGGCATATGTCACCTGCGGTAGTTAGAAGACGCCCTGTTGAAGGGGTATGTGGAGAGTTACGGTTGCGAATTCGACGGAATTGCCCAATAGCACTCCGACTCTGTCGCCTTTGCCCACACCCACGCTTCGCAGGCCACGAGCGAGGGAGTTGCTCTTAACGTCAAGGTCGTTGTACGTATATTGCTGTTGCTGGTGCGTAGATATTACTCTGGTTGCATTGTGAGCTGTCCCATCTCGAATCATATCAATTCGTCGACAATTTCGTCGAGAGCACTTACGCTGGCCGGTCTCCATAATGCCATACGATATTTGCAAAATTCTCGCCAATTGTTTGCTCCAATAACGGTGGCTACCAAAATCCATCAGCTTCCCATCTTCGCAATTGTTCCAAAACCCAACTCCCAATGATATCGATTCTCCACCTACCTCTGTAGGCCCTCTCACGAACGCCTGGTGCAATATCTCCTCGCCACAATATCTCGGCCACCCAGAATTCTCATTCCTCGCCGCAACCGCAAAGCTCGCTATCCGCCACGCATCACCGTGATGATATTCTCTCCTCACAGCCCTCAAAGCCGATCTTCGGAAGGCGCCCGCACGAGCAGAAGAGCTACATCCGGCCCTCGGCAGGGCTCGTGTCACGAACGAGCACAACATCTTCAGCACCTTCCTGCGCAGGCATCGACGTACGCTTGCAAGCTTGACGGGGTCGCAGGAAGGGCATGAAATGTCTCGCGACTCGTTGTTCGGACCCGACGATTGCACACGAAAAAGATAAGGGACGAGGTGAAGTACTTAAAAGCGCGATTTGAAAATCCGTAACCAGACAAGACAGACGAAGCGGCTATATTAAGCCTACTAACTCTATCTGCACGCCCAAAACGCGGTCAGCACGCCGCGGTCCCTGCTACCAGCATGCGAGACGTGGCATGGCCATTCAATTGGGGTGGTATCTCTTGCCCAATTCCTAAGCCCCCGCTGCTTTGGTGCGGGGCTATGAGTCGCGGTGGGGAGGGGTTGCATGAACATGATGAACTCGATCTAGGTCCGCTAGCGGACCGCGTCCGATGACGGGGATGAAGAAGCGCAGACTCCCTCTAAATGGCTGCAAACGCGTGAAACCTCGCACATGTCAGGCCCGGTGATCTGGCGACGCTCCTGGCTGGACGAGATTTGAAGGAGTTTGAGACTCGTGGGCAGTGCCTCGAAGCGATCTGGAGAGGCACGGTTCAGCTAACGTCGTGCCAGCCACGATGGAACGTGTCGCTCCATGTCGAGCGGCTCAAACGGTAGTTCGCGTACCCAATCTGAGGTGAGTTGAGCCATGGAACATGTCGGGTAAAAGACGGATACAGTATGTGTTCCTGGAGGGCAATCGCCCGCTCAAAATCAAAGTGCCGATTTGCTGTCGAAAATCAAAGAATCTCATTGTACATGACCATAAATCAATACCCTCGTAGCCGAAACCGCAGAATTTCCACATAGCGTACATGATATCCCCACCCCAGAAAAAGATTCGTATGCTGCCTCCAATAATATACCGTCCCAGAACTCATCATCATCGTCGTCATCTCATCAGAAGTCCTTGAACGCATCATCCCATTTGCCCCTCAGCTCCTCGGTGTAAGGATCTCTTCCTTCAGGCTCCGCGTCGTACTCGTCAAAATTCCTAGTATCAGCCGGGCCTCGAAGATGAGGTACAATAGGTCCTTGGTCACGCCTGTGATAAAGCGAGTCCCAATCGATATCTTTGAACCATGGATGCGCCTTCACAGCGCCGGCACCTCCGCTAATATTGCCCAGACGCTTAGAGGTGTCCACCGTGCAGAGTTTGCTAATGAGATCACGAGCTGATGGAGACATGGCGGATGGATAGCGAACTTTGCCTTCAACAATCCTGTGAAATTGTCAGACAAAGCTTGACCACAATAGCAGTAGGCATTCAAAGGCTGAAAGTGCACTTACTGCTCGTAAATCTTCATGGGATTTTGGTCCCAGAAAGGTGGCTGTCCCACGAGGAATTCGTAAACCAGAATACCAAACGCCCACCAGTCGACGGCACATCCATGCCCTGCAGAAACAAATTTCAGTCCACATTCATTGAACAGGGATTGAAGACCTACCCGTATTCCGAATAACCTCTGGAGCCAAATACTCGGGTGTACCACAAAGTGTGTAAGTTTCCCCTAAAGGTCTAGAGTCAATCGATCTAGCTCAACTTCAGTTCAAACTATTGCCACTCACTGTTATAAATCCTCTTTGCAAATCCGAAATCAACAAGCTTGAGGTGCCCATCGGCATCAATCAAGATGTTTTCCGGCTTGAGATCTCTATACGCAACGCCTTCCTTTTCGTGTAGAAATTCTAGAATCAAAACAATTTCCGCTGCATAAAACTGTGATGTGGGCTCGTTGAAGCGGCGCGCACGCCTGAGGTAGGAAAAGACTTCGCCGCCGGGGCAGTAATCGAGCTATAAGATCACTGTTTAGCGTTTTGACTGATGGAGCGGTGCACCGGATATTACTTACAAGCATATACAAAGAGTCTCTATCTTGGAAACTGGCAATCATAGTCGTAATGAATGGATGGCCTGCCACGGCAGCCAGAACGCTTCTTTCGTTTCGCACGTGCTCCACTTGCTTGAGCCGGATCACTGAGCATCTGAGATTAGCTCGATTTCGCGTTGTATATGTTCACAGTTGAACATACCGTCTACTTTTCGTAATATCTTGAGTGCAAAGACTTTATCCTCGTCCTCCTTATGTGGTCGAGACAATCGCGCCAACCACACTCGTGCGAATGTTCCTATCCGCGATCATCAGCTGATTGCTGTCCCTATGTGCATCGGAGCGCTAAGACTGGCCCCAAAGCAGCAAGATTGGCACAACAGCAAATAGATTTACCTGTTCCCAGTGTCTTGAGCAACTCAAAATCCTCACACCTCAGGCTACTGCTAGAATGGCCCACAGCCTTGTCCTTAGGGTCCATCATAACCTCTTCAACCTCCATTGGCCCTTTCGAATACCATTGGTCCGCCATGTTGGCAATTCTGGCCTTCTCCTCCTCTCTGTCTCCCTCCAAATCCCGCTTGCGCGACGTCTTGCCATGATTCTGTTGCTGCGGTGAAGAACCGCGCGGTTGCTGCGAATATCGTTGCTCGTCTGCGTATGGGTACTGCTGTGTGTTATTCGGCCGGAGGTGTGAGTTGTTTTGCTGCTGCTCTCTTTTTTCGCGCTGCTCTTCTTTTGCCTCGTCGCTTCTGAGGGCGTTTGGTATAAGGTGGTTCTTAATGGCGGCCGCGGCCATGGTCCCGGTATGCGGTACGCTGACCCAGCGCCCTCAGCCCTGCGGAATCTCTTGTTGTTCGGCAAGACCAAGACTGAGTGTTGAAAATGACCGTCCGAGTGTTATTGAAATCGCCAAGTTACTCTTTCCCTAAGTCATGGCCGACAGCGATTGCCGGCGTCGGATATGGTCGTTTGTTTTGGGGGCCATTCATAGGGGGAGGTCGTTCGGGGTCGAATTCGTCGCGGTCATATAAACTCGTGCGCAGTTATAATTGTGCCATGGACGGTGGGAGTCGCAGAAGAGTAAAGGCGTCGTTTTCAATTCGCAATAATTGTTGGCAGTGTGAGGTCAATCAAGGTAGAGAACTGAACAAGTGTGCGGGATTGGCCTCGGCGCGATGACGCACGAGGTTGGTGTGTAGAGCTTACGCTGAGCGGACTTGACAGGCTAGAATTTCGGGCTGCCCATGACCCTGCAAGTCATTCTGGCTATCTGGATCTACATTCAGGAAAAAAAGAGCCGATGCTTCTCCAGATATCTGCTGCGCCCTACCTACTATTTTAGTAGCATGATCGGCCAGTCCTGTCAGCCAAAGGGGCTCAAAGTAGGCACAACGCCACAAAAGGTCCTGTTTCAAATTGCAGATGAGAAATGAGGCTCAAATTTGATTCGAAACGACGAAAACGCCAATGCTCCAAGCTAAGGCCTTCATCGATGATATATATCTACAGTGCCTGTCTCGGCAACTAAGGGCTCCTGATTCTTCATTCGCGAGAACGCCCAAAATGCTGCTTACACTTGGTGGAACACATTAAACCTTGATCTCGTGATGTTCGCTCATCCAGCTCCGTGGGTATTGAGGATGAGACCGACAATAAGCCTGCATCAAAGTTAGCAAAGCTAGTAGGAACTCCGGACTAGAAGAAGCGCACCCGTAGAGTCCGAGAACCTCGCCGAAGATGAGTATCAAGACCATCCCTACGAAAATGCGAGATTGCTGCATGTATGATCGCACTCCCATATCTCCAACGATACCAATGGCGTAGCCGGCCGCCGCGCCAGTCAATCCCACCGAAAGTCCTGCTGCCAAATGCATGAAGCCCTTGAATAAGCTGTAGTTGTCGATATCCATTGAGCCGGAAATCAGGACTGAGATCACGAGAGCGTATACGGCGATGATACCGGACATGACTATAGGAATCAAAGACTATTGTGCGCGTCAGTAAACGTCATATTGTAGCCGGCTTCTCAATAACCACATGCCTTCATGATCAGGTCCGGTCTATACGTTCCTATGCCTGCTATTCCAATTCCAGCTTTAGCTGTGCCAAACGCCGCGCCTAATGAGCCGAATATCATCTGGTAGATACGTCAGAGTATTGGGGGAATGCGATTGACTAAGAGGAAGCTCACAGCAAATGCTATGCCGGCCTAGATGATAGTTAGCAACAGGCAGCCAGAATGGGCGAAACAGCTCCTTACCATGCCGAAGAAGAAGGCGAAAGGCGGTGACAGCTCTGACTCTGGCATCTTGAAGGCGTACGAGAGCCAAGCTCTTTCAGATGCCTAGTTCACAGTGATATGCTGAAGTGAAGATGGTGAGAAGTGCTCGCAGGAGCAATTGCTGCAGGGTCGATATCATCGGCGGCCTTGGCGGTCAGGTGACAGGACAGCGAACTTCCGGCATCGAGTACCTTACGGCAGTAAAGAAATCAACAATCCAGGTTCCTTGCACCGCTGACATGAACCGATCCTGAATCTCCCAACGTTTGCACTATCGCCGAACTGAAAACTCCCGGCGACGCTCTCTCGCTGTCTCAGCTTCACATCCACGTTAGAGTACTGAGAATCGCGCTTGCGCCAGACGCTCGGCTAGAACCTCAATCCACGCCCGCGTACGTGCGCTGATTAGCTCGCAACTCGCGCTACACAACCACCACACTCCCACCGCACGCAAATTCACTTGTTCCACTCGAAGACCACTGTCCATCGTGCTTCTTACTTCCTCCTGCACCGGCCGAGCCCGCGTTTGTTCCACCGTACACACTCTCCTCAGGAGTCGTCATCCCCAAACCATCCCTCTCCTGTAAGGAACCCGGACGAACAAACCTGCACATCTCTCGCTCTCGCATGGTCCGCGTCTGAGCATCTCGGAGAGGAGAGAGCAGGCCTATATGGCGGACTACAGCCCTCAGCAAGCTGCAAATTATGGGCGCAACTATGGCCATGCTGGTGGGCAACAGCGAGATGCTGCCTTTGCCCACATCTTCGGAGCTGCACCTCCTGGTCGCTCGCAGACAATGACTTCTCAGACCTTTCAAAGCTCGCCAGAACGCGCTCAAACAATGGCGGCTGCGACACCAGATGTGAGGGCACCAAGACCACCTCCCGTCCGACAGCACATAAATGGATACGGCCCCTCGGGCCCTCCGCAACGATCTCCAGATCAACCTCCACCACCCCGACAACCGAACCCTCAATATCTTCCTCATCCCACTCGTCCAGACCGCCAACCATACGGTCAACCGCAGCGCCTCGATCATCGTAGCCCGCCTTCCAATCCACTCTACAACCGCCCAGTGCCCAATCGCTATCCAGGACCTTCTCTCAATACTGACCCCTTTCGATCTCAATCTATGGCAACCGGGCCGCGACCAAACATCTATCCTGGCGGCAATCCAGGTGGCAATCAGTACAACAACATCGCTCCTGCACACACGTTCCGGCAGCAGCCGTACATGCGCACCACAGCGCAGGGCAGGATGATACCAGAACGACCTGACGAGCGGACAATGTCCATGTCGAATTATGGCAAAGGTCCTGAGCATAACCAGACGATGAGTGGGCGGGTCATACCGAATCGGCGCAGCGATGCTTCGCAAGAAAGTTATGGAGAACGACCGTACCCAACGGTCAACACAGACCGTAGATCAACTCCGGCACAGGCCGACTTTAGATCACCTCCGGTACCCCCAGTACTGGACTCACCAACAAGCCCCATCTCGAAGCCAAGAAGCGGGAGTCAAGCCAGTATCCCGGGCCGAACAATGTCAATGGCATCAACCGTTGTTGCATCAGATAGGACAAGTACAATGACGACCAACACGGCTCTCGGAGTCCAGAAGTCCAATAGCCAAAGTCAAACCCTGATGGTACGACAGAGAGGCCAACCACTTGTGTATCCCGCACTGCTCTCAAAAGTTGCCGACGTTTTCCGTGAGCGTATCAACCTTGCAGAGAAAGCGAAGGATGGCCTTGACTACAAGATGGCATTCTCTGGGGCCGAAGCAGTGGACGTCATCTCCTACATCATCAGAACCACCGATCGAAATCTTGCACTTCTTTTGGGCCGGTCGCTTGATGCGCAGAAGTTCTTTCACGATGTGACCTACGCTCATCGTTTGCGTGACTCCCAGAACGAAATCTATCAGTTCCGAGAGACGCTTGTGGAAGATCAGACTGAAGTCAACGGTGTCTTCACCCTGCTTACCGAATGCTATTCCCCAACATGCACTCCCTTTCAGCTCTGCTATTCGATCGCATGTCCACGAAGATTGGAGCAGCAGGCCAAGTTGAACATGAAGCCTCAACCAGGCTTGAAGCGGGAAGACTCGCGTCAAAGTCTGCACGAAGACCAGGGAGACGAACAGAAGCTCTGGATCAACACGGTTTCCAAGGAGGTGTCGGACTCTGTCGGAGACAAGGAGAAGAAGCGCCAAGAAGTCATTTCGGAGCTCATGTACACGGAGCGAGACTTTGTCAAGGATCTCGAATACGTGCGCGACTTCTGGCAAAGACCACTGCGCGACCACAACTCGCCAATTCCAGAGCATCGCAGAGAAAAGTTTGTTCGCACTGTATTCTCGAACATCCAAGAGGTCTACAAGGTCAACTCAAAGCTCGCCGAGGCCTTGACAAGACGTCAGCAACAGAGCCCAGTTGTTCACAATGTCGGCGACATCTTTCTCCAATTCGTGCCAAACTTTGCACCTTTCATCACCTATGGCAGGAGTCAGCTTTTCGGCAAGTACGAGTTTGAGAATGAGAAGCGGTCAAACAATGCATTTTCACGCTTTGTTGATGAGACCGAGCGCTTGAAGGAATCGCGAAAACTTGAGTTGAACGGTTATCTCACCAAGCCGACCACTAGGCTTGCAAGATATCCTCTTCTCTTAGAGAATATACTGAAGTACACTGCAGAGGACAACCCAGATCGTGAGCACATCCCTGAAGCCATCAAGCTGATCAAGGAGTTCTTGCAGAAGGTGAACATTGAGTCTGGCAAGGCTGAGAACCATTTCAACCTGCAGCAGCTCAACCGAGACCTCAAGTTTCGCCCTGGCGAATACGTGGATCTCAAGTTGACTGAAGAGGCTCGTCAGCTTGTCTTCAAAGGCACGCTCAAGAAGTCGCCTACTGATTCCTCAGGCGATATACAAGCCTATCTGTTCGATCATGCTGTCCTTCTTGTCCGCACCAAGATGGTCAACAAGCGTGAGGAACTGAAGGTGTATAGGAAGCCTATCCCGTTAGAGTTGCTGGTGGTGGCTCAAATGGAAGAGATCATGCCAAGGCAAGGCATCGCAAGACGTGGCTCTACAGGTCTAATGGGAACCAGAACCAATACTATGAGCACAATGCCTCGCACCGAGACAAATCGGCAGCAAGGTCATCCGCTCACGTTTAAGCATCTTGGTAAAGGAGGATATGAACTTACGCTATACTGCACCACGCCTATTCAGCAGACCAAGTGGCTTGAGCACATTGACGAGCAGCAGAGGAAGTTGAAGGAACGCAGCGAGATTTTCACGAAGACGATTCTCAATGAAGGATTCTTCACTGCTGCAATCAGAGTCAACTGCTGTGTGCCCATAGGTATGTCGCCTGTCTTGTCTTCCTCGCCAGTCAACTAACTTCTGTCAGATGGTGGTCGCAAGCTCATCTTCGGTACGGACACGGGCATCTACATCAGCGATCGGAAGCCCAAAGATGCCTCTATCCGTCCAAAGCGTGTTCTTGACTGCAAGAACGTCACGCAAATCGATGTGCTCGAGCAGCATCAGATTGTCCTGGTTCTCTCCGAGAAGACAATGTACTCGTATCCTACAGAGGCTCTCGAGCCGGACGAAAGCAATTCTGCTCTTACGAAGCGAGGACGCAAGATCTGCCACGCGAACTTTTTCAAGGCTGGCATTTGCCAGGGCCAGCAACTTGTGTGCTGCGTCAAGACGTCCGCGCTGTCGACGACGATCAAGGTGTACGAACCGATGGATTCGATGATGAAGACTAAGAAGAAGTCTGGCCTTGCGAAGATGTTGGCTAGCAGTCAGGATGTCCTGAAGCCGCTTAAGGTTTGCATACCCCCTTTACTTGCTTTGCTGTTTTCCGTGCTTTGAAGTCTCACGAACTACAGGAGTTCTACATCCCCACCGAATCAACGTCCATCCACTTCCTCCGCTCCAAGCTGTGCGTCGGCTGCGCGCGCGGCTTCGAAGTCGTCTCGCTCGAGACGCTCGAGGCGCAGTCGCTGCTCGACCAGGCCGACACGTCGCTCGACTTTGTGCAGCGCAAGGAGAACATCAAGCCCATCCACATCGAGCGCATCGCCACCGAGTTCCTGCTGTGCTACACCGACTACAGCTTCTTCGTCAACCGCAACGGCTGGCGCGCCCGCAGCGACTGGATGATCTACTGGGAGGGCAACCCGCAGGCCTTTGCCATCTTCAACCCGTATATTCTTGCCTTCGAGCCGAGCTTCGTTGAGATTAGGCACATGGAGACCGGCATGCTGGTGCACATCTTGACGGCGAAGAATATCAGGATGTTACACTCTTCGTCCCGCGAGGTGCGTATTCTCTCTTTTAACTCTTTTGTTTGGTATGGTGTCTCGCTGACTTGGTAATAGATACTCTACGCGTACGAGGACGAGCTGGGCAATGACATCATTGCCAGCCTGGACTTCTGGGGCAGGCCGCAGAGTCCACAGGGCCATCGGCCTCAGCATTCAATCGAGTCGAATGGGCGGTGAAGAGAGAACCGAAGGGCCGTTTCTCAGCACGGCAGTCATTGCGAAGAGTCGAGTTCCGCCTCATTGGTTTGATCGCTCGATGTGACGATTTCTCACGTCACAAACAGATTGGTTCCTGTTGCGTTTCTCCAAAAACCGCAAACGTCGTTCAAGTATCGAAATTATTTTGTCAGCGATCATTGGAACGAGGAACACCCTTTTGGCACCTTTCGCGAAAACTCGCAGCAGAGTTTGTTCTTGACAAGGGTGCGCGTCTCGAGGCAACTGTTACCTCGAGAGATTCTGAAATGGCTTTGATGAGACTTGATTTGGTAGGTGTGAATTGCGATTGATGGTGTTTATTTTGCGAGTCATTTTGATGTGCATTTTCTGCGAATGGCGCGAGCACAGTTGGGCAGGTTCCACGGAATTGGGGATGGTGGAGCCTTTTTCAGCGATGTGTACGAGGTGTATAAATAAGTGATATTAGCCTCTGCTGGCATAATCTGGGCTTTCCTCCTTGAGTGAACTTGTGGTGTTGTCCGTGAGCGTGACAGGGCTCGTATTGACATTTTGGCTAGGGCTTGCCGGCGATACCAGGACGTCTGGACAGACATCGGCACGAGAAAAGCATAACGAGGTTGGTGGATATATTTTGGTGATTCATCTTTGTGTTGGACCATCTATGTCATTTTGCCCATTACCTCTCTGACCTGCATCTCCAGTCATTATTTCCAGTCCCTCCTGATTAACTCCAGTCCCCATGTGATCATTAAATGAGTGCCTTCCAAGTTCCAGCCGAATTCTAGATCTTCCAATCATATGTCCGCATAACTCCACTGCTCAATGCAGTATGAAATTCCGCAGCCATATCTCCTCACCCTTTCGCACACCGTGCATATGACCCCATTTCTGCAGCGTGAAAGCATGTCGCTTAGGTCGTCACGCGTGGGGTAACTTAGCAATCGCACTGCCCGAGATTGCAGAAGCCAGAGCAGCATGGGCTGTTATCGTCGTCGCAGCCGGCTGGGTGATTCGTTAGCCTTGATACAGATGTGTAATGGGGACTGCAGGGGAAAGAGGGCAAAGACGGGCGCTTAGACTTACTGCCGCAGGCCTGGATGCAGCGCTTTTCAAGGAATATGTCCGGGATAGCGTTGGGCTTGGCTGCCGGGTTGGGTTGAGGCATAGCAGCGATGGTGGTGGCGAATATTGCGAAGACGCTGAGGAGGGTGAACTTCATTTTGGATTTGAAGGTTCTTGTGGATGTTGATAAGTGTGATGATGAGGTAGTAGAATTGGATCAGATTGAGAATGCTCAAGAAATAGCTGGTAGTCGTTGAGTGTGTATCTTGACTGTAGGGTAAAGAAAGAAGTAGAAGAAGCAGAGGCAGGTTGAAGCATTAAATATCTGCAGTTCAGTTCCGCCGATACAGCATGTTGAACAGTACAATGACATACATCACAGTGAAGGTGCTCTACGGCATGGGCACGAGGTTGGTAGAGGTCATCAACATAAAGCGGTAGGCCCTTTGTAGCCGCTCCACTGACGCCACGAGCATCGGTCACGGCGTAGGCTTAAGGACCGCGCAGTACTGTGGCACAGCTAGCCCGGAGCATAGTGAATGACATAGCGGCAAAGCAAATGGCAAAATGACCCTGATCAGCGTATCGAAAGTTCCATGGAACGCAAGCAAGTTCGCAATCTCCATTTTGGTGACCTGGCTTTACGGTTAAGCAAAAGGACAGTATTGGTAACCTGACAAGAAGTGACGTTGCTTGGCAAAGAGGGAACGAGAATCCAATTGCTTCATGCTTTGTCACAGGCCCCCACTGGGTCTGGTTGCGGCAAGTCGACGGCGACGCTACGACTGAATGCGTTGTTACCCATCACCGCACGGTCATCGATTGCATTGAACTGATTGAATCGTAGATCCTTCGGCGGCTTAAGGTTCGGCGAGTTCGCCACTAGCAATACTCGGTATCGCATAGAATCGGCTCCATCTTGGGGCCGGTCGCGGAAAAGAGGTATAATACCTTGTTCCGACTTGGGAAATGTTGAAGAAATGAAGAAGCTTTGATGTGACTTGTAGTATCATATTGATGGAAAGCTTGAAGGGGGAGCCAAGAAGTGAAATACTGAGGGCCATGAACGTCGGCGATAGGAAGATAGGAATGTCTCAGGTCTGGAATGACAAACAGAAATCTATGGGAGAATTCAGACTCAACACGATCATCGAAAACTGCTTCGTCGAAAGAAAGTATATGACTAGCAGCTCTTGGACTCTGCTTGGCGATACTGGTGAGGCCGATCTCAATCCTTGGTCTGCACGCCAAGTAACGGCACTTGCCATCATTCTCCTTTTATCACACGTCTACTCCTGAGTGATTTTGAGGTTCCATTACTACCGCGGCGGTTTGACTATTTGCCTTCTCGAAGTGGCATACCTCTCACAGGAGCGGAGCCACGAACAGAGAGTAACAAGCGGCGTGGGTAATTGGTCGCAAGAGCCTGAAGAGACTAGCCTCGAGTGGCCATGAGCTTGTTCCAGAAAGCAGGTACAAACCATATCAGGATTGATGGAATCGCAATTACAAGACTGCGCTCGGTGCCTTTTGCTCTAGTTTCCGGTGGGGATCGACGCTTCATCAACGCAGGAGAGGAACTCCGTCCGTTTTCGGAGGTAAGTTTCACCAGTGCAAGACATCCTTCTTATGGCCTAGTTGCTGATGGGTCAAAGTCATCCCTTGGAACTGAAGTCAAATGACCGAAAATCTGTTCACCGGAAGCCGTGACATGGCCACCTGTGGGAGCACATAGTAGATGCACTGCAGTTGGTGCAGACGCGGTGGAGACAATAAAGACACCCCATCTGCGGAGGATATCGGCGAATATTGTCCGTGAAGATGTAGTGTTCTCGCAGAAGTCTTGTCACGCGTGCCTGAAGGAAGCGGGGCGGTTTCCAGAAACGCTTTCGAAGGCTGAGCTTACGCCAGAATAAGCAAGGCTGAGACGATACGGCGCAACTCGAGCGAATGCGAACTGTACGGTCCGGTCCTTGAAATAAAGACGGGAAGTATTCCCATACGACGCCTCTCCCGAACCCCACACCGTGTCACTCCGGAGGACGACCGGCTAAGGCAGGAATCCCACGGGGCCCCCACGCTGTGGCATCAAACTTCGACAGGCACGCGATCGAGTTCTGAATTGGCTCCGAATTTGACTTTGTTGGGACGCCCTCCCCCGCCATTCTGCGCGTCCGAGACATGCGCGTGTTGCCTTTCTGAAATGGGCTAATGCAGGTTGGATGTCCTTTATGGGAAACAAGAAAATGCTTCGCCTGGCTGCGGGAGCGCCATGGGAACGGGAAAGCCATGTTGGTTTGCGGGAGCTAGCTACGGTCCGAGACCCAAGTGTGGAGGATGTGCTGGCGCTGCACGTTCGACGGGGAGAATACGGACGGCAGACTGGGGTTGGCGGTTGAAAGAATTGTCTCTTAAGCTGTTGTATGCTTCCATCCAAGCGGGAAGAGCCGTTTGTCCACTGCTGACAGTTTGTTCACAGCGGCCTTGGAAGTCTATAAGCGAGGGAAACAAGGAAAGTGAGGCGAGGGAACCATGGGCACGTGTTGAAGATCTGTGAAAATTTGAGCTTGCCGCGAGCCCTCGAGTTGTGCCCGATGTACAATGCATGGGGACGTGGGGTGCATGCATGCATGTTCCAAATTTTTCGGCCTTCTGGGTGTGGCCAGCTGTCGCGTGAGGTCCGGAGGGGTGAGAGTCGGTGAGGGGGTAATTCCGATTCGAAAGGGCCATTCCACTGCTTCTGGCGGTGAAAGCCGTCAGGTGCGCTGCAAGAGTATGTGCCTGTCCGCGTCCGAGCTCCATCAGATATGCTGTGACGATCGCTGCAATGGCAGACTGCCCTACAAGGCACACCTGCCCAGAGCCAAGAGTGAAAGTGATACTTGGCATACGGAGTGGAATGAGAGCGTGAGACAAGATAAGGGATGGCAGAGAATAAGTGAAGACATAAGATGGATTTGAGAGCGCAAGGCCCAAAAGGGCAAGTGCGTTCGGGAATAGGGACTGCTCCTGATGCCACCGACAAGCCCCGCCAAGGCGCAGGTCCAGGGCAGAAGGCGCGCCTCAGCAAGCAATCCGAGCGGCTGGCCGTTTACATGCATAAGGTGCGAGGTAGGCACGATGATCGATCCTGCCGCTGTGAATTCCTGGATTGCACGAAGGAAAATTGCTTCCATTGGCATCGGCCTACTTGCGTCTTTCGGAGGCCGTCTGCTCGCTATTTTGGCAGCGTCGTCGGCCAGGAACCGTCGACGTTGATGTGCTTGATGCTGTGCTCCACAGCCCCCACATGTTGACATGTTCGCGTGCAGAAAGGCCCTTCAAGCTTGAACGTCGAGGCAGCTGGCGCATAACGCGGCTACGCAGTTGGGCGGTAAGATGATGGGCACATGGAGCAGTATTCATACCGGCTGTTTGATGGAATCCTTCGTCACTTGACGCGAAGTCAGCCTGGCATTATCCAATTCATCCGCGCTCTACGGATCATCTGCTAACAAGCTGTGTTAGTAATGACCTTGTCCACGGCGGAATCGGAAGATGCGAAAGCGCGACGTCGATCATTCCTCGCATTTATGTGGGCCTGCGGTGCATTCGTTATACGGCGGAGAAAGATGGCCAAGCGGAGCACAAGACTGGGCAAATAGTGATACTCGAAGGTGTAAGACAGAAAAGATGGTGGCGTCGCAGTCAAGAGGTTAAGCTCTTCCTGCAGCTCTGTCTCATAATGCAGGCGTGCAAGCTGCGTGGGGTCGTTCCAATCTGTCCCGCCTCAGCGGCAGTGTGTCGCCCACGGCCACCTGACTAGAACGCCTACTGATACTAGATAGAGCTGCCGCCGCTGACAAGGCCTGTCCTGGCGAATCGCGTATCCGAGGGGCATGCACGGGAAAAAGGCGAGCTGGTAAGTCGTGGCCAAAAATGTCTGTAACATTCTTGAGAGATGGCACGATGGCCACCAAGCCCGCCGAGCCATCCGAGAAGGCCGTTGAGGTCCCATTTGAGGGTGGTGGTGGGCACTGGGCACGGAGCAGCACTCCAACGCACCCTGGCCATCGATCACCTGCAGATTGAAGGGAGCTTGCTTCTTGTAGGGTAGAAGCGGTGCGCGGTCTTGCAATTGTGCTTTGGATCGTCTGGCCGTTGGGAGGTCCAAAGTGGTTGAGAGAGTGGCAGCGGAACTAGAGCGCTCTGGATGTAAAGCGCCTCGCGCTCCGTGCATGCTCGAGCACTGATCCAACGGCGGGACGAGATAACGCAAACCCTCACTTGTTATAGGCAATAAATGGCATCTGAGTCGCTCAGAGAATGTATCGGAATCGCTCGGCGGTATGCTCGGCGGTGCTGCTGACGTTCCGCTACTATCGTGCTGAGCTTGATAGCAGGACGGCGTTGCGCGACGCACAGCAAATAGCGCCTGTTTGAGACGGGCATATCAGCGTCTGGCGCAGGCGTAACGTACTAAAATTAAAGCCTGCTGGCCATCCGATCCGTAAAAGCGATTCTCATCGGCTCCGACTACCCACCAATGGAAGCGCGGGCCTGACGTAGGCGCGCTGACCTTGTCCACCTCGTCCCGCCGGTCGATGAAAAGCAACTGATCCCCAGGTTTCCTGCTCCCCTCCACTGCTTCATCCCCCACCCTCTAATACCCCGAATTGGGCCATATCCATTGAGCGGCGTATGGCAGCCTATACACATCCATCATCTTCATCCCTCATATTGTTCGCCGCCTCTGCCTCGTTGCAGAGACCTTCCTCCGACGCTGCTTCGGACGAGGACCTGCGCGGTTAAATTCCCCTTCGTTTGCATCCGATCGTCGCCTCCCATCCAATCCCTATTGGAAGTCGTCATAAGCTTTGTAATAATTTTTCACCTTCTCCGTCTGCTCAGCCTGGTCGCTGAGCGGCGTCTACTTGCCCCTCCGCATCCAAGCCTCGCGGCCCATCTCAGGGACGACCATCGTATAATCCATCGCCGGTTCGTGTTGAGATGACAAACTTCTCAGAGGACGAGAGTACCGAAACGGCCAGTGAAGGCGCAGAGCCTGTTACGCCCGTTATGGACTCGACACCGCATTCCTTTCATCACCACGATCCGACGATAGAACCAGTGGCTCCATTACAAAAGCCTGTTCATGAGACCTCGAAACCCTTGCACGACGTTCCGCCCTCAAATCCGCCACTCTACACCACGCCACCACTGCCCGTTCCTGCAGACGGCTTACGAGACAATCAGATGCAGGGTAGAATTGTGAATAAAGAGAACGGTGAAGCCACCGAGGCAGACTCCAAGCCTGCCCTCCCTATATCTTCTCCGCCAGTTGACGTCTCAGAATCCGGCAAGACTTCGAATTCGGCTCCGACAACCGAAAGCCCTGCGTCATCGGCCACGGGTCACTCGGATCCTTCACACTCGACTGCGCAATCACAATTACAGAATGGCTCCGTGAAAACAGGTGCTGTCACTGATACGCCGAATAAGGATCGCCCCAGTCTATATGACGTGCCTGCTGGCTGGCGAAGGTCGTCTCCTGAAAGAGGTCGACAGATTGCACAAAAGGATAGAGTAGACTCCAAGCTTGATGCACCAAGTAACGAGCACACCCCACGAGAGCTTTCTCCAGCAAAGCCAAAACCTGGTCTCTCAAAAGCCCCCACAACACCGGTCAACTCTGAACCTCCGAAACGCACAATTGTGAAGCGAGCAAACACATTTCTTTCGAAATTGAAACGGACACCATCAAACAAAAACGACGAGGCAATGCTCTTGGCTCAACAACAGTTCGACGCTTCCAAATCCTATTCCGCCACCAGCCGTAGACCTTCAATTCCCATGTCGCAGTCCGCTCGCAATACTCCTAACACCTCTGCATCCCACACGCCACCATCTCCTGGTTCGCTGACAAGCACAATTTCAGAGGAGGGGGGAGAAGACGATCGTCTGAAAAAGGTCACAACTACTGGAGGTCACCATCATTCGAAGTCACACAATGGGATAAACTTGATGGGGCAACCACGATATGGAATTACATGGCAGACACCCCAGTCTGGCACGAGCCAGAGACGACCGAGCCCTGAGACGATACGCAAGAGGTCTGCAAGTACTGATCAGATTCCCAAGATCAATATCCGCAAGCCGAATGAGCATGATTCTGGCGACTCTGAGGGGCAACCTATGCCAGTGCAGCTCTTCCCAACATTTTCAAAGCATGCAAACGAGGGCGCTGGATTGAAGGCCAGAAGATTGAGCACCAGTTTGCCGGACGAATTCTGGGTTGACTATTGCGAGTTGAACAATGAGTTCAAGGCATCGAAGCTCTTTTCCAAGCGTGGAAAGACAATCGGTAAAGGCGCTACTGCCGAAGTCACCATCATGGCACGAAAGGATGCGAAGGACTGTATTGTTGCAGTCAAAGAGTTCCGAGGAAAAGAGAAGGACGAGGCCGAGTCTGACTATGTGAAGAAAGTCAAATCGGAGTATACTATCGCCAAATCTCTGCACCATCCGAACATCGTCGAGACCATCAGACTGTGCACCCATGCCGGTCGCTGGAATCATGTCATGGAGTATTGCGCCTACGGTGATCTCTTTGCTCTCGTCGAAAAGGGCTATTTCAAACCATACAGTGGCCATTACAAATACGAGGACAAGATCTGCTTGTGGAAGCAGGTTCTGCGTGGCGTTGATTACTTGCACAGCCACGGCATCGCACACCGCGACATCAAGCTCGAGAATTTGCTCATGACACAGGACGGCTACATCAAGATCACCGACTTTGGTGTCTCCGAAGTGTTCTGCGGTGAACATCCTGGTCTGAGGGCTGCAGGTGGCGAATGTGGGAAGAACATGGGGGATGTAAGGAAGTGCCAACCGGGAATTTGCGGCAGTCTTCCTTACATTGCCCCCGAGGTGTTGGCAAAGAACGGTTAGCTACCCCTCAATATTCTTCTGACAACCTCCCCGATACAGCCTACCGCTTGACGGGATCCGATTCCCGCGTAAGATCGCTTAGTCAACGGGGCTAATACTTGTCTGCTTGTAGGTGAATATGATCCAAGACCCCTGGATGTATGGTCTTGCGCAATTGTGTACATTACCATGCACTTTGGCGGACCGCCGTGGCATGCTGCGAAGCCTGATCAGGATAACTTTAAGAGATTCATAGAGGGCTGGGATAAGTGGAAGACCAACCACCCGGACGGCGAGGTTGTGAACGAGGAAGGCGGCTGGCCGAAATGCGGACCACTCTTCGCCGTCATTGATCCCCCCAGTCTGCGCAGACTGCTACTCAAGATGCTCAACCCCGAGCCGGAGAAGCGCATCACGATCCGTGACGTTCTGACCAAGACTTTCATCAAGGGCATCCAGTGTTGTACTCCAGACAGCTTGGAAGGCGATGGCTCGTGCTGCGGTCAGGTCGACGCCACCAAAAAAGGCGTCAAGGCCAGTGTCAAGGCTGGAGTCCTGCCAAAGCACGATCATCTGCCTCCAAAGGAGCACAAGACCCCAGGTGTGTTGAGACACCGATTTGACATGGGCGATGGGTGGAGTTAAGGAGGCTTCCGGAGTGGCTCCGCAATTCCATGTTTGCGGAGAGTCGGTGTTGGGTGTGCGATACTGTCTTTCCGCGGCGCAAAAAGTGGACCTGGAGCAAATTAAAATGGTGCGGCATTTTGAAATTGGACCCTTCCGCCTGTCTACGAAATCATTGTATTGTCCCTTTTCTGCGATGCGGCAGGGCGCTACCGTTGGACGAGTCTGTTTGATCGCCTCGTCCCATCTATTACTTACTCGATTTAATGCGACGGCCTCACCTTCCGAGATACGTTTCATTGTTCTCTATACGTGTAGACGACCAAGCCGGTTGTATAGCTTTCCACGCCGTACAAGCGGCTATTGTACAGCATCTATCAAAGTTGTCTCCAAATTGCGAATGTCTTCAGTGCCCAATACAAGCGTGGAAAGCCTTGAAGTGGCTCTCGCGTATTCTCACCGGACTACTGCACTTCCCGCCCAGAGAGGCAAGCCTTGATGCACAATGACTCCAGCCCAAGGCTTACCCGTCATGTAGACTGTCACGATCGTCCCAAGTTCCAACACTTGGAACGCTCCCGTTTCGCGTCAGATAGCTTCCCGCGCCGCTGTTCTGCAGTCTTATTGACGTCATTGCGCCAGGGACCATCCACACGGCCCGTGTGTGGGGATGATGGTTACCCCGGATTTTCACCTCAGGCAGCCGTCTCCTTCCCGGATATGTTCATCCCAGCACCACCAGATCACTCCATCTCAGGAGTCTCTAATAGCCGAGCGAGCAGCCGCTAGAGACTTGGAGAATACACTGCTTCGCACAAAATGGAGGCTTGCGCATCGAATTGGACTAGTTTTCATGTGAGATCGAGTCTCGAACCTCTCCTTTTCTGCGGCAAGGGGAACTGGACGTGGCAGCGGGAAAGCAAGCTCGTTACGGCTGAAAAAGAGTACGGATAAGAAGAGGGCGGCGGATTTTCGCGCGAACGAAACGACTCGGAATACGACGGGGCAACAGAGCACTGCTACGTCGAGTGTGGGCTACAGCTGTACGGGCGAGATAGCCAGGCGCACTCTACCGGTGTGCGGTCCACCCTTCAGCGCTTTCCAACGATCAGGGTCAGGGAACCCCTTACAATACTTCCCGTGCAGTCGTGCCCAACTCCCGCCAAAACAGAGCTGAGAGGAGCGCTGGAAAGAGCTACGTACATTCAACCGAGCCCGAATCGGGACTGCGCGTCAAAGTTTTCTGCGGAGTGCATCTCGAACGTCCCAATCACGCGAAACCATGGCTCCCGGCATCCTCTGGGTCTCTTCGCGCATAACGCAGCCGTCTGCCCTGCCTCGAGAGAAATTCACCTCCTGGTACGAAGACGTGCACATCCATGAGGTCGTCGCGCTCTCCCGCGTCCCCGCTGCCGCCCGCTACGAGGCGGTGCAGGGAATCGTACCCGACGATGCGCCGTACTTGAATAAGGCGGACTGGCTGACGGTGTACGAGATGGAGGACGTGGGGTTTCGCTTCTCGCCGGAGTTCAAGGGGCTGGATGGGCAGACGAAGCCGAAGGGGAATCTGCTGGAGGAGGTGTTTAGTAAGGCGCGTTTTGAGACGAGGTTTGCGGAGGAGAGACAGGTAGATGAGAGGGAGGGGGCCAGGAAAGGTATGCTGAACGCTGCTGCATTCTGAACGTGACTTTCAGGAGGGCTATATTGTGAACTTGCGGTGAATGATAGGAAGGCGATGGAGGCTGATAGAAGAGCTATGCATAGGTCCAGCACCGCTACTCATATCCGCCTTCCTCAAACCCCCGAAAGACGCCGCGTCTGAGGAAGAGTTCGACCGCTTCTACCGCGAAGAGCATATCCCTCTCATTTCCAAGGTCCCGGGCTATGTGCGTACCCGGCGCTACAGGCTCTGCCCAGACCCAGAGAGTTCGTCGGTGCTCCACGAGTTCCAACGAGAGGACGTCACGCACACGACGTCTCCGACATGGCTTGCGCTGCATGAGTTCGACCTGCCTCAGCAGAGTGTGGAAACGGTCCAGGGCTTCCCTATGAAAGATCTGATTAAAACGGATGAGACGGAGTGGGCGAAGAGTGTTGTTGGGAGGCTGGAGGGGATGGAAGCGGGTTGGTTTAAGTTGAAGAGGGTGTATGGAGAGTGGGAGAAGTACGCTGGTGGGGGTGTGAGCAAAGGGAAATTGTGAGATCGTTGATATTCTGACAGGGTCTTTTAATTAAGCGTTGCTGACTTCTTTCCATGGGCTCCAGATAACTCGCTAGAAAGGTGAGACCCAAAGTTTTGACTTCTCTCTGCCTATATTGATTGAGTGGCATGTGGCCAATCATGACCGTTTACTTGTTCCATTCTCTTTCGTATACCTTACATCAGTGACTCTCTTTCTCGTATGACATGAGTACATGTATTTCTCCTCTTGCAGCAGGAACGCCATAAGGGTGTTGTAAACATCCTCCTCCTCACCGAAGACCTTCGTGGTAGATCGAACAAGTTCCAAGGATCCAACCGTGGTCGCGAATCCACTGTCTGCCATTGGAGGTCCGATGAAGAACATCAGGGCCACTACCTTCCCAAATTGTTGCGCGGCCGCTCTCACCGACGATGTTTACGTGAAAATTGTTCCAGAATCAGCTTCATATGCTGCTGCTCCTCTCAGTTAGTTGAATGCAAGTTGGAGGTTTTCATGATTCATGCTGTATGGCTTGAGTGGTATTCGCGATAACGGTACAGACGATTCTACCGGAATCGACATAGAGGCTCTATCCGGACACGACGTATGTTGCCTCAGAGGAAGACGTCGAAAGAGGTGCCGTGGGTCCAGTATTAAAGCTGCAGCGCCTAGGTCGCTACGAGGTATCCATTAAGGGAAACCGGAAGGCATGGAAGCTAGCGGACGCTAGCGGACGCGCTGGCTTTTCATACCCTCCCCAGTCCCAGGAAGATGCTCGGGAGGTTCCGATGTTAAAAGGACTGCGGTCTTCCCGGAATCCCGCACGCGCAGCAAATATTGATCCAGCGCGAGTGAGGGAACTACTCGCCTATTTCTGGCTATCATTGCTTCTCACTCGATGTCGCAATCCGGCAGCTGACCAGTTCCATTAAGAAAATGCTCTGGATGTTTCAAACTACCGTGCACATCGAGAATGAACTAGTCTCCGTCGCTTGCAAGAAACGAGGAGACATTCTCAACCCAAAATTCCTTAGCTGCTGTAGCCTCGCTAATTTCAGATTCTTCTTCGTATTTCTATATTTTAGCTTCAGCTCTCAAATCGTGCGCAACGGGGGCAGTGATTCCATATACATGTCGCACTTCCCCAGCCGCTGGATATAAAGTCGTTCCGGCGCCCGCGCGGCCGCAGTCTATGCCAAATTCGACCACCGGTCAGTCTTTCTTGTCGCTCGTATGGCTTATGTCATTTGTTGGAATGCTTTCGATGTTTTGCACTTGTCCTGAACTGGTGTGTACTAGAGAATTCGTCCGGCTTATGTCATGTTGTGCTGCAGGATGCTTTGCGTGCTCCTCGACGCCACACCACGTACCGCAGAGTGCATGAGGCTGGCATACATGGAATATCATGTTTAAGCGCTGAAGGGGATGTTACTGGCTGTACCAGAAGGCAGGTTGGAGGCCTGAACTGTCTAAGGGATTCTAGCCGAGAAGACGGCATCGAGTATCAGCACTTTACTTGCTTCACGTGAATTGGAGCAATGGATGGAGGTAGGAATGCTTGTGATATTTTCAAATGCACTCGTGCATACATACATACATGCCGCATCTAATGCTGGTATCAAGGGGGAAAAACCTGCCGCACATGCATGATGCTTTTCCATCATAATTAACACCGTAGTAAATCAAAATGTACACGCCCAAACGCCGCGCTTAATCCATCTAACTATGCATTCCATCAAGTGTTTGTCCGAGTAGGTAGCTCCTGCGGCTCCGGATCGTTACCAGGCAGCTCCTGCGGTTCTTGTGTCCTATGTTCAGGGAGCTCGTGCATTTCATGCGCCCCGTGATGTGGAGGCTGGTCGTAGTTGTATTTCGCGTATGTCGCTCCACTCGCATATGCCGTTCCGTCTGGACCACCAGCCAGCTCCGAGGGCCCTTTGTAGCCGTGATCTTCCTGCTGGATCATAGGCTCGTTGCTGGATCTCTCGTGGGCCGCATCCCTATTTGCTGCCCGCCTCCTCCGCAGCCAGAAAAGCAGGGCGCCCGCAATCAATGCCAGAGCGCCTACTGCAACTCCAACGCCTATGCCTGCCTTTGCTCCAGTTGATAAACCACCACTACCACTATTCAGTAAAGTAGCAGGTGGGGTCGCAAGCGGTGTCCAGTACGCAGCCCAGCTCTGACTGAATGCATTTTCATCGTTGTTGAGTGACGAAGGGTCGGGACGAGGGTCGGTCGCGGCGAGAGCTTGAACGTCTGAAGAAACAGGGCCGGGTTCTCCATTGCCAGGCTGACCGGGTCCAGGAGCCTGTGCAATCCAGGCCTGGTTTTGCGCAAGATTGGCGCCGTAAAAGGCCGCCTGAAGGAATGCGCGACCAAGGACATAATTTCCGTCGTTGTTGGATAGGTCGAGACACGGAAAGTAGGGGGTTTTCTTGTTGGTAATGCCTTCGTCGAGAGTTAGATTCAAGAGAGCTATAGGTACCTTAATGATAGCGTTGTCGGAGGCGCCGAGAGATGGGGGGAAGGTGAAGCTGAGATATGTGGGGGAGTTGATGATTTTCTTGTAGTTGGGATCTGATGTCTGCCACACCCAATATTTGAGTGACTTGTCGAAGCTGATTGGAAGGTAGTTGGAAAGTTTTTGACAGGTCTTTTGCGGCAAAACAAGGTAAGGTGTTGATGGGTCGATCGTGACCTGGATATCACCGGCCTCGCTGGTATTTCGAGTGAGCAAACCCGACTGGTCCGTTCCCGGGAAATTGAAAGGAGACCCTCCGGTTTCGATTCCAATACCAACATCAAGAAGTGTCAGAGAGTTTAGCGATCCACTATTATCGTGATTAAAGGTGGTCAGAGGCCCGATCAACCTGCTCCTATCGTATCCACCAAGCACCAGTGAGCCTTGATAGTTCAATGCGGCAGAGCCATAATGAAGGCCAAAAGAGTAAGAGGGAATGATGTTTGATGCTTGGAGGCCGGCGATGACGATTTCTGTCGATATCGACGTTCCCTCAGTAGTGTTGAGTGAAAAGTTCTGCGACGGGCTCGTATTTCCTAGAGAAAAGAATCCCAACTCCGGGCCGCGCTTTGAACCATCAGGGTTGGTAATAGTTGCGTTTGTGACCGAGGCAAGACTGGCATTGTACACAGTCTGGTTGCCGTTAATGTTGCTGGCGGCGACAGATACTGCTTGAGCGACGAACGAGTTACCGTCACCACCGCTCCACTGGAGCGGTGTGAGGCCGGCCGAGATCTCGATGAGGTTGTTGGGATTGGTATCATCGTCATTAGGCGTCCAGAAGCCTCCTTTGCCGCAACGAGAATTTGGATATGGATTGCACACATCGGGGGCCAGCGCAAACACTTCCCAGACGGAGCCGGGTAGAAGGTCGACTGTCGCTTGTGCCCCAGCATTTGACGAGCCAATTCGGACATCCGTTTCGTTGCCGCCTACGGAGACAATTATAGCTTGCCATGGGCCGTCAGGACCATAGTGTGTACTGCTCCACTCCAGCTGAAGAGGTTGAGCGGCGTTAACGACATCAATGAGAAGAACCAGAGCGACGATGACGGAAAGTATGTTAATGCCCCATGCGCATTTCGGTATTCGAGGGTGTTTAACCATGGCGACGTCCTTTAGTTTCAAGCCGTGGCTTGAAGATCCATAAGCTCGGAAGGATTGTAGTCGGAGACTTTGAAAGCGAAGTGAAGGAAGATGGAGCGGCGACATAAGGAAGAAGAGATAGGTAGACGACTGAACCAACTAATGGAACCAAAGAAAGCTCAGATCGACGTGCCGAACGCAATTATAGATTACCCGACTCAGTGTGCCACTGACAGCGTTGCCCATGGTTGCATGGAGGGAGTTGGGGGCGAGTAGTGTGCTTCGATTGAAGCCACAAACTATGGAAGGAATGGCCCCCAGCAGCCCCTGTCGTCGCGGTAAGGCGAAACGCAAGGGCAGCGCCCTGCGCCTCGCAATCTGCTGTATCCAAACCGAGAGTGATGTTCGAGGTTGGTTAGCTAATGTGCCGGCCATTCCACCCTGTGCTCCCAGCGAGGCTGGTGGGCCATGGCAGCAAATTAGGATGAGCCGTCGGCGCTGCGGCCAACTGCTTAATATCCGTCTGTGCAGCAACTAGACCTCAGCCCCACGCTTGGCCCTCTCCCTGATTGGCCCAATACCCGCCGCCCAATTAATCCGCGAAAAGAAAGCACCTCAGCGCATTGCGGCTCCAGCAAGCTTGGTGGCTGTAACGCTCCCGTGTCCTCGAATTAATTGTTCCCTCTGCATGCACCTTTCCCTTATCCACTACCCTTACTCAGCATATCTACACTTCCGGAAATCTTCTGGAATGTCGACCTAGGCTTCGGTTGCATCCGATCTCCTCTCGACGACTCTCCAGCCACCTCAAGGCTGCAACGATTCAATAAAGGGAGGAAGCGTCCACGCCAGCCAACACGGATCCACGGCAATGATGCTATGAAAGAATTGCACTGCTGCTAACGCGATGCCTGTCGCATCGACGTGGAACAACTTGTTCTCGAACTGGCGATACAGCTCTCTGCAAAGGACGGACAACATGCGCTCCCAGTTCGCGGACCTGGGGGCCGTTGCTACTGGCATGTTGTCGTCAAAACGAGTGAGACTCGCGCTGCTCACAGGTCTTGTCACTGTCCTCTTCTTGTGGATGCTGGCGCGATACTCCCCATCGATCCATTATCCATTCCCGGATACAACGTGTCCTGACGGCCAAGATGTGGACTGGTCCCGGTTTGCATACGTTCAGTATGTCACGAATGCGGCCTACCTCTGCAATGCCGTCATGATGTTTGAGTCATTACATCGGCTAAAAGCCAAAGCCGGTGGCCTCATGCTCTATCCAAGGCAATGGGAATCGGACGAGAATCTCCCTCGTGAGACAGCTCAGCTCCTCCGCAAGGCAAAGGAGGAGTACAACGTGGACCTCAATCCAATTGAGCTCGTGAATGGCGGCGGGGATCCAACCTGGGCAGAGAGCTTCACCAAGCTCCTGATATTCAACCAGACACAGTATAGTCGGGTGCTTCTCTTGGACTCCGACGCAACAGTTTTGCAGGTTCGTATGCGCACATCATTTGCTAGAACATGAATTGACGTTTTATGTACTTCACAGCCACCCGACGAACTGTTCCTTATGCCGTCCGCGCCAGTCGCCATGCCCCGCGCCTACTGGCTTGATCGCACAATGTCGGCGCAGCTTATCCTCGTAGAGCCCTCAGATTTCGAGTGGGCGAGGATCGAAGCGGGGATCGCAAACCACACTTCGAAAGAGTTTGACATGGAGATTGTCAATCAGCTCTACGCTGAGGACTGTATCGCGATTCCGCATCGAAGGTACGACCTTTTGACGGGAGAATTTAGAAATGCTCCTGACGACCACCGGAAATACCTCGGCTCTACAGAGGAGGTGTGGGACCCGGATAAGGTCTGGAACGAGGCGAGATATATCCACTTTTCAGACTGGCCATTCCCAAAGCCGTGGATCGATGGTGGAGACAAGGCAAGGTTGGACAGGATGCCGGAGTGCCGCAAGAAGCCAGGCTCGGAGGCGGAAGATTGTAGAGATCAGCAGTATTGGCTGCGGCTCTATCATGATTTCTCTCACAGGAGACTCGTAAGTCATTCAGACAATTCGTGTAGTCATGATGCTAACTTCCAGAGCAGAGAGTCTGTGGAAAGGCTTACGGATGAGCACTTCAGTCTACGTAGTGATGATGAATCGTGTAGTTCTTATACCCCCTATGAAAATCTGTATGACTATCTGCTTGCTGATTTGCCAGGTGTATCCTGATGACTTTGGAAAGGTTGATGGCTCCTCCCAGGATTATTTTGGAACAGCGTCACCACCAACTATCAGACAATGGCGAAAATTCTCCGAGTGGTAGGGACTCTGAGTGCACAACCATGATGCCATTACTTTGGTGCACTGGTTGAATCAGGATGGCCTGAGGTGAATTTAAGCATTGCCCACGGAGCCGCCAACCACTTACTGACTGCTGGATATCCATCCGCCAGCATAGGTACGCCGGGAATATCATCTGTTTCTTGTAACCTAAGCTCCGAATTATTCGGAATTGCTCTATGGACGTTTGAATGAATCCCGATGTCAGTGCACAGGTGCTGCTATATCGATGACCTTGGACTTGGGGGCTCGCGGGTAGTCCCGCAACCCAGTTTTGGTTGGCACGCACCCGCCCCTAGGCTGGTGAGCGCCCGCTCTTCGGTACCTCAGGACGCTCTTGGCATAAGTCATCCTCGAACTCCGAACGTCGATGAAGAGTACTCCGAGCGAAATTATGTTGGGATATTCTCTCACAACACCAACACCGGCTTCTGCCACTTGCACAGAAGAGATTTTCGAGCAAGGTCCCGTTGCGAGTAGAAATTTTTCAATGAACTCCACTTCTTCGGTGGCGTGGAAACGCACAAGAACGAGAAATTGGAGGCCGTTAAAACTTTGCGCAAATCGACTACGACCCCGACGCTAGCGGATTGATGGTTTTCAGCCCGTTCAATGCTCACCTGCTGCTTGCAAAAAGCGAATTGAAAAGTTTTGAGTTTGGCAAATTCGTGAAACCGGTCTGGCGAGGGGGGGGGTTATACTTTTTCGACTGCAGTGCTCTTTCCCGACTGAGGCAAATTGCGCTTTCTGTATACAGCAATGCCAAGAGCATGTGAGCAGGTCAGAAGCCTCCGCGCGAGCCAAAACCACCTGCCGCTAGTTTGATTTTATGTCTGGGTTCTATCCGTACAGAGACGTCGGAGATTTCGATGAAGCTGAGGTACAGCCCGCCGAAATTCGGACGGCGAACCTAAACTCAAGCTGGCGGCTCCACCCTCGTGCTTCACTTTTCAGTGCGAAGTGTAACTCCATCCTGCTCAATTCATGAACGAGTCTTGAATCTACGAGATGCACGACATTCTGCCAACACTACAGCAGCCAATCCCACCGTATAACATATGGCAATAAAACGACGGATCATTTTGTTTGCGATGGATTCAATTGGAATATACGATAGCGGCCCACTGAAGGACTGAGAACATTTCTTGCTACATCCCCGACATGCCCTCCACTTCGAACTTGAAGAGACTCCCGCAATACTCCGTAACTGTGTGGTATTCAACAGCTCCATACCAGATTAATAATGCAACTGTTAAGGCCGCTGACCCAAACTCTGCTGACGAGACATTGAGACAAGAAAGAAATGGATAAAGTCTTCGTCTAGCTCAGCGCCGGTCGAAAAGCACCACTCCATGCCACTAGGCCAATGTTAGCCTCACATCAAATCTTGAAGGTGCCTCCAAGAAACGACGTACTCTTTTCAATGTCCTTGTCAGTCATCTTCTTCTCTTTCTCTTGTCTCTTCTCTGTGCTGGCCTGAGACTCGGCGATTGATTCGATCTCAACGTAGGCGTTCTTGTCCTTATCGGATGATCTCCGGGAGAAGAAGGATGGCATCTTTGATTTCTTGCTTGGTGACTTTGAGGATTTCTTCTCGGACGCTTGGTAGGCGCCGACTGCTGCACCAGTGGTTGGGTCCCGAGGGAAGGAAGCAAAGCCGCCAGCCATGTAGCCTGATTGAGGAGCAGTCTTTGGGTCTGGAGCAAAAGTGCAGAGAGGAGCGGGCATTGATATGCTCTTTGTGATGGCCGTATGAATGGAGATGAAGTGCGAGATGAAATGCGAGATGAAGTGCGAGATGGTTGGTTCAAGTTGGAAGTCTGACTTGATAAACTTCTTGTAAGCTTGAAGCTTTGTAGATGAGGTTCGAGTGGCTGATGTGTGAATAAAGTTCCGAGCCAGGCAACAACAGACTCTTATATATTCAGCTTTCTTACTGCTGAGGCATCCATCTCGTGCGAGTTCTCCACTTGTCTCCACCCACATCAGCCTACCTCGTGAACTCCGACTGTGCCTTGCCGTGTCTGAATGACGCATATACTCTAGCGTGCTCCTTAATGCACGCAATCTACTACGCCAGAAGGCAACACCGCCATCTTGTTTGCGGATACTTTTTGATGGTTACGAGGGCCTGATGCGTCACACCATCCAGCTCTCGCTAATTGGCCAGCCGTCATCGTGACCTGTTGGTTGTGCCGTCTTAGGCCATTCGGAATTCATGTTGCCAAGCGTCTCGGTACTGGATTCGGAATTCCGAAAGGTGATCGATGTGGTCACCGCAGTTTAGACGGCAATGTAAGATTGCGAATTCAATCTCGACTACGCATAAGCGGATCTGTCGACAAGTAAATGGTAACGCGGCAATCGACGATGTCTGTGCAACCATGCACTTCTCACCACAGTTGTGGTTTCCGGTGAATCTGCTTCGAAGACGTCCACCGGTTGGTAAGCCAAGCACAGCCACGCGTACCTCGGGTGTCCATGACTGGACGCGTATCGCGACGACCATCATTCAGTGCAGCTCGTCGCTTAGAACTTCGAGTCACCGAAAGCTTCGTGGAATTTCTTCTTAACAGGTAATCAATTCCTTTCTGGGTAATGTTCTTCTATGGTCTTCTTCAACCACTACGCAAGCGAGCCGCGTACTTCCGTCTCACACTGTTCACACCGCAAATATCATCAGGTCTGACAACATCTATCATTGTACACTTTCGCACTTTCCGTCTCGCTTCATTCGATCTTCGTTATGTTCTCCTGATGGGTCTGCTCTGTCCCCTTGGCTGCCATTTCACTTGACTTCTCAGATACCTCAATGACGCCGCCGCTTTCTTCATGACCCATTCCACCGCCATTGGCGAACTCGATTTCCATTTGCTTCGCTGCTTCCTCCGCAAGGCGATGTCTCTCTTCTTCGCTGATACCATACCATTGGTGAGCGATGTGCGTGTCACCGAAGAGAGCGCCAATTTCTTCCAGCGTGCGGCCCTTCGTCTCTGGGAACAGGAAGTAAATCAGAACAATGTAAACAGCTGACGGGCAGATGAGCACAAGATAGAACTTCCACCCAATGGCATTGAGAGCCACTGGTGCACCGACGAGCGTGACCTCCGACGCGAGATAGAAGCCGGAAAGTCCGAATGCGACGCCCTGAGAGCGCAGGTGATTTGGGAAGATCTCTGCCAGGTAGACGTATTGCGTAGCGTCGATGAAGAAGCACCACCAGAAGATATACTAATCCTGCATTAGCGGACATCTCCAAGTCTGGGACCACAACACTTACGAAGAAAACGAAGAACACCGCAGCTCGCAGGCCAGCCGTGTTGTTAGTGCCGAGGAATGATGCTGTCAACGCACAGAGGCAAATGACACTGCTGATCACACCGACGGATCCGATAAGCATGAATGTTCTTCGTCCGAAACGGTCTATGAAAAATGCTGTCCAGGTGTTGCCAATGATTGTGAAGGTCGTCCAGCAGGCGTTCAAAAGCAGTGGGATGGACCCAGACAATCCCAAGCTTGCATAGATCAACACGCCTATATATGCAGTCAGCCTCAGCTCTTTGATGGGCTTTCAAACAAAGGCAGAAACTCACCATAATTCGTCATAACGAAGATACCAAGGAACTGATCTCCCCACATGAGCAGGAAGCCGACAAGCGCACGACGCCTGTTCGCTGGGGTTCGGAAGAGCTCGAATCGTCTACCCATAGACATCTGCTTGTCCATTTCATACTGCTGCTCGATCAAGTAGAATTCCTCCTTGGCTTTCATGTCGGTCTTGTCGTCGGGCGTGTGATGCAACCTTCGCACAATATCCCACGCCTCCTTTCTGCGACCCTGCTGGAGTAGCCAACGTGGCGAGAATGGGATGAGGCTGCTGCCAGCAAGCAGAACGCATGGGAAGAAGATTTGGAAAGCCAGAGGGAACCTCCACGAGAAGCTCGCGTGCGGCGAATCCGCTGGAAGAAAGTAGCACGCATACCCAAGCCAACCAGCCAAAGTGTATCCGAGCGCGTACCTATTGGAGAATGTCAGTTTCCGTCAAGAAACAGTCAGATTATGACGCACATAATGCCCGTAATTGAAACCATTGCACCTCTAGATTCGGGTGTCGAGACCTCTGACTGATACATTGGTACCACGCATGCCAAAACGCCTGCTCCATGACCGGCGATGAATCGACCGACCAAGAACATTGCCAAATCGACAGCGCCGCTACACAGTGCGCCTCCTATGATCAGCACTATGCTGCCCATCTGCATCGACCGTTTGCGGCCATACTTGTCGGCCGTGTACGCGTTTGTTAAGCATCCTGCGATTGCGCCTGCGGAATTGACGCCGTTTAGGGAGCCAATAATGTTGGTAGTGTGCGTATAACCAGGCTCGCCTGCAGTCGCGAGATTGAAGTAAGTGTAGAAGTTGGGCTGACCGACGGTTGAGCCGATGATAGCAAGACCGTACGCAGTCGCGATGGTGCCGACGGCCACGAAGATCACGACCCACAAGTTGTACTGGTTGACGACGAGTTTGTGCAGCATCTTGGCAATATGTCTGTGGCCCTCGCGGGCTCTCGTACTTTGTAGAGACTATGGAATTGGACGAGAAGAGAAGAAGGCGCTTCAATATCAAGAGCAGGTCACAGTATGAGAGGAAAGCGGTCAAAACGGGGGAAAGGAGAAAGGGGAGGTCACAACACGCGCCTCTTTTAAGAGCATTCGGCGCCCGTGAGCGCTACCGTCGTCTCACCCATATACCTACCACCAGCACTACCCCCATAGGCCATACAGGCTTCACACAATGAGGGGGAATCATCGCTGGACCCACTCCTGTACCCCGAGGTTAAAGAGATTTGCTGGAAATCATATCTCAAAAGTTGCATGAACCCTGCGATGTACGCCTCAATTTGCCCGAAGTCGCCAGGCTTGGCTGTTCTTTCTGACGCCTCATGGGACCGGGGGAAGCAGAGTGCGGTGCGCGACCCAATTCCATGACGTTTTTGGGCCGGCAGGGCGCGGGTTTCGCTCCGCAAGAATGGACGCGGAGAAAGTGGATACAGTACGTATCTGTGGAGAGACGATAGCTGGGGAAGCCCCATGGGCAGGAACGCTGTTGTGATTGATGACCGGTTTGTCGCCATGTTTCGGGGGGTGCATGGTGAGGCTCCACTCTTTTAACGATCCTATGGGGAAAGAGAGAAACTGGGGGATTTTGTGGGGGATTATGCGGGATTAACGAGATACGGAGACCGACGAATGAATCAGTTAATTACCGAAAACCGCCGGAGGCCAGAAGCCAACGAGTCTTTGGCGATTTTGGCGCGTCGTGACGACAAAATGAAGATAAGACGTGCTGGGTCGAAGAGAAAAAACAAAGCGTAGACCCCTAAATGAACAAGCTTTTGCCGAGAAGATGGAAAAGTACCTCCGTACCGTGTACTTCGGTACGGTTGAGTTGAGAAGCCGTACAGCTTCATCACGGAAGCAGTCATCCCGATTGCATTCACGTGCGACAATTCTACTTGTTCTCGGCTCATGGAAGATGCCTCGAAGCTCGGATTAAACGCGGGGTTTGTCTGTTTCAGAGATGAATTGGGGAATAATGGAATCAAAGCCTATAAATGCTGATGTATTCCTACATCTGCGCGGAGATCCTCCGTGGTCCCGTCGGCCCAACGAATAATGAATAAATATCAGTCCCCCATTTTTTAAGGTTAATAACCCGGTATGGAACGTGAACAGCGCGCTAAACAATGAATTCTATTTGCCGAGATCTTCGCTCAAAGCCGCATGCCTATGTACACATGTACCGAAGACTAGCTCGAATATGAGCACATTGTTGAGGTCAGGCGGACGTCTCGGACCGCGGCTGCATCCGTTCCATTCGGATGGCCGACGCCGACCACCACTGCCTTCTGTGCCCTCTCTGTATCTTGCCTGCCATACTCACAGGAGCATATTCTTGTTTGCAAATAAAATAATAAAATAGAAGAGAATCTTCTCCATCCATCAAAAAATACGCTACACATCATGAGGGATAGTACATCATAGTGGATACCATAGTCATCAAGTGACTACCGACATGGCCGAAAAGTCGCGACCGTTCAATGCCGGCCGAAATTAGCTCGGTGCGGAGCCGCACTTACGGGAACGGTCTTTGCATTAGCGGTTCGCTACACATGACCAAAAGAATCGTGTGAATGCATCTGTCTTGGGCGTGTACCCAAGTATCATCTTCCGCAATAACAGCTGTTCAAGACGAAGAGCATAGTCGCCCCTACGTATCGAGAACTATCACTGATGTTTTTAGAGTACTAAGCAAGGCATCCATGATATGCCATTCTACTAGAAGAATACGCATGTGGAACGGAAACCATGCTGGTATCTTCAACATGCTGGACGAGCAAACAGCGCCATGCTGATCTGCTAAAAAGAACACAAATGTAAAACATGGTCTGGCAATGGTGTGGGCAAGCGTATCTTGATTTCCGATGATCCCAATGCATATGGCGTAATGGTCTAGACTCTCCTGGTGTGTGAATATTGTGGTACGGCCTTCTTCGGTACATGCGGCTCGCGAAGATATGGCTGAGCAGAAGGTATTGTTCTTGGCATTTCTCGTCTAAATACTGTACTACCGCAGAAAGAAGCCCGAACAAGACCACTTTTGCATCAAAGGACCCACAGCGGGCTGATTGTTGGTAGATTGCCCAGAATGAGCCCTCCCCCTTTTCTTCGAAGCATCAATGGTGGGTTGCTGAGTAGTAGCCCTAATCTTCGAAGCGCAAGAAAGGTTGGGATTTAGCAGCTGAAGCCTGAGTGACAAGTGGACTGCGAGAGACGATAGTGGACTGAGAGATTCTGAGGGAAGTGCTCTGATGAGGTGGTTCGTGCTGTGAGAGTGCGAATTGTATGAGATTGAGCATTAACTAGATGTGAATTGATTGCATCAACAGATGGGCCGCTCAAATAGCACGACAAAGACACAAATAGGTCACCATCTAAGAACCCTGAATGATATGACCGATATCATGATACAAGGGCGAAGTTTCCTCTTCAACGCTAACGAGAGCAACTCTGAAAGGTCGATAAATTATATACTGGAGTTCGTTTATCTAAAACGCGCAGCTTCAGCATGTATAACTTATGTTAATTATCGAGGATATACATCCTCGTAGTTCTATATATTGCAGCCACGTCTCAACTATTTTGTCACCCACTGAGCGCGTAGACGCCTGACAACAATCTGTCTCTGGTACTTACACGGGAACCTCCTTCTTGCTGCCTTGACGCATCCAGTCCGTGGAGCACGCGATCCCGACTGACGCAGCGATCGCACGTAACTGGGCAATGTTGCGCTCAAACTCGGCCTTTGATGCGTTACCCTCTTGGGTGAGGTTCTATATCTTTATGGTAATGGCTCCAAGTTTTCAAACCATACAAGGGCATTGTCGCCGAGATGTTGCTTTAACACTACTAGCGACACGAGAAGCTTATCCTTAGGTGCTTCGATGGCCTTCGTCACCTTGGACAGCTTAAGTCTGAACAGGGCGGAGAACTCCTCCACATCTTCTTCCGGATGACCGTGAAAGACGGGAACTGGGATGTCATCTAGCGCCATTTCGACTGCGTCGTCGTTGTCGGAGTTCACTTCAGGAATTTCTGGGCGATTTTCGCTTTTCGGTTTTGGAAATTCCTCGAATGGTGATGACTCTCCGTTGCTCCCTTGACTCTGGTCACTTCGAAGAGGAGATGGTGTATGCAGGCTTCCTTTCTCTTCTTTGGCATACGACGAATGGTGAAAGCCGGATCGCCGAGGATTGACGGCTGCCACGCATTGTCCCATTCAGTACGATTCGGCAGCTTGGCAGAGATGTGGTGAAGATGTAAGACATCAAAGCCTCTTGGTGTCCATGCTCTTACGATGTCTCCAAGAATTTTCCGCGTCGACCGTGGTAAGCTCGCAGCCATGCGTTGCTCCAGCTCCTTGTACAACGCATCGAATGGGTCGTCTTGTGCCAGGAAGTTCTCAATCTCAGCATCCACAACAATAGGGGCCTAGATTTATTCCAGATTCTTGCGTTGTTATGATATCTGAAATATAAAGTGAGCGTCCAGTGTTCCTGCATCTCATCTTTGGTCTGACTGTAAGATACCATATTCAGGTCTTTGTGGCACAAGGTTTGCGCTTCCACAGAAAAAAAGATCTTGATATCTCAAGGCACGGTCGAGAGCAGAGCGTTTCAGTGCGCCAGCGTCAAACGGTGGTTCGGGGATGCGACCTGCTCCTGGTGGGGACAGCCTGCCCCGGTGTAGCTTGTGCTCTCAATCTCCGACATTCCGATAACTAAGGGGTAAATATAACTTTCGTCAATCTCGAGAGCTGAATTATATTGCGCCTGAATGTGGTCAGCCTGCGCGGAAGAAGTAAATTCCACACAGCCAATATGCAAAAGGTAATTCTTTCGACTGGCTCTGTTATGTATCTCGGGTCAATGTTACATGAATTCTTCTGTATCGTATCAAAATAAACCTATGGAGAGAGGCTTCAAACAATCTGGGGAGCGCTCCGAGTATGCCATGCCATCTTAGGGTGCCGGGGCACTGTGTATACCAATCATCACAATGTACGTAGGGGGTTTCCAAGGTTGCTCCAGCGGCTATCATCGTTCATGAGCCATCTCCAGCTGCTTGGGCTTCTCCTTTTCTCTTCTCAACTCGCGCTCCAGGCGCTCCCTCTCTTTACGCATCTGCTCGTATTCCTCTTCCTCGGAGTCGTAATAGTCGCTGTCCTGATCGCGTCTCCTGTCTTTATCCCTCTTATCCCTGCGATCATCTCGGTCTCTATCTCGTCTGTCATCCCTATCCTTCCTATCACGGTCTCGATCCCGGTCCCGATCCCTTTCGCGATCTTTATCGCGGTCTTTATCGCGGTCGCGGTTTTTGTCCTCGTCGCGATCGCTGTCGTGATGGCGGCGTTTGTGGTCCTTCTTCTCGCGTTCATCTTAAGAGTGGTTTAGTTCTCGCACAGAATGGAATGTTAGACGGAACACAACTCACCTCTGATCTGCCTCGTCTTATCCGCAAGCTTCTGAATCTCATCTCTCGTCAGCACCCGCAGTACAATCACACAGTCCATCCTTTCTTCATATCTTTCGCCTGCCTCGTCCAGCGCTTGTGGATTTACCCATCTGCGATCAATCTTTGTCCACTTCGCATCTTTTGGAATGCCTTCCTTCCTAGCCTTCTCCTCTTTCTTCGGATCCTTGAGCGGTGCAACGCCTTCCCTGATTGGGTTCGGATCCTCAGGAAACTTGGACGTGGGCCTCTTGAGGATGCTCTTGATTGGCGGCGACTCCTTCTCTTCCTTCGGAGGCTCGACAATGCGGACACGCGCCTCCTTCGCCGGAAGCGACGAGGAGCGTGAGCGTGCTGAAGGATATGTGTCTACTTCCGAGGGATCGGAGAAGTCGCGCGCTGAACCGAAAGTGGCGGGGACAACTTCCGAAGGCTCTTGCGTCAAGGCGTCACTGAAGACGCTGGGATCGCGTTGATTGTGGTAGTCTTCGCGACCTGGTTCGCGTTGATTGTGGTAATCCCCACGGACTGGTTCGGTGGTCATAATAGGGGCTGGAGGAGGAGCACGAGCATATGCCGCAGGAGGGGCCGTGGCAGGAGCCACAGGGGGATTAATAGTGCTCTCATCGTCACTAGTACGAGGGCGGTCCCGGCCTCTTTCCCTTTCTCTTTCGCGATCACGCTCGCGCTGACGCTCGTCCCGTTCACGGCGGCGACGTTCGCGGTCTGAGCCATCATCCTCGTGAGTGGGCTCGCGAGAGGGGTTTTGCAGAACTTGCAACTCTTGCTGCACGCGGCGACGGTAGTCTTCATCTGCGTCGACTTCTTCGGCACCCACTTTCGCATCGCGAGTTTCCCTTGGTGGCTCATCGCGTTCTCGGTCTTTGCGCTCTCGCTCCCTCTCCCTCTCTCGCTCGCGCTCTCGTTCTCGTTCTCTATCTCTTTCACGTTCACGCTCACGTTCTCGGTCACGCTCTCGGTCACGCTCTCGTTCGCGCTCACGAGGACGGTCTTCTTTATCATCAGAAATATCCGTCCTGGGCACTCGTCGTCTCCTCGCTTCCTCATCATCATATCTCCTGTCTCTTGGACGTTCTTCCACAGCCCTGCTCGCGCCGTCGTCATAACGTCTGTCCCTTGGTCTCTCTTCAACAGCTTTGTTCGCAGCATACGCCCCTGCTGCAGCGCCTGCAGCCGCAGTCATAGCTTGGCCAGAGACATAGCCATGCCGGTCTGGTGGTGGCATACCCTGGCTAGATATCGACCCATGTCGTTCTGTATCATCACGGAGTCTCCCATGATCATCAATATATGCTTCAGGCCTGTAACGGTCCCGGGCATACTCCTGTTCTGAGGGTTGGTAGGTGTGATGGCGTTTGGGATCATCCAGAACTTGTGCAGGGACGTAGTCTGTGATGCTTGATTGGCGTGCCGGCTCTAGCTGTAGCGGAGGTGCGTCGGAAGGATAGGCAAGACGCCTATCACGGGAGTCCTCTCTGGAAGATCCACCGTAGTCGACGCTCCCGCTGCGGATGCCAAAGCCACGAGTCTCGACCTCGCGGTCCGCGAATCGTCGCTCCACAGGGCGTGGCTCGCGATAGTTGTCGTATGTGTCGGCCTTATAGACTGGTTTCTGCTCTAGCCTCTGGTCTTGAGATAGTTGACGATGACCTCCAGCAAGTTCAGTTGGAGGCCGTGTGGATGATGGACGGAGAGGAACATCAAAAGTCGCAGCTCTGTCAACACCGAGATAAGGTGCGTTCCTTTCTCTTGAGGACGCTCTCGGCTCACGAACACTTCCTCCTCTGGCAATTGCTTCATTGACTCTGTCGAAGCCTCTGGTGCTCGGTGGTGGACCCATTTCTCTTGTCGAGCGGACCGGAGCTTGATAGGGTGTATCGGCCACCAAGCTGGTCGGTCTCTCCCTGCTGCGACCATCAACACTGCCGCGGCGTGGTCGCCAGCGTGGTTCGGTGTCCCGGAACATGCCAGCAGCATCCGTGTAACTGAAGTTGCTGTCGTCAATACGCTTTGCAGCAAGTCCAGTCAAATGGTATTCTCGATCACGATCTCTCGGCTCTCTCGGCTCTCTCGGCTCTCTAGGCTCTCTAGGCTCTCTCGGTTGTTCCCGTCTTTCACGCTGGCGATCACTATTTGACCAGCTGTCGAAGTTGCGTGTATGCGGGTCAGCAGGTGTAGCATGACCCGTATCATCTACGCTATATAGTCTCTTGTGCTCCCGCTTTGGCTGTGAGCCTGAGACACTGGATGTGACATAGGCCGGCTCGCGATCAAAATGTCTGCTCAGCGGGCTGGAGGGGCGTTCGGACCGCTGAGCCTGGTGTGTGATTACAGGACGAGCCGACTCGGTCAATGTTGAACGCCTCCGCGGACCACCAGCATATGCTCCAGAATATGCACTGCTTCGCGACGAATGCGTAGCATGCGAAGGCGTCACATAGGTCTCTGTAGATAGGGGAACAACCCCTCCAGTGTTGGGCAACTTCTCGCCACTCGTCCGTGGCGAAACACCATATGGATCTCTTGACCGGGAGCCATCATAGTATGAATCGTACGCACTTGATGAAGTAACCTTGCCCGTGGACGCTCTTTCAGGAACGACGAGGCGACGTCCACCGGGGGATAGAGGTCGGTAGTAGGTTCGGTCAGACATGGTGGATTCTTTCGAGGGTGAAATGGATCTCTTTGTTGGTGACTTAGGCCTGCGAGCCGAGACGATGATGGATTTTGGTGCAGAGTTCCGTCTAGGAAATTCGATATGAGAAAAGACTCGACGTTTGGTGGTAGGCTCAAAGGCCTCCTGCGGAGGATAGATCAGCACTTTGGCGCTCATAGTGGATTTTCCCGTGGTGTTGACCATTGCGGAATTTGGTGACGATCACAGGAATGGGTCTGCTTAAGTATCGCTGGGGGATGTGTTTTGCCATAAACATTTACAGAGCAGACTTACAGTAAGATGGTCCCTTCAGCAACACGAGTGGATAGTTGCTGAGCTGTCCTGATTCCCTTGTATCGCGTCGCAGAGGGGCAACGCCTGCGGCTGCTGGTGGCCGTTGCGTGTGGTCTGATGCTTGTAACAGTGACTTGATGCCCGACGCGAGCTGGTTGGCAGGCAGCCCGTTGCTGGGATGCAGTGAAAGAACCGTGTGAAGATTTGAATGCGTTGGCTAGGAAGCTGGAAATGGCGGCGGTAACGGTGTGTTGTGCAGGGAAGGCTTGTTCGAAGTGGTGAGTTGCGTCTTGCAGAAAGGCATGCGTGCGAGTATGCGGCGTGGGGAGGCGGAGGCAGGGTGATACGCTTAACAAAGAGGTGTTAAGGGTCCGCAGCGCATGTGCATTACGCAGACTAGAGAGAAGAAGTGCGGTGACAGAGGTTAAGATAGTGAGCGGAGGTGTGGTTGGGTTTAGGACTGGTCAGGCCGCGGCCGGTGAAGATGTCATTTTCAAGGTGCAAGCAAGGATGGAAGGTCAGGGATGTCGTTAGAAAGGGCAGCATTTCTCTGCGGCTCTGCTATCAACATCTCTTGAAGATGGAAATTAACTGCTACATTTCTTGACGTCCCTGGGACCCTCCCCCGCAGCTTCTAGACAAAACTGAGGCCTTCTAGCGTGCCGCATTTCACAGCTAACTGCGACGCCGTTGCTTGACGTTGCCACACACAGCGAGAGCTCGTGCCCCTTCCAATTCCACCGACGTCATGCGCCGCACGAGTCACCCACGACCTCGAAAGTGAGGCAAGCACTCCCATCGTTACACCTCCAGCTCCCCGCGTGCGATCGTCTTCCTCGGCACGTATTATATGCATCTCACCGAGCGTCTTTGAAATCAGGCTACCAACACTTTGTTTGTATCCTCGTTGACCGAGCGGACCTCTCATGCTACGTGTACCTACCTATTCGTCCGCATTGCCGCCTTGACCAGTGGGTGCCAACGGGGCTCGTTCCGAGAGCATCACCACTCTATGTTGTGCCGTAGTTGTCTGGACACTTAGACAGCACTCCCAACGCCCAGTTGGGCATTGACTCGAGTGTACGGAAGCACGAGGGTGCCACTACGATGAACGCTTCCGAGCCATTGTGGTGGGCCTAGGCAGGCTTGGAGCACGACCAACCGTTGCGATGACAGGTGTCGGAGCAGCTTGGTGTAAGCTGAGTTGCTTCGCATCTCTTACCAAAGACTCGGATCCTGTACGCTGTTTCGCTATTTCAAACGCTCATGTGTGACAAGGCTGCCTTACTGTCCCGTACAAACCAGGTTGGTGGGATGATGGGAATCCCATTAATCCGGTCTGCTCATTTAGCAGTGTACGTTCATGGGCTCCACAGGCACTATTGTCCTGCAAAACGCTGGAACAGCTCAGACTTTTCCTTTTTTCTGTGTTCCCCGCATTTCAATGCGCATTTCCATTCCATCCAGCGACTCTATACGGATCGCCCTCTGTATGCATGCCATGTCAAGGTCAGGGGCACTAGCTTGGGCTTTAATCGGAGGTGTTCGCCCCTCAAATCTGCATGAAAGAAGCAGCCTCGGGAGGAGATATAAGGATACTCCTTCTTCACCTGCATTTCAATCCGTCTTACAGCACGAAGTGCTTCTGGTTGAGGTTTATCATTTCCATTTCTCTCTTAATCTCCTCTGAAGCCTCACTCGACAATCACATGCAACTAAATCCTACTGCAGTCCATAGCTCCGCAACCAGCAAACATTTCTTGCATTCTTCGCGTGATTCCGGTTTTCGATACCCAACATCCTAGCACTCTTATCGCTGAATTCAGATCGTAAGGCTCAACGACTCGTCGACTTCTGGAATCGCCGACTTGTGGAACCATCATTCTCAGAGCAAAGCACGACATCCGACCAACGCCCCTGTTTTGTACCCGAACTTTATCTGCACTGCTTTTATCTTCGAACCGATTCGACTGGAGAATAGATCCAGCCAAAACTGATGGGTGCACTCATTTGTGGTTCAAACCACCGGCAAGCAGTACACTCTGACCTGTCATGTATCCCGTTGTACAGAACATGACAACCACATTCGCGCACTCCTCAGGCGTTCCGAGCCTGCCGAGCGGGATATCTGGGGAATGCTTCGGCACGTCGCTACTCGACGGAAACATCCCTGTGTCGCCGATCATCTATACGCTGGCAGTCAGTAGTCATAACGATGGAAACGGCAACGGCAATGAAACTCTTTTCAACTGTTGAATATGGATAAGAGTTACTCACCGCAGGTGACACGTCATTTACTGTGATGTTGTGCTCTGCTAGCCTCGTCGAGAGGTTCTTCATCATGCCTGTCATCCCGCCTTTTGTCGCTGCGTAGTCTAGCACGCAATTCAGGCGTTAGTACCCGATCAACTCTGGTTATCCTCCTTCTATGCCACAGGGGAACTGAGACCGCTTACGTGCACCGTTTACACCAGCTCCATAACCAGCAATACTACTGACGAATACTGTCACCCGTCAAGTTAAGGACACGCATAGAGAACAAACAGAACTCACTGATTCTCCCCCACCGTTGCTCCTTCATCGCAGGTACAACACCCTTCGTCAGCAGAAACGTCGCTCTCAAGTTCACCCCCATCACCGCCTCCCAGTCCTCCAACTCGATATCCACAATGTCCTTCTTGAAGCGCGAGATCCCCGCATTGCTCACGAAGATGTCAACCGGCCTCCCATGCCGTTTTCTCACATCCTCCAGTAACGTCTGGCACGCCTCTACAGACCCAAGATCCGCCTGGTGCGTGGTGATTCGCAGAAAGCGATCCGAGTCCGGGTGCACGTGTGTGTCGTAGTCCTTCTTTAGCTGAGCGACGAGTTCCTCCATGGACAAGGAATTGCTGGAATAGTGCAGTGCGAGGTCGCAGTCCTTGAGCAGGAGAGCTTTTGCACATCCGCCGCCAATGCTACGAGAGACAGATCAGATTATGTGTCTATTCGGAGAACATTACAACAGGGCGGTAAGATCTAAGCAAACTATGAATTGACAGAGAGACTACGGACCCGCCAGACGCTCCGGTTATGAAAGCCAATTTGCCCTTGATGTCATTTTGCACTAGAGCCATGGTGGAGGTGCTTTATGCTAGTATGCTACTCCGGATGATTGCACTATGGAATGATCCTTTGAGATTAACCGCTGATATTGAGACGACAGGGAGAAGGGATTAATGTTTAAAAATGAATTGTGCGAATTGAACATTTTCCATTCGCCATGGACTTTTTTTTAAACATAGTTCTTAGTCACGTTACACCCCGTCCGATGACGGGCACATGCGGGGGAAGTAGGGTAGTCGTCGGCAAGCCGTATCAATGTCCACCGGAAGCGGAGAAAGAGTCTCCATTTGATATACAAGGCGATGATAGGGAGTACACGTGTAGGAGAGGGGGGACATGTCTTGAGAAGGCTCCATACAGTGCCAGGTGGGCGGAGGATGCTTCGGGTACAAGAAAGTAGAACATGTTAATGAAAGTTACATGTACATGGACTCCATACACTCATGACTGTATCTAATACCCCATTCAGCGGAAAATGGTCTCCTGGAGGTTTTGCGCCATTCATTTTGCCTTGAACAATCACTGCGGCAGTTGGACGCAGAGACTAGTGCAGCTTGTGCTGAGTATGGCCTCGGCTGGATGGTGATAAAGTAACAATACGGAGACTCATCATAGTAAGGTATGTACCTTATTCTTCAACTACATTGATTTCACCAATGGCTACGTCATACTCATTAAGTACCTATACCTCTTCTCCTTTGAGAGAAGCACACGACTGTTCGTCCCATCCGTATGCACATCACACATGCAATCCCTTTCAATTTTTTGGAGATAAACCCAACCCAGTCCAGAAGGAGCGTATGTTTCGCCTCTCCCTCAAAGCCCACAAACGACTTGAATGCCAGCCGCCTATCAAAACAACCAGATCCGCTACTCCAATGCAAACCTATGCCAAAACCATATGCAAGTCTGAAGGCGTAAAGTCGTCATCTCCTCAAGACCATCATCTCCTCGAGACCGTCTTCCCTCCGCAATCCGGGATCTGTACACCGGCTTTAACGTTGCGGTTGACGTCCATGAGGCCCCACTTGTCCTCCCAATTCTGGCCCTTGCTGGGCGTATTGTAAATGACCTTCCAGGGCTCGTCGAAAGCCTCGAACCTGTGATTAGATCGTTAGCTCCGTCCTCCTTGTTGAAATTCATTGCCGAGGCCACTCACCAGAAGTAGTCTGTGCCATTGGCCAGACTCTGACACACCCACTCGCTCATAAACTCATTCAGCTCAGAGATACCCGCCACACTCCCAGCCGTCTTAGTCGGGCATACCGGCACCGTCGTACCACAGTCATTGCCGCCTCCACTTGGCCAGCCGACTTCGCTGATGATGTTCTTCTTGTCGCTCGCGACGGCAACGTCATTCTCCTGCCAGAAGGACCATGTCCAAGCAGCTGCCTGGTCGGCCGGCGTGCCGGCGAAAAAGGGATGAACGTTCGCCATCACGACGTCGACTTCGCTGGCAAGCTGAGCGTTCCAGTTACTACCCAGGTCGGACGTCGCGACAGGAAGGTCGATCTTCTTTTCCGTCAGGTTCTGCTTCACCCCTGTCAAGATTGTGCCCAGCTGTGCTGCAGTGAGGTCCTTTCGGAACAGGACTTCGTTTCCGACGGCCACACCAACGAATGGGTCGGCACCGTACGTGTCGAGGAGCGAGTACATGTCGCTGAGCTGACGGTCATTGGTGGTGTCGTTGTTACCAAGCCAAACTCCGAGCCAGACCTTCATGTCGGTCAACTGCAATTGTTGAATCGAGTGGATGACCATTGCTGTTTGATTGCAGTCCGTTCCGTACAACCTTAGGGTGTTGGTAAGCTGGCTCAATACCGCCATATCTCTCGTGATGTTGTTCTGGGACGGAGGATTCGTCAAGCAAGCCGGGTATTGAGTGTTGATCGGGGTATAGTCGATGCCCGGGAAGACGCGATGCAGGTCCTTGTTGTTCATCAGAGCCTGGATCTCCGGTGAGTTCTTGTTCAGGTCGCCTTTGCTATCGTCTTGTGCTGCGGTCATACCGCCTCCAGTTTTGCTATCAGCTTGCGATGATCCTGAGCCATTGTTTGATGAGCTCTTTCGCGATCCCAAAACTCCACCCACGACACCTCCGACAATCGCACAAATGATCACTACAACAACGATAGAACCAATAATCCATCTCATTTTCTTTCGGCCTTTGGTCTGAGAAGCCAGCCATTCACTGTCTAGCTCCTTCGGAGCGCCGCCATCGAAGGGGTTTCCACCGATGCTGCTAGCAGCGACATTGCCGCCACTCCCGCCAGCACCACCGGGAACAGGCGTGTATGAACCGCTACCATCTCTGCTGCCAGGATTGCCAAATATGCCATTTCCAGACGGCTGTGCTGTCGCGGTCCCCGCTGCAAGAGCTCCGGCACCGGCAGCAGCTGCTGCGGCGGGGACCGCGGCAGCGTTGAGACTGGAATGCGAATGGCTATCTCGGCCCAGTGGAAGCAGACTCTTCCTCTTTGGGTGCTGGGGCGCATACTCGAGGCCATCGTCACCGTCATCAGCAATTGCGTTCGGGTCGATATCGTTGAATCCAACCGGCGGTGCCCTTCCCATCTGGTGGGCGTCGTAGGGATTATCGTACCATGACTGCCGCTGGTAAGGACCTGGTGGTATATTGCTGTAGTTGTTCATTTGCCTTGCATCGGGCGGCATGTCGTTGGGGTTGAGAGTTGGGCCGGAGTAGTTTGAGTGAGGTGTCATTTGCCCTGGAGCGTATCCTGTGGCGGCCAGAGGTAAGACTGACGACGATGAACCTTGTGGGTAAATTGGATGTCTGCCTCCGAATCCTGGCCCGGCCTCCATATGCGGAGTACCCTCCTCTCCGTGGAATGGATCGTTCAAAGGTGAAGGCCCGCGATACAGGTTATCGACGTCTCGTAATGCCTGGACGCCGCTCTCCCGTTCATTGTGATCAGCGACACCGTATGCAACGCCCGCAATCCCACCTCCCACCGCAGCAGGTCCGAGGTTGTCATGACCTGGAGTGGTGTAAGATCCTCGACCTTGGTGGCCATGCTCAGCAACGGGTCCTGGCGCGTATGGCGCGTATCCTGGCTCTTGAGGAGGAGAAACAGATCTGTGCGATACTGGGTGTCCTTGAGATATTATTGACCTTGGAGGAGATACTCGTTGAGGTGACGGAGGAGATGGCACGCTATACTGCCTCTCGCTTTGCATCTGACCGTAGGAGCTCGAAGGATGTGCGGCGGGGTGGTTTCGGTGCGCTGGAGGTGGGGGCGGAGTTTCGAATCGTTGATATTGCTCATCTGGCTCATAAGAGACTCCTGCTCTGATGTTAGTAAGGCTTGAATTTAAATGAGAGACCACTGTGCCCCGCAAGGTTGGAGCTTGGAGTTGATATTCACTTACTGTGAGACTGTTGATCAGGATGATCACTATACGGGCCACTGGGAGGTGTAGCCATTGTGACGGCGAGGTATAAGGCGCAGAAGCGACGGTATGGTTGATGGTGAATTCAGACAGTCAGAATAGCGATTCTCCTGGAGTCGTGAAACGACACGAGGCTTTTCAGCCCTCGTGTCTTCGAAGGATCCGCGGCTGATGTGTCCGGCACCAAAACGAGATCGGCGTTTCGAAATATTGTACAGCGAAAGTCGTTCAAGCGGAGCAGAAGCAGAAGTGTTTGTATGAGTATGCGGATTAGGACGTCATAAAGCGAGTGACAGCTGCAACGAGCGTTGGAGTAGTCGGCGTGTACGGAGGAGAGAGGACGAGGCTGGGCAAAGTTGATGTGGTGGTGGGCTTGCGCCTCTCCAATAATATGGAAGTCGGCGCTAGCAGGTGCATGTGGCCGCAGCAACCCAGTGGACCCCTGTCGCAGCGTTTACAAGTAACGTTAGCCCAAGAAACGTGCGGCTCGCTGACTGTCCGGTATCATTACGTTTCAGGTCGATTATGCGTATAGTGCGTAAATAATAAGGCTTTGATTGGCTTAATTTCTGGTGATTCTACTCGCTAACCCATCTTGCAGTTAAATACTGTTCTTACAAGGATTAAAACCCCTGCTCACACCACATCGTGTAGTACCTAAAATAGGTAGATCCCGACCCCGGATTCACCGCTAGGTATTACTAGATGTTTGAGGCCATACGAAACTCTCAACAAAAGATGATTCTATGTTGGCAAGTAAAATACTTGGAGAATGACGGAATCAGCTCTTGTGAAATGCTACAATCGTCACCGGGTCGCTATCTTAGTTTCAACGACCAACCATGTGCCAGCCTCCCAATTGACGAATCACCGCCATCTCTCCACGTTTCCAGCTTCCAAGTTTCCCACCCGCATGAACTTCAACTCCGCAACAACGTCATTCCAACTTCCCCCTCAGATCGTCGACCGTTTCAAACCTGCATATTCAGCACTCTTCGAGAATCAATTTCTAGGATGGGCTGAGTGGCGATGGTAAAACGGGAAATGGTACGAATCAATATTTGGTGCATGTCAGCGTTCCCTACAGGCCCACACACACGGACTAACGGATTTGGAAGTTGGGACAGAGTTTGAGACAGCTATTAGGGTCTTTGTGCCATTCACAGTAACCAGAAGATCATCATTTTAAAAAGGTATAGACGATAAGTCCAATGAGAAAGCCATGGTTTAAAGGCCAATTACTTATAATAATGCGAGGAGATCGTCTGGCCCAACTGGAAATGGAAACAATGCGTAGGAGTTCAACCGCGATTTACTCCGTACGAGAGTGGAGAACAACGTGAGGCTCTAGATCGCTTATCTAATGGAAATGCAGACACTATGGGAAGCCTTCTCTGCATGCGGGAGAGATATTTGCGATTCACGAATGCCTCTACTGCGCGTTTGTACTGAAAGTGCGCATACTACGTACCGTCGAGATCCGCACTCTGCTCCACCTTCGACCAAGGGAGGGACGTCTCAATGGCTAGTAGCGACTTGGCTGCCGATTATCGTTACTCCTAGGTCCCACAGATCCATCGCTTATTCATTCGTGGGCGCCAATTGGGAATGCGCGGGTCCCCGGCGTTGCGGTGGATGCGATTTGTGTGAACTGCATATTTCCATATTCAATCGCGCACATTGTCTTAGTAAAGAAAGATTTATGGAAGCCACCTAATTGAATTGCCCTACTTTTAATCTACCCGGGTATCACAAGAGTCCACCTGATCAAGCAGAAGCGCCCGCAATGAATCCTGCCGTCTGCTTTTATATAGCTCGCGAAAGGAAACATTCGTGATGGCCAAGCTATTAAACCTCGACCTAAAAGAAGCCGTTAAACCCCGACATTCATAAAACAGAACTTGCAAAAAAAGAGTAGAAGAAGTCTATCCCTTTTTTAATGTACTAATCTCGTAATCCATGAGCCAGAAAAATCCTGTAAGGACAGCTCGGTAATCTTTGCATGTCGATGGTATGAAGCAAAAGCAGAAAGAAGAAGAGATTGATGTAACCTTCCCGAGCTGCAAAAAGCCCTGCCCATAGAAACGCTCGTTTAAAGTGCAATCGAGATCTAGACGGGGGTTAATGCGATGGAGACGGTCGTCCGGAAAGGGGAACGAGCCATCGCGCCATGGGCCGTCGACGGTTGAACGGTCGACTTTGAACGTTTGAAGCGACGCAGAAAATCCCCTTCCACAACCTCAACCGCAAGCGAAAAGAGAAACAACCCCATCGTGCACTTCCTAAAAAGATCCCCGCTCCCGGCACGAACGGCAATAGCCTTCTCCGTTCCTTGCAGGGACCCAAGTCACCAAGCCAGGCCCCATGTCTTGACAACGGTGGCACCGCACCCACCGAGGATCATCCTTTCCGAAACAAGCACCACCCCTTCCCCATCACCACCCTGAAACACATGGCTCTGGGTATGCCGTAGGCAAAAATCGCTGCTTCGCTTCGCGCGGTAGCTCGTCGCTCGTTTAGACGTCGCTACCCAACCGCACCCCGCTCCGTCTCGCGCGTATAAAGGAGAGGGGCATAGCAGCGCCGATTTACGGGCTACCCTCCCTTCCCTTCGTCTTCTTGCTGCGCTCCAGCCACTTGCGCTTGCCAACGCGGGTCTCAAAGTGTGGCGCGACATTTGCGACATCTTGTCCTGCGGCAACCATTGTTGAGCGCATCTTGTTGCGGTAGGCATCGACTGTAGGACAACTCGTTAGCCATGGCAATTCCCTCATCGTGTTCTCACAATGGAGACGACAAGGAAAAAGGGAGCAAACTTACGTGACCGCTGCAGGAACAACGTCCTTCCACTGAACACCCTGCTCTGACTCCAGCTCATTCTGTATCCCAGGTCGTTCAACACAACCTCCTTCTTTCTCTTTCCCCGACTCATCTTGGGGAGAGGCACCTTAGATTCGCTGCCATCCATCATCTGGACGGGTACATGCGTCTTCACTCTCTCGCCGTCATCTCCAGTCACACCTCGCGCAACGTCCTCGTCCTCGGCGTCTTCGGGCCACCTTCCTTGCGGTCCAGGGTTTTCCGTGTCCTGCATCTCAGTCGCAAACCAACTGCGCGGATAGACACTGTTGTTCTTGCGGTAAGAGTCAGGCATCTCGGCCATGCGGACTTGATCCAGCATCACGCGGACGCGGACACGGGTGCCACGCTGGGAGTCGTCCACGAGGATGAACTTACGACGCTTAGCCTCTGGAAGGTCGCCAAAGAGTGCCGTTGTCGTCTCGGCATCATCTTCGTCGTCGCCGCCCTTGCGGTTCGGGAGAGAAGAGGTCGCTACGGCATGAGGGGCAGCGCCGTGGCTACCTGATTGATCCATGGGATCGTGAGTTGGTGGCAGAGACGGAACCATATTTGCGCTGGGTGGAGCTGGATAGTTCGGATAGAAGTTGTGGGCTTGACGGACGTCTCCACTGGGAGCCTGGCCATGAGAGTTGCCGTTAGGCGGCGGATGATGGTGGGTGTGGGAATTTGGATCATAGTCGGCGCCACCTAGAGTGAGAGGTGACAAATTAGCTTTCATGTTGCAGCACGTTGCACAGAACAAGTGAGGAGGAAGGGGGACGTGTGTGTGGGATTCTCGATGCCATTGTGCTTTTGCCCGTCTGCCGATTTATGTGACTGTCCAAATGCAATTGGCTGGATGATCCCAAATGCCTCAACAATCGCGCGAGGGACGGGATCTTTACAGAAGTGTGTCCGAAAGGGTGTGATGGTAATGTACATGCCGAGGACAAAGGTTGGTATGTGAGAAGAAGTAGAAAATAGACACATGACTAGGGGAAGGCCCTCCCAATCCAAATTACTCCATCATTCCGTAAAAATCAATTATCATGGGGACCATTTCAAAGACTATAGAGCAGAACGGACAGGCAAGTGCATCGATTTACATCGGGTGATGAAACATACCGCTGACGTCTTGTTCGCTTGCAGACTGAGGTCCCGACTGGTGATGATGATGCAATTGCTGTGGCCCTCCGATTCCCAAACCTGGTGCTTGTCTTGGTGCTCCCGGAGTTGGAATACCCGCAGACTGCGGTCCAACGCCCGGTGCTGCAGGACCACCTGGACCTGCCATGTGTGGTGGACCGTGCTGCTGCGCCTGCACCGCTTTCCTGTTGCTGATCTTTGCCATCCTTCTGACACGGCGACTTCGCAACCGCGGGTCTTGGTTGCTATTTCTCCAGCTATCAACCGCTCGCTGAATGAGACCGCGCTTGCCGCGAAGGCAAGGGTTTAGTTGCGCCAAGGCCCAACCAACCGTGTTGCACTCGGTCTCGTAATGCAGGCGATTGCCTTTGTACTGCTCCTTTGAGCAGCAAGCTCGCGGATAGACGCAATTCTCCGACTTGAACTCTTGCGAAAGAGTGTTGACGTCGATGGATTCAACATCGCAGCGGATGGTATATTCCATCTTGACTCGATCTCTCGAGTACTCGAAAGCTATCCACTGGACACCATTCTGGTCCTGTCTGACAACTAGTGGCGTAGTCGCAGGAATCGGGCCTGGCGCTGCATTTGGATTGACACTCGTTCCTGACTGTGGGCCCTGATGAATGCTCGAAGCGCTTCCGGGAGGTCCAGTAGGCGTTCCCGCTACCGGGCTCATCCCGGTGCCCTGTCGCTGAAGCTGCGCTCCTGGCAGTTTCGAACCTGGACTTCCAGTCAAAGCTGGAGTGACTGGATGAGACGTATGGTACGACTGAGGCTGTCCAGGTGCCTGGGACATGAAATTGGTCGTCAATGGCGTAGGCTGTTGTGGTCCCGGGTGCTGCGAGTACGGAGACTGTTGCTGAACCTGGTATGGCTGCGGATAGTACATTGGTTGGCTGTACAGAGGCCTGCCATGCTGGTCATGCTGAGGGGATTGAACAGAAGCCGGAGAAGCAGACTGCGGGGTATGGTAGATTGGGGCAGGGTATTGCCGATTCATCGTTGCGGTTGCCATGAGCTCTGGGTTTTCTGATTTACCTGTTAGGACGTTCTTCGTCCCAGATCCAGTGTCCTCGGCAGTATTTCCGAGTGTACGGAGCTGCGGGTCTAGACACTGCTGGTCGTCGCCTGAAGTCGGAAACTGACCTGATGATGAATAGCTGCCTGCGGCGCTGTTCGTACTATAGGGACTTGGATGCGCCCCAGTAAAGTACGGTATTTCTTGCTGAGGCTGTCCGGGAGCTCCAGGAATAGCCGCGTACGGACTCTGGTGGTGCTGCGGAGGCTGCTGAGGTGGTAAACCGTGAGGGGCTGTATGCGGCGACGCGTACTGACCAGGTGGATGATGCTGCGCCGATGATTGATGCGGTGAATCAGGGTGGTGCGACTGTACTACGCCAGGTCGTGAATGCTGAAGGTGCTGTGGAGGTGGCAGGCCTTGTTGAACTGAATGGGGGTGATGCTGGAGGAAGAAAATAAAATGTTAGCTAACTGTTCCTTCCGTAGATCCTCGCGTCGAAGTGTTGATGTTGTTGTTGTTTCCTCAAGGCGCGCAAGTGCAAGGGTGAGCGAGCGTGGTTATCCTGATTCGGCGACAAACAGAATGGCGGGGTGGCGTGAGATTTTGTGGAAACGCACACTGTCTAAAATAAGACAAGGCGGCCCAACAGTTGTGAAATGCCCAAGTCGAGCAGATCACAGACACATCCAGGTAGGCCTCGGCGACAGCAGTGAAAGAGTAATGGAGCAAGCCTTTGGTGATGGCTCTGGGACAAGGGCTAGGTTATGCGAAACTGGCGACAGAAGAGGGGAATAAGGTAGCGATACCAGTGCGGAAGTATAAGTAAGAAGACAAGGGTTCACGGACCACCGCGAATGCTTATAGAAGGATGAAATGAAGTTTAATGCAAGACGTAGAGGGTTAAGCGGATGTTAGAAAGAAAGATGTTCAAGGCTGAAGCATCGACTGGTCCGCGAGGCGTGGTTGCGCCCGCAGGCTGTCAGATGCGGTTACAAAGCATGGGACCGTTGTGCGGAAGGAAATGGCAGGGAAGCTTGAAGAGTGCGTGGAAGGCGCCAGGGCAGGAAGGCTTGCTCAGCGGGTAGGGAAAATAGTTGAAACCAGGAGCTTGGCGAAAAAGGGCATACCATGTAGTCAGAGGCCCGAGTGAGCTGGGGTAGTCTGAGCGACTGTAGCCGGGTTGAGGCGGCGGCCGACTGAATCGTGAGCGATGGAAAGAGGGTGGTAATAGGAAAGAGGCAGCAGTAGCGCGTGTAGGCGACGCATGCAAATGCAAAAAAGAATAGTGATGGTGAGGGGAGTTAAGGGTGCAATGCTTGAGGCTGCCCGGCCAGATGGTCGCTGTAGCTTGGTGTCCCGAGTGCGCTGAGGGTCGTTGGATTCTGCTGTCGCGCTCCGCTCACTTGCTTGCACTCGCTGCTGGGCCTGCGCTTGTTTTGCTGTGCGTTGCACGTAGTCCAACGGTCGGCGGCGGGGGGATGCAAGATGGCAAGTAAGAAGCAGGGAGGCACTCACAAGATCGTCCGCCACAGGAGCCGGCCCTTCCTTATACCCAGGAGACTTGGCCCCATTCTGAGGCGAGGACTGCGACATTATTATGAATAGGTGAGAGCTTGCCTCCGGGTCTTTGGCGAGGTCGTCTTGAGGTGTCGGGGGTTGCAGGGACTTGAGCAGGCGAGGCAAGCTAGGCTCAACTCAACGGCCGTGCGTCTGCGATGGGTGATGTGGTGAGGATGGCCCAGTGGAGCGTTAAAGGGCCGCTGTTCCTTGATCCTCGTAAGAAACTTGCGCGAACAAATGGAGGATGGCGGCGCGGGGTGGGAAAGGATTAAGGGTTTGGGGTTGCGAATGCTGGTGAATATGCGGACAATGCCTGCGAGGATGAAAGAGCTGGAACAACGGCCGGCAGGCCAGCAATAATATCGCGGCAGCGCGCTCACTGGACGCAGGACAGCGCGCGAGTATCAAGCTGAAGAGCTTCGACCCGCTCTGGAATAAACTCAAAACACGCCAACGCTCGCCGCTGACAGCCTCTGTTCCCTGTCGCCGTGCGAGTGCTAGCTGTATGTGGAGCTGGGCCCGCCCTTGGCCTCAACGCCCTACTGGCCAACGCTCTTTTCAGCGGCCCTTGTCGTGTCAGGCATGCGGCCTGCGCATGCAAGCCCCGCCGACGTTGACCTGTCTGCTGTGCGAATCCTTGCCGGGCGAGGGTGATGGGGGGATGAATGGGCTCGCTTGCTCACCTGTCTGTTGGCACTGTTGCGTGCTTCTGCGATGCCTGTTAGGCCCTGGGTGCTAGCCTGCCCTTCGGCCGCGGCAGCAGTGCGCGTTGGATGGACGCCGGCGGACAAGGGCTCCCCGCTTACGGCAGATGCAGCGAGGGTTTGGCGGTGGCCGCTGCGTGCAAGACCGTTGTGTCGAGGCGAGATTGTTTGGCTCGCGGAGGGTGTGTACGTACCGGGGTGCCGCGTGGCAGCCGGCTTCGCGCCGACGGGGTGGTCAATGGGAGCGCGACGAGACTCAGGCGCAGAGCAGAGGCGAGCGGTGGTTGATGCACGGCAGTGATGCTCTGCGAGACTCGAGCGAGAGGTTGTTTGCGCTGGCGGATCAGCGAAGGGGAGAGGATTACAATTACAGGGCCGAACACGAATAATAGCCGCGAGTCCCGTGACCGGCGCTGCAGCCTTAGGATGATTCTCGGAAGCCGTCTCCCTCCACTCGTCGCCACGCCCAACGCCGTCGCGATTAGAAATTTTCCAGCTGGCCCCACCCTTTCTGCCCTCGTCGCTGGAGCGCTACGTACCAAGTGCGCTCTCTTGCCTCGCCGGCAAAGCGTCAGAAGTGTGCTGCTTAACGAGCTTCTTCCTTCAGCTCTAGCGCTGTGCGACGCGCCAGCGCCGTTGGATCACGCAAAGCCACTCGTTTCACGTGGAGCATAGCACAGCGCCAGTTAATCGTGATGCGAAATTGCTTTTTCCCTTGACAGCCCTCCGCCGTTCCGCCTGGACGGTTCCAGCTCTAGCACAGCCCGCATTGTCTGCAAATGGCAGCGTGGATGGCCTCCTTTCTTCCCGCCTTCGTCCGCCAACGGCCAGGATGGCGACATCTCCATTCCCTCTCCACTGCGCATTGCGCGACTCCATCATCAGTAACGTCGAGTAATCCTGATGCTTCTTCATCGACCCGCCACCGCTCCGGCAAGACTGGGAGAGCGCTGATAGGCGCTGCTAAACTCTGCAGATGACTTTGCATGATTGACCCGCTTCATGCGAGTGATTCCACCATCCACTTCAAGCGCAGGAGGCTGATGGATGTCACTCTGTAGACTGTGAGCAGTGTGAGCATCACCACAGCGGAGCGGAGGGTCAAGGAAATGCCGATGTGGTCGCGCCAGTCCATGTTCACGCTTCAATTTCGGCTGTGATCAGCATCCAACCACGTCTTTGAGATCCAGACACCATACCAGAAGCATTGATACCCGAGATGGGTTCAGGCTCGAACGTCGCCGCCGCTGCTAGATAGCATTGGCAACGCGAGTGACGCGACCATTTTCTTTTCCTTCGCTCGATTTCCCCTTCTGGCGACGCTTGTTATGCACTATCAACATCTTCTTGACTCTTCACCAAGCGGATAACGTTGCGCGAATGTCAACATTACGAATGGAGCGTTCACTTCCGCCACACAATGTCTGTATAGAGCAGTGTGCTAAGCTGTAAGAATCAGCTGTAGGTACGATCGACGGCTAATGGCCGGAATCTTCCACGCGAAGCTGTGTGTCCTAGGGACTGCCTGCTATCACCCACTAGCGTTTCATGACCAACCAGCTCGAAATTCCTCCGGTGGAGGCTCTTCACCATCGTGAAAAAGTAACTTCGGAGTTCTATCGTAAAGTCAAGCTAGACGCGCTTGAACAGCCTCAGCGCCTCCAGAATGCACGCCAATCACCGCTCTGAAACAACCATGGACGAACTGACGATATTCTTCAGGAGAAGCAAAGCCACACTGCTACGCGACGCCGCGCGACATGAATGACTGCCCGAATCGGAGTCACTCATTACAAGTTACATACGATGCTGACAGTTGCGATTTGTGCAACAAAGTATCGAACGTGCACATGATTACGGCGAAATTGCTTCTGCACTTCGCCATCACAGCGGAGTTTTTTCCTGCAAACTCCCGCTAGGTGACTCGATCTCGAGTTTGGGGCGCGTACGACCACTTGGCAAACAAGCCATGTGCGACTCTAGAATTCCAGATCGCGATCGCTACGGCCATGTCCTACCATCGCGTCAACGAGTGTTGCATCGAGCAATCATAGAAAATCCTGCAGTCGGAAGCCAGTGATGCCGGATCGACACCTGGAAACATTGCTCGAGTAATATCATCTGTGGTATTGATCGGGATCAGAAATGAGGCAGCCTGCAGCTCTGCCCTATTGCTGCCCCGTTCTCTTTTACCCTACTGGTGAGAATCGAGAGCTATAGCCAGGCCTTTTCCCTGGCAAAGAAACCGTTTGCGCTAAGTCTTCTTACTCTCGAAGGCGGCCGTGACAGCCCAGCAGTGGCAAGGGTAGACAACGACATGGCACCGGACATGGATTCTGAAATTCAACGGCCGACAGGGAGCACAATGGAGTCGTGATCGGCTCGTCGCGCCCTGTGCAAGCCATACCCGCGCGCTATGGGACTTCCACGTGGCGGCCATGCAAGCGTCCTCTGCGGCAAGGAATTGAGACTTGTTCGTCTTGTCTTTCTCCCTGCTTGTGCAAAGCCTCAGCCTCTCTGGAAGGGATATCACACGAGCGCCCTAACGCTTTGGCATTCTCTGCTCTCCTAATGCAGCAATCACACCGCAAGAACAACCCAATGGGGCTGCCATGTGACGATCTTTACAAGTGTACGCGCCCAGCCTCTCCCTCCACATTATCAATGATCGCGACTGCAATGAAAATCATGGCAAATACGCAAATACGGGCCCATTTTTCCCTCAGCAGGTTTTCGGGCTCTCCGCCTCATATTCCAGTTCCAGAGCTGCAGCTTGCTCGCCCTTATTCGGACGGAGCGAATTCCATTTTCGCAATGGCCTCGTTTGCGATCAATTTCTCAGCAAAACAAACACGCGCGAGTGACGAATGGGCAGCACTCCTGCATACGAGGTTCATTGCGCTCGCCAGTGATCGCCACTGTCAAATTCGCCAGGCCCATCAATAAGCTCCCTGTTCACCGTTTTGCGAGCCCTTGTATTCTCCGAGCCCTGGCCTGGACCTGTCAAAAACTGGACCCACTTCGTACATTCAATGCTGATGCATGTCAGGCCCATCAGCTTCCTCCACAATCATCACCAGACCCCCAAGGCGTCTGAAAATACATCCTCGAGGGTGGGCAGTCTGCTGTACTGAAGCTGGAGGGAGTCGGCAAGTGGAGGAAGGCGGCGGTCCTTGCGAGGCTTGTGATTCTCTCCGGCCACTTCGCAGCCTCTCGCTGAATTTTCTGAAGTCACCCTCAAGGGCTCGGAGCCTTGCTTCCCGCACCTTCAGCCCGCGCCCTGAGGGTCCTCCACGGCAGCCAGGCAGCCTCGAGGATTTTCTAACGGGAGGAGTGGACTCGAGTATGGGGAAGCATGAAGTCTAGCATGGTCTGGCACGAGCCGAACAACCCTCGAGGTACCTCGAAATTTTCCGCATCGAACACTACATATATAGTTCGTCGCAGGTCGCCTCGTTAATATTGCGCGTACCTACGCACTCCCAACCATCGCGTCTCGACTTCCGCCTCTACACCGCGACACTCTCGCCCATCAGACTCAAGCCATTTCCGACGGCGCTATGTAACCGAGGCTTCGCGACCCCTCTCTCACTATCGGCTGCCCACCTCCTGATTTCCCAGTGGCCCCTCTTCGTACGAGGCTGCTCACACCATTTGCAACCTCAACGGCCATGCATAAGCGCACTCCGCTCTCATTTGCGGACTGGCTCTCGAGACTGTCGCGCGCATTCTCCCATCCGTTTCCGTTTCCCACTTGCAGCTGCGACGTGCCTGGCCCGTGCACCTTATTTCCAGCCTGGCCCGAGTCAGACTGCGCATTTTCTCGATCGTGGTGGCTTGCAGGTGCAACTGCCGGCTGCTGCGTGGCGAGACGGGGATGCCTTGCTTTCCCGCCCCTCGCCCTTGCCCATGTCCTAGCGTCCAGCCCCTGCTGCAGCCAGGGGCTTGCTCCTTTGTGCGAATGGCTGCGTCTGATGGTCTGATCTTGCTCGAATGGGACGTCCGGAGGAGACAAACCGACTATCGACGAGCAATCGCAATCGACTTCAGTTTGCATGTACGGTGTGCGTGAGTGCGTGGGGTCCAATTGATACGCTGCGGCCCGTTTCGTGCGGCACACCCGGGCCGTTTGTCGGCATCAAGCTGGGAGACAGGTCGAAGGCGAAAGTGCCAACATGAACACATCGGATGCTCGTGATATCGGCGACGAAGGCCGAAGAACCGAGCATACTCACCTGAGAATCTATCTGATGGACTAGGCATTACATGAGACGAATGTCTCATCAAGTCTTCGTAAGTTTCAAGTTCGCTCCAGCAGTATGCAGTGTGCCGCACGAATTGCGGCCTCAGGCCGCGCCAACTCCTCCATTGGGACCTCCACCGAGTAGATGCGGTGTAGAATCACTCCGCCGTTTCTTGTAATGGAATTATCACCGGTGGAGAGTCAAGCCTTCAAAGTCAAAGCACTTGTCCCTTTCGCTTTCCACATCTCATTAAACTATCATTCTAGCGCGCCGACGACGACATCTAACTTCGAGCTATGCATTCCGTACACCGAAGTCTAATTTGACAGAGTGAATCAGAATGCTCCAGCCGGCCCAACTTGAAAACGCATCTGGTCATCTATCATTACCCCTCCTAATTAGGCAGACGGCTTGCAGGAGCACCCATTTTGCCTATCATCCGGCTCTATCAGAAAACGCTTTGACCGAGCAGTCGAGAACGCAAAGCTTAACAATCTCCCCGGTTTGCATGAATGCTGCAAGAGATTCGCAATACGCAATACCTCCGTCCAGATTTGGAGCAGGTAAAGAGTCTGGGAGTTCTGCGCAACGCTCGGCATGATACGTTACTCCGCCTGCAATTTCCGGACTGTGGAGAAGGCTGTATGCAAAAGGCGCGACGAATGATATGCGCTCGAATTGCGCGTCGTGCATACAATCTTTCTGCCAATTTCGCGCTTTCATGAGAGGATTCTGGTTCTGAGCACGTTATGATCACAGGAAGACACCGGCGACGATGCCACACTATCGTTGGACGCTCGTCTCGTCATCAAAGCGTCTACGCCATCATGCGCTCTACGCTTCTGCCCAGTAAACATTCAACTCCACGCCATGCTGTCTGCGAACGTTTAACGCGGCGTCCTGCGAACCTTCCTCGTCTCCTCAATTGGACCCAAAAATAAGCGCTGCATTGCGAGCACGTCCACGCGATATCATTGTTTCACAGAGTCATTGACGCCACATTCATGCTGCACTGCAGCAGCAGCCAATGCTGTCACACACAGCACCTCTCTATGTCCAGTAACCTACAACAGGATGTGTTTCGTTGTTCATTAATCCACCAGACACTGGCAAGATTTGGAAGAACTCGACAGATCTTCTCGTGCTGACGTGGCAGGATCGTAGCTCCCTTGAAGACGGATCTCGGGAATCAGAGCATGTCATGGGATGCCTGTGATGATGTAGAGATGTATAGACAGGTATTGATGATCCAAGGGAGACGTAATCGATGAAGGCATAAACGGGAGGGGTCTTTCGGTGATTGATCGCGTCTGCGACAGCGCAAGCTAGCAACTCTTCAGTGGCCAAATGAAATCTTCATAGTCAGCGGGCGGACACAAGCTTCATTTTTTGCTCAACTCCAAATCACTACAGTATGACACGCCGCACCGTCTTGAACTCAATATTTGACCATATGAGAACTACCTAGGCACCCAGCTAAGAGCATAAAGACGCTCGACTGGGCATCTAGGTGCTGGGCAGAATGCACAATGAATCGAATCAACCAAAAGATTTTCGCTGATCTCGAGTGGGCAGTACTTGCACGCGATATCCTACAGAACGTACGTTTCTTGCAATTACCATCATCTTGGCTCGCCCGTGATCCGCACGCTCGTCTCTCGGCTCCTAGCGCTGTTGTACGACAGATCTCTATCACGCCCGTCATCACTGTGCGACCACAATCAGCATCACATTGACCATCTTGCTCATCATGCGGCTTCCCGCTCGAAATTCCAATCAGCTCGGGATAGAGAGACCGGCCTCATCGATTTCGTCAGTCATGACGAGGTCCAGAGGCTGAGATCTCAACAGCCACGAGGGACACAGGATAGTCTGGGCTCTCGAGCGGACTTTCAGCGTCTGAATGATCGTTGGTGGACGAATAACTTCTTCTCAACGACTCAGTGTTGGGCACACATTCGATATTTAAGAGAGCTTCTTGCGGACCTTTCCTAAGTTTCAACTCACTTCGCTCGGCATATCAGATCTTCCTCTCACTTACACCGCATGAAAAGCCGCACCTTGAAAGAATTTATAGTATACTCAATTATCAGCGCGCCTACCCGATGACGGCCGGTACCACGTCCTCCTCATGCTGCGAAACCACGTCTTCGGCTCCTCCTGCTTGGGTCGAGACGCGCTTGAACGTCATGTCCACGCGGCGTTGCACAGCATTGAGGATAGGCGAGAGGAGCCGTGCTGTCGGGTTACACGGTGCCACGCCTTTAGCGCTCCGCTTTGCGTTTATTTGCTCGGAACAGCGTTGACGACACGACGTCGCTCTGGCAAATCGCCATGGTCTTGATGGATGGTATGGTCGAACAGAAGGTATATCTGCGAAGAAGAGGTGACGCGGCCGCGAGAGGATGCGTGTGGAGCAGCCAAGCGAGTAGTGGTGAAGGCACTGAAAGAGGCGAGGCGAGTGAGTGCGAGAGAAAGCACGGCGTGAGACGTCGCATGGCAAAGGGAGCAAGTTGAGAGCTTGAGTTGCTCATGCGGCTTCCAAGTTGTAGGTACAGGCAGGACGAAGACTTCTGATGCCATTAACGTGCACGAACAAAGAACAGTCTAATTTGCTCACTCAAAGAACTTCAGATTGCGATCGCTAGGCGAACTGATGAGTGTTAAAGATGTGTTCTTACGCGACGATCTGTACGGAGTGGTGGTAAATTGACAGCATAGGAAAATAAAGACTCAACTAGGTTACTAGGAGCGCCATACCGACTGTATATCAAAACGTGCCTCGCCGACGCCGAAGAATGGGGTATACACATACAAAATGAAAGAGGTCTGGAAAAGACGGCCATTATCCCCTCGTGCCTCGTACATTCGTAGCATCCGTGCTTGCTCCTCGCGGCCCCGTAAGCATCCCACTCGCTGGAGATGCAGTACAGCTACATTGCAGCTCCTTCGTCTCTTGTGAAGGAGCCTTCAGTAACCGCTCACAACTCATCCTTCACCATTTTGCTCGCCTTACTCGTCATCTCCTCAATCTTCTCGCTGACATGTTCCACCGTCTCCGCGACCACGCTCTGCGCACTCGACCCCCTCTCCACGATCTTCGCCCTCGCGCTCTCCACCGCCTCAGCTAATCGACTCGTTGCGCTCTCGAACGCACCTTTCTCGGGGCCATATACCATGCTGCTTACGCTCGCGGTCGCATCCTCGTATACCGAACTCGCTTGGCTGCCTGCAGCCGCAAGACTTACGCTAGCGGCCGACAATAACGATGAGTATCTTTCGTCAGCTGCGGACGTTGCGGCGGCGAAAGTGCCGGTCGGGGTGCCATAGAATGCAACTGAGATCGCGTCTCGGGCAGAGCTGGCAGCATTGTCTAATTGTGATTGTGCCTGCTCGACGTAACTTGGCTGCGTTCCATAGACAGCGTCGCTGGCCTGACTCGCGACTGACTCTGCCGCCTCAGCAGCAGCGGACGTAGCCTTTTCGAACGTACCCTTCTCCGAACCGTATACCTGAATGGAAGCTGCTGCGACTGCAGAATTGAACTGCTCACTTGCAGCTTCAAAGACGTTCTCAAGGGTTGCGGGCGGTGTGAAGACACTGGCAACTACACTCGACGCCGATTCATACGCTTCGCTGGCCACGCTCGATGCGCTGGCGGCCATTTCTGGGATGCCGAAGCCGGTCGCGTAGGCGCTGCTCAGGCGAAGCATGACGCTCTCAGTGAAATCCGGCTCCTTGCCTGCCACGAGCTCTGACACCAGTGCTGAAACTGATGAATAGTGACTGCTCGCGGCATCTGTGACCTGCGCACCATACGACCCCACTGTCGACCACGCCGCTTCGTGCCACGCTGTCGTCTGGTATACCTGATTCGAAACTCTTGAAACAAGATCTTCCCAGTTCGCACTAGCCTGGTGTGCGACGGACTCTGCCCACGGCGTCTCGCGACCGTAAACACCAGATGATGCAATGCTTGCGACCGATTCTGCGTTTTCGGATACTGCGGAGGCAAGAGATTCGACCATGCCGGTGGACGAGCCGTAGAACGCTACGCTGGCAGAGCTTGACGCCGCAGCGAGATTCGCGCTCGCGGCAGACATCGCGCTGTCGTATTGGCTTATCGCCGAGTCTATAATACCTTCGCTCGTCGGCTCTGCGCCCGCAGCAGACTTCGCAGTGCTGTACAGATCGTCGATGAAAGCGCCCGCAGCAGAGGTGGCGGACGAGTATTGCCCTTGTGCCGCAGACATGAGAGATTCGTAGGCAGGTGTAGGAGTGCCGTAAGCAGCGCTTGAAGCGGTAGAGATGAAACCGGAGTATTGATCGTGGGCATAGCCAAGCGCTTGGTAATATTGCGCTTGCGCAGCAGAGAAGTATTGATCCTGCTTAGAGGGAGGCTGGAGGTGGAGGGCAACTTTTGCGGATGTGTATCTACCGAGCTGTGTTAACAGGTAATAAGAGTAGTTCGATAGCATTTCCAAAGACTTACTGCTTGCTCGCCTCTGCCAGCCCCTCCGACAACTTCGCGCTCGCCATGCTGCTGATGCTCTCCAGCGGGCCTTGCGTGGGGTATACGGCATTCATAACACTGTCCGTAATCTTCAGTGCTTCGTTCAGCTTCTTACTCGCTTGTGCCAGTGACCCAGAATATGCGCTCTCGATGCTTGACAGCATTTCCTCGTGCACTGGCTTCGACTCGCCATGGATTTGTTCCGACAAACGGGACCTCGCAATCTCATACTGCTCAGCAGCCATGCTAGTTGCCATGACATAGCGAGAAGAGGCTTCGGAAGCCAGAGATGCTGTGAGAGGTGGAGGCGTGCCGTAGATAGCGTGCGAAGCTCTGTTTGAATTCTTTAGTTAGTAAGAGAAGTCGAAACGCGGGGTCCTCTGCTGCGTTGACTTACGCGGTGATAGCCTTTGAATATCTCTCTTCGATTCCCTGTCCTAGAGACGACTCTTGATGAGGCGCATACAGCGCACCCAACGCTGCGCTCATCGCACTGCTCCACTGTTCACTCGCAACGCTTGTCATACTCTCAACTGTTCCCTGAGTAGGCGTAGGCTTCACAGCTTGAGCCATGATCTCACTCAAGCGCGCCACCTCGTTTGATGCAATATCGACGAAGCCCTTCAGCTTCTCTTGAACCGTCATGTCATCGTCCTGGAGAACGTCGTCGAGTATGGGAGCTTGGGTAGCCGCAACGAAACCAGCAGAGACTCCACCCACGACCTTCTTTGCTGATGAAGACGCAGAAGAAGCGCCTTCAGCCAGATTCTCGGATGCTGCTGATGCAGCGCTGCTAAGCGATGAAGACGCCTCTTCTGCCGGTGGAGCAGGGGAGCCTTTGATGTTGATAGGAATCTGGTCTGACTTGAACTTTGGAGCGGAAAGAATAGTGTCGGCTTTGGAGGATGCGGATTTCGCGTTCGCGCTTGCTTTTGAAGACAGGCTATCCGCAACGTTTTGTGATCCGAGTATGGCCTCTGATGCTTTGGATGCAGCTTTTTCGCCCTCGCCAGGCTCGGATCCTGCCACAATACTGGATGCACTAGACACTCCCTCCTTTGCATTTGAGGAAGCGCTAGATAAGCCAGATGAGGCGGAAGATGAGGCTTCCTCTAGCACCGATTCGACGGACGGAGACGCAAGATTTTCCACAGATCCTGGTACACTAGAAGCCGCAAACTTCGCCTCTTCGGAAGCTTGCCCTGCCTTTTTGGACGCTTTCGCGCGCTGAGCAGATAGAAGTGAGCTCAAACTGTTCACCACGCTCTCCGAAGCAGACGATCCTTGAGACGATGAAGATGATCCTCCAGGGACGACCTTTTCTATGACCTGCTGAGCAGCCTTGACTGCTGCGGCGGGTAGTTTTCTGCTCCTGAAATCTTCCGTGGCATCGCCCGCCTGAAGCTTCCACTTCGCGACGTCTTTGAGCCTCGCTAGTTCCTTTGCCACCTCTTCTGCAATGCTCATACCCTTATCTTCAATAGCATCGCCTTCTTTCTTTGCTTCTGCAAGGCCTTTGTGCTCCATTGCGACGCTCTCGACCTCATCACGCCACTCGTCGAATGTCTTCTTCAGCGCGTGGTACTTGCTCCAGTCCTTGTATGTTACACCCTCCATCCATGCCCAGCGCATGCCAATCTCTTGCAACCCCAAGTCGCGGATATTGTCGATGACGTCGAGCGTGGAATCTGAGGCAGCCTTGACGAGCGAATATGTCTCCTGATCGTAATTCTGCTTCCAGCTTCGCACCGCCTGAGCCTTCTCACGGATGGCTCGGCCAGCTTCACGGATGTCTTTGACGATGGCATCGTGAACTGTCTTGATGTCCTTATCTTTGGCCTCTTCAGGTAGGCCTTTAACTGCAGCATTGATTTTGTTTTTGACACTCTTGAGCTTGGAATTGACTGTCTCTTCCAACTGAATCACCAGCGCCTTGCCTACACCATTAGCTTGATGATCGATTTGGCGATCGATAATTTCCTTGACACGTTCTTCAAGGTCTTCAGCACCCTTATCGGCGGCCTTGGCGAATTTTTCTTGCCAGGTCTTGAGGTCTGATGCAATCTTCTCGCGGACTTCAGCTTCCGTAGCTGGTGTACTTGAAGCCGAAGCTTGAGTTCCTGTAGAAGACTGGGAAGGGTAAGGCGATTCGGAGATTGATGAGGCCATCGACGAGGCAGCAGAAGGAGGAATGGTACCTGAAGCCGACAAGCTGTCGATAGATTCGATGGCTGCTTCCAGCTTCTTGCCGTCCTTGTACCGTCCCAGCCGCTCACTGATGCGGACAAGCTGAGGCTCCACATTCTCTCCATATAATACCCGTAGCTTTGGCCAGACCTGACGGCTGAGAAATAGACGGCTCTCCTTTTCTGCCCAACGAACATAAGGGAAGACGACGTGAACTACTAGATGATGTCCTTGATCCCATGCTTGCCCAGCGTATGGTTTTGCAGCATCATATGCGGGTATTAGCTGTTCCTTGTATGCACCTTGTAAAGTCTCCGATGTTTGCTGGTAGTACGGAGAGATGTTGTCCGTAGCCGCCTTTGCGTAGGGAGCTACTTGTTGTTCGTACAGCTTCTGTGCTTGCTTCTGTACGTCCAGAAGGTACGGCTGCACGCTCTTTTCCCACTCGTCGTCTGCGTACTTGTACACCTTGTCGATGCTTGGCGCAGCATACAAGCCGTAGTACTTTTTGGAGACAGCGGCTGCGGGAGTATAAATCTGCGTGTTGAACTGATTCACGTAGGGTTCTGCTTGCTTCGCGTATGGTGCAACATAGGTCTCGTAGTAAGGGTCGATGTATGGTGCGAGGTAGGAGCGAGCCTGGAGATAAGGCTTGCAGATGGCTGGAGAATCCTGGTCGAGGTTTGAGAGCGACTGCGGGCAGAAGAAGAGAGAGGTTATTATGCAATACCATATGACTAGTCTAGAGTATTATGACACGTTAGTAGTCATTCTCTCCAATACCCTAGTGGTATGTCTTACCTTGCAGTAACGCTGAGTAGCCAAGCACTCAAGCCTGACCGATTTTTTCTGCTTCTCCTCCTACTTCTTCGTTCTGAAGTGCCATCAATAGAGCCATTTGGTTCTTTCTTGCCCTTGACCGCTCTGCCATTAGGTTCTGCACCCATTGTGAGGCTGAGGGACGCTGGAGTGCCTCTAGAGGTAGCGTATCAGCAGCAACTCCGCTCTGTGGAAGCTCGAGACTAAGCTCGGCAGATTTTGACCAGATGTCGAGTCCAGTGCGGTTTCTAGGGAACAGAGGATGTGGAAAAGATAGTTGGGGAATTGAAGGGAGCCAAAGGCAGCAGAAAGGACGTAGAAGCTGAGGACAGCCCGAGTGGTGAATTCAGAGGCGTGTTTTGGGGCAGGTTTACGAGCTTGATGCGGGAAAGAAGTTGGCCTACATGTTCCCTGCCCCTGCTAGCGAGGCGTCTCGATCTCCGCAAAACTGCGTCATGGCGCGCTGCTAAACATCCTCCAAGCGATACTGCACCAGCACATGCAGCAAAAGAAATCACGTCGGAACCGCGTTTATCGTGACATTTACATGGTGTGAGCGCGTGATATTGATCTGCACCACCACCACGAACCATCCATTTCCCTTCTATCTCTGTTTAGCTCGCCTGTTCACACATCCTGCGTCACCACGTGAAAGAGATCGATCATTGCACGTGATCAACGCCACACCTCGCGCCTCCAGCTCCCGGGGCTCGTGCTTCACTTTTCGACTCCGTTGACAACCTCTCCCCTCATCATTCCCTGCATCTACCTCAGCGCTTGTACAACCTCCTTTCTTATTTCATTGTTCATCACCTCGCTCCTAAGCACCACCTTTGGAGCCTGCCGAAATGCGCTAGCCTCTACACCGGCTGGCACACTTTGAATGGCCGAGCACACTCCCTCTTCTCCCCATATCTTCTCAACAGCGGCCTTGCGCACGCATCGTCCTTCTTCAACTCCGGCAACATGGACGGCCCTCTCTCTCCGACAGAATCCTCCCACAACCCCTTCTCCGCAAATTTCGTACCGCAGGCGATAACACCCGGCTCCGCGGCCTCCCCATCATCTCCCAGTCGTAGACGTTCTTCAGTAGTCGTCAAACCTAGCGAAGATGTCGACACCTGTCGGATATGTCGTGGCGAATCCACACCGACCGAAGCTCTCTTCTATCCCTGCAAATGCTCTGGATCCATAAAATACGTCCATCAAGACTGCCTGATGGAGTGGTTGTCACATTCTCAGAAGAAGTACTGCGAGCTGTGCAAGACGCCCTTCCGTTTCACGAAGCTCTACCACCCAAATATGCCACGCAAGCTCCCAACAACCGTGTTCATGAGGAAGGCCTTTATGCACACTCTGGGACGGCTGGGAGCACTGACAAGAGCTACGTTGGTGGGAACAGTTTGGCTGATCCTGTTACCTTTCGCCATGAGAATGGTTTGGCGGACGATGTTCTGGTTCGCTGATGGAGGCTGGGCTAGAGACCGCCATATACATCAACTTGCAAGCAGACTCGAAGAGACTGGAATCTCACTGGCGAACGGGTCACTCGCTGCCGATCAAGCCAGCACTGCTCTTTCTGCCAACCCAAGCATGGCGTTACCTTTCTCTTCAATCTTGCAGCCCGTCTCACAAACACTCAATATGAGCGCTGCAGAACCAGTCCTCTTCTCGCTAGTCAAAAAACTGTTCAGATTGAGCATTCAGCCTGGCCCATTTAAGCCGACGGATAATAGAACGAGCGCCGCGGCGGAGCTCATATCCAGACGTTATGACTCCCTTCTTTCGGACGTCCATATATTCCAGACATTAACATCATCACCTGCGTTCAATAGAGTAGTCGTTGATGTTCTGGAGGGACTTCTGATTACTCTCTCAGTCGTCGTCGCGTTTATCCTGGTGTTTCTGATTCGGGAATGGGTCGTTCAGCAACAGCCAATAATTAACTTGCAAGTCGGAAATATCAACAACGCCCCGGATGCCCAAGAGGACGCTCCCCATGATGCCGAAGATGCCAACGAAGGCCAAGCTGAAAATGTTGAGCACCCGGTTGACACTGGACTTGAAGTTGTCGCTGAGGAGCACGCCACAGGCGATGCAGCATTAGATGTCCAGGCTGAATCGAACATTTTCAGCGAAAGGAGGCAAAGCGCAGAGGAAACGATAGCTCAGCTGCCCGGATCTGTCCGCAATGCTGTGCGACAAGGCCGTGTATCAGAAGTCCTGGACATTATTGCTAAGCTGCCCCCAGACGAAGCTGCGCGAGTAAAGCAGCTACTCACTTTGTGGTCAAGGTCACAGAAAGAGCATATTCGCAACCTAGAACGCGAGCTCCGTTCAGCGCGTGAAAGGCTTGCAGAATCTGCCAATCAGGTGGCTAATGACACGTCCCAGTCAGCCCCAGGACGAATAATTCCAGCATGGGAACGCTCTTCTGTAGCCACGGAAATCCAGCGAAACCTTGAGGAAGAAGAGAATGCATCCTCACAACTACAGGCCCCCAGTCTGACACATGTACAGGATGAAGAGAATGTAACGGGTGATGGTAGTGCAGACGTAGGCACCCGGGAAAGTGTTCCAGACTCATGGGAGGAAGATATGACACCACAAGAAGGCCCTGTACAGTCATCTTCGAAGGGGAAGGAGAAGGCTACGGCATCATTGGAGGGCGGGGAATCTCCGATCGATGACCGTCAGTCTCTGTCCCGTGACTCAGAAACCTTTGGCGAGCCTACGGAAAGAGTGGAGGCCAATGGCGTTCCATTAGAGGCTGGAAATTGGTCTGTTCCCTCTCTAGCTTCTCTCCGTGAAAACGATCCTGAGTGGCGGGGACGTGAGTGGCGCAAAGGTAAATCAACCCGAATTCTTAGAATCTCCAGTACCGAGTCAATTGCCGGGTCCAGATACTCACTTGGTAATTATGAAGATACGCCGTCGACCTCTGAAACGGATCTCGAACCAGAGCTTGACCCGGAAGGTGGTATAGCAGCGGATGAAACGCAGGTAGATACTCCGCCAGCAGTACAAGAGACGAACGAAATGCGGGATACGCCACATCGCGATGTTTCGGCCACAGAAGCCCATAATCTCGTGGACCGCTTCGTACAGTACTTCTATGGTGATCTCACCACCGCTGCCGCTACCGCCGACAATATTGACACGGACGATGAGCACGTTGTCCAGGACATCGAAGATGAAGCGCCGTTCGTCCCATTTGAAGATGCTCAACCAGCGCTTCAGCAAGCAGATCAAGATCTCCCACCGGCACAACCGCTCAATCAGGGCCAGGATCCAGAAGTCGCAGCAGCTGCAGCTCAAGCCGGAATTGACATCAATGAACAGGATGCAATTGACGACGCAGAGGATCTAGAGGGCATACTGGAACTGATTGGTATGCAAGGACCTCTGACTGGCCTTTTCCAGAACGCACTTTTCAGCGCTGTGTTAATCTCGCTGACTGTTGCAACGGCGGTCTGGTTCCCGTATACCTGGGGAAAGATGATACTGCTGTTCCTCGGTAGCCCTCTTGCCATGTGGTTTGAGATCCCAATGACTTTCATCTCTACCGTGGAAGGATTCATCGCTGATGTAGTCCTCTTCTTCATTGGAGGTGTCTTATACTACTCTGGCGCTGGACTATCCTTCCTGTACAAGCTTGTTATGGGAATGGAGACAAGCGTATCGCTCGAGGTGATCATCGAACCCGCAAGAAACATCATGGATCCGGCGTGGCAGAGGCTAGGTAATATGACTCTTGGAGCTCAGTGGCCTGCTGATGCAGACTACCTCCATGCGAGCATCGCCTCTCACGCTGCGTTGAAGAATATAGAGGCACAGCTATTCGGGAAACTTGCGTTGTTCGGGAACTCGACCGCGAACATCTACAATTCAGGCATATCCGGATCGCCGCTATCTGCTGCACGACTCGCCATCTCTTTCCTCTTAAACGACCTCGCCAATGATATCATGGCTGTCGTTAGCTACCTAAGTAGCATCAAGATTAATTTGTCCTTCTGGAGTCATGCTGCCGGTCCGGTTGTCAACAACTCGACGCTCACCAACGCAGTCGATGTAGCCCCTCTCGATCCATCTCTAGCCTTCTGGTCTGCCACTGATCGCACGCTCGCCATCATGATTGGCTACCTCTCGTTCGCACTCGTCGGTTGCATCTATCTCTCTTGGTCTCCGCCGCTGTTCTCGGAGGGTAAGATTCGCCAAGCGGAGCAAGCGATTATCGATGTCCTCACCCAAGCTGGGGGCGTGTGCAAGGTCATCCTCATCATTTCAATTGAAATGATTGCATTCCCGCTCTTCTGCGGATTCCTGCTCGATCTCGCTTTACTGCCGCTGTTTGAAAATGCCAGCGTCGCTAGCAGAGTAATCTTTGCGATCGGAAGTCCCTGGAAGAGCGGCTTTGTGCACTGGTTCGTCGGCACGTGCTACATGTTCCACTTCGCGCTCTTTGTGAGCATGTGCCGCAAGATCATGCGAACTGGCGTTTTGTACTTCATTCGCGATCCAGACGATCCGACTTTCCATCCGGTACGAGATGTCCTGGAGCGCAGTGTTGCAACGCAGCTTCGGAAGATTGCGTTTAGCGCCATTGTCTACGGCGCACTGATCATGCTTTGCCTCGGCGGCGTCGTTTGGAGCCTATGGGCAGCGTTCGGCAGCGTGCTACCACTGCATTGGTCAAGCAGCAGGAGCAGCATCGAATTTCCGCTGGACATCCTCTTCTACAATTTCTTCACGCCGATTGTTGTCAAGAGTGCCAAACCGAGCGACGGACTCCATGCGATGTACAAGTGGTGGTTCCGACGATGCGCAAGGTTCTTACGCCTCTCAGACTTTCTGTTTGGCGAACGACGACATGATGAGGAGGGCCGGCATGTGAGAAAATCGTGGCGCAGCTGGCTGCTGAGGTTCAAAGCTGACGCAAAGAGTCCCGTCAATGGAAAACCCAGCCAGTGGGTGAACAATATACACCCTGAGGTTCACTTCATAAAGGATGGCCGTTACGTGCGTGCTCCCGCAAGCGATCAGGTTCGCATACCAAAGGGTGAGCCAGTCTTTGTGGAAGTCAACGAGAACAATACTCGCAAGGACAAAAAGCCCGACAACGAAGGCATTCACGCTGCCGACTCAACTCAGACTAAGATGGTCTACATCCCACCCTGGTTCGGTGCACGCATCAGTGCCTTTGTGGTTACTATTTGGTTCTTTGCCGCAGTGACGGGATGTGGCATCACTGTGGTGCCGCTACTAGTGGGACGATCGATGGTCAAGCGCTTCTCCAGCCTCCGATCGACCGGATTTGATGACAAGGAACGGGTAAACGACATTTACGCCTTTTCTCTCGGCATCTACACTCTCGGAGGCCTTCTATACCTCGCCCTTCATCTTCGCCCAGTCCTCGCTTTGTCAAAGCAGAAGCTCCAGCGTCTCTACCCGTCGTTATGGTCCATCTCATTACTTAGACGGGCTGTTAATACAACCACCAAGTACATCCTCCGCGCGGCTCGTATTGTTTATGTCTACGGTTGCCTCGTCGGGTTGCTACCTCTGGTCTTCTCGACCATCCTGGAACTTTATGTTCTCATCCCTCTGCATTCTCTCGCGGGCGCAGATCAAACTCCTGGAGCCGAGACAGCATTAACTGCTACTGCTGCGAACACCACGGTTGCAGAACACACGATTCATCTAGTCCAAGATTGGACACTTGGCGTCCTCTATGTCCGCATTGCTACTCGCATCGTCATGTACGACCGAGACTCAGTCCTCGCACGTGCCGCCCGTGCCGTCACGGCGGAAGGAGGTTATCTTGACCCATCCGCCAAGCTTGCGACGCGTTACTTCATACTGCCGTCTGCACTCATCTTCTCATTTTTGCTATTCGCACCCTTGGCCTTTGGCGTAGTGCTCAATTCAACGCTTTTCAGGGGGGCGGATGAAGGCATTAGCACGCTGCTATTCAGGATGCAATATCCTGCGACGGCGGGTGCGGCAATGCTGGGCTGGCTTGTTATGGTTTTGGGCCGGAAGATGGATAGGTGGAGGGGCAGGATTAGGGACGAGGTGTACCTCATTGGAGAGAGGCTGCACAATTTTGGGGAGAGGAGGAGTACGAATGCTACCGCCTCTCATGCACCTGGAACGGCGAGAGCGGGTGCTTAGGCGATGCGAATTGAATCGAAGGGCGTATAGGAGTTTGCGGGTTGATGCGACGATATTAGCATTTGCAGGCGTTGGGTTAGGAAAATGGCCACCCAATATGCCACAAAGGTAGGATTGGAACAAAGAAGCATGGTCGGATAAGCTGAGCAAGTCGCTCTACTCATAGACTGGCAGTTTTGTACATGAAATTGTCCAATCGAGATCATATCTCCTCTGAAAATTAGACCCAGACATTTGAATGCTGAACGGTATAAATCGAGTGACCCTCGAACCCGGTATTGTACAGACATTGTGCCATGTGCGCCCAGAAATGCTAAATCCATATTTTTATCCTCAATAACCGGGCGGATTGAGTCGTTGCGATATTCTCGTCCACTTTGGTAGTTCTGTGATGTTTGTTAGCCGTTGTATCTCTCCAATAGCAATTCCTCCCTCTGCCAGATCAATCGCTCTTTGAACCCAGCTCCACCTCTGCCATCCAAATTTTTGCGCCCAAGCCGAAGCCAAAATGAGAGATAGAGGCAAACATACTGTGCACTCCTTTCCGATACCCCTTCACCTTCCGATCAAACATCGTGTACTTGTCCTTCGGCCGCATCTCCTCCTCCGTCGGCATCTCTGCCTTCCATCTCTCCAGACTGCGCGTTGTGAGCCCCTTCTTCGACAATGCGGCGTCGACGGTCGCGACGATGCTATCGACGCGGCGTAAGCGTTGGCGGAGCCGGTACTTCTGGGGTCGGGACATGCGCCATGGGCGCTTCCTGTGGAAGGTTAGCATGTGGATAAGATGCGATCGGGTGAGATGGAAGTAGTGGAAGAGCGGGAGGACGAGTTGAGAACTGGGAGGAGAACATGGCATACCAGAGGAGACCTCCGAAGAGGGAGAAGGTTGGACGGAAGGGACCGAACATTATCTTGATTGAAGCCGCGAAGGAAGCTCCATCTCAAAGGTTAAGATGCAGACGCGGATATAGTAGGTGCACGTGACATGGGCCGGGATTAGGCATCGGATTATCCATTCTTCCAGCCTTCGGAGTTCAAAGACAGTTAAAAGTTATGCCGGTCCGCCCGCCACCTGCATTGGCGAACCACACTGGACCTACATTCAGGCGACCTGCGCGGCCACCGGGAGCACTGCAGGAGGCGTCAGTATTCTATTGAACAATTCATACGAAATTATTAAGACCCTCCGTGCCGACAATGGCAGCGGCAACATCGACACACATGAGTTCAAGGTCGTTGACAGAAGTCAAGCAGTGATGTTGGTGAAACGAAACGTTCATGACGAAGTTTTCAACACGTCCATCGCAGGCTATGGCTTCCAGGAAATACACATCGACACGATGCAGACCATGTTCGAATGGTGGCTTTCCCATCACATTGCTATCTCGGAATCCTACGAGCCAGAGCTACGTACTACAATAAATGGTACAATGGGACGAGACAATAGGACAATAGGACAATAGTACAATAGAATAATAGGTGTGAAATCGCGCTAATAAACATATCACCTTTACATCTTTGCCAGACATTCCACTTTCTTCTCTTCAGAATCCTCTAAAACTGTCATACTCTGAAGCTATCATACTCAAAAACTGTCATAGTCAAAACCCTTTCACAAAACCTTTCATACTCTAATCATGTCTCCACGCACCTCCGCCGCACCAGTTCTCAAGGATTGGAAGAAGGCGCAGAAGGCCCTCAAGGACGATGAAATGGAGCATCTCGCCCTCTTCGCGCTCGTGCAGGAGGAGGAGGTCGAGGAGGAGGTCGAGGAGGAGGTTGAAGAGGAGGAAGATGGCGATGACGACGTGGATGAGCTTGGCGGTGCGACGGTGGGAAATGAGGAGGGGGTTGAGGCGTTCAACGCGACGGTGGGCCACGTGGGCCTCATCTTGAACCAGGAGATGCTCAATTGGCTTGGTGAGGAAGCGCATGGCCTCCAACTAGGCATGCTGTAGAGCGGCGGCGGATAAAAACTTGGCTGCGGAGCAGCGTGGTGACTCCAGACTTTCTGTTCATAGACATACAAATTGGCATTCAAATGCCAGGGCTCGGTACCCTGGTTCGCCTCTTTTGCACTTCTCTAAGCTTTCCCCGATGCTCTCGCTTGTTTACAGGGCCTCCAGGCCATAATTAAATGACCCTTCGCGCCACCCATACCGGGACGGGATAGATATATTAATTAAGACATAGTGAACGCTTCGTGAGAAGGTCAGAAGTAATAACAGAGTTCCAGGGGATAATTGAATCACACTTTACCCTACCAACATGTCCACTGGCCAGATAAGTTAATTAAGAGATAACGGATACTTAGCAGGAAGGTCAGAACTAATGAAAGATCTCTAGGGCATAATTGAATCACCCTTCACGTTACATGCATGCCTCCAGGCTAAATGCATCAATTAAGACATAATGGGTACTTAATACGAAGGTAAGAGCTAATTAAAGAGCTGCAAGGCATAATTGCATCACCATTCGCTCTGCTCGCACGCTATCGGCCAGATATACTAATTAAACCCTAACGGACACTTAGTAAAAAAGTTAAGAACCAATCAATTGATGAATAGACTGGACGTTGATTTTGGCTTTGGTGTTGTCAGGGACGGCTCTCTTGGCAAAGTCCTCGGTACCGGCCGCAGGGGCACTAGCACCTAAACTTTGGTGGTGTGGGTACCCAAGTGGGTGACAAAATAGTTGAGTCGTGGCTGTAATATATAGAACCGCCAGGATGGATATACTCGATAACTAACGTACGTTATACACCCTAAGGTTAAGTGTTTTAGATAAATAAGCTCTAGTATATATTTAATTAACCTTTTAGAAATGCTCCTACCAGCATTGAAGAAGAAACCTCGCTTCTGCTAGATGTATTCAAACTTTATTGGATATCACTATTTTGTCACCCTCGTGGTACCCAACAGAAGTCGCTCGTAGGATAATAGCTTCAAAGCTTCTATTAGATGCCACTACATTCGAGGGGAAGCAGTTACTCCTCAACTTTAATGATTACTTTTCCTTTCAATCCTGACTTCAGCTCCACGCGGTCAAATGCCTTCTGAAACTGCTCAAAGTTCCAAACGCTATCCACGAACGGCTTGCATAGACCCTTCTCGACCAATTCCGCAATTTTCTCCAGCTGCTTTCCATCCGAGACCATGATGAAAAAGAAGTTCGTCACGTTCCCTACGAAATCCTTCGGCTTGAACGTCTCCGGAACATCAGTGACGCTTATCAGCACACCTCCCTCCTTAACGCAGCTCCAGCAATTGCCCAGCGCCTTTCCTCCAACACAGTCGAATACAAGATCCACCTTGTTCTTGCCACCTTCGCTCTCGCCCCAGGTGGAGAGATTGATAGCTTTGTAGTCAACGACCTCATTAGCACCTAAGCTCTTCACAAAACCCACACTGTTAGCCCCGGCGAGGCCGACGATCTGGCCGACTCCCGCCACCTTTGCAAGCTGGACGACCCACATGCCAACGCTCCCCGATGCTCCTGTGATCAGGACGCGCTTGGCTTTATTTTCGTCAACATGCGGACTCCCAGGAACAGCCAATCCACTCTTGTCAAAAAGACATTGCCACGCCGTCTCAGCGGAGAGCGGCATAGCGCAAGCCTCGTCCCATCCCAAGGAGTCCGGCTTCTTCGCGAGCTCGCTTTCTATTGCAATCGTGTATTCTCTGGCATCTCCCGTCCTTGCAGCAGTCGTTCGGCAGAATACAGCAGTACCCGGTTGGAATGAAGAGTCCTCGGGCGCTTCAACGACTACTCCGGCCATGTCATTGCATGGGATTGGGATGCGGTCGGCATCCATGTGGTGCGGGTAGTTGATCGGCCAAGTAAGTTCATTGTTGCAAGGAGAGGTCGTCATCACGTGGACGAGGTGTTGGCGCTTCCTGAAGTCCGGTGCTGGGACTGGAGAATCGTAGATGATGGAGAGATTGTTGTTTTTGAGGTCGTGGAAGACTGCCTTTTGGACCTTTGGAAGAGCCATGGTTGGTATCCTGCGAAAGACGAGATTACAAGTTGAGGATGAGAGAGACGATTGAGACGATTATAACGTGACTTAGCTCACGATTTGAATTGATTTGCAATGAATGAAAGAAAATCTCCCCCTCTCCATTTATATCCAAACCTACCCATCCTCAATCTACCGCCATCTTCCGCCCGTCCATGTCGCAATCGCCGCTTAACGGAACGAAGGACGTCACTGCTTAATCACGAGGGTAGCACTGAAGCATCACATCGCGGCCAAGAACCCATAAATGATTTCTATGGAACGAAGAAGATGGTTGAGAGGCAGGTGTGGAGAAAGTAGTAGGAACTTGCTGAGTCACCACCAGCTCGGCGAACGAGCTTGCGGTAACTCGGGCAAGTGGGTGACAAAATAGTTGGGTCGAGGCTGTAATATATCGAACCGTGAGAATGTATATCCTCGTTAGATAATATAGGTTATATATACTAAAGCTATACGATTTTAATAAATATACTCTAGTATTTATATAATCGAGGTTTTAGAGATGCTCTCGTATGTGCTGAAGAACAATGCTGATTATTACTACAGCCGTTCAGGTCAATCGGGCTCAACTATTTTGTCACCCGCGTGCTCGGGCTGGGCATCTTCAGTCGGCGATTGAAATTATCAAGATGAAGGCGAAAACGGCATCTCTTTGCGTTTAGACGGTCGAATTATTGCTTCATGGCATTCCATTGGCTTGATTGTACTCTGTTGCGATCAAGTAAATACCGCTGACATTGCGGCATGGCGATGGTGACGCGACGGAATGCTGGGTAAGCCGAAGATGAAGATCGGTAAATCGCTGACAACGCTGGCCGACAAAGATCCATGAAGGACCAAGCCGTGTCTCAGAAGTCTCCACTGTCGCCCAACTTTCGTGTCCGTGCATAAAGGAGTAATAACCTTAAAAGCACTTCGATGTCTGCCTCAAATCCGCCCAGGAATGGAAGAAGTTGCGTGCTGCAGCTCTTTTTACTTTTACAAATAATATATGGGCATGATAGAAGTGTAGGGGTCTTAGAGAAGAAGATTCTTACAACGTATTCCCTTCAGTCTATTAACAATCGAGAAGGAGAAACTGGTATAGGACGTCATGAGCTCTTCAACAAATGGCACCAAATCTCCCAAGGAGATTCGCATAGCCGTCGTCGGCGGTGGCATTGGTGGCTTGGCACTTACCATTGGGCTTCTCAAATACCCTCATCTTTCCCCGCACATCTGGGAAGCAGCGCCCGCCTTCTCTGAAATAGGGGCCGGCGTCGCATCTGGCGCCAACGCCGTGCGAGCCATTGGCCTCATAGACGAGAGACTGATCGCAGCTTACAAGCGCTGCGCGACATATGATGCCTCTCCAGGAACGGAGGCCCTCTGGTTCAACGTGCGGCATGGCATGCCCGGACGAGGCAATGCAGAGGGCGCAAAGCCAGGAGAGGTCATCTACCAGATCCCCTATTCGAATCCAGAGGATTTGAAGTTGGATGCGAGAGCGAGAAGTTGCGTTCACAGGGCGCAGCTTCTGGACGAGATGGTGAAGCTGATTCCGATGGAGAATGTGTCGTTCCAGAAGACATTTGTTGATTTCGAGATTGTCACACCAGAAGAGCGTGGTGAGGGAGGAGCGGTCAAGCTTTCCTTCGCAGACGGCACGACTGCCACGGCAGACGTAGTTATTGGGTGTGATGGGATCAAGTCCGCCGTAAGGAAGGCCGTGATGCGCGGCACAGGACGCGAAGTCGAGCCCGTATATACCGGTGACTTTGCCTATCGCTGCCTCGTGCCTACGGAAGAAGCGAAGAGAGTTCTGGGTGAAAAGCTAGGGACAACAGGCAGTCTCTACTCAGCGTATACGGGCTACTCGGCGCAGTATCCCGTTTCCGGGGGTGCCTTCTACAATATGATCATTATCAGACGCGATCCAAGCTGGGATCCAAATAGCGGTGAACCGCCTGTCTGGCCGAGCGAACAATGGGTGCTTCCGGCAGGGAAAGAGACGATGATGCACGATTTGAAAGGTTGGCATCCGCCGTCGCTTGAACTGATGGAGAGGTTTTCCCCTTGTGATCGCTGGGCGCTGTTCCACCTGCCGCACAACGAGCCCTACGTACATTCGAGTGGGGCGGTTGCGTTGATGGGCGACGCTGCACACGCATCGACACCACATACCGGAGCTGGCGCAGGCATGGCTATGGAGGACGCATTTGTCCTTGGTAACCTGTTCGGCGAATTGACAGATGCGGATGAGATGCCTGCATTGCTGATGGCGTATGATGCGGTGCGCAGACCACGGACGCAGACACTGGTGCAGTACTCCCGACGATCAGGGGATATCATGATGGAAGTGCAGAACAATCTTGAGGCGAGGCAGGAGATGGGGGACATATACAAGTGGATATGGACAGAGGACCTAGAGGGAGAGTTGGACACAGCAAAGAGGATTTTTAGAGTAAATTTGGCGTCCACGTAGATTCTCGAGGGTAACAAGTAGCTGGTCCCGACGACGACTACAATACTAAGTTCAATCAGGACTATTTTATTTGTCCTCACACGTTCGTAGAGCGTTTGTTGCATGTTCGGTTATCCATTTCTTGCCCAGTGTAGCTGCTTGCTGGAGAAGTCATCCAATTGTGTCCTGGAGCTATTTTATTGATGCTCACCCACTGATTAAGTGTTTATCATGTTTCGGTTGGTATATCTAACCTGTAAGCAAGCAGGTAGAGCAAAAGATGATTCAATCATGCTCTGCAGCTCTTTTATTGGTTCGCACCTTTTGCACGAACCGTATGAAGTGCAAATTGAACGGAAGCACCATGAAGTACTCAGAAATTAACCCTTGAATGTAATTTTCATTATTGGTTCAATGCTCTTTATTGTTGTCTATTCCGTCGTTATTCATAGGTCGTCGTGAGGTCCGATGCCGTCATGGGGTATCTCATCGCTATTCAAACCCGCTACGAACCAAAAACAACAGAATAATTTCACGCACCCAAAGAGCCAGGCCCAAGATCACTGAGGTCCGAATGCGAGCTTTCGTTGCCCTTTCTCCGTCTTCTTCGCGGTCGTTCCAGGTGGTCTCCCTCTTCCTGCCGCAGGTTTTTGAGGTGGAGGTTTAGCGGCATTTGTCGCTGTTTCACTCCGTCCAGCACTCCGCTCCTCGTCTTGTAAGTCTTTAGCAAAATGCCAGTCTTCATGCTCGGCTCGCTCGGACTCGGGTAAGTGAACGTTGCAACGAGAGCAGAAATAATGATCAATTGACTGCTGGTGGAGGTGGGATGGCGGCCCATTCTGATTGGACGGGGGTGGCTCGTCCAGTTCTTCGCGCTCGAGGGTAACGTTAGGGAGAGATTGTTCATCTTCCACACCTGGAAGTCTTTCTTCAAGCTCGCTGTCCCCTGCACTCCCCGTACTCTCGTCACGTCCGATGAAAAAGTTTTGGATCCTTCCTGTTGCGGATTTGGTATCGTCGACCTTGCGCCTTTTAGCAGAGGGACCAGAATCCTCAAGAATCGGAGTCCTGTCACGTTCGTTTTGGAGCATTGCCTTTGCTTCTTCACCTCGCACCAAAAACGTCCCAATGCCTTTATTGCCGGTGACGCCATCTTCGAAGCCGCCAACGCTGAGCGAGAGATTCGCACAAGGCCAAGCTCTTCCATCTACAACAACTTGAGCAAGAAGATTCTTTGCCAAGTCGAACAACAGCTCCTCAGTCAGAGTCTTTCCCTGAGGTATCGGCGACTGCTTACTGCGGGTTTGTCCGCCCTGGCGGTGGTGGAGATTAATCGTCTTTGGGCGCCGCTTGTTTTCCAGCACGCCTTCCTCCACACAGCGGCTGAAGATGTCCGCGACAAAGATTCGGAGCCATCGCACACCTTGCTCGAAGGTATTGATGCTTGGACGAAATGATTTGGCACTGAGCATACTCTTAATCTGTGTTCGAGGATTGACCTCGCTATGGTCCTCTCCTCTGATGGTCTGATAAAGCCAGCTTCCTGTATCATCGCCTAACCGCTTTTGCAACTGGTCCTGTGGAACATCTAGCAGCTCCTTTACTGTATCTGTGTTGAAGCCAGCGACCACTTCATCACCCAGCTTCCCGCCCAAGTTGCGAATCTTGGTGAATTTGAAACTAGAGAGGAATTGTTGTATAGCACGGTTGCGCACTACGGTCTGTCCATTTGGCTTATTGTGTCCTGATCCTAATTTGGAGAGCATTTTGTTTCGCGCAATGCCGGCGGAGCATGTATACTTTAACTTTTCGCGTACGGCGGCGCGAACTTCGCGCACAATCTCCGAACCGATGAGCATCGCGACGTCGTCCCAATCAGGATCATCATCCTCCGTCTCCTTCTCATCCAAGTCTACAAGCGAATCCGCACTCCAATCTAGCGCAGAAGATGGCGGTGTGGGTAAGTTCTCCGTTGGATCATCGTACGGCGGAGGTCCCTGAAGCTGCGGATAGCGTTCTAGCAATATCGAGTGTATTTGAGCCGACAAATCCAAGAAAACTTCATCGACGCTCGCTTTTTCAACTCGCTGAAGCTTCTCTGGTAATGTTTCTTTGATACAGGCTAGGATCTTTTTACTCTCCATCCTGTACGGATCCAAGCTCACTTTATACGTCCCTATATGCTTGTACGCGTCCTCATGGTACGCCCATTTCTCGTCACCTTCCTTCCACGTCGCGACATGTTGACAAACAAGTTCTGGACACAGCTTTTTTGCTTCCGAAGCAGTAATATGTCTGCTTAATCCAAACTTGCGGGCAGGATAATTGATCGCTATCAATGCCTGCCATTGCTGGACCGCGACTGGCGTTGTGTCTGGGAGATTCAGGCGAATCTGTTCGCATTGGGCATAGAAAGCATCGAGGTCTATATGCGCAATCACGCGGAGAGGAGTGGCTGTCGAGGATAGGGACAGCTGATGGAGCTGTTTGAAGGTGAACTGCGACTTTCGGCGGCGCGAGGGAGTCGTCGCGAGGGGCGAGGAGAGGAAAGGCTGGGAAGAGGACATTCGAAACGGCAGAAGAGTGTTACATGCTGTTCATATCATTGTTCAGAATGTCCATTAGCGGTATTAGACGCGGGTTGGTGGGGCGTTGACGCGTCGTCACGCGTAATAGCTTATTCGCCGAGGTCGTGGGGTTAGCCTAGAGACCACCACTCCGCTACCTTAACCACACTTTCCTTCCACCTCTTCTTCCTTCACCGCACCGCACACTGAGACAACTCCCTCCATGCTATCGGAATGTGTACCGGAAGATGTAGCGGAACTACATCAGTGACATTGCCACCGTGGCCTTCGGAGCACCGAGGAATGCCGTACATTTCAGATCAACCGGTCCTTCGGTGCAATCGCTTCGACAACTTCATCCAGTGCTTACCTGTATTTCCGGTTTATCTACTCATTTCCGTCTTCAAATCGTTACAACCTGGTTCCGCGTTCTGAAATTTCCTCTGGTTTCTTCAGTCCCTTCCAAGTGCGAGCATTACCAATTTATCGCAATGTTTTTGTCCGTGCCCGAATCGGATGGGATGTTAGGCCGCCGAGGCGATGCCGCAACTGTTGGCGCGCCATCAACTTTTCTACAATATTGCAAACGCTCCCTACGTCTGTTCATTTCTGAATAAGAACCTGGAGTAGCAGTGGGCACGCTTTGATGAATCTGAGAACGTGGACACATCGGCCTCATGGACGAATTGTTTGGGCGAATAGAAGGAAGAATGAATGGCAAACCCGCGGGATCTCGCAAAATAGGCGGTCGGACGAATTGTATAACCTCGTCAAATCAAAAGCCAACCAGCTTACCGCTTACTTTTTTGGTAGGGCATGTGTGCTACCAAGCTCTCCATTAGGAATTCAGGCGGCCTTGAACGGATAGTGCTAGTTCTTATTTTTATTCATATCTTTGTCAGCCAGGAGGACATACGGTCCCATGTGGAAAGGGTTACGCGACAGTCATCCATATCACCGGAGCATTCAACTTTAACTGCTTCTACAGTGTGTAATAATGCAGCCGCGATTTGTTTCAATTAGCGTCGCGTAAGCGCCGCCGCCGAGTTTTACTCCTGTTGTCAACAGTAGCTGTTTCTGCGCCCTGTGTAAGCCCAGCGGGGAAACACATAGAGTCAAGCTAAGCTATATTGAGCATTAAGAAAAGACTGACACCAGTTCCGCCTATCGCTTCCTCGCCCAGAACCCACTGGTCGTCCGTTGCCTTAAGTCCGCGTACGGACCTAATATGGTATACTACGTGGTCCCTGCATCAATGGCTGCTGACTAGCTACGTTTCGATGAACGTACTGCATACTCGGGCAGTCGATTGAAACATCTTATAAGAGGGCAGTGCTCTTGTTCTGAAGTATGGTAGCCGCTGAGGGATGTTATTTGATTTTGCTCCACACAAATCTTGTTCGCAATGTGGCCGTCTTTACCTTTCCTGAGTCTATATTTGTTCTATTCCAGCGCTGTTGATGCTCGACTCTTCAGTAACTCCTTTGGCCTTCCATTCGTAAACGCAACCTTTGACTATGTCGTCGTGGGCGGGGGAAACGGCGGTGTGGCCATTGCTTCACGGCTGGCCGAGCACTACAGCGTCGCGTTGATCGAAGCCGGTGGATTCTATGATATGGACAATGGCAATGGATCCGTGGTAGCGGGTCTTGCTGGTGGACAGCATACAGGCACTTCGCTCGAAATCAAAGCTCCTTTGATTGACTGGGACTTCAGTACAATTCCACAGGCGGTGAGGACGCACAACTTCACAAGAATACATTTTCCAAGACACTTGGCTGATGAGTGAGCATAGGGTGCTGACAACAGAGTCTTCCGATATGCTCGTGGCAAGACTCTTGGAGGATGCTCTGCGAGGAACTATATGGCTTACCATCGGTACCACACCCTTTTCTTCTTCTTCCAACTCAAATAGTTCTGACTAATCGGTTACCTGCAGTCCGACTAAAGGGTCCTTCAAGAAATGGGCGGATGAAGTTGGTGATGAGAGCTATACATGGGACGGCGTCCTGCCGTATTTCGAGCGCTCAACACAAATTACAGCTCCAGACTACTCGAAGCGCAGCACGGAATTCAGAAAAGTAGCAGCTGACCTCTCCCACTTCGGCAAAGGGCCCGTCCACGTCTCTTGGCCCAATTATGTCGAGCCACTCGGTGCGAACACGATAGATGTCTATGAGAAACTGGGCATGAAAGAGAACAAGGGAGGCTTCAGTGGTGGTAATCTCCTTGGTTTCGGCTATGCGACGTTTGCCATCAACCCTCATGATGGCACACGTAGCAGCAGCTACACCAGCTATCTGAAAAACGCAATGGAGGAAACAGACCTGAAGATCTATCACCGCACACTGGCTAAACAAATACTATTCACAGAAGACAAGGCCGCACACGCAGTCAAGGTTGAGACGGTAGGAATACCGTACACCCTCTTCGCGAACAAGGAAGTCATTCTCTCAGCCGGCACATTCCAGTCGCCACAAATGCTCATGGTCTCTGGCATTGGCCCGCGCCGCATCCTCGACCCCTTAGGCATCGACGTGCTCGTCGATCTACCCGGTGTAGGCCAAAACATGCAAGACCACCCCTTCGTCGCGCCCGCCTTCCCCGTCACAGTGCCTACTGTGTCCCGCCTCTTCCTCGACCCGGAATATTACTACCGTTCGAACGAGCAATTCCTCGCCAACGCTTCCGGTCCGCTATCCTCGCCCTCGGGCCCGTGGGCATGGGAGAGATACCCATCCACCGCCTCTAAGGAGACCCGCAAGATCCTCGACGAGGAGTTCCCCTCAGATTGGCCGCACCTCGAACACATCGCACTATCCGCCTACCTCGGCGACTACACCGGTACCGTACTCGACCCCTTTGATGGCAAGAACTACGGGTCGATGATGGGCATCCTCGTGGCGCCCATGTCGCGCGGCAACATCTCCATCGCCTCCGCCGACGCGGCGGAGCCTCCGCTCATCAATCCGAACTGGCTGACGCATGCCGTGGACAAGGAGATGATAGTGGCGGTGTTCAGACGCGCGCGCGAGATCTGGAATAAGCTGAGCATCCTGGACGGTGAGGAGTACTATCCGGGCAAGCACGTGCAGAGCGACGAGGACATCTTGGCGATGGCGCGGAAGGGGCTTGCGACTGTGTTTCACGCGAGCTCGACCTGCAAGATGGGCAAGGCGCCCGGGGATGAGAGCGGCGATCGGATGGGCGTCGTGGATACAAAGGCTAGAGTGTATGGTGTGAAGGGGCTGAGAGTAGTGGACGCGAGCATCATGCCCTTCTTACCTCCGGGTCACCCGATGGCGACGGTGTATATGCTCGCGGAAAAGATTGCGGACGATATTATAAAAGCAGGCGAGCCGGGTTCGAGGATGGAGCAGTGGAGTGAAGAGAAGGGACAGTGGATTTTTGAGCCCGAGCACGATCACCAGAAGCCGATACACAACGAATTGTAGGAAGCGAAGTGACGGATGGTAAGGTCTTACAAAGACCATGAGTCATAGGCTGGATGGAAAGACGACTCAAGTCGAGATTGTCTATTTGAGCGGATTGAAAAAAGCTTTTGCGTATTAGCCTAATCAATGTATCTTAAAGCTGGTTCATAGATTGGGAGCAAAATTGATAGCGTTGCCCTTGCCGCGGTATCCAAAACTGGTTACACATATCCGGATGAGCGTACACACGAACTCCAACGCCTCGCTGACTTTATGATTACCAATACGAATATCGAATTGCATGTGACAAATTACGTGCCCTCGTAAGCTCTGCTCTGCCCAATGTCCATCTCCTTAGACGGCGGCTCGGTTTCTCTAAACTCGTTTTCTGTAAACTCAGGTTCCGGAACCTCATTCTCTCGCAGCCACTTTTCCTTCTCTTCTTGCTCCCTTCGCGCTCTTTCACGCTTATGTCGGGCAACCTTCTTGATTGCTTCTTCCGTGAGCTGCTGCCTGAACATCTGTTCGACCACCTCGGTCTTCCTTGACCTTTTGTCGCCGACAGAGATTAATACGCCCCCGGTGATGTTGCACGTGATGGAGCAGATAAGAATGACCGTAGTCACGACAGCTGGACGAGTATGCCAATTCCAGCCCCATGTGCAGGCACCCAGTGAGATTTGAAGAAGCGAATGGCAATCCAACAAAATTGTGATTGTAATGAGGAGGCGGATGGAGAAAGCATAGTGTGTAGTTGTCTCGTGAGGCTTGTAATACGTATGACTCCTTGCGAACTTCTTCTGATGGTGGGCAAGCCGACGTTGCTGCTTTGGAGTCAAGACGCTCAACTCTTGCTCTTTGTCTTCCGGATTCTCAACGTCGAAGCCTGTTACCGTAGGCAGGTCATTCCGGTTTTCGAGTTTTGGTAGGCGTTCTTCTTTCCGCTTCTTCCACGTCAGACGGGCGTAGTGCGCGATGAAGATCATGTGGTACGTGTCAATGGTGCGAAATGGGGCGAGACCATCACCCATAATCGCAAAGAGTGCGACAAGGACGTTGTCGATGACATTAATGAGGTACTTGTGACGAGCATCGGAGCCACCAGAAATCCATCCAATGAGGAACAAAACCCAGATAAGACCGAAGATGGTGATGCAAAACGCGTAGAGAGTAACGAAGAAACCCAAAGGCCGACTGACGTATTTCAGGAAGCCTTTCCAGGATCGCTTTAGTTTGCTGCGGCGGGAGTGCAGCATGTGTCGGACATGATCGTTAAGTGATTCCTTATCCTCTTTTGTCCAGCCGTCAAGATGGACGCCGTGAGGCAAGACAGCATATCGAGACTCGCTGAGCTGCGATGTTATGCTACCCACTCTACTCCTCGGCATCGGACGTTGTACCGTGGCGTCTTCTTCCTCGAGGGTCCCTTCACGCTCAAGACCGGGCTGCTCGCCTCGTGCAACTTCCTGCGCCTCTTTGATGTACTCATCTGTGGTATCCGAGTCAACCGACTCAGATGAAGGGTGTGCTGTGAGGTCGTAGGTTGGCCTTCGGTTGACGAAGCTGAAACGACCCAGATCTGGAATGAAGAGGGAATTCTGAATATTTGTGAGGGTTGATAGGGTGGAGACTTCGGGATCGACGACATCCAGGAGGTTCGCGACTTCATCGTCGTACTCGTGGTCGCCTTCGTATTCGCTGGCGGCACTGGAACGACGCTGCTTCTGCTTCTGCGAACCAAATTCCATGCTCCTATTGTAGCCGCTGCGTAGACGACCAAAGATCGGTGGTCGCACAGGACGACCGGATGCAGTCTGATCAGGCGCGGTGGAGGGAGGCTGAGGTGTCTGTCCTTCTGGAATTATTGGCATGAACCGAGACGCCGGTCTCGAGCTCGACTCTGCTGCCGCTGCTGCCAAAACATCTTCTCTTCTCTCCGGAGCAGACATACTCCGCCGTCTTCCAGTCTGTTCTTCATATTGTTGTGGTGTAGGTGGTTGGTGAGCATAGTCTTGGGTAGTGACTCCGGGCTCGGCAGCAAGTTGTATCTCTGGTATGGTATTTGATTGTCGATTGATATTGGAAGGTAGTCTTCTTATCCGAATGCTCGAGCTTCTGTTTCGTCGGAGGCCCGAGGAAGGGACCGAAAGTCGGTTGCCATCCTGCGGGGCATTGGTAGTAGTTTGCGCAGAGAGCAGCACCGGAGGCACTGATTGGGTAGTCTCTATTGTCCGCAGAGCGGTCGCGTCTGTGTCGTCGCGGTGGTTGGGGTTGCTAGGCCCGTCAAAGTAGTCCGCCATGCCGCCGGCTATCGTCTACACATCTATAGGGCGGAATTGAGGGCGAGCAGATATACAGAGGTTGGTAGGAGCGAGCGGTGAAAGAGGTGATGAAGGCGAGGGAACGGGCGGGAAAATCTGATAATACCTCGTTCCGCAAGAACGCCGCTTGGCGGCTGTGGAAGGAGCAGCTGCGACCGTATTCCAGTATCCAGGCCTGAATAAGCTTAGGCCAGGCGTCGGCAGCGTGCGGAGGGCAGAGATGCCATACAAAGAGCGGCGAAAGCAATTAGCTGCGACTTGCTAAGCCCATCAGTCAGCGCGCATCATACTCCGAAACTGTGCCAATCCAGCCAGCGCACCTGGCCATACCCTTTTTCCCTGTTTCGACCGGCGCGGCGGCTGGCAGGGGCTGAACTCACCTCTAGCGCCCGGAGTCCGGCCGCTCTCGCTCTCCGGCGCGTGCGGCGCGGGCCAAGCGATTGCACGTGCACCCCTGGCCAAGCCTTCCCCGCCACCCCGTTGCGTACTAGCGCACTAGCCACGGCGCCACAATAAACACCAACCTCTCCCCAGCAACAGGTGGGAAATAATGAAACAAACATGGCTGGTCTGACGAGTATATATTCCTTTCGTCTTGCCCTCGTTTTCTCGACATCAACCAACACAGCAATCCAATCTTCTCCACAATCAAGCATCAGCAATTCGAACCAAGCTTCGACCTCAACTGACTGAGTGACTGCTCGCTTCTCTGATCTCCTCGATATCGAACTCTCCATCGCTCATCAACATCAATCGCATCTTCACACCCTCTATCAAGCCCCTCTACAGCTTCGCAGCACCCGCTTAACTGCGACCCCCATCCGAATCACCTACACCGAACATCACCACCCAAACCACAACCACATTCAAGATGCACTCCTCTCTCCAGATCATCTCCCTCACTCTCCCCATCCTCGCCTCTGCCATCGCCCTGCCAAACCCATTCGCTCAGCCACAACTAGCCGATTCTGGCGACTCCGGCGCTTGGGCACCTTCGTCCGCCGATGCTGGTGCAGACGCATGGGGCGCCTCAGCAACCGACGCTTCTGTTGATACCTGGGCTGCCACCACTGCTGTTGCAACGACCGCTGCCCCCGTTGTCTCCCCTGCTGCCTCTGGAGATGCTTCTGCCGCCTCAGGCTCAGGATCAGGTGATGATTGGCTCCAGCATGTCACATACCCTGCTGGCTGCGAGCAATGGTCGAACCCCTGCCCATCTGGCGCCATTATCGCCGGTGGCTCGACTGCTGGCGGCGCTGCGGCTGCCTCCGCAACTGCTGCACCCTCATTGACGGACAGTGAGACATGGGATGCCAGCACACCCTACACCAACGGCTTCACCTCCTTCACCACCATGACCAATTCGCTTGGCGTGATCACGGGCGCTCCAAAAGTCGTGACCAGCCAGCCAGCCGTTGTCACCTCGCAGAAATCCGCTGCAAGTGTCGTTGCAGGCGCAGAATCTGGCTCTCAGAGCGCCGCTACGACGGCGGCGATTCCTACCGGCAGCGCCAAGAGCAATTCATCTGCTACCATCAGCTCGCCCAGCGGAACTGACAATGGCTTCAGCCAGGAGACTAGCCAGTCCGAGCAGAGCAACAGCGCCGGCATCATGAGCCTGCAGAGCGGCATGGCCGCCTGCTGCCTTGTTGCTGCGATGATGATGCTTCTGTAAATTGACATGCGGAACGACGATAAGCTACTGGATGGCTTTCAGACTGATTTTGGATCGAGCGAAAAATTGCTGCGATATTGAGCGTGCATTGGGCCGGAGTTTTCACAAAACCCGCTTTTGGAATGGGTCAATGGGATACGACAATGTTTTATGGGTAATGGGTCCGATGAGACCAAACGAGATATGTAAACATAGGCACAACCAATAATGTTCAAATACGAGAATAATCTGAAGAACCACTGTCACCATTTCCCACATAGAAAGATGAACAAACCTAGATCAATGGACTGAGAGGGACTGTAGAATAGTTACCATGATAGAAATGAGATATACTGAATAACCTTCAAACCAGTTAACCACTTCTTGGTAGAAGGCCCCCGTTCCAACGCCGTCTCCATATGAAGAATATAGCAGCATTCACAAGTGTAGAGAAATCCCATCACCAAATAGTCAAACTGCGTATTCCGTCGTAAATATGTGCACTCAAGGAATCTCCGGTGGCTGATAACCGGGCACGCGATAAGGGCGGTGATAACTGCAGCCCTTGCGGTGCTTGTGGTTTCCACGACTGGCAATCTCATCGTAACGGGCGAGACATTCCCAGCAGAACTCATGCTTGCAGCGAGAACCTGTTGTTTCTGTCAATCTCCTGAACTTCCAAGGCCAATGAGCTTACTCACACGTCATGTGATCGCATCCTCCATACTTGGTGATCCTCACTTTGCACTCCTTATTTGGACACTCCTTTGAGTCTTGCTTCACTGCAGCTATGGATGCCTTCTCATCGCGTCGTCGTTGCGCTGATTCCTCCTTCTCCTTCCTCTCTCCAAAGTCACTGCACGTCTCGCCTGCATGCCAAGCGCACTCGTGAACGACACAAGCTTTGAACCCACAAGCTTCGCACGTGAAGATCGGCTCGTCGGTGCCACGAGGATGGAACTGGTCTGACGCACATCCTGGCGCAAGACAGTAGCGAAATGTTGAATCGGAAGAGATGGCGTCCCGGGTAATGAGGGTGTCGTAGCTGTTACGTTTGTCAGCGGAATACCTCAACGGTAGGAGAAAGGTGTCTTACCGCTCAAAGAGCTTCGGCACCTCCTTTAGGAGATCAAGCAGATCACCATACGACAGTGTTCGGGAGCACTCAGGACATGGAATCGCCTTCCAATTCCCCTCATCGATCCTAACTCGAATCCAATTCGTGAAGCACGAGAGGCAGACAGTCGCTGCATGGTCGCATGCCAAAAGAGAAGATGCAAAGCTCTGCTTTGATAAAGTTTCCGTGCAGCTAATGCACTGCTTGTTACCGACAGGCTCATCAGTGCGTTGTTTCTTGTGAGATACTTGCTCTTCTAGATCCTCAGAAGAACTTCGCTCACGTTTTAGTCGAACGTTCTTTTCCGGTTTATCGGCATTATCGAGATCATCAGAAGGCAGATGCAAGCCCCACAAACGTCTAGCCATCTGTCTAACAGCGTGTCCTTGATCTGTGGTGATGAGATATTCGAGATTGATTAGAGTTTTGGAGTTGATACCCTGAAGGTGTATTTGATGGTTTCGACGAGGATATTTGGTTGATAGAGGTGTGAGTAATGCTGGAAGGTGTTGTTTGATGAAGCTCCTATTGGCTTGAAGCTGTGTTGAAGAGTGAAGATACAAGTGAAAATAGAGATGTGAGTAGTGGTGAGGAAGAAAAAGTCGGAGATTGAAACAGGCTGAGAGGTATTAATACGTGTGCATGGAAAGCCCCTGGGAGTTGTGACAGGCTTGAGAGTTTTTGTGCGCAAGTAGAGTCTAGCTCAAGGGTAGCAATAAGGCGCTAAAATACCGGCATACAGGCAAGTTATGGGAGCCTGTGAAGTCTACTGCATCAGCGTAGATTTTAAGATGCTGAGAGAATTTGAGCTTGTCCAATCTATCATGTCTCTCAATCAGTATGTGCTTATGACCGCACCGTTTCTTGACGAACCGCTGGAATTTGGAGAGCAGCTGCGCGTTAACCGGCGTAAGAGTTTGAGTACTAATTCTAATGATAAAAGACCGGCGAAGATATCGTCCGGACCGAAGCGAGCGGCTCGAGCTCTTTGAATGAAAGGTACTTGAATATGTGAATTCCAGTTTCGCTCAACACACTGCAATGGTGCTGAAACCCAAGTTCAATTTGAAAGTTGTCGAAGCTGTCTTATCCGTATGCTGTCTTGCATTATAGATCTACGGAGCCCCGTAAAATCGGCAAGTTTTCTTGTGCAGATGGTTACCATGGCTGACGATCTGTCCCAAACATTCCCAGCAGGATTTATGACGACAACGTGAGCCTGTCGTGAATATGAATTAGTAGGAATATTGAATGCAAATAACGGTGAAATATGAGAGCCTACACGTCATATGCTCGCATCCGCCATTCTTCTGGATCCTCCACCGGCAATTTTGACCTGGACATGGCTTGGACAGCGTGTTCAGCATCACCTCTGACTGATTAGAAGCCTCCTTATTCGCTGCGAAGCGTGCATCGAACTGTTGGCAAGTCTCGCCCTCGTGCCAGTTTCGGTCACATACTGCACAAGCTTTATGCCTACAAGCATTGCAGGTGAATATGGGAGCTTCGGCCGCCGCAGGATGAAATTGGCCGGACGAACAGGCAGGCGAAACACACCAGCGGAAGCTCTCAGGGAGAGCAAGTCATATCTACAGGGTGTGTTAGCACCACAACATGTCTGATGTCATGAATCAATTCATGAATCAATTCACCTGTCAAAGGTCCTCTCATCAGCGAATTGGTGAACATCATCGTGCTCCAGACGTTCTGGGCACTCCGGGCAGGCTAGCGTGTCCCAAGTCTTGTCTTCAAGCTGCGATCGGATCCATTGTTGCATGCACGTGAAGCATGTGTGCATCTCATGTTGGCAGCTCTTCGTGAAGGATCGTGGAGCTGAAGAGTTGTCGTCTAAGTCCTCACCGCATGTCAAACACTGTGGGTTTGGTTCTTTTTGCTGAATGTTTGAATCATCTGTCTCCTTTTGCCATTGGCAAGTACGAGAATGCTGAAAGCGAGCCCGTTTGCGGGTCTTTGCCGCCATCTTGGTGCGATGAAACTGTAGCAAGGTGTTGCCAAAGTGCAAATGATAAGTAAAAGTGTAGTCACATTAAAGGGCCGAAAAAAGTAATGAACAACAAGGAAAAAGAAGAAACGTTAGTAAAGCTAAAAGCTATTATCCCACAAATACTGAGCTGTAGCAGGAGTGAATTGCTATGCGTGCGTGGAGTAAAAGCTAATCTGATCATGACTCATGAGTAGACGCTTCGTGTTAATGATAACTGTCAAAGGGGTGTTAGCATCGCTATTTTGCTACACCTTCCGCAGGTGACGGCGTTGGCGTCATGGCTTCGCATCATATATTGGCTTTTCCCCTCTCTCATAGATTACTCTCCCTTTCAATCGACTCCATCAGAGCACCCTCTGGGCCTTCGTGGTTTCGTGCTCCACAGTGATGAATGCGAAAATCTCTTAGGCAGTAATACATGGACTTGACAGATATGGTTATTATAGCCGTACTATTCATCTGACTTTCATTGAGAGTTGGATGGTGCTGGATCTATGTTGAATCGTCGGCTTGAGTTTGGCAAGCGTGTCATCGGAGTCAGCGTACACGGCAATGAGAGCCCAATATCGCGAAGTCCGTACACAACGTGTAGATAGGTAACACATCTGAATAGATGCTGCACGCGTCGACGAGACCTATATATCCAGAATCTTGGCGCTTCCATACTCCGAACTCAATGTGCTTCTCCTTAGAGAAGGCAAGACAGTAAGCAAGGTGAAAAGCTCACTCTGTGGCATAGTGTGCTCCTCGTTGCGGAAAGCTGAGCCGTCAACGTGTTAATTCTCGCAAGTCGGCTCAAATAGGATGGCGGACTCTGCTCATCATCGAACCTGTCTCTCGCGAACAGCTTATTTCGCCCCTTTGGCTGAGCTTACGGGCGAGTCGTAGATAATTCGGGTGTTCCAAGCCATCGCGGTCAAGAGTGGAAATCTTCCTCGAGCTATTGCTTAATCGAGCAAGATGCCATGGAGATAAATTTAAATAAAGCCGCTTCCAAATAACAGGTAAGATACAAGGATCATTGTCGATGGTTGGTGTACGGGCAACTGCATATCTGACGTCGTTCGGATTTCCCCCGGTCGTCTCCCTATCCTACCACGTGCAATCCCGACCGAACTCCGAAAGGAGAATCTAGCTTCCGAAGTTCCGACCCGACGGCGACCTCACCTCAAGTCTTGTCCACCCCTTTCATGCTGCCGATTCCACATGAAACAGCATTGAAACGGCAGGACATGGGCATCTCTCTAAGACTTGTTAGGCGCTCGATGAATTCTGCTCATTTAGCTTAGTATTACCTGCCTCAGATGTTGATCTCCGAAACGCTGAACGCTCATTGCCTCATTTAAGCTCCGTCACTACCAATTCAAACGCCAGGACTGTGGGGAGCATTTCCGACATGTTCTGTTCTGTTTTGCCTAGATCATGATACAAGGGGATTCTGACTGGCTGCATCCGTCTCCTGTGCATCTTGTTTCGGCAGCTGAATCGATGGTAATGATTGGTACCTCGTTCTAAAGTCGACCTGGTGGAGGTTTAAGAGCCCTAGCATCCTCCTGGTAAAGCTTTACCTTTCCTATAGCTCCATACGATTGTTCTTTCTACTATGTTGTTTCGAGCCATCATTTGGCTCCCAATGATCTTTCTCGTAGCCAGAGGTGCAGCGAATACGTTTTCAACGGGCTATGGGGAGACAGTCCGACGTCAAGCACCGACAAATTCATCGCTCACGCCAGAGAAGCTCCTGGCTCTTAATGTTGGTGTCAATATTATGGCGCAGCAAAGCCAAATCGCTACCGTAGAGATGATCCAGCAGATGCAACAGAGCGGAATAACGGACAATCAATCATTCAACGCGACAAAGGTTCGTAATTTATAGGCTTGGCCGAGGGCTAGCAGCCTAATTAACGAGAAACATAGCTCTCTAATGACTTTGGTCAGTACGAGTATCCAAATTCGAGCAGACAGTCAGAAACTCGCCACCAGCGATAGTGCTGTCTTGCCTAGTCTGGCGCAACTAGAAGAATCTCAAGTAAAAGGATATATCCTAGCGAATCAACTCATGGGTGATCCTCCTACCGATAAACCAAAGCTCCAACAGTTGAAGGCGGCTTTTCAAGCCGACCTTGTGAGGAACCAAATGATCCAAGCCTTGGTGAGAAGGACACGTAGCTTCTGAGATTGGTGACAGGCTTACATGTTGCAGGCAAATGGCGGTGGTGGCAGCGGCAGCAGCAGCACCTCGTCGCCCCCCAGCACGCAGACGGCGCAGACGGTGTAAGATTTTTCACCGCGTCAGCTTTGCATGTATATATTCAGATCGGAACCAATTTTAATCATCTCCGTCCAGGGCAACATCATCCTCAAGCTCCTCGGCGTCTCCTGGAGGACAACAGGGAACTTATGGACCGCTTGTCCTACCCGAGCGAGTTACATTGCTTTGTTCGGTGGTGGTCTCCTTCAACCTTGTCTTAGGGCTGTGGTAGTGGGTCTCTGAAGAGAATTCACGATAGAATATCGCGCATTTTGCAAGATGAAGTCGCCCCTGACTCGATATTCGGGACCAGAAGCTGTTCTAGACGTCCATGCCTCGGAGGCTGGGCCCGTGCAACCAGTCCGTTTGACCCCATTCCAAGACTCATGTGTTACTAGCGGTGTGAGCGATCTCAACCTAATGCCGTGTTGCCACCCAAGGCAAGATACCGCCTCCAGCCATTCCGTCCGAAGTCCGAAGACGATGTGTGACGTCAATTCATTCGCAGCGCTTCGATTGCAGCCAAAGATAAAGAAGTTTTTGAACGACTCGAACGGATAGATGCTGCTCGAAATGGTCACTGAAAGCTGACTCAATCTCAATCACGATCTTGACTGGAAGTCGCCGCAGTAGAAACATCGCGTGGGACGGGACAGCCGTCTTTGGCCGAATCGAAGTGTGAAGAGCATAACAGAAACTGCGCACGGCATCTCCTGCCAATCATCAATACGTGCCAAATGTGTGTTTTGATTTGATGCGCTTGCAGAGATTCGGGTCGTTCCGCATGGAACATGCAAGAGTCTTCGCACCCATAACTCTGCCAAGCTTGTGGAGAAATTCCAAATTGCGACCAACAGCACCTCTTGACTGCGGAACAATGAGGGAGTAGGTTAGTTTTAATCGCGTTCACTACGCCATCGACCTGCGACTGGGGAGCGGAAAAAGATCGGATGTTGAATACGAAGCTGCAGGATGCGGCTCCGAAGCGTGGAGGTGCATCCGCATGCGGCATGAGGACGCTGCCACGGAGCTACACTTTTGTGAGATAGCGCAAGCAGAAGCGGGAGACTAGCCTGATTCATTTTCAATCCGGAAAGTAATCATCAGAAATACTCAAGAATCATTCGATAATGCTTTGCATGCAAAAAAAGGAAATTGCGACTTATCTAAGGTGAAGGAGTAAGAAGTTGCGAGCTGAGCTATCATGTATGCGCGCGACTAGTGAGCTCCGGAGGGGGTATGCACATCGCACGACGAAACTTATAGCGGTGCGTCTTACAGAACAGCCCTGCCCAACGCTCCAATATCCCACTTTCCTCTTTCATCCGAGGCGAAAAATGAACCTCCATTAAGCCGGCTGGCCTCGCGAGATTGGCCCGAGTCTCCTGAATTTCAGGCAGGCCGAACGAGAGCATTCCGAGCGACGTTGTGCGAGTGAGGCCTATCACTCACCTCATACCCTGCATTACATGCATATTTGACAATCGCTTGCCCAATCAGGGAACAGCTCGTCTGGCCTCGGACGTTACTCAGCAGCAGTAGGTGGCCGTCATGGCCGTTCAATGCCGCACTGACCGATTAGTAACCTGGTCAAATCCTTACGCTCGCTCACATCGCCTCGGAATTGCGGCGCATCTCAGCTTCGAGGCTTAACGTCCAAGAAAACTGCTCTCCTGGTCCATCAGTCTGCAATCTGCAAACTCGCCTAGCAGTGCAGTATGCACCAGCACCCTTGCCGCTAGATCTCGCATCTTGACGCATCCTGAGCGGAGCCGTGACATTTCAGTCGTCAACCAGGATTTGGCATGCCTACTAACGTCCCATTCCGTGCTTTCGCGAAAGTGCCACTTCTCACACCGAAATCGACACGCATCGTCATGGCTTCCAGCGGCCGTTTGACCGCCCAAAACCGCGGTGCCTGACATGCGAGACTAAACAAGCTTCCGTTAGCACTAACCACCACGCTGGACGACTCAACAACCCTCGAGGCTTGGGGGGCAATTTCCAATTGCTTTCCAATCAGATACCCTACCACCTTCGCGCGGCTTCTGGAGATCTTGCGGTGCGGCTTTATTTCTCGTGCCTACCATGCCACTCCGCTATGTTCTCTCGTAACCTCGCGATGGCGGCGGCGTTACATCTGATCGGGATCGCAAGGGTGGAACACTTCTTTTTCGCTCCATGACCAACGTCCGAAGCCAAGGCGTGGCGAATATACTCAGCCCTGATACGTATGCGGCCCGCATACAGAGATGCAATCCTAGACCCGAACCCAGACCGAGTCTGTTGACTCGAATGAATTTGCGGCACTACGGTGTTGCGGAACCAATCGTGAGTAAGATCGTTTACGCCATGGTGTATTCGCAAGCAGTAAGCCCTGTCGCCTCTTGGTTGTTCGGTTTCCATGTCATCGTTTCCACTTTGGGATGGGGAGGGGGTATATAGTTCTGGGAACGTCATGGCTGCGTTAGGTTCTTAAAGCCCATCTCATATCCGTCAGGTTCAGGCATATAAGGCAGATAAACATCAACAAGTCACCTTGAAGTCACTCAGTCATACTCTATCCCTCAAGTCAGACATTGATTGGCGAAGACCTTTATATCATCCTCAGTCAGCCTACTGTCCTTTGATTCCAACTTCTGCAGCCTTTCGCTTACGCTGCGGGCACCAACGCTTCGACCCGTCCGACCCCGGCACTACCAACTTCCCCAGACGCTGGCGATACCGGAGTCATGGGTTCTGGGAAGAACACAAATACCTCGTCTGCTTCCAGCAGCGGTACTTCTACTCCTGGCCAGACGGCGACTACTGCTGGAGCACCTCAATACCAGCTCCCGTACGCCCCGTTTCCAATACCACTACCTGAGTCGGCCCGGGCTGCCGCGCAGCAGCAACAGGAAAGCGATAAAGACAAGGAGTCCTCGAAGGAAAGTTCCGGGAAAGGCAGCTAGAGTCGCTTGGAAGCGAGGTTCCGACTGCAGCACCAAGGTCGAATGAGCTTCTAAGACGGGAATAAGACCTGCCTGCAGGCCAGCAGGGTGAACCGGAGAAAAGGCTGCTGCATGGTGACGAGCATGGTGGCGATCGATCGAGTGGGTGTCGGTCGGTTGTTGGCGGGTGGCGTTTCACATTCTCATTTCGTTCGTTCACAGCCGAAGTTTGACATATTTTAAAGCACATCATGATACCACGAAATCAATGAAGGCTCAATGTCCTTTCGTCCTAAGCATCTTCCTAATCTGGCACTCGTGAGGCTCGCGAGAGCCAGCTATCAGAAATCACGCCGCCCGACTCAGCCCGGTGTCTCAGAGCGCCAATCCTGACTGTTTCGAACGCTATCTATGTGAGGTTCTGGCTAGGCTAGACTCTGGGTATAAACACGTGGAGAGCCTGTAGAAACCTGCACCGGACACGGGGGCGGTGTTCGGGGCCTCCCTTCCTGGTGCCGTCCCGCATGATGGACCTGCATTCGTCGGGCTCAAGTCCGCATGGTCCTTAAGCTCTCCCAGACGTACGGGAACATGCGTGTGAAACCGAGACCGATCGATGACAAGGGATAGCGGCGACGTAAGCGGTGCTCTGTATTACGAGATAATCTCCGTGGAGCTTTTGAGCGTGTTGGTCATTTGCCGGCGCCGCACGTGATGGAGCGATTGCGGGATACAGTAGGTATCTTTTCCCTCTTATAGAAGGACTCTGAAGGAAACAAGCATCCATGACAGCACCATTAATTCCCGGTGAATGGTATAAGGCGTAGCTGCAGCAGCTGCCCGACTGACCTCCTCAGGCTCGGCAGATGCAGCTGTGGAACCGAGCGTCGCATTCTCGTTTGTGGGTGTTCCTGCGCTTGCGAATGGTAGCCCGGTTGAAGTTTGGGTGGTATCTTCGCCCGTGGCGCCAGGTGGCGGTGCGGAGATACCCGCCACAATGATTGAGCTCGATGATTCCAAAGAGAACGTGGCATCTGGTATCGTTGTTCCTTGCCCGGTAGAGATAGATTGGCCCCCGGGAATTACGACACCACCAGAGTTTGCAGACGAAATCGGAACAACAGATGTGCCAATGATGACGAATGTCGCAGTCGGCGATGACAGCGACGTCTGGGGTTCAGTAGATTGAGGCACAGAAAGCGTTACCGAGATGGATGTTGATCTGCTGATTTGTGAGGTTGCACTTGAAGTCTGACTCGGAGGAGGCAGGGTTGCGAAGGTCAGGGTGCTCGAGACAGTGAGTGCAGACGAGTTCGTGAGAGACGATAAAGTGGCAGAGGAGTTCGGAATTGATGTTGCGTCTGCAGGAGCAAATGTGAACGTTGTGGACGGTTGATCCGATGAACATTCCGATGCCGGGGTCGCAGTGGCTGTTCGAGTGATCACGACTACAACAGTCCCTGTTGTTGTCACCGTCGAGGTCGAGTTGATACCCAATGATCCATAGTAAGGTTGATAGTATGGTCGATTGTGATGATGGCCATGTGCATAGCCATGATGTCGCTGTTGATGATTCGTTTTATGATGGAGAACAGAGCCAAAACTTGGGCGTTCTTCAGGAGAGGCGCTGTGACCAGTTTTGCTCGCTTCCGACTGAGCAATAAATAGCGCTACCCACGATATGATTGAAAATGGGAGTTGCATCTTAACATCAATTAAAAGCTTCCACTAGAAAAGGTAGATCTCATACCCAGTGAACTGAAAAGCCCAAGAAGTCCTCAGGCACACAAAAATTGGACGATTAAGGCTTTCATAGGAAATACACGTAAAATCTTCCGGTACCTGCATACATACCTTGCACTGCTGCAGTCGCCGCGGTTTTGAAACGTTGGATTGATACGGGAATGTTTGAACAATGAGATATCCATGGATGAGATGAGCGGCTGAGGCAACTAATCGCATGCAGCCAGGGCATCGCAGGCACGAATCTGCCTCTATCAGCCATTGAAACAGCGAGTTAGATTCAAAGTAGTCCTCCTAGAGGCTTTCAAGCAACATTGCCGCCGCCGCAGAAAGGACACGGGCGCTTCGGTGGGGAATGCAGATTGGTGAGAGCGATCGGATGTTTCCATTTGTTTCGCACCCTGCCCGATGGCGTTCCAGCCTCGTTCAACCCCAAACACTCCACGAATCGTGGCATTCAGCTTTAACCTTCTTCAATACTCTTCGCTAGCAATATTATCATCTCGCGCACTCTCGCTAAGGCTCTCTGCGTTCTCTTCCTCCTTTGAAACTAGCAAAATTGTAGATCCCTCCATCTCCGGCCAAGTAGACCTTGACTCCACAAATTATGTTCAAGCAAGAAGACCTTGGATTGTGGGATAACTACGCTATTCCACAACTACACGCTATGGCATTGAAAGTGGATCATGTATGGAAGAAGCCTGCGTCACTCGCAAAGCCTGCCTCGGAAGATCGAAGCAGTGCTGCACGATCTTGGAGGGAGTGCTGCTCACAGAGGTACGATAAGTCGCATGACTGTCTTCACTCTTAATGGCCATAGTGGTGAATGATACTTATTCATTGAGTATATTGCAACTGCTTGAGTTGGGTGAAGCAGCCGCGCGCACCAAAACAGCAACCAGAAGCTATGCAAGTCCAATAATTGGCTTATCTCGAAATCAAACTTGCTTTCAGCTATTAACAAGCTGCATGTGGTTCAGGAAGTGAACTCGCGCACAGGTCGAACAACGACATAACTTCTCAAAACTCCGCGCCTGCCTGCGAACACACGAGTGGCAGGGGTATAAAGGATTGTGACCTAAATGCCAACCACGTTCCTTATTTCAACATCCTCCACATCAAGGACAACTCACTCTCTGCTCATACTCAGTCTCTCGTAAGTCCTTATTGAAAACCGCTACCATCTAACTATATGCTTACAAAACAATCCCAGATCAAGTCAAGCGCAATGCTGAAGCTACCGAATGAACTGCTCGATGAGATCTTCACTTATGTGTCTCAAACGGATCATCTCAGCCTCTTGAAGGCATGTCGAGTGCTCCGTCCTTGTGCAGAGAGTATCTTCTACTCGAGTATCTTGATTGATGGCAGCGGGCAGCTCCTCCTTTTGTTGAGGACGTTTGCAGCACGGCCAGAGCTCGCTTCCTACGTCAAGGTCTTCACATATACCAACGAGACTGAGACCGAGCTCCCGACAAGCATCTCGATGAACGTCGCAATCCTTCGTGACGCAATTCGTCCTTTCACGACTACTTGCGGTATCAACGAATCAGATGACAGACTTCTGTATACTGTCAAAGCTTCACACGCTCGAGCTGGGCTATTCCAGAAATCACTGGACAGCCCGCCTAAGTTTCACGGTAGCTACCTCATTTTTGGGACTCCCCCGGCTTCGGAAGCTTGTATGTCGAAATGTTGGAGGAGACGAGTACGACGAAATGCCTTTGCATTGTCACATCCTGGAATATCAGTGCGCATTGCAAGAAGTGGAATTGGAAGGCGTTTTACTTGACAGCGGTCCCGTCATGGATATGGTCCAGATGAGTAAGGCCCTTAAGAGCTTCTGCTGCCAAACCAGTTTCTTCTTCTACGACGGCACCAGCTTATCTCGATTTGTTCCATTTCTCCAGGGTTACAGGCATTCTCTTCAATCTCTCAAGATCGTTCCAACTCTAGAGATAGTGGAATCTCACCAATTTCTGAGGCAGTTGAAACTCGATAGCTTCCCTCACCTGACGTTTCTCGCTTTGCCTGCGTCCTTCCTCGAGATCGAGGACTACGAAGATTATGAAGGCGATGGGAGTGCAAATACCATCCCTGGCCAAATCGCCACCTTCCTTCAACAAGTACCAGCCAGCTTGCAACTATTCGAGGCTCTCTTCCACAAAAGATTCACTCGAGTATACCTAGATCAGGGTAAAATCAAGACCTTCGAAAACGGCGACCGACAAATGGAGCAGGACAACATTTGAGGATTGGCGGATAGCGGTGCTACTTCAACAGACTCTAATATAGGCGAGCTGAAGCAATCTGGCTCCTGGTTGGCTGCAATTTGCGCTTATGAACTCTCGGTTGTTTATGGTAATCGATTCATGGACTGAGGGATTCGGCTCAACTGGAGTTCTTTGCTTAAAAGTCGGACATGTCTGGTATATCGGGCGTCTTCAGTCTTCCATCACCGAGAGACGGTTTGCTCTGCTCTTCACTACAATCTGCTGTATCATGCTTTCACATACTGCTTGACTGCAGCGGTCTAATACAGGCTGGCCTCATCTTCTGGCCTTGAGATTAGATTGAGGTTAATGGAAGAGGCTTTTAGACAAAATTTCCCTTTATAGCAATGTATCCAAATCGTAGTCAAGCATTTGGGTTATTTTACAATACAAAATTTCCACTATGTGGCCGTCGTGATGCACTGGGTCCGTACGGATGTCGAACGAATATTTTGGCCACCGTACACGGATCATCGAAGAAACACTGTGAAAGGTCTCTGATGCTTGAAGCATCAAGTCCATCCCGTGGAAGACGCGCAAATTAGAATTATATAGATGCTCGTCCAACAGTATGATTGCGCAAGGAAAGCCTTTCTCCGACTGCAGCGGTCACGCTCGTGCAGCAGTACAGAGGTCTCCAGAAGAGCGATTCTAGCCAGTGACAAGTAAGATGAGAGGCTTGTGAGATGATCACTTAATAGGGATGTCACGATAACCTGGAGTTGCTCAGGTAGTCAAACTGGGCGCATAGAAGTCAGGAAGTGTCAAATTGTGTACATGCTCTGGTAGCACCGCGGAGTCGTCAGAATACGAGATATAATACCTGAACATTCGATGAAGATTGATGGAGACAAGCGCAGATGTACTCCGGCGATACTCAGTTCATCAAGCCAGGCGCGCAGAAGTCAGAGAATGTGAAATTGTATGGAGGCTCGCAGCCCAGTGCGAAAGCGTCTGAAGGACGAATGTGCGCGTTGACGTCGACACTGAAAGATTCGAGCGGATATGGCGGAAGGCAAGTGTCCAAAGAGATCGTCGATTCTTAACTCACTGAGTCGGGAGCACAGAATTCGCATTCCATGAAAGGATGTTGATACTCGCACGATAGATCGAAGAGACTTCAAGAGGATCTGCGCAGGGATAAAATAATTCTGGGGATTCGCGATCCTGGTCAAGGGCGGGTATCGCGCATGACAAACGATGCTTAGAGCATAAGGCTAGCTGTGCAGACGGGAAGTTGCTTCTCTCGGAATCACATAGGTGCTGACGTATTCGACGAAGGTGCCTGAGGAATGATTTTGTCATGCAACGATCAATATTGGAGACGCGTGGGGCCCTGGTCGAAGACTGGTCTCGTGCGTGGTAGGTACACGATGCTCGGAGTATTGGTGTAACCTTACGGAAATAGTTTCTCTCAAAGTCGAATAGATGCTGACGTAGCTGTGCAAAGTGCGAATAACGGACTTTGTCATGTTACAACCGATACTGGAGGCGATATCCCCGACACAGGCGACGAGGCTCGTGACCAACGATGGTGTTCAAACAATGCCGAAGACTCTTGGTATCTCACAATTAGCAATGCTCAAGAGCTGTATCATCGGCCGACTCCGAATTCTTTGTTGAAAGCTCGTCCAATGACCATTCTTCTGACTTCACTCGTCCCTGCTCCAATCTCGTACAACTTCGCATCCCTCAGCAGCCTTCCAGCTGAAACCTCGTTGACATATCCAGTCCCTCCTAGCAATTGTATGCAGTCAAGCGCGCATTCTGTCGCTCTCTCTGCAGCATACAGAATAGCCCCTGCACAGTCTTGCGTCTTCACTACTGCACCAGTGCCCGACTCTGCTGCCTCTTCCTTGTTTTCCCCATCGAGGACGGCGGAAGAAGATCCTTTAGTTGCAGACTCATCGACCTCTTTGGCAACTGCTAATGTGAAAGATTGGCTTGCACGATACTTGGTGTACATATCTGCCAGCTTTCCCTGTACCAGTTGCTGACTGGCGATGGGTGCTCCAAATTGTTGTCTCGTATGCACGTAGGGCAGGGCAGTGTCGAGACATGCCTTCATGATACCCAATGGTCCAGCGCTAAGAACTAATCTTTCCAGATCCAGGCCCTCCATCAGTACTCGGACACCCCGGTTGACTTTGCCAAGCACATTCTCGCGCGGGACGAAGACGTCGTCAAAGATGAGCTCGCCCGTATTGCTTCCACGCATGCCCAGTTTATCCAATTTTCTTGCAACAGAGAATCCCTTTGCTGTCTCCTGCTGCGAGAGGTCGATTATAAAGGCCGTGATGCCCTTACTACCACCTTTAGGGTCGGTCTTCGCGTACACGATGATTGTCGACGCGTCAGGCCCGTTTGTGATCCACATCTTGGTGCCGTTGAGAAGGTATCCGCCGTCCACTTCTTTCGCGGCCATCTTCATGCTCACAACGTCTGATCCGGCAGAGTGCTCTGACATGGCGAGCGCGCCAACCTTCGCACCTGATAGGAGGTCGGGGAGGAACTTTGCTTTTTGGTCAGGAGAGCCATTAAGCATTAACTGATTGACGCAGAGTTGGGAGTGAGCAGCGTAGGAGAGGCCGATGCTGCCTACGACATTAGTATGTTGTCTCATGGAAAAGAGAGCCAGGAAGTCCTGTTGGAAGCTTCAGACGCACCTGACGCCCGGCTCAGCTCCTCCATGACTACACAATGTGCTTGATATCCCATCCCTAACCCTCCATACTCCTCATCTGCCGTTATGCCGAGTAATCCTGCATCTCCAAGCTTCTGCCACATGTCCGTGGGAAATTCGTTGCTGTGGTCGGTGGTCTGGGCGACATCTTCGGATATCTCTCGTCCTAACATTCTATCAGTACATTCTAAAGGGCAAAGTGGTAGAACAACGTACTTGTAAACTCCTGAACTCTTTCTCTCAACTCATCCAGCTCTTCGCTCGTCGGCGCAACGAAGCCGCGAGGATGTTTGGTCGACGCGGCCCGTCGCGCATTTAGAGAGATTATGTGTCGCTGCGGGCGGGAGAGTTGTCGAAAGGACTGTGAGAACAGCCTTGGTGCAAATCTTGAGGCCATTGTGAATATTGTTGAAATGATGCGCTGCCATCAGCTGCGAAGGTTTGTCCTCGTTCTCCGCATGCCGTGGCCGGTTACCATCGGCATTAGACCCCAGATACGATGTCATCCCTCACTCCAGTTCTTCAAAGCCGAGCTATACGTCTCTACTTCACGTTCAATTCTGCTTCAACTCTTGAACCAGGGCAGAATACATCCTTTCCCTACCATCTCTTCAGTCCCCAGCAATGCCACCACCTGCGCCTTCGCCCTCCCTCCTATCCCTCCTCCGAACCGCGACCCGCACATCCGCACGCTCGTCTATACGACCATGTCTAAGACGACGACCTTCTCAATGGCATTCGCAAAGCCGCAGCCTAGCGACACACTCTCATTCGCACCATGCCTCTGCCCTATCCGTCATCCCTACCAATGTAGACACCTCGTCCGCCGAATTCAAAGAGAACGCCGCAGCAATGAGTGAGCTCCTCGATCAAATGTCGTCCCTGCACAGCCGGATTACCCTCGGCGGCTCTCAGAAAGCAAGAGACAAGCATACTGCTAGAGGCAAGATGCTAGTACGCGACCGTGTTACTGCCTTGCTTGATCCCGGATCTCCGTTCCTCGAGCTGAGCCAATTGGCCGGATACGATGCGTATCCTGGCGAAGACGTACCCGCTGGAGGCATTGTCACGGGTATTGGGACGGTAGAGGGAGTGACATGCATGATTGTTGCGAATGATAGCACGGTCAAAGGTGGAACGTATTATCCGGTCACTGTGAAGAAACATCTTCGCGCCCAGGCGATTGCGCAGGAGAACAGACTGCCTTGTCTGTACTTAGTAGACTCAGGTGGTGCAAACCTTCCACATCAGGCAGACGTCTTCCCAGATAAAGAGCACTTCGGACGCATATTCTACAACCAGGCGAGGATGTCATCGTTGAATATACCACAAATCTCTATTGTAATGGGGCCTTGTACGGCGGGAGGTGCTTATGTGCCTAGCATGAGTGACGAGAGTATCATTGTAGCGGAGCAGGGCCACATATTTCTAGCTGGCCCGCCGCTTGTGAAGGCTGCAACTGGAGAGGTCGTGAGCGCAGAAGAGCTTGGTGGTGGGAAGTTGCACTCCGAGGTCAGCGGCGTAACAGATTACCTGGCTGTGGACGACGCTCATGCACTTGTGCTAGCAAGGAGATGCGTTTCAAGATTGAACTGGCCTCTGGGCATGGGAGCAACTCTGGGAATAGGCTCAGACGATGGATCTGGAAAGACAACTGCCTGGAAAGAGCCTCTGTATGATCCAGAGGAGCTTGGCGGCATTGTAGGCACGAATTTGAGGAGACAAATTCCCGCACACGAAGTAATAGCGAGGATAGTAGACGGCAGCGAATTTGCAGAGTTCAAGAAGGACTACGGCAGCACTCTTGTCACCGGCTTCGCAAAGATCCAAGGACAACCGATCGGTATCCTTGCGAACAACGGTATCCTCTTCTCTGAATCTTCCCTCAAAGGAGCGCACTTCATTCAGCTCTGCGCCAAACGCCGCATCCCTTTGCTCTTCCTACAAAACATATCCGGCTTCATGGTTGGCGCCGACGCCGAGAAGGGCGGCATCGCAAAGAACGGCGCGAAGCTGGTTACGGCCGTAGCATGTGCGGATGTGCCTAAATTCACCGTCGTCTTCGGAAGCAGCGCGGGAGCTGGGAATTACGGTATGTGCGGTCGTGCATATTCGCCCCGTCTGCTCTTCACCTGGCCGAATGCACGAACATCAGTTATGGGGCCGGAGCAACTGTCTGCAGTCATGGAGGCGGTGGGACGGCAAGCGGACCCGGAGCTTAAGGCAAGGATTGAGAGGGAGAGTTTGGCCACGTTTGGTAGTGCGAGGTTGTGGGATGACGGTATCATTCCACCGAGTCATACGAGGAGAGTGCTCGGCATGGGATTGAGGATGGCGTCTTCCGGAGAAGGCCTAAGGGAGAGAGAGGCCCTGGGCGGCGAGACGAGATGGGGCGTTTTCAGGATGTAGGAGCAGAGGTATGTCATACAGAGTCAACGAGTTGTATGATACATGACCTGACGATTACGCTAAAGACTATTAACGATGGTTCTCTTGTCCCTCAGTGTTCACTTTTACTCATCATACCTCCAACCGCCCTCACGACCTGCTGAGCGCCAGCAATTTAGAGGAGTGCTACATTTATGCATGTTGCCCTCTGTCTCCCACCATGAGCGTTCCAACAGAAATCATACCAGCTATCGTGACCACCAGCATCATATTCGTGTCGAACGATCTCCCAGCGTCCGAAGTGCCTGCGCTCGTGCCGCCACCTGCATCGCCCGAACCACCTTGGACGGTGAGGTTCGAGGGAGACGAGGTCATAGGATTGGCGGACGAGCTAGTCTGTGCTGTCGTCGTGGATGTAACTGTGCTGACACTGGCGGAGCTGGAGCTCTTGTCTTGACGGCCCTGTGACGATTAGTTCGAGCATTGAAAGGTATAGAGGTTATCAGCTACTCACATAGAGGTCGATCACTTGTGGAATATCCAAGACGCTAGATGACACGAACGCCGCCATGAGAGACGTGAGGACTATTGCGAAGCGCATTGTCGTCGGTTGTTATGCGGATAAAAAGAGTAGCTGGATGGAAATCTTGAGGCGATTCAATAGTTATGCCGCAGTACAGAATTAAATAGAAAATTCAGACAGTGAAAATAAATGTGATATCAATGCCCATATGACAGTCAGACGGCATGCTAGTTGTTGCCATACATTTTGTCTTATATACTGCCAGACACCATCTCGTGAATCGCATGATAACAATTGTGACATCAGCATTCTGCTTCACGCACACTTCTCACAGTTGTATTGAGTGAATAGAATGGAGCAATTCCACAACTTTGGGACATCGAATCTGCAAGATAGTTGTTTTGAGTAATAAGGGAATTGCACGTTTCTTTTATGGATTGCGTTGTTGGTTGAACGGATTGTGTGGAGCGGGTCGTGACGTACGTACTACCGTTGATCTTCGCGAAGCTTTTGGTTAAGCCTTGCCTACAGATCGATGAGTTCGGAGATCATTCCTGATCGACCGAAATATTGGAGTTGGCGTCGGTATTAGAGTGACGCAGTAATTTCATACTATGAGGTTAAAGTTCACGTCATGTTTTGAGGTACATGGCGGAAGTCACGGTTGAACGTCAAGATTGCTCAAGCACTAGAGTTTAGTCGCATGTGGTTTGAGGTAATCTCCAACTAGAGGCCTATGTACTAGAGTAGAGTTACAGAGTCGTTTGAAAGTTCAAGTCGCAAATTCATTTGTATCGTAGACTCGTCATCCGCATCATACGGAGGACTTGTCACCAATCGAGTTGCATCGTAAACTGCCAGATGTCGCAAAGAAGAAAGAAAAACCACATGACTGCGAGCCACAGAAATCTTCATGAGTTCCAATCAAGCTCGCCAATAGCTAGCATTATGGAACCATTGAAATCCCACCACCAGCCAGCGTAAGAAAGGCCGAACGGGGTGATCAGCCTTTATAAGGTCCATGAGTAGAGGACTCTCACCAACCACCATCGTTGTTGTTGTCGTCCCAGCTGTTGGAAGACTGTCCACCGGTCGGGTTGCCGTCGACGCTGCCGTATGTACCGAAGAATTCCTTGGCGCCCTCGATGTTGCGAGCCTCGCCGGTAGTACCATTCTCAGCAGTCGTACTTGGGTTGTCCCAGCCTCCAGTGGCGGCGCCGGTAGCAGCGGCACCAGTCTCAGCAGTCGTACTTGGGTTGTCCCAGCCTCCAGCGGCGGCGCCAGTAGCAGCAGCACCATTGGTGTCCCAGCTACCAGAAGCTCCAGAGCCAGCGCCATTGTCGCCCCATCCACCGCCACTCGCCTGAGGCTCGGCAGGAGGGTTTGGGCAACGCTTAGCGCCATGACCCGTGTTGCCGCAGTTGTTGCAAGTGATGCGGCTCCAGTCCTTCGGCTTCGGGCACTCCTTCGCAATGTGGCCGCGCTCGTCACAGTTCTTGCACTTGGGCACCTTTGGCTCAGGGCAGTCCTTAGACTTGTGGCCTTGCTGGTCGCAGTTGTGGCAGGCGAAGCCACCCTTGGGGCAGTCCTTGGCGAAGTGGCCAACTGTGACGTTGTTAAAAGAAGATCGCGTGTTATGAGTGAGGTTGAAGAGTGAAAAGGTTGAAAGGAAACACTCACCCTGCTGACACTTACGGCACTCAACATTGCGCGCAGAAGGAGGCTCGGTGCAGTCGCTCTTCTTGTGACCGGCTACATAAGTTAGTCTGTCCTTACAACGAGAAAGCGTGTCGCGCAAAGTTTGAGGGCGACTTGAGGCGCGTGTTACTCACCTTGACCGCAATTATGACATTCCATGCCTCCACGAGGCTTGTTGGTCACGTCGGTCAGACCAGAGGCACCGGAAGCACCCCAGCCAGCGCCTTCACTCGACTTGGCGACACCAGCAGCAGCAGCCTTCTCCAAGATCTCCCTCAAGACCGTCTTCTCGCGATGCATCTTGCCGTTGGTGTGACCGATCCAATCCTTGCTCATGATGGTCCTGTCGCAGGTCGTGCAGATAGTCCTCCTTGGCTTAATCTCGCGACGCTCGCCCTCGTACCAAGGGTTTGCCGGGAGGGCAGGCATTGTTACTTGAACAAGATATAACAGTTAAAGAAGGAAGAGAAGCTTGCAGAATGATGCAAAGTGCAAATGCGCGCGGGATACGCGCAGAGGTTGTTGTTGTGGTGAAAGAGAAAAACAAAAGGTTCGCGCGGAGGGGCGGCGTTTTTATAGTGATGGCAAGGCGGCAAAAAGCGGTAGAAGCCGAAATGAAAAGTTTGTTGTTGTTGTGAATGCGAAGTCGGCGCGGCAGTGTGAAGGAAGGCGCGCTTTTCAGTCGCGCCTGCGTGACAGATGAGACTTGTGACCATCTGAACTGCTCCAGCTTCACTTGAGAGTCCTGAGCAAAGCCATTCTTCAACTCAGACCTTGCATAGCGTGAATGCAAATGAATACCTATTGCGTCATTGCTCTTCCGCTCATGACACTCAGACTTGCGCTGCCCTATTCTCCTGCTCTGCCTCAATTCTCAACCCTTGAGCAATCCTCACCAAATGTGCTTTCTCTTCATGTGCTGCATTATCTCCAAATACCAAGTCCATGTCCTCCAAACTCCTGCCCTTCGTCTCCGGCACAAAGAAGTAGGTAAATGCCAGCGCAAGCAGGCAGAACGCCGCAAAGAAGATGTACGTGCCCCATTTGATCGTCGACAGCATGTCCGGCGTTACGAGCCCGATGATGAAATTGCACATCCAAGTTGAGGACGTCGTAATGGACATAGCCTTTGAGCGGTTGCCCAGGTTAAATATCTCCGATGGTAGGACCCACCCGATGGGAGCAAAGGAGTATGAGAAGTTAATGTCGTAGATGTAGATGAATGCAATTCCGGTCCAGCCAGCGGCTTTGTTGGCTGCGAGATTCGAGCCATAACCGCCAACGATGCCGCCGACGATCACGAGGGAGATGAAAGTACCTAACGCACCACACATGAGGAGTGGTCTGCGGCCGACTTTGTCAATTAAGAATAGGGCAGGAAGAGTCCACAGCGTGTTGACAATCCCATAAACCCCTGTGGCGAGAAGAGACGTTGTGTTTCCAGAGAGACCTAATTGGCCAAAAATCGTCGGCGCATAGTAAACTATGATGTTGTTTGTCAATACAGGTATCCCAATCAAGCTTGCTACTCGAACTTACTCATGGCATTGCAGCCCATGAATTGCTGAAAGAACATGATACAGCTTCCAATGCTGAGTCGACGAAAGTTTGGCCATGTGGAGACGAGAGCTAAGTATTGGGCAGCCATGAGTCGGATTCCAGTCCAGCCGTGGAAGTGCTCAAGCACGTAAGACTGCTCGAAGAGAACATCAGCTTTGATGGCAAGGAATTCTGTGCTGAGCATATGATCATCAGTTGGTAGACGACGGATGCGAGACAGGGCGTCCAGAGCCTTCTGGTCCTTGCCAACCATGAGCCACCATCTGGGTGATTCCGGATAGAAAAGCATCCCTATGCCGAGAACGAGAGCTGGGAAGATCTGTAGGGCAAATGGCACACGCCATGAAGCTTCCGACTGGCCTGTACAACCGTTTGGACCAACATCGTGATAAGCGTCAAAGGTAGGTTTGCTCGCCATGCCTCCACTGTACGGTATGGTTGGATCACAGCGAGTACCGCCGATGTAGTGAGTCCCGTACTCCAACCAGTAGCTAACCAGAATGCCAATGGTGATGCTCAGTTGTTGGAGCACCACGAGTGTACCACGAATTGTCGGCACAGAGATCTCAGAGAGATATTGGGGCGTCACCATGGTGAGCATTCCGACCGGGATGCCAGTAATGGTACGACCAACGAAGAGCATGGGAATGCTGACTGCACCAGCTTGGATTGCAGAGCCAGATACGAAAATCACAACAGCAAACAAAATGGAATGCTTGCGGCCAAATTTGTCTGAGACAGGACCATTGATGAGAGAACCAAGCCACGCAGCTAAAGATTGTCAGTCCACTCCGCAATCAACTTTGACTTGCTTCCATACCAAGTAGCAATGAGGACGTAAACCACCCTTTGAACCCGCTATCCATATATATGCGAGGGAACTTGGCGCCAAAGGATTCCATCGTCAATATTCCACTGACGACGCCTTGATCATATCCAAACAGGAATCCACCTAGCGTTGCAAACTGAGTGACCAAAGAGGTCAGCGGACATCACAGCCTGGAATTGTATACAAGCCAAGGTGCTTACACAAGCTAGTCCAACGATATATGGGTTCTCTCTGAGCACTTGAGCAATTGGCCGCTTCTCCGGCTCAAAGAGCATTACATCGTCAGCAGCGCCATCGCCGAGCTTCTCGGTCTTGGTTTGGAGGTCCTTCTTGTCGTCCATGGTCGTCAGAGGTATATATGCAACAGAGCGCCCTTGAGCCGAATCCTGAGAACTCCAGTAGACAAATCGCAAGAGAGCCTTGATAATCATCATCTCAACTCCATGGGGACCCCTCTTTATACATCGTACAGTCCTGGGGATCAATCTCAGGGTGACTGCCACTCCACCGGGTGGAAGTCTGCAGAGGCGGAACGGCGTTGATGAGGCATCTCCACGCTGAAGACAATTCGTTCACGTCGCATGCTCGCCCGCTTTTGGTGCCAAAAGAGCTGCGTCCGATTTCTCCACATGTCGACGATTTCTTCCCCCTTGCGGCTCTGAGTGCCGCTTCTGCGGAGAAGTCATTGTAGCCAATCACAATCCCCGGAATCTTACAGCATGACTCGCAGAACCCCGGCCTCTTCAGCCGACTTGCCCTAATTTGAGAATCCGATTGGCCGTGAGGTTGACTGTCACCCTCAATACCTTCCTCGGTGATGGTAGAGATCATTCCGGTTGATGCACGGAGCAATGGCAATGGACAGTGAAGTTTCTTGCCCGCTGTCCTGTCCACACCGGAGTCGCAACCCGCAAATGTCAACGTTCGGCGACAGGTAGCTGCGTGCGCTCGGGGGTCTCAACACCTCAGGCATATCGTCTGAACTGGCCGAATGACAGGGAAGATGAAGGAAAGTCTGAGCTTTTCGGTCCTTTCAACCACCGTTCGGACATTGTGCAGACTTTCGTGCACACCTCTCTCATTTCTATTAACGACGAGAATCGGGGCTTCACATCAATTACTGAGTCGCGTCCGAATGGCCACGATACGATGTATGTCATTTAACTTATACAGATGTGGTGGCAGAAGTGAGCCATGAACGACGGGAAAGGATACACCAATATCCATGGGCTTGGAATACGACGTTCAGAGTCACGGTCTGCCATATAGTATACTTAGTGTTGAAGAAGCGTCTATCAACAAAACATGTGTTCTCTTAGACCCTTGAGCTTAAACTTGAAGAGGATTCTTCTCACACTACATGAGGTCGTACACCGTCTCGTCGGGGTTGAAGAAGATCCCCTGCGCGAAAGATGCGCACTATTCGAACCTCGCGCCTTAGGTATCTTGCATGTTAGAACCGAAATTTGGAACGCTCAGCCCAATCCAGCTCATTTTTCAACGAGCGAATAGGGGCCATTCACATCATTCGCTCGGATCCTGCTGCTTCACAATTATATCCCTCCTCCTCGCACGAACTCCAGGATCGGCCCTTCGGGTTTGTGAGTCACGGAGTGCTGCCATCTGCTGCTCATAGTCCATGTCATCTTCGCCTTCTTTGAAATCGGGCAACTTGCCGAAGAAGTTGGTATTTTGATCTTTTGTATTCCCGCTGGCGATCGACAGCTTGGACAACGTGCGGTGTTTGCTTGGAGCAGAATTTGGCAGAATTGAAGTAGAATTGAAGAGAATCTCGACGCAAGTCACACAACGTAGTGGAAGTGCCATAATGAGGCGCACCAGGTCGAACGCCACCCGGCCTCCCTCTTCCAGCCACCAATGTTCAACTCATTTCTTTCATTACTCAATTACGGGGTAAACCACTTCCGAAATCGGGATTGGTATGAATTTCTCTCTCAAAATGAAGTTAAAGCAGAAGTTGCTCTCATATCCTCACGATCCGTCAATCGCGGTGAATGCGACCACCGATTGTGATTAAATTTGGCATACTCCTTGCCATACGACTTCTTCGGTCGTGCCTGGAGATGTAACTAGAGCATCGTTCAATCATTAGAGGCATCTCTTCAACTTAGGGGGAATCGAAAAATTAAATTTGTGAGTGCGTGCGTAAGAGGTCCCATGTCGTTACGGCTTCGGACTCCGAAGTGTCATAATCCTTCATTGTACCTCGGCATCTCAGACACCAAAGTATCATTAATAATGTCAGCTATCATATACCTCATTTTTGGGCATCTGTGGGAATGAGGCCAATATCGAAGATGATATAGATTTTCCTATTCCCTTTTAGACTGCGGTCAACAGCTGCTATTGTGAAGTCTTGATTTTTGTAACAGTTTCAGCATTCCTTATCGCGGCTACATCGCACGGCCATAGATCGAGTCTCATTTCATCATGGCGAATCAGTCGTCTCTTAGAAATCCGCCGCCAATAGTGTATGCAATATCTGGTTCAGTGGCATTGGTGGTAGCAAACAGTTTGCTCTTCCCGATAGATACGTAAGTGTCTACAATTCCACATCCTACACTTCCCAGTCTGATCAAGTTTGGGTTTCGGACAGCGTCAGAACCAAACTCCAGGCACAGTCAAAACAGGATGCAAGCCAAATACCAGACGACGCCTATTACAATGGCTTCATAGATGCTGTGATTAAGATTGTGCGGACAGAAGGCTTCCCCGGACTCTACGCCGCCCTCCCAGGCAGCATTCTCAGCAATGCATTTCAGGGCTATGCTTTCAACTACTGGCATTCCCTCCTGCGCCAGACTTATATGTCTTTGAAGTCACTGCCACAACCGCCAGGTACGACTGCGGAGCTGGCTTGCGCATACGGCGCTGGTGTGCTGAGTGTCTTGTTTACAATTCCCCTCTCTGTCGTGACGACGCGCCAGCAAACGACACCTCCAAATGAGAGGAAAGGCATCTTGGGCACTGCAAAAGAGATAGTCGACAGCGACGATGGAATCACAGGTCTTTGGAAAGGATTCAGGGCTTCGCTTCTCCTATGCATCAACCCGGCTATTACGTACGGAGGCATCGAACGCTTAAGAGTTCTTCTGTTCCAGGGAAGACAGGTTCTCAAGCCTTGGGAAAGCTTTCGTGGGTGGCCAAAGCAAATCAGAACGAATCTCCGCCATATCTAACTAGTCACAGTTCTTGGTATGATCTCGAAAGCGATTGCAATCATAGCCTTGCAACCAGTAAGCGTCGCTCAAACCGGACTTCGATCCAAGCACCTACCTCCGAGCCGGAATGGCAAACCATTCAAGTCTTTCGGAGAGGTAATGGCGCATATCGTCGAGACGGAGGGATTTCTGCGCTTGTTTAAAGGCCTCGGCCCGCAGCTGTCGAAGGCTATCTTGATGCAAGGTCTGCTCAATATTTTGAAAGAACGGTAAGAATGCTATGAACGGGCTCAAAGTTTTCTTGCTAAAGGTGTAACTGTAGCTTTCGGCTCGTGCTTGCGAGGATATACTTCCGCTATCTGCTCGGATGGAGGGGGAGGCATTTCCCGAGACCTCCGATAACTGTAAAATGATATCCCATGATTCATATTCATCTTGCGCAAAGCATTGAAGGACATGAAACATCAAGGCAGTGCGACGGTCATCTTGAGGCTGGAGGTGAAATTACAGCGCACCAAATAACTCAATGGGCATCGGAACGTTCGTCTCAGACCTTGGGCGTACGTTGTCGATGAATCTCATTGACATTCATCCGGCCTGTTGAGCGAAGTGTTACGTACGTACGAGCCGTTGTTCGCCTTTTTCGTTCTCTTTGTCATCTTCGGCGCTTTCATGCATCGTTTCAGTGACTATATTTGACGGTATTAATCAGCGGCGGTCTTCGAACTGAAATAGGTACTGATGTCAGCATCGAGGCTTTACGTGCTTGATAGGTATCACGCACCTTCAGATATCCACACATAGTCCATCCATTCAACTCGGAAGCGTTGTTCATACTTGGTAACATGTCATACAAGCCAACAAAATACTGTCAGGCCGTTTATCATCGTCATTACTCATGTCTTGCATGATGATATTGGGTTGAGTTTGAGTGAGCGTAGACTTGCGCGATGCAATATTGATACAGATTTCGCAGGATCGCCTTTCACTTTCAGAGCTCAACTGAAGCCTACTTCGCCTGGGAAGTCGATCCAGAAACCCTGAGTCGCATCCGCCATAATGGCATCGAAGTCTGCTGAATTGAAGTCGTAATTGAGCTCGAACGGATTCGTGACGTCCCACATGGTATCAGTTGCATATGCGTTCGGATCCATGTACTGTGTCGATTGCGCTATGGTCCCCGGAGATAGCCCATTTCCATTAGCATCCAGATTGCTGGTTACAGGAGTTGCAGGTATCGTTATCGGAAGAGGAGACTGAGGAGATGGCCCTTCTCCCTTTTCGGGTTGGACTGTGGCAGGAGAAGGGTTACTGGCCGGCGAGACCTCTGCAGATGGAGACTGGAGATGTCCGTAATCGATCAGGGAATTTTTGAGATTTTCGCGTTCGTCCGGGGTTACGCCTTCATCGCCTTTAGCCTTGAGATTTCGATAGAACGCCTGCATGCGCTTGATTGTCTCGAACTAAGTGTTTGATCAGCTTGCAGAGCTGCTAAAGGTGGGAAATTGATTCTCACCCAGGTATCTGCCATTGGCCACGCCTTCATCTCTTTCAGGAAAGAGCAACCATCAATGACCCTGTCTTTGGCTTTTAAAATGACTTCCGGATCATCATCCGGAGCGGGAAAGTTGTAGCAATACAGCATTACACCAACAGCAGTATAAATGGTGAACCCAATCCACGGCACACACCCACGGAGAAAGAAGACGCCGAATTTTCGCATCTCTTCCATCATATCGCAAACCGTTGTTGCCGTGGTGAAGAGTTCTTTACGCGAATGCGTTCGCCAGTAACTCCATTCGCTCGGAGTAGCTTCGGACTCCTGTCTGATTGTTGACTGACTGAAATCTTGGTCATAGTTTAGGCCAAGTACAGGAATATAGGCGCGATGGAGGAAGAGTTTAGCCATGTCATAGATAGCCCACATGTAAATAAATGCCTGACCCTGGTCGATGGCACTGTGTGCATGGAGGGCGAAGAGACTGTAATGCAGTCGAGGGGGGAGGGACAACTTCCAATGCTCAATCCGCCGGGTCAAATTTTGATATTGAGATTTGGTATCCCATGGCAGCTCCTCTTTGACTGTGTTGGAGCAAGCCCATTTAGCCACATCACCCCAGAAGTCTGCTGCACGCATGCTGTGTGCAACAATGCCAAGAGTGCCGATTGGGAGGAGCGGATTCGGAATTATACGACCATTGAGCCGCTCACAGGTGACAGGCTCGCCGAAGTAGAAGAAATCTTTCTCGCAAGGTAGTTGGATACGCATGTCCTCGAAGCCGAGCGATCGCTTGCGGCCTTTGCCACCACTCAGCAGACTGTCCATGAGGAAGCATGTCCATGCTGCACGTCGACGTTCTTCTGCATAAATGAACTCCTCTCTCGTTGGGGCTCTATTAGTGGGGAGAGGCTCCTCCTCGCAAAGGTCTAAGACCTGGACCATTCGCACCGCAGTACCTAGATACATCCACGCTTTTGCACCGTCGCCAGCTCCCCATGAATGGCCAGTGATCATGAGCAGAGCCTGAACGCGTGAAAGGCTTGGTGATTCGAGACTGGGCTGTAAAAGCTGTCTTGCATGTGCCGCATATGCATTGCTTGCTTCTATTGGTGTTGAGAAGGGTGCAGGTGGGACAGCCACAAACCTGCATTGCATTAGCGTAATCTGGGGAAGCACGCACGAGTTTCATACCGGATTGAGAGAGCCATGATAGCCCACATCACCCAGATATCAAGCTTCTCCTCTCTCACATTTTGTAGCAGGGTCGGGATATGATGGAAGCTCCATTTGTACGAGCATCTTAGGTAGCTATTCTTCACCTCATCGGTGAATAATGTGAAAGGATTAACATCGTGCAAGTCGACACTTGTGGCGCTTGAAGGACTGCCCTTCTGTGCGGTAGTTTCTGATGAAGGCGGCGAACGAAAGGGGAGCGGCGAGCCGTCGGCAATGGAGGAGCGCTGTGCGGCACGCCGCAGCTGCTTCGATTGACGATGTAAAGCTGACGTTCCCGGGGCAGGAAATCGACAAGAGTCGGCGCGACCGAACGCTTTACACCGTTCGCATGGCGGCTTGTCATCCAGCGTAGTGCACTGTCTTTTCGCTACACGACAGGCAACACAGGCGATAGACCCGCGCATTTTCCTTGCTTCGCTTCGAAAGAGCCCTAGTTAGGTGTCGTGGCGCCTCGGTTGGATCCTTCCGGTGGCCAAAACACACCCAACTCTGAGGAATAGCGACTTTGAGCAGCAACAGACGCGTTGTTGAAGTTCTTCGAAGTCCTCAAGGCCCAAAAGCAGATCTGGTAGCCGAAGATAAGGCGTATGAGGAGAAAGCTGCGCAGGGATCCGACGGTCATCAGCGAGTGGAGTGGTTCTCGGCAGTCCCTAACCTAGACCGTTGCTTACATGATCCACAAATGAGCTAGACGATATCAAAGGTTCACGTGCCTCCAAAGGCATCAAACAACGCAGAAAAGCAGGCTCTGATGAAAGAAGGAAGTCCCCTTTGTGTTTATTCCGAAATATTTCCAATTGTGAGGTGATATCCTGTCTCGTATCGTCATAATAAGCTTTGCTCCAGATCGAGTAGAAGACAGGGGAACCCGTCTTGTGGAAAAGACTCTGTGAACCGCAAATCAGATTAAACGATAATTCTGATCTGGCGTGATTGGATCTCTTTCTAAGGCACGATGGCCCAGCCATAGATTCCTAAGGCTGAATTTTGAAGCTGGCCCCAACTAGGCCCGGGGTTACTAATTGGTGACTAAGATCATGATTACCTGATTCGTCGGACAGCTATCCGCCAACCGCGGAGAAAGGTTGCAGAGAGCACACGGAGGACTGTAGTTGCCAAAAAAAAAATTGCTATGTACGATGATGTAGAAACGAAGTGTACCGAATTGAATACACTGATACCACCGTATTATCTCGAGAAATGAGATCTGCAAGAAAACAATTTACTTGAAAATACTCTATGAAGGAAGACACTTATCGTGTTGGACAGATTTTCGAGTCTGAAAGCCTATTCTTGGGCAGAGACGGCCGGTTTGGTGAGAGTATATTCTAAACTGCAAAAGGAGACCGGAGATGAAGATTCTAGCAACAAGCAACACGCTTTTGATGGACCTTAGAAGCGCGGGCAGCTGATCGATCTTGTTCGTCTTGAACCCTCATATCACGAAACCTCTACTGATGCCGGACAGCTAAATGAAGGACTTATAGCTAGAGGGGGAGAAGGAGCTCTTTAATCCTCGAGAAAGTTGTATTTATAAAAATTCCATATATCGCTATAATGCTGAACTCTACGAATAATTTCGATGGGCTTCTTAGCTAGTTCATCGATCGTGATGACTGCTGTAGTGACTATGGTGACGAGAGACTTCAATGGATATCCGTTCGAGTGCGAGATTCTGAAAGGTAAGTTGAAGTACGAAAGTAGTAGTACAGCTCGATCCATTGCTGGTAGAACGTATACATACAATCTTGAAGACGCAAATGCCTTCTTCGAAACAGTGAGATTTGCGACACGGCTCACTCTTGTCTACATCCCCGGATGAGCTATGTAATGTTCCGCCGCAGCTCCAGCTTCGTTATCATAACTGCCCTTCATGCTGCATCTTCACAGTCTCGAGCGTGAATGCTCCCTTCGAAATGTCTTACGGAGTACAAGAGAAACAAGTGAACAGGGACGCACAGGGATGAGAGTTGCGTCGGTGCCACAGCGCGGCTGAACGGGCTATAGCTTGATTTGGCTTAGATCGCGCGCCACATTTCGGACTCCAATGAAACCGCAACTCAGTCCCTTCGACATTTTCTCATTTGCACATCCACATTTCTTTCAATATAGGGAAGAGTTATCTTTAGTAAGGTTTACTTCAGCCTATCAGCCTCAGGCGCTGTAGGCGTTGCGTTGTACATAACATGTATCTCTTATCGCACCATCATATCCCTACCCTTGCGCCATCAGGATCGACACTTCGCATACAGTATCTTGGCCGGCCGCCCAAGAGCGTTTTGCTTCCTTCCACCAATTCTTGGACCTCCTGGGCCTCGTCATGCTGTAGGGTGGAGTCCATCCCGGTTCGCCCTTGGCGGCCGACCACGGTGTCACTGTGTCATAGGAGCAGTCTTGGGTTGCACGACCCATGACGGGCCGCTCAATCGCCTTCCTCTCTTGGATACGGTATCGAAGGTTAGAGTCGGACAGGCTGACAAGAGAATTATGAAGCGGGGAGCTTAAGTATTTGGATTCCTGCGTGCTATGGACCGTGGTGTCGTTGATTCGCATACAAAGTTCGCTGCATTTCTTCCGAATTGGGATGTTGTTCTTCTGTTGCGGATTTCCTACAGATGCGCCTTTGTGCGCTTGAAGCCTCATGTAAGTCGTATATGCGTGTCATTTGATCCAATTGGTCGCTACATATTTATTCGTATTGTAATAGCTCCGCGGGCTATATCCGCGGATTGCACTATTTGATATCAGGCTGATTGGGTGTCCTCAATAATATAGTATACATACAACTTTCGAAGCCTTCTCTTGCCACCTAGCGTTTGAACTGGTTTCGATCCATCCATCAAGATGGCCATCTGGAAAAGGCATTCAGACTCTGGCGAAATCACAGGTCAGCATCAAGATATGGAGTATGGAAAGTCAGAATATCCGGTGGAACGAGCTCAATATGGCGAAGGTATCACTATCTCTGACGAAGGAACGTACCCTGATCGACTCCACCACCATGTGGCTCTGAAGCGGGATCTCGAAGCGCGACACATCACCATGATTGCAATCGGAGGTGCGATCGGTACTGGACTGATCATCGGCACGGGTGCTGCGCTCGCTGCCGCAGGGCCAGCGTCCATTTTCATTGCCTACACCATCATGGGTGTCATTGTCTTTCTCGTCATGTGCGCCCTTGGAGAGATGGCAACTTGGCTGCCCACGGGCAAGAATTTTGCAGGATATGCTTCGAGATTCTGCGATCCGGCTCTTGGATTCTCTCTCGGATACACCTACCTCTTCAAATACCTTATTACGACGCCGAATCAACTTACTGCCGCCGCTCTCGTCATTCAATACTGGTGTCCACGCGATCGCGTTAATCCGGGAGCCTTCATCGCGGTATTCCTCGTCGTAATAATATTTATCAATTACTTTGGAGTACGGGTATTTGGCGAGTTGGAATTCTGGCTATCCAGTATCAAAGTCCTCGTTATCGTCGGCCTGATCATCTTAAGCTTGATCTTGGCTCTTGGTGGTGGACCAGATCATGATCGGAAAGGCTTTCGGTATTGGAATAATCCCGGAGCGTTCAAAGAATCCCACGGCTCTGGCTCCTGGGGCAGATTTCTTGGTGTCTGGAGCTCCATGGTCACAGCTGTCTTCGCGTATCTCGGAACGGAACTCGTCGGTGTAACCGTCGGGGAGGCTCAGAATCCTCGAAAGGTCATTCCAAGGGCCATCAAGCTCACGTTCTTCCGGATCCTGTTCTTTTACTGCATTTCAGTTCTGTTGCTCGGCATGATTGTCCCATACAACAGTCCGCAGCTGGTCTTCGCGAACAAGCAAGCCTCGAACGCTGCCGCCTCTCCATTTGTGGTTGCTATCAGCATCTCTGGCATTAAAGTACTCCCTGGGTTCCTTAACGGCTGCTTCCTCATCTTCACTTTCAGCGCATCCAACTCCGATTTATACATTGGAACCCGTACGCTCTACGGTCTGGCACTAGATGGGAAAGCCCCGAAGTTCTTCGCATACACTGATAAGCGCGGTGTGCCGTACTGGAGTCTCGCATTTTGCTCTACATTCTGCCTCATCGCCTTCCTAAATGTTTCGGACGATAGCCGCACAGTGTTCTTGTACTTTGTAAACTTGGTTACCATATTCGGGCTACTGACGTGGATCTCAATCTTGGTCACGCACATTTTCTTTGTGCGAGCACGGAAAGCTCAAGGCATCTTCAAGGATTCTATGGCATTTACTGCACCTTTGGGTGTATATGGTTCATACGGCGCTTTGGTCTTCTGCATCATCATTGCTTTCACTAAGGTGAGAAGGACGCTCTCTACCGTCAGATGTTTTCTTCGAAATGCGGATAGAGCTGACATACTCTAGAACTTCACTGTGTTCATTCCAAGTCCATCGACATACGGTAACTTCGACTACAAGAACTTCATCACCGGCTACCTCGGCATTCCATTGTATATAATCATGATCTTCGGATACAAACTCATCATGAGGTCGAAGATGGTGCGGCCGCATGCTGCCGACTTTTACTCAGGCAAGCAGGAGATCGACGATCAAGAGGCGGAGTTCCTCCGCCAGAAAGCAGAGAAGAAGGCCATGAAAGGCGATAGAGGCGGCAAACTATACCGGTTGATTTCTTGGCTGTTCTGAAGAGACCATCAACAGCATTCATGACCGCATATAACTGCTATTTTAGCGTTTGATTGTCCGGACTGAGTGCCCAGTTGAGTGAATTATAATCTCTTCGATCTCTGTTCAATATTCATATGTTCTCGCACAGTTATTTGAGGCGTGTCCCGTATTGCCCTACTTGCTAGCTTTACACTTGCCATCATCTAAGGATACCCAGAGATGCAGGTGCAATGCAAACTGTGTGAATTGACCTTTCACTCCGCTCGTTCATGAAGTTGATATATGACTGCAAGTATCAGCTATCTTCACGATTGCTCTTCAACGACAGCATTGATTTCAAAGAACACCCTCTCTTCAGCCCTCAGTCGTACTGTCTCTGCAGAATCTCACGTAGGGGTTCCTTCTGCCGTTCAGCGCCCGCGCGACTTCTCACTCATGTCCCTGCCTCCGCTTAATCTGATACACGTTGCGGGTTTAAAAGCGAATGCACTCCTGCGGATTGCTTATGACCACGACTGACTTGCGGATCGATCCATTCTCTTTTGTAGACACATGCGCTAACCATCTTTAGTTAGGGTATTTGGAGGCTTTAGGGGGCAACGGCAAACGGCTCCTGCGCGAAGTATTCGTACTTTATATTGCTACATAAGGCCTGTCACAGGCGACAACATGAAAACTTCGAAATCAAGGTTACTAGCAAACTTTAATGTTTGTCTGCTACACCAATCCGGCCCCTCCCCGCGTCAAAGACCACGAATTGTTCCTTGAAAAAGGTGTCTCCGAATACGTTGGCTCCGCCTCCGTTTGATTGTACCGCGCCGAAGCAGGCTGTTCAAGATCAGACTTGTTCCGTTGAAAATGGATCATTAGTTTCTTACTAGTTGCTGTGAGTTCTTCGAAGATTAAAGAGTCCTTATTGAGCATCGATAGGTGCGAGCCGATCTGAAAGCTAATATCTGGCAGAGTCGCATTGCAGGGAAACACCCAGCCACCTTCCGCAGCGATGTTTTGGGCCCCATTAACCTGCTTATAATACGACTCAACGACAGTATCATCTAGGAACAGGAATGACGAGCCAGTGTCTTAATCCGAAAATATCAGCTTGTTCACTAGATCCCTCGGTCAAGCTGCCAAGCTTACCTAGTACAACCTGAAATGGAGCAGGCTGGACCGGAGCATCTCCAACTGCAAAACCGGAGCATTCGATTTGCCACCTTTCGCTACTGCTATTTCTTGGAACATATGCGATATGGCCGGTATACTTTTTCGGATCGATAAAACCAAAGTCGTAGCTGCCTGGAGCCGCATGCTTCAAATCTGCAGTGAAAACAGGCTGGACCAAGTGCGATAAGACATTAAAAAACCAAGGCGTTTGCTTTTTCGGCGTAACTGTTGTGCAATTAGATTTCTTGGTCAGCCACAGAATTTGAGGTCAGTACTTGTTCCTCTGGATGGAAAACCGAGACCAAATATTCCACTCAGCGGCGTGTCTTCACTGAACCGCTGGCTTATCAGATTTGCTACTCCAAATGCTTGATTTGGGGATGTAACACTGCCGATAGAAATAGAGTCTGTTCCAACCGTCCCGGACGCTCCAGATCCCTCTTGGAAAGAAGTGTTGAAGGTGGAGCCTTTAAGGTTATAAAAGGTCTCGGATTTGGTAGGATCGAATATCGTATGATTCTGGGCGTCGGCCACGGCAGTCGAGATAACCCATCTATATTTACGTTGTCAGTCAGGAACCAATCTAAGTGCTTGACCCTAGCACATTACAGGTCGGTCGCGCCGCTATCGAAATCCAGGTTCAATGTTTGATCTCCGATTGTGACTGGGCAAAAGTACTCCGAGTCAAATTCTTGCGGTGACGCCACGACTGAACCAGTGACAACATATCTGAGCTGCACTTTGGCCAAGGCGGCCTGGCTGTTTTTAATGAAATTGGGATTGCGCTGCTGCGTTACGGAGAATGATTGTTGGCTGGCGGCAAAAGTCACTCCAAAGGAGAATAGAAGGAAAATTGCGTACATTCTGATACTAACGAGAGATCCTTTCCAAGAGAGACGTTGTGAAAGGAGGGTAGGGGATTCAGGTGCTGCTGGTAATGGGGGCTAATTGGAAATAACAGATCGTTACCTAAGTACCATTTTGATAGGCAATCATTTTCTTGGGAGACAGATTATCCGTAAAACAAACACTCTTCGGCCGAGCTCGCGGATTGTGATGGCCATCAACATCACGTAAGCCAACACTGAGTTAGCAATGGGTCTGAGGGACGCCACCGCAGCTGATATCAGAGTGAGCACTATGGAGCACCTAGGAGAAGTGGCAAGAGAGATATCATGTACCAGGGTTGTGGCCTCTCACCTCCGAAGTATGTTCTAGCCCTTGAGATACCCTCAGTGTCGTAGAAAACTGGTCTGCTCAAGGTCTACATTCATTGTCTCATTTGGTCACATCAAGAATCATGGAAAATCCAATGTACTCGTCCCTTGATGAGAGTTCGAATATTGATTCTGTCGAAGAGAAAGAGCTCTTCCTACCTAGAGAAGGCAATAGACTACTGGACCGACGTGCATTGCCATGGCCGTGGATCGTGAGCACCTTGTTCTTTGCGGCATTGTCAACGGTCCTCATGGCGTGGCTTTGGTTCACTACAACTTCACGTTTTTCATTCTCTACAGGATTCTCAACTGATTTCGGTTTGTTTACTTACCTAGAAGCTAGTAGAATGACCTTCTAACTTTCCCTATAGAACCCAGTCGGTCGACAGTCCAACTCGAGACACTCCGCTTCACCGGTGGCCTCGAACTGGACGACAACAACACACTGTTTCGAGTGGTTGAGTCCAATCTGCCTCAATACGTTGGTACTCCGACGCGGGAGATAGATGAGAACTGGCATAATTTGATGCGAGGTAGAGCATGATTCTCTCCGTGCTCAGCTCACGAGACGCTAAGCATAAGCGCAGGCCTTGAGATCGTGGTTGATGGCGACGAAGCCAGCACCGTCTACGATAAAACTCTGGAGGAGCCCGAAGGTGGACATTATCGCATGTCGCTCGATATCTACCACAGCCTCCACTGTGTCAATATGGTTCGAAAGGGCATTGATAAAGAGTACTATCATCCTGACGGCAAAATACCATACTTCTACAGGATACACATCGGTCAGTGGAGTCTTCCGCACTACTTGTTTGTGTTTTAATTTTCCCTGTCGTGTTTGCTGATAGTATGGGAGCAGACCATTGCATTGATTACCTCCGTCAAGCGATTCAATGTCAAGGAGATCTCACACCACTGTACTACTACAAGATTCACGATCCTGAGGCGACTATTCCAATTTTTGGGGGAGAGCATACGTGTCGTAACTTCGGTGCTATTGATAGATGGGCTTTGGATCAGAAACGCTGTGGTTATCCCGGATGTCGATAAGAGGGCGAAATTGCGAAATGGTGACACAAATGATCTTCCACTTCCAACGGGCTTTCAGCGTAGATCGGCGTTCGTAGATGATATCGTAGAAATATATTTAAAATTCATAAATTCAAGCGTATTACCCTATTTGACAAACTGTTTATTTGTTTCTTAGTTGAGTCACTGAGTGGTAGATATGGAAAATTTTCCCCAAATCGCCCACGAATTGGGCTGGGAGCCTGGGTATGATTTGTGTAAAGTACCCTGTAGCGCGGCCTTCCCATTATTTTGGAAATGGAAGTTCTGGTCCTTTGCATATAGCGGAGACTTTGTCTTGTACACACTCGATTTAGCTTTACTCCATGTGGGTGATTGCTGTAATAAGACCGTGTCCTAAGCGACTCCCCACACATGCAGTTGCCCTTGCTAGCGTAGATTATGGCAGGCTTACGAGCTTATTTCGACGGCCACTGGTCTACTACTGGGTAAATCAATCGTAACGCTCACCTTCTACTGTTTCGAGTACGTCAAACAAAGCCTATAATGCGCTTGCGTTTGATGTCGAACGAATCTCACATTAAATCGTTGAAATTAGTAAGCATTCTCGAAAAGGCTTAGAAAGCTTATAAATTAAAGGATTAAGAGGGCTAAGGGAGGAGAGGGCTCCCTAACCGATTATATACACTAAAATAAGGAGAAAGGCATCGGAAATTAGGACTCCGAAGCCCACGGCGACTCCGAGCCGTGCCAGTTGACTGACTCGTTCAATATTTGACGACATCGGCCGTTACGGTAAGGCCGAGAGCCACGATGCCAAATACCTCGCGTCCGCAGTGTTCATTGCCGAGCCTCATGATGACATAGCAACCAAACTCTCCTTCAGGATTCGCTAATTTGGCTTCCTGTCTATTCACAAAAAAGGCAAAGACATTCTCTGAACCCGTAGGAGAGTGTCCACATCGTCCGTCCTACTGTCTCGTGCTGATGTAAGATATACAATGTCGCTAGTTGTATGAAGGGGAGACTACGGAGCACTCGACTGCTGCATCGCACCGAGTACCAGATCAACTCACTGGATGGGCATACGACCACGGCCAGGCTACTATTTCCAATGTGTAAAGGCACACAAGTAAGCCCATAATGAGTCAGTCTAATTGCGTTGGCCTAGATTATGGAGAGGCGACTGTTTCGAATGAGTTGCCCAAAAATAAGAATAAAGAGAGCAGCATGCTAGAAAGGGGCAGTATTGTGAGGGTATATAAGGGCGGAGGATAGGTGCGATTTGGACTCTGCACCGCTTCCGGTTTCGATACTTGTTGAACTTTCGCTCTCCATCGCTTCTAAACCTTCCCATTCTTTCACTCAATCCTTGGCCCTTAATCACTTCTTTGAACTAAGGGACAATATGCGTTTCGAGCAGATTGTGTCAGTTTTGGCACTCGCCGGAGGCTTTGCTTTTGCCAAGCCAATTAATCCCCAGGTAAGATAGGAATGATCAAAAGGTGGCTCTTGAGAGATCTAGGAAGCTGATTTTACTTGATGAAATAGGACGGAGGACTCGCAAGGCGGGATCCCATCGATCCCCATGGCCCTGCCATCGGCTACGAAGATTTAGAAGACAAGAAGGTCAAGCGTGATCCCATCGACCCTCATGGCCCTGCTATTGGATACGAAGACCTTGAAGTCAAGAAGGTCAAGCGTGATCCCATCGACCCTCATGGCCCTGCTATTGGATACGAAGACCTTGAAGTCAAGAAGGTCAAGCGTGATCCCATCGACCCTCATGGCCCTGCTATTGGATACGAAGACCTTGAAGTCAAGAAGGTCAAGCGCGACCCAATCGACCCTCATGGACCAGCAATTGGCTATGAAGATTTAGAAGACAAGAAAGTCAAGCGTGATCCTATCGACC